>JALIRH010000028.1:4789097-6146296 GCA_023055505.1 Callipepla californica brunnescens | reverse complement strand
GCTGAAGCCCTGACCGACGGCTCTATTATTTGCATTGTGTGTTGAGGTGGTGGCTGGGGTCCTGCCCTGCTGTGCTCGATGCTCTACAACCAAAGCACAGACTACTGCCTTCTGCAGCAAAGAGTTTCTAGCCTAAAAATTTCGTGGTTCGCGTTTGGCTGCAAATTGGTCTGTGGGAACATCTTCCCCCTGGGAAAAGGCTGTTCTTTGGGTAATAGGTAAAATGTGAATGCTTCATTGGAGTACTCTAATTCCAATGACATCGCAAAGGCAAAATATTGAATCAATTTGAAATCAAAATGGATTTTATTTTATTTTTTATTATTTTGGCTGCTTCCTCCTTCATTTCCCACTTGTTTTCAGTTCTATATTAGAATCTTAATTTTATTCTGTTGCATATCTATATATGATCCAGTACCGCAGAACTAAACAGAGCCTCAGTAATATAAAAATGAAGCATTTCAGTAGGTGGTGGCATAACTTCTGAAGAGACACACTTCAAAAACATATTTTCTGACTTGGTCCTGTCTGAGACATAAACAAATGCTTAGCTGTTAAATTTCTCTGGAGACAGAATGCCTGTTTTCTCATCAGTTTTAATGACGAGCCTTAAGAAATCTTGAGTTCGATCAGATGGAACAAGGCACATTCGAACGCATCTTCTGAATTGGATACTGATATTGCAGTGTGACAGTGATGTATGAGAGAGGTTCCCCCATCCCTCGGTACCCCATCGTCCCTGTGAACACGTGAATTATGCCTTCTCCTTCTCCCAGCCGCCTGGTTAACGCCTCGTTGGAGAAATTATTTCAGTAGAGGAAAGAGACTGCTTGCTGCAATTGCAATAGGCAGCAAACCCAACTGGACACCAGCTGCCTCGTGTACCCCTGTCACAGTATCTCCTCAGAAAGCTATCAGCCCAGGGGTGGAGGAGGTGGCACGGACCACTGAGTACGTCTTGAAGGGAGGGAGGACATCCCGACCAGGACTGGGACTTTAAATGAAAACCAGAAATAAAATTAATGATCTGGGAAGAGCATCTTAGCAGTCACTTATCCCATTGCCACAGAGCACAACTGCTGAGGGCTGTGGGTTTATGCTCTAATCAGGGCAACGTGTTTGCAGAGCTGGATCCGACTGGCAGGGGAGAAGTTGTGCAGCACATGCCTGGGTGAGCTCCGTGCGCATGGAATAACTCCCAAAGTTGCTCCACGGAGTCCGTGCTGCACCATAAATTACAGGGCAGTTATTTCTTAGTTATTTAGCAGTTACAGTGTAATTAGTCCCACTTAATGTCAACTTTTGTCAATACGTCTTCCATTAGGGAGAAAATTATAGCTGGGTTTTAAAGAGATGGCGATACATGAGCTTCTGAGCTGGGAGTCAGAGAGGGGAGGAGGAGAGGTGCTGTGGGGAGGGGACAGGGCTGCTGGGTCAGCACTGAACTGGCCCCATCTCCTCTGCACTCCTACAGCTCACACGTCCTCACATCCCCACGTGCACAAAGCACACATCTTTTCTCCTAGATCAATACTGCAGCCCAGACTGCAGAGAGGAATCAAACAGGTCCCTGGAGAAGTTCGCTTTGGCTGCTCAGAAGCAAACAAACAAGCAAGCAAGCAAATAAAACCCAATATCTGCCTTAAGATAGCATATGCTGCCTATATTCTGTGGAAGAGCTAATTAAGAAGTATGCCTCAGGATTTGGGGATCCATGCTTTTGTTCAAAGAGAGCTTCGTTTCCAGTTTGTGGCTACTTTATTCTTGGTCATCACAGGAAGTCCCTCTGTTCCCAGCCCCAGAAATTTTAAATAAAAAAAAGATTGTGTTTTTTCTTTTCTTTATGAAACTGTAGGAACCATAAAGGGATGGATGTTTCTGAGTTTTGGCACTGCTTTGATTGAGGCTGGGCTTTTAGTCCTTACTCCAAACAGCCCACAGTACCGGGCTTTACAACCTCAAAGGTATATTCTCCTGTGTTGCAATGCTGTGCAAAGTGAAGGATGGAGAAAGTCAGCTTTAAGGGTGCTATCCTTCTTCCTGAAAGACCTTCTGCTTTAGGGCACCATCAGCATTTGGGAGCTGTTTCAGTAAGAAAGAGCCCCTTACCTGTTCCAAACTTCATAATGACAAGGAAGCTGATTGCACAGTCTATTGACTGAAGTGCTAACGATGGGACGATTAGGAAATAGCAAAACAAATTCTATTAAGATTACTTTGTAATGAAGCAGATCCATATAATTCTCCCTTTGTTTGTGCCACTGAACCAGGTCTCCTGTTATATGCCTAGAAGTAGAAAAGAGTCAGCATGGGTCCGTATTTTTTTTTCCTAATGACTTTCATAATTCCAGCCTCCAATAGTCCCCTCCATGCAATTTTCCTCTATGAGTGCACTGTGTTGATTTCACACAGGGCCTGCATATGCTAAATCTGGTCCTTGAAGAAGAATTAAGTATTCAGTTCAGGGAAAAAAAGGAGTCAGACAGAAGGAACGTAACGGTAATGTTGGTATTAATACATCCTCCAAACATATAATGAAGTTCCTTCGGTTGCCTTGCACCCCTCTGTGTCCACCAGGAGGCCAGGGACGATGGGGCTCCTCCTGCTATTACAAAATAAACAATAATAACAACAACAGCAATAAACATTTGCACCACAGAATTTTTCCTGACAAATATGAATTTCAAAATTAATGTGCACAGCTATACGGCGGTGATTGCAACTTCCTACAAATATGGATAATAAGACCAGGGGCATATGACTCAACTGGCTCATTGCAAATGAAGCCCTAAGATGAACTAAAAACTCTCAGAGACTTTATACATATATACACCAAGAACTCCAACTATGCTTGGGTAATGAAGTACTGTAAAAAAAAAAAAATCGTGATCTGAGGAATTCCATAAGCAAAAATAGAAGACAAATACCTCTGATAAATAATGCATTGAAAAGTGCTCACTCAGCTGAGTCCACTTTGCACAGGTTTACATCCGTATGGAGTCTTCCTTCTCTCTGTGGGCGACCTCATCCCAAATACACTGAATGAATACATGCAGAGATTTGTGGCTGTTTCTCTTGAATATTTCAGACAGTGTTAGATAATTCTGCCCCACAAAAATCACTTACTTTAGCAATCCAGGTGAAAAGCAATTAGCTTTGTTAATAATTGGCTCGTAAAATACTGTATAATCAGCAAGGACTGGAACCTGTGGTATTTTGGCTACAGTTATCAGTTGGAAAACTGCATGGAGGTTACCTGAGTCTCCACACGGGGATAAAAATGTCTTGAGCACAGAAACAGAGCAAAAGGGCATTGCTGGGGTGGCAGGGAGGTGGCAGCCTTCACCTGTAGAAGTCCTATGCCTTGAGAGCGCCTGGGTGAGCACATCTATTGCTCGAGGGGGAGATTGTTATGGGATGCCACCATTTCCTCCACAGAGGAACCTGATGCTTCCTCTCACTGCCTGTTATTTTTGCAGAGATGAGGCCTGACTGCTTGTCAGTGCTGCCCACTCCATCCAAAGCAGATACAGGACTTCATTGGCCATGGAGAGGGAGGGAGGAGGAGAATTCAGGGAGTGAGGGAGCTAAGATGAGAACTTTGACAGGTGTTAACAGGGGAAGGAGAAACCAGAAGGAACACCGGTGGCCCCAGGATAATTTCTGCTTCAGGGCAAGGGCTAGAAGGTCCTCATTGACGTCAGGAGAGCTTCTATTGGCATCAGGTATTTGTCATCTCATTTTGCCTCTCCTACACATGTCCACATCTACCAACATTGAACCTACATGCAGGCTTTGCTGTTCCAAATCTGGAAGGTGTTGGCTGAGCACGGGGAGGATACACTGAGTCAGGAGCCCCGTGCTGCATCCATAACTTCTGGGGCTCCGTGATGGAAATGAAAAACGGCTACCACCCACGAAAGCCATGTGGCAGATGCTATGGAGTCACAGCCCAGGCCCATCTGTGAAGCTGGTGGGTGTGGGATGCTCCTGGTCCCTGGAGCTGCAGCTTGCCCATGAAGAGTTGTATGTGAATGCAGTGGCAATGAACTGGTTGTTGGTAAGGATCTCACTGGCTTCTGACATGGTTGTCAGAAACACATTCTGCTGTGTCCACATACAAGACCCAACAAATTCAAGGCCTGCTCTTCTGCCAATCATGCTGTTGAGTTTTGCAGGCTGGCCAAACAAGAAGTCTCTGGTAGTTGCAAATCTCTACTGTGCTTGTAATTTGGGACTCGGAGAAAGGTAGAAAAGACCTTCCACCTCTGAATGTATAAGAAGTTGTAAGAGAGAGAAAGAGAGAAGTAGGAGAGAGCAAGATGCAATTGAGATCAGCAAAAATAGGGAGCAGAGACTGTGTGTTCTTAAAGAATCAACTATACGCATAGAAAAGGGAATTACCCAGGGGAGAGAAGTGTGTGTGCGGAGCTCTGAGAAATGTTATGGAAGAAAGATATTAAGGCAAAGCAACTGATATTTGAAATGTTATTTGAAGGGAAGTTTTAATCTGATAGGGCGCAGACAGAGAATTAATGGATTTTCAATGAGTTGCATATCGCTTTGGGACAGTGTCAGGAACAAAGCGAAGTTCCGCTGCTGGAGGTCAATGCCACATCCCTGGCACAGAGCACGCCGTCAGAGAAGAAATCAAAAAAGCAATTGAGAAATAAAGTCTGCTAAATTCCTTGGAGATGAGCAAGAGAGTAAAAAACAAAAACAAAGCCCGTAACTCTTACATCAGCTCTCCATTTAATTACCCGGGAGTTTAAGTTGGATGGCTAGAATCGGGGGTGGGTGTGCAAGCAAAGGAAAACAGGTAACTGGGAGGCTTCTTAGAGTCCTTCAGGGTAAGAATGGATAACATTCACCATGCTTTATCCTCTTGGCTGGACCAGGCAGACCTGCATTGGTGCAAGAGTAGGTATGTGGGAGGCTACGGAGGAATGGGTTGGGATGGCAGCAGGAGCAACATGTTCTGGGGAGATCTTGTCACAGTGTAAAGCCTGATCGGCACTGCTGGTCTTGAACCACTGCATCACCCTTTTGCCCCCAGTGCCCTGCATGACTTGCTAGTTGGTCTGGAGAGTAGAAGCTGTCATTTAGAAGACACTGGTATTGAAGAGAATGTGAGGAAGTGAGGAAAGAAAGAAGAAATGGAGCTAAAAAAAGAGAAGGAGGAAAAATTGTGCTCTTGGAGTGGCTAACTCAGATGGAGGAGGGGGAAGATATTTATTTTGATAAACACCAATATCTTGGGAATGAATTAAATTCCCTGGGCAATCTGGAAATCTTATCAGCTCTTCTTTTTTTCACTCATCTGTTTTAGTCGATCTTAATTTCTCCTTGCTTCTTCATCTCTATTTCTTACTCCATTCTTTTTATATGATCAGGACCAGTAGATCTCTTGTGGTGTTTCCCAGAATCCCAGTTAAGATCTTGTGGGCATCTAGCAGGCAGAAAGTGGTGGGGGTCATGAAGGCAATGGAGCAGCAAGTTTAATCCCTCCTATCACTTAAGTCTTTCAGCCAAATGCAGAGCACTTGGATTTGAATTTCTGTTTTTAGCCCCAACATTTCCTTTCACCTCGGGAAATAGAGCTCAGGTCAAAACCCTGAAAAGAAAATTATCACAGTTTGCTTTGTTATGCTTCATCCAGGCAGGTGGATAGAATTGGGAGATTGTATGTAGGTGCTTCTGAAAAGGGAAACTGCAGCAAGGTCCAAGATTTTCAGAGAGAAAAAAAAGTCTACAGAAAAAGAGCTATTTAGAAAAGTTCCATCAACCATGTATTCCACTGGCATTTGCAATCAGCCATGAGACACGAATGCAGTCAGGCCTCCTTATTTCTTAATTCTTGTTTTATATATTGATGCCATCGGTAATATTACGTATAACCAATTAACAAGAAAAATGTCTCTCAGCAGCGAGTTGAATTCTTCATTTCATCTGATTCAGTACCAAACTATGCCAAGATTTCTTCTGAGGCTGAATTTCTTTCAGTGCGTTATGGAAATACAGCGCACCTTTTAATCACAGCAGACATCTCTATTTAGGTGGCAGACTGGAAAATGTCTTCTGTTCAAAGTGATGTGTACTTACCTGACTGAAACCTGAGATAAAACTCCAGCTGATATCATGGTTTCAGGAATCAGTAGATAATGCGCTTCTAAACCTTGAAACTGAGTCATGCATTATTCTTCGCATTTTGATTTTTCACTCATTTCCCCGTAACAGAACTTCACTCCTCCACCCCTCAATTAACAAGTAGAAGCCAATTACATCTGGAGAAGGATGGCACTATGACTAAGGCATTCTACTGGGATGCTCCACTGGGGATTTTCTCACTACTCTGCAGTCTCCTGCTGTGACTGGTTTTGTAGAGGGTATTGACAGCCTTTATCTCCGGGTTTAGAGTTAGGAAGGCATTATGCATAGAGACTCAGTGAAAGGTCCTGATGGCTTTTAGAGTTGCAAATCAGTGTCTTGTCCTTGAAAGTTGAAATGTCAAGAGGTGGACAGCCTCTTACCATCATGTGCTCAGAGGAGACTATCTTTCTGTTTGGGTGTTGTTGTTTTTTATCTGGATAGCCATTCATACATCTGAATTAGATGCCTAAAGTGAAGGGAAATGGACGGGGGCTTTATCCAATGACTCAGCCATCAGCATGCAAAACAGTCACCTTAGATTTCTGTGTCCTTTTAGAGACAGTGAAAAGACCAGCCAATTCAGTGGACAACTTGGAAGCCATATATAGTACCTTTATTGAAACTAAGTTACAGTATGAGCATTAATTATAACATGTCTCTGATCTGCAGTTCCTCATAAGCAGAAAACAATATTCCTATTTTATTACAATTTCTAATCAGAGTATAGGCTCTTTCAAGGCACCTCATCTTTCAGTTTGCCAACGAGCAGCATCTGAACAGATTTGGGCCCAAAAGACACTCTCTCAGTGTAAATGACCAATGAGCTCTTATCATATTACAGTAATACAACGGAAAAGATGAAGCTTAAGCTTAGATACAAATCCCAGTACTGCCCAAACAGCTACCTAGATTTAATGATGCAGACTGTGGAAGAGTTATGTATACATCATCCTATCTGCTCCTCTGCTGCCTATTCCCATTTCGGTAAGGAAATTGAATTTAAGTCATGGAGAAAGGTGGATCTGTTCTGCAGTGCAAAGAATGTATAAAGCCCCAAATCAGGTAATAATAGTAACTCCCATTCCAGAATCTTAAAAAAAAAATAAAAAAATAAAAAAATTACAAATAGCTTTTCTTGAGCAATAAATATTTTTCTCTTTTCCTTTTCTTTTTTTTTTTTTTTTTTATTTTACCACGGTGAAATCTTTAACAAATAATCATTTTACACCACACAGTTCATCAATAAAAGCAATAACATCAGGTTATGCAATAAATTAAATATGATTTGCAGTTGAAAGTAATCGTGCTTTCAGGCACCAGCTTCTTGTGACATTAAGGGCTCTGGCAAACAGGTTTAATATTTGTGGAATGAACAGAATTATTGACAAGCAGAGAGAGAACTAGACAGCAAGTGAACATCATATTAATTTTTCAGAGGCCGATATTGTTTTTCCTGCTGACATCGCAACAAACTTTCAGAGCTTTAACTGTGGAGGGTTTGGTAGTGATAGTAGTGGATTTTTTCTTGATCTCTTTTTCTGTCATACTGTTCAAGTCTGTTTGAAAGGGAGAAGGAAGGAGAGAAAAAAATAGTGATGGCTCCCAGGAAGTTAGGAAAAAAGGGAAGGGAAGGGAAGGGAAGGGAAGGGAAGGGAAGGGAAGGGAAGGGAAGGGAAGGGAAGGGAAGGGAAGGGAAGGGAAGGGAAGGGAAGGGAAGGGAAGGGAAGGGAAGGGAAGGGAAGGGAAGGGAAGGGAAGGGAAGGGAAGGGAAGGGAAGGGAAGGGAAGGGAAGGGAAGGGAAGGGAAGGGAAGGGAAGGGAGGAGTACAACTGGACACTCTAGGCAAGTGTTTTTTGTAAGGCAGAGGTAAAAATAGCTCCCTGACATTTTTCTTGTCTCAGATTTGAACTCTAAGCACCACACCCTTTCTCTGTATGTCTCCTGGAATTTGTCAACCCAGAAAGATGAAAAAAAGGTGTTAAATAAAATAACCAGAGTGCCTTTCTGATGATGGGATATGGAGAGGCAGAAGAGAAGGTTTCTGTGCTGCAATGGTCAGTGACTGCTCAGATCAGAGGCATCTGATAGAAACTGTCACAGGAGATCCTCACAAAGAGCATCTGTCTGGAGATGTCTGCATCTCTACGAGAAAAGCTGCCCAAAGCAACTCTGTGCACTGCCTTTTGTACTGTGGGTAGGATGGATCTGTGCTTGTCATCAGTATTTCTAAGGCAGTGGGTGAGATATCCAATCCTGCATGAATTTGAACAAACAAGTCATTGCAGGAAACAGTTTGGGCATACTCTGCCTTTTCAACCCTGGGGGGGTTAACCCTTTGCTTTTGAACCTTCTTTATAGTCCCAGAAACACAGGCAAGAGCAAAATGTGAAGCAGGTGAGGGAAGGGACAGCTCTGGGCAGATCAGGGATACTTTCCTGGGTTCTTCTCAACTCTTTCTCTCTGCTGCCTCATAACTGTCCAAGCTCTGAGGGCACTAATTCTGCTGGCAAGGCAAGCAGTGCTGCAGTGAGCTTTGGAGTTTGGCAGCAGTGCTGTTTGGTGGGCCAGAGAACCATTCTTTTGCAAGGAAGACTGTTTTGTGGGCCCCATCAAATAGCACTTGGGTTGAGTTTGTTCTTGATGTGAGCCTTCATTGGCTGACTTTGACATACATCCCCAAATTTTCCTTGATGACATTGGGTCATTTCAACCATGAAATGTCCCAGCTACCTCATTGCAAAATACTCCAGAATGACCTAATTTCTCCAAATAAATGTCAGAGTGCAAGAGAGCCAAAAGAGGAGCAGGTGGAGGGAGGAACTGTTCATCTCAGTCAGAATCAGACCCAGTCGCCCCATCTACTCCAACAAATGAAATCAAATCACAGCCCTGATAAGAGCAAGATTTTCTTCTTCTGTGAAAGGTGATAGAAAATGTGGTCTTTGGTTCTCTCTCTTATATAGGCAAGCTGATAAACTGATGAGTGTCGCCAGCATTCAGATTGGCTGTGTGATGTTCCTTACTGCTGTCCTGGGACTTGGTTTAAGGATTTTTGCTTCTACTTGTTTGCAAGACTGGATAGATCACTGGGCTAAGGAAAAGCACTTAAAAATTAGAGTGGGATGGCCTCAAGCACAATAAATACAGCAACTGTTCTGAGATCTTTCTGATGAGGAAGCTCTTCTGTTTCACCCACGTGGAAAAGGAGACAAAAGCTAGTTAAAACATCAGAAAGTTATCAAGTTATCTCCAGATGTCTGGGACAAAAGTGTGAGAAAGAGGCAAAGCTACAGAAAAACACCAGCACAGGAGCACACTTTTTGTAATGAATTGTTTTACAAAATGTGGAAAATGTTAGAATTTCAAGCATCATCTGCAAGTCCTAATGGTGTATTAACAACCTAATATACCTTGGAAAATGTTGTTAGAGGCAAGTAGCAGAATAAATATAGGAGAAGCATGAAGTTGCTTTTACCTGAGGCAGAACCTATCTGCAAAGAGCTAGAGGGCTGAAAGAGGGACCCAGGTGAGGATTAATCATAGAATCATAGAATCATTTGAGTTGGAAGAGATCTTTAAAGGCCATCTGGTCCAACTCCCCTGCAATGAACAGGGACACCCACAGCTCCATCAGGTGCTCAGAGCCCTGTCCAGCCTGACCTTGGATGTCTCCAGGGATGGGGCATCACCCATCTCTCTGGGCAGCCTGTGTCAGTGCTTCACTAATTGTAAAAAAAAACATCTATCATATTTACAATCTGCATCTTTCCTCTTGTAGTCTGAAACCCTTTCTCCCTTTTTTCACAGCAGACCCTGCTAAATAATCTGTCCCCTTCTTTCTTACAGCCCCCCTTAGATAACAAAATGCTGCTCTCAGCTCTCTGGAGCACTCTCTATTCCAGGCTGAACAGCCCCAGCTCCCATAGCCTGTTGGATGTAGTGACCTTGTGGGGCTATCACAACAGAACAAAGGCTTCAGAAGAGCTAGGCATTATTTAGAAAGAGGTTGAAAGAGTCAAAATATTAGCTCCAAGGAGAGTCTTTAATATCCAGTCTCAAATGTTAATTACGAGGAAGGCAAATATCATCTTTGGATTACTTCAGATGCTCGTTATATCCATCTCCCTCTCTGCAATGAGTGTCAGACAAAGTCAAAAGGCTGGATTGTCCTAGGTGAAAAGTGGAGAGAAAACAGAGTTGTGTGGTTTTATTTATTTTCTGTTGTCAAACTTTTTCAAAGATGATGATTACACTAGCCCTTAAAGCTTCTCTGATTCCCATCAAAGCCTTTTCTAAGCATGCCTTTTTTTTTCCATGGGATTTGAAGAAATTGTGCCATCCCCATGGTACAGAAAATTGTATGTGTGTTGCTGTCAGGCTCTGAAATACATCTCAGAATCCCACTAGTTACCTAACTACCCATGAAGAGCTGAAGCCATCCAAGAAGTCACTGGAAGATCAAGAACAGGAACAGTTCCTGATGTCACTGGGCATCTTCTTAATCTGAGATGCATTTTTTTCTGAATAGTGAATGGAAAGGAGCTATGGTTTTTCTCTTAAAGAGTTTAGAATTAGAAAAGGATTTGTTAAAGCCAAACAAAACAAAGCACAATCCTTTGTGTTAAATCTTGCACAAGAAGTACTTCTGGTTTTCTTCCAGATTTAGATATATTATTGTTAAAATAAATTAATATTTATTCTTATCCTCTCACTTTGCCTTTTCTATTTAACCAAGTTGCTATTTTTGAGTTGAAAGCACACACACACACACAAAAAAAAAATGCAAATCCCAAATTTCAAAGGCACCTTCCACTTGGAATTGGATCTATTTTCGTCCCTGTGACTATCTTGCACAGCTCTAATTGTCATGCCCCACTCAAATCCACAGTGTGCTCCTCTCGCCAGCTTATTTTTGGATTACTGCTCATTGTGATCAGCCTTTTGTGTTCTTTTTGAAATGGACCAAATTCTGACATGAGGTGCTGAGTCATGCGTAAGGTGGATCTTATTTGTGTCTCAAAGAAATCTTCTTTGTTCTATTCCCATGTACCTGGGCCAACACCTGGCAGAGTTTCCCCCATTTCCCAGACAGGCAAGAGAAAAAGAACTGAAAACCCAGCAAAGCATGGAGCAGCTCAAAACAATTCATTTTATTATTATTGCAAACTGTCATTGGGAGTGCCAACTTTGTATTGTAGCATCCATGCTTATGCTTTTTGTCAAAAAAAAAAACTGTGAGCTTGAAACAGTGTCCCAAAGAAAGAACTCTTCTTTGAAACCAGGGACTCAGGGGTGAAATATTTAATTTCTGCACACCAGAAATGCAGTCAAACATGAGTGAACAAAATGACTAGGGAATGATGATGGTTTTTTTAAAGGTACATTACGTACTTTTAGCACTTTTAGGGAGTGATGCGGAGGGGGAAGAGCACTTGATGGGGCAGAAAATCCAAATATTCCTATCTGCTGTAGAACTCAGTGTTTTCTGGAGTCCTTCTCCACATTCCTACACAGTTTTCCTCTGTTTCTGCTTCTTACCTGGTGCATTATTGCATACATTTGATATATTATCAAAGGGAAGAATGCATTTTTAGCCAGATAATGCAGAAAAAGGGTTGCAGACAGAACCTGCATTGGTCTCTGCAATAACACCCTAAATGCTGTGTGCCCTGCCTTTCTCTGAATAGGTCTTTGAGAGTGTCTTTTACCTCCAGATCTTGAGGTGCTGAACACAACATGCCTGGTGTCAGTGTTGCTGCTTTGAGCTCCAGCTCCCTGGCAGAAAATTCCCCTGACCTTCATGCACAGATTTGCAGAGACAGGTGAACCAAGCAGGGTCTCCTCCATATCTTCACTTTATCCCGCAAGCCCAACTGCCCAGTGAATCCATGCAGAACCAGCTCCAGTGTATTTCTGTTTGCTGCCTGTGCAGGCCAACTGCTTCACAAATAGCCGAGCTATTTTAGTTTTGTGGCCATAATCATTTGGCTCCCTTGGTACTATCCATCACCTGCAGATGAAAATGAAATGATTTGAAAGTCAGGCGACAATAATGCATTGTGTCCAGGAATGTGCCTGCATGTGGGAGTGCAGAACAAAGAATACTGCTGTAAATAAATTGTTAAGCACCCTAGAAATGTTGTGCTTGACACTGGAGAGAGGGAGCATGCTTATGAGGAAGTGGAGAAACACAGCAAAGTGTTCTTCAGTTTTTCTATAACTACAGACTACATCCCTTTTAAGGATGAAATTTCCATGGCCAGGGCTAAGGCGCACTGGTTCTGTCCCAGTTGCATACCCCATGGTATCACATGTGATGGATTTTTGAGCTAAAGAGAGGCAACAGGACTGCAGCTCTCAGCCTGGTTGTTCAGGTTGCACAAGATTAAATTGTTATTCTAGATAAGATAATTCATAATTCCAGAGGAAAACTTTAAGCCACGGTAAGGGACAAATTAATGACGATGCCCCCAGTGAGGTCACACCATTCTGAGCTGCTGGCCCCAGGCATTGAGCTTTATCAGAGATCCTGTGGTTGTGTCCTCCTAGGGCAGCAACTGTTGTCTAATGATGAAAACCTGGAGCATTTCTGTGCTCTCAAAGCTGTCTGCCACCCATGGAGGTTATTTTTGCCATCTTCTCCCAACTCTACTTTTCAGCCATGAAAGGAAAGGAATGAGCAGGCTCTGCAGAAGCTGGAGGTGAATAGTTTGGGCTAAAGAAAGGGGTCATGAAGATGTGGTGCGTCTCTGGTAGAGCTGTGCTTGGTGTCCATCAGCATACGTGGGAGGAGAAGCAGGGACCACACTGGGACATCTATTCAGGGGCACATGGCTGGAGGTCAGTCCCCATATTTCCATCCTGAGAGCAAAGTAGTGTATGGCTGCTTTGCTGACCAGCCTGAACAGAGCTAACTTTGATTTATACTGGAGAAGAAGAGGAGAGAATTAGGCACAACAAGCTGAATCCTAGAATAACGAAGGCCACTGGAGAGGGAGACAAAGTGCATGGAGGAAAAGCTAATGTCGTGGCCTCTGTGATTCTGTCTTTGCAGGTCCCTCAGGCAACATAACCATAAACAGCCTCTTCAAAAAATGTGAATATTATGCTCCTTTCTGACAGGTTTTTCCCCAATTTCCTTCTGTCTTTACAAGTAGCTGAAGAAAATAAATATTTAATAACCTATTTCAATATTTTAATGTAGGTTTCGTGGTTAAAACACCACAAATCTCTCCACGAAAGGGAGACAATAGCATTACTAAAGTAATGAGCATTGCAGCAAGTGGGAAGCGGGCAGGATGGGAGATGGGAAGGGAAAGAAATGAGGCAAGGCTGCAGAACTCATGGGCATGTCTTCATCAGGTAGGAGTCACCATTGCTCAGTGACTGCAGTACTGCCTTGTTTCAAGTGCTCCTTCCCAGTGCTTACTGGGGAAGAAAGTCTCGACCAGTTTGCAGTTCTACCATTCACCAATTCTTTGTATAAAAGCACGACAGAGCTTTCCTTTTGTGTGACTTCTCAGGGCCAGTTTTATTTGGATTCTATTTGTTCATTTGCACATTAAATCCTTTTCGTGGTTCTTTCACGAAGGCCATGTTTGCACTGATTGGCATTTGAGGCTGTTCTCTTGCACAGGAGAGTGGTACAGAGCACTCAGTGTATTATCTTGGTGGCACCCCTAGGAATCATAGAATCACAGACTGCCCCGAGTTGGAACAGACCCACAGGGATCGCCGAGCCCAACTCTCAGATGTACAGAGCACCATCCAAACCCGAATCCTGTGGCAGCTCCTCTGTTCCCTGTGAGGAGCTGCAGGCCACCACGAGGAGCTGCAGGCTGCCATGAAGAAGCTGCAGCCCTCCCCTCATCCTCCTCTCCTCTGGGTGCAACAAACTGCGACCTCAGATGCTCCTCATGCACTTTGCCCTCCGGACCCTTTGCCATCTTCATAGCCCTCCTTTGTATGCAGTGTTATAGGCTCTGTGCAGAGACAACCAGTTGGCCTGGTAGCTGCAGAGAATATTTTATCCCTCTCTCTCTGTTCTTGCTCTGTGTGAGCTCAGCGGCAGTCTCTAGCCAACATAATTCTTTGTGAGTTACTTTCGTTAGCAAAACCTTTCACCCTATGAAGATGTTCTACTTAATTAGTAAAAGTTCAATTTTTTTTGTCACCGACACAGCCCCATACATCACCATGTCTGGAGAGTCATTAGCTGTAAAATTAATCAGGGTGGATAGTGGATGAATAGAGTCAGAGCCCTTTGTGTTCCTTCCCACATCTCTGCCTCCAACGTGAGAACCATTTCAAGAAAGGGAATCCTAAAAGTACCTCCACATATCCAGGAGAACAGTTTCTAGGGTAGCACTGAAATAGGGGATGTTCCTGAGCTTGGAGATGAGGGGGGACCTGGAAAACCAGGGAACAGCACACCAGGAATCTGTCAGACATCATCCACCTCTGTCTGACCCATGGAGCGCTGCAGCTGGGGAGCTCAGCTACGTGGTTGTGTGGCTGGGATTTTCTTGTCTCCCTCCTCTGGGCACACACTGAAATCAGTTCTCTTTTTCACTTTTCCACAAGCCGATTTTGTGTAAGTTGCAATGAGAAGGAGGTGTGGCCAGGTTTAATAGAAGGTTTAGCCACATGCTCTAGCTTGAGGACTGTGTTCTACAAGATGATGTCCTGAGGAAGTCCAGGAGCACATGAGAAATTTACATGAGCAGAGGACTGAGTATAACAGCCAGACTGTTTCTGTGCTGCACCGAAGAAACCATGGCACGGTGCTCAGCCCCGGGTGTTCTTCCTGGCAGCTTTCCCCTACATGTTTCCCCCTTGAGCACATAGCTCGCTTCTGCAGGGCAAGAATGCCCTGTGAGCAGCCTGGTGACTGCCTTAGCAGGGGAGATAGAGGTGACAGCACTGTGCCTTTCTTCCCCTGCACTGCACTGTGTTTATGTACAGCAGTGAGACTGTCAAGGCTTTTTCCGCAGCCCACTGTGGCTCAGTGTTGGATTTCATCCCAGGTGTGTACTTACTGCTGTTCAGGAGCAGTGATTTCCCATAAGTTCACCTTCCAAGCAGGTCAATAGACACCAGAAGACCAGATGACATGCAGATCACAGCGTGGTTTGCAGGTCAGCTTCTTCCTGGCTGTTTTTTATCCTTATACCAGTTTGTTCCCTGGGTACGGAGTCTCAGTTTTCTGTGGCAGATGGGGCCCATCTGTGACCACAAGCAGGTGGGGAGCATTGCAGGAAGTTGTGCTGGGGATGTTGGATGCTTTGCAGAAATTTTGGGCAGGTACATTTGCTTAAAAGGACTTTATAGAAAGAAAAAAATAAATCTTGTGTCGTTCCTGTGTCCTCAGCACAGGATACTGTACATATGTCAGTGTCACATTATTTCTTCCTGTTCTAGCACTTATTAATTTTAGCAGGGAGGTGCTGGTGGCAAGTTGTGATGGAGAGCACTCATATCATTGTTTACTATTATTGTTATTATTATTACTATTACTATTATTGCAGGAGACCTTAGTGTAGCAAAGAGAAATCGTTACAGATAATGAAAACAAAGGGAAGTAAACTGTTAGCACCTCAATTTTGCATAGCTGCTCATGGGACCTCCTTGAAAGCAAATTCCTTCAACTTGTGGTGCACTTCATTTTAACACAGAATGAGATCAGACAGGGGGAGGAAGCAAATATTTTGCCTGCATAGAAATACGTCTTCCCATTTGGCAATCTTCCTCTTCAGATTGCATCTAAAAGCAGACGTCCTGGGAGGGACTTGCCTGAGCTGCTGTGCTCCCTCCAGGTCTTGCCACTTCTCTGCCGCTGATGCTCAGAACACTGAAGCATTTTGGAGTCTTCTTTGACTAACAAGTGGCTCAAGGCCTCCAGCTCTGTCCTCACACTCCTGTCGAGTGTAGTTAAGTAAGTGTCTTAACAAATGGAAAGTGATTTCTCTGTCACAGCCCCTCTGGGTATGAGTCCCACCCAACCAGAATCTTGAACGCGGAGGCCTTGTCCCTAGGAATGAAGCATGTGCATCTCAGTAAACAATTCTGTCCTTGGCATCTGATTGATTTATAAAGCACATTTTCAGTGTGCTTGTACAGGGGTAAAATAGAAAAAAAATTGGAGCTTCCTGCTTCAAAACTCAATCTGATCCCTTTCAGTAGAAAATCCTTTAGGCACAGTGTTTCTGCAAGGCTGCCATTTTTCTACCTGCTTCCCTGGGCAGAGCAAAAGGGCAAAACAAATGTTAGGATTCATCCAAACCAATATGGATTATGCATTTTTCCCCTTTGCTTTTCCTAGGGAAAATAAAAGGAACATAGAATTTCTCTTAGGCTGAATGGAAAAGTTTTGTTTTCCGCCAAGCATAACAATTCTTTTCATCTTTGGAAATCTTTAGGCTTTGGACAAAGAAGTACAATTTGGATAACAGAAATCACTGTTTTCTTTTGAAAAGACTCTTCAATTTTAAAATGCCAGAGTGGGATATTATCTTTCTTATTTGCTCTTGTTTTCACATTAGCTATTGGAGGGAGTCAAAACAAATTCGTGAAAAGCTTTCTGTGCTCTGAAATTACTTTTTCAGTGAACAGAAAATTGACCAGTAACACTATACCCAGCTATAGTTATCAAGCTCTGTTCCAGGCTTTTCCTAAGCATCTTTTCCTCTTAAGCTTTTATTATCAGAGTCTGAAACCCCACCTTGTAGACTATGTGGACTTTAGGTCACAGAACGGCTTGACAATGTCTATAGTGTACCAGATCCTACTGGGTCCCACAACAGGGGGACCATTAGCACTTGACAGGAGAATGAAACAATATTGATTCAGGATTATGGCCAGGAAAAGACACCATCGCACTGGTTTGTGCTTGATGTCCAGTGAATGAACTAATTTATAGATGGGATTAGTGTAATTTACAGAACTGATGCTGGGAATGGTATGATCATGAGCAGAAGACTGGATTGGGACTTAGGGAAAGAAAAGAAAACAGGGGTATAGGTAATCCAAGTGAAAGGAAAGATGAAAGTTGCTTTGAATACCACTGCAGTCAGAAAGATAGGAGTTCTCTTAAGAGCTGTCATAGCTAGGTTGGTGTTGCTTTGCCCTTAATTTTTGACAGCACAAATATCTAACCTTATGCTGCCAAGTTGAGACCACACAAACAGAAAGAGGGTGCAGGAGCTTCCCCAGTGATCTCACAGATTATCCCCAGTGCTCAGTGCTCGTGTTTCACTGATCTGGAACACAGCCCACCGCAGCTCTCTCCCAGAGGTACCTTGAGAGGATGCCATGAATTGTCTTCCCGAAGAGCAAAACTTAGCAATTTGTTTGATATTTACCTGGGGAGATGATGAGAACATTTTGACAGTGTATATAACTCAGTGGAAAAAGTGAGGTTCATATATATGTATACATATATCACCGTATTTGCAGTCTCTTCCTTTCTCCCATCCTTTTGTTGTCAGTTTGTTTCCAGCAGAGGCAACCCATGTTACATTGCTGGAAGATCTTGAAAGCCTAAAAAACAGAGGAGTGAGCACTGGGCTCTGAAAAACCAGCTGGTGTTTCAGAGATTCATTGTGTGCCCCTTTGGCCTTTCATTTCCTACTTCACCTTCTTCCTGCTGAGACTATAAGCATTTTAGGGCAAGGATCGTCTCTTTGGTCATGAACCCACCACACTAAGCACAATGCAGCCCAGTATTGCAGACATAAGAGTACTCATGTAACA
Organism: Callipepla californica brunnescens; assembly: GCA_023055505.1. Classification (NCBI taxonomy): domain Eukaryota; kingdom Metazoa; phylum Chordata; class Aves; order Galliformes; family Odontophoridae; genus Callipepla; species Callipepla californica. The sequence continues at coordinate 6,128,395 of JALIRH010000028.1, read as the reverse complement.
TCAGTAAGGAGAGCAAAGGCGTTTCTACCCTCCTCCTGTCTGAAGCTGAGACAGGATTAAGGTGGTGGCCCCAAAGTGCTTGCAGACCAGCTCATGTTCACTGGTGACTGTTAAATGCTGAACTTTACCCTAAGAAATAAGTAGGCAGATGCAAGAATCTGCTTGGCTAGTCAAGATCCAAGATGGGAAGCAAAACGTGAGCGAGTGAAACTTCCCCAGAAAACCTCAGCCAGCTACTAAACTCAGTTAGGAAATGGCAGCAAAGGATGATGTCCAGAGAAAAAGTTCCCTTCGCTCCATCTCCCAGGCCAACATCATGCAGATTGAACAGAGATGGAGCAGTTTTTCCCAATGTTTTCTAGCTTCATTGCAGCACCTGCCCCAGGCACAGGGTACTCAGGCAATTAGGTCCAATTTGTTATCAAGATGCATCAGACTTCCCCGTGGTCTCTTTAGTCTCCTCAGTTCCAGGATGAAAAAACCTCTAAGTGCAATGCTAGAACTAAAATGGCTCCAAGGCACTCAGGTTAGAATGCATGTGCTTTAAAAGCATCTGTTAACTCTGTTAAACTGTGCAGTCCCCAGTTTCAGGGCTTTGGTGCTTTGGTGTATGGAAAGAAGGAAGCCTGGAACACGCAAAAGGGAAGGCAATGAGTAACACTGTGCATACCCTGAGACATGTTGCATCTGATGGTTTTTCCACTCTTCTCCCTATACAGAGATGTCTATGCAGTAGTTTGAGTCTGTGGCTCTCAAAGCAGCTCCATCCACAAAGAATAGGCCAGGGTTCCTCGGAGGATTTGCTGTGTTGGTCACAGATGTTGTACAAAGGCACACAGAGTCACTTCTTGCCTCATGGGCTGCTCAACCATCCCACCTTTGCTTTTCCAGATGGCTCTGTCCTCTTTGAAGAGCTGGAGAGGCCAGCTGGCCACCAGCTCTCCATATGAGTGCCACAAACTAGTTTGCAGGACAATGGGATGTCACTGATGGTACAGAGCACCTTCAGCCCACAGGGAGATGCTGTAAGGAACTCAAAAAACCTGTATCTCTGAGTGTTCTGGAGCCTAGCTCTCTTGGAAAGCTTGTCCTTCCACAAGCACTCACCTCATTAGGTAACACTCTCCAAGGCTCTCTGGGAATTCACTCTTCCCTGCTAAAGATATTTTCAATTGTCATGTTGAATTGTTTGTTCCCCCCAAACAAATAAACCCTCTCAAAATGGCTTATATCATCTCATAATCTTTCTTTACAATTGTCACAATTCTCCCTGTTCTCCCTCATAATGCAAAAACTAAAGCAAACAAATAAATCTCATCTTAATTATACACAAGCATAGGAGCAGCACAAAGGACCCATTAACATAAGCAGCAAAAAGCGCTGATCCTTACAAGTTTTCTCCTGGTGTGTGATGTGGAGCATCTGCAGGGCTGCCTTGACAAGTCCCCCTCCCTATCCTCCTCTATTCTCTGCATCCCCTGACTGTTCCTAACCCTTGGTTGTTCCTGGCATCCCAGCGGAGCCTCAGCTCTCAAGGCCACCAGCAGCTCTTATCCTTTGCTCCTGAACATCCCTTCCCTCAGGGTGCTTGGGATGCAGTGGACATCATTTGGCTGATGGGAGCTGGATGCCAGTGGAGATGCTTCCAGGTGGAGGCTGTGATGGCTAGGAAATCTCAATTATTTCCAATTAGGAGACTGCAATGACAGCTGCTCTGCCTTTTCTCACAGCTAGGAAATTTGCCTGCACTTTTAGCTGGATCTGGATGCCTGCATTTCTACTGTGGGGCTCTCAGTAGTGGTTTCTAATAACCTCTTTTTCTTTCACCCCTTGCTAAGCAATTCTTCCTCTCTCTCACACAACACTGCCTCTCATGGGGAATTTGGTGATAGAATTCTCATCTCTCCCCTACCAAAATCTGTTTATTTCCTCTTTCCTCTGTGCAGGGTTTCATTTTCCTGCTGTGCTGTCCAGCTTCTCCATCTCTCCTTTCTGCCCTGTTATGTATGGGCCTTCTCAGACAGCTCTGGCCTGACCTAGCCAGCCAAAATCAGAGGAAAATCTGGTTTTATATTGCCTGGGGAGCATTCATCACAGAAGGTATCTCATTTAGGGAAATTAAGAATGAAGGAAAGGGAGAACTAGAAATTTATTCTGGTTTAGTTTTAAAAATATTTCTATCTACTGCTGTGTTAATGACCAATATTTTCTGTCCATTTTTCTTCTCTTGTCTAACTGTACCATGTATCTCAGAGTCACATTTCAAGCGAAAGGAACACAGGGCCCACTGCTGGCTTGGGAATGCTGCTGTGGCAGAGAAGAGCATAAGATAAGGAAGAGGAGGCCAGGTCATACATTAATACATGGTGCTGGGCACAGACCTCTTCTGTACCAGCACGAAGAGGCACACAGCTTAAAGTCTGCTGATGCTAAATCCACTGCCAACCATTTTGGTCCATAGTGTTTTTGCATGACCAGGGTTCTCATTGTGCTTTCTAAGAGATCCAAAAGGGAAGATCTTAGCTCAGGAGATTGTTCAGTGGGAATAATGCCATATTCAGCTAACAGTGCTGTCTGTTTATCTGTGTGGAGCACTTAGATACTCCAATAGATAAGTACCTTGTAAATACAGACAAATAGATTAGATTAGACCTTGACAGTAGTTCATGCAAAAGGCATTTTTATGTGCAAAAATAGTAATATTGTAGAGAAATAGCTATTATTTGGGACCTTGGGCTAGAGCTTCCATAATTGATATTGTTGAAGGAAAGAGGAAGCTAATGGAGAAGAGCTGCTGTGACTGCCCTTTTGTCATTGACTAATTCTTCCAGCAACCAAAGCCACATTACCCAGCTCCCATTTAGGCCTCAATGTGAGTGGCTGCATTTTTCAAGAGAGCACAGCTTGATGGGCACTGAATCCTTTAGAAACTCTCCTTGCTTGTACTGCAATGGCGTGGACAAGGGAAAGAGAACGCTTTGAAAAATCTGCTTTCTCCTTTACATTTTATCTTCTTGGAAGGACAGAACGCCGCACAGCTCAGCAAGAGAACTGCCACCAGCCAAGGGTCTGCAGGGGGACACAGCCACAGTGGGGATGCCCCAGCATGGTTGGCTCCTCCAGGGATGTAGATTCACATCTTCCCATGCTACCTAGCTGCAGATGAAGGAAGCCATACACCTTAATTAATCTGCACAAAAAAAAATAAAAAAGTAGAAGGTAGAAAAGCAGAAAAAAAACAACTGAGTGATCCAGGAAAACCTGAAACAAGCAGCAGTTTTGTTTCTCAAACAAACTACAAGGAAGTAACAGCTCTAGTCCCTCAGCACCACTTGTCCCCATTGCATTAGGTACTAAACCCAAGCGCTTAAAAGCCGGGAGATTAATAATTAAGAGCTTCATGCATCTTTTATTGCTTATATAAAACATATAGAGGGTGAAATCCTGACCCACCTGAAGACGATGTCAAAGTTCTCCTTAACTTCAGATTAACTTGGATTTTGCCTATTTTTACCCATTATCTGTTTTGACAAATACGATAGAATGTGAGTTGTAAGACACCTCAATGATCTCAACTCTAACCCAAGAGAGATACTTCTCTGAGTATTTCTAGAACTCTATCAGTACTTCTAGAATCTCTGGAACAGAAAACAAAGCCTTTGGAAAAATTTGGAACACGCATACAAAATTAATGTTGATTAGCAAATGAACAGCAGTATGAAGCTGATTTTTGTCCACCCATAAAAATCTGCACGTATTTGCTTATTACAAAAGCAACATTAGCCCATAATAGTGGTACTTGGAATTACTTGAACTAACTAATCTTATTTTCCACTTATGAATATTCCTTAAAAGAAAATGTTTGTACATGCAATTCAGTGCAATAAAAATAACACATAAAGATGGAGGAAATAAAGAGAAAACAATTCACAGGTCGAGCAAAGGGTTGTTTGGCTGAAATAAAAAGTGCACTTTTTTCTGTACTCAGCTTAATATATATATATTTATTATGTGGGCAATATAGAGTTTCAGGAGTTCTTAATCATTCATTTTCTTGCTTTTAAGTGTGAGGGTTTTGCAAATGATGTGATAAGTAAGTACATTGTTGTCACTTAGCAACCTTAACTCGTTTCTGAAGTGAGTTGTTTGTTTCTATAATAAATGAGACACTCAGATACCATGGTGATGTGCATAGGAGACCTTGTATGCTTAGGCAGAGTGCTATCTTGATAAATATTATATTTGTTGGAGGTATAAGGCCCTCACAGCAGAGGAGTAGCTCTCCCGTCCACTGCATAGAAACATCATCACTGATGTTTGTGCTGCTTCATGAGGAGCACCTGGAAGCTGTCCTGAAGCAAGGCTCACCCTGCTTTCAGGCAGAAAAGCTGGAGTTTGTGCTTAAAATATAGATGAAGGTCACCTCTTCAACGTGCAAGGTCCAAACTGGCCACGCGTGGCCTCAGTGAATTTGCAACCAGCTCCCAGATGTGTTCATCACTGTCACAGGGCACAGCTCTATGCTTTGCATCCACCTCCGTGCTCTGAAGGGTCTCCTCCTCTCCAGGCAGTCCTGCTAGAACTGTGCTGGCCCTTCCCTGGCTCCTTGGCCCCTCATCATGCCAGACCTTGGGGCTGTGTCAAGGGAAAGGAGGAGAAAGGCAAAATTGTATGGCTGAGAGAGAACTGTATCATAGAATCATAGAATCATAGGGGTTGGAAGGGACCTCAAGAGATCTTTGAGTCCAACCCCCAATATCCAGACCCATCTCTCTGGATCACCAGCTCAGGAGCAAATTGAAGCACAAGAGCTAATGACAAAAGTAAAAGTATATTGTGGATAACTCATTTGCATTCTAAGACAGCCTTTACTATGTAAGGCTGCAGCAAATCCCTGGACATAACCCATCCTATTCCATTCACCTGATTTTTCCTGTTTTTCTCTTCCTTCACTATCAACTCCTTCCTCTTTGTATTTCCTGATCTTACACCAAATATATTTGTGTTGCTGCTAATGCTCCTCGAGTTTAAATTAATCTTTTAAAGAAAGATAAACCGCGTGAACTTTCTTTTGTTTTTAGAAATCCCATCCATATTCATAATCCAGTAATCATGTTTGATAAATCAGAATTCATTGTGAAACATACTAACCCTTCATGTTGCTTCAGTTTTTAATCTTGTAGGAAAAGCAATCATTTGTGCAATGCATTTGAAGGGGCTGGGCTGGGCTGTCTTGGGTGTCTCATTGAGTCAGCTTCCCTGTTTTACAACACTGCCTGCGCCGCTGAATCTGAGCTATCATCTAAAAACATAATTAAGTCTTCAGTACTTCAGTAGCAAGAGGAATCTTCGCAGTGGGGATCAAACACCCTCTTCTCAGCGATGCTGGCTTGAGAATGGCAGAGCAGCTCTGGGCTTTCCCCTCATTGTTGTGGTGTAACCACACTGAAACCTCAAGGTCGTATCCTTGCAAATCAGCGATGGTAAATATTTCCCTTGCAGCCAAAATAATAACAGAGCTGACAGTTCCATGGGGTGTGTTGTCAGCAGTGACTTGTTTAACCTGGGTACAACTTGTGGATAAGATTTAGAAGATGATTTCTGCCCTTCAGTCAATTGGCACAGATGTATGCACTGGCAATTGACTCCTGTGCAAAGTGTCAATTTTTGGCAACACCTTGCCAAATCTTGCACTGATCCTGAGCTTTATTTCAGAGAAGGTGGAGTCCTCACGTGAACCTGAACCCTCTCTTTGGTACCATCTGCTTCTCCCACTGCCTACTACAAGCCTGCACCATTTCCCCATGGCTGGATGATGTTAGGGCTGGAACAAGAGACAAGCAGGCATGGGGCAGGACATGAACAAAGAGCAGAACCTTGCACCTGGGCCACCTCCTGGGGTGGTGTGAGGGGCTGCTGCCAAAGCTGCTATGTTCCACACATAGTCTTGAGGTTCGGGCTCCCGTGCTCCCCTAGAGAAATATAGCTGTTATTTGCTGGAACAGATTCTAAGCCTGCCACACTTAATAATTCAGCGGTGAACTTTAGAGCTGAGCGCAGGTTGAAAAATAGCTTGCTTTAGTAAGTACAAAATCTCCATTTCTGCTGCCGTTGCTTCTCCCTCCATCTCCCAACCCTGGCCCCACTGTTCCAACCCTCACCGTTCCTATGCGATGGAGCGAAAAGGAGAGGCAGGCAGGGAAGGAATTCATTTCCCTGCTGGGCAATGTTGATTGTTTCCTGCTCTCTGCTGTCCAAGGTCTCTGTCATTTTATATATGTGATGTTTTATAACGGAAATGGTTCTTGTTGGCACCGATGAGTTCATCTGTGGATATGAATTTACATTTCTCCTTCCCTGATGCAGCTGCAATTGGGGCTCCTGGGGGAGGAAACCTGGACAGTGACCCAAATAAACCCTGCTGGACCCCTTCAAAGCAGCGGGAACCTCAGAGGTTTTCCTGTGATCAGCCATTCCTGCAGTAACCAAGGGCAGCAGCACTGATGGCCCTGATTTGTCCTATAAGGCTGATGGTACCCTGGAAACATAGAGAGGTTTTATTAGAAAGAATTAGTCATAGTATGGAGGCACTATGTCATTCCTTGCTTGTTTAACTGTACTCAGAGTGTTTATCATTAGCAGCTTACATTCCTGGATCTCACCCTGTTGCTCATCCCTTGGGGTTGGGGGTTTGTTGCAGTGAAGACCTCATTCTGCCTCTGGATCACAGAATCATAGAGTGGCTTGGTTTGGAAGAGGTGTTAAAAACCACCTAGATCCATCCCTGCAAGCAGGCTCCCACAAACCTCTGTGAGGGCTCTGAGCAGCCTGAGCTGCCCCTAACCCTAACCCTAACCCTAAACCTAACCCTAACCCTAACCCTGCAGCATCTCTCCAACTCATGAATTCCCCAGCATGCAAAGTTCTCCCAGTGCCCCCATCACTCCGTGCCCCAGGTGATCACTGTGCTGGTGGTGAAACCTGCAGTCACAGGACAGGACTTCTGTGTGTTTTCCTCGGCTCACAATCAGCAGATGATTTAATTGCATGAGAAAATGTTCTCTTTAATCTCTTAGAATTAGTCATCTCTTCCTCACTCATCTCTCTGTATTTTTGGTTAGAGAGACTGAAAATCTTAATATATCAGTGACATTTATAACACATGTTAATATTATAAAACGTCAGCGCTCTATTTGCAGAAATGAATACTGATGTGATGGGAGTGTTTTATTATGTCAATGACTTTTATTATAAATATGATAAAACTGTGTCATCCTTTTTTTTTTCCTAAATAAAAAATAAAACCGCGTTATCATTTATCTCAAGGTTACTGCTCTGCTACCTTTTTAATATGTTCAATGGTGCTATTAAAAAAAAATACACCCTGCAATGGATTTTCACATCGTGCGGTCATTTGATGGATGCTATCATTTACCTGCATGTTTATTTAGGATTAGAGTGCGATAATGAGCATAGAAATCAGGCTAACATAGTGGCTTCCTACGGATACAAAGCCAGGAGACGAAACCTAGTTTTAAGTGAGTAATTAATTACCAGCAGAGAGTGAGAGCTGGCTTGGTGTGATGTCCACATTGCTCTCCCCAGGGTTGCTGGTTATTGACACTACCATGCCCCAGTCCATCCCATCAGCTCTATGTGAAGATGATGACAACCCCCTCCTGCTGTTCCCCCAGAGATCTGACCCTCAGGTTCACTGCCAGGCCCACAGAGAGCTAAAGGCTCTGAAAGACATCCCAAACACCCCATTACTGAGGTCATCACACCATCCCACCAATTAATCCTCGTTACCACAGCTAGTGTTTACTATTGTGAATAAGCTCAACCATTCACAATAGGTAGTTGCACTTCCAACCCCAATAATCAGGTGGCAGATTCATAAAAATCAAGATCTCATTGTAAGGATAATGATATTTTATGGAAAAAGATTAGAAATGAATGGGTATAAATGGGTGTTTGTATGCATTTCTGCTTCGTCTCTTTGTTTAAATTTCCTTACTAATTTTTCTTCTTTGCTTCAAATTGCAAACCTGTAATAATCATGTTTACAATAAATGAAATAATATACGTGAAAGAGAAAGGGAAAATTGATTCGATCCATACAAAATATTGTGACTGCAAGGGCTGGAGTTTTTCAGAACCCCAAGAAAGGACGTGGAAGACCTTCCCAAGTCAGAAGCAAGCACTGTAACCAACTGCCACATTCTCAGTCCCTGAGTTAACACACAGCACAGCAAGGGACCCGCTCCCCTGGGGGGGAAGCAAAGGGAGGACAGAGATTGCAGTGCTGTTGCTATGGTTCAGAGTGTGAAAGTCTTGAGGATTGGATTTTTTTTCACATTTTTCTCCCCCTCGTTTCCATCTACGTGCTAGTGCTACTGCAAAGGGAAGCCCGGGATTGCAGTCCTTGTAAGGACATCTGTTTTGGTTATCAACTCAAAGGAGGTCAGAAATGGGCTGTGGATGATGACTGTCACAAAACATCACACAGCAGATAACAAACCCACGGCGAAATTCAATGAGTGGGTGTTTCCCATGGCAGGCATCTCAGGTCTGCAGAGAAACACCCAGCCTGATTTTGCAAGAGATCTCTCTGCTGCTGAGGGCTGTAAGAGAAATTGCACAGAGTGGGGAAAGTGGGGGGTTCTGCATGGGGTCACAAAGGGGAACGTGTGGTGGGGCTGCAGGGTGAATGGGAGCGAGCAGCTGGAGGTCCACAGGTGCCAATGAACTGCATGGCACTGCTCAAGTGCAAAACAGCTGCAAGCTGCCTGTGCTTGAGTGCTCGGTAATTTGGTGCTTTGGAACAAGAGAAATAACTTGCTGCTGCTTGTCCAATTTGGGGAATTCCCTAAGGTGAAAAAGCAGTGCCCATCCCTGGGGCTGCATCCTGGCCATGCTATCCCCATCCCCAACCCCATCCCGGGCAGCAGCAGGATTTCTGAGAGGCTGCTGGGGGGCCATCAGGCTGTCACAGCATGTTTATGGTGGATCCCCAAGGAGCCCAGTGTGAAGCAGCAGAATCACACAGCCAGAGGAGGCTTCTGCCTCCCAGAAGTGAGCTACAATAGCACTTTAGCTGGAGAAAGAACAGCTCCTTAAAAGGAAAATGCCGCGACTCCTCTTTTAAATGTTCCACTGGTCTCTCAAGGAGCTTTGCAGCCATCCACAAGGCACTGGATGCTGAAGGAGGCAGAAATGAGCCCTGCTAAGTCATAGCAGTGCCCAGCTGGTCTTGTACCAGCAGCAGGAGAGGACAAGGTGTCCTGTGGTTGCAAGCAAGACACAGTAATCAGCTCCTTTCGCAGTTTTCTTTGCTGTGTCTTCACTTTCTCCACTCTTTTCTTAACTTTCTTTCCCTGTTTTCCATCCTCACTGGCAAAAGGGGACACCTCCCTCCCTTCCTGGGATATCAGTGGCTATGGGGGACCTGATAATAAAGAAATCATGGCAGTGATTTCCCCCTTGAGGAATTGCCCCATTGGAGAAACATAAATCAGAGTTTAATCAGGACATTTCCTAATCAGCTCTCAGTGACTGCTGCCACTTGGGCTGCTGAGATGTTGCTCTGGCCTGCTGCAGATGCACAGCCATTCCCACCTCCCTGGCAAACAAAATCTTATTTGATGGAAAATGAGGGAGGAATGAAGAGAATCTGTATTTTTATTTTATCTGTGTGAACTGATAATTTTAGATATCCATAGCCTACCCACACATCAGTGCACTTCTTTGCCATCCTCCCAGGGACTGCTGTCCTTACAGCTGCTGGGTGAGCACCAGTTGTGCCCTGACCTTGGCTGGGTTTTTCTTGCATTTCTCCTGCAAGTGAGTTTTTATAGCTTCCATCTCCTCTAATCTCATGCTTCAGGAGCTGACCACTGGGAGAAAGCTTGTGTGAGGATAAAAATTCCCTCCTGAGTGTGCTGGAGATGCAGAACACAGCCTGGATGGTGCTCAGGAGAGCAGAGCCAGTCACTCAAGGGATGCTTTAGTGAGCTCCAGAGGGAAAAGCCGGGTGTGATGGTGCATGTAATGCCAGCACAGCTGAGGGCCCTGAGGCAGAAGTGTCTCTTTGCTGGTGTTCCTGTGGTGTATAGCGAAGTCTGAGATTGAATGGCTAAAAGGAGAAAGTTAGGGTTAGGGGAAAGGGCTAAAGGTGAAGGGGTGGAATGTGAAATGTCAACAGAGCCCAGGAGCTGAACTCAATGATCTTTATAGGTCCCTTCCAACTTGGGTTATTCTATGATAACAGGGAAGAAGCCATTGCAATGAGAGAAAGGAGAGAGGGATTAAATGAGCAATTGGAGCACATGAGGGACATGGAAGGAAAGGCAAAACTGCCAATTTTGACTGACAAAATTGACAAGTAGGTCCCCTCATTTGGGGACTGAGTGGAGTGGCACTGAGGATTGTGAAGAAAGGAGCGCTACACAGAGAGGCCCGAGAGAGGCAGGAGCATTGATCGGCCTGAGGCAGAAGAGGGATGTAGGAGTGGAGCACGGGGATGTGAGATTGATTTATAGAGGAGGAGAGGCTGGGAGGTGGATAGCCAGGGGCAAACACAGGCAAGGAGAATTCCCATGCAGAGGAGCAGTGCCATGGGCATCAACTTGGTGATCTATTTTTTGAGCTTATCCCTTTGCTCTAATTTTACCTCTGTCCATTCCTTCTGAATTTCTTAAGAACGACCCATTATAAACAACAGAAACAAAGCAACAGATACCTATTTCTGATCTAAAATGAATGTGCAAACTGCGTTTTCTATTTGTGATGGAAAATGCCTTTCTGAGCTCAGATGGCATGGAATTTGTTTATTCTTTCTCAGGACTCTTGCTGGCTCCTCTCCCCTCCTGTTTTTCATGATTGCTCCTAAGTGGAAGGCAAAGCCAATAATGACCAGGTTGGAGGTGAACTTTCAAACCCACAATAGTGGAGCAGGTTCAGAAGGAAACAAATGGAGGCAGCTCAGGTATAATTTAGGAAATGGCTGGAAACTGATGGGCAGGGACAGAATGGGAGAAGCACAAACTTTGAGATAGCAGGAGGCTGCAAAGAAGCTGGTCGTGCTGTCTGGGTGCCTGCAGCAGCCCAGTTGGGAGCTGGAGCCCAGGTGGAACCCCTCCTCCTGCTCCCAGAGATGACCTCAGCACTATGGTGGCAGGAGGTGGTAATTAATGGTGACAGCTTGATGAGCAGACCTCTGTGCTTTGGTGAAGGGGCTTAGCTCCTGAACACTCCAAATGAGCCTTTTAGAGACTATTAAACCAGCTGTGCAGTGTTTGCTGTTTCGCAGGACCAGGAATGGCAAGGTCTGTGCCAGTTTTCAGTGCGAGGATGCGCATGTGGGCATGTTGTTTGTGTGTGTGCCAGACTGGAGGGACTGCAATGAACTAAAGGATGAAGATATTAAATGGAGTCTGCTGGAAAGCTGAGAGGGCAGTGCAGAGGCTGGGGCTGTTTTCTAATATCTGCCATACCATCAGAGGTGCTCAGCTTGTTTCATCCCAAGGCAAGTCAGAAGAAAGGCAACTGTACATACTGTTACAATTTCCAGATGGATGATGAAGAATATAGACAATAACTAAGATGTTGGAGACTTCTATCCCCTTGTATATATGTATATATGTAGTATTTGGTTTGAGCCTGTACTCACTTCCAGTGCTTTCACTCACATTGGAGAGCTTACCTGCCAAGTACAGCTAAAGGACACTGACCTTCAGCACTACAGCAGATCACTCAGAGATGTAAAATATCTTAATTCAGTGGGAAAAATTTTATCCAAGAAAAGATATATCTGGAGAAATCAAAGGCAAGAAGTCAGTGTTGGACTCCTAGAGACACTCTGCAGTCTCTGTTATCCCCATCCACCTATCTGTACCACAGAGTAAGTTTAGGGAGTCACCCATCACTCAGCCAAGCCAAGCCATGTTGCAAATCCAGACTTTCCCTGCTGGAAAAGTCTCATTTCTCTGTCTTGTCCTTGCCTAGCTTCTCCTGCCTCCTAGCACCAATATCAGCAGAGCAGCCAGGCCTCCAGCAGCTCTTTCTTTTCGGGTTTGCACAGCCTTTTCCCTTGAATCCAGGGGACTTATTTGTATTAACGTAATTGGCAAACACATTGTTCAAATATTAGCAGTGGCAGCAAAACCATTGTGTGGGAGTAGTCAGGGGAAAGCGGTCCCTTCCCTCACAACAGTTAAAACTGGATGCTGCTGCCAGGCCCGTTGGGCACTGAACGTGGTCCAGAAAAGCCGTCTAGCTCTGGAGCTGGCTCAGCCACTCCAATCTTAGGCATTATTTATTTGACTGGGGATGAAATGACACAGAAAGCCACTTCGTGCACGTGACGAAGCACAGGAGGGTTGTGTAGGGATGGAGGAAGGTTTAAGGTGTCAGCTTCAAAACCACGGGAAAGTATCTGAATGTCTTTGCCCCTCCCCTGTTGTTCTGTGAGATCAGAGGAAGGAGGCATTCCAGATGCCTGTTGAACAAGACTTCATGGAAAATGTTTATAGCAGTGAACTGAATTCCACAACACCTTTGAAATCAATGATATCTTGTGCCAGGTACATAGTGGATCAGTATTTTTATGATGATGGCTTTTGCTGAGATACGGTTTGTCTTAAAAAAAAAAAGAAGCTGGAAAGAAAATTGATCATAAAGCTCAGTTTATGCTTAAACTTATGGGAACGTGAATAATTCAGTTCCTACATGACAATAAAACGGATGGGAGGAAGGTCTTTTCCTCTTTATTGATGAATTTAATGTAGTGGGACAATACTGAATGGGTGACATGGTGGAAGGGCTGGGGCTGCCAGGTCTGATTCGGGCTGGGCCTACGGCTGCTGAAGTGAGAATTTCAGTCTTTAAATATTCATTCCCCTGCTGAGACTGTGGGAAAGTGCCAATAGGATCGTGGAGATCTCCAACTTATTCTCTCATGTAAAATAGAGTGCCCAGGAGGATGCTGAAGAGAGCATCTGCCTTACAAAGTATTAATAGGATGGAACCTGCATATCGCTGCTCCCTATTCAAAATCCCACGCATCCTTCACCCCCCTATCCAGCGTTATCAGCTTTGTTTGGTCTTTCAGGTAGATCTACGTTTCTTGGAAACATGAACTAACAGAGAGTCACATTTTTTGTGTAAGAAAACATACCGTGTTTTTCTTCTGCAGATGCAGCTGAAAAAAAAAATACCTCAGCATAGCCTGAAGATGTAAAAGAGAGAAGACACATAAACAAGAATTCAAAATGTATTTATAAAAACCTCATGCATTTTTCCAGCTACTCTCATGCTGTTTGAACACGTATAGCTGGGCACACTCTGGCTGCAGTCGAAGCATCTCCTACGATGGCTCTGTTGGAGCTGAGACGAACTACATCAGCAGACAATTTGGTCCATAATTTTTCCTCACGATCGGCAATTTAAAAAATAATCTCTGAAGACAGTGGGTGTTCCAACACTGTTAGCTCAGCTCATGCTGCCGCTCTCCCGTGATGCTCCATCCTGACCCGGGCCCTGTGCTGCCTGCAGCCCCAACAATATCATGGCATGGAGCTGGGGGGTCTCGTTGGAGCACCCTGACCACTCTACCGCTCAGCCCTATCCTCTCACTTTCCCAAATTGCCATGAAACATGAAGACCATCCAACATTGCTTCTATTTCAACATCCTCTCTTCTGCTGGGGGGAAACTGAGGCACAGAGGCGTTGCATCCTTTAGCAAACAAAGTGTAGCAGGAATGCAGTCAGGGCTTGAAGCAGTGATGGGAAGACAGGGCCAACCCAGGTGAATTCAGGTGCATGCAATGTACCTGAGTGATCAGAAGGGGTGGAGCCAGGATCCACCCCTTCCCAACCCCATTTAAGGGTTGGCAGTAGCTGTGGTCTTCTGAAGGTAAGTGGCTTTTTCCTTTTGTTTCTGTAGCATTTGAACAAATGCTCACTTGGTGTGGCCTGGGACAGCTGCTCTGCTCTCACTGCCGTATCTTTCCATCACATTATAGAAAGTGAAAAGCAATCTCTAATAGAGTTGGAGATTTGAACCTCAAATAGTATTTCCTACCTATTCAAGTGGTTCTTATCTTCACACCCATATAGTGCTTCCCCCAAAAGTCTGTCCTTAAATGAGAAGAGAGCAAACTCTGTTTTCAGGAAAATGTTTCTGTCAAAATGGAGGAACCCTGGAGCTTTTGGTGTATTATTGCAAGCGTTTGAAAACTGTTAAAATTAATGGGAAACTATGAGAAAACAAAAGTCATTAGAGGAAGCATTTTTCTCTTAGCATGCGTGAACTCAGAGATTGATGTACTGGTATTTTTTCTACACCACTGTTTTGTTAATGAAATATTTGTTTGTTTACCTTTGCACATACCTAAGGACAGCTTCACAGCAGGGTTTCTGTTATTCCCCAGCAAGCAGAAAGTTTGTGGTTTTAGGGGAGTGCTTTTATTTAACATTTACAGCAGAATACAGATGGCTTCACAGGCAGAATTTTGCTCCAGTATGATATTTCAATATATCAATAGGATTGATAGGATGGAGAGTTAAATATAACTCAATTTTGTTGCAAACTAGTTAAAGGATAGTGTGAAAATGCTAGAAATCTTATTTTAGAGACCTCTAGATATGTCAATTTGTTTCAAGATAATGTTATTCTGGGGCACGTTACTCTCTCCCATGGGCTTCAGAGTAGGGATATACCTGTCGTCTTCAAAAGAAAATTTGAAGTAATTTCTGCCATGTTGATATTTTTCAGCTGATTTTGTTTTTTTCCTGGTAGAAACTAAATACTTTCTTGCAAATGCTCTGATGGAAAATCCCTCACCATCTCCCACAACTCAGTGAGCTGAGTGTAGTTCTTTACATGGGCTGAGTTCCATGGAAAGCCACATCCTTATGGAAACCTGTGAAGCCTTCTAAAGTGTTATGGATTAGTTGCCCTGAGTGGGGAACTGGCTGAAACTGACACCTGCCACAGACACATCTGTCTTGTCTGAATGGCACAGCAATGCCTGTGCTGTCTGTTTGTCTTGCCACTGGCTGCACAGCCAAGGGGGCAAAGCCAGGGAGAGGCATTTGGCAGTCCTCACCATGGCTGTGCTGAAGGGTCATGGTGGTTGCCTCCAGCCCTTGTAGTTGCTTACATCTTTGCCCAAGGGGAATATCTCTGCAGAGTTTTTACTGTTGTTTGTTTTTAATCACTGGGATTTTCTCAGTTGTGTCCATGCATCGCATCTGACTTCTGCAGTTCCCAGAGGTGGTTGGTCAGACATTAAGTTTCGCTTGGGCTGTTCCTCACTTCCTCTGGTTGTTTAAGTAGGTAATGTAGGTGCCACCTACTCCTGTAGGTGGTGTCCTGGAGGTGTGCAGTGAGATGGGAGAAGAGGGCCACCTGAGGAGCACCAGTTCAGGTCCATGCCACATTTGGTCCATCCAGCCCAAAAATGGCTTTGGTCTATTCCCATTTTCTGACAACTAGTAAAAGCAGTCACATGCAGAGCTAGCAGCTTGCCACTTACCTTTTGGTCTGTAAAAACTGGTGAACTCCTCTTATTATCCCTCCAACCTCTCTTCTTTGGTTTCAGCCAACCATGAAATAGCTGATTTGGCCACAAGGAACTGAACACTGAACACATCTCACTTGTTTTTATTTATTTTTTTCCTGTATTTGTATTTCATATGGAGTTTTGATGACATTTAGGTGTATCTGTGCATTACGTGATCCAAAGGTTATAAAACAGCAGTGAGGTACCAAAAGTACTGCCAACAGGATAATATGTGGTGAGAAGATACCAAGGAGGAAAGGTAGAAAGGGGTAACGTAAAGAAAAGGGGAAAAGAAATAATAAGAAAAGGACGGGAACAGAAAGGAAAGTGAAAGGAAGGAAATGTAAAATCAAAAGGAAAGGGAAAGATCAAAGGAAAATAGGGCAAACGGAGGGGAGAGAGAGAGAGAAGATGAATGGGTGGGCTGGAGAAAGGCAAAGGAAGGGAAAAGCTGAGTAAGGAAGGACGCGAGAACTCCAGAGTGATCGGTTTTGCAGGTGCATCTCAGCAGGTTGCCTCTGATCGGCTCTCTCAGGGACACAGCATGTTACCTGGACTAATTTATAAAGGAAATGAAAAGGAAATGGACTTGTTATAATGAACACCATTAATTCACCTCTTCAGACTTCACTGTTTGAAAAGAGAGTATCAAACTACTCAATTGTCATTTGTCTATTCCATGCTTCACTATTGCCTGTTGGAAATGACTGGTGAGCACATATGCCCCTGAATGGCTGCACAGCCAATTAGCATATATATTGTTTGTCCTGGTACGAATTTATAGCAAACAGCAATATTTTACACTCCAGTAAAGTTAATAAATGAGGCTTTAGGCTATAAAAATTTCATGTTCTTTTGTGCAAAGGTCAATTATAAATAGTTAAGCACATATTCATCCAAAACTCTGGGCTCCAGCACAGGAAGAATAAAATATATATTGGTCAATCCAGGTGCCAGCTGGATCAATGCCTCCCAAGCAGCCACTGGGACACCTTTCCAAATGGCCATTCAACTGTAGAATGCTTTTGGCTGTGAGATGATGGAGGTCCTGTTGTAGCTTTGAGGAGGAAGGTGCTCTGGAATGCTGGAGGTGTGCTAGGATCACACTGAAGCAGACTAGGGGAGAATTTAATCATTCAAGTTCTAAGAGAAGAAGTTCTGGTGTTAGGAAGTCAGATGCTTACACTCAACAGTGTGTCTAATGATACTAAGAACAAAAAACAGGAAGAGGCTCAAACTAAGGAATATGAAAACCTTTCCTCATTTTCCAGACAGAAGGAAACCTGGGTTTAAAATTATCTTTTATTTGCATTATGGGAACATGTGAGATCCCCATAGAGCTCAACCTTATAAATATTCAGAAGAGAAGTGGCCTGTATCATAAAGGGCATCATCTGCATATGAGTGATGAGAAGAGAGGTTCTGCAGTCACACGAATTGTTACTAATATTATTCCTTTATATTACAGTTTCAACATTAAGACTGCATATGTGAACACAGATTAAGACAGACATTTCTCCTCAGGACTGAGAATGTTTAAGGCAAGGAACCAATGATGTGTGGTGACATGTGGATATATCTTCTTCCATTGCAAGTGGAGAGGAAACACGTGGGATTTCCTGCAACAGTCTTCTTGATGTTGGAGGTATTAAATCACAAAAAACTGGTCTGTGACACTGTGACGAGGAAATTCAATCAGAGGACACTGGAGATTATAGGATAGAATAAAGTGAGGGTAGAATGCAAGAGTTTGGCTGCTGGAGAGAGACACTGAACAGCAGCATCTGAAGACGTGACACTGCAGGAGGTTAGGAATGAAGAAGGCTGTAGCCCAGATCACAGAGGAAGCAGTGTTAAACAAACTGTCATCTAGCATTTGTCATCAGTGTTAACCTGGTAACCAGGCAACTGAGAGAGATGTAAGAAGCTCACTGCATCATCCAGAGTGAAGGGATGCATTTGGAGGGGATGAGAAAGAGCTTAAGAGCTCTATGATTCACAGGATCAGCAACACATCATCAGGGGTTGTCGGGCTGGGAACTCAGGACACACAAGGACTTCATAGGATAGATCAAGGGTGAAGCAGGAAAGGATGGTAACGAAGAGAAGAAATCAGCACAAATAGGAGCTGTAACGAAGATCTGAAACTCCAATTATTGCTATCACCAGGAACCTCTGAGCAATTTCTGTAGATGTACCAAATGCAGTGTTTGCTTTGGCCCCTCAGGGGCTGTGCATCCCAGGCATCTCCATGAAGATTTATTTTCATCTACGGGGCATGTTCATGACAACATATCACTCCAGTCCAGAAACCACATCAGGCACCATCAGCTTTATCAGGGGAAGGAGAGCCACAGGACAGCAGTGAACTTCCAAACAGCAGCAGGTGGGGGTGGAGGAATAAAGCCGTTGAGAACAGCTGACAACCAGAGACTTGCTTGTTTCTCTGGAGAGAACACCTCCTGTTTGAACTGGTTTCATACAGGAAGTGGTTTGAAGATCTTGTACAAGAAAGGTGAAGATTGCAGGGAACAGAAAACTATGTAGAGAGGTTAAATCAGGACTACTTGGCACATGGAGAGACATGAAGTGCGAGATGCACATAGCCTGTGGATTCATTCCCCTGCATGAATGCCTAGAAGAAAAACTGATAGATGTAAAGGGAGCTCTGCTGCATCAGGCAACCCAGTAAAGAGTGATAACAAGATTGGAAGGGGGAAGCAGCCAGCACACAAGGTCAGCAGAGGCCTTTGGCTTCCAGCCCCTGGATGGCTCAGCAAAGGTCACCACACGTGGACAGAGAGGTCTTTTCTACAAAAAGCTGTTTAGCATCTGGAACAGGTGGGCCAGAGTCATCAGGGGAGATCCAAGGATGCACCTGGCACCCAGTGAGGCAAGGGATGCTGATGTCTGCGCTTGCTCTGAAGGAGACACAGCTCTGCAATGAAGACAATCCAGCTGTGACTGTCATGTTGGCTTTGCTTCATTTACAGTTCCTGTTAATTACATAAGGTTTGTTTTTGGAACAGCTGGCAAAGTCTTTCTTTCTGTCCTTGCTTCTCCATGTGATGGCTTGGTCATGTTCTCCTCCAGACCTCAGTCCCAGGACTGGGAGGAATCTATTAACTGACTTCTTGCCTCAGAGGGGACCTAAGACAGACACAGGAGGTCCAAGATGCTGGATGACACTCAGCTGACCTTCCTACTTTTTTTCTCTGTGTGTTCAGTCACAGGTTCTAATTCTGCTTCTAGTTGTGAAACTCCCCTCTTTTAAACTGAGCAGTGAAACAACTTTATCTTGTCTCAATCCATACAGGAAAAGAGGAAAAAGTCATTTCAGATTTGGCTACTAGAATCTTAGATCCTCCATGCTGTATGTAGCTTAGAATTTGCCTTCTGAAGGTTTGGAATTAGTAGTGCCAAAGGGAGAACAATTCAGAAGTGTAAGGCACAGATCTTTTGTTACCCCTCCTAACTCAAGAGGTTCTGTTTGTTAGACAGCAGTGCAGCAGTGCACTAGTTACAGGCTCACTCAGAAAATGTCTGCACAGCTGTTTTTGGAATCCTGGGATTTAAATATATATATATATTTAAATAAAGTGTGCTGAAGGCTTTGAGTACAGCCTGGATCTTACTGTATGAGAGCAAATTCTGCGTTCCCCCACCTGTGAATAAAATCCAGCTTGGAGGTGCTGGGCTTGAGTAAAACTGACAAACCTCATAACAGTACATCTTGTTCAGGTGGAAGCTAGCAGAAGTCCTGCCAAGCAAAAGAAATCTGATTGAAGAAATCCGGGGGAAATGGGTATAGCTGCACCTTGCATTGCAGAATTCTGGATGAGGGTGGACACTGATGGAGAAGAAAACTGTGGGAGTGTCCTTCAGTGAGACAAAACCACATGAGTAGTTCCTGATGTTAAAGGGTGTGTCTTTAGACAGGCTGGGGGTGAAAAGCATCTGCTCACAGTGCAAAGCAGTGGGCACAGAGAGGCAGCAGGTCCAGCAGCCTGGCCCTATGCCTCACCAGTGCACAGCCAGCTCTGCTGCTGCCATTTCACTCCCAGAAGTGGGGCTGGAAGGAGCATGAGAGGTATGAGAGGGATGTCCTCTGTCCCACAGCAACTCCTGTAGCTCTGACATGACTGGTTGATAGACATAGGTTGGCTGTCCATTCTCTCACCTGGCTATATTAACCCCTCGGGAGTTCAAAATCTCATATAGATTCAGAAATTTGGAAGCTCGGTCTGGTCTCATCAAAGCTTTCAATGTTATTATCTCTGCTACTCAGAGGCAGATTCCAAACACCCTCAGGAATTCACCTTTAATAAACAGTGGTGGGGCGAGGGGGTGGGGAGCACTCAGCACAGCCCCTGTTATAATATTTTCCCCTTGTTCTGTGCAGCTCTCATTCAAATACCAGAGCCATAGGGGGCTGCTGGTGGTGATGGGGATCTTATTACAGTTCATTTCTCCTCCAAATTAAAATCAGCACATTGAATTCACCTTGCTGCACTGACTTGAGTCCTTCGGCTGGAGCAGAGGACAGCCAGTGGTCCTCAGCAGTGACAAATACAGGACATGGGCACTGGAGACTCACTGCCTGAGAAGATGAAGGATGAAACGTGCTAGTCCTGAAGCAGCTGGCAATAGGAACAGCCAACACAACTCGGATGGGGCCCTCAAGTGCTGCTCAAACCCCTTCTGTAGTGGCAGCAGCCTCCTGCCAGCTGAGTGCGTGCCTCTGCTGGGCACCCACTGCTCTGTATGAGCAGCAGCAATGGTGTCCAAACGTCTGCCCAGCCACACGTCCCCTTTGTGGATGACAGCAGCAGCTGAAGGCAGTTTCCTTGCTGCAGCAGGATCCGGCCTCTCCAGGCAGTGAGAGATCGTGGGAGGAAGCTGGGCAGCAAAGCCCTGATCTGAGTCATCTGAGTGACTTGCAGAATTCATCTGACTAAGATTTAACCAAGCAGCTGGAGGGGCTGGATGGCTGTTTTGCGGTTGTGGTTTCTTTAGGGTTGTTTGTTTTTTTATTTCCTTCTTTATTTTAATTTGTTTGTTTGTTTGTTTGTTCCTCCTCCCCGCTCTGTAACAAACATGTCCCATGTTTCCCTAGCCCAGCCTTTCACACTGCACGTGCACCTGTGCACACACGCAGATTGATGTTTTCCACATCTTCACCCTTTCTCCCTCCACTCTCAGTGCTCAAGTGCATTTCTCTTGCCTGTGTCCTTGAGCACACACATGACCTGTGCTTATTCCCAAGTTTTTGTCACTGGCAGTGGTTGAGGAACGCAGCCACAGCCTCTTCAGTGGGACAAGTCAGTAGTGGGGCCCTTCTTCGCTGCTGTTCAGAAATCTGAATTACAAATGCTTCCCTTTGAAATCTCCTTTCACCTGTGAGTAGAGCCATGGGCTCCAGGGTTTGTTTTATATTTCACTATTTTATTCGCATTCTTTCTTCCTTGTCTTCAAAAGACGCTTCTCACAATGCAGGGGGAGGATCTATTTCTTAGTGTAAGATGGAAGAAAGTAAATGTGGAACAATAGTTGACAAAATAAGCTTAAAAGGGAAAATCTTCCTGCAGTTTTGCTTTTTATCACTAGTAATTATGTACACCCCCTGCTCTGACATTATTTTATAATCTGATAGACTGCCACTCGGCACAAAACTGATGGACACTTTAGGTAGGGTTCTCCTTAAGGTCTAAGCAGTTGGTGACCCTGATGGCTTGTATAGCTGCCCTTGTCCCCTGCCTGTATCTGTACACTGCAGCACCGGTTTACTTGGCCAAGAGCAGGAGATCCCAGCTGAGGGGGAATTCAAGTCTGTTAAGCTGTTTATTGTCATCTCCACACAACCTCTTATATCAATTTAATTTCATGTTTTTTATTGATCCATTTCGCGCTTCTGAAGTCAATTTCAAAAGCCAGTGAGGGGCAGGTGTGCTTCTGTGTCCTTGCTAAATGTCCATCCCCCATGGTGCTCCCAGAGATCACAACTGAGCAGTATCACCTTAGGTGCAGAGCTCCAGCTCCTGGCATCAGCTGTTGTACATCTCCTCCCCAGAGAGGCAAGGAGGAATGGGAAGGACTGGGACAGATCCAAGGTAAAGGAAGGAAAATAAGAGAGTAGCAAGAAAATGTGATCTGTCTTGATGAATCAGGATGGAAAAAAAAAAAGGTTGAAGAACAGAAGGATGGAGGTAACATAAAGAGGGAGTGATGGAGATGGAAGTGCAAAGGTTTGTGGAAAGAAGAGAGCTGAGAAGAGAACTCAAAGCCACCTGAAGCATGGCAGGCACAACAAATCCTTCCTGCTCTGCTTGGAGTTGCCGGCACCCTCAGTACCTGCTGAAACACGCTGTCCCTATTTCCTCCAAGCTCCCTGCTATCAGAAGCCTCCTTGGATTTCCAATTTAACTTCTCCAGGGAGAGTGTGCCAGGAAGGAAGGACCATAAGCTTGCTAAATGAATCTCTTAATCACTGTCATTTTAGTCCTAAGAAAAAAATACAGGCAAAACAGTGGTTTCCTTTTTGCAGACAAATGGAAGTCCAGAAGTGAACTCATCCTTCATCAGATAACATCCCTCCTGAGAAATCTTGCTTATCAAAATGATTAGAGGGTGTATTTTTTTATATATATAAAGCATTTTTCTTTTTATATCCTTTCATATTCAGCAAAGTGAAAATGTTGGTCAAGAATATTTCAGGTTGCAACCAGAAAAATATTGGACATTCCAGGATTTGAAACCTCCTTGGTTAAACATACCTGTGTAATGTGCTCACAGTGACCCAAGCCCAGGACACAGTTGGACAGACTGGGCTGTCACCCACTGTCAAGAAGGGTTAGGATGAAGAGGGCTTGTGCCTGTCACCAGAGCTGGGTGTAGATGAAGACTAGACACGGGTTTCCATTTCATTGCTGATGCAGCCATACTCACACTGGCATCAGTCAGGTGCCCCTATTATGGTTGTCAAATTTATATGGTCAAAATTATGTTTAATGCAGAAAGAAAACTTTGTGTCATCAGCAGACCTCGCCCAATGTGAATTATCATAAATAGATGAACCTTAATGGGTATCACCTAATTTATTCTGCATGTTATAATGCCATAACACAGTCAGGGTCTAGAGGGCAGAAGTAACCCATCTTGCTGCTCACTGTGAAGTTCTCAGCATTTAATGATTTTCAAGCTTGGCCCTGTGATCCTATGCACTCCTGAATGAACTATCTGCAGTTTTCTTGTTGTTCATCTGAGATTTTGGGCACACCATTTATAAGATGTTTTCTTCTTGCTTCTAATTGTCCTGGGGCATTTCACCGTGAAAAAAAAAAAGAAAAAACACCTTCCTGGGAGAAAATGATCTTTGAAGAAAAATCCAAAGTGACATGGCAAAAAGTTCAGCAGCCACAGTGACATCACCTGCATGCCCTGCCTGTAGAGAAGGTGAAGGAAAGCTGATCCCCACCTTTCATCTGGGCAGGGGGCCTCCTATGTCCAGGGAAGGTTTTCCCAGATTTGTGAAATAAAAGAAATGCAAAGAAGTGCCTTCATTCTGTGCTTCCCCCCAAGCTGGATTAAAATTGTGCATTCAGAAAGCAAGCTGAAATGTGTTCTGTTTAATAAATTCTCTTTGAAAGCTGGAAAGAGTTTGCAGCCAGCAGAGGAGGGAAGCTCCAGAACAGCCTTCCAGCAGGAGGAGTGGGTGGCAAGCAGCAGCCTGACTGGTTTCATGATGAAGCTTGATCAGTTTATGAGTGGGATTGTGTGGTGCCGTTGCCTGAGATAGCAAGGGACTGGATGTAATGGCCTTCGAAATCTCTTCCCA
Organism: Callipepla californica brunnescens; assembly: GCA_023055505.1. Classification (NCBI taxonomy): domain Eukaryota; kingdom Metazoa; phylum Chordata; class Aves; order Galliformes; family Odontophoridae; genus Callipepla; species Callipepla californica. The sequence continues at coordinate 6,104,994 of JALIRH010000028.1, read as the reverse complement.
TCATGTGTTCTTCAACTGCAGTGAAGTCACAGAACATAATAGACATAGCTCCTATTTTTCTGTTCAAGATACTTCAGCTTACACCAGCTGAGAATCTGCCCAAAGCCAGGGCCAGCAACCTTTAATCCTTGCAACGTGTGATACCACTTTAGCCCTGCCTACACCTGGCTCCCCAGTAATGCCAACAATGTCTTTATTCTGCAATTCCTTTTTCTATTGTAGAGATGTTAGCAACGGCCTGCGTGGTGGTCACATCCAAATATCTATTTTTCCCTTTGTCTGGGCAATAAAAGATGCCTTGAAAGAGCAAGGATGGTGGTGAGAGTGTCAGGTGGGGTCATGAGGCACAGGCATTCCATGAAAGGGAGCCAAATAACAATGAGCAAATGCCTCAAAACACTTTCCAAAAATAACAGCCTAATTAATACAGCTGTTGTTTGCTCTGTGCCTGCACCTCCTTTTCCCACGCTCGGGAATGACTGCTGGGGAATACGACAGGGAACTCAACTTTGTTTCTAAACTTCAGCCCTAACAACTGGCTTTGATAGGGAAATGTATATGAGGTTGGGGGGATGGACACACTGTATGTGAACTCTGGGCTGTGTCAGAACTAACCACTGCAACACAAGCACGGGATACGGAGTACTGACAATGCACTGTCTGTTAGATATATATATATCTCACAGAGGGACAGTGTGCCCCCAGTCAAAGTGCTAGATGGGCTGCAAACAGAGCAAAAAAGACAACCTGCAGAAGCTTACAATTCAAGTAAGTTAAGACATGGAAAAATAATTCCAGGGGAAAAAAAAAAATTGGCAAATAAATCCAAAGGATTAATGATCTCAGTTGGAGGAGGATAATTCACAGAAAGGCAAAATGAGTCTAATAAATTAGAAAGAAGCAAAATTAGCCTAATAAACCTTTGGCTAGAAGTTAATCACTGCAGTGCACAGGTACAATGTAACTTCCCTCTGGGTGATCCTGAGCGTGGAGAGCGGCTCAGTGTGTATGTACACGTGCAGACATGTCAGAGTTGGGAGGAAAGTGGGAATTAAGGGTCTACTTCACTCCTTTATGAAACTCCTGCAACCCATTGCTCATCAGCTAACAGATGTCTCTGTGTGTGCCCAGCCCGTTCCTGGTAGGAGACAGATATTGGGTTTGTACCTCTCGCTATCAAGCCTTGTATGACTTCCAGCTTAGCAGGGCTTATTTCCCAGTTTCTGTGGTCAGATGAAGTGGCATCTGTTCTGCTGCTGTTTCTCTAGAGGTCTTTGGAGATCCCCTGTGCACGCACTGCTGGTGTACGTGGGCGATGCTGGACCCACCCTTATGCATCTGAGGATACCAAAAGTAGGATGTCATTTATATCACCCCATAAATTAGACCTGTCCAAGCTGCACAGGAAAGTGAGCCCAGGTGTGCATTTTATGGCTCAGTTGTCACGATGTGCAGCAGCTCGTGGGTACAAAAGGTCATGGAGCTGGAGGAGGGAATGATGTCCCCAGCACTGGAGAAGGGAATAATGTCCCCAGAAGGCATTCTGCTCTTGCCAGCATTCATGGTAGCATGTTGCCTATGCATCCCCACTGCACAGAGGAAAGACTTGAAGCGCTGTCTAAAACTCCACTTTTCCTAAACCTCAGCAGCTGCCCAAGGACACTGGTTCACTTAATTGCTGTATCAGTACATTCAGAGATACTCACTATCTCACTATCGGCCCTAGCGAAACATGTATTATCCATTTGTCCTTGAAAGCAGCCATCCCCTCACAGAGTGATTAAAGTAGTCTTGTGCTGGATGAACCATGCACATCTTTTTTTTTTTTTTTTCAGCCTTCCCCAGAAGATATCATTCCCATCCACCTTCATCCCAGTCACGACAGAGTTTCCTCCTTGCAATTTGTTATGTTTGCACTCACTTGTTTTCCTTCAGACAGTCTTTGAGACATTGCATCCAGTGACCTCTGGCAAAGGAGTGGGAACAGCACACACTTTTATCCTGGCACTGGGGAGCAGCAGTGACAAATTGGTTTACTTTTCTGCCTGGCACTGGGGGTTGAGAATAGGGAGAAGAGGTTTTATTACCCCAAAGTTACTTATACATCTGAAAAGCGCTTTGTCATCTCTCCTCTCTGATGTTATTTAAAATATATATTTGGATTTCTCTATTACTGTCTAAGAATGGGGAAAGTTTTGGATGGAACGTTCCAGTGGGAAATAAACTTGCTATCACGATGTGCTGGGATTTATATATATATTTTTTAAACAGCTAAATATACATGTTCCGTTGTGTATGGATGTACTCAGCTATGCTAGAAACAGTTCCTGACACATGCACAACCGCACTTCCCAGCACGAAAATATCGAGCCATCCACCAGTGAAAAGAGATTGGGCGGTGTGGTGTGCACAGCCACCAACACTTCTCACAGCCTTTGGGAACATTTTGGAAAGAAAGTACTTTTTCCACTTCCCTCCAAGTAGCCCAGTAGGTGGAGGACTGGGTGATACTTGAAAGCACAAAGGGAAAATAGTGACGATCTTGGCTTCTGGACTGATTGTTTTGTTAGTACCCTTCCTGTTCCATCATGGCACATCCATCCGTTTTGGGATGCCTGGCAGAATGGCATAGGAAAAACACCAGGAGAGTTTAATGCGTGCAGAACCCAAGACTGATTTCCTTGGGAAAGCCTTTGAGGTGTACTGAGGAAAAGTACTCTTAGTAGCCAGGTGTTGCTGCCCATTGAATGAAAAAATCTAAGGAACACTTATAACACTGGAGGATTTTTCTGTAAGTCTCCATAGCTATTCCTAAAGGAGCACCTTTTTACTCAGCCATCCATCTTCCATTCTGACTGTGCTAGCTGCTGTTGTTCTGAGGATGATCCATGAAAAATTACATCCCTCTTAGTTTGGTGCAGTATCAGAATAACAGTTTCCCTGTTCCCATGTTGCTGCCACATCCCAACCTCAAAGGAGTGATTTCAGTGTGGCCTCTTCACAAAACTGCACTTGTGTTCCCTCCTCCACTTTCTTTTATTTTTTTATTTTTTTGTGTGTGTGGCTGATGTTATCTTCTGTTACTTTAATTACATGCTTTAAGGATGCCTGCTGCACAGATCATTGATGGAGTTTGATGTTTGTTAATATCACGTTGCGTTATGGAAATCTGGTACATTAAGACCTTGGTGTCTTTCCAAATTATTCTGAAGATATAAAAATAAGCAACCCACTTTAACTAATGCAGACTAATAGGTTGAGAAGAGAGGAGGTGAGCCTGGGAGCTTGATTGTTTGTGGGATTATAAGTACCATGATTTTAAGAGCTCTTGATTGAAATTTGTTATTTAAGGTCACAACTTGGCATCAGAAATAGGGGTAGGACTGGTGAGGACAGTAGAAACCAGTTTGTGGTCAAATCAAGTCAACCTTTGTGTTTGCATTTAATTTTTCCCAGCCAGCAATTTGTCATTAAAAGCCAACACTTAGCTAAATCAGGTGCAGATGGTTGTTTTTATCAAATGAATGCTGTTTTATCACTTTAAAAGCTTTTGTTTTTAGTCAAGCGAAGGAAGTGGGCAACACTCCCTTGTTTTTGAAAGAAGAAGAGCATATGCTTTTTAATTTGAAATGTAGCACTAATAGCATTATCCACAGGGGGATAGGCTGCGCTATTGTGGATTGTGGATAATGCATTTATGCTCAAATATCCTTTATTCCCTTCTGAGTGAAAGAATTTAACAGCATATTGTATTACCATGCCACAGAGAATATAGTTTACTCCTAGAATGAATTTTTTGACAGTCTCAACTCTGTTTTTGTTTCTGTTTTGTTAATTATGAAGGAAATTCTTGATGAATTTGCAATGTTCTTTTAACACCGTGATGAGAAATGCCTTCAACCTACCATGAACGATAAAAAAATACAGTCAAGGGGAGATCTGGAGATAATGCAGTCAAGAGCCAGAGACAGTTTCAAAAATAGCTTTTCTGCCACATCCCTTTTTGCATTTCTCGGTCTCTGCTCTCTTCTCAACACAAGTTGGTGCTCATGCTTACGACGGTGCCAAGCTGGGCATGCTTCAAAATGCAAAGAAAGCTTGAGATGAGGAAACTCGGTCCATTAGTAACTTTCTGTAGCAAACTCATTTTCCCCAGGGCTGTAAGACAAACGGTTTAATAACCCAGAATGCTGTGCTCTTTGCTTCTGCAAAGTCGACTCTCTGCATTCAGTCTTACCCACAGGTATCTCCAACAACCTTCTGGGAAAATGCTGAACAAACGGAGATCGCGACTTGGAGGCCCGGGGCTGGTCTTGCATTGTTTGCTTTTTATTGTAAGGCTTATCTCACTGTGTCATATGGCTAAAAACTGGAGCCTTGCCTCCAAGATAGCAATGGGAAGGCAAGAAAGCTTGTGCGCATTTGTCTTCAGGTCAGTTTTATAAATGAATGTACTGATGCAGCCCTCAACAGAATGCGAGGGAGAAACTCTGAGCATGAAAGAGCAAGTACAAGTCCTGACTTCTTTTCTGTCACGTGGCTTTCTCAAAATGGAAAATATGAGCTCTGCTGACACGCTCTGTCATCAGAGAATTGGCTGTGCTCCAGGAATATTGTCAAGTGCTGGACTGCGCTTCCAGGCCAACACAGCAGGGATGGGCACAGCCAGCCCAGCTGCAGGCACATCTGGGAAACACTGCTGAGTGCTGTTTTCACTTCCCATCTGCTTAAAGGATCTTGGGATGTGGTGTCAGAGACACCAGGCCAAACTTGCTGGAGATACTAATGAACTCAGGATGGAAAGAAGGCATCGCAGCCCATGTGTGTAGTGTCCAAGTGGCGTAACGTAGAACAGGAGGGAAAGAGTTTTTGAAGACACTGAAGGCTCTGAGTGATCGATGCCATATAGCTAAGTCAGAGCTCAAAGCAGTGGTTGAACACCTGGCGGAAAGGCAGGGCCAACCCACGGGAGATCAGGTGTATGCAATGCACCTGAGTGACTGGAAGGGGTAGAGCTATAATCCACCCCTTCCCAGAATTCATTTAAGGGTTGGCAGTGGAAGCAAGGGCTTCTTGCTGGAGATCCCTGCCTACCTGAGGCCTTCCACAGGTAAGCAAATTTTCTTTCTTTGTTTTGTGTCTGTAGTTTCTGTGTTTAAGCTTGTCCTCATTTGCTGTAGCCTGGGACTTTGTTACCCTGCTATTATTGCTGTATTTTCCATCACATTATAGCGCATCAAGCAGGAAACAGAAAACAAGGCTGTTGTCTCCCATGAGAGCTCAACTCAGATCTAGCCTTTACCTGCCCTGGCCCACTGCTGGGCAGCAGGGCTTTCACCTGCCTTGAGCATCCTACAAATAGAGCAACAGTGGTGAGATGTTCATCCTAGTGCTGTTCTGGGAGGCATGCTGATATCTGTATCTTCTTCAGGAAAGAGTATTTATACCTAGTTTTAGACACTTAAAATTTGGGATGTCTAAGCCAGTGATCCAGGTTTCACGTACAGGCTGTGGAGAGAAAGGGAGGTATCTCCAGGGGGTGAGTCACCTCCTCCAGCGTGCAGTGCCTAAAAGTGGGTGGCATGATTCATCCTCCAAAGGCATCAGCCTCTCTCTATGGTTTAAATGACTAGCTTCAACTAAAAGCCTAACTTTTTGGCAGAAATTAACCAACTTCGCTGTTACCCAAATTGGTCTTAAGCTACTTTCAAAATTCAGAGTGGTGTTTGAAAGAAAGTTTACTTCTCAGTAGATGACCCTTTCAAAGGGCCATTTTTTTGCTTCCTTCTGGGATTGGCAGATTTTTGTCCTTCAAAACGGTGCCGAGATGGATTTCTCAAGTTTCATAGAGTCAGAGGAACTAAAGCCTATTGGAAGGATAAGTAGAAGTCACTTAGCCCATCCCTAAACCCCAGGCAGAAAGCTAAGTTGTGTTATCCTTACTGTTTCTTCCTTTTAATGTTATCTTCCAGAAATCTGTAAGAAAAAATTCTGATTGTCTTCAGTGGGCTTTCATCCAAGCCTGCTGAGAGAGCAACAGAGAAAATTCAGTTGCAGAGGCAAATCAACAGAGGGGAAAGGTAACGGCACAAGAGAGCTAAAGGATGTAAACATGGGGTGGGGGGAGAGAAGGAAACCAGGAGAGCTCCTTTAAAGGCTGAGCAGGGGAGGAACACAGGGGCAAGGCTCAGTGGAGAGGAGATGTGGGCAGAGTGAGAGGGACGAGCTCGTACCCTTGAAAGAAGCCTCTCTCCAGTGCTGCAGCGTCACTTCCATTTGAAAATGCCTAACTGCTCTTCAGTTTAATCATAGCTGCACTTTTGGGTATAAGATGAATAATTAAGCCAGGGAGTAGAATACAGCAAGTGTTAATAGAGCTAAAGGTACTGCAAAGCCCTTATAAAAAGCTGTGCTTGCAGCACTGAGTGGCTGCTGTTCTCTGCGTCCCCAATCATAAAGTGAGGAGCGTGGAAGTACTAAATTAAATGAAGTGCATCTGCATCTATTCTGCTTGATGTTTTTCCCTCCTGCGTTTCTTACTATCAGCTGCTAAATAATACTATGTCTCTTGCATAGGTTGAATGATCCAATTCTAAATCTTCCTCCCAAATCAAAGCAGGACAGACAACCCGCACATTATAGAGGCATAGAATTATAGAATTGAGTTGAAGGGGACCCTGCAAGACCATCTGATCCATCTCCCTGCAATGAACAGTGGCACCCATAGCTCCACGAGGTTGCTCAGAGCCTGGTCCTTCCATGCGTACCTCTGCAGACTCCCACAAGCACATTCTCTCTTATATAAGTTAATGTTTAAAATGAAAATATATGATGGCTTAGGGATATGTGAGCATAAAGTGGCTGTGCTATGAGGCTTATTTTCTTCAGTGACTTCAAGGTTGTTTCCTATTGCTGTCCCACTTCAATCCATAAGAAGTGGCAATTAAGCAGTGTCTGGGAAGGCACAGTCCAAACTACACTGTGTAGCACCTGGAGGGCTGGCTCTCGCAGAGGACAGTGTGCAAGGAGCTGGGTTCATTCCTTTGAGAGGGGGATGAGATGGACTGCCATGCCAAATAGCAAACACGTGGCTCCTCTCATAGGTCCTCATTTTCTGTATGCACCCAGTTAGGTGAACTAATCAAATTACTCTGGGAAGGAAGAAAGACTGTTATTTTTAAGTACTTGAGAGATGTTTGGGAATGGGAGGTCGTGCAGGTAAGGAGGGAGGTCAATAAATAGAAAGAAAGAAATTATTTTTAACAGTAGCAGATAAGGTATTTTTAGAGCAATCACCTGATAGATCCCTGAACTACGCAGGATGATGAGCACTGCTCACACAGCAGCAGTAATGGGAGCTGCAACTGGCACAGACCCATGTTCCCCTGCTTATTTCAAGTGAGATTTCAATGTAATGATTATTTTTTTTCCCTTTTTGCCCCCTCCTGTCCTTATTGCCATCACTGGGGTTACCTCAATGAGCTGGCTCACATATGGACATTTAAGGAAGTTTTCAGTTCTTGCTATGTGGGCATTTTCCCCTTTCTTTGGCTTCTGTTTCATCATCTTATTTTGACTGTTCTTCTCTCACCTCTGTGCTAAGTGGAAGAGAAGAAAAGCTGAACCTCCGCAGGCAGGTGGGAAAAGGTCTCCTTCCTACAGAAGTTGTGTGCATTTGTGGTAGGAGGAAGAGACGTCACTGGGGTTTTATTTTCACTTTTGACCTTTTTGCACACTACCCCACACAGTTTCACTGATTTTTTTGATGTCACACTCTGTCAGCAAGAAGATGGCACCAATACCTTCAGTTCTTATACTCAAATTTAGGGGAAGGTGAACACCTTTCGATGGGGATAAACTTAGAACTTGCCTCCCACGAACAGTTTTTAGGGATGTTGTAGAGAAGACCATGGGATGCAGTGACCTGAGTGTGCAGAGAAACATATTTGGTCCCCAGCCTTCATAAAAGGGACCATATCCTCAAAGTGATTCAGCATAAGTCATGCCCTGCCATAATGCTGTGAATTTAGCAGATTTTTTTCAAAAGCATGGGAAGGTGTCTGAGTGCATCCTTCAACCTGAATTGGTGTTTTTCCCTCCCAGATGCCAGACTTATGAGTAATTCGGTACACTGATGTATTGCCACCTTCTTGGGGTAACAAATGCTTGAGAGGCATTTTCCTATCTTGTGTTATCTGCAGCTTTAAGCTGCATCCTTCCTGGCCACTCCACTGATGATGGTGCTGCTTTGTCTTTGTGGTTTTCCCAAGTGAGGGCAAACAGAGGGGATTTTTTTTTTTTTCTTATAAGGATCAGAGCAAAACATAGAAGATGCCGAGTGATAAATATTTGACTTTGAAAGATAGAAGAAGAGCAGCATCAAGGGAATCAATCTCTTGGGATGTCCTGTGGTCTGAATGTACATTTTGTATCGCTGAGATAGGAGCTGGGGATGCCGTGTGTAAAGATGCGGATTTAACAAGGAAAAAGAATCGTCCAGGAGACCTCTGGGAAATCACAGAATGTGTGTACACCGTACGGTTTGTATAAAATTAAATGTTTTTTTTCCTCTTAGAGATATTGATCCTTGTTCTTTTATTATCATGATTGTTTTCTTCCCCTCTTGCTTCATTTTCCATATCCCTGTCTTTCAGATCCCTTGTTTGAGTTGGTCGTATTTATCTGAACCGGGTTGGTAACTCTCATTTCTTTTCTCTTTTGCTCTCAATAATTATAGGTCTCCTAGGAAAGCTGGCCTTCAGTAGAAATTTTGTCAGGGTTTTGAAAAATTTTATTAGAAAAGATTTGGTTCCTGCACAATTATCAGTTCTGAAAGGTGCTTTGCCCACCTCCTCCAGTGGAAGTGCTATTGATCATCTCACAAAAGGAAGGCATGCACTTACAGAGAGAAAAGTAGAGGTCTGGTTGTCTTTTCAACATCAATGATAAAATTGCATCTAATGTTCACCTCATTCACCTTAGCTCCACTGGTCTGCACTAATTAAGGTGGAGCAAGCCGTGCCAGTTAATAAAGAACACTGTAATTCAGCTTGTGCTGGTCCGTGATTGCAACAAGAGGAAAAACCCAATAAATGATTGAAAAGATGGGCTTTGATTAATAGAGATAGCTGGTGCTTTTGTTCCCTGATTGTATGGCATACACTGCAAAACCCTGCCACTATCAATGGCTTAGATGTAAAACTCAAAATACCATCTCTCCCTTTAAAGTTGGGCACTGTCTTGTAAAATCCTGCTGTAAAATATTGCAGATGACTGTCATAATTCTTTATTATTTTTTTTCTTCCTGAAAGCACAGTTCTGCTTGGCCATACGTGCTACTATTCTGTTCTGAGGTCTTGCACCCAGGGAAGCAGTATCCCATGAGATAGCTGACTCCTTCTGGAGATATCACCTCATTCCCTGCAAGCTAAACATCAGAGTAGTTTATGGAATATATTGCTCATAGATCTATTGTAGATGTCCACAGGCTTATTAACTTTGGTTCTCTCTGCCTGAGACAGTTCTTCACCACTATCAGAACAGATTTCCTCACATCACCATCATGAACCCTGTCTAGATATCCTCTGTGCTGAACTGTGTATGGGAAATCACAACGTATGTACACCTTATTGTTTAATTTTATACAAGCTATATTTCTCTCTTAGACATTGATTCTTGTTCTTTTATTATGATTATTTTTTGTCTTGCTACCTCTGACACCAGGTGCTATGTGATGCCTTCATCCTTAGCCACGGGGAATCTGATGGACGCCAGTGTTGATGGACTGGATGGAAGACCTGGGTGTGGAACAAAGATGTGGATCATAGCCGTGAGCTGCACACAACCCAGCCTGATCTGAACCAACACATGTGGTGAGACATTGGAACAGGTTGCCCAGAAAGGTGGTGAATGCCCCTTCCCTGGAAGCATTCAAGGCCAGGCTGGATGGGCTCTGAGCAACCTAGTCTAGAGGGAGGTGTCCCTGCCTACAGCAGAGGTTGGAACTACGTGATCTTAAAGGTCCCTTCCAACCCAAACCATTCTATGGTTCTACAATTATAGCTGTGTAGACAGGAGACAGAGCAATCAGGGCTCAATCCTTCCTCCCAGCAGCTCTTGAGGCCTCTCAGGAGCAGTATGAGAGGTCTGCACGTACCCAGCAAGGCCAACTTTTCACACCCCATTAGCCCAGATGTGATGAACCTCGCTTACCACAGCCAACTCTGCTGATGGAGCTGACCAAGGATTTTTTTCCCCAGCTGAACAGTTTTCTCTTAAAGGAAAGCAAATTCAGCAAAATATTTTGTTGACATTTTTTTATGTGAAATTATTGAAACACTTCACTTCCATTTTAGCATTTGGCCAGTTCTGTTTCATCTGGCATGAAGTAATCAAAATCCAGCAGAGAAGACCTTGCTGGAATTACCTCTTTCAATCATTTAACACAGTTCCCCTTCAAGAAGGCTGTCCTGAAATTCCCAAAGCTGAAATACAATGGGATAGGATGTTGATTTCCACCCTACACTTTGACAGCACTTTTCATTTTAGCTTTAGGACTTTCCTCCATAATCCACAAAATATTCTTCCAGAAAGCTGCGCTCCTAAGGAGGAAGGTTGTCTTTTACTAACTGAATCATAGGACAGGATGGTTTGACTCGAGGCATGTAAAAAACTAACAGTTGCCACAGCAGAGCTCCTCATGCAGCCAAGGAAATGCAGAGGAGTCGATGAAGGGAGCCCTGTGTGGTTTTTATAGCAACAGATTTCTTTGCATAATGCATTTTGGGTGAAGTTTCAGGTTTATTCTGTACTTATCTGATGTCAGAAAAGTACATTTCAAGTCTTCAAAAAAATTTTTTTTTTGTAATCAGCTTATTGCAGCCTTCCATGTATAATAACACAGTTATATGGCAGTAAACCTGGAATCCTACAGGAGTTTGTTGTAAGGTGACAGATTCGGGTCAAAGCTGTTAATGAGCAGTCAGCCTGATGTGTGATGCATAATGAAGAAGAAAATGACATTATTGTTTTACAGGTGAGCTCAGGAAGTTAGGATATGCCAGGTCCATTCGAGCAACTGCGTATCTTGAAGTTTAATACCTTGCCTCTGGCCAGCACCTGATAGTTCAGAAAAATCTGGGCAATTTTACTGCTGATCACTAAAGGCAAGAAGACATACTGTTTTTGGCTACATATCTCCCTCCACCCTGGCAACAAGCCCTACATCTCCCAATAGACTCTTCTGTAAGAGCAGACTTTGAAGGGTCCTGACGTGGGGTGGGTATGACCAGAGCACTCACACCTGTATTTTCTTCTTTGCTCTGCCACTATGAGACCCTATCCAGCTGTTTCAATGTCTGCTTCTGCCTTCTCATCTGAAATGAACACTTTTTGGAGAACAGGTTTATCGTGGCTGCTGTCTAGTTGGCTTTTTTTAATTTTTGTTTTCCTATTTTTGTATTTTCATTAACTGGAGCCTATAATGAATGCACGAGCAATATTGGGCTGAGGAAAAAATACTGCTTACCCCATGAGAAATATCAAAGTAGTGAAAAAATCACTTTGCAAATGGGAAGAGATGCGGAAAGACAAAAGCAATCATTACTGTTCAACATCCTCTGGGAAGAGAGGGCTGCAAATGCCCTAAGAAACAGATGATGGGCAGGTCCTCCTCTGTGAGACTGACCCTTGAAAAATGATAGAGTACTTCAGTTGGTATCAAATGTGTTTTCTTCTTAATTGGCATTCTCCTGAGATGCTTCTTGAAACAAGGTCTCTTTTTTGTTATATCTCAGTGAAATGCCATCCCCTCTGGTGTCTTGGTGCATGACTGAGGTCCCCCAGTGCCACATCTGTGATATTAATTCTCATTAAGAAGTGATACAATTTGTGTCTATTTGGGTACTTGCTGTGTTCTTCACTGGTTGCTCTGGGTGTGGTGTAAGAGTTCATATCAGTCTAATGTCCACTGCCTGGAGTGACCGAACCCAACTCAGGTCCTGAAATTAAAAAAGTAATTCAGGCTAGCAAGTGGCTTTGGGTTCTCAGAACTCTCAGGCTTTTATATCCCTGAGATCTGGGATTCCCCTAAAACTCAACCCCATTACCAGTTATTGAGAGCTTTGGCTCTAAGACATCATCTCAATCTTATCTCCTGGTTTTGGGCAGTCCTTTTGACTTTCATACATGCACACACTCAGTAGTGCAGTCCACAGTGCTCAGCACCACACAGCACTGAGCCCCTCACTAATCCTTCTAAACCCAAGTCTATTGACTTTCAAAGCAAACCGCAAGGGCTTCTTATCTACATTTACTGAGCAAGCTGCTTGCTTAGGCTGAGCCTTTTGCATTAGTCTTCACCGGAGTTGATTTTGAGCAGTGAACATGATTAGATTTTCATATCAAGAGGGAGTGAAAGCATGGAGGTGGTTGCCAAATATCCAGGAGTAAGTCAGGAGCGAACTCCCTTCATCGAGTAGTTTGCTAAAACACAGTAAGACCAGAATTAGTGCCTAATCCCAACCCAGACAATATCCAGGCTTTGTTTTCTCACTCTGGAATGAGACTTAACAGAACCCTAAGTGTCTTAGGGAAGCTTGAAAACCAGATCTCAGTTGTTAACTGCATGACATTTGTATAATCTGATCCTGTCATCACATTGCAGAACAAGATTCAGTCCTAAATTACACCACAACCCAGCTCAGAGAGACATGCTGCACGTTGTCAAGAAGCCTGCCCCAGAAAACAGGCTGAAATAAGGATTGTTTCACCTCTAGAATATTTCTGTTACTGGCTTCTCTTTGCACCAAAATCAGGCAAAGGCAGTGCTTTCAGCCTTGACCTGAGCATTTGGGATGTCTCAAGACTGAAACTAAATCCACACCGCAGTGGCACATCGCTGTGTATCTTTCTCAAGGTCACTATCAATGCTTGTGAGAGTGGGGCACTCAGACAGCAGAACTGTCAGGGAAAATAAAAGCGTATCTGGAATAACACCTCCTGTCCTGGTGTCTCTCCTCCTGTTGATACAGTCTGATGGCTGAGACTAAAGAATAGTAGAATACACAACTGTATGTAGAAATGATATATATACGTTGTGTTTCTGGCTTCGTGATATCAAGTCTCTTGACTTCCTTGCATTTAGCAGCAGCAGGTGCTCTTTGCTCTGCTTCTGGCAGCATCTTGGAGAACTCGTGAGTTCAGATCCCCTTGGCACACCCTGTTCAAAGTGAATCCGAGCACTCTGCAAAACCATCAAAGCTGAACTCCTTTTTCCCACTTAGACAAGTCTATGTTCTAGATGAGATGAGTGACAAGTATTCAAAACCAGGTGTGGCTCAGATAATTTAAAGGGAAATGTGCTTTTAGCTCCTATTTCTATCAGAACTAATGAAGTTTAAATTCTCTTTTTTAAACATATTTATTTTCATTTAGGCTTCTTTTAAAATTTCAGTCAAAATAATTCAGTTGGCCATTTTCTGCTGCAGGCTGTGGTGCTGGTAACAGCCAGCACACCTCACAGCAACGCATCACTGGCTAAAGCACCCCTAATAAGGTGTCCTTGTGATTTTCCTGTTTTATTTTGGTTTTTTTTTTTTGTTCGTATACATTTGTTTGAGTTTTTCCATGGCATTAAAATATCATTTTGAGCTGTACTTACAGGGTGTGTCTCACATACGAAGCTAATGGGCCGGTGCTGTTCATTACTGAGCCAAAACTGATAAGAGGGAAGGGTCAGTGACAGGATTGGTTTGGGGAGTAAGAGAGTCCTTCCTGCACAGCGAGGTCACTAATCCAATTTCTTTTGTACCTGACTGTATCTCTTCAGGGTCACCTAACCAGATCCTTCTCCTCCGCAGGCTCTGCTGCAGTGATAATTTTTTCTAGCAGTAATACCTTTTGGAGTTCTCTTGGGGAGGGACCCATGGCCTGTTTTCTCTGCATCTCTCTCTGAGGTCAGATTTCTTTCCTGCCTGTGTTCTGAGGAAAGCAAGCACTGGAGGGCAGTGGGAACCACCCAGTTGTTGCACTGCTCTACCACTCGCCACTAATAATGGTGGCACAGAACAGTGTGGCTGGATCTGCAAGCCCCATGGAGATGCATTTAGTGCACAAAGTCGTTTCTGGTGGTCAGGATTGCTCTAGGCGATTTTGAATGTGAGGTTTGTTTTGGGCATCCCAGGAGCACATATTGCACTGAGTATCCACTGAGGGGCAGGTGAAATTTCTAACAAGTTCTCTTATAGAGCTTTTAGTCCTGGTTGTTTTTCAGGTTTATTTAATTTGCAGAAGGTTAATAATCCTGATGACACTCAGAGAAGTTAGCTTTAGGCTCAGAAAAATAAAGATTACTGGAAGAAAGTGCAGAGAAGACAGGAGGGACTTAGCTCATAAGCGGTTCTAAGAAGGGATCTTGAACAAGGACCATGATCTGCCTGGGTCCAGGAGGTCCATTTCAAACCCTCCAGGCTGGAAGGAATGTGGAAATGTCTTCACAGCCTCCTTATGCCCTGTCTCATCTCCCTCGTGCCTCTCCCCTGTCACCCAACTGCTATTTCCATCTCCTCTGTCTCTGCTTTCAGACAAGAACCTGCAGCACCTCAGCCTTGTGCCGTTTCCCCTTTCAACGACATTCACTGAAGAAGAAAGTGCTTTAGCTGGAGACAGGAGTGCCCAGGCTGGGTTGTCACTCAGTGCTGAGAGCTGAGCAGTCGGGCTGGGGATCTTGCAGTGTGCTCTAGTGCAGGAGATGCCATCTGCCAAACGTCCTCCCGAGTGGTGTTTTAGCAAGTGGGCTAAAAAGAACATCCTGTGCATGGCAGCTGAAGTCCGTCACAGCTGTCACGGGAACACGCAGGCACAGCCTGGGCTGGAGGTGGATCTGGCTCTGTGGGGAGGATGGGTACGTGGCCAACAAACCTCCCTTCTTTGCCCATGTTTCCCTAGGGGGAAGGGAAACGCTGGCTTAACATGGCCAGAAATTCCTCAGGGGAGCAGGATAGCACTGAGAAGCATTGGCATTCTCGGGTGCAGCTCACCCAGGCAGACACTGACACCTCTAACTGGGCTTGTCAGAGCCTTGTGGCCAGCCCTGACTTTTTTGAGGTCACAGTCATTAGTCCCATTGGCCCCAAAGGGCAGCACATCTCTTCTGTTCTTTTCTGCAACAGCAAACAGGCTTTCTGAGAAGGGGAAAATAAGTGATGGAACAACATCCATCCCATGTTTGCTCCTATCGTCACCTCCCCCTTACTCCTTGTGCACCCACCTCTGATGTTTGCAGGACATGTCTGCTCCAGGACATGGTTGGTGGAGCTGCAGAGGTAAGGCTGGAGGTCAGCAGGGCCGTGCCCTTGGCTTCTGAGGCGGGCAGAGCTGCTGAGGTCTAAACTCTTCCTGATGATTTCATGTGAGAGCTAATTAATGGCCTCCCCACGTCTCCATAGCAACTCCATGCTGTGCTCTTAGCCCTGATCCAAATGGGCATTCTGTACACTTCTGAAGCCGTAGCATCAGCATATTAATAAGATTTGCTGACGTCCTTTGCTTTCTGCCACATCGGCTGGGAACTCTAAATTTGAATAACTTTTAAAAAGCACTTTTCTTAATAAGCTCCTAGTCCATTCTCTCATGTGACTTGAAGCAACAGATCCCAGAAGTCTTCTGCATTTGTGGGCTAAAAGTAGGTAGAGTCTGCTCTACCTGCTGGTCTTTGCCTTTCTTAGCCTTTAGGACATCTGCTGTCTGGCTTTTCTTTCTGTATTTTTCTGATATATATATATATATATATATTATTTTTTTTTTTTTGGAAGCTTCAGCTTTCACAGAGTCCCTAACTGCAGCAGGGGACAAGCATCTGCCATGAGTCAGTAGGACCACCCCATTATCAGTTGGGGTGGACCATCTCAGGGTTTGCTCCCTGTAACCTGGTGGTTACAGCTTCTTCTTACCAGGGCTGATGGGACTGAGCAGTGGAAGCAGGCTGTGTGCTCTGAGGTACTATGAACATTTCACATGTGGAAGGTGGGGCATGAAAATTTCTGCACGATGTAAACTGGACCCAGGCATATGTTTCTGTCACCAAAAGCAGAGGACACTGTGGCCCAGGACATAACTGTTCACATTATTTGGTTTTGCTTTTCCTTTTTTTCTCTGACATACCTTTTGAGATCAAAACATTGTCTCAGTTGCTGGATAGCTACACTTTCCTCTATCCTGAAGGACCAGAGAATTGATCCATGACATCTCATCTTCATAACACCTCCAAATGTCATCCAGCCATGCTGCAACAACGTTACTGCACAGAAGCTCCACATCACTATTGTGATGTGCCATTATGCTTTGGTGACATATCACCAGACCAGGAACTCACGAGATCAACTTCCTATGCTGACGGTGTATCTGTGCTAAACTTCTTTCCATATTCCTACTCTGATTTTCAACATCCCTACTTCATTTTCACAGCTATGGTGGAAATGTTTGTCCACGTCAGGCAATGCATCTGCAATCCTTCTGCTGGCTACCATTGCTTTGGTCTTTCCTGGACAGCAAGTTCTGTTGGCTCCCAATGCCTTGTTTAAAGTTCCTGGTGTTGCCCTCCTTGCTGAAGCCCAGTGGAATTGGGGCTGGTCATCCCCAGGCATCATTAGAAATACATGAGAGCAATCAATTTGATCTCTAACAGTCCCACAAACACCGGGCAAGATTCAGCTAATGTGTTGTTAGTTACCCACGAGATCTGAGACTTAATTGCAACTTCTCTGGCTGCTAGTCACTAGAGCTGGATACTTATCTCATAGGAAAGCAATTTATCGAATTAATTTCACTTTATGTGAGCACATTCACTATTCCCAGCCACGAACAGATCCCATCGCTGAATGCAGACTGCATCTCAGGCTATAGGTTGCTCATAAGCAGTAGTCAGTATTTTTAGAGTAATAACTATAGTTCTTTTTCAGTGTCAGCTCCTCAGGTCATACATGTAAATTAAACAGTATATTTCTATTCCCTGCTTGGATGGATGAAACTGTCAGGAACATTATTTTCACTCATAATTACTAATTTGACATTCATTTCCCATGAATACTCTTCACTATTTGCTTAAAACTAGCTTCCATGCACACAACTGCCAATGAATTTTCCCTCGCTGGAAAACTGACATTGAAATGTCACAGCTATAAAGAAATGTTTGAATGGTGGGGGTCTATAAGCATGAAACTCTGCTATGCAAACAAAGACAAATCAAAACAAACAAACAAACAAAAAACCCACAAAAAAAACCAAAACCCAACCAACAAAGAAATGAACAAATAAAGAAGAAGGCAACCTTACGGACTCTTGCAGGGACTGATCAGTAAAGGCAGAAAGAGATCTCAGTGTGTGTTGGGGAAAACACGAAGTAGTAAGCTACCACCAGCTGAAATGGATGAATGTCCCTTGAAACATCTTTGTTTAATACACTCAGATCTTCCTCAGCCTCATGTGTATCGCCTCCCTTTGGTGGACAGACAAGGAATGATGTGTTCTTTTATGAATAGGATTCAATGTTTTGTTTTCTTACTAACTAGACAGATAGTTTCTTGTATGCCCTCAATCATTAGTTCCGCAGGAGAGTTCAGTGAATGTTTATTTTCCTCAAGGTATCTAACTCCTTCTCAGCTTTGATTTGCATCAACCAAAACCTCTCAAATTGAACAAAACCTGAAGCCAGACTTAATTGTCTAAGTCCCTGGAGTCGTATGAGTAACACCACAATGCATTTAGCACTTTTCCAGAAGAACTGATGTTATTCTAAGAATCCACAAATAAGGTTAAAACCTGCACAGTTTGGAACTTGACTGAATGACCATGTTAAGTCTTGAGTCGGATTTGAATCTTGGGTGTAGGGTAAAGGCCTCCTGCTCAGCCCTACTTTTCCACAAGACACTCCTGCAGCCCTAGAAGTCGGTAGGATGAGAGTTTTGTTTATTCCTTCTAAAAGGGCAGAACTATCCATCACTAGCAGTTTTGACAAAGAATTTTAACTAAAAATAGTGAAATTAATAGAAATAACCCACTGTTTTCGTCCCATTGTGCTCAGGCTTTATCACCCAGCTCAGCTGATCCTACATTCATACACTCTACCCTATATTCAAAAATATATATATCCAAACACATGCACACACACTGCAGAATTTTACACTGCTTTTTGTTATTTCAGGTTTTTTTTGTCTGTCTGATAACTCAACCCTTTTAAATCTGTCTTCATCTTTGTAAACTGAGAGCAGATTTTTGTGAGTTCTGGAGATACTGTAATAAAATATTTCTCATCTGTTTTCTGTTTGGTTTTGTCTGTTTGTTTGTTTGTTTTATGGACAAAGAATCTGTGAAAGGATATTCTTCATAGCTACAGAATCGTAAGAAAATATAAAGGATTTTTCCGTCCCCAAAGAACTAAAATAACTTGTGTACCCCTCAGCATCTCCAGGTTTCCTTGGAAATATGTTTTCTTACACTGCGCTTTGGGTTTTTGTGGTGATGAAGGTTTCCCAGTGTTATTAGACACCCCAGAACATGGTTAGAAACCAAACTCAAGATTTTCCAGTGTGAAATATAATGGTGACTTTCACAATTTTTGGCTGTTGAGACGCCTTAAAGAGCAGTGATTCAGGAAGTTTTACAGGGGTAGAGCTCTGGCCTCACTGAAGTCAAGAGCAGCCTGCTGCCAGCCATGGGATGGAATGAAAGGGGACCTGGCACATCCCTCTCTTCAGCAAGAGCTGACACTACCTCTGGTGAGAAGTCTTCCAAGGTGAAAATGCCGAAGCAAAGCCACCTCAGATCTGCATCCACCCATCCACCTGATGTGTCTTTCCCCTGATGAGGCGTGTGCTTTACCCTCAAAGGACTGCCATCACCTTCTGTCCTTCAGCAAAGGTCAGCACGGGTTGGGTGAATGACTCAACATAAAGCTGGCATAAATCTCAACAGGAGAAATATCTTTTATCTTTAACCATTTACTCCCACTAGGAATAATGGCAGTTCTTGTACATTTACATATAACTCTTCTTTGTTTGTTTGCTTTGATATTTTTGTTTTTTGTCTCTTAGTCTTGGCACCTGCATAGCAGAAATCTTTACAGTTCATTACAGAAATTTGCCCCTTTCTCAGCTCCTCCCTTTATTTATTTACCCTGCTGCCCCTGAGGACTAGCAAGCAACACCTCCAAGGTCAAGAGAAAGTAAGGTGTTACTCCTTTATGACGGATTATAGAAATAACAAACATGCCTGACAGTTTTATACAGCTTCTAGAACGGGTTTAGTTTTCAACAAATGAAGAATTTCCTCTTTTTTTTTTCTCTTTTGTATATTAATTACATTTTACAAATTTTGTTGTTCCCCCTTCTTTACTTTTTTCCCCCTTTTCTTCCTTTATCTTTACTTTTCTTTTTTTCCTTCTTCTTTTTTTTTTTTCTCTTTTATTTATTTTTTTTTTTTTACAGCAAAAGGATCAGTCACCCATGTGTCCCACTGAAAAGTCCGGGTTAGCAGAGTTTGGCCGTCATCTGGTCTGACTGTTTGAGGATCTCAGTGTTGTACAGGTCTAGAGCGTGGTTCACACGGATGATCTCACTGTTGGTGAGCTTCAGGCGATGCTTGAGCATACAAGAGAATAGATCCAGCTGGGGTTTCCCCGGGGCCACAGGAGGTGCCAGTCTATTGATTCGGTCCCGAATATCCAGCAGCAAGAGCATGACAGAGGAGGAAGAATAGAACTGCCCACCTTGCGTGTACGACTGGTTGACCTGCTGCACGGCGCTGCGCAGAAGGTCAGCGTTGAAGCGCAGGCTGTAGCCATACACCTGCACATCTGAGATCTTGATATAGAACTGGCGCTTGCTGGGGTCAGAAAGGTCCACGGGCCCTTGGCCCGTCTCATTTCGCAGCAGGGAGGGCAGCCGCGTCCGGCTGCGTAGGTAGATGTGGACAGTCTCGAAAAAGGTTTTCCACCGGTTGCCCAGTAGCAGGGTCCAGTTGTAGCACTGGCTGTTTTGGAGGCGGATTTTCTCCCAGCGTGGGTAGCCATACTCCCCGAAGGGCATGTTCCAGCCCTCGGAGTGACTCCCGCTGAACGGGTTGACATAGACAAAGAACATAGGGTCCAGACTGCTGTTGCGCATCTGGCAGATGCGCATGGAGATCCCAATCACCATGTGGATGAAGTCCATCCTGTTCTTGTTGCTCTTCAAGGTGAGGGACATGCGTTTGCGCCACCTGGGGTCGAAGAAGGTGTCCAGGCGGATCTCGTTGCTGATGAAGGTGGTATGCACATACAGGCGAGAGTCCATTTTCTGCAGCAGGTACTTCAACTCTAGGTCCTGGAAGTCCAAGTCCGTCTCGAAGCTGATGAATTGCTCACTCCTCTCTGAGTCTACGTTCTGAGGCTCGCAACGGCCCCGATAAAGCTTATAGCCCTTGTTGCACGAGCCACAGAGAGAGATGTTGGCAAGGCTGCACATGGCACAGCTGTTGTTGCCCCCAATGATGCAAGGGATGGGACGTTGGCACAAGCTGGTGCCACCATGGCAAACACAGCTCCGCTGGCTTTCCAAAAAAGTGCCCCAAAACCCATTCTCATTGCAGTACAGTAGGGACTGGACCCGGGTAAGCCATTCCTGTATTGTCCTGCAGGTAGGAAGAAGAGAGCATTAGCATCATAGAGCCTCCCAGAATCTTTGGTGTTGGCATCTTTCTATGGTCATAATGCTTTTTAGGGATATAACTGAAGCTGAGTTTTCAGAGTACTGATGCCCTGCTACAGCATTTGGGAACTATTCCAGGTTACTTCTAGGCTAAATCTTACATCTGGTGTTTATTTCTCCCACAGAGAACAAAAGCCCTCTAAGAAATAGCCATAAGTTAGCACTGATCATCTGAGGGCTTTCTCTTCACGCTGCTCTAAGAGCTAAGATTGGCTCAGCCTCCTGACAATGTTTCCATCAGCGTAGTGATGAGAAAGTTCAACCATGGGAACAGAGCTGATAAAGCAGTGCCAGAGGCTGAAGTGTTATCAGGTATTGCAGCGTAACTCCTAGGCTGGCAGGAGGCAGCCGCCCATCTCCATATCACAAGCAATTCCCTCCACTCCCCAAAAATAAATTTTGTAATGGGGCGAGGCAAAGCCAATAGTAACCTTGGCTCATGGTGCAGAGTACAAAAAGCAGCTGAAAAGAACATGCAAGTCTGACCAAGCTGCTTGAACAGCTTCTCCTTTAAAAAACCTGCTGCTAATTAATCTCTTACAGCCGCTCCTCCAGCCATGCTTGCCCATTCCTAGGTCCCACCACTCCCATCAACGCTCCATGAGCACCCTCATCTCCACGTCCCACAGCCCCGCATCAGCTCTTAATGAATGACACCATAACCCACGTTTGCTTTTCGTATGACCACCCTGCAAAGCTGCCTCACTGCCCCTTCTCCCCCCTCTCAGGGAAATCTCAGCACAGCAACTCCTTTCTCTGCAGCCTCCAGCAGAACGCCTCGTTCAGCCTCATCCAACTCCCTCCCCTCCGCCTTCCCCCCAGCTAATGAATACTTCATTGTCTCTTCTGGGCAAAAAGTTCTTGGTAGCACTGCAGTGAGAGGACTGGCTAATGACAAATTAGGATTCAGTCCCTGTAGAACAGGAGGAGTGATTATGGACAGAGGCTCTCAGAGCTGGATTAGTGAAATTCATGGCACCTGCATCGCCTGACCTCCGAATAATCATTAAGCTGTAGGCTGTATCAAAGAAGGCATTAAATGATACAGCAGCAAAGAACAGCAAGATGATTAGGGGGAGGGAGTGAGAGGAGGGATGAGTGTGTAAAACAGGGGAAAGTGCTGGAAGGAAAGAAATAATCGAGGAGCAGAATTTGAAAGGGAAAAAAGAGGGGAAAATGTGCAGGTAAAGGGAAAAATAGGCAAGAAGTGCAGAGGGCTTAAGGATGGAGAAAGGTGAAAACTGAAACAAGGAATAACTGAAAGACAGAGGAATGGCAAGAAAGAAAAGAAGCACAGAGAAAACTGAGAAAAAAAACAGTGAGGGAAAAAAGAAAAAAAAGAAGTGAATTATCACAAAGACTCTGAAGCCTTGAATGTAGGAAGGGGCAATTTTCACGTTTCTCCTGTGGTACAGAGCTGCCATGGACACCTTCCTACACTCAGAGCTGGAACTCTCCTGCCAATAGAAAAGCCTCATCCCTAGGAAAAGGGCCCAAGACATTTCCTGGCTTCTTGGACAGCTCTGCTTGGAGAAGTGCAGGTTTGAAGCTTTATGACACAGATTTCATGTGTTGATAATGCCACACAGTTCTTGTGAAATGAGCAGTACAGAAGGGATGCTATAAAATTGGAATAAGATGACCACATCCTATCCAGTTGGTGTGTTCTGTCCTAGAAAAGAAGAAAATAGGAAAAAAGAAAAAAGAAAGGAAAAAAAAATAAGAGCTATTCTTCCTTCCTTATCTTTTACCAACTGTTGGCAGAACAAAACAACAAAGGAGTTTCAGTTGATATTTTGCAATTGAAACTAGTAATTTTCCTGTTCCTCAGATCAACTTAGTGGAGGGAAGATGGAAGGAGATCTGCAGAAAGAAGCGTTTTGTGTGTGCGCGTCTTAGCGCTCAGCAAAGACACAAGTAGGACAAAAGCAAAGAAAAGAACTACCCACCATCTGCTGATGGCAGCAATAAAGGACGTAATTAAATGAAAATGCAGAATCCAGGGCAGAGCTGGGCACTGGCTACAAACATGACAATGGGAAACGTGATAGAGAGAGAGAGGAAAAATGGTAAAATTACCCCATTTTATCTTCCAGCTTGGACAGGATAAGAATATACACACAACCAGTCAGAGCCCTTGGGCTGACAGGAGGCAACTTCTTAAAATACTGCCCTTGATGGCTCAGGCTTGTGTGAATGTAACCAAGAGAAGACAGAAGGGAGCTGAAAAGAGCCACTGTTTGAGAGCTGAGAGTCAGTAGCAGAGTCGCCATTGACTGTATTATTTTCTCTTTCATTAAGCTGTCATCAGTTTCTCTTTCTCTCTCTTAATATCACTGCAAGAGTTAATTTTCTTAATGTTTGATACCTCCAACAATTTAAATATGAAGTACTAGAGCATTTGAAATTAATAAAAAAGAAAACTGTGTCTACAAAGGTGGCTGGAAAGCAATTTTACGTCCCACTTTAATATCTGATGCTCCGAACTGAAATGAAAATAATGACATCCAGGCAGAACCGTGAGCATTAAGTTGAAGTGGTTTCTTGCAGTTGCTCACAGGAGTCATG
The DNA here is from genome assembly GCA_023055505.1 of Callipepla californica brunnescens. NCBI lineage: Eukaryota > Metazoa > Chordata > Aves > Galliformes > Odontophoridae > Callipepla > Callipepla californica. Next base: position 6,081,685 of record JALIRH010000028.1, on the reverse strand, counting down.
CAATTGCCTGGAAGTGCTGGGAACTAAGAGCCAGGTGGTCCTGCTTCACCATTTAAAACCCATTGCACAAAAACAACAACAAAACACACCAAAAAAAACCTCAACCCAACCATCATCAAGCAGAACAGGTTTTTTTTTTCTTTTTCCCTCGTCTTCTCTTTATTTTTTCAATTGCAAGAAGAAAAGTGGGAAATTAAGTTCTCCTTTGTAAACTCACCTTTCCCTCTTCCAGCAGCACTCGCTGCTGTGGAGATAACTTTGGGCTTTCTGTATGGAGTAGTGAGGTAGACATCACTACTTTCATTCAGCAGCTGGGAGGAGTATTTGTAACTAATGACAATATGGCTGGAGCCCAGAACACATTTCAACCCCCTCCTTTGGGTCTTATATTTTACGTATAGAACTTTAAAATAGAACTAGGGGTGCTCATTCAGTACTGAAGCTTTAACAACTGGGGAGTGGTTTCCTTTTTAAACCAACAAACTTGGCTGGAAAAAGGTGCTTTTAAGTGAAACATAAGCAAATATACATATTTATATTTCCTTTTTTTAGCTCTTACCAAAGGTCAGGGAAATATCATCCTAATTGCAAAAAATCCCTAATTTTAATTTCTGCTGGAAACACCACATCATCCTTTCCCTGAGGGTAACAGACGACAGTCCTATTTCTTTTTTTTTTTTAATGTTGCTTTTGAATATATAATGTAGGCTCACTATGATTTGTATAAAAAAGGGAGAGAGGTTTGCTCTTAATAGAACCTTTCCATCCTTTCAAAGCCACTGGCATGCTTGATAAGTGTCTGTTGTTCTGTACGGTAACAATTAGAAAATTAGAGTATTTCCAAGCTGTGTAAAAAGAGCAATGAAAAGCATACCCCTTCCACCACAGAGCTGTCTACCGAGCCCCTCCCCTGACTAGCTACGAATGCAGAATGACAAATAAGAAAAGAAATGATAATATGCCTGGTGGTGTTGACTTAAACAAATCAAGCACATCAGTCGGTTAAAAAACCCAGCTGCCATCATCCATTTTGTCCTCCTCTCCCCAGATTCTATAATACAAGTTGGAGGCTCCCTTTCTGCCTGGCTGACTTTTTAAAATAGAAGAGAAATGCTAAAGACATATGTAGCTGAATGCTTGGAGCAGCGGGGATCTCTGCTCACTGCTGTTGTGGCACAACTCAAAATAAAGCCTGGACTTGTTTGTGACTCCTCCACCCATGGGCTTGTTTGGAGCCAATTGGCAGGAATGGGCCAACTCCACGAAGTTCTCCAAAGACTTCTTTTCACAAACACTTAATAGATATTTTTCCTCATCCCTGGTAACACCATTGAGTCATTGTCCAGAGAAATGAAAATGCTGGGTAATTAAAGTAATCTGAAGCCCTGGAAGAGTTTCCTGAGCTTCACCACAGTGAAACAAAAACTTAGCATGCTTAGCAGCCAGTGGGCAGGATGATAATAGGACACAAAAGTCAGCTCATTTTCTCTCAAGTTTGAATATATATGCAATAAAGGAACTAAAACCCAGTTAACGTTAACCTGGCCTGACTTCTTCCAGAGATGCATGGAAGAAAAGGGCACTCTCTCTTTTCCACAGGATTTTCAGTGTTACTTCACTCCAGAAAATGTAGAAATAAACAGCAAGCAATGTTTAATACAACTCCACAGATGCAGTACTGCAAAAACATTGGGAAGTAAACAAACTCGGCCATAGGGCAGGGCTAGAAGAGCCAGCGGGAGGTGACTATTGGATATCAATAGTTATTGTTGCCGTAATGGAAAATCTGCCTTCTCCATGTGTAATAACATCACAAGGCTTCTGGTCAATGCAGGTTGCAAAGTTTTCCACCTCCAAACCTCCATGCCTCCATCAAATCGTTTTCGCTGCAGGGTTTAGGTCACCAAGCCCAGCCCCTCTGCACCGCTCCCATCCCCATGAAGGACGAAGATTACCTTTCTCTAGGCAGCTGGTGGTTGGGGTTGTGCCGACACCGGACACTGAGGCCGAAGAGTTTGCGGGCAGTGCGCTGGATCTTCTGGCGCTGGGCTTCCAAGGAGCTCTGCAGCAGCTTGTAGCGGTTCTGTAGGTCCCAGTCATTCCCCCAGTGCTGGTGGATGCTCGCAATGGTCAGGAAGTGGTTGCTAGGTAGCCTTTTCATGAAGGATTTGAACTCATCTGGAACGCACAGGAATGTGGAAAAATAAAACTGTAGGACTGTAGTGAAGTTTTGAAGAGTTTCACGTGCAGGATGGAGAAGCAGTGATGATGTGTGGGGTGCAAAAAAACTCTGCTAGGGGGAGCTGATGGCTGTTTACCCACTGGGCTGTTACCCTGCCCCAGGAAACCCACCATTGCTGCTAAGGTATAGGAAACGAAACCCATGAAATAATACAGTTAATTTGTACAGGGTGGAGATAGACAACAGCACGGTCCCTGCGGCATAGGGGTATAGTCTGGGGATTGTGAACAGAAAGCAGGGAGCTGTAATCACCCTCAGCTAGAGTGCTCATTTCAGTTGTTTTTCAGATGCTCCTAAAATGCCATTTGTTGCTGGAAGTCAAATCACTGTGGCTGTGTCATTATGAAAAAAGGGGGGAAAAAAGATTAAGAAAATCCCCAATGGAATGGTTTGTGTTGTACTGAAATGTCCTACTCCCTCATTTTTTTAAATAAAAGACACTTCTTTTTCTTCATTTGAAGTTAAGTGAGTCGCTTTATGGAACAATGGAAACAAAACAAAATATTTTGCAGGGCTAAAGTCAGAAAAAACGTGACTGCTTTAGCCAAAGGAAAAAAATCTAACCGATCCAAATAGATGCCATTAAATGTTGTTTTGTGATAGTTTCATTTCTGTTTGATTTTGCTTGATAATAATAACAACAAAAAAAAAACAACTTTATGTTAGATCTGGGTGTTGTTGTTTTTTTCCCATCACAGAACAGAAAATCTGATCCTTTTTCTGTTTATGGCCATTCTTTTCTTTTTTTTTCCAAACCAAGATTAGTTTGCTTAGACTCTGATTGCCAGGCTGGGACATCCTCACGTGGAAGAGACAGATGGTTCCAACAACCTCAGTAGAAAATAGCCCATTTTTTTGGATACCAGAAAACTGTTTGGCACACTGGGACCTTGAGAAACTAGAGGAGTGGGCCAACACAAACCTTGTAAAGTGCAATAAAGAAAAGCACAAAGCTCTGTGCCAGGGCAGAACAACCCCAACATCAGCACAAGCCTGGAAACAGCCAACAGCAGCTGACATGGTCCCAGGTTTGTGGTGAGCACCGTGCTGAAGGTGGTGCTGCCCTTATGGCAAACTGTATATGGGGCTAAATCCAGTAGATTAGGGGAAGGAAATATTCCCTATTGCTTGGCACTGCTGAGGTTGCATGTCCAGTTTTAGGGACACCCAATTAAAAATGGGTGTTGAGAAATTGGGGAGGGCACAGCTGAGAGCTACAGGGGTGATCAGGGTCCTGAGCACAGGTTCTGCCAGGTCAGGTGCAGGGATCTACACTCCTCCTTTAATCTGATGAAACAGAAGCCAAGGGGCAATCCAATGACACTTCTCAGAGGATAGTTACAAACATGAAGGGGAGAAGGTCTTCTTATTAGAGACAGATGATATAACAAGGAATAAAAGACACAACCGTCAGCTTGAGAAGTTCAAGTGACTTGTTGGAAAACTTCAATTGGAGGTAATGCAGCGCTGGAGCAGGCTGCCCAGAGATGACAAAGAGTCTCCCATTTTAGACTGGTGGGCAAAACCACAGCTGATATAGTGCTAGTAATGGTCATTGCTTCTGGTTGCAAGTTGGATCAAACCCCCATCCCAACCCACAATGCAGTCAGTGAAAAACGCAGCCCTCTTTTCTGGTAAGTTATCAAAATGATCTTTCCTCCTTTCCTCATTATTTAAAATTTTTATCTTCATCTCATTTTCAGAAGGAAAAGAAAAAAAATAAAAAAAAAGAAAAAGAGAAAGCTTGAAAAGACAGACATTTAAGAAGAAGAAATAATCCATAGTATTACATAGAATTATCAAAGCAGATAATTTAGAGCCTATTGTACAAAGCTCATATACATGAATTCATATGACTATATATATTTGCATAACAGTTTTCCTATTATTTAACAATCTGCAATTCGTTCTTAACTGCTTAACAATGCATTCATTGGTGAAATCATTATATAGATGGTAAATGGATGATCGTGTCTTACTTGTCACACAGCAAAACTGAACACCTAATAATTATCACCATTGCACTATCATGATCCACTGGATATCTGCTTGTCTTCTTTCTTCCCCAAAAGATAACTGGGAGATGTTTTCTGTTTTTTTTTTAATCATCTCTCAGCTTTTCACTCCATCAGCAATGCAGCTTTTGGTGCCCTTCTCCTCCCCAAAAATGATTCTCTCCCGTGCAGTGGTCCTCTGAAACTATCATCATGTATAATTGCTTCTGTTGACCATGCTGATTACTCCTGGTACCTTTCAGCAGTAAAAGCCTTGCATTTGCTTCCCGCCCCTTATAAATCAATTTCCTCAAAAGCCTGTTTGTGCAAAAGACCAGGCTTTTTTCCCTCCGATGATGAATGTGCTACATTTTTCATAGAGACGGGTAAGGGAGAAATTTCGGTGCAGTGTGCACATTTTGATACTGCAGTGCAACGTTGGGGGAAAAACAAATGAGCAAAGAAATCTGGCAAACTAACAGCTGAACGGTGTAGTTTTTTTAAAAAGGGGAAAGAAAAAAAAGAAGAAAAAAAGAGAGGAGACTTTCCAAAAAGTATTTCTTCTATTTCTTCAATATTTATATTCTAGCCATCTCTGGAGGCCCCCCAGCCAAGGTTGTGCTAAGCCCTGTACTTCTCTGGGAATAGTTCATTCTTAACACAGAGGATCCCAATTCACTCACCAGGTTGATTTCCTTTTGTTGCTGTTGTATTTATTGTTAAAGAGAACATTGCTGACAGCTGGGACTACATCTCCCAGAGTGCCCCGCGGCCCTTTCTGCTGAGTCACCCCACTGCTGGGCATGACTCATCACTGCAGGCAGTACAGGTCCCACCTCTGGAGGAGGTGCTCTCCCAGATCACACCATCCCTTCATTTCCCCCTTTTATTTTTTTTTTATTGATATAAGAATTCAACACAGATCAGAAACAGAATATAGACCTTTTAGGCTATCAGCATCTCCCTGCACGAATGCTATTTGCTTTCAGAGCACTCGTGTGCCTTTCACCCCTCTTTATTGAAAAAGCCTTCAGATGTCATTAGAGATTTTTCTTCTGCTGTTCATTATAAAGGAAATTCCTCCAGTTATTGGGAATTTTTATTAAAACAAAGAAGCAAAACACTAATGCTATAGTCTTCTGTGACAGCAACTTTCATCTCAAAGGATAAGTTCACGCATGATGCAACAAAATGATGAATGAGATGCAGCAGCTTTAAACATAAAGATAATCACTCCATCTAGCCCTGAAAAGCCTCCAGTTCTGGGTGGAATATGGCCACAGCGCAGCGGAGAATTGCACTGCAATGTGTCACTTTAACGTGGCAAATGAAAAACACCCTCCCCTGTTGAAATCTCAAGGCAAGGGAGACTGAATATAATTATCTATTGCAGGCTTTGCTTAGATCAATCGCAACAAGTGCCCAGTGCAATAGTAAAATGATCACTGGGGGACTGTAATTCTCTGTCCTCCATAGGGCTCTCACCATCAACGTACCTGGGTTAGATTCCCCGGAAAGGGGTTTGATGAGTGGTGGCCAACATATGGCTCCTGAGCAGCTAGTGTGGAATTCCCACACCAGAGGTAGCAACAAGTAACATGGGTTTTGTACAGTACTCAGCTAGCAAAACTCAGTCTCTGCTTTACCCGGTTGTTCCCACTCCGTCCATAAATCTGTAGAAATCACCAGAAAACTACTGAGCTCTTCAGCTAGTGGGCTGCCACTGCCCCACACTGTGGCTCCCCATAGTATGCGCCCTGCAGCTGTCATCCAGGTGGTCATCCATCAACCCTGGGCCATTGGATTCTGCTCCGAGTGCTCTCTCAAGCACAAGGCTGTTTTGTCTCAAACCCCTGGGAGTTTGTTGCATGAGAAATGTAGCATGCTTGACTATGAGTTTTGCAAGCATTACAGACTCAAAGAATGGCTTAGGTTGGAAGGGACCTTGAAGATCATCCAGTTTCAACCTCCCATCAGCATCAGTGTGGAACAAACTCCATTGACACTGACAGCAGTGTCACATCGGGAGAAAGCAGAGGAAAGAAGAGAAATGTTCACACCAACAGACATCGGTGCTGTAGGAGGGAGAAGTCATTTTCCCTTCTCTCTGTCTCAAATGAGGTGTCATCTGGCCTGTGCTCTCCCTGTGAATTGCCTTTCACCAAAGCAGAATAAATCATTCATGCAAATCTGAAAAGCAATTTCTGCATCATTCATATTGTGGAAGTTTCTCTGTAGGGCTATTAAAGAGAGATCCTGAGGTGGTTTGGATTGAAAAATCAGAATTTTAATTTAAAAAAAAACTTCCATGGAAAACATCTCCTTACACATATCATTACATGCAGCGTGTGTGGTATTAAATGTGTGTGTGTAGAGAAAAAACAACAATTCTTCACAATCAAGATCATACCGTCTATTTTTTATCCAAACTGTAACACTATATAGGGGAAGAAAGTGATTCTCAACCAGCACAGACACATTCTGTTTGAAAGAAATCAACTGGAAAACGTGTCTTGTTCGGTTACCTGAATTCTCCAGATCTTTATAGGCTTCTGTCCAGGTCTTGGCCATGTTGGCTAGCGTGTACTCCATGATCTGGATGTCGGTGATGGGGCAGTTGCACTGCGGGAACTCCTCCGCGCACTGGCAGCCACACTGGCTGTTCCTGCAGATGTACTCGCCCTCCCCATTGCACATGATGTAGCTCAAGGCAGACTGGACAAACTTCTCTTGTAGGTATTGGGGGAAGATGATCTGGAGACCTGGAAACGAAGCACGAATGTAAGGGGAAATGAAACAAACAGAAAAAAAAAGAAAAAATGGTCACTTCAGGTATCTGCTCTGCTTCAAAACCTGTTTCATTAACAGCTCGGGGAAGTGATGCTGAGGAATTCAAAGCTGTTGGGAGATTTCTCTCAGTGCTGTCACAGGTAAGGAAGATGGTTAGAAAATATACTCTTTGGGTGCAAGCAGTAGGTCAGCTGAGATCAAATGCCCAGTTCCTCTCTTCCTCCCAGTCCTGGATTCCCCTACAGTGTGAAGCAGATAAGAGCAAAGCCTCCCTTACCCCATGTATTGGTTTTTATGCTCTGCAGACAAGCACTAGTTTAAAAGTGATGATCATCACGCTGTTCTGGGAGAGGTTTGGTACCACAGAAACAAAAGCTATGCACCGGAAAAAAAAAAAAAAAGAAAGGAAAACAGAAGAATGGAAAATAATAAGGGAGGGATTTCTAAAAGAGCCTTGCAGAGTTAAGTGCCCAGCTTCCACAGCATAAATACAGGAGCCGGGTACCTGAGTCTTTCCAGTTCGCTCCCTGCTAGGAGGGCTACTTGCCAAATCCTATAAAAGCGAAAATGGATTTAGTGCCAGGGATTTCAGTGGTGCTCGGAAGGTTTACATTAGCTGAGAGATCAATCCCCAGCTCTCTTTCTCCGCAGCGAGTGTTTGTGCATCCATCCATCTGTGCAGGCACACGTGTGGGCGGATGCCTGCTCGGGTACTCGAGGACGTGATGGCAGTTTCCCTGTGTGCCCTGTGCACAACACAGACGCGTTGGCAGCCTCTCCTCCTCCAGCCGCCATCTCTGGGCTCCCTGCAGAAGGCCCTGGGGCTTCTGGGGACTCACAGCTGTTTCCCTGCGCTGGGGCTGTCAGCATCACTCAGGGTGCACGAGGCAGCGATGAGGCCCGCGGGCTCATCCCTTGTAAATGGCCCAGGGACGATGGAGCAGCAGAGGAGTTTATGGCTCGAACAGCAGCGCTGAACTCCGGCGCAACCAAGGCGCGCGGGTCAATTACCCATCTGTTTGTGTTTCTGTGGCGCTGAATTACCGTATCCGTTGCTGACAGCTCATTGGAGTGGAATGAAAATAAAGCAATAATTCAGAGGGTGAGAGCGTGCAGGAAGGGCCACGCTGCCGTCCAGGAGTTCAGGCCCAACTCTGTGCTGGGTCACGTTCACCTCAGACCCCCAGGCACCCCATAGCCCCCTGTCCTCTGGTTCTGCACAGACACCTCAGCCTCGGCAAGGTCCCCCAGGCCTGAGGGCATCAGGGGGCAAGGGGAACCACGGGGACATCCCTTCCTTCCCCAGTGCTCACCATGCCTGGTGGCAGCCCTGTCTGACCCAATTTGCAGCTGGGCACAGAGCGGTGGCAGCTGCCAGGTGAGATGCGCATGGGGCAGAGCTCATCTTGTGACACGCAGCAGGGCTTCAGGCTGGGCCTCAGGAAAGGAGGGAGCATGCACGGGTCTGAGCAGATTACAGCATCCCTGCAAACATTGCAGAGATAGTCCGAGGAGGATCAGGGCAACAGCAGCATTCTGAGGTTTCTTTGCTCTTTCCTGAGATGTATCTGAATTAAGAACATAGCTTTCCTCCTCTTGACTGCAGGAAGGGCTGACATTCAGGCTCTTTTAGGGATTTATCTGAAGCTGCCACCACAGAAGGATGATCTCTTTTCAAACCTTCTCACTGACATTATGGATGGTTTCTCCTGCCAGGCTCTAACACCAAGGAATGGAAAGAAAGCACTGAGCTGCTGGAGAACAGAGACCTACAGAAGAAGGTTGGAGAGCCCGAAGGCTGCTGCACTCCCTGAGCTCTCACGCTCACCAAAGATGGGGCCAGGCTCCTTGCTGTGCACTGACCCTATTTATGCATGGTCCAAGTCCTGTGAATAAATCTTTCCACATTTTGCTTCACAGAGGAGCAACCTGCCCTGGCCTCAACCTTTGAGTATGAAGCCCAAAAGCCCACAGGCTCTTCAGCTCACTGTGTTTTCTGTTTGAATTTTAACTCGGATAAGAGCACCGACATGCTGTCTGGTTCTAGCTACAAATGGCAGTGGCTTTGCGGTCTTTTTCTGGAGTGGAAAGGTGTGAAAACAAGCCAGTAAAGATGCAGGGAAACCACTTTCGATTGGAAAAGACATACGCACTGTGTCCCAGCACATGAAGAAACATGAATACCTTGTAATCTCCAAAAAACCCCCATGGTCACATCCCACACTGCAGATACTTGATTTTTATCTCTGAAATTTGTGGCTTCTGACACACGTTTCCAAGATAAAATTTTCTTATAGGAAATAATTTCATATTCTCATGCCAGTGTAAATGATCCTTTGTTTAAGTGACAGTCAGACCCTCTGTACACTTAGCACCAATTCAACAAATCAACTGTATCAGCACTTAACTTCAATCACGTAAGGAGTTCTGCTGAAATCTGTGCAGTTAATTGTAGCACTTAACAAGAAGCATGTATTCAAATACATGCTTAGGCCTGGCAGACATGTAATGTACAAATCCAACCAGCCATTGAAGCACACATGTATCTACTCCAAACGCAGAACTCAAGCAAATGCTTTACAGGAACTGCATGTTTTCAGAGATCTTCCAGCCAAAAGTTTCCTTGCAGAAGAAATTACTGCCAGCCCCAGCCCTAACAAAACATCCCATGTGCTGTTTTATTCCCTAGGTATTGTCTTTGACTCCCACAAACATGCAAATAAGTTCCTATTTATTCCCTCATTTTCATCTACTGATTAATCCCATGTCAGCAGCCAAGCAGGGAGTCCTTAAAGACTGGGATCGTGAACCAATATCATGGGGTGAACACCTCAGTGCAAGCCAGGTGCATGAGGAATTGGCTTTTTCCTCCACAGCAGCCTTGGGAGCTGACAGTGCAGTGACTACTGATGGGGAAAACGTGTTGGTTTTGAAGATACTGGTCGGAAGGGGGGATTCTGAAGTGTATAGTTCCTCTTTAAAAATAGAGAGGAACACAGGTTTGGTATAGCTTTGGTTTATAAACTACAGGCCGAATATGAAGTGTCTGACAAGGGAACACGTCCTTAATTCACCTAGAAAATCTATTAGAGAGAGATGTTTGGCTTTGGGCTGCATACAAAAGGCTTCCTGCATTAGAAGAGGTAAATTTCGCCTGCTCTAAATTAGAGCTATTTGAAACATTTTCCATAGCAGAGTTCTCTGTTGAAAATGCAGTTTCATTGAAGCATTTTGTGAGAACACGTTGACTCAAAAAGCACTTTTGACAGGGAAAGGTCTAAGTGTGTTTTTCATACTTCCTCATTTTGTTTCGCTGAAAAGCTGAAATGTTTTCATTGTCATTATGGCTCTGCCCATCTTGGTGAAGACTTTAATATTAATTGTGATGTGAATTTTAATATTCTATTACCATATTTAGTGTAACAATCTACCTGATGTGCAATATCTCCTGATTAATGTTGAGATGTTTAGAACAGCACAGGAAGATTTTTACCTTGTTGAAACAGTGCCATGTTGCAAGATAGACAGAGACTGCCCAAGTGGCTGCCTCTGGAATTTTAATTCTGCAGAACTTGTAAGAACGTTGGTTTTCGTCACTCCAATTTACCAGTTGCAACCCAGCAATGTTTATCAGGAAGCAGAAATTCACATTTATCCCCTTTCTGCTGTAGAGGTCTGTGTAACCACAGCGGTTGGGCTTTGCACCATGCGTGCTCTGCCCAGTCCTTCCCTGCACCTCCAAGCTGCCTGACCTCCCCAGGTATGAAGGTAGCTTTGGGCCTAGCCACCATGACCAAATGGTCCATCTTCGAAAACAAGACTCTCAGGCCCGGGATGCAACGAAGAACAGAAATCCTCCCTGTCACAAAGATGCTGCTCTTTCATTGAGCTGACCTCAGAGCAACAGTGACGTGAAGGTAGCGACATGGATTTCTGTCAGCAGCTTTTGCTTGGCTGCTAATCAGATCGGAGGAGACTCGGTCACGATCCATTACCCACAGTCTTGTGACTAATTCCTAATGAGGCCTCTCAGAGCAGACAAAGGATCCTGGGTAATTATCCCAAGAGCTGCTCTCCAGATTAGAAAGAAAATACTCAGGTGTAGCTTCAAAGGTCACTTTGTCCTATTAAGAACAGCTCTCACTTTCCCTCCTTCCATCACTGTCTCCTCTGGACTGGGTCTGACCCCTGGGTTATGCCATGTAACTCCATGAAACCCATTTGTTGTTGACCATGAGGTTCTACAGACAGATCCCTCTGTCTGCTGCCTCGTCCACCTTACCCGCTCTCTCTTTTCTAAAATTCCCCACTAATTACCTCTCCTTCTCCTTTCCAGCCATCCTTCTTTTGCTCTTCCTTTTAGGATCAGATAGCCAACAGTGATCTGCTAATTCACTTACCCATTTGTCTGCCTATAAACCAAGCTGTCAATCTATTTAGCTCTTTACTTAGCTGATCTGACATTCTTTGGTTTTCATTACCAATAATCATCATCACAGTATACAGAAAGCCTCAAATTGCTTATTATTAATTAGGTTAAGTATCAAAATTCAGTGATTTTGAGAATCGTGAGAAAAATGAAAGCAACCTGCCTATTATTTTTAAGGGCAAATAATAACAGTAATAATATGACTCAGTAAATTAAACCCAGTTTCTTTGAAACCAAGATTAAAATAGCACTTGCCAAATTACACTTAAAGCTGAAGATGTAATGTAGCCTATTCATCTGAAAAATTAGAATTTGTGAAAGTACAAAGATTCCAGGAATAAAAACATCTGGGCAAATGAGCAATTAAATCCCACAATTCCTTCATTTATAAAAAAAAAAAAAAAATGGGAATAACCTTAGGAAATCATGCTTCCACTGAATTTTCTCCTACTGAAGTTGACTTCTTGATAACCAGTATGTTTTATTTAATTTATTAATTCAGTCATGACATCTGCCTGTAGACATCTACCCTAGTTCTTCCAATGGGACCAAAGCCATGGCTTCCAGTCTCCAAACAAAACTTTGGTGATTTTTCCCAAAGATTCTGTTCATTAGAGAGTCCCAAAAGTTGATCTGCACAGCTCTTCTGCAAATCATCAGCTTGGGAGGGACAAAATGCGGGCAGTATGTCCCATAGATATTAATGGAAAAGGTGACATTTATTTATATTGGTGTATGTATAACCCACAGAAATCTGACAAAACCTTTAGCTCAGCCTTGTTGAGCCCTAACCCTGCAGGGAACTTGCAGTGTACAAGGCAAATAGGGAAAAGTCTAAAAAAAGATCACCCCTCTCTCATCGCATCCCCCTGCTCCATGCCCTGATTGCCCCCCTCCCTCCTTCCTTTCCTGTGTCCTACCTTGCAGGTGGAGTTTGCTTTCAGTGCTTTGCAGAAGGACAGAACTCACAGAGTCCAGATTGTCGTAGCTGTTACAGCCCAGGGGGCCAGTCCGAGTTTCTGTTACCTATGGAGGATGTAGAAAAGAGAGAACGGAGTGTTGCCTTTGGTCTCAGTGCCACATCTTCCCCAGGCAGGTTCAGACCTTGTGTTCTACTGACCCACTGCCACCAGCTGACGCTGGTGATCCAAAATGCATCTTATATAGTTGAGAAAATATGCTCCTCACTGGACAGACATGGCTATTGCTCGAGGCACCCACAAGCTGGAAAAAACACAGTGAGTTGTGCCTGCTTTCTTTATGGAACAGCATGTTACTCTGGGCTTGGAAATAGTGAGGATCTCCAGTGGAGAACACCAGAAGCCAGTAGAGGAATAATTCCCTGGCTTCTCTTAATAGAAAGCAAGATGCAAGATGGATTGCCAGCCTGCAATGGCACCTAGTGCTCCCACAGCATATGCATACACCACCCCTGTGCTAAGGATAGGAGACACAGATGACCTGCAATGCTGCTTCTGGGGCTGTTGCTGTTGGTTTCCAGCCATGGAGGAGGGCTGCCCTTCTTGAATTCACAGAGGGTGATTATCTGCTGTCACTGTTTCAATATCTCAATCCGATTTCCCATCCAGGAGGGAACAGACTCAACCATGAGACACCACAGAACAATAATAAGAGCTGAAACCTTTCAGAAATGGCTAACAATGACAACTCCATCCACATTCGCCTTCCCTGGAGTGAACTCTGCAACAATAAAATCCCTCCCCAGTATAGGATGATTGCTTTCAGAGAAGGCAGCCTTTGTCTGCAGAGCCATTTTCCCTATTTTGTATGCTCTGAGCAGCTCTCCCTCCTTCCTGCTCCAACCCCCAAGCTGTCTCTCAGTCCATTTTATTCCAGATGCCTTGGTAATGCCACACTCAGTTTTTCACCTTTTCTTGCAGTGAGTTCATCAGAGAGATATTTATCAGTCCTCTAGCCACAAAGGAAAAATACTCTTGGGTTGCACCGGTTGTCCAGTTCACAGATATGCCTTTCTCTTCTCATCTTCGTTGCTGGTCTGGGTTATCTGTTCTCTCTCTTCCTTCAGAAGTCACTGGCACACATAGTAAAAATCTCCTAGCCTACATAACCATCACAATGAATTCCCACCTCTTTCCAGACATTACTTTTCTCACACAATTCATTCTAGGGAAACTGGTATGGGAACAAAACAACTTGTGTCCAACAATGACATCACACTGGACTGGAAAGGCCCTGCCCCAAACCCTACATTATTGGTATGGGAATATGTAGCTAGACACAATACCTTGATTGCTCCGGTAGAGATCTGGATCTCATGGAGTCTCCTCATGGTGCCATCACGGTCCACGAAGTAGGAGGAAGCGAGCTGGTGCAAAGCTTCCACGCTTTGGGTAGCGTTTCCTGACTTCCTGTCGAGGCGACTTTTGTCCATGTACATGGTCAAGGCTTCCTCTCCTGCAGTGAGAAGAAAAGGAGCTGCCCATGGGGCCCAGGAGGCTACCACATAGGGTCTACTCCTTGGGAAGACAAGATATCCCAGCATGGGAAGACAAGAGATCCCAGGAGCTGGTGTCAAAGATCCTTATGGGTCCCTTCCAACTCCAGATGGTCTACAATTCTGTGATTCTGTGATATCCTATTTTATACCCATAGGAAGAAAATCTTGACACATAAAACACTATTATATGGATCTACCTTTCCTCATCAGTATTAAGGAGCTAGAATCTCTTTCTCTATTCAACCAATAAGGCTAGAACCACCACACTTGTCAGTGAGCTCTGCTTAGTTCAGTAGATGACACTTTGGATGCTCATCAGTCAGCAGAGCTTGAGCATAATTGCTGGAAAGGATTCAGGCCACTTGGCCAATGTGAGGAACACTCTTTTCTGTAGGAACTGTACCTAGAATGATGCACACCTGGCAGGAGCAGAGGCCATTTATGCAATTCTCTGTGCTGGTTTTGGGTAGAAATATACGATGCTTTAAGTTGCAAACAGGACACAGGTATACAGGTGCATACACAAGTCAAACTAATACTGACCATACCTGTTTAGCTTTCAGTAGTCATGAGAAAGGGTAAGGACAGAGGGTGAGTGAATGGGAGCAATTGGAGGAAAGATAAAATGAGAAAGTTAAGCTAAGCCAAGTCTCCTTTCTGATTTCCTTCCTGTCCTAGTGTCTCTTTTAGTGAATTTAAGTGGAGAGAGAGAGATAATGTGCGAGGGAAGGGATAACAGGTGACTTTGAGCCAGTATGCACAGGGAGTTTGGTAGTGAGGCAGTTAGATCTGATAGCACGAGGCATCCTGAACATTATCAGAAACATGAATCTAAAGACATATGAAAAGGACACAACGCCGAGAAGTTATATTTACTTCAAAGTTCAATTTGTGCTACGTGAGCTAAATTAAAATCCATCAAAGGCGTAGAATACCATCCTGTCTCCTCAACATGTGAAGCTCTGATTTTAATAAATGAAGGGAACAGACACTGAGGGTAGGAATGTGCCATTTCTACATAGCTCCTTTATGGAGGTTTGATAGATGAGCCACTGATGAATTCATTGCCTCTGGAAGTGATGGCCTGGTCAAAAAGAAAGAAACCCACACCACTACTTCTTAGGCCAAGAAATACTTTGCTTTTCAGCATTTTTGCAATTTTTTTAGACTAAAAGTGCTTACTTTCCTTTAAAATGTTGATTAGCTGAAATCGTTTGGTTTGCCCGAGCATTTTTTTTTATTATTACATGCATAAAAAATAAAGAAAAACCTTAAAAACACACACAAAATCAAAACAACAAAATAACTGCACAACCTTACAGTCTCTCCCCCCTTTCCCTGGACATGTTCCAAATCTTATCTGGAAACCAAATGTCTGAATTAAAAAAAAAATAATTCTGGCTGAAAATCAAAATATTTTTATTGGATTTTGTTGTTATTTTTTTTCCTAGCAATTGCTTTTTCTAGCAATAAAGGATTAAGCCTCTGGCTTTGAGATGAAAAGTGGAAATTTTTGATGGAAAGAAGATACTTTTCATCAGAATAATGGATCGGTTGACAACTTGTAATTGGCTTCATGAGAACTAAGTGGAGAAGTTTGGCATGTAAAGCTTGCTCTTATGTTCTCTTACCTACTATCCTCAGACCACAGAGTTGTACAGGAACAGTGTCATCATTATTGACTCCCAGGTAAATATTTTCCCTGGAAAATGACCAGTTCTGATTTCCCTTCTCACTGTAAACATCATTAGGCATTGAGCAACGGATGGAACCCTTGATAAGGATCAAGGCTCTGTTACATCCACACAAACAGGAGAATGACCGTTCCTGTCCTGGAGGACTTACAACCCAAGAATCCAATGAGGCACATAGCTGCAAATGGAAAGGGAAGACCTGGAGTAATGCTCCCTGAGGAACCTGTGGGATTCAGGCAGCACCAACTATGGGATTTCACCAGGAAGCGGAAAAAGAGGCTATTTGTGGAAAAACAACCTGATTACTCCTTCTCATAGCTGAGGCATAGCACTCAGGAGCTTTTCAGTGCAGGCACTGAGACTTATTAGCTAGAGGAACGCTGAGTCTGGAGATGCATTGGACAGACAGCAATCAGGAAGCTTGGCTTGAACTGCTCAGGCAGTGACACCAGCTTGAGAGTCAGCATCAGCCTTGGACCCCCCAGACAACACAGAGAAGGCAACGAGCCACTGGGACAGCTCCTAGACATCAGACAGAAGAACCCAGTGCTTTGAGGTGCTGGAGAAGAAAGGTTTTATTGCAGAAGTCATCACTTATGTTCCCTGAGGTGTCTGAACCCCTCCGCTGGGAGAAAGAAAGAAGGAAAGGAAAGGAAAGCCCTTGAGATACAATGATTTCCTGAAGGACAAATTCAGTCCCTAGGAAGGAAGGGTGCTGAGCAGAGATAACGCTGCTGGAAACCTATTCCATGCACATGTGTGCAGACCAGGAAAAGCACAGCATCCCCACGGATAGTGCGCGTGAGCAAGCAACCCTTAGATCAAGAGAGGTTAATAGACTTTTGCTGCATTATTAAGTCTTAATTTCTCATTTATTAAGCGGATGCTATGTTCAAAGTTGTCTTTCCTTCAGGGCTTTCCCTGCAAATTGGCTCTCAGCTCTGTGTGCTCCATCCTGGCGCACGGATGCCCTCAAAATGACCCTTCACCAGTTCCTTTGTCAGAACTAAACTGGAGTACAGCTGGATTTTAGGCTCCACAAGGACCTGGATGCTCTGTAGGTTCAAAGGCGTGGGGGCTGTTCCTCATGTGGCCAGGTGTGAAACTAGCTGCATTTAGCCGGCTGGCCTGATCCATCACCCAGCCTGCTGGGGTCTGTGCAACAGATGGCACTGAAAAGCAAAAAAAATGTTCTCTGCATTTGTCACTCATTTGCAACGTAATAAGACATCAGGCTGAGTTACAAACCCCTATGATCCAAAGCAAGAGTCCTGGAACTTTTGTTTTTTTAGGAGATCTCCCAGAGGTCTTAGGAAGGTCAGTGCATGTCTGGTTTTATGCCCCAGTGGTCTTGTTTAGCCCATAGACTGTGCTACGAGTGTCTCCTCCATGCATAATGTGTACTCAGCCTCATCTGCATCTTCTGTAGGGCTGCCATTGCCAAGATAAATTCGTTTTTTTCCCCCATTGCAGCTCACGGTGCTCTGGGCTGATAGAGCAGTTAGCTCTCCTCTCCAATACCAGTTCTCGTTGCAAGTCTCTGCATATTTGAAATTGTTGTGTTGTAAAATGAGGAGAAGAAACAAGCCACTGTGAATAATTCACAACCTCACCCAGGCAAAATTAAAAATATATTTCAACATCAAAAGGTCTTTCTTATT
The DNA here is from genome assembly GCA_023055505.1 of Callipepla californica brunnescens. Classification (NCBI taxonomy): domain Eukaryota; kingdom Metazoa; phylum Chordata; class Aves; order Galliformes; family Odontophoridae; genus Callipepla; species Callipepla californica. Next base: position 6,064,396 of record JALIRH010000028.1, on the reverse strand, counting down.
TCAAATTTCCAGGGATGTGAACAGGGAGGAGGGGAAAATAGGCATGTCAGTGGAAGGAAAGTGAGCTTGAACAGAAAACTCTTAACACCTTCCTAGTTTCCAACTTGGCTGGTTTGGGGGCTCTATAAAATACAGTCCTGAAAACTATTTCCTCGATGAAGAGGTGTTTATCCGTACAGCGAGTTCTTTAGTGACTGATGCTGGCAACACTCAAACGCTTCAGTGCATGGAGACCTTCTCTCTCACATTTCTTGCTGATGGAGCAGCCCGTTGGAGAGCCTGAACAGGAGGAGCAGCCCGAGGTTCTTTGAAGGATGCACGCTGCACGAGAGGTCATTTGACTTCAGTGGAACTGCGCCAATTTACTTACCACCTCATTTGTGCATGAATCACATGCACAGATCTAATCTCATCTACATCTCATCTGAGCATCTGCGGAATGCTTTGGGAATAGGCAGATGGCCAGAAATTCCTCAAAGTTCACTGCAAACTTCGCAGCGTGGCAAGGGTGGAGGTCAAGTACAACAGTAACAAAGTCTACTGAAATTAAAACCCTTTACCAGCATAGCAACCTTATGGGTACATGTTCTCAAAGGAAAGGAATTTAAATGCATGCTCTAAAGTGGTAAACAACGATAAAAATGATACGAGGAAAAAAGAAATCATGAACTTTCAAGAGGAGATGCTGATTTTTACCCTTTGTATTCTCAGTACTCAAAATGCAGCACCAACAGCAGCGCACACACGTGGGTTAATGGTACTACAGTTCTCTGCCTTCTGTCACCACCAGACAAATTCTGTCTGCCCATACAACCCCCTCTGCAGTCCTTGTTTGTACACTTTGAATTCCAGTCAGTCATGATTTTCCTGCAGTCAGGTCCATGTCGCTGCTTTTTCTTTTGCATTCAGCCCAGACCTCCTTGGTCACCTCTTCCCCTGCTGTACATGTTCCCTGCCCAGCTCCTTCTCCCGGAGCTCATTACAGTTCCTCCAGTTCCACCAAGAAAGCATGTTTTCCCTCTGCATTTGGTTTCATACTGCAAAAACAGGAATCAACCCACTCTATTGCCAAATTAAGGACAGGGGCAGAGGAGCGACAGACATGCTCCTCCTGCTAAATGAAGCACGTTTATCTTGCCGCACACCGGCACACACACTGTTGTCAGAGGAGCACAGGTGCACACATATCACAGATGCCGAACGTGCACGCAGTGCTCTGTGAATTCATTTGCAAAGGCTATTTGTACTCCGGGGAGTTTTAATCCTAATGATGAAACGGTCTTGGGCTGAGGGCCTCCACGTGGCATGGCCAATGGCCTATGGGTGCTGCCCTGTGCCTTTCCACTCCATACCTACACCGGTGCAAGAGAAGAGCCCGGGCTGTCCACCTACCTCCCAGGGTGGCAGAGATGAGGATGTGGGTGCCGTACTTTTTGATGATGGTATCGATGAACTGCTGCGTGGTGGGTCTCCGGCCCAGGAGGCGGATGCTCCTCTGGAACTCGGGCATCAGGGGCAGTGGGTTGTGGAGCAGGTCCCTCCGCTCGATGGCTGTGTTCCTCACCTTCCAACGGGCAAACTCCCTACGTGACAAGACAGGAACACAAGAGGAGTGAGGTGCTGAGTCCGGAGGGGCAAGGAGAGCCCCTGAGGGCAGGGAAGGAGGATGGAGAAGGGGATAATGATCCCACTGGACAACCCCGCATGGATACACACTTGGCTAGACAGAAAGGGAGGGGAGAAGAGAAATGAAACATTACTGCACGGCAACAAAGCACTTCAGAGATTGGGGTCTGGGCTGGTGAGGAGATGGCCTTGGAATCTCCAGAGGTGTCTGGCAAAGAGATGCACTTCCCTTCAAAGAAAGCAGGCTGGCCCTTACACCCCCTCATACTTTGGGGTCTTCCACATCCTAAAGAAGCAAATTCTGGTCTCTGACACCAAATCATAGAATGGCTTAGCTTAAAAATCATCCAGTTCAAACCTCTGCCAAGGTCTGATTGCCCCCCACCAGCTCAGGCTGCCCAGGACCCCATCCATGGACATGGTCACGTCCAAGGATGGAGCACCTATCACTCTGGGCAGCAGCACCAGTGCCTCACAACTTCTGAGTGAAAAAGAAGAACAAGTCAGTTAGATATACTTGAGACCCAGATTGGTCCAATCATTTCTATATCCTCCTGTCCTCACATCCACAAACCTTCACAAAGCTGAAGGAAATGCATTGTCTTTGGCTGAAGGAAATGCATTATCTTCAAACATCTTTCAGTACCAGGAAATACAGCAAAAGAACAGCTTGAAAAACAGCACATTTGCTAAACCATCTAAAAGGATCAATTCAAATACAAGCAGAAGGACTGGATGAAAATGAAAGTTTTATTCGCTTCTTTGTTCGTTTTATTATTTTTTTTTAAAGTATAAATTGATTTTCAAATCCCTTCTTTTAAACCGATAGCAACAGGTAAAGAAAAAAAAAATTAAGTGAAATGTTTGCAGAAGCAGCTCTTCATTGCAAGTATCCATCTTGAAACAACACAAAGGAAAGTGTCTTGAGAAAGCCTTGCACACCTGTGAACTAAAAACCAGGCCTCTGAAATACATCACCAGCTGAGCACCTGGAAGATGAGAAACCTGATAATGCCCTTTGAAAAATATTGAGCAAGGCTTCTTAAAAAGGAAAGAATATTATTTATAACCACTCTCCTACGACGCACCTGCGCTATCTTAACCCATTTCCCAGATAATCTAGTCACAGACTTCTCTGTCCCTTTTCATTCAATTATTCCTGTAAATGGGATTTAGGACCAAAATTGCATTTAAATAATAGGAATGACAATACCTGGCACTGACATGGCGCTCTCTATCTATGTTTGTCAACCAACACCAGCAGTCCCACACTGCTGGAGGAGAACCTGACATGCAGGGAGATCTGGAGATACCATCAGTCCAGGGTCACAAAGCAGAGCTTTTTCTTCAAAGGTTGAGTCTACACCCAGTCCATTTTATGTGTATTAGGTTCCTTTACTTAACGCAATTATGCATGTATTTATTTTGATTGCATACCATCACAACACCCCAGGCTGCCTAACAGCAGTTGCATTCATTAAAATAGCAAAGTGGCTGCTTTTTACTTCAAAATGTCTCCTTCCATCTGAGCTAATGCCCCCTCTGTAAATCCTAGGCTTTCACAAGCCAAGTAAATAGCCCAAAGCAGAACACCCCTCTGATAACGTTCTAGAAGTCATTAATGTCAAACTTTGAAATCTGCAGGAGCATAGGTTTTCCCCAGAAAAATATCTGCCAAAAGGAAAAAAAAGAGAAAAAAAAGGAGGGGAAAGGGGCAGGGATAGAGCATGCCAGGATCTTAACATCACAAGTGGAGAAGACGTAGACCATTGGCTCAGTAACTGTGGAAAACAATTACATTAGCCATGTCCATGAAGTTACAGCATGGAGCAGTTTCTTGTGCTTTATAAAAAAGCCAAATTCTTAGTTCCTGTGGAAGAGACACATTTGGGGGTCTCACAATTGCTTTCAACAGTAAGTAGAACTTTAAAAATAAAGAGAGCTTATGTGGACACTGCAGGGAGAGGTTGGTCTCATTATTTATGATCCCAAAACTGGCTCTAGAAAAAAAACAAACCCTTTGCATGAAGAAGAAATGGTCCCTTCAGGACAGAGCAGTTCCCACTGACAGAGCAGATATACACTTCATGGGAAGATACAGATCTGGATGCTAAAAGACAGGCAAAGTTTCATAATAAATAGAAGTTCCCATGTTCCTACCATAAAGACCCTAAGAGTAGGAAAAATGCCATCTGTGCTTCCTCTCCAAAGAGACAATTTTTAGATCACGTAAAATCAAACATACTTCTGCTCTCAGATTGCTGCTTCCTGGAAGTGCTATCAGTAAAGTCAGGAGATACTTCAACCCTCCAGGGCCAGGATGCTTTCAGAAAGAAAAGTGGGAATACTTGACGTTGCCAGAAAAAAAACAACAGAAATTTTGCTTGTTTACTATCAAAATACCTATACCAAAGAAAAAAAAAACCAACACAGCTGAAGCATTCTGCTGTTCAAGCAGTCTTACTAATATATTAAGGAAAGCCTTCAAGGAACCCAAGGAAAGTGGGTGGAGATGGGTTGGGCAAACAGCTGGAATTAAGGCCATGTAATAGCGTGCAGTAGGCAATACAGATGGGAGAAGACAGGAGAAGAAAATGATGATTTGGTAAGTAATGTTACCAAAGGCACAGAAGGATTTTTGTTGTTGTTTCTTTTTTTAATATCAGATCCCATATAATCTCTTGACAGCAGTAGGAGGGGGCAAAAGGGGGAGAAACTGCTGCCATATCACTGACTTGCCTGCCACCAAGGGACAATTCCAGCCCCATTCATGGAGTATAGAAGTCGTTGGCAGCATTCACATCCACACTAAAGCATCATATTGAAAGGGAGGTCTTCTACCTCGTTCTCTTGCATGCAGACCCTCCCCAGCACTCCCTGCTCTCAGGGCATACCATGGAGGTGAAAGCCCAGTTCTGTTATCCTCTCCAGTTGCCTGGATGTGTGGCTTTCATAGCTGATGAGAAAATCTGAGCAAATATGTTATGATGAATAATTTATGCAACTAACTTAGATGTTTATCTTCAGCACATGGAATATCTAACAGCCAGCTGCAATTCCCTCTAATTTATGCATTATTTGAATTTACTTAGTGACATTCTTCAAGCTACATTTTTTTTAGGCTATAGCATAGTATTAGTCTGTATTCCCTCCTTGTGTATTGCTGATTGCTTCGGATGGTCAATCAAATGATACGGTATTGTCTAGCTTTCTCATTAATGACCACAAATACCTTTCTGCATTTTAAACTTGGCTTCCTCAGTACCAGAATATTTTATATTCAAAGCAATGCTCGGAATAGTAGCAATCTCCCATGTAAACCATAGAAATCTGTGCTGTAGGATGCACTGGAGGACAAGATTATGGTACAATTTTGGAAAACAGACTTGACATTAATGAATATGGCCAGTGAAATGACTGGGAATTATTGAAGTGACTGAAAAGAAAAGAAGGTTTGCAGGGAGCAGTATACCTCCAGCCTTAGGGGATAATCCAACTAGTAACTCCTGAAATCTGTGAAGAAACACCTCCAAGAACAGGTTTTCTATTAACTTTCAATGTCAGACTTAATTGCATTTTCTACAGAAGCAGCTGCTGTTGGCCAAAGCGGAATCCAAGGTTCTGGGCCAGGCAAACAAGCTCTTGTCTGATTGTCACCACTGAATCCTCCAGTCTGTGAATCCTTGGAGGACTCCTCAAGGCCTCGGGTTTGTGGATACTGTGTGCAGAGGGGCACTGAAATTCTTCCTCCCAGAAATCCTTCTCAGATGCCATTTCACTGATTATTGCTTCTAAGTAACATCAGTGCCACTGCCCAGAAAGCACAGGTGAGGCTCCACAGGTCTCAAGGCACTTGATAAGAGAAAAATCATGTTTGCTAGTTTTCCAGGTGAAGAAGTTGCAACGAGTTGACCATTATGTGATGTGAGTGATGGTATCCCCTGATGGTGGTCGGGATTAATACAGCCTTGTGACCCTCGGGGGAAATCCCTAGCCAGGACCTGAACTTCTGCCAGTGGGAAAGCTTTTATGGGCTTCAGAAAGGAGATAAACCTCTTAACAAGGAGGAGAAAGGATCTGTATCCCTGATGTGGAGACGGGATAAGGAGAAACTATGAGCTAACGTCTGAGTAGTGGAGGAGAGGCACTTGTTTATGCTCTAACGTCTCGCCAGTGTAGACAGCCCTTGCTAATGGGGAGAGTACGCAGGAAAATGCCTGCCAGGTCAGTGGAGAGCAGTCTGCTCTCTAATTTCTGGTGAAAGCACTGAAGAGTCTACTCTTAATGGCTGGAAGGGGTAGTGTCTCACTGCTAGTACCTAAAAGAGAGGAGAGGAAAGTGAGGGATGAAGTGCATGCAGTAGCTTCAGGGAGGCAGACGTGCATTTTCCTCTTTGTCAAGTAAGGGGATGCATTTGATTTGTATATGGCTCTATCTGGGAAAATACTTAGCCCCCCTCCCAGAGTCTGTGTTAATGAGCTAGCCATCAAGGCTGTGCATGTCTGACAGACAGAGTCACTGGGGACACCTCAGTGCTCATTAGCACTATGACCCCTCCGGGGAAACACACACAAAAAAATGGTGTGTGTAAAGATGGGGGGGGGGGGGGGAAGATTGCTGAAGTGACAAGTCAGAAGCCTAGAATGGGAACATCACCCAGACCCCCACTGCAACAACAGAGAGACTAGGAGAATCCAAGGGCAGGAACAGGGAGAGAAGTCTGAAAAAGAGAGGCCGTCAGAGCAAATTAAATTCCCCATCTTCAAACAGCCAAGGCGACCAAAGGACATAAGAGAAGAAATAAGTTCAGTACAGACCTCAGGGATCGTTGCTTGAAACCAAAAAGAAATTAAATGCATTAAACAATGAACGAGACAGATTCTGTTCAGAAAAAAAAGAAAAAAAAAAGAATAGAGAGAAACTGAACAAAGTCCATAACTATCACATATCATCCAATGCCTTCTGCTCCTCTGATGCTGCATATGTCAGTGGGAATTGAGCAGGATAAGGGCACCAGCTCCCTCCTGCTCAGTGGTTCTTTATCCGTGTTATAGAATGCAACTCAAAAGCCAATGACTGATCCAACAGTCATAGAATCATAGAATCAAGAAGGTTGGAAAGACCACTAAGATCATCAAGCTCAACCCCCAGCCCACCCCACCCATGCCCACTAACCATGTTCCTCAGTGTGACATTTACCCTTTTCTTGGACACCACTACTCCCTGAGCAGCCCATTCCAATCTCTTACCACTGTTTCTTGGAAGAATTTTTTCCTTGTTTCCAACCTGAACCTTTGCTGACAAAACTTAAAGCCATTACCTCTCACCTCTCTGGTGAACAGAGCCTTTACAAACAGGGCAGCACTCTCTACAGTAATAGCAAGTTGTAAACATTGCTTAATGCCCTCCACCTGCCCTGCAGCACATACAGTGATGCCAGTAGGATGCTGGATAAGAGACAGAGATCTCCTGAAGCTTTCTTGCTCTCTTGGGTTTTGGTGTATGCGCAACTTCCTCAGCTCGCGTTTACCCCTTGTTTTCATCCAAGTACCTCACAATCATTTAGGGTGACATTCTGAAGCACCCTTATGTTGCAGAGAAGTGTTGTTAGCTGTTTGCACGTGAACTAGAACACAGACAGTTTTTAGACTTCTCCCAGGTAAAACAGAAGCTTTTTGATAGCAACAGGAACTGAGCCGAGCATCCTCTGAAATCCTCCTGGATGCTCCTACAACAGAGCTGGGATTTCTGTTTGTTTGCTCTGTTTGTTTTTCCTTTTCTCAATCTAATTGTCCCAGCCAGGGGCTGCACGAAGTACCAGTTATCTCCAGTCCCCAGGGTGATAGCTTGTCCAGGCTGCTGTGAGCCCGACTGCAAACAATGGCACGGAGGCAGGGCAGGAGCGGGATGGCAGCACTGTAATGCTTATCTTTTACCTCCAGATCTGGCTTAATGTGAGCCTGCGCTGGCTATCTGTGGTCATGGTGGGCTCGGTGATGTTTTATTTCTAGTCTGTGCCCTCAAAATGCCAGACAGCCCAAGGCTGAGCACTGCAGTATTACTTCAGCAGTTCCCTCCGCAGCCTTGCCCCTTCTTTATCTAGGCCAGCATGAAGAAGTCAGCCTTCAAAGCTGAGCTTTTCAAAGGCCCTACAAGAATTAGTTTCCTGTGAGGGCTTGGCACTCATCCCCCCTAATCTGTTTAAGAAAACTCCAGCCCATAGATTCAAACCAGTTCCAAATTAGACAGAGGATGAAGACTTGCCATAAAAGAAAGAGAGAAAAAAAATAGCTAAGGAAGTATGAAAAAGGAATAATTTAAGCTGAAAATCTGACAGCATTTTGCATAACAACCAGGCCAGCAGACAGGCTGCCACATGACAGCCAGCAGGTGAGTAAGATAAAGAAACTGACTATTGATCTACTGATTAATGCTGTGCTGTCCACAACAGATTTATTCCTTTAGGAGCATACACCTGTACAGGACTGAACCCAAGGTGAAGTCCATCAGAGCCTGGGTCACTCCAGATAACCATCTAGGAGAAATAAAGTGCTTTTGTATGACTGACACCTTCATGCTCCTCAGCACAGTGGAACAGCCTTCTGCTGTTTTTCCTTGGTCTATTCTTTGGCCATTTGTTTGCTCTCAGCTGAGGTGTCTGAGGCCTCAGCATCTCCCCTTGTTCTAGGCAATCACTTCAGCCTGCTGCAGAGTTTTGGCTTTTGTCTCTCTGCTATTTTTCCCAAATTAAAAATATATATATATTGTTCAAGCGCTGAAAAAATTGCTTTTTTTTTTTTTTTTTTAGAATCGGAGGGAGATGAATAATAAGTCCAGAGTGACATGAAGTTTGCAAGAAACAATAAGAAAGAAAATTACTTCAAAGTTAGGTGGATTTCGTGTGACCTTGAAAGTATCTGGGTAAACAGATTGTTCCAGCAGTGAATTAAAAACCAATCAGACAAACATGACTCTGAGCCTTGTCTTCTCTGTTAGGATGTGACTACACCTGGATCTCTCAGGAGACAGCAAGTAATTGTTGGGTGCTGGAAAGATCTATTTATTTAAAAGAAGATGAAAGTGGAATAAATGTATTGCTAGAGAGTCAAAGCAGAGTGATTCAGCATAGGTGAGTATGAGTTTAAAGACAGCTCGTTAATTCTGGTCATTATTAAGTTTGCTCAATATTAAATGTCATCTTATCCAAGATGTGGCTGCGATTTCCAGTTCAGATTTAATATCCAAACATAGCTACCATGGCAGACAACCATAAGCAAGACCAGTAGAGTAGGTTACTATCCCTTCCACTGAATGAGGTCAATTCCAAGTTAGACATTTCTGCACTCTCAGCTAACACACAGTAACTTCTAAACTGCCTCAGCACAGAGTGAACTCACCAGTCACTCTCGTCTGTCGTCTATTGATCCATTCTCATATTCCACCCGAGTCAGCTGGTCCAATTCCCTTCCATCACACCCATCAGGTTACAGTGCAACTGCCTGTGGGACATTTGTTCCACTCAACTTTCACCATAATGCACTTTGTGCAGAATTCATTGCAAGCAGCACAAACCTCAGGCATTAGAGATGCCCTTTCCAACACCAGCCTACTTAAGCTTCCTCCACCCTGGAGACTTGCTTGTAAGTAGTTCCCATTACTGTTAACACCATTTCAGCTGTTTTCAGCATTGTGCTGACGGCGCTTCTTTTGAGCCACTACCATTTACATAGCGGTTGATAGTGGCTGCTAGAAGCTGGAGTGACATCTCTACCAGAGCTTCCAGCATTGTTAGCACCGCTGCAGCTTAACAAACATTAGCAACAATAGGAAGTGGTCTGTTCTGTTGCTGTTTTCTTCCTAAAAGCCTGCCTGAACCAGACGTGGTTTGTTAAGCTACTGAAGAAGCTGTTCTAATGGGATGCCAGGTCCTGTGCTTCAAGCACTGAAACAGACGATACAGAGACACCCATTCCTTCACTGTGAATTATGATAAAAATCACAGGAGATGCAGCCAGAGCCATTCTCCATTAAAGTACCTAAGGTCGCCTAGAGAAACTTGTCTACCAACCAGGCATTTTCAATTCTGCTGTTTCGGTGGCAATGACTCAGATATTGTTTTCACAGTGCAATCTCCTGGATTTATGTTTCTCTCCTAAGACCCAGAACTCAGGAGAAAGCAAATGCTGGGAAGTCCACAGGATGTCACAAAGACCAGCAGTGTGAAGCAACAGATGGAAACATCTGAGTCACTGGCGGAGTTCTGTATAGTCTTGAGGAAACTTGGGGGAATCAATGCAAAATTAGCTTCTCTTTCTTCCAGTTCCCTTCTTTTTGTGTGTTCTTTTCCTCAGCACATTATAAAGGGCTGAAAGGAAGCTAAGACATAGGATGGTGAGAAATGTAAGCTTGAGCATGGGAGAAAAGCAGAAATTGGGCAGCATGGTAAGAAACAAAGAGAGAATTCTTCATGTCAAAGTGTTTGTTTGGGCTCTAGTAGGACAGAGGCTTGAAGTCCTCAGAAAACCCTCCTGATATGGCTAAATACTATGTGAAAACATTTCACTTCGCTATTTCTTAAAGCAAGTTTCAAATGGAAGACAGACAGACATTGTCATTTACAGAGCAGACAGAAAATCCACCAGGGCAGATACATGCTCTGTGCCATGCCTTGGTGAGCTCTCCTCATCCCACATATCCTCTCACCAGGCCAGGCCAGCCCTGCCACAAAACTCACCATTGCTCACCAGTGTTTTTATGAGCACAACACTATGAATCAAAGGCTGCAACAAGAACACAGTTTGGAACAAGCTGTTTCATTAAATTGCACTTGCTTCATTTCCTGAAGATATCGGTGTTTGGACTTCTGGTGATATTTTCCCCTAATTTTAGCTACAGCAAACTGATAACCTCAGCTTGCAACACCACAGCCCCAAGCTTCGCTCTTTACTTATTGTGATTCACAGTAAATTCGGATGGAAAAAAGTGTGATAAATGTGTACTTGAACTTTAATTTCTCATGTTACAGGTGCGGGTACCTGACTACTGCACTACTGGCAACTGAAGCACAGCATTTGTCAATACTGGGAAAACAAGCACCAGAAATTTAGCCTCGATTGCCCTTCTTCTCAAAAAGCACAGAATTTTCTCCAACGCAGCACGCAACCATGTTTCAAAATGTGAACTGTTGTTAGAAAATGGAGCCATCACCCCCCTCCGGTCAGCGGTGCTACGCTCTTGGCAAAGCTACAGATTCACAGTGCCAGGAGGAGGAAAAAAGTGTTGTTTAAACATCAAACCCCTCCTTCCTCCTACACCCAGCTGTGCCCCCCAGCACGTCCTGGCAGAGCCATCTGGGCACTGCGACCGTGCCTGCGGGCTTAGCAGGAGCAGCGATGGTGAAGTGATACCCTCGCCCACCCCTCGCCCCTGAGTCATTCTCAGCTGATGGAGATGATGCTGCAGTGAGTGCTGCTGGGTGATTTGGATGGCTAATGCCAGCCATTTTGCAACGCAGCCTGTTTGCATCAGGGACCTTGTGCCCCATGCTGGGGTTTAGCCCAACTTAAATGAAGGGAAGGGGCTCTGTGCCCTTAGGAATGTCCTTCAATTTGAAGACAGTGCTCCTGGGGATTCCTCTGGGGGCTCTGCTTGGGATGGGTGTAGGTGCACAGCGAATTATGACCTGCAGAGATGCAGTACGGTGGGGAGAGTGGTCATGTCTGTCCATTAATGGCACACCCAGACCCAGTACCTGGTCACCAGCCTTAGAATAACCCAGGAGATGGGAAGGCATCCTTCAGCACTCCCCCTTGTGCAGAGAGCACTCAAAAGGATGTGGAAAATGAGAGCAGAAGAGAGCAAAATCAGTTTTGCCATCATAAAATGAAACAACCTCCTGCTCCCACACCAATCCTTGCTTTATTCCTATGGAGTTATAGCAGTGTTTCCTCTGCCTTGGGTTAGGAGCTCACAGCTCCTTGGGACACCCATTCCTGATTCCCTCACCCAAAGCTCCATGGCTCAACGTCTGCTTGGTTTCTGAGCTGTGTTTTTACACCCAGACCAAGGCTTCCAGTTTCAAAAGTGACATCCAGCAAGCCAAGATATATACAGTGGTTATTTCCAGAGTCTGCCTCCTCTCACAGAGTCCACAGAATCCACAGAATGCAGATAGTAACTGGGGCTGAAGTTACCAGTAAAGGCTGCAGAGAATAACTGCAGCAAAAAAAAAAAAAAAAAAAAAAAAAAGGTCCCCAAAAGCCTGTGACATTTCAGAATTACAGGAAAATGGAAGAAATTTTCTCTAGGAAAAAGGTGACCCATTTCCTCAGACTACATCCCTCTTTAGCAAAAATAAAAAATATTAAAAAAAACACCAACTGAAAAACCTGAACACGAGCAGTGAGAAAGCCTTGAACATTCCCCAGCCGCTCCAAAATCTCATTTCAACCAAAATCAGTTTTGATGTATTTAATTTTCATTTCCAGTCATGCCATTTCGATCTCAGACATGTTTTGATGGAGGAAATAAAAAGGCTACAATAAAATAAAAATTCACAAACTCGTGAAGAAAAGCAATCTTTTTGCATGCTGCAAAGTGGCCTGCAATAAAAAGACAACCGTGCCTTTCGTGAAACGTTTCATAAAGGAGAGGCTTCATTTTTGTCATGTCCTATCCAGGGAACAGGGCTGAGTGAATGCAAATACCTTTGTTTTCTGGGATCTGTTTGTGATGCTCTGAAGAACTTGGTTATTCAGGCATGTGCTTAGCAATTTCCCAATCTCGTCATGTTTCCTTTAACTGTTACCTGTGACTTTGATGTATGGATCTCAAAGCACTTTTAAACAAATGTGTCAATGCAGACAGTGAAACCGAGGCAGCAAGAGACAAACAGCTCTGCCAAGGAAGAGATCCACCATGAAGCACGGCCATGGACAAAATTAACCCAGGACTAGAGCATTTCAACAGGAAGGACTGAAGCAGCAACATGCAGACCCAGCCCCACAGTGGTGATGGAGAACAAAGAAGAGCAGGAGGTAAATGTCTCAGAAAACACCACTGCAGGTGGGACAGGAACAGGTTGTCCAGAGAGGTGGGGGGATGCCCCATGCCTGCAGACAGCCAAGGTCAGACTGCTGGGGCTCTGAGCACTGATGGAGCTGTGGGTATCCCTGTTCATTGCAGGGAGTGGAACCCGATGGCCTTTAATGATCCGTTCAAACTCAAACAATTCCCAAATCCTGGACCTCCAGGAAGGACACCAGGGCCATGTGCAAGCAGTGGAGAAGTATGTGATACTGCCAAGTGGGAATTGGTGGATTTGTTTGTAGTAAAAGTGAGAGGGATCAGATGCACACCCATGACATTTATCTTCTAGGTGGTAATAGCACTCCAGCACCATGAAATCAATCTAATGAAATGCAAACCGCTTTCTTTGGGAAGATGATGCTGACTGCCAAGTGCTGTTTCCCAGTCAGTAAAGGAGGACGTGCAGGTTGTTCTGTGAGAGGAGGCTGTGGACCTCCAAGGCCTCCAGCTGCCAAATTCCTTCCTTTTTATGACTATACCAGAGCCATGTGATACAGGAGGTTGGTTTAGAGTAAAAAGGAGCCTCAGAGTGTTTCCTCAGCCAGCTGAGCCCCAGGCACACCCAAAATAGCTGGATTTGTTCTACCCACTCTGTAGGCACAAAAACTACAGGGATAGGAGAGAGTTCAGCATAAGGGCAGCAATGCAAATTGCTAACTGCCCTGCAATGTGTGCAGAGCCGCCTGCAGGAATCACTTAATTCAGCTGCAGAGCAACATTCACATGCATGCTAAGGTCCACGTTTGAAATTCAGGTCCCGGAGAACCTAAGAGCAAAACCTCCTTGACTTCAGCACAGGCAGCATGCAGCCCCAAGTGCAAAAGCAATCTCAAGGTCCAGCAGGGCTCTGCATTGCAAGCAGAGCTGCTCTGCTGTGTTGGAATTTGGGGCTGGGGAAAGGCCCTGAATACAGCTCTGCCTTTTTTAAGGCAGCCTCACCATTCAGGGTACGTAAGGAGGAAAGAGAAGTCCGCTGTGTGGGGAGTTGTTTTAGTTTTTCAAGGTTACTAGGGAGTGAAATTGAGAGTGAAGGGGTTGTTCTTCAGTAAGGGCTCTTACGCCTCAGATTTTCATTTTGGCTTGGCAGGTCTTTGCTTTGTGCCTTTGTCGTGGCTCTGGAATCCTTTACTGAGGCTGGGTGGGAGCTTCTGCGAGGTCAGCTCTTCCCCTCTCACCCACACTGCTCACTTTCATGGTAAGCTTTTTTTTTTTTGGTTAAATGGAAGTCAGGATGTCTCCAAAGCAAGGCACTGGAAACCCATTCTGGGGGTGATCAGAGGCTGAGAAGACCTCCTCTCATGGCTAAAAAAAGTAAAAGCACCAGCTCCCAGCCTGCATGTCAGCTAAAGCCATAGCTATGGCTGAATACGGGTTTATGTGCTATTGCACCTCTGAGCCTCTGCTCAGAAATAATGAAGCAGACCCCAGGATTCTGAGGCATATGCATATGTATATATTTACCTACTGAACAAAACAGCAATCTCTGCAACGCTTTTTATTTGCCTGCTGTGTTTTGAGATTTAAAGACTCATCTTTTCTGGATTTTCTTTGCAATCCTAAAAGACAGCCTGTTCTTAATTTTTAAATGGAAGCTGTGAGTTATACAATTACGTGACTCAAACCTGGAAGTGCAGGGAAGAGGGGAGAAAAAAATGTTATGAATCCCCTCACAAGTTTTACAAAGATTGGAAAAAAATAATATCTGTGAGATCTAGTAGGGAACTGGTCCCAGAGTTTCCTGCTATCAGCAGGATATCAGTCCCAATGCAGACTGGGAGAACTCTTTGAGAGCAACCCTGCAGAGAAGGACTTCAGGGGTCCCAAAAAAAAGAGAGACAAAAAGCTGCACATGAGCCAGCAATGTGTGCTTGAAACCCTGAAGGCCAACAGTATCCTGGTCTTCATCAACAGAGGGGCAGCAGTGGGCAGGGAGGGGACTGTCCCTTTCTGTTCCACCCCTGGGAGGTCCCATCTGGAGTACTGAGACAAGGTCTGGGTCTCCCAGCACAAGGAAGATGTAGAGCTGTTGGAGCAGGTCCAGAGGAGGATGCTCAGAGGGCTGGAGCACCTTTGCTATGAAGAAAGCTGAGGGCTGGAGTGTTCAGCCTGGAGAAGGGAGGGAAGCCTCACTGGGGCCTTCCAGTACTCCTTTAAACAAGAGGGAGAGTGACTTTTCACACGGGCAGAGAATGACTATAAACTTGGTCACTCTGAAAGTAATGTCTCCTATTTATTCCCATGGAAACCACAACAGCTACAAAGAGCACAATAAATTATTTGATAGAGCAAATTCTCAGCTACTTTCTACTCAGTCACCTCCATTACATGTGCATTTTTGCCAGTGATGAACAAGAGCCCGCATGCCATGCTCATCAAAATCTGGTGATCACTGTCACCTCTTTGGCTTGGCAGGTCTTTGCCTGCGTACAGCCACCTCTGATTAAATGAACCACACACCCCCTCTCTGTGCTGACACCCTCTGGTCTCCATGAACGTTCAGCAAGCACCAATGATTGTCAATGGGTGCCATTTTTTTGCACGGAGGAATCGAGTGGCACCCCTTTGCTCCATGCGCACTTCCATGTCAGACACCATTATGTCACATAGCCCCTCGGCTGCCATCTGTTCCACAGCAACAAAATGAAATGGAAAATTGGTGGGAAGGTTCAGCATCTACTGCCATCCCACCAACATCCATGGTTACTTCCCAAGCCCAGCTGCTGCTCTGCTTGCTGTTCCCCAGCTAAAATCAGCAGTCTCCAGTGATGAGGTGTCTCCATCCAGCCCCATTTCTGGGCTCCCAAGTGGGAACTGTGCTGGGCACCCACACCCCACACCCGCCCTCTGTCCTGCCCTGCTGTCCCCATGCCAAGGAGGGCAGGCTGGGGCTGGCTGTAGAGCCTCAATCTTCCTGAGCACTGAACCATTACAGGCTGCTCGCTCATCGAGTTTCTCTGATTGATTGTTTTCTGATTCTGTTTGGCATTTTATCCCGGCTGCATAGAAAACTTATTATGAAATCATGTTGGTGTTATTTAGATGGTACGTGTGAGACAGTGCAGCGGGAGGGCACCGAGGTGGCATGGCCGAGCTGCAAGCCAGGCCCAGGCTTTGTGGAGATGCAAACAGGAGCCCCTCAGTCAGCCCCAGGTTGTCCTGGGGGCTGCTGCACTTCTGACTAGCTCTTCACACCGCAAATTACTGTTCTAAATGCAGATTAGTTTTACATTAGATGACTGCAGGAGTCCCTGCTGCCATTAAAAATCTGTTATTCTTTCCCTTGCACAGCCCCAGGCTAGAGCCTGCCATCCAGTCACACCTGAGTCAAGTCCAACAGCCTGTGGTAGAGCTAGAGAGGATTATTATACAGGTTTTTGGATATTGCTTGGGTTCAGGGAGCAGCCAGCAGCTGGGAGATGCAGTGTGCAAAGAGATGGTGTGTACTGACCCATAGGATTAGGCTGGGATTCTGCCTGGCAGAGCAGGAGGTGGGAGACTGGGACTCAGAGGGTCCTTTTGGTCCTAGAAAGCTCAACCCTTTTCCTACCAGGCTTTTTACTCTCTCTGCTGCAATTCATGACTTATTCTATGTAACCATTCCAATTAATGCTGCATAATGGTTGAGGAGATGATTTCTGTGGAAGTTTTGGAAAGCAATGGCATCCTCTCATTTACTGATCACAGTGGAGCTGAAAAGAGATGGAAAGCTCACACTAGTTACCTGGATTCTTACTTCACTGCCAAAAAGTCAGGAGCACTGTGTGAAATGGCCATGACTCCTTGGAGAAACTGTCAGGGAGATGCTATGGGGAATTCCAGCTGAATTCCAGCTCCCTGGGGAAGTGGTCATGGCTTCAATGCAAGAAGCATCTGCACAAAGCTCTGTTTGAATTTTGGGTAGTTCTATGTGAATCCAGACAGGAGATGGACTCAATCAGAATCAAAGAATCACCAAGGTTGGAAAAGACCTACAAGATCATCCAGTCCAGCAGTCCACCCATCACTAATACTTCTTACTAAACCATATCCCTCAACACAACTTCTAAATGCTCCTTGAACATCTCCAGGGTCGGTGACTCCACCACCCCCATGGGCATCCCATTCCAGTGCCTGACTTCTCTTTTGGAGATGTAGTATATCCTAACGCCCAACCTGAATCTCCCCTGGAACAACTTGAGGCCATTCCCTCTTGTCCTTTCCATAGTTAGGCCTTAGGATCCCTTCCAACAGGGGTAGTCTATGATTCTAAGATACTCATGCTTCTCTCCTTGCAGAGACTTTGGACATCACCTTTCTCCAAACAGCCGAAAAAGGACCACGTGTCCCCTCCTGGAAGAGCACCTGGGATGTCGCAGTGCCATTGCACAGACTGGAACGATGGTTTCCATCCAGTGCACAGCATGCTTTGAGAGCTCGTGGCCCCACCTCCTCACTGCTCCTGGGAACACCGGAGTCTGCAGGAGTCAGACAACTCCCAGCAAAGCACGATGAGTCTGCGAGGCTTCTTCCTACACTGGGATTTTTTATCACGCGCACGCCACGCTGCAGCTGGTTCTGGGAAGGTCTCTGCCCACACACTAAATAAATTCTGGTGCGGTGCGCTGTTTCTCTATGGAAACCGTACCCTGCATTTCTCTCTATAGGATTTTTCTCATTTCAGGCTCCATAATAAATTAACGAGAAGATGTTTTCTTTATACCAACCATAGGAGAGACTCTTTTCTGTACTCGATTAATCTTTAGTGATCTATATTAAATATTTATCTGAAGAAATGAGGCCTGTATTGCAGCAACATTTTCTATTATGAGACTTTATCATATCAAAAGATATTTTCCTGGTGCTGACTCCTTCGCACGTACCCAGGCAGAATTTCCAATGGAAGGGCACCCTTTCTTTTTGCTTCTTTCTCTCCCAGTGACCTTTTCCCTCCATAACAAGCGGCTGATATGTTAAAATTTACTGGGTTATAAACATTTTTTATCGAGTAGGAGGAAGCTGGGTGATTTGGCATCAGCTTTACTAATAAAACCCAAGGGAGAGGCTGCGATGTTTGACACCAATAAAGGCATGGAAGAAGAAGCTGCCTTCTGGGATGCTGGTCACAAATGCCAGCGGGAGGCAGTGAGTGTCAGTCACACAGCTCTGCTCTGCTGAGGCTCTGCTGGATGGAGGCCAGCCCGCTGGCACGGGCGAGGAGCTGGGAGGAACCTGGTAAAGGGCTCCTCTGTTCCTTCCCAGCAGTACAAAAAATCACATGAGCAGGGGGAGCTGAGGCCAGGGATTGCTCAACACTTTTCCTGCAACTGGGAGGTGGAGAGACACACAGAAGAGTTGAGATGTAGAAAACGGAATGAGGACTTCGGTGTTGGGGTCAGATGCTGGTGCTACAAGAGTGTAGAGAACTCAGGTCATGGTTTGATCTTGAACCAGTGGCTGAATTTTTCCTGCTCAAGATAAACTTGGCATAGGCTATAGATAAGCAGAACTATAATTATTCCTATTGACGTAGCGTCAAAAGGAAACCCAGCCACAAGACTCTGCTTGTGGGGCCAAGCACTGAACAGCAATGCAGCAAAAAAGATGCTCCAAGTTCACCAGGAACTCACAGACTAATACATCTCCACCTCCCAAGGGAGCCGTGATTTAAACTGGTCAATAACTAACCCATTCCTCCAAAGCTTGAATAAATCATCTGCTGACTAGATATACACGCATTATAAATGCTTAGCTCTGATAATATATGAGTGAGCTGTTATTTTGACAAATAGCTGGTGAATAATATATTTGATGAACTGCATAATATTTTACTAATGATTAATTTATTCATTTGAAACAAACAAACAAAACTCAATCTTATCCTCAGCTATTAAAAACAACCCTAAGTAAGGATTGTAAAGAGCTCTGAGATCCCTGGATGGTCTGTGTTTTCTACTGTTCCCTTTATAATTGTGTCTTGCTAACCAATTATTACCAAGCATAATAAATCCATGGCTTAAGCTATGGACAGTCTCATTTAAGGTAGTGACAGATCCTGATCAAAAGTTCCTGATTTTATAATGCCCACTAAAACCTGCAGGAATGTGACACTCAAACAGTTAAGGACCATAAAAAAAAGTACTTAAAATGCCTTTTAAAGAGGGAACCAAGCTTTCTCAGAGGTATCACCTGCTTCTGCCTGGAGACTGAAGTGCTGCGCTTGGGGATATACTCAGTAGGGCTGGTTACTACAAGACGACAGTCTGCAAGGTTTATTGAGTATTGCCCTGGACGTAGTTCTCCCTCACTCTTAATCCCATTCAGAAATATAATTTCTGTGAGTTCACAGAGAAGATAAAGGACCAAAGAGCAAGAGCGCTTCCTCAGAGCCGCTCTGCAAAGGCAGGCTGATTGATTACAGATTGGACGCTGCTCCAAATTCTCCTCCTAAATGAAAAATTGAGAGCTCTTAAAAATTGAATAAAATATGCCGCACTAAGAAGGATTTCCACTGGCACGAGCACAATAGGAGGTAGTAGTGGGTTGCTCGATATTTCTGTGCACACTGGCTAATCCGTTACTCCTCAGTCCCTTTGCACCGTCCCTGTGGCACCTGATGGTAACTCATCTGTAATTGGGATGGACTTCAGCTTTGTGTCTCCAGACAAAGCCCAAATCGCTCGTGTTTGGGAGAGCTCTGACTGCAGTCGTGGCTGGAGCCATCCAGGAGATTATGCCTTTTCACTGTTACTTTCAGGGCTGCAGGATCTGGCGTCATTCCATTCTGGAAGGATCTGGAACAGCTTACAATGTTTTCACCAAACAAAATTTTGTCAAAATGGCTCATTTCTTAGATCTCTCTTTTGCCACAGTCACTACTGACCTGAGAGGTTGCGACTTCACAAACGCGTTGAAGCCAATTCATCAGCCTCAAACACTTTGTGCCAACAAAACAAAACACGTTGATAAAACCTCACTTTGAGGAAAACATTTTCTTCCCCGAGGCAATATTATTACACCTAAAACACAAAGGCTCTGTCATCCTGCCATTTGCCTTCCCTTGTCCTCCTAGAAGCACACTGGGTCTCTTTTCTTTTCAGCGTGCAATCCCTGCCACTGTGAGAAATAATCCCACCCCAGTGGTACAAACACTTGCAAGACTTTGACAGATTGCTGAGCAGCTTCCATAGCAGACAGCAGGCAGCAGCTGCGCTTACAGCATCTTTACCTTTGATGCTGACCCACAGTCGTGCAGGAGACAGCCACCAATGGAGCTGATATGCTTAAGCGGGGAGATGAAGCACTGTGTTTTTTCAAAAGGCATGGTGAAAATATCTCAGTCCCCAGGAGTGAAAACAATACACTTGCTTTTACGCCTCTTCTGCAGAAGAAAAATCAGTCCAAATACAGTTGGCAATTATCTTGTAAGCTTATTATATATAGTAGCATTCAGCCTCTTCCACGCTCTTTATTCCTCTTTTGTTGTATGCTGGAAGAGCTGGTAGGACTTATTCTGTCCCCTACTATAGAGACATTTCACAGGAGAGTATCTTCAGATTTCCTTTCATCCACCACAGCCACACAAGGTGCTCAACACCCCAACATCTGAGTGCACCTCAAACACTACTGCTCACATCTGTGATGCTCCGGGCACATCTGCAAGCACTACAAGTTTGCTCCCTCCCTACCTCTCCAGTGGGCATGACCCAGAAACTGAATATGGTCAGTCTGGGTAAACACAGCCAGGAAATGTGAGCCTGCTGCTGAGTGGTGACAGTGGCAGTCCCCCTTCATCTCATCACAGGAGTAGCCCTGTCTTGATGCATGTGTGTGCAAATATTCCATTTATAAAGTGCCCCAGGGTGACGCACGTGCTTCAAGGAAACATTAGAGCAGGTTGTTGCAACACAGGATTAATTAAGCTTATCTGAGATTATCATACAATTCACGTCGCTAGCATCCATATGTGTCTGTTCAGCATGCAATTTTACAGCAGGATGGAAAACTCCAGAATGTATTTCCCTTTGTGTTTGCAGTGCTCTTGCTCCGTGACTTGTTTTCCCTGTTTATGCAGCCTGACGAGATTTACAATTATGAATCGCCCCACAAAACTACCTTCAAACTCAAATTTAATAACCTAAGTATTATGAAGATCAATATTATGGCTATTCTCATTCATACAATTAGCTCTAATATCGTTCTGGGAAATATTGATGCTGCCGTAGTGGATAGAGAGCTGGGTTAAGAGCAGGTCCTCAGCATCCATACAGAACACAAGGCAGTGTTCTCTCCGGCTCTGTCCTCAAGTGCAATACTCAATCTTGGAGTCTCTGTGGGCTTGGATATTTTATGTAAGTTATCTAACAAGATAACAAACCAGCCTTACAATCCCTACAGCCATATTGCTAACTGTTTGAAAATCATGAGTCAGGCTCCAAAAAAGAATTAAGAGATTGGTTTTAAAATTCATGAGACTTTTTAAATCTGATAAACTTCAGGTTTGCTTTCTCCTTTCTTCTTTTTCTTTTTTGCCTTCTGCTTTCTGAGTATGTAGGAGTCACATTATCAAGTTTCCCTCTGCAATTACGAGGGCCGTAAACTTACTTTTAAAAATTGAGTTGAGACTCTTACATAATCAGAGGACTCTGAAAGTGTGGGATTTGAAGAGACGCTAAATAGTCTTCAGATACAGCTTCACCATGTGACTCGGCAACACTCGGCTGCCGGAGTATGGCACGGATTTCAAATACCCAATTCTCTCCTGAAACAGTTGGGAGTCTTTCATGGGCAGGAGAGGGAAAGTAGGAGATTTTTGCAGGGTGAGAAAAACAGAGAGGAAGGGATGTCAAGCGCGAGGGGAAAAAACTTAGCCTGATGTGGACTGATCTTTAACTAGAGATGAAGGCAGCAGCATTCTTTTCTTATTATCCTCTTGTCTTCCTATTCTCTTAGTCATGCAGCACACAGTTTGCCCTGTGTACCGAGCTCTCTTATTAGTGTTAGCCAGGCTGCATGGCTGTGCTCCCTGGGGAAAGCCCCAGACGTTTGGAGGGGAGTAAAAAGTAATGTTCATGCTGTTTTTATTTTTTCTGCTCAAGAGCTGGAAGCGAACACTGAAATATTTACTGCTGCATATGCCATAGGCAGGTTTTCCTTTGCTGAGAGGAAAAGAATCAGTGTGGAAGAAAGGTAAACCAGGTTGGGCAGGGGCACGTGCACTATGGAAACGCCTTTTGCCCTCCTGAGACACAGCACAGGGATTCACCTCATCCTTTTTCCACCTCAGGTAGCTGTGGGGAGGCAGGATCCACTTGTGGATATATGCCCATGTTCTTATGCATGCTGAATCCCCTGAGTGCCCCACAATGCTCAGCTATTGAAATCAGCACTCAAACTCCCCCTTGTGCTTCAAGCACCCTGCTGGAGGCTACCAGTCTATGAATCCCTTGTTTGCAGCTCCCAAAGTGCAACGTTTATGGCAGAAATTACAAGATCTCCAGCCATGTCAGCACAGGGGTCAGTGTCAGGAAGGTTGCTAGATCTATCGGTAAGTCAGACAGGCCCAAACTACAAGCTACAGTGGAGCAGCTCTTCCGCTGCCTTTTGTGTTACTCATCTACAGGAACAAAAGACTGTTGCAGTACCAAGCACATCAGAGCCTCCAGTCCCTCTGTGCTGGCTGAGAGCATATCCTTCAAATAAGGTTTTTCTTCAATGAACCTTGCCAAAGGTGCATCCCCGGGGGATGGAGGGCATCTGAGGGTTCTCCTTAACTGCTCTCTAAAATGTCTATTTGCTCTCTGGCTTTGCTGAAATGGATGGAAGAAGAAGCCACAGCAAATGCAACATGGGCTTTGGGGACCATGGTTGAAGGGTGACCTGCCATAGGGGAATAGCAACGGATTAATCTTTGAAAGCTCTAGGAGGTAAACCACCTCCTACCATTAAGCATGGAACAGACCATTTCTACCTTGCTGCTTAAAATATGCTCTTCTCCTTTGCCCAACAGAGCCTGCAGGAGCACGGAGCAGCCAGCACCCTGGTGCAATTCTGCCATCACTCAGCTTTCTCCAAGCAAATGCTTTCATGGCCAGCAGAAGAACAAGCAGGCTGACCTGGATGGGAATCAGATGTAGTATTCCCTCCCAGCTGTTTTCCCTCTGCCAAGAGCCGGCTGCACATTGAAGCAGATGTTGCTTGTACTTGGGTCACGTTTCCAAGCTTTCCTTTGCAGTCACGAGGGCTAGAGAGTCTTCCCTCCCTCCCTCCCTCTGCTTGTTTCTTAATTAAAGCTTAAATTCTGATGTTGTCACATGACTGTGGGAGCAGGGCCCCAGGCAGGCCGTTAGTGCTCTGTGCTGTCAGCAGGGCTGTGATTTACATGCACAGCAGATACTTGGGAGAATCCCATCCCCTTGCTGCCCCCAGACTGGATCCTAATCAAGTCAGAGCTGAGGGCTGACCTCTCGGAGCAGCTGAGATGCTTCCCTTGTGCACTATATGGGATCGTCAGGAACTTGCTAAGTGCCATGGGTGTGAAATGCAATCTGACTGCAAAGATGTGGAGCTGCCAGCTCACATTGGCCCACCATCTCTGCAGCACATCATGGGGCAGTGGGGCACCACCTAAATCCCATTCCCCACAAACCTAAACCCTGTCTCCACCCCATTCCCCAGGTGAGAAGCAGAGCTCTCCGGGCTAAGTCAGGCTGCACTCAGAGCTGCCACCAGCTCATCGTGGACTTGGTTGGATGCTGCTGGGAGAGGAGAGCCTTGCACAAGAGGCTGCCCCGAGCCCTCCTTTGTCCCTGCGCCAGGCAAAGCTGATTCCTAGATTTCTTTTTGGAGGTGTCCTTGGGTTCTGTACCTGCATTTAGTCATTTAACACAGGAAGCCAGTCTGCATGGCTCTGCCTGCCCCAGTGGGACGTGTCTTGTTCCATTTACAGAGGCTGGTGGGTGGCAATCAGCAAAAAAGAAAGGAAAAAGGAAAAAGAAACCATACTTTGTGGAACCCATGGGAAACATTAGAGGGATCCAGAAATAGAAAAACCCCTATAATAGGTATAGTCATGCCATCTCCCAGTGCTGCTGGTGCCAGAACAAAATTATCCCATGCATCTAACAGGGTATTTTTTTTTTTGTTATATTTTTTTAATGTAACAGCTTCTCTGCTGAAATAAGCATCTGCCTGATGTAAAAGCAGAATTAATAATCTACTAAAAAAAAAAAAAAGGAAAAAAGAAAAAGAGCAAAGGTTTCTCCTTGGCTTGTTCACCTTTAGAATATGTTATCAAGCCACTGGACTGTCGTCTGTTGGTTTGAAGGAGTCTGAAATGAGCACGCTGTGGCAGCAAGCTGAAGCAGCCTTCTGGGGCCAGCTGGGAAGTGCCCTCCTGCCCTCATCTCCAAGCAGCAGGGAGAACCCCACACAGGTTCTCCATGGGCCTCTGTAGGATGCTCTCTGAAAGCCCAGCAGGGCATGGATCTATTTAGAAGCCTCGGCAGCTCAAAATATTTGTCTTCTATGGCTGGTTGGGAGAATGGTTTCTGGGATGGTTCTTGGGAGGACAGATGTTTAACTCTGGGTTCAGAAGGGAACTTTTGGTGCTTGGCTTTGCCACTCTAACAGTACTAAACCTCAACTGGTTCAATGAGTTTGGTCAGTGCTGTGCTCTGCTTCTTGTGCAGCTCCTGTGCATGCTTTCCTGCAGAACTCCTCTGTCCCAATCACCAGCACCCTACCAGGACACAGACTCACCAACAGTGCTCCTCCACCATTCCCCACAGCTGTGAGCTGCCAAGCTCAGATGAGGGTCTGCCCTTCCCCAAAGCTTGCCGGGATATTCTCTCTGCAGATCTTAGCAGCTCTGATCATATCAAAGGCTGGTGCCATTTATCCTTCCATTTGCCCTCTGTTCTCAAGAATATCAAAGGGAAAGGAGGGGAGGGATGCATCCTTCTGTGAGACTCCTACAGCTGCCAGGGATGTTTGCAAGCCCTTGCCATCTGAATCCTCCCGCAGCCAACACAGCTGCTCCTGCAGCCCCGCTCCCAGGGCTCAGCACCACACAGCTCAGCCCCAGCCATCCCCTGCCACCCTCCTCCTGCTTCTCTCCTTATGCAAATATATGAAAAGCTTTCCATACGCAGGGAGGCATATTATGCAGGGAACGCAACAACGCGTGTCCCTGAGCGGCATGAAGGATGAGGGCTGTGGCTAAAAGGAGACGCTGTGAGATGGGATGGGCAGGTTTACTCCGAGCTCTGAAGGGCTCACATCTGCCAAGCTGCTGCGTTAGAGCTGGTGAGACAGGAATGAAAATTATGGCTCCCTTGTAAAGTTGCATCAACTTGTAGTAATGTCATTTTCAGATTAACATTTACATTGAAGAGAACACTGGAAGGCTTCATTGTTTACATGCACTATGGAAATAGATTTAAATTTTTTGGTTTACACACATTTATTTACAAGGCATTTGCTGATTACAAACCAATGTACATCACTTGTTTACATGCATAATGTAAACTATGGAGATTTTGTATTTTTTTGCCATGCAACGCTGTACAGATTCCCATTGCTCATTCCACACAGAGGCAAGAGCCTCCTTTCATCTCAGCTCCCTCTGTCCTTCAATTGCTGCATTGCTTCTCCTAAAGAAAAAACAAAACACCTTGCCTCTGACTGGAAAACATAAAAGTTGATGTCCCCTTTAAACAGATAGCATAAAAAGCTAACAGGAAAACCTTGTCAGCAGAACTTCAGCATGACTAAAAAAGCCAAAGCAAAGATTAAAAAGCTTAACGGTGCCTATCAATTTGTACCAGAGCAGAGCATCACCTTAATGCTGTTTGAGAAGAACCTTCACGGTGCTTTCTGGGATGCTGCAGGCATCCAAACAACTGGAACGGGACTGAAAGCTTGCCAGGTTATGTGTGAGAGAGAGGAACCACAACTGCACCCGTGCTGATGCTCTGTCTCGGTCTATAGCACTTGGGTCCCAGCATCCCGTTGAGTTTTGAGCAAATGAGAGCCTTCCCATAGCAAAGCTGTCATTCTACTGCTGAGTTTTGGCTGTGCCTCCCTTGCTGAGCAGTGCTGAAGGAAAAATGCATCTGTATATATGTATGTATGTATGGACGTGTGTTTCTTTACCGTAGGATGACAAAAGCTGAACCCAAGAGAAGGCAAAGCTGAACCCTGGGGAACCGTCAGATTCAAGGTCTCACAAAAAACAATAAAGACAGCCAGGCTGTCTTGGTTTTTCTTCCAAATTGAGAGTTTTGAGGACTTAATGTGCACTTGCAAATTCAACACAAATTAAACGAGCACACTGACAAGGAAACAGCCCCAAAAATGCACACTGAATCAAGGTGTTTCCCTTTTGACATTTCTTAAGTGGCCATAGTTGGCATTGTGCTGGGAGGTGAACTGATACGCTTTAAGAACTGGGGAAAAAAAATACTGTTTTTTCACTGTATTAAAAGATAAATAAAGCAAACAGCAAAGCTTAAACATACCACCGAGCCTAAAATGAAATGTTTTGATTTTTTCATTTTACTGAAAATCTGAACAAACATCAGTTTCAGATCAGCCCATTTTTAATGTTATTTTTCTTCCATACAACCAGTGAACCACAAAATCAATTATTTGTACATCTCTAGTGACCAGCAGATTAAATTCAATCCAATAGAGAAACAGCACAAGGAGTCAATGAGGAGTGGAGAGATGGAAGAAAAAAAAACAGACTGAAACAAAATGGACTGAAACAATGGTTCAAGCAGCTCTAATAGGGCTCCTCTCTGCCCAAACTTAGGGTGCCATTTCACAGCTACTTCAGTACAACTCCAATCTGCACTGTTGCTGAGAACAGCAGTCTCATCAGTCCCCTTCTGCCTCTGTCCCTATAGCCCCGTTGCTTTAATAGTCCCCGGGTACATAATGAATTAGACTGGAAAAGTGATCCGGCTGAAAACTAACTTCTGTTTGTTTGTTTGATTTCCTGAAAGCTCAGTTTCCTGCCAGATCAGTCCCTCAGCTGTGGAAATCACAGCTTTGCACTAAACCTGCCTGGAAGTACTGGCTGGGGAAGCCAAAATTCCTTTACTAGGAGCTATGGAAAACAGCCATTACAAGCTCACCTTCACTTAGGCAGATTGTGTAAGTCCAGTGCCTGAACATAAGACTCTCCTCTCACCTAGGAATAAGAATAGGCCACACACACCCAGCCAGACGTGCAGCAGCCCCATGCTGCCATGTGGGGCTGGGAGCAGTGGTCATGCAATAGCAGATTCCCCAGCAACAAAAATGGGTGACTTTTCCTGGAAGTCAACGGATTCACATATTTATTTCACAGAGAACCAGGCTCAACGGTTTTCATGTGTGGTGACATAAAGTTTTGTGACACCAAATTCCCTTTTTTTTTATTTTTTTCTCCCTCTTTTTTCATTTTTTCTTAATTTCCTCACCATTTAAACAGCGGAAAAGCATCTGCGTTTCTAAGTCAACTGCAGCTTGTGCTCCGTGCACAGTAAAGACCTCACTTCATGGTAAATCTCCTCCTCTTTGTCGAGGGAATTACAGAGCACGTAGCTGCTCAGATGTGTAAGTTTTCTAGGACTAAATAAAAACCTTCAGCATGGCCAAAGCTGCACTCGGTACTGCAAATCCCTTTATGAGCACTCGGTTTAGTGCCCGCTCTGAATTAGAGAACTGGGGAAACCATGGAGACATCAGTGAGACGGGGCCCTCGGGGTCCACAGTCCAACCTCTTGCTTAAAGCAAAGCTCATCCTGCCCTACTCTTGTGGTAACAGGAATGCTTTCTGGTCCAGGCAGTGCCCTAGTCCCAAAGACAAGCCAAGCTGAGCTTCATCTACTTTGCAGTCCTTGTGTAGTATCTAGCACCCAAGGCTCTCATGAGTAGGAACAACAACAAGGACGGTGATAATGAATATTCAGACATCCCACAAACCACTCTCAGCATCTGCCACCCTATCTGCATTAGCATCAGAGTGCACAGATAATGATCAAAGCAGCATTTTCCTGCCAGAGGCCCCCCTGAACCAGTCTTATTAGTGTGAATCGATGCTGATTAATGTACCTCCTTAATGCAATTGTACCTACCCCTACTGTCCATGATTCAATATAAAACACCCCTCTCCTATACTTGTCCTCCTCTTGGTAAAGCTAGCAAGGTGCAAACCTTGACTGAGGGCATCGGTAAAATCAGTGATCTAAAAGCCTCAAAGAAAAAGTCCTAAAATCTGCCAAAATATGAAACACAGGAGAGAATGGGTATTGGGAGACTGCAACAGGGAGCTGCTTTGGGGCTAGATGGTAGATCTGGGTCCAGATCTATGATAAAATACACTGTTGTACAGCAATTCTGCTCATACAGTGCCAGCCTTGATAACCCAAATGGGCTCTTCCTCGCTGTTGACAGACATGTGGACATCACCTGCGATGGAAGGAGGGGTGTTGCAGTTTTTAGTTTGATGTTGCACCTGTAAAAGTTGGAAAACACTTTCCATTGCCTTACACTGCTGTGCAACATCGACACCGGCTTCCTCTCTGTGGGTTTTCAGTGTAAGTGACACAATTCTAATATACTGTGTCCACGCTCCTGTACAGTAAGACACCAGGGAAATCACCATTAAACAAGTGACAGTGTTTCAATTAGGGATGCATGAGGTCCCCTCGTCTGATTCCACATCTACTCCAAAACCTTGGTCACTGAGGCTGGTTTGAGATCTGCTGCTATTGACCTTTGGAAGATAGCGGTGGCCAGGTCAACCCTCACTGAACAGCAGTTGCCATAGAACTGTTGGGTTAAGGGGAAAAAACAGCCAAAGAAACTAACAGAAAGTCTGGGAGAAAAGGAGCACTGAAAGAGAAGACAACGTAGGAAAATTCCCATGCTCCAAATCAGCTGCTATCCTATGGAAAGGAGTGCTATGCTTAATGCAGAATGTGTGCCTCCCTTGGGCTAGTCTAGTGCAAAGAGCAATTGAGAGACATCATTTGGGAGGAAAAAGGCCTCTATGTTGGAATTAAACAGTTGACAAAATCCCAACAGCTTCACAGATTCTTGAAGTCAATTTAAGGAGCTTGCAAAATGAGATTTTCCCCCTGTGGGTCTTAGTACGATGACATGTTTCGGAGCGTGTGCGCTCAGAGTCCAGCTGTGAAGCGCTGGAAGTGACTCCACTCCTTCACCACAGCTAGACTGATTCTGATACTGCTTCAAAAATGCATGGACCAGTCCTGCAAGCAGGGCCAGATATGAAAAACAAACGACCCTCCAATCCCTGCCTAATGCCTCCATTGCTGTGCTGGTGGCAGAGAGGCCTCCCACTCCTGATGACTGCAGTGGGTCCAAAAGACATTCCCAGATTCCCCAGCAAAGCACACACCTCCCTGTCATGATATACGTTAAAGAAATGCATCCCCAGCTTTTCTCCCTCTTTTGATGAGGTAGGACATTGTGTCCTCCCCTGTGCAAGAAGTACTTCATCAATATCCAGCAGAAATGGAGAAATGCAGCCCCTATTCCATCTCCCGTGCACAAAATTCACCCTGAACTGAAATAGGCCCTCAAACCCTTTGCAGTCTCCTACAAACCGAAGGGGATTTTTCTCCTCACCAGTCAGAAATCACAGGCTTCACATTAAATCTGAGCAAAATTTTCGCTCTTTTATGAAGACGGGGACAGCACAGGCTGCCTGCTCGGGGTGTGAATTCTCCTTCACAGGAAACCTTTCATGAGAGATTGCCACAAACCTTTGTCAGATGCAACACAGGTATGGCTGAGACTGCCTTGGGGGAGAGGCATGGATTAAATGACCTCTCAAGGTCCTTCCAGCCCCGTTTCTCCATGATTCTCAGAGACAGGATCCCAGGCGTGATGGATCTCTGCCCTGACCTACACTGACAGTTCCTGGATGCGTCTGAACACATACATTGCAGGCATTTCCCTCCTACTACAGCTCCTGCAGACTGCTGCGGTGGCACTGAGGGCTGAAAAGCTCTTTAGCGAAGGGTACAGCCACTTCCAGAGGCAGTGCATGGGGCAGGGGTGCACAGCCTCGATCAGGGTGCGAGCTGTCAGGCAGGGGACAGGAGGAGCTGGGGTTAAGCACAGCCAGGAAAGTCTTTGTGAAAAAAGGCATGTATTCCCTGCTCCTCTGTGCTAGCAAAACCTATGAGGTGCCCTTAAAGAAAGCGTGGCAACGTAATTTCTGTTTTTTTGGGGGCTGACATCCCCCAGGCTGTTTTGAATGAAGACAACAAGCCAGGACAGTATCTTCAAACCATGCTAACATGCCCTTGCTCTGCGGGCCGCTGCGAGGGGAGGGGATGCTGCACTCGCTGGAGGCCATGGGACAGGCAGAACTCATTTTTCTTCCCCACACATAGATGATGTCTCGCACGTTGCCATTACTCTGCGAACGCTCTTGGCTTCCTGCCCATGGGAGAATGCTACAAAGTGCACTTGGTTTTCTGCTCCTCCTGACCCGGGTAATCTGTGTGTGCATCTGCACGCATGCTGCCAGTAGGCTATTCACCAACACTTTCCCACCTACTAGTTTGCGTCGATATGTTTGCAAGGGTCTTTCTGAAACACAACAGGACTATATAATTATGTAAATGTGCACATGTCTATGAGAGTTTTGCAGTCTCTCTGGGTTTTAGCCCAAATCTCATGATACTTGCTGGCTTATTCCCCTTCCTTCCAAAGTGCCTGCTGCTGTAATAGGAGGCTCACATGAGCACTCCAGCTTTTCATATTCAAATAGCAAAAAGATAAGTATATTTCTAAATATCACAGCTGCCAACAAGCACTTGAAACAGGCAACAACAAAGGCTTCAAAACCTAGAAGGCGAAGGGAAATCCAAATTCTGCTTATTTGCTGTAGCTTTTTAATTGAATGACATTCAAACCAAGCTCACGGTTCTGGGGACAAGTCCAACCCATGCACAGGGATCATCCACAGAGGGCTGCAGTAGGCAGCAGACAGCTAAGGCACACACACCGTGCATCTTTATGTGTATTCTTCCCCACGTGAACTTTAAGCTGTTGGCAGTGCACATGCATGAATTTGGTACAGAAACTTGGTGTGCTGCTTGGGACACCGATGTGCGAAATGTGCTTGAGAGACTGCGAATGGATCCGTCCCACAAATGAAGTGCACAAGTTGAAGTTCTCAAACGACATGACAGCACTACAGCCAAGTCTCCGAAGCAATCTGCATTGCCAGCAGAGGACTGTGGGGAACCAAAGAAGCATTTCCAGTTGGAATGGATACAGTGACTCATCCCTCCATCCACAGCAAGCCTTGATCCCAAGGGAACTGGCTGCATGCCCACCACCTAACTCATCCAAGTTACAGGTGCTGTAGGAAACCAACATACCTGTATATTTTATATCTGGTTGTAAATCCTTGACGATGTCTTTCCACAAAGGATAAGTAGCTCCGCGAGTGGTGGAAAGGCCCCCTGTCTGAAATAAGCCAATCAAACTCCTTGGAGACATGTTGGTTGGTGGCAGCTGGGTCCTGGTGGGAGGGCTGTACTAGTATATGGTCCCATATAAACAGGAGGTAGAGGAACTCAACAAGCCTCCAGTTCATGCTTTTCTGTCTGCCTTTTTCCTCTCATTCTTGCTCCATTCTGTGGAGTCCTGTTGAAAAAGAGAGGGAAGAGGAGGAAGGAAAGAGAGAGAGAAACGGAGGGGAGGGAGAAGGGAGAGAAAGAGAGAGTTTAAAAATGGGAATTGCTTTGATCCTTTGACAATCAACTCTCAGGGTGAAAACAGACATGAAAAATCACATTTTAAAAGCCTTCAGTCTGCCTGAGTGTTACTGCTTGAAGTATTTGGCAGTGTTTTATTCATGTATCTAAGTGGTGCCTTTAACCTCCTGAGCACATACCACCTTTGAAATAACCAGGTCCTGACCCGAGACATTCTCACCCCAGCTTTTCCATCATTTCCCTCATGAAATTCTCCGCAATGCTGCAGAGATGAGCGAGAGCTGGGCGCAGAAGGTGGCCGCACCCCGGGCTACAATTACCCGCTTACTGTCCCTTTAATGCTGTGCCAGAGAAACGTGTCTTCTGCTTTCATGTCTCTCTGACGATCTGTAATCCATACTCTGTGCAACCTGAGCAATCTATAAAGACCCAGCTCTTCACTTTAAAGTGTTGCCAAAAAAGAAATAAAACAAAATAATTACCCAGGTTTCAGTGACGAGCACATGCAGACGCAGACACACACACACACACACACACAGCTATGGAATACTGCCAAATCTTGAAAGCTAAAAAAAGTCACCCCAACCTGCTTTGCTGCCTGGGTGCCAGGGAGGTGTGTGTTTGGAGGCGGGGGATAGGGGCTGCTGCTATTTGGATCCCCGTAGGACCTTGAGGCTCTTCCCAAGATCAAGGCTCTGTGGGGCGACATGCTGAACATGCATATTTAACATATTTTACTAGGGAGCTGAAGGGGATGCTCTGCAGCACCTGGTGTGGGGCACGCCATCCCTCCTGTGCGAATCGTGGCTGCAGGCAGCCCAGCTCCTCACCCCAATGCATTCAGCGTCTGAATAGACAAGACATATGATGAGTGGGAAGGGAAACAGAGGGGCGAAACACCTTGCCAAAGGTTACGCAGCAAGCTTTGGATACAGCTGGAAGAGAGCCCTCGACTCCTCAATCCCATTTCCAGCATTTCGGCCGTTAGATCATCCACCTCCACAGTAATGCTGCTGGCACCATGCCCCTCTCCAAACAGAGCTGTGTGCTCCATCAGTGCAAGAGGAGCAGCTTGGTTTATTGGCACCCACGCCTGGCAGCAACCCCCTCTCCTGTGGCTTGCTACATGCAAGGGAATGCAGTACACCATGGGCTCCCCAACTCATTGGGGCAGAACATTCACAACACAGGGTGTTGGTGAGGCTGCTCTGCTCCTCTCCATGCACTGGGCACGTTCATTCTGCTGCCCACATCCTGTCTGTCTGCCCACCCTGCTGGGCTCCATCCTTGCAGGGATGTGGCAGCATGGTATGGATGCCCAGGCAGGCAGAGTGGTCTCGAAGCTGTGTGCTCCTTCTCTGGGTGTGCCAACCTAGCCAAAGGTTGTCCTCAAGACAGCTGACAGACACTGACTTCTGCAGAATATAGTGCATAGAGCCTGGACAGATACACATTTGCAGCACTCTATGTGGACATGAGAGATACAGTACAGCAAGCACCATTGTATAGACCAGAGGGCACCAGCTCTGCAGCCAATGTGGTCATCTCCACTGCTCCAGGAGCCTTCACTGGGACCAAAGCATTGCTGCAGCCCATGGCAGAGAGCACACGTCTCTGCACAGGCGTATATAACCTGGGAGCGTGATGGGGAGCACAAGAGACTAGAGTATGCGTGCATCGAGCGTGTGGGAGTCTGCACGTGTGCACAGCATGTGCTCGTGGAGCTGCAGCGAGCTCAACAGCACTTGACAAAACAGAGTTGTGTAAGTCTGGTTAAAAACGACAATCAGCTGTTGCGCTGCAGGAAGAAATGGAAAAAAATTAACTATATTTGCTTTTTTTTGGGGCACGTATCAACTTCTTTCCAATTGCTGATAGAATATTATTGTTATTAAGCCTAATGGCACCTGTAGCTCATGGCTGAAGAGGCTGTTCCCTGTATGGAGCCATTTTTAATATTCGCCCTCACCACCACCTCCCATTTCTGCCGTAAACAGGACACGTCTCAGTGCTTCAGCCCATCACCTCTGAAGAAGGAGTGGTTCTACTTTATCTTACGTCACCCAGCTTGGAGAGTTTCTAGCCCCACACGGAGGAGAACATAGTGTACTTCCAGTGGGATGTGGTACACACCTGCTTCCACTCACACGTGGCACGAACCTGAAGTGATTATTTGGAAATGCTCCCACCTATGTGCCACCCTGGGCACTTCCAAATTCCACTTTCTCCCGTCTCTCTTCCCCACTGCTCTTTGTCCACCCACAGCACTGCCATTGCAGTAAGAAGCTGCAAGCTCAGCGTATTTGCCATTAGAAGGGTATGCAGATTTGCTGCTGATAACAATCTGTACACACTGCCCAAACTCACTCGCTTGTCTGTTCATTAAACTCTTCTGTAAATACTTCCTCCATCAGCCAGCCTGGATCAGTTTTCCTTTAAACATTTCACTTCCTATTGAATTTCTATTGCAGAAAGGAAGGGAGCCCTTACATACCAAAGTGGAGTGACAGCCTACCTCCAGCTCTCAGTACAGTACACGCACAAACTGAAACAGGAGAGGAATAAAATGAAGTGGGTTTCAGAGAAATCCCACTGTGTCCTCACATCCACGAGCAGCACACACTGGGGAAATTTCAGCTTACAAGAGAGACGCAATATTCATTAACTTCCCCCACACAACTCTTCATCATCCTCCCTCCTTTTTCTTTTAGGTTCATGTTAGAGTCAGGATGAGTGGCCTTGTGATGACTTAACCAAGACTTCTAGACATGACAAGCACTTGCCTTGAGATCCCAAGAAGTGTCCTTCTCGCTGTCTGGAAGCTGGCTGGAGGTATCAGTGCTGAGAGCAAGCAATGGTGCCCGAGGCAGAGAGGATGGTAGAGTACAACTGGGTCTAGATGACTACCACAAAACCAACTTTAATTTTTTAGTAGTATCTTTTTCCCCCCTGTAGCTGCTGTAGAGATGTTGTTTCACGTTAAATATTAATACACACCATGGGGCTGGTCCCTGTGGAAGCTCTAAAGCTTACTGAAGTGGGATTATTCTGCGTCTAAGGCAATAATGAGAGGTCTATTCAATCTAACTCCTAACAAGTTTGAATCAGAAATAAATTTGTTATGTGGTGCTATGTAGCTCCACAGATGCAAGATATGTTCTGAGGATTGTGCAAGGCACATGGGGGAAGAAGAAGAAGGGGGGATATCTCCAAGTATGTAGCTTTTGGGTAGGAAACCCAGGACTAACTGAAAGCTAAATCTGGCACAGAAGCGATCTCAGCGTTGGTAGAGGTGGATTTTGATCCAGGAATACAGCATTCTTTTCTAATCTGCCCAAGACATCTCTGTGATTTTGGGCAATGCCCTTAAATGCTTTTTTTTTTTTTTTTTGCCTCATTTTCCAATTATCAGTTTTGACATAGAGCATTATTTATTTGACAGATTTGCAATCTTGTTGGAGAGGCCACCATCTGAGCACAGCACTCAGCAAAACACAGTCCTGCTGCATACATGCTGCATTAGGTGTTCATCTCCTAAAAGCAATAAGAAGCAACCTCCCCAAGCCGTAGGCAAGCTTTACAACACAGCAGTTAGAAAAATCCAAGCTACAAAGCCCATTCCCACTCGGGAGCATTACACAGTAATGCAGTGATCTGGGTTCTTCTGGATCATCTCAATGAACTAAACGATGCAATTATCACATCTGTTAATAAACATGATCAGCGGCTGAGCCAGGACATAGGCTAAAGTTCACAGTAAATAAGTACTGGATGTGAAATGTGAGAAGTACTGATTCCAAGTCATTTTATGGTCAGTTTCCAGCACTGTCCATCATGAAGGCGTATCTGTCAGTGCCAATGTTACAAACCCTCTTAATTAGTCAGCTAAAGATGGCCTTATTATAATCTGAATTCAGCCTGGAACATTACATGTCCCTTGTCTTTTGAGTCTTCAGGATTCTTGGAGGAAAAATAGGCAGGTGCTTTCTGTAAAGTGCAAGTTGTATTTGAATGTACACTTAATTTCATTGTGATTGATATCTGTGTGTTAATTATATTCTATTTTGGGCAATACCTTTGCTGTCACAAGGCAGTGCCTTTTATCCAAGGAGTTCAAATTGAATTAGAGACATTAATTAAAGCTCTCAGCACTCTAGTAAGGCAGGCAAGTGCTGTTACTCCCATTGTTTCTTGAAATAAGAAGAAAGGAATAAAGCTGAGTGTCTACTTAGCCACTTAAAAGGTAATTTTTCTACAGTGAGATAGCTCAGAATGATAGATTTTGCACAAAATGATTCTGCAAGATCTGTGTTGAGTGCAGGAACTGACTGTTCGTTGCCTGTTCCAAGCACTCCTCCTTTCCTCTGCCTCCTGGGATTTTCCACCTTTCTTCTAACCTCTGTACTTTTCACTTATCCCTTCTATTAGAGTCAAACTGATCTTGCACACATCCCCTCTGTTTTCCCATGCTCATCGCTGTAAACTATTTCCATCAGAAATGCAGACTCAGGAAATTACTGAGCACATTATTTGTTGCGAAGAAATAAGTTCCCTATCTCTTTAAGCTTCATGCACCAATAATTCATTCTTGTGTCCCACATTTCGTTCTTGGCAGGTTGAGAGAGGTTTCTGCCTGCTGCCATTTACCAGAGGGAAGAGGCTAACAATTGCTATTTGTATCTGAAACACTTCTGTTCTGCAGCAACTTCACACGCTGCTTTAGGATGCTGATAAATTAGTAAAAGACTGAAGTGTCAAGGGAGAGATGAAACAGCTTATGTTAGTTTAGAGCTCGACCCTGCAAAGTGAGGAACATCTGACCTCATTTCAGCAAACAGCTTAAGTGTACACCTAATTTTAAGTATGGGAGATCTTCTAGGTTTTATTCAGCAGTTTCTGCTTTAAGGTAACTTGTACACACTCCTACTAGATGGATACCTACTGCCCTTCATCTTTAGGGTTTAGCACCTGGTAGGTCACTGGTTGCAAACGAAGCAACAACATATATGTCCTGCATGTAACTCAGAGATGAAAGTGCTGGAAGGTAGTTACTGCCCACGAGGCAGCATTAGCTGTTCCTGGAAACACCATCCAGCAGTCCAACCAACCTGAGGACATCCCTTGTGTGTCAGGGCTGGGGGAAAACAGCGAACAAACATGGACAGAAAGGGATGGGGAAGCCAATCTGTCAGGGTTTCTGAAGTCACACAAAGTTCTGAGCCCTGGGAACACAGAATCTGGCCATTTACCCCTCGAGATATTATAGCTCAAACTGCAATGGCTCATATCCAACTGGAGGCCACACTGGAGCTGCAAGTCAGTGGTTGCTCTGACTTTCTGATCAGTGCCTAAATTCTCACCTCCTCTTTACCCATTTCAGTTTGAAACACGTTTGAGCAGTTAAACCTGGGAGACATTCATCAGCTGGGAAATTTAGGGGTGAGGGATGGCAAGAAGGGGCGATGAGAAACTCTTCTCCAATAGTAACAGCACAGTTGAAAAATGCA
Source organism: Callipepla californica brunnescens (assembly GCA_023055505.1). Taxonomy (NCBI): domain Eukaryota; kingdom Metazoa; phylum Chordata; class Aves; order Galliformes; family Odontophoridae; genus Callipepla; species Callipepla californica. Next base: position 6,027,447 of record JALIRH010000028.1, on the reverse strand, counting down.
CTTCTTTTTTTTTTTTTTGCCAAACTGTTCATGCTGAAAAAAAAAAATAATGATTGAGCAACATCTCTTTCGGTTTTGAGAGAACCAAGGGGACACATGTCCAAATTTCTGTTTGAAACTACCAGGGATAATTTTCCCCCTTTTGATTTGTCCTTTCAGACTCTTAAGAGAGAACAGTTTGAAAAATATTTCTTTTGACCCCTAATGACTTAGAGGAAGAAAGGCCTTTTTCTTTTCAGTTTGTCAACACTTTGCTTACAACTTGTCAGAATACTCAGTGAACCAAGATCACCCCATGTATCCTTCTTTATTAATGCAGTTCAACCAGCAGCCTAAAGGAAGCAGCTTTTGTGCAAAGCCACTAATTGCTCCCTGCCTAGAACGAGCTGAGAATCACACTGGTAACAACCAGGCACCTTATTTCAGTTCATTTGTCCCTGTACTCCAGCTAATTACAAACTACTAAATGTTATTATGATGAGGTCCAGAGGCAGCTTGAAACCAAAGAGTGCCATGGGTGCAACCTCCCCCAGGTCACAGCATCAGGTGGTGCTGGACACCGTCTTCTGCATGCACACACTGATTTGGAAGGAAGAATCCCATTCTGAAGACAGCCCCGCTTCATCTGGGACTGGAACAATACCATGATAGGTGCTGTACAACCAGGAAGGCGGTCTATGCCCCAAAAAGCTTACAATCTAATTAGAAGACCAAGGACACCAGATGGCCAGGGACAGATGGGGAAACGCAAGGGAACAGTGAGATAATACCGCTCAGCGTGCTGCGGAGCAGTGGTGTCAGCACACCAGCAGCCCTACTGTTGGCAAGATTTTGATAGCTATTGTCATAAATGAGAGTTATAAATAGGGAGGCTGGATAATGAGCTAGCTTTGTAGATGTTTGTGAGGAACTCCTCTCATTTGTGAAGTGGCAAAGATAGAATGAATATAGATGATAATAATAATGATAAATCGCACTTTTCTGAGCCGCTTATTAGGAAAAAATATGGTGGGTGGTGAGCAGTGATTTCTATTAAACACTGCCCCGAACTTGAAATTATTTCTACTATTATTAAATTATTGTCCAAGCTAGTCCACTTCCCCATAATTTCATTCTAAGATGCACAAAAATGCAGCTCTGCTTTCTGTCTTCCTCAGTATTTATACACCTTATATCAAAGTCCGGCAATCTCATAAGTGTTAATAGGTTTTTATCCTTGCAGTAGCTTGAGGAGATTGGGAAATGCTGTTTTTCCCATTCTGCAGAATGGGAATTGAGACACGGGGTAGATTAATGGCTCGCCCCAGATCATTTCATAAGTGCTCCAGGAATTCAACCCAAATCTTTTAAGTCTCAGCTCGACACTACATCTCCTTGCAGTACCCTTCCTACGCACCTTCATGCTACTGTTCCAGAATTAGCTAAGACTTTCCACCGAGCTGCTTAGAATTTTTTTGGATTGCTCATTTTTATGTCAGAAAAATGCCAATTCATCAGAGGCAAAACACTTTGTAGAAATTTGTTGATTTAAGGGAAAAAAAAAAAGAAAGCATTTTGATAAAGTCAGCTCTTCTTTGAAACAGAATGTGTTGAGTTTTCTATTTGGAAAGGATCGGTTCAAGATTGTGTTTTGTTTTTCATTACATGTTGAGTAATATACAATGAAAATCAAAATGAAGTGTTTTCTTAAACAGCATGTTGTGGCTGAACAAAAATAAGTTTTGTAATTACACACAAAGGAAATGTCCAAATTCAATTAATACTTCTGTTGCATTTTGGAATAAAAAAATTGTAGAAACACCTGAATAAGCTAAACACAAATTTCCCCATTCCCTATCATAAAAACTGAGTTCCAAGAGGTCTGGATCAGAGTCCTTAAACCCTGATTCTTGCCTTCATGCTTGCTACACTCTGTGTGCTGGCCTCTCCTTTCTAATATATTCACTGCAACAATTTGGACCTGTAAACAGAGAGCCCAAAGGAGAAAAATCAATGCCAAAACTGCCCTGAAGAGTAAAAAATAAAATGTTTAATCCAAAAGGGCGACTGTTCTCCCACACCTGATATTCTTTGCCATATTTCTGTTGTTCTGAAGTTCGTTCCTGGGCAGACACCATGCCACCACAGCCACGTCGAGTGATCCCTTGGAAATGCAAGCAAACAATGCCTACTCTGTCATGCTAGGAACATGAGGCTACCCAATGATCCTAGCAACTTAAATATCTTCTTGGTGTTGGTTGGTTGTCTTGTTTTTACCCCTCAGAAAGGAGCTTAGTTCCTGACGTGGGTCTTTTGCATCTCTCAGCCCTGGCTGGGGGAACACTAGGGGTTAAAAACCTCAAGCCATGGCTTGTCCTGGTACAGCTCCTGCTGCCGGGATAACAGCAGCTCTGCCTGCCAGGATGAAAAGCCCCATTTAGCTCAGTGCTTCCTATGGGCACCAGGTTCTGCCATCACTCCCACTGGATGATGCCAAAGGAACAAGGGGCAGCTGAAAATGGGAGGATAAAGGGACCCCAGGCTGTTGGTTGCAAATTGTGGCCAGATCCACATCTGTTATCACACTGAGTGAATGCAGAATTTGGCATGGTCATAAAATCTCCATGAATTTAACCACATCAGTTCTGCAGCCGACAATGCAGATCCTTGTGCAGGAGTCCTGCCAGGCTGAGACCTTGCAGACCTGGCATAGCTTGAGCTTTTGAGGGGGAACAGAGCTGTACCTGGAACCAGGGTTAAGATAAATGGCTGCTGACGTGAGCTTGAAACCCCAGCAGTTACATGATGGGTACTATTCAGTGAGAGGCATGCCACATGATTCACTCACCAACATGAGGCTTTAGGAAGGATCCTATAGTCCACAAGACACTGCTCTGAGGGTGTTTTAGCTTCAAGTTCAACTCCTTCTATTGCTCTGCCACCCAAATATCGGAAGTTAAAAGCACATTCATACATTAGATTTTAAATTCAGACCATAAATGTGAGCTAAAAAAATGTAATAGTCCCAAATAACTCTATTTTTAGCAGCTTCTGAAGCATAAGCCAGAAGTCTTCAAATGCAGTTCTCCTGCAGTAGACGTGCATCCTGCACTACACACAGTTGCAGGTTCTACTGGAAGGTCTATTGAAGTCAATGAGCCTTAAGTTGAATCTCATTGCAAAAAGATAATCAAATATCATATTAACTCTTAATTTGGAACAGCATATTAAATTAGAAGCACAAATTAACCTGAAACTGCTTTTATATAATGAGAAGATTTAAAATCTGTGCATCATGAGGGTGGGAGAATTCCTAGTCAACGCTCTTTTTACCAGTTCTGAATCCCAGAGCCAATCTACTGCCAGTGCTGCATTTCAACCAATTTCATAAGCCCCCATTCTGGGAATTCCAGTGAGAAGGAAGAATGGATAATAAAGCCATCTCATACTTCCTAGTATTAATCTAGGAAGCACAAAAGGGTTGTTAGTATCCAGATCTTAACCAATGCCAAGAACTGAAACATCCCAGAGGATACTGAGAATCTGCACTGGCATCTGACCACCACAAATAATAGCCTTTTCCATCAGTGCATCAATCCTGCTATACAGTTTCCCTAAAAACTGAAGAATCTCAGTCATCACTAGGATTGGATTCCAAAACCACTCAGGTCTGAGCATCTCAAACATTAAAGCAGCTCGGTACCCAAGTGTAAGGCCACCTCTATCTGTGAGCTTTATTTATTTCCTTCTCTGAGACTGTTCTGCTCTGTGCTAAATCTATCTTGTGACCACCTGGAGCGTTTGAGAGTCTTGGCTGTGATGCTTGTCTGTTTAGATAGACTGCAAGTAGAGCTGGTCAAAAAATTTTGACAGAACAGTTTTTCGCAGGAAAACGTAGTTCTCTTGAAATCGAAACATTACATGGGAAGATGTCAATTTTGACAAACTTTTTTATGTTTAAAGTGTCAAAACAAATCATTTTGATTTTCTCTCTTCATTTCAGTCGTGCTGAAGTGTTTCATTTCGAGAAGACAAACACATTATTTTTATGTTGTTTCAATTAATTTGTTTTGACATTTTTACTTATTCTGTATGGTGTTGATGTATGTTTAATATGTTTAAAATATATTATATAGCGCACAAAGTATTTGATGGTGTTTTAGTTCTAATATTTATTAACATTATACCATGCCAAATATTTCCTGTAGCATTTTAATACTGCAGAAGCAGAGGATATTGATGGTCTCAAATTATTTTTATTTCTTTTTTTTTTTTTTTTTGGCCTGGAGAGATTTGTGCTCATAAGAGCAAAGTTCTGTCTCAAAATGGAGTTTCAATAAATAAATACACAAGTAAAACCACAAAAGCAACACAAGCGCAGACAGAAGAAATCAGAAGGCAAGAATTTGGTGAGGAAATTGCGTGTCCGTTTTCCAAGCAGCTCTGTCAGCTCAGTGACTGCATATCACAGCTCAGATCTGCTCTGCACATAGGAAAAACAGATTCTCTGCTTGTTTTATCAGTAAAGAAAGAAACAGATAAATAAGGAAAATGCAGATTTTCCCAGGCTGGAATCTGCATGTAATGTTTTCACGAGCGTCAGGGACTGAAACGTCTTAATTCCACTGACCTCCTGGGGCCTTCGGTTTCTAAACCACTTAGGGGTTTTTAAAAGATACATTCCTCCTCCTCCTTTTTTTTCTCTCTCTTTTAGAGCCCATTTTTGCTCCTCCATGCACAACGGAGGGGAACTGCTCCCCGTGCATTTGTGCCATCAAGACAGTGCAGGAGGCGGTGAAAGCGGGTTGAAAAAAAGGGCAAAAGAGAAGTGAGAATGGCCACGCGGAGCAGAGCCTGCAATGAGGCAGCTCTATCGATTCTTCATTTCATGGATGAAAATGTCCCCAATGGCCCCTGTGCATTTGCTGTGGTTCAATTGGAGGCGGAGGGGCTCGGTGCTCTGCGCCGAGCTCTGCTAGGCTGCGCTGCCAGCTGCGGGCTGAGAGGCAAGAGAGCGAAGAATGAGAATCCCCTGTCTTTGGAGGTTTATTTAACATAGCTGGGGCTTTTCAGCCTGCTTTCCTTCTTTAAGGGACGTGTTCCTATAGCCAGGCACCACAAGTGAAATGCTGGATCCCCCCCCATGCAGCTGCTCAGCGTGCACCTTCGCATGCAGATTCGCCCGGTTGTCTACAGTTGCTCCAGCTGGTCTGTCACTACAGATTACAGCTTTTTTGCTAATAGCAAGGCACTGCTCTAGTCTGAGACTTCCATTAAGGGCCGATGTTCCCAACTCCCCGCCCCACAAATGGCTCCCTCCCAGATGACACTTCTGTACGCTTGGCCGCGGTGCGAGAGGAGCAAAGTGCCTCGATTTGTTTCCATGTTAGACAATGGTGGAGCAAATCACAGGCGGAAAAAGATGATAGAGGATGAAGAAATTTGAAAATTGGGACTTAGTAACTTGAAGGGTGATCTCATCCCTTGTCACCTGCACATCTATAATACTGCAGCCCCATCCCCTTGACAGCAACAGCACCAACGAGCACTGAATTATCCCCTGGAAGAGTCCTTGAGAGAAATGCTTTGTGATGCCAAGCTGCACCGCGGAGTCTCTTTGGAGAGGAAGAATGCTCCTGCAGGGAGAGATTGCCCATCCAAGCCAGGTACTGGAAATCATTAGCCCTTCATTGCCAGAGGATCTGAAGGCTGCTGACAGATCGAAAAGAATTGGCATGGACACTTGACCTTTCTCCATTGCCAGGAGGAAATCATTGACCAGGAAGAATAGCACATGCTCTGCTCGTCTCTACAAGGGGAGGGAAGAAGGTCTGGAAGAATACGGAGGCTATTTGTAAAACAAATGCTACAGCTTCAGCACAACCTGTGCAGTTGGCCAGTGCTGCACTTGTGGGCATGCTGGAGGGGTGATTTTCAGCTTGGCGTGTGTGTCAGATGCCATCACAGCTCCTCCTGTTCCAAAGGGGATATTTAGAATGAGGGTCTACCCAGAAGATTCCTTGTGAATGCCAACAGATTCACACCTTTGCAGGATGGGAACAGGACAGGACATGTTGAAATGCAGCTTATCATTCATTAGCACAGAGTCCTACCAAAGAAAGAGCCAGGTTCCCTGCACCAGCATGAACACAGCTGAGTTCCCCACTGCTTGATAGATCCTGCATACCTCTGCATCTTCCCCAAGTGACTGTCTGACAGCAATCCAGAGCAGGCATCACATTTGTTTCTCTAACAGCCTGACTCCCAGGAAGACATTGTGCTATCAGCTAGCCAAAACCAAATCTGAAAAACACCTCCATCACTGGTCATGACTAATTAATTCTGCTTCGACATTCCCCAGGGCAGCTACCAGCTAGTAAGAGCTGCTGGAGAAAGAGACACTGCTGTGGAAAAGGAATAAACAGATTTTCCTCAAATGCAGCCATAGAATTAGATAATAAATAACTAGATAGATAAATAATTTTCTATGAGTGGCAAATCAAATGCAGAACAAGAACAAGAACAGCTAGCTGGCTTATCCCTGTGAGATCGAAGGTGTTTGGAAGGAGTTTCCAAAGAAGGATATTTAAAGTCTACTGTGCTCATGAAGGCATAAGCCTGAAGTCATCTATCATGTCTAATGTGACTGTTTACAAAGACAGCCAACTATTCTTGGACATTTTATTCCTGATATAATATTCTTGGCTCAAAGCAGCTCAAGGAAGTGCCTTCCTAATTTACATCTCAGTTTTCTCCCTTCCCCTGCCTGGATTGCAGGCTTTGTTCCCAGAGTATCAGTACAGTCCCCACCACCAGCTGCTGTGTGCTTGGCCTCTATTCACCAGGGAGCTATACGTACCAGCCCAGATATGGATTCTTTAGCTTCTACTCCTGTCTGGCCCTTAAATGCTTCTCCTCCCTAAATCCATGCGCTCTGTTCACATCAGTCCATTAACCACACAACAGAGACTCCAGAGACAAAAATGTTATTCTGCACAACTTGAGGACATCGGCAGGAGTTCTAGCAGCATCCCGGATTCAGGTACTGACCCCATACTGTGCATTGTACCAAGCAGATGGCAGTCTAATCCCTGCCAGCACGCAATACCCAGCGCGCAGAGAGCACCCGTAACCCCTGTCTGATTGAATATGCATCCTCACATCTGATTTTACTCGAGCACTAGAAGTCTCCGTGCACTAACTCATCCAGACAAATCAAACGTGAGACATCCAGACTTCAGGTCCTGCCACAGCAAAGAGGAAAAAGCTGTTCGTTCCTTTTTGCCCACATATCTCTCTGCCCTGTAAGACTTTGCTCTGTTTTTGGCCTTTGAGGAGACAAGTCCCAGCTTTCAGAGAGGCATATACTTTCCTCCTTAGATGTTCTGTGCTCCTACTGCAACCAAGGCTTCTGCTCCCTGCCCACCTTCCTACACACGTTCAGCTGAAATCTGTTCACATCTGTCCCTTCCCTCCTTCTTTGCTTCTCTTCTCCACCCATCCTGCTCCTTGTTCAGCCCTTGCAGTAGGCACAGATGGGACATGTTATTAAGACTTGCCACTTCATTAGTCACCTTCTACAGGAGGAACAGAGGAGGAGAAAAGAGGAAAGTGTGCAAAAAAGGGAGAGGAAGGAAAGCTGAATTAGAAAAAGAATGACAAAGAATTGAAGGTGTGAATGAGAAAGTGCCAGAGAAGAAGAACTATGAGAAAAACCTAATGGGTGAGAAGGGAATTTGTAATTAATCTGCAGTCTAGTGAGAGCAGGGGAATGGGAGTCAAGAGTGTATGCTCCTCCAAAGGCTGCTACTACTGATTTACTCTGTGACTCCAGACTAATCTTTTTATTTTCTCTCTTATCTCCCACTGCTCTGTACCCTTTGAGTATAAGTTATTTGAGGTATGAATTGTTTTTAACTGTGTGCAGCACAAAGGAAACTGCAATCATAGGCACTGAAGATGTGAGGCATTATTTTTAACGCACACTAAAATCAGGCACAAAAAAGTGGTTAGGGATCGACTGACAATGCTTATTAATTCAGGCTGAATCCATTAGATAGTGGTTGTCAGAAAAGAAAAGGAAAAAAAAAAACAGGGTGGGAGAAATCTAAACGAATCAAAGTACAACTGCTTTATTTCTAAACTCTCACACTGAGCTGCTGACTGTTACAGTACCTTACTCTATTAGTCTAAATCTACATTTAACGGGGAATTTAAAGTAAAACAGATAGATTGACAGAAAAACTAGTGAGCTAATCCTTGTTTCCCAAAAGCGAGAACAGTTCCCAGGAAATAATCTTGGAGAGAATGGATTTACCTTTTCCATTAGAGATTGCCATGTAGTGCTGTTTTATTTTAAGACAGCCACAGCATCCCTTTTTACCTCTTATTTCTCTGAATTCTTGCTTTTTTCTTCTTTTGGATTTTCTCCGATTTTTTAAGCACAGCTCTCTCTAACATGTAACCAGAGGCATAAGGTCTCTACTGAAAACTGGAATGAGTGATATCCAAGTGCATCTGACATTAAACAAAACAAAAATCGCTACTATCAGTGATCTCTAATCCAACCCACCAAAGAGTGCTCTGAATGAGATGTAGGCAGCAGGAGCAGCAGCATGCACAGGGGATCCTGCTCTCCTGCTCCTTGGGCATCCTCTGCCACCCATTCTCACTCCTGAGCTCTCAAGCTGCCAGTCTCAGTCGTAGAGACACTGAGAGAAGCATCACCTGCTTAGCTTCCTGCGCCCAGTGGATTTAAAACTGAATTGTATTCACAGATATCTGCAGACAAACAGTAACGATGTGCAAGCACAGAAGAGTGTGTATTTGTCCCCAGCCCTTCTGGCCATGTCTATTATGGCATTTGAAGCAGGCTCATGCCCCAGCACCAGAAAAGAATCCCTGATCCATGCGACTGGATGGGTCTGGGGATTGCTCTTTGCTGGTCTCAAGGCTCTGTGCTTCCTCCCTTCCTCTCACAGCCTGCTGTATGAAGAGGGGAGAAAATGCATCTGTGCATTACCTTGACATGAGCTGCAAAGGCAGAGACAAACCCAGAGCTGTGTCCTTCCTAACACTGGGATTCTTCCACCGTGATCAGCCCGGAGAAGCAGAAGTGAGAATAAAAGGCTATGGGAAAACACACTGACTGTTTTCAAAATTAAAAACAAACAAAGTAATGAGAAACACTGCGGGAGGATCCACTGGCAGGAAGGACTTCTGCTCTTCTTTCTTAACGTAAGCGGTTTTATCATTAATTGCTATTTACTGTGAATGTTGAAGTTGGTAAAAAAAAGTGATCTTTATTCAGGTGTCTCAAAGAACAGTATGCACGTGCATGCATGGATACGTGCACTTGCATACCTCCTTGTGCACACTGTGTAAGCAAAAACCCCACATCTGTGTGCAGGAGGGAAAGAGATACAACCAACGTGTTCTTCCCCCGTATATTCCAGCAAAAGGCTAACTTCATTAGAGGTCTTTGGTAACGAGAAGATAAGTAAAACCAGGTCAGACATCTAAACACAGAACCAATTTGCTGAGGTGGTGGAGGGAGTCAGATGCAAACCAGAGCTGCTTTTGCCCAGTACTGGAAATGTAAAGACTCAGCACTGCTTAACACCAGTCTTCGGGGGACTACATTTCCTGAGGACACCGGTTGCTGAATTCTTCAAAAAATCCAGATTTTTCCTCATGCCAAATGTGGAGCTGAGTTCCCTGAGCGGTTCATATTCACAGTGTGAGCCGGAGGGCTCGGAACTGCAGCTTCGACTGAAGAAATTCGGCTCCTATGTATGGAAACACATGCATTTAAAAAGCTCTTCTGGAAGATATCAACCTAAGCGACCTGCCCAAGGTCATATATAACACGTCGGTGACAGCATCAGAATTGAACTATCTTGCCACGGCGCTGCTTTATTCACACAGTGCTGCTGCATCCCAAAACAGCAGCTGCTCCCGGACCGCCGCTGCCTTCCACTCCTTATCGCAGTCTCCTTAGAGACACATCTGTCCTGTGCTCCGTAAACCATAATATACCCATAGTCTTTTATTCACTATCCGTCACTGTGCAGTTTTATTGCAGATCCCTGAGTTATCCAGCCTAGCTTACAATCTGCTTACTCCTGCCAGCCGTTCTCCTTTCCAACCCACACCTCACCTTTCAGCCTTGTCAGTGTTTTAAGCCTTTCAGGAGCCTGAAGTGCAGGGACAATTCTCATTCCCTGGGGGCAAACCCAGCAGAACTTCACCAGCACCAGCATGCTGGTTTCTTTCTCCCTTCTCTCCATTTTTAATGCAAAAAAACAGAACTTAGCACTGGTGTCTGCAGTCACAATTGAACCAGTCCTTCAAGAATACTAACTGCCGTTTTAAAGTTCTGATCCCAATTCTTGCTGTCTCTAAATGTTACTTCCCCCCTCTTTTCTGCTCCCTTCACCAGAAATCATTCTTCCAATAATGCAAGCAAACTGCAATCCAACCCATGACTACTTCTCAGCACGCATCTTTCTCATGCATTTTGCAGAATGAAAACTCCTTTGTCCAGCCTTCTTTCCAGCCAAGCCTCTAAAACAGTAATCATCACACCTACAGAACACCTTGCTGGCAGATTTGCACCTGCCTGTCACATCTCTGTATTGTTTGCAATCCAGGAAGCAAAAGAACCATTTTTTCTCGATGTGGGAATTTGTCTCAGCACTTGCACTTGCTTTGCTAGTGAGCTCTGTGTTCCTGCCTACCAGCGCTCCTCTCCCTCCCAGCTCCAGTCACATATCGCTCCTGGAGCTTTATTCCATCTACAATATGTGTTCTTCTCACAGCCATCAGCTTTTCTTCCTTCCTATCTTTCTGACGGAAACACACTTTAATTACCTGTCCTAGGGCAGCAGGTTGGGGAAGAGCAGTCTCTTTGCACACCCGGTGATGCACACAGCCACAAGATGTGGTCTTCAGAAAGCTCCCCTGCCAAAGCAGAGCACCCCTGTCTGTGTACAACAGCATGCTCTCCCTTTGGCAACACGAAAATAAAGCTGATGTGAAAGGACAGCTATGGAGGAGGGCTGGTTCCTCTGTTCCCACCAATGTGGCACTGGTGGTGGTGGAAGACACTGAGCAGGAGACAGGATTCTGGCCAGCATACGTCATCTGGGGCAATCCTCATCTGGGGAGAACCTTGGAACAGCCTGGTGCACAGGGCTGTGGCATGGGATGGAGGAAATGGGACACAAAAGGGCTCTGTCACCAGTATCTCCCCTACCAGGAGAGTTTGATTGAAACCCCAGATACACCGAGTCATTTGTCTCTGCCACAGCCCTCCTCTGTGAGCCCAGGGAAATATGTGACAATTCACACATACCCTAGAAGCTGATTTTCCGAGTGTTCAACATATCCTCCTGTGATATTTAAGGCCCTCTTTTCTCAAACGTTCCGCTATTTTGCCACTGACTACTTTCAAAATTAGTAAAGGCTAAGAGTGAGCTCCTATTCCTGCAAACCAAAATGCTTCCGCTGACTGTAATAGGATTTGAATTGATCCCCGAGCTTTGTGCTGCACTTCTCCTGCTACAGAGCAGAGGTGGAAGCATTCCCTGCCTCTTTTCCTGCTGTCTGGACTGCAGGCCCTCAAAGGCAGAGAGCTTGCACCCATACAGTAACACACAGGACACTGCAAGCTCCTCAGGACTCCATGCCATCCTGCAGATAACAGCAGTGATAGAGGAAGTTGAAATGTGCAGCTCAGGGTCATTGCAACTGCTTACAATCACCCATTTTATGTGCAGCTTCAATATCTGCCATCATCTTTGAAATTACTTACGTGGGAGTTGACATAGAGGAAGAGACTGCTGGATTGATATTCTGTTTGGCAATGATGAAAACCTTTTTAAAAAGTACCACCTTAATCCAGCACCCACAGAAGCAATTTGCTAATCTCTTTGCTGACTTAGCTTCAATCAGTCATATTACCTCTACAGTCATACTACCACAACCAGCCATATTGCCTGGCCAACCATATTACATTCTTACTAGGCAGAAAGAAAATGTCCTTCCTGACCCCAGAAGATGGTCAGCCTTTGCTTTGAAGCATGAGATCTGATTACCATTGTCCTAGATTGCAGAGCTCCAAATGCTATTAATTGCTGCAAAGTTGTGTAGCCCTTTACACTTCAAATCCACCCAGACTTTCATCTCAGCGACATCCTGCAGCAGGGAATTGTGCAGCTTCACTATGGGCTGAAGAAAGGACTGTTTCCTTTTAATTTGCTTTAAAAGTTGTGCCCTCTAATTTTGATGTGTCCCTTGTTCTTGTATCATCAAAGCTTGAAAATGTTTCTGATGGCTTTTCTTTCTAACCTTCAGATACTTTTGTGCTGGAACCCAAACATACCTTCTTACTCCTAAGCTTTCCCAGACTAAATAAACTATTCTTTCCAGTCTTTCCTCATTTAACTTGTTAATATTTGTAAAGCAATTTAAAGTATATTAATACAGTTCAATTATAATATCGTTCCTATTTTTCATCCCTCCTTTTAATGTCTCAAGTATCCATTTAATTTGCCATCAATCTCCATTGATTCTCCTTCTGATGATACGTTAGTCTTTATAATATCCTGGGGAATATTTCTTCTGCCTTCCTGACCAGCATTTTGGAACAAAGAAACTGAACTCCATCGGATCATAAACATGATTCACTCTGCACTCCACACGCGTATGGATTTGCAGTTGCTTAGACTTTGATCTTGGAATCAGATTTCATTATGCCCATGGTAATTGGAAATCTGTCTGTGCGATTCAGGCTGCAGGACCGGGCCCTTTGCAGACATGATGGCTCTGGGTTGGTGACACTTCAGCACATATTTAAAAGCCTATGTTCAATATTCTTTGAGCAATACTTAAGCCCTCAGCAACGTATTCTGCAGAAGTGTGGCCTGTGTGCTACGGAGACAAGGATGTGATGTGATGTCTGCCCAGTCACAAACAGAGCAGGGATGGAGAATGAAAAATGGTTACTCACTTTCTCAATCTACAGAAAGTGGGAGCCACCCAAGGAAATTACGTGGTAGTTGAGGTAAAAAACAAAACAAAACAAAATTGAAATTCAACAAAAAAACAGCAAAACTGACGCTGGGAAAACCAAAAGCACAAAAGGACTCTGGGACGGAAGAGCTGCACTCACAAGAGCTAGGCTCCCAGTGACACTGCACACAGCTGCTGTGAGACTACTGGTGACTTAGCACATCCCCAGCCAGCTGCAGACAGCACTACTCCAGGCTTTCCCAATCCCTACAGAGCCCACTGCCAACCCATGGGACACAACATCATCGCTAAACGAACCCTTCACTTTACCCTGGGTGGCAGCTCTCATACAGCTCTTCCAATGTCATCCCTTGGTGTCTTGAAGGACTTCCATTGGCCTCTGATGTTTGGACCCTGTATTTATTTTTCCCATTCCGTAAAGATATTCTGTTCCAGCAATTTCAGCAAACACTGCTTCTTCCAACTGTTCTGGTGCAACCACTTCTTAGCTGCTCCCATTTTTAAAGCAGCCTGACCCAGCTCCATTGCCAAAACGTACCCCTCCTTCCTATATTTCACCACCATACATCCTGAGCAGCACACTTCTGATCACTAACTTTTACCATTAACTCTCCTCCCCGAAAAGTAAAGAAGATTATTGACACGTCTATCTATAAACGCACACACACTCACACAAAATATATATAAAAACATTTATAAGAACTCGAATTTCAGCTAATAAGCTGCTTTTAGCCAGCATGGCATAAATATTAATGTAGAATCCTAACTGGTGGCTTTTCCCTGCCTGGTTATATTCATCTGCCTGGCCTAAAATACAGTGCAGCAACCCACCCTCCTTTTCAAATACTTTATAGTTCTCTTCAGGAGAATGGAAATGGCAGATAAACACATTATCAGCATTCTCAGGCACAAAACAGTGAAGCCTGGAGTTGTTTTGCAGAAGCAACTCCGAATTTGGACGGCATGACATAAGCAATTCTAGAAATAGCTGCTGGTCTTAAGGCTACATTACATGTGTAGCATGTACATGCTGCTCTCCCTCCGCTCACGGTTTCAGTACAAACATTATGTTGTCTCTGTTAATTCTCTCCTTCGACTTTCTCAGCATTCCTTAACCCGTGTCTCAAAGTCTATCCCCGCTCCCTTAAAACACACAGCTGATTTTTACTGCATTCCTCCCCACCGCACTGCAAGAAAAGCCTGGAACAACTCTAGCATCCTCCTACTGTAGGCAAGGAGGTGGCCTGAGCCAGGAGAGACCTAAAGCCACATATGTACCCCAGCATATGTCTGAGGGTTTTGCTACCCGCTCACCATCTGTACCTGCCTGAAGAGCAGTCACATGCAGAAAGCACACAGGCTGCTCCAGCACTTTTATCCTGCCTGGCTGCTGTGTATTCCATCGATCCCAGAAGTCCAGCTAGAGATTCACACCTGCTTGCCTTGGTTCTCCTGCTTGTCCTGATGCACTGGCTTCCTCCCTAGGGCCACAGCTCAGTTCCCTCCGTGGTTAGTTTTAGTTTCTTTGCACTTTTCTAACTATCGCTCTGAACATCTCTTATTTATTCTCCTGGTCCTGGCAGCTTGTCTGGAACATATTGCTTGCACGAGGCAATGGTTCTAAAGCTTGCCCTTCCTGCCTTCCATACTGCTTAGCAAGTCAGCATCCACAACTGCAAGGATAAATTATCACAAAGGTCTCCAATGTTTGCTGTGTATCTGACAACCTCATGCACTGCTCCTGCAGGTAAAGAGATGGCTAAATGGGATCAGTTGTGCCGACTCAGTACTTCTGGCCAAAACCACATCCAAAACCATGACGGACACAGCAGAATCTAGACAGCAGGCCAGGTTCTAAATTGCACTCTAAATCAAAGCTCACGATAGAGATCCTCACTCACCACGAAGCCAGTTAACTCCCCCAGCTTCGGCAGGCTGAGCTGACTTACAGCAAGCAGTTCCTGGCTTTTCACAGGTACTCACTGTGCAGCGCATTTCAGCTGTAGTATGTGCAGATAGAAAAGTCCCAGCCACAAGAACACCTGCCATAAGGCTCCAGGTTTTTTCTTCTGTAAGCATGGTGAAATAGCATGGAGAGCCACGAGACAGGTCACAAGCATGAAGGGACTGCAAGAACCAGAGCTACTCTGTGGTCTTAGATCCCTTTACTCTGCTGGAAATCAGGAGAGGGGAGTGTGAAGCTCCCTCTGCTCCTGTGTTGTGTTTTCATTTCCAACAAAATGCCCTGAAGCAAATATTTTTTTTTTTTTTTTTGGAGCTGCCCTTGCGTGTGAGAACCTCTCGGTTTGCAAGGTTTTGTGTCACTGCTTGGTATGTATCAGCACAGAGTTGGCTTTGCTGTGATTTGTTAACCTGGGAGAGGAAAGATGACACTGCGATGGTGTTGCTCTATTCACTGCTAATCCAGACAGAAGAACTGTAGGGATTGAAAGCTGCACTGGTGCTCCCGGCACCTGAGTTTCTACCTCTCCCCATCATTTCTACCGCTCACACCAACACTGCACAGTGACAGTGTGTCCGGCAAAGGCTGCTCACCCTGTCCTCCTCTGGAGGCCACCATTTGAACAAGTCTGCACTTAGATCCTTTGCTTTGCTCAGCTTCTGCTGCTTCATATTAACTGCTACTCCCACTGCCACTGTAAGGGGCAAACCATCAGCAGCACAACAGAACAGGAGGGGGAAATGGTGTCAGTGAGAACACTGCAGCTTACTGTATCAGCACCCAGAGACGTGCCATCAGCAGGGGGATAGGTTTGGTGCTTCCATGGGGACCCAGCACGGAGCGGGCCTGGCAGCAGGCATGGCAACAGTGCTGAGAATAGGTAAGCTGTGCCTTGTAGGCAACTGTAAGATGGATGTAGAGCACATGACTTCAGAAGAACAAATAGAAAAAATAAGTAAGCATCTTTCTCTCTCTCTCTCTCTGTCTCCTGTGATGCTGCTCACAGGCCTTCCTGCCTCCAGGCTGCAAGCAAACAGCTCACCGTGCAGAGGGCGGCTGTTGTATCCCCAGCCCAAGCACTGAGGGAACCCAGGGCCTGACGCTCAGCTTCTTTTCAAAGTGAATTGTTCAGGCCACCTTCACTTAAGATCTGATCCAGCATCCCTGAAGTAAACTTCAGGTTGTTTTTTTATATCTCATCCTGCATCGCTGCCTCTCTGATTTCTGCTCTCTCTTGCACCCCTCCCACCTACAAGTCCTAGCACTTTTTCTTCCCTGAAATGGAACAATTCAGCTCATCGTGGCAGCACAGTTGCCCCATGCCTGCTCCCAAGCCCCGGTGAACATCACCTCGTTCATCGAGCCCATCCTGCCCCACGCTTAACTCCCTCTGGCCAGAGGAGCCCCGTTTCCCATTCCCACAGCCCCATCACATTAAGCTCTGCACCTCTGCACGGCAACCCTGAGCCGCACAGCGAGCAGGGCAAAGCCCACAGCACTCTGAGCTGCCCCACAGAGCTGAGATGCTCTGCCCCAACCCAACCCTACAAGGCAGCCATCAGAGCAAGACCGTGGGTCCTCCAGAAGCCGTCCCTCCCCATGCACGGATGCTCTCCCTCTCTGACAAGCTTTCTGGGGAGGAAATGGGCCAAGGTCCTTAGGGCTGTTAAAAACCTCACGGTAGTTTTTGCGAGAGGGACGGCGTAAATCAAACCGTAGGAACTCCAGCCACCCAACGCCGGGTAATTTATATTCTGCCTCGCTAAGTTCATCTCTGCGCTTTCAATGCGTGAAGCGATTTTTCACTTCCCCTGTAGTATTTGCTGGCACGGAGAAGCTGCTGGGCTCCGTCCCAGCAAGGAGCTGCATTTCATCACCGGGTAAAGGACTGCACGGGGACAGATCCTCAGCAGCACTCCTGCACCTTCGCGATCTGGTCCACACTCAGCATCACCTGGGCTCCTCGGAGAAGAGCGCAGTGATGTTAATTATCGCTTCCCCCCACCCTCACCCCTAAGTTATCAGCAGCGCTCTGCTCCAGCTCCTGGCAGAGGGAGGCGGCCGGGCTCTGCTCGGCCCCGCTCGGTCCCGCTCGGCTCCGCGCCCGAACGCTGCGTGGAGCCACAGCGCCCCCTCCTGGGCCAAAGCGGCACCGCCCGCCCCGCGGCCGCGGAGGGGCTCCGCATGGGCGCGAAGGGGCGCGGGGCTGCGCGGGTGGAACAGAGGGCCCCGCGTGGAGCCCCACGCAGGAGCGGTACGCCACGAGTTGCCTCACGGCTTTGCAGTGCTGTTTTTGGCGATGCTAATTTGGTTTTTATTGTTTGAGGGGGGGGGGGGTTGAGTGAACCTCCTTGCACACCCTGGGTGTAAACTCCAAAAGTCCAGCTCGAGAGGAGAGCAGGGAGATGATGTGGATGGGGCTCGGCTGGTGATGGTTTGTTCAGCCCCTTCCCCAGCAGTGCCTGGGCAGAACAGGATGCTCTGAGCTATCTGTGCTGCACAGGCAGCAGCAGGCAGGGCTCCCTGAGGGTGTGCAGCATCATCCTCACCCATACTTCCAGCATAGTAAACAGTGCAGGTGAGGAGGGAACGGGGTCACGCTCTCCATCAGGGTTCTGCGATCGTCTCCTTCGGGACGCCCTTTTACCTACAGCACACCTTTTCACCCTCTCCAAAGTTTCACCGTGGACTTCAGCCGGCCCCATCGCAATCCTGCGATCACAGCCTCCTTCCTAGGCCCTACAGAAAGGGGAAGGGGAGGAAGGTCAGAGGGGGATGCTGCTTAAATACCTCTAATGCACTGACATCACCTCCCCTGTGCGCTCTGTGCTCTGACTGGGGGGGGGGGGGGTGCTCAGGAGGGGAGATTTGTGTTTGCACTCTGCAGATGGGATTTGCTGTGAGCCTGGGTGAGACTGAAGCAGAGTCTGCACTGTGCATATTCAGCTACGGATGCGCGTGTGGTTTTGCTCGCAGATGGAAGAAGCCACACGACTCCAGCAGAGCTCTTCACGTTCCCACAGAGTGGTCCTTGAACAGAGAGGGAATGACGGCTGTGGGGTTGCCACCTTTCCTGGGGTGCCCCTGCTCTTCCAGCACTGAAATCGGCGCTGAGTTCCTGAGAACACGCGAAGAGCACTAAAACAAACACGCACTCACAAGACGCTTTTTCTGCCGAGTGGCGAAGGGCTTCGTAGGCAGACAAACCCCAAATCAATGCCTGGAATCAGCTACAAAGGTGTAAATCACCTACAGGGAGACCTGCAAGGAAGGCAGCGTGTGCACGCCTGTGTGAACGTCTGAATCCTCGATTCGCATCACGAGAGCATCAGCGCAGTCCTGCACGCTGCATGGTGTCTGCGTGCAGGGGATCCGCGGGGCTGCACAGCTTCCATGGCACGGTGAGGCTGTGCTCGGCGTGGGGTGGATGGGGCGAGTTCACAGCGTTTTGTGTGCTTCGTGTGTGCGAGCGTGCAAGGAAAAAACCCGACTGCTTGTCTGTGCGCTGTGTGGGAGGGAGAGAGCCTGGGTTTGTCTGGCTGTCACTCACGAGAAGATCTGATCAATCTTTTTCAAGGCATAAAACAAAATGCCTATCCTTCTCTGTTTCTTGCAGCAAAGCATCACCTCCTTTCGACTTGGCGTCTCAGTAACCCTCGAACACTTCTCTTACAACTCGCAGGAAAGCAGCTTAACTGCCATTAACAACTGATTGCTATGCACCCAGATGAGCAGCCAGAGTAAAGCACGGAGGATCCTCCCGTCCTACCTAGTGCAGATGTCGATCACAAGGCTAAATCCACACGTTAAAGCTGCTTCATCTGCTGCTTGTTTCTCTCCACAAAAAGAGAACTGTATGTAAGAAGTGATTCCCCTCTCCCTTCTCGTCTCACAGAGGGACTCTCCGAAACCAAAAGATACACACACACACACACACCTACAGCACCTCTCTCTTTTGGTCATAGCTGGATTTTAACCCCAGGCTGTGCATGACCACGGGGATGATGTCATGGTGGGGAGATACCCTCTGTCATCCTATTCCCCGCGGGCAGAAAAAGGCAAACTTGTGCTCCACGACAGCACCGAGCTGGGAGAATCCAACCTCCTGCGCTGTGGGATGCGGCCCCTCCGCCATCGCTGCCCTCCCCCGGCTCTGCTGCTGTCTCCCAGTCCCCACTCCGAGTAGAAGCAATCAGCCCAGTGTGAGATTCGAGGCGACAGACTTTCCTTTTCCTCCGCGATTTGCTTGTCACTTGCTAAAACGGAGCGGTGGATTAAGTGGAGATGACACCATCTCCTTGGGGACGGTCCCCCCACCCCCCCCCCTCCCCTCTCTCCGGGATGTATCGATACTCGGAATACAGATGGAGCCTGGCTGCCTCCCACCCCCGGCTCTCTGCCAGCACAGCCGGAGCTGAGCCCCCCCATTGCCGGGCATCCTCCAAGGGCTGCGTCCTTCCCAGCTCTCCCAGTGCTCCCAAGTGCCGACAAAGCTCGGCCCCACTCTTCCCCCCTTCCCCCCCACCCCCACCCCAAGTACTACACAGGACCTCTGCCACGCAGCCCCTCGGGAACTCCGTGCTGCCCGAGGTGGGGTGCGGAGCAGAGGAGCACTTGTGCGGGGTGGGAGGCGGAGGTGCCGCGGGCGTTACACAACGCGGCCGAGGCAGGACGGGGACGCCGGGGCATCGCTGCATCCGCAGCGCCGCGCTCTCCTTACCTGATGCTAACGTCCCTCTCTGGCGGAGATCTGCTCGCCCGTGGGTTTTATTCGGCTCGGTAGGAACTTGTGGGAGAGCTTCTCTGTCCAGCTTGCATACTGGGTGCTGGGTTGATAATGCAGGCGTGAAAATCCTGGGGCTCTAGCAGTCCTTTTCATGCTCAGACAGAAAATCCCCCTCCTTGATCCAGATCGCGGGCATTAAGGGCAGAGGGAAAAAAAAAATTCCTTTTTTTTTTTTTTTCTCCTTCCCTCTTTCTTTTTGCTTTTTTCTTTTATTCTTGCTTTTTATCCCCCCCCCGTTTCCTTATTCCCGTGCCCCCCCCCTCTCCTCTGCTGCTCAGTTCGTAGCCATCGGGGGAAGGAGCAGAGGCAGCAGGGAGAATGGAGAGGGGGTTAGAAATAAAAATGAAAAGGGCTCCAGGAGGGAAGCGAGAGGCTGGGCTTGACACAAGGGGGAGGGGCTTGGAGCGGACTGGAGAGGATGAATGGGGAACAGGAAAGCAGGGAGGAGCCGCAGCCTGGCCATTTTATCCTAAGAAGTGTTTTGTACATAATTAGGAAAGGGGGAGGGGCGGAGAGGGGGGAGCAAAAAGGAGGGACTTAAGCTCCGTCCAGACGGAGCCTGGGCCGCGGGAAGGGAGGATGAGACCGGGAAGGGCCGCTGGACGGGGCTGGGGGGGACCTAAACTTGCCTAGCCCCCGTTTTGGGAGAGGAATCTGCAGCGAAGCTGGTTACGATTCCAGGCAGCTCCCATCCGTTAAATATTTTAGATATCTATTTTTTTCTCCTTTTTCTCTCCTTTCCCTTTTCCCTCCCTCGCTTTCTCCTTACCGGAGCCAGGCAGCGCAGGGCTCGATCCTCCGAGCAGGATGGAAGGAAGGAAGGAAAGAAAGAAGCAGGGCGGGAGGACTCGGGGGGCTGCTCCCCCAGCCCCGGCTCCACGCGGCAGGAGCCGGCCGGCTGCGCTTCAGCACCACGGACAGCTCCAGCCCAGCGGTGCCGCCGTGCCCGGAGCCCCCGGAGCCTTCCCCGGGGAGCAGCAGAACCCAACCGAGCCGGGCTGAGCCGGGCTGAGCCGGGCTGAGCTGAGCTGAGCTGAGCTGAGCCACCCCTGGAGGCAGCGAGCATCCAGCTGCGCTCCCCCGTGCCTCCTCGCTCCGTTCCTAGGTTGGGTTCGCCTGGCAGAGCGGGTGAAAACCCCAATGCGCAGCTGGAGAAGGTTTGGGAATGGGATCTCCTTGCACTTCCGCAGCTTGCCTCTGGTTCACATTAACAGGATGGACCTCTGCAACTGCCTGAGTGCTTCAGAAATAATGTAAGAAAGACAAGGGGAGGAATGAGTTGGAGACGGAGGTGCCTCAAGGGCATCGCTCACCCAGACAAATCTCCGCAGTCCAGCAAAGCCCAGCGCAGAAAGAGCATTTAACATTCCCTACCATTGTGTGAGGTTTCTAGCCAGAGACCTCTCAGAGAAATCATTAGCTGCACTGCGTTGCCAGAAGGGAAAACATTCAGCCACTTTGTGCAGGGTATATGGGGCAGGAAGGACAATGGAAGATACCCTCCTCCCACCTCCTTTCTCAAGCCTGCAAGGACAGCCAGTTCTGCCCTTCTCTCACCCATCCCCTGTGGCTGCAGAACATTGTCTTAAGCTAAATCTTCAGCAAATCTTTCCTGAGCAGAATTAGAAGCTGTTTGCTTAAACTCCAGGCTGCTCTGATAGGGTTGAAGCTTAGCTTATCTCAGTTACAGTGTACCCAAAGCTTTTGAGTTTTACTTTTTTTTGCAGGCAAAGTTCAGCTGCAAAGCATGCTTCTCAGTAAACCACCTCTGATTCTATCTTTTTGGCTCGTGTAAGAAATAATGAAATAATTCTCACAGATCTTCCTGGTACAAGGCCGCAGGGGAATGGCATACACCATGACAGAGAGGTTTGAGAGATTAGCTCTTACATAGACCATAAATCAGCAAAGCATTTGTTTAAACAGAAAAATAGTGCCTGGGGTTATCACTCATGTGTATTTTCTTTGTTGATCATGGCATTTACCAGAAATGAGAGTGAGATCCTAGATCTTAGAGAGAGATCTTAGATGAGGATATTTAAAATCAAAGCAAAATCTCCAGGAAGGAACAACTGCTGTTGTCACATGGGATTTACTGATTCATCTAACAGAAGAATACTGGGTACCTTTCCTCATTGCCCCAGGGAAGGTTACTGTGTGATTAGGTCTAGCAAGACCTGGGACAACTCAGATGAATATTTCATATTCCTGTGAGGAGTCAGCAAGAGAATACAGGTGAGCTGATACTATTCAGTCACCCAAAGGTCTCAAGGATCTAAAGAACAACTCAAAAATTCCCCACAATGTAGCACCTTCTTCCACAAGGTCAGAGTCAACAAAAGCCTCTGATCAGTGTCCTGACTGAAAACAAGAATCACCACTGATATCATAAACTTACAAGAGGAGAACAAATCAAAATGAAAAGAGAAGTTTTGCTCGTAATTTTCCTGCCCCAGACTGTTGTCTCTCTTCCACCCCAGTTCATAAACACATTGTTGCCTCCTCTTTTCCATAAGCTTTTACTGTCTCTGTATCAAAAGAGGATTATTTGGTGCATTGGGTATTCAACGTGTTCTCTTACAGTATTGTTGTGTTCAATGAGCTTTGCTCATCTGAATGGACACTCACTGCATAGTCCACTGGTTTAATTTGCTGCTTTGGAAACCTAAGCAGGTTACAGCATATTTAGCTATGTGTCTGTTCTTATGTGTCAAAGATAAGACTTCTGGATGCCATTTTAAAAAACAAAATTATTTCACTCCAGTAGCTTTCTCTTTCCTGTCATCTCTTCTCTTTAGTCTTGGATATTTCAACTCGCCTTCTGCCTGCAATGAACGAAGTCTGTATCTTTACCCCAGATCAGCAAAGCTCCATTGAACAAGAATCTTTATTTCTTCTTCCAGTGAGAAGTTTTTCTGAGTTGTTAACAATTTTAGCGTGTCCAATTCTCACTTCTTCTCTTCCAACAGTTTTCTTGAAAGCAATGATTAGGGTTTTTTAAATTACAATATTCTTCCCATGAAGAAAATAGAAACTAGTCAATCAAGAGAGGATATGAAGGAGAATAGAAATTCGTAACATGTGGTGTAAAAAAAAGTCTCCCGTTTGCAAATAGTAGGCAGAAAAAAATGGTGGTGAGGATAGAGAAACAGTAATTTGGACTGTCAGAAGCTTAGCAAGACGTCACCTGAAACTGAGAGATCTGAAAAGCAGAAATAAGTGTCCATGTTCGGGTGAGTTTCCACTGCAT
The DNA here is from genome assembly GCA_023055505.1 of Callipepla californica brunnescens. Lineage (NCBI taxonomy): Eukaryota > Metazoa > Chordata > Aves > Galliformes > Odontophoridae > Callipepla > Callipepla californica. Next base: position 6,004,434 of record JALIRH010000028.1, on the reverse strand, counting down.
GCTCCAAGTGTTATTTCCAAGTGCAAAAGTATCTGTATGTGCCAAGTGCACATGGTGAGTGCTTCATTTCTATTTGTGATTCTACAGCAAAACCTGACTTCAGAGTCCCCTAGGTTGGTGAAAATAATCAGACCCTACTCTTGAGTTTTTTCTTGTGCTACCAGCAAACTTCTCCTTTCTGCATATCCTCTTGTGTTACCCTCCTTGAGGATGCAGAACATATTCTTGTCAATATTTTGCAGACTTCCTTGTTTATTACAGGCTAAAAATGGATTAAACTTGCTTTGTGAGCATAGTATTGGTATTCTGGTGCTCTCCCAGTCTCTTATGAAATGTATTTCCTATCTCCCCTGCAAACAATACCACAATAAGTACTGATCTTATTTAGACCGTGTTTTGTGTTCGTTGTGTAGATATCCAGCACCTAAGCACAAACCATATTCCATATTAATTTGCTGTTGGTATCCCTGAACAGGTTGGCAGGTGGCTCACAGTTCACAAAGCTGGATGGGTGATACTCGGGGCTGTGTGGCCAGATAAATACCAGGCTGTTTTGATGGATGATGGAAAAAGTCTGGGAGTGGACTCAAAGGTCAGGGTTAAGAGGCAAGGAGCTGGCAGAGACTTTTTTGCGCCATGCCTAGTGCAGAATTAAAGGTTTACAGTCAAAGCTAAGCAAAAATGTTGACAGGTCCCAGGAGAGTGAGAAGAAACTGTTGGGAACTTAGTTTTTTCTGACAGGAGTTCCTGATAGCTGGCTCCTCTGCATTAAATTGAATCATCCTCAGTGCAGTTCTAGAAGCCTGAAAGACACTGAACTCACTGAATTTTCCAAGTGGGTGCTGTTTCGTCTTTGCACTGCACCTAAATTAACATATTCCCAAATTATCTATTGAGATAAATCACTTTCCAGTTTCAAATCAGCAAAGGAAGAAATACTACAGTTTTAAGATTGAATTTGCTGTCCTAGGCACTCATCTTTCAGGATACTTGTTCTGAGCACTGTGAGCCTCTGGGGCTGCAGAATGAGGTTTTCAATCTCCTGAGATTTAGCTTTCTGATGAGCTTTTTTTTTTTTTTTTTGGTATTTTTACTACTGGTCTTGGGTAGAAAGCAGATGGCTTGTGAAAAAAAAAAAAAAAAAGAAGAAGAAGAAAGAAAAGAAGTGATAGTAGTTTGTCATTGAAGCTTAAAATAAGACATCGACCACTATAAGGTCAATTCTAGAAAGACACAGTGGGCAGAAAAGAGTAAGAACAGATCATTTACCAGCTCAGAAGAAATGTTGATAATGAAAGTTCTTAGTCAGGGTTAATTGAAGCAAAATTAATGATATGATTCACTGAATTAACGTGGAATTATAACAGAACAGGTGTTTGGTTTCAGATATTTGTCTAAATATTTTCTTCAGTCAGTGGAAAGAGTTTTAATTTGAGGTATTATCTTGTTATCTTAGACACTGTCTTATATATAAGATGAATTTCCTTCTGAAACTCTCTCTCTTTGTTGACTCTAAGGGGAAAAAATTAGCAGTTTAGACTGAATTCTAAAACTTTACTTGGATGAACTCAGAAGAGTCTACCAGGTGTAGGGAACCTGCTTTGGCAGGGGCGTTGGCCTCGATGATCTCTTGAGGTCCCTTCCAACCCCAATGATTCTATGATTCTGAGTTGAGCCCTATCTTCTGGAGCTTGCTGATGTGCATGGGAATGCAAGCAAATGAATCCATATCTGCCACATTTCCCACCTTAGTCACAAATCCATCCTTTTTATTAGCACTCTTTCATATTCACCATTGTTACTATTGTGTAGTAACAAGTACAAGCCATCAGTATTCATCACCTGCAGCTTAGCTTCCTTCTGAACTTGGACTAAGGCTTTTGAAATCAAACTACTTGTTAACTCCCAAACCATCATGAGCTGCACACTGCACAGAAGGCTTCAAGCCTCACTCTTCTTCTATCTGCAATCACTTAGCACTTCAGACCACTCAAAAAAAAAAAAAAAAAAAAGTGTTGGTAGATGAAACCTACATGCAGTCAAATGCAAGGACTAGAATGTTCACTTGAGCTTTTTTGTCTTATTCTTCACTCCAACGTATCTGTGCTCTTGAACCTCTTTCATTTCTCTGGGAGCCCCAGAAATGTTCATTGCAAAGGGGATGGCAAAGGAAGAGGCACTGTTATCTCCTGATGTTTGTGAAAGAGCTGTGAGAAAAAGATCTTAACTGCCCAACTAACAGGGATAACAATGTTTGCATTTTTACCGAAAATCTCTGCATAAACACAGCCTCTTAAACTATTCTGGTTAGTGGTCAGAGTAGAAGACAAAACAAAAGATTTGGGAGTGTGTTTTAGGAAACAAAGTCAAGCTACCCAAGAAGAAGCCATTGTGTACCACATACAGGTGTGTAGGATGAGGATCTTGGTGTGTAGCGAGGAGCAAAGCTGCCAGACTGTTTAGATATAGATTTTATGCCACAATTTCCCAAGCATCACATTAAAGAGTGTGTTTAAAAACTACACCTTGTTTATTTTATTTGGAATCTTCCCAAAGCAAAGACTGCTACTTGCTCTGTGTAGGCATACCTCTCCCAGAGCACTACTCCACTCAGCTGCTACCTTTCTCTGCTAGCAGTAGTATTGCCAACAGTGAACTTCGCCTACAGTATTCTTCACCTCCTGCAATCCAGATATGTCTGTGTGGCATCATGGTGCATCTCTCCATGCTAAGCACTCCATTCACTGCATTTCTTTTGTACCAGGTTATTTCCCACCTTTTCCCCTCTTGGGACCCTGCTTGTCCATTACAGCTTCTGAGCCAGCCCTAGAGCACTGTCCTCTTCCGTGTCACAGTGCTATTATAGTAGACTCACACCTTAGGTTCAGCGTTTAGAACCAACATTGCTTTCTGGTTGCCAGCAATTTATTTTGTGCACAGATATTCAAGACAAACGACTGTGCCTGTCTAATGTTTCTGTACGTAGTGTTCAATTTTTTTTTTCCAGCTTTTCTTTTGCTCACAACATCTCCAGAAACAGACACTTCTTCCCCTGCTAGTTTTAGACCATTTCCCTCCAAGCCAGTCAGCGTTTAATTCTTCCCGCATCTCTTGAGGAAAATCAACCTGTTCACCTCTGGAGGGAGTGACCTAAAGCACAGGACTGACTAGGACACCTGAAATCTATTTCTGGCTCTGCTGCTGTATGGCCACATAACCTCAGGGGGATCATTTCACTCTCGCTTCTATCTATGCAATACAAGTGGTAACACATCAATCTAATTCTCTCATCTTGTCAGAATTATAGTTGTTTCTACAACTGTTTCCCAGAAGCCAGAACTGAGCTAACTGCAGTTATACACCCAGCTTTTTGTCTACAAGCAGAGTGGAGGCACGATGGCAGTAGACATGAATGTATTTGTACCGGCTTTACCCAGCTAGTGTGGGAAATGGAAGTGCTGCATCATGGTTTGCACTCACGTCTCCATTCCTGCAGTTACCCACACCAGCAAGACTAAGACAATACAGGAATGCTAACATGCACTACCAAAGCGTCATTTGGCTTTGTAGACTTTTCCAAGGGGAGATGCAGGGATTGCTTCACAGACCTCAGTATCACAACAGGTGAAATCAAAAGGAGATGCTAGTCACCCTGTTGTTTCCCCTGCATTTTATGAGAAAGAATGTGTTTGCACAAAACCAGAAGCAGGAGTAGGGACAAACTCAGATATCCCCAGCCTCTGTTAAACGTTGTTAATCTCCAAATCATCCATCTTTACACATGTGCTGACAAAAGCCACCATAAAGGGGCAAAGTAATTATTTTTATTTTCTTTCTTTCCTTTCTGCTTCACCAATAGCTGATCAATATTGTCATTAAAGCTCCCAGAATAGGTTCTGTTGGTTAATCTACACCTTGAGTACCACACAGGAAAACAAAGGAAAACAAAAACCCCTTGATCACATAGTTCTTCCATAATCACCAGCCCCTTTGTTCAGAAAAAGGGCCCGTCCATGGATGTCTCTTTCACAAACGCCACAGTGTACAGGTCTGACTTTTCAATAGGCATTTGGAGCCTAAGAGATATTTCTCACCAGTGACAATCTGTAGGTAGGTCAGATTTAGAGGATGAACTGATGGAGGTATCCTTTAAATAGCTGGCTTATTGTATACTTAGTGCATTCCTTTAACAGGCTTATACTATCATTAAGTCTTCTACGGAGGAATGGAGCCATTGTGACTGTGCAACACCGACCTAATTAGCTTTGCTGAGGATTTATTTAACAGGTTTATTCTAACAAGTTTTTTCTCTAAATGTCTGATAACTGATTCGTTATAACTCTATTTAATGAGCCGCTGTCTTCATCTGTTGAGTTTAATTCTTTTCGCTGCCTCTCAGTAAGCGTTTGTGTCTATAGAGAAGGCTGATTGTGTGGCGTTTAGGTTTTGATAAGCAGATATTCATTTCAGTGTGCTGAAGTAGGGAGGTGTACCAATATTCATGTGAATAGTGAGCTGTGGAAGGAGGAATTTTTTTTTAATTTTGAATTTCAATACAGTGTCTTTCATTCCAGCAAGACCCAAGCTGTATTACAGACCATCACATTCAAGTTCTGCTTGCTAAAAAGTAGGATTCCTGTGTATTCCAAGTAGGTTTCTCATCAGAGCCATAGACAAAACTCCCAACTGGTGTACTCACTGACAGAATGGTAGGAGAGACCTGGAGAAGTGTGGACAAGTGAACTCCAAGCATGGCCTGTCCTGATTGTGTATCCACTGCACTTTGACATTGTCTTCAGTGACAAGGAGAGATGCTCACCATACTTTTATAGGATTAACACGAGGTTATCCTGAAAAGATAATGAAAATGAAAAAGAAATTAAAACCTTTTGTTTAGGCCAAAATATATTATGGTTCTTCAGACTAATAAGAGTGATACTTAATAACACATAATTTGTTTAATATTTAACTGTTATTTATACATTATATGCCACTATAACTTGTTGAGGTGTTGACAGGTTTTGATCCACATTGTTATAGTGAGTACCACTTGATTCAATTCTCAGTAGACAAATTCCTCTCACTTGATTCAGTTCTCAGTAGGCAAATTCCTCTTTAGATGAGCTTGCTCACAATAGCATTCAACCAGGATGTGCCTCAGCTGCAGAGAGCATCATGAAATTGATGTCTGGTGGCAGAATGTTGTGTCATCTTTAGAATGAAATTTTCAGGGGCAAGCCAACACTTTTGCCTTCTGGAAGCTGTGAACCTGCTGTAAGAATGAAGTAACATCTATGCAGAAAGGGATGAAGGAGTGTAGGTATATGTCTATGTGCACACAGGTAGACAGAAAACTTCATTCTCCTGTATTTATTTCCTGATACATTTAGAATAAGGTCGAAATTCTCTTATTATTTCTGCAGGTGAGAATCTGACAGACTGAGGGGTCTTATCCCCAGAGTAATAGAAAAAGTGTACCCAGGAAAAAAAATTAACAGCTTCTTCTAAAATAGCAGGCGTTTTCTTTTCCCTCTGAACCAACCACCTTCTAATAGAAGCTTTCATTCCATAGTGCCTTAAAATGCATGACTTCATATCATCAGAAATACACAAAGAATTAACCAGTGTGGCTTTGTGTACAAAGGAAGACTTGCCTCCCTGGGGATAACTGTCTGTCCTCATTTTTGCCACCTCAGCTCTGTCACTGTTTCTTTTAGAGGGTCTGCTCGAAAGGTTTTACAGTATAAATCAAAAGGAAAAAGAAAAATTCAAAATAATTCTCCATGAAAATATTACTAAAGAGTTCTCAGTGTGAAGGGATGTATTTCCACCACAGTGATATCTCTGCCACCTGCTACTAAAGATAACCTTTTCTACCCCTTAGATTCATAGATTCATAGATACATTAGGTTGGAAAGGACCTACAAGATCATCTAGTCCAACCTTCCTCACACCACCATCCCTACCCACCAAGCTACTAAATCAAATCCCTCAGCACCTCATCTAAACGCTTCTTGAACAGTGCTAGGGACGGTGCCTCAACCACCTCCCTAGGCAGGCCATTCCAGTGCCGGACCACTCTCTCAGAGAAAAAATTTTTCCTCAAGTCTAATCTAAATCTTCCCCGGCACAACTTGTGGCCATTCCCTCTCGTCCTGTCATTAGTTACCTGGGAGAAGAGGCCGACTCCCTCCTTACCACAGCCTCCCTTCAGGAAGTGGTAGAGTGCAATGAGGTCTCCTCTGAGCCTCCTTTTCCCCAAACTAAACAATCCCAGCTCCTTCAGCCGCTCCTCGTAAGACCTGTGCTCCAGACCCCTCACCAGTTTTGTTGCCCTTCTCTGAACACGCTCCAGCGCCTCGATGTCTCTCTTGTAGTGAGGGGCCCAAAACTGAACGCAGTACTCGAGGTGCGGCCGCACCAGAGCTGAGTACAGGGGGATGATCACCTCCCTGCTCCTGCTGGCCACACTATTCCTAATACAGGCCAGGATGCCATTGGCCTTCTTGGCCACCTGGGCACACTGCCGGCTCATGCTGAGCCGAGTATCAACCAACACCCCCAGGTCCTTTTCCTCTATACACTCCTCAAGCCATTCTGCCCCAAGCCTATAGCATTGCATGGGGTTATTGTGGCCAAAGTGCAGGACCCGGCACTTGACCTTATTGAACCTCATCCCATTGACCTCAGCCCAACTGTCTAGCCTATCCAGATCCCGCTGAAGGGCCTCCCTACCCTCAGGCAGATCAACACATACTCCCAACTTGGTGTCATCCGCAAACTTACTGAGGGTACACTCAATCCCCTCATCCAGGTCATCAGTAAAGATATTAAACAAGACGGGCCCCAATACCGACCCTTGGGGGACACCACTCGTGACAGGACGCCAGCTGGACTTGACTCCATTAACCACTACCCGCTGGGCACGGCCCTCAAGCCAATTCTCAACCCAGAGAAGAGTGAACCTGTCCACACCATGGGCTGCCAGCTTCTGCAGGAGAATACTGTGGGAGACCGTGTCAAAGGCTTTGCTGAAGTCCAGGTAGACTACATCAACAGCCTTTCCCTCATCTACCAGTCTGGTCACCCAGTCGTAGAAGGAGATGAGGTTGGACAAGCACGACCTGCCCTTTGTGAACCCGTGCTGGCTGGGTCTGATCCCCTGATTGCCATGCACGTGCCGTGTGATCTCCCTCAAGATCAATTGCTCCATAACTTTCCCTGATACCGAGGTCAGGCTGACAGGCCTGTAGTTCCCCGGATCTTCCTTACGGCCTTTCTTGTAGATGGGAGTCACATCGGCAAGCCTCCAATCTTGCAGGACCTCTCCAGATGACCAGGAATGCTGATAGATGGCAGAAAGCGGCTTGGCAATCACCTCTGCCAGCTCCCTCAGCACCCTTGGGTGGATCCCATCTGGCCCCATGGACTTGTGGCAGTTCAGATGGAGGAGCAGGTCTCTGACTGTCTCTGCTGGGATCACAGGGGGTGTATGATGCACTTCGTCCCAGACTTCCAGGTCAGGGCGAGGAGTATCCTGAGGATAACTGGTCTGTCTGTTAAAGACAGACGCGAAGAAGGCATTGAGAACCTCAGCCTTTTCCTTATCCTCTGTGGTTACATTCCCTGCCGCATCAAGTAAAGGAGGGAAATTCTCCTTAGTTCTTCTTTTACTGTTAATATATTTATAAAAGGATTTTTTGTTCTCCTTTACTGCAGTAGCCAGTCTAAGTTCAAGCTGGGCTTTTGCATTTCTAACTTCCTGCCTGCAAATCTTGGCAAGTTCCCTGTAGTCTCCCCAAGTAGCCTTAGAGTCCAAATGGGGAAACATCTCTAATAACAGAAGGCTCTGAGAGCAATCCATCAAACACATGGTTTCCCCAAACAAGTCATATTCACCAGAGACAAAATGTTCCATCTCAGCACTTATTACAAACATACAAATTGATCAATACCTACAGAATAGAGCTGGGTGTACATTTTCTGATGAAATGTGTTTGTTTGCTTGTTCTTTTCATTCAAGAATGTTACTGTTTTTTTAAACACCAAACTTTGCAGGGGAAAGATTTTTCTTTAGTAAACTTTCTCAGTCAATGGATAGTACCTCCAGTAAAAAAAAAAAAAAAGGAAATTTTCAGCCTGGCAACATGGGATGTGCAGGTATGTTCAGAAGGCAAGATCCTAGGATTATAGTTCAGTTATTACTTAATTCTTACATGATCTGTCTCTACCCAAGTATCAGATAGAGTTCTCCCCCACATAGAACCTGTAGGAAAGGACATGGTGGATCCACCTTATAGTTTGCCTATCCCTTTTGTCTTCTGTGCTCACTCTTCTGTTCTACTGACTAATACTAATGTGAGGTATACAGACAGAGGCAGAAATGGCAGTTCCTGCCCTCTCTGGCACAGAATGCAATGCAGATTGTGAGACTTCTTTTCAGCTCCTCTGCATAATACCCATGCTAGTGCTGTGGAAAGATCAAATTTTGTTCCTGGAATGCATCTTTATCTACAGCTTTTCCTGCTGATAGCATATTGAAGAAGTAATTAGAGACAGGACAACTCCATTGATGCTTCTCTTCAGTCCTGATGGTAAAATTCATTCAGCTTGAGCCAAAGGCTGACCTTAGCCACAATACTGGGTTGGAAGACACTATTGACTGAGGATTTGTTTTGACAGCTCTTATAGAGTAAGAAGGAAGCATCATCTCCCCAGTTCTCCAGCCTGTCTTAATCTCTGTAAGGATAAATCTCCTCCACAGAAGAAAGCCTCTTCTGCCATCACATCTCAAGTTTCATCACTTATGCCCACCCCTCCACTGCTGTTTTGTGCCCACAGCACTGTACCTTTGAGTAAGTAATGACTGTCCAAGCTGACCTCCATAGGCTTAGATCTCTATCTGCAGCAGCAAGGCTATCTTCTACCAATGGGCTTTGTTCTGTTTGCAGAGATAATAAAAGAAGATATACCCTGGCTTCCCACCAGTTTAACATAGTTGTTTAATACAGTAATTCTGTGAGAATGTACATGTTGTGAATGACTTACTGTTATTACATGCATTTAGGGCAGCCTGAAGATTCAAAAACAGAGATAAAAGTGCTATTATCCAAGGGACCCCTTTGCCCAGAACAGTGTTTATGAAAATCATTTTGTTCTCTTGCAATTTGATTTTCCATTTTATTAAAGTGTAAAGCATGTTAAAAGGAGAGTGGAAATACATTTGCTTGCTGAAGTCACCTCAATCAGATCAGGAGAGGGCATGGGATCATCCCTCCAATTTCTCTTCTACCTTGTGAGAAGAAATGTGGTCCTGGAAATTGGAAATAAAGGTGTGGGTTTTAACTGATACAGATATTTTCTTCCAACTGCTGGTAGAGTACCAGAGAGGTTTAAAAGCCAGGCTGTGAAGGTGGAAAACAGCACTGGCAGATCACAGCTACCAATTCCAATTATCACCATCGTACCACTTGAACAGTCCCCAGTGTGACTCTGAACAGTCACCCTCTCTTCTGAAAAATGGGACTTTTTTTATCTGTTGTTTGTTTTAGAGAAAAGATTCTAGTCTGAGCTGTCATTATAACCAGTGCTTTTACCAGAGCTCCAGAATGTCAAGGTTTTGCCCATTTGCTTTGAATAGGTGCTTCCTTCATTTGGAAAGAAGTAATACATTCATACCTCCTTAAACCGGCAGAAAAAAGATAATGAATACGAATCCTCCTTAGTCAGCAAAAGAGGGCACACTCCACCTCTCCAAATTGTTTCGTTATTTTTTCACTTTAAGTCATGTGCTCTTCAGTCAATATTGTTAACTTGGAGAAAAGAATTATCCTTTTGGAATATTTTAGATTCTATAAATTCTTCTGTATACTTAGATAGGAATATCCTCAGTCCACATATGTCTCTACTTACATGTCTGAACATCCCATAGTACAACAGTGCCTTGATCTCTGCAAGAGCTCTGAGTTACTCCTGTATTGCAGTTGATAATTTTTTTCCCCCCAATTTTTCATTTGAGTAATTTCATCCGTTGCCATCTGAAACAAGAACATTGCTGAGGATCCTTAATGGCTGTTACTTCTGCCTTTTGGAGGTTTGTCAGAGCAGGCAAAACTCATCAATATCATCCCACCTGCGGTGCTGATCTTGTCATCCTCAAAAGCAATGCAAGGCTAATCTGTGCAGGAATGCTTACAGAAGTGTAGCAGCAACATTTTTGCTGTTATTATTGTAATTAATGATCTGTTAATGCTGGACTCCAACTTTTGGGTAATGTCTGACCACGTTGCTTCCAGAGACAGAACAAAGAGGTTGAAAAGGCTATGCTATGTATTTGTGGTAGAAACAGAACAGAAAAAAATAGTGCAGATATGTAGAAAATAGTACATCCTGCTAGAAACAGAATGGTGATATAGCTGATCTGTTCAGTTTCAGATTGGAGAGCTCCAGGAAAAAATCCATGTATTGACACAATGTCCATGATAAGTTCAAGCATTTAAAAAAAAAAGCACAACATTTTTTCTCTACCATCTGTAACACACTTTCTATAAAATAGAAAACATGAAATGGGAAAGGATATTTTATGTTCCTTCTATTTTCTGATCCTACAAAATGGTCACGCAAGATTTTCTAGCTTTTATTTTCTATTATGAAGATTGGAAGCTTAATGTTTTTATCAATTAGCTAACAGATGAACTATCCGATAATTATATGTCACCAGAATACATCTTTCAGAATAGAATTGATATTATGAGGTTCACAATAATCTGATTAAAATGATACCAGTGCACATTACTGATGAAGTCCTTTTTTTTTTCCATTATTTTCTCAGGATGCCTTACATCCTATTGCAAATAAAACAAACTATTAGATTCCCACCTGTGGATATGTTCCCTTCTCCCTTCTGATACCACTTCTCAGACTCCAGCAAGCACTGCTGAGCTCTGCTGCAGGAGTTGCCCCTTTTCCAAGCTAATGACTTCCCTTTCTGTAGGGTTTGTTGAAGGACCTTTAGGAATTACTACCTTGGTCCAGCTGCCCCATGGCAAGGGTGTTGGAACTAGGTAACCTCTGAGGTCCCTACTAAACTAAGCCAGTCTATGATTCTATAAGCAATATTCCGTTTTCTTGGTGATATGGAACAGTCAACACCCAGAGATCTATCATAGCTCTAAAATGTTGCCAAAAGCAGCTTTCCACCCAGATGCCAAATCCAAATGAGTGTCTTCGTAATATCAATCTCATTGCCACAACTCATTTTAGTAGTGGGTGAGTAAATCTATGCTCCTTGACTCAGGATTAAAACATCACAAAGGGACAGAATGACCTGAGATCTAGAAAATAAGCAGGATGATAGCAAAAGCTGTCCTCCCACCCAGCTGTGTAGGGGGAAGTGACAAACTCTGTTCCAGGAAGCTGTGCCATTCCTGGAGAGCCCCCTCCTTCACAGCCAGAAACAGGACAATCTAACCTGACTCGCTTTTCCACCCACTGTATTTCCTAAGCATTGATTAGATTTTGCAATCACAGATCAATTGATAATTTCATAAAACTAAGTGAATGGTTGTCAAGACTAATCAGCCTGGTATGGTGTGTATGCATCGACCTTCAATCCCAGGAGTACGTGTCAAAGATAAAATGCCTCTTTGCAAAGCCTCTCCCTCCCACTCTCCCCAGGCTATTGCTGTTTATGAACTGAGCTTTTGTTTAATTGGTTACAGTGAACAGGGAAATAAATAATACCAATACTCAGTCTGTCTCTAGTGACTCCCAGATGGCCATGGTGAGCAAGCTTTGCTCTACAAGCAGCCCTCAGGAAAAGTTTGTAAGCCTTCTATGAGGGAAAAAGCACAAGCTCTGCTACAGAGGACTGCATTTCTCCTGTACTTTAATAAGGGAGTGAAGAAAGAATCATGTTAAAAGTTTATTTGCACCTTTTCAGTTCATACTGAAGGGCTGGCTGTCTTTTCCTCTCCAGTTCCTCAGCATGAACTGCAAGGATATGACACACGCAAGGTTCTTCCCATGTGTTGTCCCTCCTATTTTCCCTTCCCCCTTGACCTAAAGCTGTCCTTGAAGGAGTATCAATATTATCCAACATTTACAGACATGAGAAGGGAGCAAGAGAAGTAAATTACTGACAGGAAAACTGACTGAAATCTTCTCAGAGCATCACTATATTTCTTATCTGTTTCCATTTGCTCATCATTTCACATCAAGTAAATGTAGCAATTCCTTTTCACTTGCATCACCTCATATGCTTTTCCTGCAATTTGTTATTCCTAGAGCTTGAAAAATTTACTAGCCATGCAAAATCTCTCTTTCTGCCAGAGATTTCCATGTACAGACTTTAATTTTCTGAAACATCTTCATTGTGCATAGCCATTAGTGCTCAGATCCCAGGCAGCTCCTCCTCTTCCAACAGATGCTCAGAAACATTCACAAGGTGGCAGTTACTATGCAGCTGTTGGTCAGTTAAATGACAGAGTCCTATTGGACCTATTTCCAGGTTAGATAACAGCTCCTGAACTATTGTCGATAGAGGCTTACACAGTTTCTGCAAGTTCTCACACAACATTGCAGCAGCAAAACATGACTGTTCAGTTTCACATAGAGTGGAAGACAACTCAAAGTCCTGGCTGACTTATATTTCCCAGCTGCGGTTCCCAGGAGCCCTGTGTTGCACAATGTTTTCACAGTCACCTCTATGCGGCTCTTTAATCATGGAAAAAACAGAAGCCCTTTTGACTTTGGTATAAACACGGCATGAAGCGTGAAATTAACCCATGTTGTACATCATCTGGAATAGCCACTCGTGTGCAGATTCTGGTCTAAGTAATTAGCCAAATAATTAATAATCTGCTAAATAATTAGCACACAATTAGGTGTGGACAAAAATCAAGTGCCTAATTAAGTATGTGCTTCTTGAGTTTGGGTTGTACTGAAAAAGATCAAAACACAAACTATATGTTAAGCCCATAATTGCACATTATTGCTGGTGTGGTGTTGGAGTAGCTTTTCTAACAAAGTAACATGTGCCTCAGTGTTATTTTGAATATATCTCTCCTGATTAATAGCAGGCCTATTTCTAACTTTTTAAGAGCATCTGACTCCAAGAACTTCACAGGAGATAGGATTTACTATTCTTAAAATCCATCTCCAGAATCCCACTGCGGCCAAACAGATCCACATGTCTAGAAGATGCCACATTCTGGTTTTAGAGAAAATATTGTGTGTGATGGCCTTAATTCCCTTACCTGAGTCATCTTTCTCTGGATGTATCATCATTCAGTCTATTTCAAGCAAGACTTTTCACCTTAAGTTTGCTATGGAACAGGACATTGGATTTGGACAATGGGTCGATGCCCAAATGGAGGTCAGGGATGAGTGGCGTCCCTCATCTGGGACTGGAACCAATGCTCTTCAATATCTTTATCAATGGCACGAACAGTGGCATCAAGAGCACCTCAGCAAGTATTTTTATATAGGTAAAGAAGCATGGGAGGATGCCCTATTCTTGGAAATATTCAAGGTCAGGCTAAACCATACTCTGAGCAACCTGATCTACCTGTAGGTACCCCTTTCCTCTGCAGGAGAATCGGACCAGGTGACTTTTAAGGATCCCTTCCAACTCAAATGATTCTGTTATTCTAAGAGTTGTTGGCACTGGATAACCTGGGGTTTTCTAAAGTAGGAAGGAACATATTCCCTGAAGATTTTTTTTTCTTGAACTCTCTTCTTTCCATTTCTCAGAGCTGCTCAAGAAAATGCTAATTAATCAAAATGAGAGGAAGCTGCTTGTGCCCATGATGAAGACCGGCAGTGCTAGCTCTGTGAGGTAAAGCCACAAGAATCCAAAAGCCTTCTTCAAGACGTCAGCAGATGGCCACCTGGTAGAAGGACACTTAGTGTTATGCCTCACCTCCAAACTCACTGATGAATTGATGTCTTACACACCTTCTTCCAGCCTTCCAAATAACCATTCATCACGGGAGGCAGGACAGCAGGCAACCTGGCTAAGTGGCACAATAAGCAAATCCTGTCTCTGGAGAGGTGTGTTCTGTGCAGCTTCCAGCACACATGCAGGTCTCCATCTGCAGCCGTGCTGAGCCAGCCCTCCCTTGGGTGGGTGTGGGGAAGGAAGCTTTGGCTGCATTTTTCCCCCTGAGGCTGATGTGATATATTAGGTGGAGGTGACACATGGGTCAAGTGAGCACCTGTTCTCCCGAGGCCTCAGGGAGCCTTACTAACATGGGAAGAATTTATTTTAACAGCTAGAATCTGGGGGAGATTATCACTATACATTCTCTCCCTGGGAGTTGTAAACTGCTGGAATTCACGTCTGCCCTTTGGGATGCTGAACAGAGGAGAGGAATGGTCTCTCTACAAGGGCAGGAGGAAGGGCTTTGGATCTATAAAGCCAGGCTCTGTGTTAGGTTTCAGTGAGGATTACAGAAGTTGATGGATATCCTTGATTTGTTAAGGGTGACAATGAAAACTCTTCACCAAGGAAGCTGTAGTACAGGGCTGAGGCCATTTTGTGTAGTCCAGAGGATTTGTCATTTTGTTAAGACAAGGGATAACTTCCATTTAACAATCAGTCAGAAAGAAGCAGCCAATGCCTCATGTCGTCAGTGTTCAAGGAGCATTTGGATAATACCCTCAATAACATGCTTCAACTTTGGTTAAGCCCTGAAGTGGCCAGACAGCTGGCCTAGAGAATTTGTGAAGGTCCCTTCCAACTCAGATATTCTATGCAAGAATTGGATATCCCTTCTAATTTTGAAGCACTTGTGTAAAGTTAATTGTTGTCCTTGCCCATCTTCCAGTGTCTGAACATGCAGTGCAGAGACCCACCTTGGTGCTAGCACTTTTCCAAGGGCCACCTCTTGGATCAAGTAGTGCTGGAGACTAGAGAAGAAGTAAGAGTTTTTGACATCATTTTGGAGCAGGAAGATAAACCAGTGTTTGGTCACACAAAAATATTCTGAAGAATTTGAATGTCTGAACTGCTTCTAGGGGAAGGAAACAGGGGAAAAGACAAATGCAGTCAGGATGGGGGGAATCAACATTTTTCCCCACTTGTGTTTAAGGTGTTGATTTCAGTTGTGGCTTAAAATGACTCTTTTGATATTTCCTTTAATATCTTCATCTTACTCAGCATAGCTTTTTTGACTACTAAGACTAGTCTTTTTCTTGCCCTAAATGAATGCCATTTTGCTGTTCTGGTTTCCATTTAACTAAAAAAAAATAAAAAATAAGAACTGTGGGTTATTTGTCAGCTGTGTTGGAATTGCTGCACTCCTCTCATTCCTGCTTCTGGTACTATTGGAGTCAGTTCAGCAGACGAACAGAGGATTTCAATCTTCTAAAGCTGTCAATCCTGCACCTTTCAAAAATACCAACTGCACTTTCTGTGATAGCGATGAATCCCTGAGCTGGTGATGGCAGAGCCCACAGACAGTGCCAGGAGCAGAATCCAGGGTGAGAAGCCTGAGTAGCTCTATGGAAATCAATCATGTCCATCTTGTTCTCCACTGGGATCAGCTGAAGTCATCCCAGCCTCTCCTGATCCCTAGATGCAAGCACAGGCCACATCATTTGGCCCAAGGACTTTGTTCATCAGGAGCCTGGCTCATCCAGCTGTTGGAGAGAGCTTGAAGCAGCACATCCCTCCTCTGTGTACTGAGACAAAGGCAGAGAGAGTGGGAGCGATGTTTTTCAATACTACTTCTGCCAAACAAACTTCTGCCTTTCCTGCCAAATATGCCCACCTCAAAGGAATAACACCCTTACACCACCTGCGGCTGCTGTTTCTCCAGCAGAGTGCCGCTTGCTTGGAAATGGCTGGTTTCTACCATGGAAAATAAATAGAAGTCACTCTCAGTGGCAGTGAGTCCTATGGGAAGAGGTACTGCAGAGATGAGAAGATTGAATCACTCAGACTCTTTAACCAGCCTCAATCTGTCCTATCTCCTGTGGTCTCATTGGGTCTGGATAAATCCCTGCACACCCTAAAGCCTTTACTTAAGGCCATATAAGCAGCACCTCCCCCCAACTCCTGTGCAGCTGTCCCATTGATGCCAAGAAGGGATAGCCATGGTAATTAAAAGGTAGCAAAGCTCCTCGTCTGCATGAACAGGGGACGAGTCAATACAGTTCAATCTGCTGCTGAATTGACTGCAATCAATTTCTCTTTCTGCCCATCCAAGGCTGCAGCTGTAAAGCACTCGCAATCTGATCAATGGTGACCTTGAGAGCAATGAAGAGAGACAAAGCTGCACTGCAAACTGAAGGTGGGACGGAGAGAGCAGACATTAAAGGGAAGGTAGAGCATAGCCCTCTTCTAGAGGGAAGCAGATATGCATTGAGGTCTCATGTTATCAGCCAGGGAAGCACGCTGGATATAGGGATGCATTCTTTTACCAGCCCTCCAGAAAGAGCAGAGCAACCGTCCCACTAATGGGCTGCATCATGAGAAAGAGGGCTTAACCACAGGGTGGAACGGTCCTTGCCCAAAAGACATTAGAAATGATACTGATACATCACCACTCCTTATTTCTCACCTCCATGCTGCAGGAATAGAATACTCAAAGGCAGTGCCAGGCATCCGAGGCAGCCCAGCATCCACACTTGAGGATGAGTCTGACAATCTCAGGCAGCTCCCGCAGAGATGTCCAAAGAAATAAAACGAGATTGTGTCTTAGCACTTTCTCTCACACTCCCGACCAGCTCCATCCCAACCCAATCACTGGTAATGAATTAATAATTAATCAATCACTACCTGATTTCATTTTCAGCTTGCAAGATGAGAAAAAGAAATGAGATCTTAAAATAATACTCTGCAATGGGTTGTGTCTGTCTCTAGCAAATGCAATTTAACCGCCTTAATGAAATGCTAATTGGTAGAAAATATATATAAAAAACATCCTGAATACTACTCTAATTAAATTTCCTTTTTCCAGATCTGCAAAGCAAAATGCTCAGTGCAGAAAGAACAGTAAACAGGCGCAAAAGCTGTCCTTTTCAAGAGGGGGTAAAATTACAAAGAACAGAACGAGGGTTCTTCGGGAATAACACCACCGTTGCTCCTAATTGTGTGCGTGTGCTGTGTGTGCATGTGGCATAGCAGAATCAAAACGATGCTTACAGAGAGCTGCCTGCTTCTTTGCTGATGGACTGGAGGCGCTGATCCGACAATTAAAGCATCGTCTCGGTAATAGCCATAAATAAACAGGCAGCATTAGAACAGACTCGCAATAAAGATGATATTAAAAGCAGAACGAAACGAGAAGTAGCGCTGAATGGGAAAGGGTGAAGTGTAAGTCACGTTGATTTGTTCTTTCTTGCAGATAAGGAAACAATGAGATGTCCTTACCGTGGGCCCACAACACTCAGCAAAGCTACTGTAAAAAAGTGAAGGACAGGTCTCTAACAAGGGGCGGTGAGTTTGTAAACAGCATTTAGTCAGAAAGAGGGGGAGAAAAAGGGAATAAAGTGGACACAACAAGAGCTGGTTAGAAGTCTTCTATGGGAACTTGTGTAGGAAAACACTGATTTGTCAGAATCTCAGGTTCTTGAAGGCCAGGGTCAGTTCCAACTCATCTTCTGTAATTCATAGAAATTCTGAATTGCCAGAAATGTGACACTGTCAGAATGTCAAGTTCCCAATTTCAAGCTGGAATGGCTTTTCATATAGAAATCGTATATCACTACAGTAAGAGGAAAAAAAAAAAAAGAAAAAAAAAACCACAAAAACTGTACCTCAATTACCAACAAAAAATGCCAGCTGATATAACACAGCTACTGTCCACTTCCTACTGACCTAGGAACACTTCAAAAGTTCAAAGCCTTCATTCTCTTATGGAGAGAAGTGCTGACACTCCAAAAGCTCCCCTGACTAGGAGAGCAGAGCAGCATCCTCTGCTGTGATGGACATGCTGCAGCATAAACTTATCCTTAGCAATTACATCAGCAAGACATAGTCTTGTCACTCACTCACAGCATCAGGGTTCTCCACCAAACACCACCACTGCCAGCAGCTTGAGTCTGGTAGTCCACACATTTCACTTGCTCCAGGCCCTATCTATAGTACTATCTTTAAACCAAATGTGCCAGCATAGAGACTTTAAATGCCTTTGTAAATAGCCTTTCCAGATGAGTATAATTACCTTAATTAAAACCCCACCTCATCCTTCTGACTGGAATGGTACCCGTAATCGCTGTGTTTATCTTAATGATCTCATTAGCAGCAGGATCAGAAAGTCTTTCAGCACCTCTGCCGATGGGCTGAGACCTGGGTGTGTATCATGTGAGAAGACACACATTTCCCTCTGGGGAGCCAGTATGTGGGCTGAGGTTTTGGGCTGGATGAGTGCTGTCTTCATCTTGTTTTATGCAAGCCTTACTAATTTTATGCTTCCCCCTTTCTTCCACGGTATTGGAATCTCCTGAGTGTGTTCTAATGCCTTCAGAAAGTAAAGGGTATCTAGGTGATTTGTACCTAGCTAAGGAACAGATAGCAAAATAGCATTTGCTATATGCTAGCAGAAAATACTTCTGTTCCTTGGTTAGAGCAGGCAGGGAGTGCTCATTGGCCACTAGTCAGAACAGAGCAAACCGATTTTCTTTCTGTGTCCCAAGGAGTAGCTTAGAAAGCAGAGAATAGCCACTTTGGACATGCGTCCTACTTACCTCATGTCCACTTTTTATAGGTACAGCATGCAAAGATATCCACTCCTTTCCTTTAACAGTTGCTATCGGGCTCACAAAGTCCAGAGGTAGTTTAGATTATTTACACTTGCTGTGTGTTAGATAACAGGACTGCTGGGGCAGCAGATTATTCTAAAAAGACCTTTTTTATTTCTTCCTCCCATATCCTCATTCCACTCAAACAGAAGGGTTACCTCAGTGTTTGGGCTGCTGGATGGTGAGAGCTGAAATGAGGCAGCAGCTAAGTCTGGTTGAAGCTGTCTGGGATGCTGGCTGCTTCTTCCTCCTCCCTGGGTGTGCAGACACCAGCCCTGCTTCTCCTTCCTTGCTGCCATGAAAATTGCCTTATTGAATTTTTAAATAAACTGTGCTGGTTGGAATATCTGAAGAGCCTTTGCACAGACCCTGACAGGGTCCTTTCCTTTTTTTTTTTTTTTTTTTAAATTAAAAATCTTGGCCTCGGGCAAAATGGAAATGTCTTCAGCTTTGCAATCACTGCTCATGTAACACATCTGAAATGCAGTTTATAAACTGGTGATTTGATGGGGTTTGTTCCTGGGGGCTGTAATGAATGGATCTGCAGATTCTTAGAGTCCAGGATGACATGACACAAATTGCTACTGATGACCATCACAAGGGACGAGGGGAGAATGGGGGAGAAAAAGAAAAGAGCACTCCAGTTCTAATTGCTGAGTTACACATGGGAATCACATTGTCTTCTTACATATCCTCCTCTGTATCTTTGACCCACCAAGATGTCAAGTCTGTGCTGGGGGCAACGCGTTTAAGAAAAGAAAGAAAAAAAACACTGCCAAGTAGAAAACTTCTATGAGTTGCAAGACCGGTGACCTGCGTGTGCCATCCGCCTGATGGAGGTGGGGAATTAAAAACTAAGAACCTGCTGCTAAAGGCTGAGTGTGAGCAGTCACAAAGAAGCTGCTGAGTAGAAAGAGGCTTGAACTGTGCCTTGAGGCAGATGTCCCCACTCTCTGAGCTGGATCTTCTGATTAGCTAAGGCCAAAGGGAAATCTGGTGGGGAGATGGCCTGGGAAAAGAGGGGAAGTAGTGTAAAACACCTTGCTTGCCTTTCCTCTCTCGAGGATATAATGCCACTGGCCTCAGCTAAGGATGAAGTGGATGATGAAATCACTAACGTCCTTGAGTTAAATGGGTAGAGAACATGAAGGGAGGGAGTCACTGAGGGACTGAATGTTGAGCAGAGCAGGGGAAGAGCTGAACACAGAGATCCAGTGAGGCTAGAGCTGTGCAGAGGAGAAGCTGAGCATTGAGGCTCTTTGCTGAGACCACCCAGAGCATGCAAAGACAAGCACTGCAGAGATTCACCAGTTATTACTAATGCAACCCTAATGCAAGCAGTGAAAGCCATACATCACTGTGCAGAGCTGGATCAGAAGCTTCAGGGATGCTGTCTTGGAGATAGAGCCCCTCGACTGCAGATCTTTCTCCTCTGCACTTATACCAGGCTCAGCTGTCACCTGGTGGGATCATTTCACCTGGAACAAGCACGGAGGGAATGTGCATGGTCCCCAGGGGGACGATCCACATTCTAAATATATGGAAATTGCACCTTACTGCAAATAACACATTGTCCTCACAGCCCTGTAGTTTACGCACGTGTGTCCCACGTGTATCACTTCATTTTTTCTCTACATGGCTAATCCAAAGGTACCCCGGATCTCTGCCAGCCCACGCTTGATGAGGGCCAACCTGCTCTCCTCGTCCCTGCTCATGACACACGGACCACCTTTTGACACACAGCAGGAAAGGAAAAGAAGGAAAGCTCAGAGTCGCAGCAGGAGGAGGAACAGACTCATAGGCAGATTGCACAATGCTTGCGAGGTCAAAAGTCTATGAGCTGAGGGACATCAGAGCTGAGCTGTAGGGCAGGGAGAGGAATGTGCTGAGATGCTGAGCACTGCTCTGGGAAAAAGAAGCAGGTCGGAGCAGAGCTGGGCTCCAAGGTTTGGGGCAGGCCTGGGAAACATTGTTTTTGCTCTGCCTCTCCCCCCCGATCTGTAAATGATTCTTATCCATCATTATCATGTCACTGTGCATGGGGATGGCCTAAAGGCTCTGCAGAGGTCAGCAAGCTGATCTATAAAAAGGTGCCCAACAATCAGCTGACTTTGTTGTGAACAGAAAAGGAGCGGGTGTGATCTTTAAAGCTCTGCAATCAGAAACTGCTTGGACTCCTCGTAGCCTGAAACTGCAGTTTTCGGTATCCATCATTTTTCTAACAGCTTCTCAGGATCTATTTGATATGACTTCTCTCAGGGCTCTCTCAACCAAAGCTGAAAATTCACTGAAAGCTCTTTTTTTTTTTTTTTTTTGTAAAAGGAGATACAGCCAATTTCAGTATCTTCTTCACACAAAATTTTTTGGGGGAAGGGAGGTTTGGACACTGTCCAGAAGCTATCACTGGCGTGAGATGGAAAATGACAGTTCTCCAGTTTGTAATGTCTTTTCTCATTCTGCGGCTTAGCAAATTATGAGATTCAAGGGTTTTTCATTTGCTTTGTCAATACATGACAGAAAGAAAGAGAAAGGTTTGTGCCACGTTAAAAGAACAAGTTTTGCTTGATTGAAAGAGATTGGCTTTCTCTATGTATTTTACTTCTTTTGACTTTGCAGAGGACTTGAAATTTCAGCCTTGCAACTTGCTTCGGGATATGACCATTTTTCAAACTTACAAAAATGTTTGGAGACAGATAACCCAGCACAGCTGTGCTACCCTGGAAAATGAGAGGCTCTCTCTGTTTCCTTACATGTCCCCAAAGAATTGTGACAAACTGGTGAAAGGTGAATGAGTTCTTTCTGCTGCCTCTCAAAACCTCTTTTGCTTTGGATCAGGTGTTTATGCAGTGGTCCATTGTGGTGCCTGTGAACAGCTTCATTTCACACTGCCAAGATGTATTTAAGGGTAGCCAATGCCTCCCTATGGTATATCCCCAGGAAAAATTTTGCCTCATGTTTGAATCCAAAAATGCAGTTTCTTATTGGCAGCCGAGTGACAAAACTCCTTGTGACTTGTCTAAGGATCCCAGAAGCAGAAGAATCCCATTCTTTCACAGCGAAAGTGCCTTAAAGCCCCATCTGGAGGTGATCCCATGTGGGTGGAAGACCATCACGAAACCCAACTCTGACCTCCACAAACAACAAGGGCAGCTTGGATAGGGCTGTTTTCCAGAGGGATGGAGAGAGGACAGGTAAATACAGAGAGTATGCAACCAAAGGGCAGAAAGACTGTGGGAGGGTTTCGTCATTCCCCTGTCTAGAAGATATTTCTCCATTGACTCTATTTAAAGTCAGCCTCAGGCTTGTGGGCTTGGAGAGCTTTTAGCAGATGAAAGAACTCACTCATCAGGCAGAGTTTTTTTGATATATCCTTTTTTTTTTCTCTCTCTCTCTTTTTTTTTTTCTCCCCAGCTCTCACTGGTCTGTTTTAAAGCCATTTCAGCAATTGTTGAAAACTGTCAGATGCCTTTGACAGATCAATACCTTACTGTGGAATTTGCATGGCCTGTTAGCCAATCAAAATGCAAATTGGGGATACATTTAAAACACGAGCCCCCAATTTGTCTTCCAAACGCTGCTGGAAAGTCATGAAAGCAATTTAGCTGTTCCTGGGACTGCACCTTGTCTCGAGCCTCACTCCTGGCAAAGCTGCTGTGTTTATTATTATTAATATATATATATTTTTTGCTGTGCGGGAATGTGAGTGTGTGTATGTGCGCATGCTACAGGCGTCGTTTCCAAGCTGTGAGCATAAATCTTCCTTTCTGACAGAGTGAGATTTATGGCCCTGCCATGGGGCTCCCGGCACCTCTCAGCCCAGCCACATGGCTTGGGATGGGGATGGAGCAAGGAATGGCTTGGGATCCCTTTGCCTTTCCCAGATGGAGTTAGGGTTTGGAGACAGAGCAGAGCCAACAGCTCACGCTGCGACAATAAAGAGAGCTGTTTAATGAAGGCTGAGTGAATAAAAACCTGCTCCCCTCTCCACAAATGAATGGTTTTATTCCTTCTCCTTGCTTTTCCTGCTAGGAGCTTTGTGTGAGGGGAAACTGCTGGATCAAAATCACAAGACATGAACATCTTTGCTTTGGCTCTGGGTAGGGGTAGTCAGTGTCCTGATGGCACAGGCTGTTGTGTTGGTCCCTGTCCCTGCTCCTCAAGGTGAGCAAGCAAGTCTGCCTCCAAGCACTCACCCCCAGCCAGCAGCATCTGTTCATCCATCCATCCATCCCAGTCTGGGAACCCACTCTGAGCCTGCTTAACAGGTTTTATCTCTTTTTCTAATAGAAAACATTTTTTTTTCTCTCCTTTTAAGCCTTCTGGAAGAAAAGCCCTGCTTTGTCTGAAAATAATTCATTTTCTGTGAAAGTATCCCTCCCCCCATAATAAACATACAGTTTTGATTTAAAGCTACCTGCAAAGGTGATTTTGTCTTTAATGAGAACTTGAAATGCTCTACGTAAGACAGAAAGCCTGACCAGCCCATTATTCAGCTGGAAATGACATTATTTCATGCAGACTCATGCATGAAAATTTACCTATATTATTTTTTAAACTGGTTTGGAAACAAAAGGCCCTGTCAGCTGTTATCTACCCACGGAGCTGTCTATTTCTAACAGCTGGGACGAACACACTGGTATCTCATTATGGATTGCTTCTTCCCCAGGAAACCTGGGAACAGGAAAATTCTGCTGCATGGGACCTTTCCTGGCATCCAATGCGGGATGGTTACGCTGGAAATGATCTTCCAGTGGGCTGGGTTCCCTCCAGAAGAAATCCTTTCACACCCATCAGATTTGGTTCATAAAATGAAACGGGCAAGTCTTCGCTGTAAGATTATTTGGAGTGGTTTTCAGTTGTTCCTCCTCAGCAAATGATTAGTTTTCCACCCCCTGCTTTCCTTGAAGGTCTGGGTTCTCCCTCTCCTTGCAGTCTGCTCTTGTCTGGCTCACCGAGGCAGCCAGATGGTGTAATTTGCAGGTACCTCCACAGCACTTACTTGTCTGACATGCCCGAACTGATTGAAACATGCACAGAAACATTTGAAACCTCATTGAAAGGGTCTGGATAAAGTCCTGGAATGTGATAGATCTGTGAGGCAGACCAGGCACATCCAACCACCCCTGGAGAGTGCACGAAAATCCAGGGGAAAGAGTTTGTGCACATCTGTGCGTGGAGAGGAGGTTGCTATAGGTCTTTATATGGCCATTTCCCAGTAAATAAATGCAGTGTGGTTGCTCATACTGCATTAGTATGTGAATGTGTGTACTAGTGGGCATATAGAACTGCCCCATTTTTGTGGTCTCTGTGTATACGCTTGGGTTGGGGTTGAGCTTGGTGAGATTAGAAATCTATTCCAACCTCAATGATTCTATGATTACCTTAAGGTCAACATTATCTATATACTGTGATTCCACAGTTTAGCCTCTTCTCTTATGCTTCTGTGCCCTCGGTGACACCTGAGCGCCTTGGAAGCATGCAGTGAGAGGCATGCATGGAAAATGCACCAAAGTTTTAAAAGTATTTATTTTTTCCTAGGCATCTCTTGCTTCTTCCTTTCAGGGTATGCTGTCAGATGTCAAACGATTGGTGAAGGGTCAGTGTGCATGATGCTGGGCCAGCTCCTGCAGAGATTGCTTCCAGTGCTTAAAGGCAGCTTATAAACAGGAAGGGAAGTGACTTTCTCCATGGTCTGATAGTGATAGGACAAGGGGGGATGGATATAAACTAAAAGAAGAGAGATTTAGGTTAGCTGTTAGGAAGAAATTATATCCTCAGAGAGTGGTGAGGCGCTGGCACTGCTGCCCAGAGCTGTGGGTGCCCCATCCCTGGAGGTTCCCAAGGAATCCAGGTTCCTTGGATAGGCCTTGGGCAATACAATCTCTGGAGGGAGCAACTAGCCCATGGCAGGGGGCAGAGCTAGATGAATTTCCATCCTAACCCATTCTATGGTTCTATGAGATCTGCAGCAGCCACAGGGAGCAGAGCTTACTGAGGCCTTTCTGAGCAGTGGGCTACAGAGAGCTGAGTTAAAATGCTTCCAAATGCAGGAGAGTCAGTGCTCAGTGTCTGGATCAGTGCATTCGAGGGAGGATGCCTGCTGCCATATGAATAAAATCTCCCCTGGAAATGTGTCTGTGAACTGCAGTGGCTTTGTAAACAAACACCTGGCAAGAACAGAATGGAATCAAGCACTGATTTGAATGCACCAAGAAAACTGGCAGGAAATATATGTGTATATATATTAATTGTATCTCATTGCTGGAATGAAAAATAAAACAAAGCAGCAAAAAGCCTTTCTCCTGCTTCAGCTGGGACAGGAGGAGCTGAGCAAGGGGCAAGACATGCTCACACAGTGCCCTGTGGTGCCAGGGCTGGCAGCACACTGTCAGCACATCATGAGAAGGAGCTCCATCTTTCTTTCTTACATGGCCTGACAGCTTTTCAGAAGAGATTTATACAGGGACAGATCGGAATATCTGTCATAGCAAACCACAGTGATCAAGAGAAATGAGGCGCTGCGCCTCCAAGCTGGGACCTCACCTCTTTTTTTTAGGGAGAGGAGATCTTGTTCCAGCAGAGGGCAGAACCATGGGAGCTGCCATGGGAGCGGAGGATCCCTGGGCTACTTGGCTATGAGTTGTCAATGCTGGGATTTATCTGACTGTGCACAGACATCTGGAGAGTACAGGCCTGCATCCCCGCGGCTTGGAGAGCCTCCCTTTATGATCAAGGCAGAGAAGCTGTCACTTCGAGAGCCCAATTCGTCTCTTTCTAAGGCAGACGTCTAAAGCAAGTTATACGAATTGTGCTGCGGAATTGCTTATTTCTCTACTGTAAGGGGAGTCTAGACACCTCGCCTGGCTGAAGGTGGTTGGAAGCAAGAAGGGAAAAGCCGTAGCCCTTAGTGTGCAGATGGGCCATCCCACAGCATCTGCCCGTGGCCCTGTAAGACCACTGCTACATCTGCTGGCACGAGGGGCAGTGATGCATGGGGTGTGCATCTCATGGGGAGCGGGGTGGTCCGCAGTGCTGTGAGGTGCTGGTGCACAGCCAGCTTATCAGGTATTTTAAACAAGCCCAGAGAGATGAAATTTCAAATTTGCCCAGATGGATTTAAAGGAAAAAAAATAATTAAAAAACATAGTCACAGAAGTTCTCTGATGGAAAATCTCATGGTTAGCATTAGGCAGCAAGGCTGCTTGGCTCGCCCCCTGAGCCACTCTGCTGTGACAGAGCCACGGGAGCATTTTACAAGGACAAAGGTTGCTGGCTGGTGAGCAGCAGCGTATTAACATGGAAATGACAGCAATCCATGTCAGAGCACGGTGCCCATGCAAATCTTTCTTCGGCTATTAGCAGCATGAGGAAGGCATCCTCAGATGTGGGATGCTAAGGTGCAGGCACCGGGTGACTGGTTCGCAGCCTGGCAGTGCTGT
The DNA here is from genome assembly GCA_023055505.1 of Callipepla californica brunnescens. NCBI lineage: Eukaryota > Metazoa > Chordata > Aves > Galliformes > Odontophoridae > Callipepla > Callipepla californica. Next base: position 5,978,248 of record JALIRH010000028.1, on the reverse strand, counting down.
ATGGCTGCTCTGAAGCAAACCTACTATGCTGTATCACCGGGGGGAAGAAAGAAAAAAAGAGATAGGGGAAAAAAAAAAGAAAAAAAAAAAAAAGCAGATTGCAATTCAGCCCCCTGCTTTTGCACTGAAGCTCCTCCGGACCCCAGCTGCGGTGTAAATTGAGATTCCGCATGAATGCTGTTGCCTGCTTTCACTGCTCGTTGGGTGCAATTTACTTGTCTTATCCGATTTACACTATGCACTCAGGTTTGGAGCATAAATATACAAGCTCATATAACTATGCAAGCATCTTTTTTTTTTCTGCCTCGCATCTCTCACACCGGCCCAGATCCATCAAATTCAGAGGAAGAGACTTTAATTTTGGCGATCTCTCTTTTCTCACTTAAAGCCCCACTGATTTCTGTGCTGAGACTTCCTAACCACATCAGTAGAGTTTTCCATTGGTTTTCATTTTATCCTCTGATTTGAAGGGTTTAAGTGGGAATTAAGTGATACCTAGGCTCTGAGCACAGCCCCCCCTCCTAGGGGTGAATTTCAGCCTAAATGAAAAGTGCATGCATTAGGAACGCGCTCCCCAAGCATGAATAAATGTTCTCAGGGTGCTCCTTAACAACATACAATCTTCCACGCAACAGGTTGCTTTGCTTGGATTAACAACCTGGAGGAGAAGGATTAATATAATTGCTACTCCTTACCACAACCACAGAAAATAATCACAATGAAGTTAAATAAAACCTTTGAAACCTGACAGGGGTTGTTTTGCACTATTTCAGTCTGTGCATATCTTTCAGGAAGTTCTCTGATGTCAAGCAGGATATGCAAGCATTCCCACATTCCCCTTCTTCCCTATTTTTCAGGGAGATTCTGATATCCAGATCAAAAAACAGTGAATTTTTCGGAGAGCAACACGCAAGCTGACCTTCCCCAGCCCTGTTTCACATATGACAGAACTGTAAGGCTCTGAAGGGACATCTGGAGATCCAACCCCCCAGATATTCTGGGTCATTCCATGAGAAAAAAAAAGAAGAAATTGGTCTGATCTATCCCAATATCTTCTGTTCAACAGTAGCCAAGAACCTTCACCAGGACCATACCGGGGTAAGTGTAGCTGCATTTCCCTTGTACCCTTTCTCAAATTCCAACAAGTAGCAGCTCAGGGACTCCCTGAGCCAGAGTTGTTATCTTTCTATGGGTTTTGTGCCCTTGATGTATTTTTTCTTCTGTGAAGGTCCTACTAGCTTCACAAAACACAGCCAGGTCATAGAGACATGTTTCTTGTGAGTGCAAGAAGTTTACATAGGTTCCCAAAGCAAAGCATGAAAACACACCGTATATTCATCTCTGGATGTGCTACCAAACAAACACAATCACACGTAGACAAGGAAGTCAGAAAATGTCTTTTCAGGAGACATTATGATTTATGTATATGTATGTATATATACATATATGTATTTCTGGAATAAAAGTATTCTGCAGCAAATACTGGAAGAAAAACGTTTCCCTGCAATCAACACCCCCTTGAAAACGGCTCACAATGTTTCTCCAACCCATTGCCACAAGGGCTGTTGTCAGTGCTGGTACCTGATTAGAGACAGATCAGATGTACTACGATGTATTTGTCCTGCTGCCCAGAAGTGGAACATCAGGAGCTGCTGGACTGTGACCAGTTGAGTAATTCTCAACAAATACATGGAAATAAACATAATCATCTTCATCACGTTAATCACAGTCTCTGAGGAAACCTACATGGATTTCAGTGAATTCAGAGCCAGTCTGCTCATTATCCCTCATTCTCTAGTGGCCCTGGGCAGCCAGAGCAAAACTCACCCTTGTTTAAAATCCAGCACAAGGCCAGCACATCACCTGCATGTCATTTGCATGGTTCTGTGGTTTTGACCTCTACAAGGTGACATGGTGATGAGGCCTTGTAAGATCTGTGCATCCATACACGGTGCAGGCCAAGCAGCAGAGCACCAAATCTGTGCTTCCACCCTCTAGATTTTTCCCTTCCCTCTCTAGCTGTCAAGACCTTCCACTTGTTATAATAGGCACTAAGGGATAACCCGTTCACTTATATAGGAAGGTTTTCAACTCCCACAAAACATTCCCACTCCAGGAAACTTGTTTTAACACTTGCTTTCACCAGTACAGAAACAGCAGTATAAAGCCAAGCCTGCTGGCTTCAAGAGGAAGAATAAGCCTCCGTTCCACAGCAAGCACCATGGGATCTTTAAAGTCTTCCCAGAACAGGAGTTAGTCTCTCTCTCTCTTACCTTGATCACTTTGTGCATGTTTTTGTAGACCTGAACTTCTATTCTGAATTACTTTTGAAGCCAAACCTGTTACAAGTCTGAAGATGAAATCCTGGTTCATTTTGTTGAATCATAGAATCACAGAATGGCTTATGTTGGAAGGGACCTTAAAGATCACGTAGCTCCAACCCCCTACCATGAGCTGGTTGACAACCCCTAGATCAGGCTGCCCAGGGTCCATCCAACCTGGCCTTGAATGCCCCCAGAAATGGGGCACCCACAGATTCTCTGAGCAGCTTGTGGCAGTGCCTCACCCTCGAGTAAAAAATTTCTTCTTAACATCTAACCTAAATCTTCTCTCTTTCAGTTAGAAACCATTTCCACTTGTCCTATCTCTAATAGACTGTGTAAAAAGTCATTGCCCCTCCTGTCTGTAAGATCCCTTTGTTCTCGTTTTTGCGCCAATGGTGAGCACTGTCCTTCTACAGCAAAGACAATGTCAGTCCATTCCAGCCCCACCAGCTATTCACTCCCTGAAAGGAGGTTGTGGTGAGGGGAGGGGTTGGCTTCTTCTCCCAGATAACAGCGAGATGATAAGAGGAAATGGCCTCAAGTTGTGTCGGAGGAAGTTCAGGTCAGGTATTAGGAAAAATTTCTTCTCATAAAGAGCAGTTTGGCACTATCTCAGGCTTCCCAGGGAGTAGTGGAGTCACCATCCCAGGAGGTGTTTAAGGAAAGGGCAAATATAGTACTTAGGGACATGGTCTAGTGGGCTACATTGGTGGTAGGCGGACAGTTGGACTTGATTATCTTGTAGTTTTTTTCTAACCTTAATGATTCTATGATTCAGATAGCTTCAGATCCTCATAAACAGCTCTTCTATACAAGTGGTTGAAACCTTTCTGCCTTGGCTTTGCCTAAGAGAGACAGAGAGATGCCCCTCAGGCACAATGAAAAGGACCCAACTAACTCTGTGATGACAGCACAGTAAAATTTCCTGGGCCCTAAATATTTTATCGTCATAAAATAAACATAGATCTTCTCATCATGAAATATACATTAAAAAATGTTTAAACATGTTAATTATTAAACCAATATTGATTCATATTGGATGAAGCATTAACGGGTGGAGTTTGCAGGAGGAAAATTGGCAAATGTATTTAATGCCGAAAGAGTGCTTGCCACATATCAATATTCATCAGGCCTAACCACTAATAATCATAAAAGTGACATGCTGGATTTACAGCTCCTGTGTGCAAAGGCAAGCCTGTGCAAAGTGACAAACTAAAATATTAAGATGGGGGGACAAAAATTCAATTTTTTTTCACTAGCCCATTACTGTGATTTTATGGATGAACTGGGGATTTGCGTACAAGACTCTGGGCAAACAGGCTCTTGGGAGGGTGTTTTGGAGCAGGTTATCAGTAGAATATAATCTGGCAGTCACGATCACAACTGGAACAAGACTGCTTTGCGAAGTAACTGGCATCATAGTACATGAAGAGTTAAGTGTTGCTCATATATCCTCTCTTTGGAACTTTATAAAAAAATCTTAAACAGATTATCTGGAAGTGGGAGAGTGGGAAATGCACCATTTGCCACCTTTAACACTGGCAGGGTTGAAGGTGAAGCTGGAGCTTGGGGAGTTTTACAGTGCAAGTCAGTTACTTTGATTTGGGGTCATAAATACTCCCCTGAGGAGAATTCCTTGCTCACTGCCTCTGCACAAATATTTTCTTGCAGCATTTCTTCCATGGAAGAGCTAGGTATGGTCATACACCCTGACTGCAACACAGGCAGACATGGAAGGTACTGGAAACCATAATTGCCATTGATATAGGAGACTTTCTGAAGGCCCATAATTTGATTTAGTTTTAAATGCAAATGCCCATACAAACCACTGAAGGAGAAGGAACCCTTATGTGAATAACCTCTCTCAGAACATTCCTGGCACTATCACCAGGCATTGTTTCTCATTTCTATCTAGATATCCTTTTCCCTTGGTTTACCTCAAAGTGAACAGGTATACCAAGACCTGACTCCTCAGTCTGCAATACTGTGTGATTATGTGAATGTAATGGCATTTTTGTGATTCGCTTGAGTCTGATGGAACTTTAGAACTGCAGAGTTCAATGTATTTAAAATATCTTCTTGAGAAGTGTCTCCTTTTCTGATCTTTAAACAAAAAGCACAATGAGGTTCACTGACTGCGCTCAAGGACTCCAATTTAAATTTGTTCAGTCTACAAATCAAAAAAGAAATTTGTTTTCTTAACAGCCACCTCTGCAAACGCAGTATGGTACCAGGGAGTTAACAGGTGCTCTCTGTCTTGCATGCCAAATTTATGTAATACTTCTTATTGCTGTATCTCTTTGAAGGACTAAGACAGGTTAGGAACAGCAAACTGACAGAAATCTTTCCTTCTGAGACTTGGAGAGGATTCCTATGACTACCAATGGGCAGAGTCAAGCCAAGGAAACTTTCTTACTGCTTCTTAGTCCTGGTGTCAGGGCTGGTACGTGGCTGAACCACTGGCATTATTTCCTGCACAAGCTGTTGCACAGAAGACTAGAACGGTGAGAAAAGGAGATCAGATGAGCAGGACATGACCACTCAATTGACCAACTGCAACCTCGAAAACAGCTATCTTTTAGGTCTTTTATTCCCGCCCTTTACCCACCCGCACTTATTGCTGTCAGGAAAGAATTGCTATTCCTTTTTTTTCTCACTACAAAACATATGCCAGTGTGACAGCAAATGTCAACCTTTTTCTGTGGGACAACACGTTCAAAGGCCAAAACCTTTAACATCTGGCAGCTGTAGTATTCTGTTGAACAACAGCTTTATTGTCAATGTTTATCCACTGGAGAAATGCTTCTGAGCCTATGCATAGAGATGATACACTAAATTGTCCATTTAATTTCCACTTACTGTGAGATTCGGCATACATTAAATAATATTTGATCATTAAAAGCATGTTTATGGACTCTCATATTGCTACCAGTGATACGTGACTAATACATAGTAAAGTGCATTTTGTCATGATCGGATGATTTCAGAGTAATTTGTCATTGGCAATTGTTAGTCTGGGGGTTCTCTTCCACTCTCTCCTCCTGCAGCTCCGTAAGTCGTGCCCAGATGAAGTCCTGCTATGGTGGTGTCCTTGTATACAGCAAGGAGTGGAGCAACCCACTCAAGGAGAGGCACAGAGTTCACAATGGGCCCTGGCACTGTTTTCCAGGGTGACACTGACTTTGGTGGGAGCATCAGGGATTTCTAGATTGAAGAACAATGCCGTTCGTGTCTCTAGTGTCCAGCTGCATAACATAACATGCCTCTATCAATGCACAGCCAAAAACAACCTGTAGGAGACTGGTCCAGCCAGCTCTTAAGAAAAACATACTATTTTGGATGTGAGAACACCTACTTCCCCATTTCACTGCACTGTCCCATCCGCAGTTGAACAAATTGACCAATTGCAATCAAATGTGAGATAGAGCTGGTAAAATTAAACACATTAAATTCTCACAAGTTTCATGAAAAAGTTAATTCCATCTGAGTTCCTAATTAACTACACACCCAGGAATTCAACCACAAGATACATATTCATGGAAAATGAGCTTCATTTCCACCGATCACAGAAGTAGCTGGCATCTTGATGGGATGTTCTCCCACTGGAAAACATCAATTTGTCAAAATCAAAACATGCTACAGGAACAAACACTGCTTTCAGTAAAATTTCATCTGAAGATAGCTGTTTAGTCTGTGGTAACAGAATATTTAGTTGGTTGTATGATTGTTGTTTGGTTTTTTTTTTTGCTGTTGTTGTGAGTTTTTCTTTTTTTCTGTCTTAAAATATTATCCTTCCCCTAAAGATACGCTATCATTCTTGCATATAGAAATGAAGTGTAAATAGGGGGTGGGAAGGGGCAGTAAGAGGGAACTGTAGGTAGCTTGTAAAAAATTATATTATTCTAAATGTGTATTGGAAACAGAAAGCCTGAGTTCTGACCATAGCACTAATAAAGAACCCTCCTGTACCCGACTGTGCTATCTGCGGTATTGAGCAGCTAAGTCTTCATCAATTGTTTACCTGCTGTATCTAGATGACACCACCAGTAATGCTCATATAACACAAACTCATCTGATATTCAGGCAGAAAGCAGAGCCAGGTACTCTAGTTCTCCTTGCCTTTTTTTTTGCAACCTAATGCTCACATCCCATTGCCAAGCTGTTAGCCTCTTTGGTAACCAGCAGAAGCCATGTCCCTCTAGCTGATGCTGGCAGGAGAATGCAGATCTCTCTTGATAGTGGTTGTAATGGCAACAGGACCACCGCAATGAGAAGGTGTTACAATAAATACTCATCTTCAAGGAGCTAAGCTCACAGGAAAAACCCCACAAAGGAGGGATTTCCAATAAGAGAGTCTTCCTCAGTGGCAGTCAGCCCTTAAATGAGGTCTAAGAGGGGTGGAACCTGGCTTCACCCCTTCCAGTCACACGGGTGAATTGCCTTCACCTGTGCTCCCAGGGCTGACCAGGATTTGTTCAGATCAGGGTTGCCCAGTGAATTGGGATCCCTCTATCTCACCTTCCTCCATCCATCCAGTTTTCTGGTTATAACACCTTTTTTTGGTCTCTCTACTGAGGCTATCCTTTTTGAACATAGTCTGTGTCATAGCCTGGGCAGCAGTTAGTCCACTGACAGCTTGATCTCAGTTGGGTCACTAGATATTGCTAAAATAGACCTTAACAGGCACCATTCAGTATGGTAAGCTTGCCCATGAGCTGGGATGTAATGACACAGGACACACTTTGCAAATGCATCTGTCTTCTGGCCTAACAGCAGCCACATTGTATGGGGTGCAATTAGGAGGTCACAGAAATGCTGTCACTGATGGCTTTCTGTCTGCCTTTGTAAAATGTTCTCAACACATAGCTAATAAGTAGGTTTCTTTTATACCACTTTGATAGTTAAGGACAGCAGGAGGAAACAAGCAGAAGACCCAGCTTGGCACTATTATTCCTTTTAACTTTGCTTAGCAAATGATTCTGAAGTGCTCAACACAATAACTCCCCCTTTTAAGCATAGGTTTTCTACTCCTCTTCCTCTGCTAGGGTCTAATTTTAAGGGAGCACTTTGGGATTTTAATAACAGAATTATACACTTTCCCCACAGGTCTTTAATCTCTCGATGTTTATCCCATCAGTTGCATCTCTGGCAAGCCTTTATCCTAGGATGTTTGTCTATTAAATTAACAGTATTTCAGAAGAAGAGAAGCCATTTGCAAGTAGTAAATCACAAGGCAGTGGCATCCACTTAGCTCTTTCGCTGTTGCATCACTCAGTATATTATACACTGTTCTATATACTCAGTATATCACCAAGTTCTTTATCTTCCCTTCCACCCCCGCCCTCCGCCTCCATGCTGTCTGCAAAATGCACAAGCCTTTCAGAGGCAGGTGAATCAAAGGAGAAGGAGGCAGGAGAGATTTGTTCAAGCAAGAACTAGGAAAGTTTTGAATGCTTGGATGGCATGCTGGAATTGGATTTTGGTTGGGATAGGAAGGAGGCAAGACCTGCAACAGTACATAGCCAGGTACTGCAGCACTGCAAGTTCAACATGTTCAGATATCACATGATAAAGAAATAGAATGAGTTGGACTGGCTGCCACAGAAATGGGAATCATAATCCTGCTATGCACAGAAACTAAATGAATATGTGGAATCTCAAATGGCTTTGGATATCTTGATGTCCAAATGGACCATTCCATAGAGGAAAAAAACTTGCAGTTGAGGTTCCTATATATTTTTTTTTTTTAATTATTTTTTTTTTCTGACCTTGATACTTCGTAACAGAATCACCAATGCTGGGAAATATTGACTTTTTCTCCTTGAATTCTTCCCATTCTGAGAAGGGACTGAGTTCAGTTTCACTGAGGCATTGAGAACCATGAGGTCCCTAGCAAGATGCAGGCTTGGTGCATCTACAAGCAAATGGAAAACACTTCCATGCAAGCATTTGTAAGATGTCTAACACTGTTTTCCTCCCATTGTTTTCTTACATGAAATTCAGAATGTTAAGGGCAGTGCAAACCAGTAATTTCAGGAAAAATATCAGAACAGGTTGTACAAAGCAATCTGTTCCAATGATTTCTATTTTATTTCCCTGTTGACTTCTTGTTTCCTGCCTTCCTTGTAATCACCTTTTACAACACATTCATGCAGAAATCCCATTTTCTAAATCAAAACTCTCTTAGAAGGAAAAAAAAAAATAGAAACAGAAAATTGTGGTCGCAGACTGCACAACCTGACACTTTGGAAATTTTATCTTCCCTCCCTCTTTGATATACAATCTGATAAATAAATAAATAAATAACAACAGAACAACAAGGCCAAAACCCTAAAGTAAAATGGGGAGGAGGGGAGGGAAGTGGCTATTTTACCTAAGTGAGCCTTTTCTGTCTAATCAGCTAAGGTACCTCGAGCTGTTGCTGTTCTGGCTTCATGGATTTTAAGAGGTTCATCTGTACTTGGTCCACCTCCCCCTGTGGCCAAGTCATTTGGATTCCTCCAGTTATCTGCATTTTAAGCAAAGTTATTTAGGTCATGCCTTTCAGCTCTTTGAAACCTTGACTGTTGCATGCTACATGCAGTAGATAACAATGATTGAGATGATATCCTGCTGAAATTGTTCACAGGTGATGAGTGATCTTTTTTTCCTGGCTGGAGAGGGAATAGAACAATGTAGAACACACTTTCATTGGGCTTGTTCCAATCTAGAGCTAAGCTTGCCCCTTTTAGCATTGCCAGAGCTGCTTTGGGTGAAGGATTCCCAGTTTCAGGCTCCTTTTCTGGGGCTGGAGATTCAGCTTCATTCTTTGAACCCCAAGTCAATTCCATGACCATCTGCTTCTAAAACTGTCCTCTACTTGTTTGTTTATTTCTCTCTTTTTCCCTCCTGTTTTCTGAAATTTCTCTTCGGATCTCATAAATCTTCTTTATGGAAAGACTTTTGCATTAAACACATTTCCAAGAAACATTCAGGCTTCAACAAGGCAGCTTTTTATTCCATGGGCAGAAGTTCATCACTGTTTTTCTGGATGACTTTCATCAGTGAATCTTGGAAGTCTTGGAGATCCCTCCAGTAGGATATAATTGGAAGTAGTTGCTCTTGTCTGATAGCCCTGCTTTGAGAGTGTGTCCTCCAGTTTTATAGCTGCAAATAACTGTGGGCAATTTTGCCTACGCTTAATTTCAACACCTTGTTTCCTCCAATTTTTAAGGCCTTTATTTTCAGGAAAGTACAGAGCTGAAAACTCATGTGTTCTCCTGTAAAAATACTTTATAGCTAAATGTGATGACATGATTCTTGGCATCTGCTAACATTCATAATTTTTTTTCTCACACACCAGAGATCCAGGTGATGCTGGGATCATCAGGTGATGTGATCACCAGAAAAAAGACCATCTCTTGGTTAGGCTGACTGATCTTTCTCTGGCTCCCGAAGAGCAAATGCATAACTCATTTCTCATTCACTGTTCCTCTTGGTAAATTCAGCAATCTTTTAAGCAGGGTTAAATTTAGTATACCTGTAGAAGAAGTACAACTGCAGAGGAAAACAGCTGACAGTGGGAGTCAATCCCATCTGTCCAAGACAGAATCGATCTACCAGTGTTGGATCCAAACGGTGTACTCCAGTCTTTTTTCAAGCTCCTTAGTCATGATGTATCGAATAGTATATGAGGAAAATTTCTGCTCTTTGTGGAGATGTGGCACTGACTGACATGGGTTAGTAGCCATGGTGGGGTTGGTGTTGGGCTTTGTGATCTTAGTGGTCTTTTCTGTGGTTCTAGGATTACACCATTTTCCTGGGCTATTTTTTTTCCCCAACATTTCACACTCTGTAGTGTTAGAAATCTCATCTAAATATCCTCTATAATTTAAGACCATCTTTGAGCCACTCCAAAATTAAATTGCCTCATGTTTAGAAGAGGATAGATAAACCTCAGATACTAGATCTTATGGCTGTACCAGCTGTTAGCCCATAGAAACCTTTGCAGGGGCCTCACTGCTGTTCCTAAATTCTTAGAAAAAGATTTTCCCAGGAAAGTGAGCTAGTGCTTTTCCATGCTCTACCATCTGCGCTTGCTGGAGACCAGCACAGTTACTGGCATCCCGCAAATCTGTCAATAGGAGACAAAACCATTAAGAAACCAGCAGAGATCACTTTAAAATGCAAACAAAGCAGAATAGTGAGACACTTCAGGCCACATCCCTAACTACCGTAAATCAGTGAAACTCATGTATTTCAAGCAAACTATGCCAATTTGTGCCAGCTGAGGATTCAGTTCTTCGTCATTAACTCCTCCAGCGTTACACAGCCAGGTTTCGGAGGCTTTGAATGACTTCCTGCTTTGAGTTTACAGCTGTTCCAGCAAGGCCTTTGGTTTATCCCATTAATTTATCATTAGCCTGTGTAAACAAGAAGAACAAAACAAAAATGGATGGAAAAAAAAGAAAGCCAAGCAGATGCACTCAGTTTTCCTCCACTTCAGACAGACTTTAGGAAAGAAGCATCACCAAAGTGGAGATCTACTGGGACATGTTTCCTAGTTAAGATAAGGATGTTGGTTGAGATCTAAGGCATGAAGAATCTCAATTCAAATTAATGGAAAAAAAAAACAATAAGTCTTCAACTCTTACCCAAGAGTGTTCTCTTTCATTAAAAGAATATTTCACTCTACATTTCAGTGTTTTCCAATAATTCTGATTCCACCTGGAATCGAATGCAGATGTCCTGAAACACCAGCAAGGAAGCTAATTCTGACAGTATTGCTGAAGCATAAGAAAGCAGAAAATGACAAATTTAAATTAAAAAAAAAAATCCCCCTCTCTTGATATTGTCCACCCATTTTGGCAGATTAATAGATGCTGAGGGTTTGAAAATGCTTCAGGTACATGAAGAAAGGGCAGAGACCTTACCTGACCACAGCCTTTGTGTCAGGTTGATTCCAGCTTGCAAACATCATCTTGTAGTTGATCCTGAGCTGCATCATGCCGTTATGCTTGGAGATATCTGTGCAACCAAAACTAACATCCACATGGGCAAACCTTTCTGGATGTTTGGAAAAGGGAAAGATCCGTCATGCTATTTTTTATTTCAAAGAAAACTGTAGAAGGATAGCTCTTCCCTTTAAGCTGCTTAAATTGTCTAATGAACAGTTCATTTGTTTCTAGCTTTAGTCACCAAATGTATTGCCAGTTTTTGTCCTTCAGACTGACTTCCCACAGAAGGGAATGGATGAGGAGTCCAAGAAGGGATTGATAGGATTTCATGGCTCCATACCCTTCTTACCTCAGTGAGAAAATAAATGGGCCAAAAGTTATGCATTTCCATAAGCACTCTTGTGAATCCTTCCAGGCATTATTTGTTTTGTCACACAGTATTTTTTGAGTTGACTCACAGTGCCATAACAAGGGTCACACCAGTTCAGAATTAAATCCCAACATACCCAATCCATCAGAAATATATCCTGAAACATTTTCTACTGATCTTGTTCCTGGTAACAACACAAATACAAGACAAGGATTTCATTGGATGGAAGCAAACCGGGATCAATCTTCCTGTTAGCAGTGGCAGACTGAGAAATCTCCCTCAAAAGATAATGATAAAGGCAGCTTTCCTGTCCTTTTGGCAGAATTATCTAATGCTCTTCCACAACCTCAGTAGGTGGCATGTGTCCCCAGCACAGGAGTCAACTTTGCTGTTTCTGGTTCTTGTCATGTTGTCTTCCATAGGTAGCTTATCAGGCAGACAAACCGATATTCCTTCTCAGTCATAATAGAAGTTTGAGGCAGATTAATCTTTCCATGAAAACTCAAAACATTTATTTGTGTAGGCCTCTGATAGAAAGGCAGATAACTATTTACATGGGTATATTAGAGTGCATACTAAAGCAAGTATACAGTGCTGCTGGTCTATGTCCATGTTGCTTTGCAGAGCTGTGCTTTCCCAAGCACGGTGTCAGGGAATCTATCCTGTCACAACACTCCTTGGTGACAGATGCTCTGTGCACTGCTGCAGCCTTATACTGTGCTAACAGAGGCTCTGCAACATGGAGACAGCAGCAGCCATCCTGGTTACAGTGCTCACAAGGAGAGCTGCTGGGCCGAGTTTATAAACAAACAAACTAAAGTGTCTCTTCTTCATGCTTTTTCTCTTTGGGGATTCCAGTTATACAGTGAGAGCTGAGATCTGGTAACCACCCTCACCACAGGAAAGGAAAGGGGAAAGGAGGAGCTTGATGTGACCAAAATCTCCCCCTGAAGCCATCATAAACTGCTCAGCTGATGTGACAGATAGGGTAGGCCGCATTTCAGATGGCCAATGTTGATGCTGAGCGGGGTGTTTTAGATTGCAAAATGGCAGAATACTTGATGTCATGGAGATGGAATCTGTTTCATACCAGAGCTCCCACTCATAGTGGTGATAAGTCACATAGAAATGTCCCAGAATGATGTATCTATTCTTTTTTGACTTCTTAAAGTCAGCACAACACCTCGAGTCATGCCTAGATTTTATTGCTCACACTCAGTACTGAACATTACCTTGCCATGCAGACCTGAAGAGTACACACACCATTGCCTGCTTGATTTGGAAAATTAAGGGACAGAGTGCAGCACTGCTCTGTGTTCCCCATATAGTTTCTGCTTTATGTTGTCATTGCATGGGATTAATATAACAATAAACAGTGTCTTCCAGTTCAGGAGCAGTGGGCCTACTTTGAACATACAAGTTATAGAGAAACCTTGTGTTTCAGATGAGAAGTAAGACCAAGTTTTGCAGTGCTCTTGGTGGAAAAACACCCCAAATCTAGGCTGAGTTTTCAGCAGTACATCCAGAGCAGTAAAAACATTATCCTGGAAATCTCATTCTACCCAGATAGGCATTTTTTATGGGTTTTCCATATTTCTAGCTGTCAAATATATTTAAAACATGACATCAAGAGCCTCTCCATATAATATTCTGCCTCTTCTTTTTCTAAGTGGTGAAAAAATGAAGGAAGTTAGGAACGCATGAAACTGTAAATCAAAAATTACTACTGGTAGTAGTAATATTCCTGTTAATTACTGTAATATAACTCCATTTAGGAACCCTGCCAGGGACTTTGGTTTAGGTCCTATTCAAGGTGAGGAAGCAGGTGGCAAAATCATTTTCCATCTCAACAAATTTCCACATTCTCTGTTTGTAGCGCACATCAACCTGGCCCTTTGATGTGGTACAAGATATTTTGCCTCCCAGGAGAATTGGGGGCCAGATGCTCTGACACAAAGTAGCTCCATTACATCTCTATTACTTTCCACAGGGCATCACAAATTTAAATTGGTCAAAGACTTTGCTCCTGAGAGCCATTGGAGTGAACCAAGGAAAAGATGCAAGTGCTGTAGTTTTTGAAACAGACTGTCAAAAGAGAAGTGGAAATAGTGTTATTTTCTCCTATGAGACAGCTCCTTTGGGCTTCAGAGAAAATAAACTACTGAAGTTTAGAAGCTCGCAAAAGTTTGAACACTCATGAAGAAAATATTTAGCAACGGCGTAATGATAATGTTAGTTCCTGGTCGGAAGTTTGTCTTAAACTGAAAGCTGAAGAATAAGGTTTTGTACCTCATAGAATCATGGAGTCAGAAGGGACCCTTAAAGGCCACCGGGTCCAACTCCCTGCAAAGAACAGGGATACTCACAGCTCCATCAGTGCTCAGAGCCCCAACCACCCTGACCTTGATGTCTTCAGACACGGGGCACTCATGGAAGGTTCTGCACTCATGCACACAACAGCCTTTCTGTGCATCCTCACACGTGCATCCATTGCACATTTTCGTGCATAGGCACATGCTGCTATGCTGGGTTTTCCACCAGTCCTTACCCATTGGCTTGTGTGGCTCCTTTTAATCTGCATATCATAAACATATGCTTACCTTGCTTCCATGTTTATGGAGATACAGATTTCTCTCACATTACCATAAGCATGTAGGAGCTTTGCCTTACAAGCCAGTCTACTGTGGAGAAGATAATCTAATGTGGCTGGCTGGACAAACAGACAGCACAGCATGTATTTGGGTACATATATATAATTTCGTACAGCCTGCTTTTGATTGCTTACATATATATACTGTCACTGAGTGCACTTGACTGCATTGCCATGGCTGCTCATGTTTAAAACCCATCTGTACAAATCACATCTGTGCATATAGCAGTTTTCTAAGCGCAGACAGCGCTGAAATGGCTCAGGACCAGATGCTCCATATCACTCCACCAATTCAAGCACAACTTTATAGCGAGCACACAGTTGAAACCCTTCCCTGCAGAGCTCAAGTTTTGCCACTGCATGTATTTTTTTATTTTATTTTATTTTTTTCCACCAAGGGGATATTTACCTACAGAGGGGCTGTGCGTGTACAAGATGGTGAGTGATGGGGAGTGTGGATATGGTCACTCAGGCAATGCCCAGCTGCCACCAGTGCACTGGCAGAGGCAGCTGGTAACCTCCCACTGGCTCCAGCTCAGTTCCCATGCAGGCAGCGAGTGTACAAACGCATTGCATGTGCACAGCAATATGCGTGTGTGTGAATGCACTTCCCTCTAGTGGGCAAATGCATGGCAGAGCTTGGAATTTTATTACAGATTCAGAATATTTCCTCTAGTTCTTGCAGTGAAGTCTTGTGTTCTTAGCGCTGAAGGTCACAGGCTGAGGACATCAGCACCTTCGTGGTGGATTTCTGAAGGCTGACTCAGCTCAGTGGCATAACAGCACATGTGAGGCTGCATCTTGAGCACTTTGCTGTGTTTCATCACGATCCCACAGTGCAACCCTAGAGCAGGTGCTGGGGGTGCTGTAGGATGAGCCACGATCCCCATCACAACCCACATCACTTGCCACAGAAGCAAAGCAGCAATCTCTGTCCCTCAAATCAGCCTCCAAAGCGAATCCTCAGAGCGCCGTTTGGAGGGAGAATCCCAAGATATTTTTTGATCAAACAAGATCAAAACAAGCGTATTGAAATATTCCATTTGATAATGTCAAAATGTTTCATTTTGAGAACGTCAAAACACTGCAATCTAAATGTTTAATTAAGTGGTACGTATGTGCAGAATATTGCTATTATTCCAGTTCAATTTTAGGTTTTTTTTCCCTAATATTTCCCTGAAACTGCAGCAAAATCGAATAAGAGGGCAAAAAAAATGTCAACTCCGAAGATTTTCTTTTGATTGCTAATTGTTCTAATATTTTTCTACTGTAAGTGGCTCTACGCTTGAAAATATTTTCAAGCACTTTTTAATTAACCTAAAGAAAATTCAACATCGTTGTACAGCTCTGCTCCTCTGTTCTTCTCAGTCAGTTCTATGGTTTTTGGTCTTTTTAATCTGTGTTGAATTAAAATCTCATGTTTCCTGGCTCACAAATTACTGGGCTCGATAGGCCATCGTGTTTGCAAGATTTAATCAGAAGGCTGAGAGTCCTCCTTCACCCAGTTCCTCTGCCAGTTCTGATGGAGGGAGGTGGGAGTAATGAATGCTGATTGAACCTCACTCTGGGAATGAGTGAAGTAAAAAAAAAAAAAAAAAAACCTATCATTCTTGCGTGATTCAATTACCTCTGAGAACTTTTATTCTCTTGGGGATTTATTCATACGTTCATGATGAATTCAATTTGTGAGGGATGTAAGGGACAGTGACGGTGCCCACGCCATGATGCTGTGACGTGAGGGCGCGGTGGTGGAAGAAAGCCAGGCTGCCAAAGGGAGTGGAGAAAGCCCTTTCTGTCAAGGTGACATGAGGGACTCAAACAGAGGGATGGGACCAAGGAGACTCTGGGGTTCAAGGAAGGAGAAGCAGTGGGAAGGAGAGGCACCAGGGAATGCAACCACGACCTGTTTCCCATTGCTTACTTTTAATTTCCAGGATGCAAAGCCTGGTCAAAATGTTGTCAGATTTGCGTCAAATATTATTACAAATCAAAGAGTAATTCTGGCCTAGGGAAGAGGAGGTGAGCAGAGGGGCAGTTTCTAATTCTGTGTTTTAACAAACAACTCAGAGTTATTTAAATTTAAAAAAAATGGTATTTTTAAGCAAGCTGAGTTATGAGTATGGAGCTTTTCCCCTGCTATTCGTTTAAATATAAGGAAAGGGAGAAATGACTGGAAAAATCTGTATTTGTCCCCCTTAAAAGAGGATTCTTTTCCTGAACAGAATTCTGTAGAATCTCTAATGTGGTTCTGTTTGTGTTGGTATTTAATTCTTTAATATCACAAATGAAAACCACCAACTCTCTTTAATTATAGCAAAACTGTTCCTCTTTCGGCTGCAGAAGTGCTTCTCATCACAACCACTGTCCAAACACAATCACAGAGAAATGCTTCATTCCCCATGGTCAGAACACAGCTAATTCCCTGAATTTTTAACGTTTGTTTTTGTCACACATCAAAATGCAAATGCAAAATTACCCTCGGATCAAGATTGTCAAAATATTATTGGGAACAACATAATGCTTGATCTTTATGAGCATCTCCTACTTCAGCAATGTCAAGCTATTACAGTGAGAAGTGAACATAACAGGAAACATCAAATAACATTTGCTCATTGTTTCAATATAAGCCATGTGTTTAAAGAGTGCGACATCAGCAATGTCATCAAAATGAATATTTTCACCACAGCCAAAAGGAAAAGTCCCACTTCTACACAATGAAAAGAGAAACTATGTGTTTATGCTTTCTTCTGTTGAAAATGTGATGGAAATTGAAGCATTACTGTGACATGCTTTTTGTTTTAATGGAGCTCTATTTGTTTCAATAGAGTTATATTTTTGTTTCAATAGAACAGTGAAAAAAAAAAACTATTCATTTTAATTATAGATCAAACCTATTCTCCTAAACCTTGGATAATTGTGCTGGAGGTTATGCACAAAGGAAAGGGAAGGGCTGGGGGACCAGGAAGCAGGCAGCATGAGCCATGGGGCTGAAATGGGATTGAACCTTGTGCTTGGTTTAGTCTGTATTACAGAGAATCATAGAACCATTAAGGTTGGAAAAGACCTCTAAGATCACCAAGTCCAACCCCAACTCATCCCCACTATACCTGCTAGCCATGTCCCTCAGTGACACATCTACCCTTTTCTTGGAAACCTCCATTTCCTGGCAGCTTGAGTGATGCCAATACATGTTCAAAAACGGAGGTGATGGTACAGTTTCACATCAGTTCTGCAGATCCTGCTCTTTTAAGTAGTGTGACTCCAAAGGGGTCTAAAAATGGGATGGGGAGGTCTGACCAGCTGGCAACAGACCATCCTTTGCCTACCTCGTTGTCTGCTCCAGCAGAAGCATTTACTTGTTGTTCTCTTACTTGTCGTCAAATTCAATCAAGGCAAAGACTGACTCACAAAGATGGACAATAAAATATTTATAAGTTCCTTCTTTGGGAAACAGGCTGGCCCAGGGAAAAGAGACTAAGGTGATGAGCAGAGCAAAGAGCACAACACAGAGCTGCGTGAGGACCATGGTGAGATTGTTTCAATTTTTAAAGGAAAAATGGAACAGAACAAAACTGACCTTCAAATGATTACTTTTAATACATAAAGATTAGGTGGAGAAAAAGAAGGGGGTTGTGGAGAACAGTACTGAGCTAAAGGAATTGCATTTGCTGCAGCTTTGTCCTCCCAGGGTGGCATGGAAAGGTCTCAAGAGGCTGATGGAGGATTTCCCACTGATTGCATCTGGACTGTGGTTATGATGAGAAGTACTTCTGTAACCCACCTAGTGAGGGAGGACATTTTTTACTGTAATTAAAAAGGGTTGTCAGTTTTCATTTGGGATATTAAAAAATTAATTATTAACACAAATAAGCAGGTAGATCAACTCTACGAAGTCCATCTAAACCTGACACGGGGCCAAATGGCATGAGAAGAACAAGAGTTTGCAATTCCTCCCCAGAGGGAAAGTACTAAAAAATATAATAAACCATCCAAGCAAATAATATATCTGAAGTTGGATGGGCGTCTTGTTTTCACAAAATGTTTTGCTTCAATTTATCAGTACAAAAAAAAACCTAACAAAACGCATTAATAACCCAGTTCAAAATGAAAAGGTTCTCTAAAAAATCTAATGAAAAAGTGAAAGGGTGAGAATGTTAAGAGACATTTCGACACTGTTTGGTTTTTCCAATATTAGGCTCTGTTTCTGAGCTGCAAGTGGAGTGACACGGCACTACCAGGATTTGAAAGGCAAATAGAAAGCGGTGTGAAAGGAGGAAAAGGCACCAGGCTGGGACTGGTCCAGCAGTGCTCCGAGCCCAGCATGAAGCCCAGCAAAAGGATTCTTGCACCCCTCTCACCGAAAAGCCAAACACTGCCCTTCATCAGCCTTTCAAATGCAGACAGAGGTGTTTGATACTAGCAAGGTCTTTCCTTTTTTTTATTTCCCTTTAAAACGGGGGAAATGTCTTTGAAAGGCAAAACTTAAAAAGGACTCTCGCTTTCCTTATTTTGCTAGTACTCTTATTCCTTTTTTTTTTTTTAATTATTATTATTACGCACAAACAAAACTGCCAGGGGAGAATCTGAACGATTCTCTCAGAACTGCAGATGAAAGTAATGGGCTTCTTAAAGACTTTATTTACATTATTGAACACAGAGAGAACAGAGAGAGCGGGACAGACATGCTCACATATTAAAGGACAGCTTGCCTCCCTTTCAGCACCAGCACCAGCCTGGCAGATCCCCTGCAGGCTTGTCACTGGTCTCCTCCCCTGGCATCACTGAAGATGCAGCACAGCTCAGACCTGCGCTAATCCCCAGGGCAGAAGCATGCTGTGCCCAAGGGGAACTTATATCTGGCAGCCACGAGGATTCAGTTTCTGAGTGTCAATGGTTTTTCTGGAGACTTGGAGAAGGAGAGAGGCTGGACATCACCTGCTCAGTTTCTCTTTCCTTTCTCAGCTATGCAATGGGGATCAAAAATGTGAAATTACAAAAATGTGGTGGAATTTTCAGGCTCCAAAGTACCATCAGAAATACTGCAGCCTCACAAACACAGAAGTCTTCATACCTTTGTCGTCAGAACTTTTTGGAGTGTGATTTATCATAATCTGGAAATAACAGCACTTTAATTTCATTTTAAGTGTTTTTAGCTAGCTCTGTGAACTCTTTTTTGAATACCTGTGTAGTGCCTGAAACGGGAGATTTAAAAGCACTTCAGGAAAGTTAATGAATTACACTTGCTGAGAACAATGTCAGGAAGAAAAGTGTTATAATTTATATTCTTCAGATAAAGAAACCCAAGAACTGGTTTGGTTATAATTCTTCTTCAAAGCCATATGCCTTGAAACTGGCAGAAGAAGTAGTTCTGTCCTGGTTGTTTGTTGCTGTTATTGTTGTTGTTTTTTAACTAGTCCAGAATTAAAAGTGTTACTAGATACATCATCGGCTTTAAATTCTTCTGGATTATCCTCTAATTTTCCCCATGCCACAAGCTGCTCTTCCTGCAGAAGAAAGAAAGAAAGAAAGAAAGAAAGAAAGAAAGAAAGAAAGAAAGAAAGAAAGAAAGAAAGAAAGAAAGAAAGAAAGAAAGAAAGAAAGAAAGAAAGAAAGAAAGAAAGAAAGAAAGAAAGAAAGAAAGAAAGAAAAGAAAAGAAAAGAAAAGAAAAGAAAAGAAAAGAAAAGAAAAGAAAAGAAAAGAAAAGAAAAGAAAAGAAAAGAAAAGAAAAGAAAAGAAAAGAAAAGAAAAGAAAAGAAAAGAAAAGAAAAGAAAAGAAAAAGAGAAAAGAAGAGAAAAGAAAAAGAGAAAAGAAGAGAAAAGAAAAGGCAACTCATCTTCTATGTAAGCTGAAATTGTTGGATGCTGTCCTGCTGTCCTGCCTTCTCAGGATATGTCTCACTTGCCTGACAACTCATAGACTGGCTGAAGCATTTGAGTACAGCCAATGTCCAAAGGAAAGCCCCCTACTGATGTGTACCCCATGCTGCCATGAGAGCTGACTTTGTCTTCTTCCTATGTTGCTGCTGCTGCTGCCAGCACTAGGGACCATTGTGGTCAAATGGCTCAGCCCCACTAATCCAGCATCACCACTGAAGCACTGAGCTCAGGGCTGGTACAAGGACAGGAAAGAAAAGTGTAATTCCAGTGCAAAAAGGGGATGAATGATTGGACTTCAGGCAGACGTGGACTATCCCATGAGTAAATCAGCCCAACTCCTGGACTTCCCTGCAGGGTGAAAATGAAGGGAAGGAACTGAATGATGCAGTTAGAGGTTGATGGCTCTGCCCATTATATACAACTGTATATCATAAAATCCTGGAATCATTGAGGTTGGAAAAGACCACTAAGGTTCTCTAGTCCACCTGTCAAATCATCACCACCATATGTATATATATATATATATATATATATATATGATATATTTAGGTTGTCTGCTGAATTTTTGTAGCCCCAAAACACTCCAAGCAGTGTTATGGCCCGGCCACCTCATAGGGTAAAGAAAAAAAAAAACCATCAACAGATCCTGACTCGTGTGCTCATGATTTAGTCTAACAGCAGTGCTCAGCAGACATCAAGGAGTTCATTTTATAGCACAGATATGTACCTGTCTTTCCCAGTGCGGATAAGTTTTTTCCTTCTGTGTTTATTTTCAGATGTTTCTAATAACACTTTTTGGTTGAAAAATAGCAAACTGTCAAAAATGAAAATATTTTCAGTAAAGAGACAGTTTTCATGGCTTTTTTACATGTTGCAAAAACATTATTCCTTTTAAGATTGCCAAAATTTCCATTTCCTCGCTTTGAAACAAAACCATCTAGATTTCCCCTTTAAAATGACTTGTCTGTTACAAACTGAAGTAGTTTTTTTAGAAAATGCCCAAATCAAAGCGTAATATTTCAAAATTATTTAAATTATATTTTCCAGAGCTCAGTTGTATGAACATTTTCAGAATTCTGGCTTCTCATACTGCCTGAGGATAAGATGAGGCTTTCATAAGGCAAAAAAGCCAAGGTTTGCAAAGCAAAGAAACTGTTTTCTCCTCATTGCACTGAAATGTTTTACCTCCCCCCATTCTAAATGGCTGATGGGGGCTATAGGGAAGAAGGGGTCAGCCTTTTTAGCAGAGGCTGCTGTGAGAGGACAAAGGGGAAATGGTTTCAGTCTACAAGAGGGGAGATTTTGGCAGGATTTAAGGAAGGAGTATTTTATGATAAGAGTAGCGAAGCAGTGGTGTGGGCTGCCCAAAGAAGTTTTGGATGCCCCATCCCTGGAGACACCCAAGATCAGGGTGGATGGGGCACTGGACAACTGATGGAGCTCTGTGTGTCTCTGTTCATTGTAGGGTGTTGGACTAGATAGTCTTGAAAAGACCCGTCCAACTATGATTCTACTTGGAGGTCTAGATGTACAGCTGGTTTTGCAAAGACCTGGGCTGTTTCTCTCCATCTACCTCCAAATGAAAACAGTGATAGGAACCAGCTTTTGCTTTAATAATGTATCTTCAGTTTATTTTGTCCCGTTAATCTCAAAAAGCTCAATCATACCCAATCATGGATCTTCCCCTGGTGCTCAAGGATGCTGAATGCTACATCCAAGGAGCAGCAAATATACTGTGTACAAGTGTCCCTCTGGATGACGATGCCATAGCTCTCCTGCCCTCCAGGGCCCAACCTTGTCAGCTGCTGAGTGCTTCCTCTCCTCATCAAAAATATCCCTTCATTAACACTTGCCCTTGCTGCAGTTCTTCCGCCTTTTCCACTTCTTCCTGAGCTGCAGGGTATTTAACCCCTGTCTGCTGGGGGATACTGCCTTTTCAGCAAGAGCTTATTGTAATCGAAACATGGGGGATTGTTGAACAGCAGAGATAACCCCGTAACTCATCCTTTGTCATTTCCCTTCCTTGAGCACTGGGCCAATATCAGTGTGCTGCTTGCTCAACCCTTTCAAATGAACTGGTCATTTATTCCCAAAGTTTAAGAAAAAACAATTTATGGAGCCTGCAGCCTGCTATGCAGCTAAAGCGTTTCAGATGGGGAATGTGTTAGTCACATCTCAGCTGAGTTAATTTACAATTTAGGATACTGGGAAGGACAGAGCACTGAGCAGAACTGTACCCTGTCAATCAGCCTCACAGAGCGAGCTCCCTCATAGGAGTGTCCTCAAGAGATGTTTTAAGTGCTTTCAATACCAATAGGCCATGTTCTCCTCTCACTTATGTTGGCCACTCCATCGACATCAAAGGAATCGCTTTTGATTTACACCCACGTAAGTAAAACCAGCCTCTCCATGCATGCCACTAAGTCCTGATGAAGACACTGCACATCTCTTCATGAGAGCTTTCCTCCCCAGCTCTGCTGAGAATCCAGAAGAGGGAATGATGAATATTTCCCCACCAGCACAAGTGAGACCTGGCGTTCCCCTCCCTGTGTTTGGCCACACTATTTCTTTGACAAATAGTGCACAATTACTCATACACAAATCTGTTCCATCCCAGCAGAAGCAAACACGACTTCAATCTATGAGATGGGGAAGGGGATAAATGCTCTGCTGTTAAATTTCACATGTCCATCCCAGTTCATGCATCCCAGTTCAGGCTTAGGAAATAGGCTCTGTGCCTCTGCTCTAGCAGATCACACTGCCTTCATATCTGCTGAAAACTGACGAATCTTCCACAGACTCTCCACTTTTGACTTGCCCTAAACCCAGTCAAAAGGCAGAGCAAAGCTTTCTAAAGATTTGCAAAAGCTTTTCCCTTGCTCCCACCTCCACCCCCAGCCCCACCAGAGGAAGAAACAGTCAGAGCAAGGAGCCACAGCCTTGCACTCTGAGGCTGTTAATGAACACTTTTTCTGTAGATAATTACAGGGACTGGGATATTGAAAGCACTTAAAACATCTCATTCTTTTAATTCATTAATTATATTGCAATTACACAACTCTCAGGCACTCGCTGGCACTTTGGAAATCAGCCATTCTTGGGAGATACAGTGGGGATGGGAACTGTTGAAGAGGGAGAGAAGAAACATAATGAAAGACATGATTAGAGAAGTCATTCTGGCAAGGCTAAATGAGTTCACAAGGCAGGTAACTGAAAAACAGTGCAGCTAAAACCCATTCTCTCAAGAACAAGCGATGTCCAGTAGCTTTGTGCCAATGTGCTACTGCTGCAATTATTGTTATTCTAGACATGTTGCTGCAGATATCTGCTAAGGATGGATTTATTTCCCCTTCTTACCCTAAAGCCACAGTTCCACACACCCGAGGAACCTTTTTTTAAATTTTTCTTAACAAATTAGTCAATAATATTGTTGACCTGGCCTTCCAGGATGCTCTATGGACTAGATTCCCTGACACTTGTGGGGACCTTAAAAGGTCATTGCAAAAAGTCAATGAAAATGGTCTCCTGAAGGTTTCCCTTCCATTTAAAGATCTTTGCTTCCCCTACCCAAAGAATGCAAAACAAGAAAAAGTATTCCAGTGCAGTGCTGATGTTACCCAGCTGATCAGCAGCTTTCTAGGGGCCATTACTCATAGCTGTCATTGTCATTTTCCCTACAAAACTGGTAATAGGCATGCAAAATGTTGAATATCAACTTTTCCTTCACCACATAGACTCTAAGCATAGCTTACCTCCTCAAAGGACAAAACAAATGTTAATATGCCAAGGAGAGCAGACCATTCCCTGACCCATCAGAGGCCCAGGAAAGGCAGCAGGAAACCAATGGGCAATTTTCTTTCCCTGTAATTCTCATCTATTTCGATTGATGTTTGGAATAAGGGTGGTGGACATGATGAGCCCATTCATCTATTCATGGAGGACAAAAGAAACCAGTTGAGAAGCGCTGATCATGCTTCTATTTCCCTCCTGCTCTCTTCTGATGTATGTTCCCCTGTCTGAATTGGATGATTTTTTATTTGCCAGCCAATCTGTCGGCTGTAGGGAAAGGAAAAAAGGACATCAGAAGAAGAAATAAATGGAAAATCCACATAGGGAAATCTGAACACAGCAAGCAAGGGAGGTGGGAGGAAAACTCTGCTTCTACATCATTGTCCAGAGAACAAAACACAAGAGCAGAAGAAGAAAAAAGATCCGGGATTTAACAGTGATGAGAACTTGGATCTGCTAGGATTCAAAGCCAACATCTTTCCCTGCACATCACAAATCCAGCCATGCCCAAGTGTGCAATGGAAAGGTACAAGTGCAGGAGTGACGTGTGACATGCGTGTTCAGTCAAGATGGCTCCTACAGTTGAAGCCAGACGAGAATAATCTTAAGGATAAAAATATAGATGTGCATATTTCCCAGGAATTATAGCATTAGGACTCCTGTTAATTGCTATTTTGGTCTCATTAGAGAAAGAAACATTCGCTAAGCGTATTCACGCTGCAAATGGGATTCAGAACAATTTGTTTGAGGCTGAAACCACTTGTACCTCCTCCTGGAGCATAGCCAATGCTTATGTTTCAGCCAAAAGGCTGAGGGGAGCTGACACTGAGGCTGGTGCCATGTTGGTGTGTTTATTTACAGGCAGCTGCATGCACTTTGTGTGTCAGAGGAACATCAGTGCAGCAAGGAGTGTATATGGGAGACATAGCCGTGTGCTGCTCCAGAGGTGTGTGTAGGCTGCATTGCTTCTTGTCCACGGAGCTGCAGGCATGAGGGGTGCGTGTGCATGTCTATAAACATGCATCTGGATTTTTGCATGTGCTGGAGGAAGATACAGGAGTCCACATGCAGAAGCCTGGTGGGGTTTGCCTCGTGCCTGCATTGCAGGAAGATAACCACAGGCTTGGATGTCACTGGTCCTGGTGCAATGCCAGGTTTGGCTGGACACTGAGCACGGCACCCCAAGGAGGGAAAGCCAGTGTGAGGAGAAACAGACAGCTTGCAGCTTTGCCTTTGGTGTCGTAGCACACAAAATGCCTGCAATAATAAAATACTGCACAGCATGACTGCTTGATGTGAGTTGCACTCGCCCCTTGCATCTTGCGTCCCTAATTCTGACAGCAAATTTCTAGGGAACAGTCTATTTTGCAATTTTTTTCCTTTGTTACTATTTTTTTTATTTAATTTTATTCTTTTTTCCAAGTCACGTCAGGAAATCGGGGGCAGCCTGCAGGACATCAGAGCAAGCACAGGTCTAAAGCACTGCTCCCAAGCGTTCCCCTGAAAACAGTAGGCAAGCTGAAAGCTCCTTCCTCTGATCACTCCTACAGAGGGACGTGTTCCCTGCAGCCCTTCCGGGGGTGGCTGATCTCCACTGGGGAACACAGATGAAGGCATCAAAACAAGAAAGCTGCCGGAGGAAGCGGCAAGGCAAAGGAGTGGCATCAATCTGATAAAGTGCATCTGAACCCACAGGTGACCCCAAGTGACTTTCCAATGATTGCTCCTTGTAACATCCGTTACAAAGCATTGCCACAGCTCAGCCAAGAAAGAGCATAAACTGAGATGGATTTGATCATATCAAGCTGTCGGTCTTGTATAATAGACTGCTCTGCCTGAGCTGAGGCGGAGGCATAATGACTGCCCATGGTAAGCAGGGGCTCCAACATAACGGCGTTGGTGCAAGATGCTGCTGCAGGATCCGGGATGTGGGAGCCCGTCAGCCGATCACTGTATGTAGGCCTTTCGAAAACAAGAAAGGTTTTTCAGCTGAAGAGATTGGCTCTCTTTTTCAGAGAGTGTTTTGTTCACTTAATGTTTTTAATTATTTCTTTTCCTTGGGCAAGCAGAAAGCCCGAGGATCAACAAGTCTCTGTTCTCAGCAGTGCTCAGGCAGCAGTGGGAAAGCTTCCATTTGTCTTTTCCTTTTTTGTTTTGTTTTTTTTTTTTGTTTTATTTTCTTCTGTATTCTCCAAGCAGATGTATCTCTATCAAATTTGGTTAGGCTTCTCTGACAAAAAAAAATAATATATATATATATATATATTGCTTTTAATCTTTTTTCCCTCTGGAAAGCATGTAAGATTATTTTTCCATTTTGTTGAAATACTGCAGAGGAGAGAAAGAAAAAGAGAAAAGGAGTGAAGGAGAAAAAAAAAAAAAAAACCACGGTATTTTCTTATCACATTGGTTAGTTAAAATCTGAACTGAAATCTGTCCTGAACAGTGCCTGGAGACTGTTCCATCTCTGGCTATGTCTGTCCCTATCAGTCCTGCACTGTAGGCGGGATATAACTAGTTTTATAAGGGAAGAGGTAGAAATATTTGAAAAACTGAAAAATTAAAGAGATTTGCATTAAAAATTCAGATTTGGATGAATAAATCCACTCGTATGAAAGATGTGAGAATCTCACTTTTTCCTTGCCTGCAGCTCTGCTGCTGCTGGAATGGATTTTATCCTCGCACTGCCCAGCTGGAGCTGGGATTGTGCCCTGGGTGGGACACAGGACATCATTGCACGGCATGAACATTAAGGAACTTCTGTGTGGCCTAGTCCTGAAACATTTAGTTATGCTGGAATAAGTTCGGTGATTATCACTCTGTACTCAGCACTGGTTAGGCTGCACCTTGAGTGCTGCGTTCAGTGTTGAGCCCCTCACTATAAGAAAGACATTGAGGCCCTGGAGAGTGTCCAGAGATGGGCAACAAAACTCTGAACGGTCTAAAGCACAAGTGTGAAGGGGAGCAGCTGAGGGAGCTGGGATTGTTCTGTCTGGAGCAGAGGAGGCTCAGGGAGACCTTATTGCTCCCTATAGTCCCTGCAAAGAGGTTGTGATCTAGTGGGTCAGCTTCTGCTCCCAAATAACAGTGGTAGGATGAAGCAGTGGCCTTAAGTTGTACCTGGGGAGGTCCAGGCCCAGCGTGTGGTGGAACTACCATCTCTGGAGGTGATCTGGAATAGTGGAGATGAGGCACTGAGGGATGTGTCAGAGACATGGTGGGATAGTTTGGTGGTTGGACTTGGTGATCTGAGAGGTCTTTTCCAACTCTGGCGATTCTATGATTACCATGGAAGGAATTCAGTACCAACCTGAACAACATGTACCACGAATATAATTTCTTCCAGTCATTTTGCTTCTGGAAACTCTTGACTGTGTCATGCTCTACCCTGCACAGATCTGCCCTCTCGGTATCAGAACTCAAACAAGTGAAGACAGCAGGGTGCAAGAACTGCACCCATCAATGTGCATGTAAAGGCCGTGAACCTGTTTCGAAGCACCTGCTCTCACATTTCTATAACTCCATTTCCCCATTCAGAAATCTGAGGGGTGAAAAACGCTTTCAAACACAGAAAGCCCTGGGGTGAAAAAAAAAATGCATGTCATACAGACACGGCCTGGGACATGAATGATTGTTATCATTGCTAACGCTCAGAAGTGCCATTTCTTTAAATCATTTTTTCCACGCAAGTAGCCTGTGGAAAAGTATTGCACGCACTAAAAGGGAGCAACGCTTCCAAAGGGGGTAATTCAACACCTCGAGTTGTAATTGTTTCCTAATGCAACATCTTTATCCTATAACACAAATAAACACTTGCTGGTAATGGTGTGCTTTGTTAATTACAATGATTTTTAAAATCTGTCCTAAATACGCATTATATTACAGCAACACTACTATAAATGAGCATCGAGTGACATTCATATCACCTATTAATAGCTGGAGGGGTTTGGCAGGAGGGATTCTGGGATTTATGCAAATGAAGAATGTGTTCTTCTATTCTCATTTCAGTGGATCTCCTCTGTAAACTTCTGCTGTGCTGAATTAATGTCTACAGTGCATCCCCCCCTTTTTATTTAAAAAAAAGAGGAAGCCACTTACATATATTATAGTGGGATAATGAATTATTATTATTCAAAATGTAGTTTTGTTGCACTCATTTGCATATAATGTTTAATTTTTACAGAATATTTCATTCTAATGCATGCAGAAATGATCAAAAAACTCTCCAAATATGCTAATGTGCGCTCTATTGCAACCACACTGCAGCCTTTATTTCTGGGACTTTATTATAAAACATTAAAGAAAGAAATCTCAACATTAGGATAATCTTTTAGAAAGATGGCAATTGTTCTGATTAAGTGCTGGGTGAAACTCCCCACACATCTCCAATTACTGAGAAGCCTTGGACAGAAATACCTTTGTTGGGATGTGATAGAAATCCCTCTGAACTCATAGAAAAAGCATCTAGTAATGTGATTTCTCTTTTTTTTGGTTTCTTCTAGACGTAGTACCAAATATATATTTTTAATCTTCCTATCCATTACGTGGATTGCAATTAAGCACTAAGTTCTGGATTTACACGCGCATGTATATCTAAGGAAAACCAACATGACCCCTGTCACTCCATGTCTGCATGCCCTCTATTTTACTTCCAGAGTTTACTGACTGTTCCACTGCTTGAGCTCCTGTCTTTAGACATCTGCTCTGAAACCTTCCTTCCTATGTATATAATTAAGGACATTATTTTACAGCACTCACATTTTTACAGTCTGGCATCATTTCTGTACATAAAAGCTTTGGTACTTCCATCTCTCCCTTATTGCATTACACTTGTTTAAGTTCAGTAGTTCTTATTCTGGGAATAATACTGATGGCCATTCTGCAGCCACAATTATTAAGCTAGGGCCCATAAAAGGAGATGAGTTTTGGATTGCGCCTATAAATGATGATATGTGGGTTTCTAATGCTTTTCTGTGGCTGGAAGTCCTACAGCAGAGGAACTCCATGAAAAACATCCTGTCCCCATACTCTGGGTTGCAAGTGCGGTCAGAGAGCTGTCTTCTGGGCACCTGTGTAGCAGAAAAGGGACAACACTTGGCAGCAGCCCTGCCTCTTCCAGGCGAGGACGGGTGAGCAGAGCATGGAAACTGAATATGCAGGGAAAGTCTGTCCAGGGAGCAACACCCACGCTGGGCTTGTAGACAAGAGCACTGGAGATGGTGCACTGCCATGCATGGTAGCACCTGAGAGCAGAGTGATCACGAATGTTAAATAATGAATTATCATAATGCATGTTTAAGTCTGTAATATGAATTCCGTTTCTATCACAGCTGTCACGAACTTCTATCTTCATTTATTTGAATAGGGCATATGCCTAAAATATACCTGAAATACATGGGAATGGTAAATATGTGGAACAGATTTCAAAACTGGGGATTTGTTTCTGATACAGGGGGAATATTTTGCATTTGCAGTTTAGCAAAATATTTTACTACAGATCTTTATATATATATATGTATATTTTCCAGACAGAAGTATACAAGCCAAAAGTTTTATGTTGAAAGGCACAAAAAAGGGAAAAATGTAGAGCTGGAGCTGAAGCAGTTTCTGACTTTCTTCCACAGCCCCCTGAGCCCAGCCTGTGCTGACCCAGGATGAAACACCTGGAGAGCAGGGCTGCAGGATTCCTCCACCCCAGCACTATTCCCTCCATAAATCACTGCTCGAGCTGTGCTGGGGATCAAGTTCTCCCCAGCTGAAGCATTGCATTGGAGGACAGCTGAATGTAGCTCCTGTCCTCGTCCTTTGGTTTGAGAGCATCAGCACTCTTAAGTGCTTTGAGCAGATAATCCTGTTTGCTTTAACCTTGCTGTAAGTGCTCGGGAGCTGCTTTGTTTTTGTCCATGCTGGCAGCACTGCAGGCCCGTTATTACCTGTCTGAGCTCTTTTTGGTGGGCAAAAAACACAGAAATTGGGGGAGAGAAGGGGGTTGCCTTGCTGACAGGTGAGGGGATGACTACCAGCCTCCCTGTGCCAGGGAGCATCAGTGTTAAAGTGATTAATTTCTCTTCTCCATTATTCTAAATTAGCTAAACAAATCCCTCGCTAGGGCTGTCATGCTGATGTTCAGCATGCAAATTGTTTCTAATGAGTGGGGCACTGCGGCTGGTGGTGAGCTCGTAAATCCCTTGTTTCTGATGCTTGGTTCCTGTACCCAGATGGCATCAGTGAGAGGCATGAGGAGAAATCCCGAAGAGATCTCCATCAGCATGGGGAGGAAGAGATTGGAAATGGTGTGTGCCAAAGGAGTCAGAGCATCCTTTGTGCAGGACAAGGTCTGCTTCAAAGCACCTCGCTGTGCAAAGGGGAGAAAACTTCTCCAGCAAGATGTGGGGAACTTTCCATAGAGAGAAGGATGGGGGTTGTTTTCTTCCAAGTAGAAATGACTCAGCTGTGCTTTGTGAGCTCAACCCAAAGCACTATGCCCTCAGCTTCACCTCGAGTGCAAAATCCTAGCAACAAAACCTTGCCAACCTTCTCCAGAAGTTTCAGTGGAAGGAGGTTTCGGCGAATACAAATGGCATTTTCAGCTGAACACGTTTTCCTGCTGTCTACAGGAAATTGACATTTCCATAGAGCTTGTTCATTTGCTCAAACCAAAAGCTTTTCAGCTAAAATATGAGAAAAAGCTTGCTTGCTTGTTTTTTGTTCTTGTTTGTTTATATATATATATATATATATATATATAAATATATATATATATAATTATTACTTCTGATTGAAAGACAAGCAAATAAAACCTTTGCCTCCAATCAGATCTATTGCCTCCTAGTCACCTCTACAGTCTTCAGAGCACTGAGCGGTCCTGGAGGGATCCCAGCAGCTTCTCCCCAGAGTTTCCTTGCTCTTTTCTCTCTGCTCTGAGATCACAACACATCCTCAGTATGACTTCATCCTCCAGCAGGATTTAAGCATGTGCATTGTGGTCAGACATGCTCCTAAGCTCTTTGTTTCATAAATAATGATTTAGGAGATTCATCTATGGCCTCATGCTGAGAACACCAGGTGGGACTGAACAGAGGATTTTCAAAGAATCACAGAATGGTTGAGGTTGGAAGGGACCTCTGGAGATCATATAGTCCAGGATGCAGATAAGCACCAAGAGGAAATTTCTGATTTCCAAGAGCATCTCCTTCTGCTGCACCAGATGCTTTCTAGAAGCTTAAGCGCCTTAGTAAGTCCTACTGGTTTTCCACTGGCATTTTTTGGCACTTGCTTCAAGTGAGTATCTAAGTGATTGTATTTAAATGTCTACTGCGTAAACAGTGATTCTCGAAGTCATTATTTCTATCAATGAACATACAGACAACAACTGAGAATTTACAAAATATTGGTAAACTTTTCATATTTCACCCACTTTGACATGAAGTTTCAGACCAGGAAGTACAGCATTCATTATTCATTATTCTTTTTCCTCACCCACCTCCCCTTTGTGTCCACAAGCATCATGTGTTGCACTTGACCAATTGTAATGAATAATGAATTACTGGCAAACAGTCTAAAGCAAACAGTAAGAGCCAATAGGTCGACAAATTATTTGTTCATCCTATTTGGTGAATACTTACAAATAATAAACCCATTCGTATAAATCAGGATCAGTTCATGACAAGTTTGCTAACTGGACTAAGGCTGTGGTTCAACAAAGCATTAAGGATATGCTGAAGTCAACAGGATTATCATTTGTTCTTATGATTAAGAAGTTGAAAAGTTAAGCAACTTGTTGATTCAGAGCCTGGCTTCTCAATGTCCCTGCTCAAAGCAAACAGCTCCATACATCCTAATGAGCCTGATCTCCATTGTTTAATCTTTGGATGAATAGTAAGAGAAGCAAAAGTGCAGAAAACAAAACAAAAGGGAAAAGAAAAAAAACATTTCTATAGTTGATTTTTTTTTTTATAGTAGATTTTCACAGAACTCAAAGGCTTCCCCACTCTACTGCAGCACTCAGACTCTCAGTGTTGACAACAGGGGCGGCCAAGATCACATTTCCTTCCTAGCATGTTTGTGATGCTGGCTGAAACACATGAAATGTCTCTTTGGACTGGTAAAACACAAATTTGAGCTTGTTTAGCCCTGGGGCGCTGAAGCCAAGTTCCTAGTAGCAGTAATTCCTGGTTCTTTGGTTACACAGGCAGCTTGCTCTGGAAGAAGGCTGGAAAGCTCTGTTATGAGAAGTCAACACACGAACCCAGCAGTCCTGGGGGAGTTGGTGGTTCATAGGAAATGCTCCAGGTGCTTTGTTCAGCATGTCCAGTTTAGGATTTGATCTTAGGCCTCTAGAGTTTTCTGGCCCTTGAGAACATGTATAAACCAGAGTTTTGTAACGAACTTCTTTGCAGCATTTCGTGAGAGATATTTGGGGATGTTTTGAAATTCTGTCAATGTAGTTTTGAAATGAAGGAGGGAAAAAGGGAAGGAAGGAAGGAATATAAACACTACTTAGGTTAAGATACTTGAAACAGTCAGACACTGTTGGTTTATTTTGTTTTGTTTTGTTTAGTTTTGTTTTGCTTTTCAGATAATCTTTTCCAAATATTTGCTTTTTAAAGAGGATGAATATTACCTGTTGTAACAGAGAGACGTTGGGAATAGCATTATTTATGAACTGATGTACCTGTTTGGTTGTGATCCTGTTGCCATGAGTACTGATCTTCTAATTATTAATCAATCTGTCAGAAATGGTTATGCCAGCAAAGACAGTGCATATTCCACTGGTGATAGCCATCACCTGAAGTTTTGAACTCTGCTATCCATATTTTAGAGGAAATATGCAACCTTCTGTAGCAAATACTGTATTCATAAGCTATTTATTTACTGGAAGAATTTCACAGAAATTTCTGTCTGCCCTCTGTGGATATCATGAACATGATATTCCTTGGCACCCAGGGAACCAAAATAGCTTTCCCTGACAACAGTTCAGAAGAAAATTCGTATTTTATTACATTCTTTATCCAATAGGAAATCTTTTAAAAAAGCCTCTGGGACTATATATACATGTATTGCCCACATAAACATATACACGTGTGCAGTTTTTTCTCTGTGGGCCTTAAGGCCTTTCAGGAAACTAGAAAGAGCAGCCAAGTATGAACAAAACAAGAGTCCATTGGGATCAAATGCCTGAGGTCTGTTCTTGAGCCAGGATCAGCCACTACAGCCCAGAGAGAAATCCAAAGAGAAATTCACATTCTGATGAAAGTGCGATTAAACATTCACCATCACCAATGGGGAAAAACAAAAGCAAAACAAACAAGCAAACAAAAACCCACAACAACATCAAAAATCATTTATTTTCTGTCTTTTTAAATACAGAGATCTTAGGTGACATTTGGTTATGATCCAACAGATTCCTCAGGGTCCCACCAAAGCTGGAAGGATGTTTTATGTTCACTCATCATGTGAAGCCATATTTCCCGCTGGGAGGCTGTGTTTATCTAGAAAATGTGATTCTGGAGGCCGACAGATGGCAGTCATAGAGCTCTTCTGCCAAGGTGGCAGTGCAAGGGCCATTGCCTCTGCCAGCTGGTAGCCAGACATTTAAGGCAGATATACCCAGTTAACAGAGATTCCCACTCAGCCACTGGCTGGGGCTGCAGTGTGTGAGATATGTGCTTGACAATGAGGGAATGCTTATCCTAAGTCCTTCATGAGCCACCAGCAAAGCTTTCACAGTGGGAGCTTAAAGATGCTTGAGGAGGTCAGTGCAACTGGACCAAAGCTGTTTTTCACTCAAAGCAGCCATTTGTTTAATCCCAAGTTTTTCAATAAAATGTAATTGAGCTGCAGTTTTTGTGTGAGGTGGAATTTCTGGTCAAAAGCCATTGCTGGTTCCTAGATATGGTGAAGCAAGGATGGTAGAAGAGCTTCAAATTCATGCTCCAAACCAGGGCTTTAAAAATCAGTGATCTTAAATGTTCAGTGACTATTGATGGCTGTTTCTACAGCCTGTTAGGCCTTCCTCCAGAAAGAAGTTGTTCTACAGTGGCAACATCACAATTCCAGAACTGTGATTGCTTTGGGCACCTGTATACTCCTTCAGAGACATTTTCTACTGCAACAACACAAAACAAACATTCCCCAGATTAACTCCTGAAAGATCTTTTTCCTGGCAGCAGCTCTGAGGCAGAGTCTTTAGAAAGGCATGGACACTAATTGGCCAACTGAGTGATTTCTCTGTTATTTGAGTAGGTAGAGATGATGTGACACCAACGGCTCAGCTGTCTTAAGAAAGAAAGAGCAGGTCATCAGGCAGCACAATGTGACTGGAAGAATTGTGGCTATGAACTGCAAGCTCACGGGACAAGAGAAGCCCTTAACTATCTTTGTGCATCACGAAGCACAAAATGGAGCCAGTTCTCAATTGGGTCCTTTTGCTGCCACAATAAAATAATATTATTCAGACAGGGAGCTCAGAGCAGAACTCAGTTTCTGTTATCTGCACTGATGGGGAAAAAGCACCTGAAAATGGAGCAGATCAGATCCTGGCTACGGGTCTTAGCTGGTGTCACTGCTTCAAGTCTCTCACATGGTGCCCATGAGGAGGAAGGGAATTCACTACGGCAGCCACTTCACTGAAGGCCTTCCCTCAAGGACAGCTCACATGAAAAAGATATGTGTGCATATAACTTCTAAGCTCATTGCTGTTCAAGCTGAACAGAAATAAGAGCTTTTATTGGGCTAACTATGGCAACAAATAAGGGAAAACTCTTGCAGTGACTGCGGCAATTTATGAGACTTTTTCCAAGTTAGGCAAACAAAGGGTTAATGGAGTCAAGAAGGATCTGAATAATTTAAGGCTTTGCTGGTGAAGAGCGGCAGACAATAGCTGGGGTAATACTTGGGAGAAGGGCTGGGTCACTCTGCAATGGCCTTTGTGGAAGAAAGAAGGCAAGACAGGATTTTTTTTTCTGGGGAATCTTATCAGGCTATGAATCAGTAGTACCTAAACAGGGCAATCAGGAAAGAAAAAGTTTTCTAAATACTGCTAGCCATTGAGATAAGAGGTCTTCAGGAAGGATTAGAAAAGATGAGGGATAATCCAGGAAAGCAATTGAGTTTGTTTCTCTCAAGCAGGCATTGAATGGCTGTGGTTTTGGGGTGTAAAATAGCTCTCTGATACATTTACCAACCAAAGCTGTTCCTTCATTGGGGTGTTTTGCCTATAAATAGGAAAGTTTGTTCTGTATGACATCTGTCAGAGTGGGCTCTGTGCTGTGCTTAGGAGTGTTATGGGAATGCAAATGTATTTTCCATTTTCTTCTCTTTTGAAAGTGTGTTAAATTTTCTATTAACAAATGAAAAAATTATATATATATATGCAATATAAATGGGAGAGATGTAGATCTGACCCCTCTGTACATCTGACCCCTCTGTACTTCAGTACAGAAATGGTTAATTCGTTGGAGTCAGAGGAAATAACCTTGTGAAGTAAATAGGCTCAGAATATAACCTGCTGTTGGTGTGCTGGGGGCTGGGTTGTTCTGGAATGACATCAGTGCGCTAAAGAAAACAGTGCCAATTAAGTACTCTCAATCAATTTACATGCCCACAGCCTTACCTTTGACACATGCTTTCAGCAGTACCCTTCAGATGACTGTTTTCCCTTGTGATGGACAATTTCCAAGCATATTTATTCAGATATGACAAACTTGAATATGAAGAGGAGGTGCTTACGAGCTGTATGTGCTTGTAACTCTTTCCAGCCAACAAGTTTCAAGTTTTTATCCCCCTCTATCCTTCCATACGGCCACAATAAATGCAAAGCCAAGTGTGGCCACTGCAAAATGGGAGTTTAAACCGCAATGTGTCTTTACTGCAAAATGGGAGACCCAAAAAGTTCACTGCCACCCATCTGGATTTAGTTTTGAGCACGCTGCTATCGGGAACACGATACTCCAGCTGCACTAAACCATTTCAGCAGGAATGCAGCCTGGTAGATACCTATGGAGATTGACATCATTCTGTTCTTGCATGGCAATATACCCTTTGTGATACAAGATTCAGCTTTAAGGAGACCTGAAATTAACTAGGCTGTTGCAGTAGGAGCTACAGGAGTGCTCTGTATCATTCTTTTGTTGTTCCTTCTGAGAGCACGTAACATGGGCCCCTTGCTTCTGTAGAGATCAAGAGAGCAGAGAGTGAAAGGCGGTTTGAGATGTGAAATGGGAGGGAGAGGAAAAACAAAGGGAAAGCAAATGAAAGCCAAAGCTGGGGTGATGCTGAGAGGTCTCCAGCTCTATTCCATTCAGTACCCAGGCATGCTGGCATAGGTGGATATATATGAACCTGTGGTGGGGAAGAAGATCAGGGAGGGCAGAACCTCAGCACACCCATGCAATTGCCACCATGGGAAAAGCTTGTGATCTCGTTGGGAAGAGTGCAGAATAGAGAGGATGTCCCAAGTGAGGTGTAAAGCTACGAGGCTCCCTCGTGCCATCCCTATTCCAAGCCCCTCAGGAAAGTCATTACCTCCAATTTACATTCCTGGATGTCAGTAGGAAGGCTGTAATCATTTGTTTGGCAGAGGCAGGGCAGTGCAGGACGTCGGCGGGACCTGTCAGGGTGTCACTTCATCTCTTGCACACTGTTAGAGGCTGACAGCCAGCTTGCCATTACCGTTGCAGGGCCAATTATCTCTGCATTGCAGGAGCATGCCCCACTCATCACCCACCCTTCCTCTCCCACTTGCCCTTCCGCTGTGGATCATTATAATGGTTTTGCACACACACACGTGCAGCTGCTCGGCTCAGTGGATTAAGCCCCAGCTGTGGGTTCCTCAAACCTGTCACCATGGGCAGGAGTACTGAAAGGTGGAGGAGAAAAAGGTACTTTTCAACATATTTTAGAAATCACGAGACATTAAATGCGTGCGTTTCCTCTTGAGTTTAATTACATTGCACACATTTAAACCACTATAATATGTAGTAAATCTCTAAAAAGCTACAGCATGCGAGAGGGTTTGCTGCCTACATGCAAGGCAGGGAGAATGGAGTACCTCATCCCAGAGAGATTTGTTCAGCCTGTCTGAGAGTGGGTACTACCAACTTTTGGGACCTGGTCTACTTCATTCTATACAGGATGCTGGAAGAGGTTTGAAGTTCCCTTGCACTGACCACACACTCTTCAGCCACTGGCAGAGGCATTCAGGCAGCCAGGGTTCTCCTGTTCATGACAAGACAATGGACAGCTGGGTCTGAAGCCTGGCTTCCACCCACATCTTATGTCTGCCCATCAGCTCTAGGGATGGGCTGTGCTCCTGTGCCTAGAGAAGCTTTTCTTCTTCCATGCCTCATTTCTACGGCCCTCAGTACGCACAGCTGATATCATCCTGATGTCAGCCAAGATTGCTATGCAGGTCAAATCTTTCTCTGCTTGTTTGTAAATTCCTTGTACTCCGGAGAACTTGGCCAGACTTTCTTTTCCTTTACCTTATCCAACCATACCATCTTACTCTCTCTTCTTTTTTTTTCTCCTTCTCTCCTTTTATATTTTTTTTTTCCTTGCCACTTTTGTAAAACAACTTAAATGTCATCTTCCCGCAATTACCCAAAGAAGAGAGAAATGAATAGGAGCGTTCCCACAGGGGTCCCTGTCTTAAATGAGGCTTTTGTTGTTTTAAATTGTTACTCAAAGCAGTACAAGCCTTTGGAATCACTCACAGGTTCCTGGTAACTTGATGTAAAGGGCTTTGAATTCAGAGAGCTTGTCTGGAATCTGCCAGCCTTGCTGGAGTTGTGAAAACTGAACGTCAAATTTATAGCAATAGCAGAAACCTCTTTTGCCTAATGCTGGCCACAGCCTTGCCAGGCCCAGGTGACTTTGAGTGGTGCTCACCACGGTTTGTTTTCTCATGCATGCTGGCTGGCCAGTGGTGCCCTCCTTGCAACTGCCTTGGGATGCTAGAATCTGGGAGAGAACAGCTCAGGTTGGCAGGGACTTTAGAGTCATCAAGAGCATGTGGTAGTGTGGCTTGAGAATTTCCTTATTGCTTTTGAACCCCAATCACCCTGACTTGGGATAGACATATTGTGCCCCATCATCATCCCAAGATATTGGTTTGATGAATGTTATTCTGCTGACTTGGGGACTGCTTTGGGAGAGGGGCTGCAGCACTCCCTCTCCACATCTCAGCTTCCCCATCTGGAGTGTGAATACAGTGAACAACCTTCCCAGAGTATTGTGGTTGGTTTGACAGAAAATGATGTAAATCCCCATCCTGTAGACTAGGAGAAACCTATGCACTGGCTGAGATCCATAGTGAGCTCCCATCCTTGCCTGCAGCACCTGGACAGAAAGAATTGTGGGAAGACTAAGCCTTATGATTGTATGGCTGAGAAGAGGAGCTTCTTGTTTTATTCCCCCCACTCTCCCGCCTCCCCCCTCTTTCCTTCGGGATTTGGGGCTGGGAAGGTAAGCACTAAGCTTTGAGCAGGGTTTATGGTGAGAAACATCAGCAGCTGCACAAAGCTGAGCTGCTGCACAAGTGTGATCTCAGGATGCTCAGCCTGGAAAGTGGAGATCTATAGACTATGTCACCCCACAGTGGGGTCCAGAGAGTCCCCTGGGAACTTGGGTAGCAAATTTTGCCTACTGATATCAGGTCGTAATTATTTTTCTCTACTCCTGAGAAAGGAACTGGTTGGGGCATGGGTGCAAAGCACTGATATGACTAAAGCTGCAACGCCAAATTAAGCTGCCAGACTGAAATTAAACTGTGTAATGAGGGTACCAGTCACTTCTATAAGAGTTAGAGAGGTGAGATGGAAGGGACACATCCTGACTCTGCCATGCCTCACACACAGGCACATACACACACTTCCCCCTTCCCCTGGCTGTACCTCTCCCCAAACAAAACCTACCGCATCTTCCCAAACAAATCACGAAATCAGCATCCTTTGAAAAGGTGCTAAAAAAAGATATTAAACTTTAAATACCATTTCTTTCCATGCTGCTAAGCAGCTTATTTATCACAGCGTGAGCCCACCTCAAGAGCTGTGAGGACAGAAAGCTCCGCTGGTAATTACTGCAGGGAGCCAGCAGGCATGAATGAGTCACCACAAAGCCAGTATGCAGCAGACAAGGTACAGGGAGACAGACAGCTGGGGAACAAGGGCCAGTCAAGCATGGGGCCTTGGAACACTCTTGGGAAGAGATGTTGGTACATCTTCGTTGGCCCTTGCCAGGAAATGGATAACCAAGAGGAGAGCTGTTGGAGCATTTTCAAAGGTGGTTCTCAGCTCTAGGTTCTCGCCTTGGATCCTGACTTGCCAGAGGGAAATGAAGCCTTCTTGTGCAAAACGTCCTCAGCTAGCTTGGTCTGTGTGTGCATCCAAGCTGTGCCCTTCAGAAATGGTGCTGAGCAAAGATACTCTTGGTTTGTTGCTGGCTGTCCTTCCTGCTAACAGACACACTTCATCAGCAAGCTCTGTCGTCCCAGCCCCACGCGCTGGGGAGAATTGAGCCACTTCAGTCTAATGAGTGACATCAGAGTGAATCTAAGGTGACAAGCTGAGCCTGCTGGGAAGGGCAGGCAGCTCAGCACCAAGAAACCTTGGCAGCTCCTGCCCAGACATTAGAATATGTCCCCTCCTCCTTTGCAATGATGGAGCTGACAGCAGGGTCAGCCCATGCCTTGCAGCAGAAACAGCAGCTCTGGGAGAAAGGGAGATCATCTCCACTTGTATCCTGGGATGTGACAGTAGGTGCCATCTTCCCCCTATCCTCCTCCTAAAGAATCAGTGGCAGATGTCATCCCTCCTTTCCTTTTCTGTAATTGGATGCTGCTCTTGGAGCAACTTACTACCGAGGTATTTTAGGGTGGCTTTATTCTTGCAAAAAAGCAGTTCAGAGCCTGTTGATGGAGGCTGTACAAACACATACAGCAGTAAAATTTCTTGGACCAAGACACTTTGCAGAGGGGAGAATAATCACAGCGTGAAGGACTGAGTTGCCCATGTCCACCTCCTAGCTTGGTGGCTGAGCTGGTAGCAGAGCTCACATCTGTTTCCTTTTCCACCAGGTTTCTTGAACCTGAGCCCAACCTGTTCTTCAAGATAGTGATTAAATGGGGCACCAGCCCTGAGATGTGTCTGATTTAGCCTCACATCTGGAGGACTTAGTCACCAGTGTGCAGCTTCATCTCCATAAGAAGAGTGCCTGTTACCTATATTCTGTCACATCAAATGTGGCCTTAAAATAGCACCGGGTTTCCGAGTGAACTCTGGGATTTCTCCAGATCTGTCTTTCCTGCGAATCACATTTAACCATTGTCGTGGTGTTCTCTGATAGATGAAAACTTCATGGTCTTTCATCTTCCCTTGCAAGGGGCTCCTCTCCTTCCCACCATGGAGCAGTCTTCTGTAGGGCCTGCAGTGTCTTTCTGTTGTGGCTGCTCCCAGGAGTCGGTCTTTAGGACAGGAGCAGTCTTTGGCAGCCAACCCAGCAGTAGCAGATGGAGATATGAAGAGCAGGAAGAAAACTACAAATGTCCAAACAAGAAAAACCTGACACGTTCTGGGCTTTCACATCATGAACCCTTTCAAGCTGTGAGATAGCACTGACTTCTGAGAAGAGCTATATTAAGCAACATCTCGTGGAGTTTGGCTTTCTTCTTATGCTGGCCATCACTTGCATGTGGAGATGACAATTCCTACAATAGCAGCTTCTTCACTGCTCATGTGGTTCCCTCCAGCAATGAGCTGACACAGTATCACATAGAGTATCACACTGAGCAGCAGGCAGAGCCACAGAGGTCTTCTGTATGCACCTCTTCCCAGTAATGATCTCAAGTAGTTTTCTAGTGCTTAAACAGTTTGAGGTTCAGAGGTTTTTCCCTCTCTTTTTGCAAAACCAGTGACCTTCAGGAGGTTCAGGCAAGTGCAGAGCCATGTGGCTGCTCAGCTGGGCTTGTTAATGGCTGTCCCGCTTCCAACAGAGATGCCTGAGGGGAAGATGGGTTTGACTCCAGAAGGGAAACAGCTATTTTCATGGACAGTTATCAAGATGGTGGCTCAGTGCCATCTTTTCAACCTGAGGTTCTGCCCGGAAACTTCCAGCAACCCCAGCAGGAACAACTTGGATCTGGCAGTGCCAGCAATGAGCTCCAGCTGGTTCTTTGGACAGCAGCTCAGTGATGCTGTGAGCAACAGTCCCAGGAGCTACTGGGGTGTGGATATCAGTGTGAATGTCTTGAATGTGGAGAACAAGGGTTAGAGGGGCATGAGTGTGACACCCTCCAACCTTGGAGCTGCTCTGCAGCTGTAGTGAGATGCCCCTGAGTCACAGGGGTGCAAGAAAAATGCCACCCAGAAGGATCCAATAGCAAATTGAAGCACCTCATGGCCTTCAGAGCTCCTCTGAGATTAGAGATGATCTCTCTGGGCATCATATATCCATCTCCCTCCCCCACTACTGGAAGTGATGGGCCAGAGCAGAAGGGATTCCACGTTCTGTGCTCTGCAGTGCTTCTAGCTATCCAGCACATATTGGCAACCGAAGATTGTATAGAAGAGGGGAGCACTTAATTTTCAGAGGGAAGAGACAGCTGTGGAATCCACATGGGCTGGAAGAAAGGGGGATTTTCCCCTCGGGGACCCTGCAGCAAGAGCTGATGCTGCATTTTTCCCATGCGGCCACCGGAGGGCAGCCCGAGGGAGGGAGCCGACCCCACAGCTCCCCAAAGACGGGGATGGAGGGATAGGGTGAAGGTTTAAAGAAGGGAGGCAGAGGATCAGCAGTGAGGCACAGCTCAGAAGGGAGTGGGCAGTGGGGAAGCTGCCATAGCTGCTGAAGAAAGTTTAACAGGGAGCTAGAGGCGTGCAGGCTGAAATAGTTCAGCTCTCTGTCACGGAGAGGAATTTTATGTCTGTGCAATGAGGAAAGCAATTAGAGGCGTGATTCAATCAGTGTGCTTTAGTGGGAATGTTAAGGAGCCTGGATCATAAAGAGCTGCCAGGCCGCAGCGATGGTGTCCAAAGTGGTAAAGCCACATCCTAAATGAGGCCTCTCCGAGGGATGTTTGTAGCCTCCAGCCAGGTCAGGGTTGAAGTTGTGACAGGGCAAATCTAGCTACTGCTGGCACAAGCTAGGTTCAGATATAAATCAGGCAGATGTGACAGATCCCTCAGGACAACAGGGTAAATCCTTCCCCTTTGAAGCTGGCAGGGCCAGGGGATGTCATGTTAGTGACCGCAGGGCCTGCCTTCCTCTGCTTTAAAGTGGCTTTGATAAAAGCATCTGGACCAAAATACTCATCTGTGGTTCACGATCACAACTGCTTCTGCTCCCCGCATCACTGCAGTGCCCAGGGGCAGCCACCAGGATGGCTTCACCCCAAAGAATTTATAATTGAACGCTTTGGATTGACCTCTTGGGTTGTGTTCACTGCCTGAAGCAGCCCTCGGCATTTCTATCCTCTTCTGAAATGCAGAGGATGGTGTGGCAGGCTGAACAATGGGTTGGAGACATGGATTTTGAGCAAGGCATAATATAGTCCCAAGCTGCTTGCTTTTGATGCAGATTTCTGTGCTGTATTATTCCAAGGGGAAAGGCAGTGAGGTCTCTAATGAGCTGATTTTCCCTGCTTTGATTCCTTCTGCACTTTCACTTGTTCCTCCCATTGGCTCTCAAAAATCCCTGTGGTTTAGGTGCAAACTGCCTGCTTCTCCATGCAGCAGAGGCTGCATTTCAATGGTAGGTGTAATGATGCTCTGCACAGATCACCTGCAAAGTGCTTAAGGACTCAGCAGAAGAAGAGGTGATTCATGAAAACAAAATACTATGGCACTGTACGAGAAAAAAAGAAAAAAAAAAAAGAAGACTTTGCCATTTGGACAGACATCAACATACTCTTTCCTTTCCCTGGGAGATACCAAGTCCCAGCTCAGTGGCAAGAAAGTGAGTGCTGTGTTTCTGGCAGCATTCCGAACCAAAGAACATTTACTTGCTGTGTACTCATGTTAGCCAGAAAGTATAGGAGTGCCCAGGGAAATAAGACAGAAAGGGAGAACGTAGCAAGGGAGAAGATTTAAATCTCTTGATCTGGGATTGAAGCCTCTAAGAAATGCTACTTCTACAAGCAAGGACTTAGATTTTGTTCTGTTACCAACAAGCACTTCTCAAGTAGCCATGCACGTCTTACTAAAATGGGCATCATCTCACTTCTTTCAGGAGCCTGTAGAAAATAAACACTTTGCAGACCACGATGGTCTCACATGCTACAACAATATGAACTACGTAAATACCTAAAATAGATCCATTCCTGTCAGCAAATACCCAGACATTCTGAAATCATTCTCATCAGCTCAATTTCCAAAGATAGATGGTTCCAGACTAGCTTCATTTCTCTGAGGAAATGATTTATTTTTTTTTCTGAGAGAGAGAGAGGGAAGGAGAAAGGAACACTAATGTATTTGACCAATCTTGGTTTTGGTGTAATATTTCAACTAAGTCATGTTAGTTCCATTAGTTTTGCTGAGAATTAAAGTCCTGTAAACTAGTTCCAGCTAGTGCTTTAAGGTCAGATAAGGAACAATAAAGCCGAAAGAGGAATGGGTTTTGGAAGTCAATAGATTTATTCATGCATGACCTTGGATTGCAATTTTTCAGCTGTGATTTGCTGATTTGGAGTCGGGAGGCAAGGTTTGAGTGAGGCAGGCAGGTATTGCGCAGAGGAGGATTGGGATGATCTCAAGAGCCGGGGTGAGGGCCTGGCATGTGATACCATAATTCACAGATACATGTGTTGAGACTGGGAACACATCCTCTGCAAATGTCACGAGAGGAGAAACATCAGGGTGTACAAGCTGATCAAAGGAGGACTGTGAATCACCAATGAGTTTGGTCCATGAAAATGTCAAACGATATCCTAGGATGTACTAAGCAAAGAATTCCCCAGAGAGATGGAGAGATATTAATGCCATTATGCAAAGACCCAGTGTTCTTTTATCAGGACTATGGCATGACAGCTTTGATCACCCAGGGTCAGGAAAGATAAATGCAGTGTGGGTGGATGCAGGGACCATTTGAAAG
The DNA here is from genome assembly GCA_023055505.1 of Callipepla californica brunnescens. NCBI lineage: Eukaryota > Metazoa > Chordata > Aves > Galliformes > Odontophoridae > Callipepla > Callipepla californica. The sequence continues at coordinate 5,934,216 of JALIRH010000028.1, read as the reverse complement.
GTTCTTTCCTTCTCTTGCTTTGAGAAATGTGAGCAGAAGCGTTTAGTTTGTTTGGGATATTGTGGCTGAGAGGAGGTGAACCCTCTCTGTAGGGCAAGGGAGGTAAAAATTCGGGGAATGACATGAGGTTGAAAATAGAGAAAAGTATCAGCATGAAATCCAGTGGGCGTGCAAGGATGTGGTAAAGTAAGGCAACCATAGTAAGGTACCTGATATTCACACCAGTGGGATTAAAAGCAGCAAGCAACTTTGGAACACCTTAAGCATCCTGTGGATGTTACAGTGTGGTTAAGGGGCAGCGAGCAGAAGGGATTGGGTAGTTCAGGGGACCCTGACAGTGCTTCCTGCCCTAACAAAATGTGCAGTGCTAAGTATGGAGATACTACCTTCTCCCTTCTGCCCTTTGGCCTAAAGCTTGTATTTCTGCTTTTCCAGTTACTTTAAGCAGAGGCAAATTTTCCAATCTATTCTCCAAGGCAACAAAGGTCTCTCATCCAACTACATTATCCCATGTTCCCTCTGAGCAAAGGATGAACAGGGCTGCTGCAGCCCCAGTCAGCCCTCAGCAGTCCCAGGAACTGAAGCAGCTCTGAACATACCTGAACATCCTTTACTTTTCAGCAAAATGGACAAGGCTGGTCTCCTCTGGCATCTGTATTTCCAAATAAGCAACCTTTCTATAAATCCTTCCATAAACATGTAATCTGTACTGCATCAAAGTCTCCTTTGGTATAATACCTAAAAGAGGCTTTCACATGAGAAAAATATAAACCAGTCTCTTGGCGTTTGGTGCTGCATGGTTAGTCAACTCAATCTCACTAATGTCCAATAAGTAAAGGATATTTTTGACAAGTCCTGACTAGGCTGAGATACACCAAAAAGTAATAAAACATATTTCAAAAAGAGATCTGTTATATTTTCAAATCACAGTAAATCTGAACATAAGCCGTGTACAATACCAGGCAGCTATTTCCTCCATGCCATATGAATGCAGGAAAGCTTCATCTCCTTCTGAGAAAGCCCCAGATAGACTACACCAGAGAGGTGCCGGGAAAAATCTCTCTGTGTTCAGTGTTTTGGAAAGGAATAATGAAAGCAGGCTGTGCAGGTTGTGGCTCAGAAAAATGAGGGGTCTGCAAGGCAGGGTTTTAACTCCCAGAAAAAGAGCTTAGACCCACAGCCTTGTCATGGAGGAAGACATCAATAAGAAGGTGGCACATGGCTCCCAAGCCAAAGGCAACCTCTAATTAAGAGGAACTATTTGGTTGTCCACTGCTTGGAAGAAGATGAGTTGGGTGAGTAGGTTGAATCAGTGGGTGAGCACAAGTTTCCTGGAGGCTGGTAGGACTCCAGGTCGGGATTTCATCTCAGGCTTCCACATACTCAGAGCAGAGTGGGCGCATATTTCTTTTTCACTGCTGATTCAGCAACCTCAGCTTTGCCAAGCATTCAGGCTTTCAAGCCATTTACATCCAAAGGCAATTGGAGAAATCATTTGACAAGCTTCATCCCAAGATGTTGGCAGATACCCAAGACCAACTTTGTTACTCAAAGATTATGTTTACAGTTAAATGATTTAGGGATTGAAGGATTATCCAACGTGGGCCCACAGCCCAACACCTACAGAAGTACCAAAACCCTAATAATTCCTGACAGCAGGAATCAATCACCAGGAGCTGAGATGCTTTTTCTTTAATATTTTTTTTCCAGGATAAAGCAAAACTGTTCTGTTCACGTAGTGCTGTCTACAAATCATTAATAAAGGCAATTGGCTGATTTACATTTAGCACTACAGAGGTCAGAACAATAAAACATGGCTTTATTTTTCAGCTAATACACACACTCTGCTATTCTTTATAGAGGCTGTCAAAAGCCAGTGCACAAGGAGGAAGCAAGGTGGGATACTGCATGGAGCTAAGTCGGGGGAGCTGGTAATTATTTGTTTTGGGGGGATACTGCAGTAGAAATTAGATGGTGAATTTTTAACAGGGTAGAGGTGATTTTGGATCATATGAAAGGTTTATGACAAAAAATACAGTACTCTGGTTTGTTTGAGAGATGACCACTGAGTTATTCCCCATCAAGAGACAGGTTCTTTGGCTTTTTGACATTGGATTTGTTGTGTTCCTATGGTTCCTTTCCCTATAGTTCCTTGCCACTAGGAACCCCAGCCCTGTTAGAGGGTTTTGCTTCTGGTAGCTTTAGATGAAAGAGGACTCTAGTAAGTGGATAATTCATTAATAAAAACTGTTTAGCAACACATTTCGCAATAGCTCAGAACACTTGGGCTTTGTTGTGTTGTTTGTTTCTGTATGTTCAAGCCATGCACAGTTCCACTGCATCTGGTTAAATGGCAGCACTCAACTCATTTCCAGACTCAGCACAAGTAGGACATTTCTTCCAAGGATGTGGAGATCCAAAGTTTAATACATTTAATGGGGCCAGAAGGTGTTAGGGACAGAGGCTGGCAGTTAACAAATATCCAAGTTCTACAAGCTGTCACTCCCAGCTGCACTGCAAGAAACAACTCATGCAGTCTGTTTGCATTATGAGACAGTGCCATCAGTGGCCAGTGTTGGATCTTGAGCTGCTGCCTCATCCTTCTCATTATTCTTCCTCAATAAACTCACAGTTAATAAATTACTGTAACACTCATATGCCTCATGTTTTTCCTAAATATCTTACTGAACATTGCTTTTTCTGCATACAAACACCCCATCCACAAAAACAGAAAACTGTTTGAAAACTAAGTGCACAAAAAGTAAGATTATATATATATATTTGTGCTGCAAAAACAATCCTTCACCTTCTTCGTATCACTCTGATCAAAGCTCTGGTTAAATGCCAGACAGCAGGTCACAGCCATTTTCTTAAACTCTAGGGGCATCACATTTTCCTGTCCATCCCTCAGCCTTTCAGGCTGCTTCCCTTAATGATGATATTGATTTTGATTTTAGTTTCATCTAGTTTTAGTCTATCCCAGTGATGGACTCCCACTGCTCCCAACAGGAGATTATTCTGCGCTCTGGCAGACCTCACTGATAGGAATCTTTCCCTGACATCCAACTTAAGTTTTCTTTTCTGTTTTGTTTAAACTTTTAATGCTTTGATTGGAGGGAGTACTTAAAGCCAGGAGTTCGGGGTTAGAGAGGAAGGGAAGGGGAAGCCAGACAAGATAAATTGCCAGCCAACTGCAGAAATGTGCAGAAGTTTCCTCCTGAGGCCTGACTTTCTGTTGCAGCCATGGGTTCTATAGGAAATAGATTTGCCCAGAATCCTTTGTGAGGGAAAAAAGGAAAAGAATCATTATTTAGAGGAGCATGAGCTCAACAGGAGATATATCAAATACTTTCTGAATTGGATAAAGGACCATCATTAATACATGATCTTTGGGTTAGATTTATGTATGTATGTTTTACAGAGAATTTTAAGATCACCTGGAATTGATTCCTGTTATCTATGTGGATTGATTTGTTATCACACCCTCTTGGATTCCTGTACTGCTGGAAATGCCACATCAGCCAGATGAGACCATCCAGGCCACTATCCTGTCTCTAGAAGTCATTAATAATAGATGCCATGGAAGAGCATAGGAACTATCACTGCTCCTCACCAGACATCCTAAGCAATTCTTCTTCTTTTCACGTACACATTTCCCAGACTGGGAGCCTTTGTAATCCTCTTTTGTACTTCTGATTAGTCTGGGTTAGGATCAGTCATGAGCACACTGGAAGACTGGGAGATGAGTAGTTCAGAAATCTTCTGTATTCTTCTCTATGCTGTCTGGAGTTGCGGTCTTTGAGCCCAAAAAGATATGGAATGAGTTATTTAATGAGCGCAGGCAGTTACAAATTCCCATCAACAGAAGTCAGACACAAAGATCTCCATGCAGTAATCTACTGAACTAAAAACTACTGAAAAATCTATGAAGAAAATTCTTTGGGAGGAGCAAAGAAAGCACAGGATGTCTGAGGAGCAGAGGAGATCAAGCAAGACAAAGTTGGGCAGGAGGAAATCTGTGACAATCCCTAAAGCTGAGCTTGAAATTCACCAAGGACAGAAGTCACATACCTTTTAAAAGCCAAAGGAGGCCATTAGGATGATTGCAGCTTGTCTTGCTGCAAAAACAAACTGCAGGAGCTCATACAGTGGTTCTCTCATCAAGCCCAAGAACTTATGATTTTAATTTCAGAATACAACCTTTAGAAGTGTTAGTCAGCTTCACAAAAGAGGCTGACTCACTTTACCTCTTAGGAACCTGCTCCGATGACTAATTGCTCTTACTGTTAAAAATGAGCCTCTAATTTGTGACATCAACACTGACAACCTCAAATTCCAGCCACCTCATCTGATAGAAGGAACTGAAGAAGTGGGTGTGTGCAAGAGAAAGATGCTATGTCTTGACATAACATTTTTTCTATGTAAACAGCAGACTGAAGGAGAGGCAAAGCAGAGCAGCAGTAAAAAAGAAAAAACAAAAATTCAACCTGATGACCACAGTAAGCACAGTACTAGGGCACTGCTGGCAGAGAAGGACAGAGATTTGTCTATGAGGAATTTTGGATTTCGTGAGCCTTTCGGTCTTTTGAGGAGATGGAAAATCTAAACCAGTCTCTATGTTGCTTTCTTCTAGAAATGGGGGTTGGAAGGAAACAACCTGATGTGAAACAGACATGGAAATGCAGAAAAAGCATAAGAGAGGAAGTGTTTTTGGTTTTTTTTTTTTGTTTTTTTTTTTTGCAGCAAAACTGAGGGAAAGTGGAACAAATAAACAGACTCTTGTGGAAAACTGAATGCATGAAGAGGTTTGGGGTGAAGAGGCAGGTTCAACATGGCAGCAGAACAGAAGCTGTGGACTGGGGAAAGACCTGCAAGAGCAGACAAGGAGCCAGGACAGACTAGATGTGCACCACACGGTGTCTCCTGTTTCTAATTTTACACTAATAAATCTAAGTCCCAACAGCTTAACTTGAAAGCCACAAACTTCAGCGATGCTTTGCTCGACAATCACAGAGAAATATGAGTCATGGAAACATGGTTTTTACAATATTTTACAAAAATGTTCCAATGTAAAAAACAGAACTTAACCAAGACCCCTCAAAGCAAGATTTTTTGTCCCTTCTGAGCAGTTACTCAGCTGTATAAAAATACAGCTACTAATGAAAGACAAATTGCCCAAAAATACTGATTTTTGTGCAGTGAATTCTAAGGTCAAAAAGAGTCTGTTACAGACACAAAGAAGGAATGAGCACTGTAACAGGGGAGTTCTGGGAAGACAAATGTTAAATCTGCACAATTCAACAAACTGATTCCCTTGCCAAACGTTTCCATAGTCAACTGTAATGGTGCTCCTTCTAAAAACCCTTAAATAAGACCCAGCATATAATTTTGGTGTCCTGTATGTATCAACTGCCATAAGATCAGAACTCCTCGTTGACTATTGGGGGCCAAAGTTTGTGCCCTGGGTTACTGAAAGGTAATTTCCTTTAGCTCTGGAATAAACTCTCAGTATTGACCTAAGACCTCCAATGGTACGAGTGGTGAGCAGCATCCATAAAAATAAAATGTGGATACAAAATATCTGAATTTAAGTAGATTTGCTAGAATTTTATTAATTTATAGAAGTTGAAGGTTATGCCATATGTCACTAGAAAGTAATTTTCTCTGGATGTGCAATAAGGGCTTAGATTTGATTTATGACCTAAATATTGCAAGATATTAATACATCTCCACGCCAGATGGTAATGTGCATGTGAGGAAATGTACCTTTTCTGTTCTAAAATTGCAAGATCTTTCTTTAATTTACTAGGATAAACTCAATCAATGGCATTCATTAATTTATGAAAGCTGAATACTTACGTGGAATGTCTCTATCTCTCAAACAGATAGATGTGTTATTCCTGTGTGAAATATATTCAAAATTGTTTCTCCAAAAAACTGCTTCAGAGACTATATATGTGGTATCCACACGTATATCTGCTAGAGTTGTCCAGACTTGGCATGCTTCTTGAAACAGACAATGTTTTGGACTCCTGGGATCCAATTTAGATACTGTTGGGGATTACAGCTGCAAACAAATAAGGGGGAAGTGTACATTCAGAATCTAGTTACGGAAGCTAACAAACACATCAGGCAGGTTGGAAGCAAGGGCTTTTTTTACAACTCCCTAGCAAAAATTCTTGAGAAAGATGAAGAGCTATTTTAAAATTTACCAACAGGGTTTTGCAGAATGTGAAGCTATCCCAAACTTTGTTTTCTAGGGACAAGAGCTAGCTCACTATTTCCTGCTGCTTTCTTATAACTGCATTACATCTGGTGATTTCGTGGGGAGATGTTAATATCTTATTTATATACTAGGTAAACAATGTGTACTTCTCTGCATCCAGAACAAAAGCTATGCACCAGAAATTCTCATATTCCCTGGCTATCAGTGCATAAAATCAATCTTGATGCCAATTCCTTTCGGAACTACAAGTACAGCCTAAATAATAAGGGTTTGTTTCAAATAACAGCTTCCATCCCTTAGGAAACCTCAGTCTTTGAGCAAACAGTTTGATCTTGATTCGGGAGATGTTAGAATGTCAGTCACCTGACCCAAGGGAACACCACAGTGTGTGCTGGGAATTGAAGTCCAGCTGGGGAATGCAAAGCATGGGAAAGAACAGAGGCAGAGCACAGCTGAGCTGATCTGAGATCCTCTTGCAAAATCCATTTTAATGTTGTTCCAGTACAAAACACAGTGATTTTGATTTTGCAGGTGGACGCTTTCATTTCAAATTCAATTCTCTTCTGCTCGGTAGCATGAACTCACCTTAAATGTGACTTTAGCACAAATGGAAGAAGTGGTGGATGTGTGTTTCAACGAGAGAAATTATATCATTTCTGAGCCTAAGTAGACATTATTCAAGTGCATAGTGCCGCGTGGTTGGAGTTTTGCTTCACAGTTTATTGATGCCCTCGGGTCACTTTGCTGCTCTTAGAATGGAGCCAGAGTCAGATCCACTCTCTCAGTTCCTTGGCAGCTACTCTTGTTTCCAGGACAGGGTTTTCAGCAAGTCTGATCCTCGCCTTGGCTCCTTCTGTTGTGTTTTTCTCTTCTTCCTCGTGGGGTGCAGTCCAAAGGGCCTTCAGGCTCTGGGAGCTCAGGGAATGCTTCATACAAATTTCGTTTGCAGTGAAAGACTGGACCAAAGGCTTTAAGTGCTCTGTGATTGCCTGCCAGGAAGCTGATGGACATGCAAACAGCAGGGGTCCCATCAAATGACGGGGGAGATGGGTTATTATTTCCCCGACCCTTCCTTGCCATCCCAGACCTGTTATTTCAGGGCAGAGCAGTGAGTGAAGGAAACAGAGCCTGACTCCCTGGCTTGGTTAGCATTTCAGATGCAAGACACCAGGTGGCTGGAGTGATGAGAGACTGCCAGAGTCTGAAATGTTTGCTGCCTCGAATGAGAAATAATTCTCCAAGAAAGCCTCGCCCCTACAAAGGTCCGGCACAGACTAGTTGGGGTGGAGGGCAGCTCCAAATTTGCTCCACAGTGACAACCTGCTATAGACAAAGGCATACAAGGCCAGGAAGCACAGGAAAAAGACATTGTGGTTACTGCAGCATCCAGAAAAAGCATTAACAGGAAAACTGAGTGACTGATGTCTGATTTGTCCGGAGCGCGTGTCAAAAGAACAAGCTCCCCCTGCACATTGTTTTCTCAACCAGGACATGGCTGCTATTCTGGTGAAGCGACAGATGCTGCTACCAGTTATGTGACTAGGCAAAAACACTCTCATTTTTAGGAATATGGGATGATATGTTCTAGTATCCAAGGCTAATTTCTTACTATTTATTCTCACTCGCCCCTGACACATCCCCTCCTATCTATATCTAGATTTTTCCTCTTGGGTAGCAGAATCAAACTATATTCTTTCTAACAAACCACAAATGGAAAAGAAAATCATTTTTGCAAAAAATACACCCAAATACAGAGATACTTAAGCAATGCTTCATGTCCTAGTAACATCTCAAAGCATTCCTGAGGACTGGAGCATCACTGCCTTGAATGTTATGTAGGCACAATTGTGGCCATGAAGTGAAGGCAAATGAGAATCCAATTTCACAGACATTTGAAGTAGTATTTTTCCACTTAGGGAAAGTGACACGCAATTATCTTGTGTTGCTTCCATGTCACTACTCATCTTAAGCTAGGACTGAGTTGTGTATATGATAGGTGTTGTACATAAAGCATGAAAATCAGTTTCAAAGAGTTTTCTATGTAGATATAAGGTAAGAAGTGCATGAGACAGATGGGAATGTAGGGAAGTAACGAGATGAAGTGGGTCAGAGTGAGAGACCAGTGCCAGCAGAGTAATTGTCATGGTTTTTGCAGACATCATGTTGATGAGTTTGATTTAAGAAAGGATTTGGGGGAGGATGACAAGATAACATTGTGGATGTCAAAGAGAGCATGGGATGAACACAAGGAGAGCGCAATTGAAGATGGAAGCAGTGGGCGAGGGAAGACTGGCACTGGAGGCCAATTGGAGGTGAGAATGAACATTCCCAGGCTGAGTGACAGATGAGGGAGAGGGTGGGTGAAGATGGACTGCGAAAGCACGTATGTGCAACATATGTTTGAAGTGATAGAGAAGAGGTGCCACAGAGGGGAGTGTATGGAGGGATGACATGCTGACTGCAGTGCAGTGGGGAAGGGATCTCTGCTTCCATATCCTGGAAAGATGTAAGAGTGGTGCCAGGCTGTGTTTGTTAATCCCAGAGGAAAGGCTATTCCCTGCAGTCATTATGAGACATGAAGTGAGAAGCTGGACAAAAGCTTTGGCTGCAAGGCAGGGGAGGAAAGGTCACATCCATTTAGAGATGTTATGAAGGAAAAGGTTTCTAGAGGTATAGTCTGGATGTGAGGCTTCAGGCTGTGAACTGGGCTGATGCCCAGGCTATGGGGCCGAGAGACAGCCAGCACAGGGCTGTGCATGTTGCTGGAGCTAAGGAGCAGCAGGTAGCACTGGGGTGAAAAGGAAGGCCTATGCACTAGATGTTATGACTGCAAAATAATGGTTAGAAAGCCCCAGTGTGTTGTCAAAGATTTCATGGTAAAATGGGAGAAACAGGGAAGCTACTGTTTTTCTGAAGTAGTACAGGTGGTGTTTATCGAGTGGAGGAATGACAGCCTGACGTCTTAGTAGAAACTGTGTGGCACTGATTTGTCTTTGGGTAATTGTTCATCTTGTGTTTTCAGCTACTTGTTGGCTAACGCCCAGGACTCCTCAGACTGGCTTTGGCGTCCCTTATCTAAGCATATTTCACATGTCTTGGCTTTCATGTCAGCACATGGCAAGTACAGGGATTTCTTCTGTGAGCAGTGGATACATCTCAAACAGGCATACCCCAGCAGTATTGCTAAGAGGTGGGATTTTGCCCCAGATCTTGGTGACAACCAAGACCTGACTGGGGCCACAGAAACAGGTTTCCCCCTCTTCAGATGTTGATAGCTGTCACTGTACTGCTTGGCAAACTGTCCTTCTTATTTCTCTGGTTTTTATTGTTCAGTATTCACCTGTAAAAGGAACAAGCTCATTTAAACATTTTCTTGAAGGCAGGGGAAGGAATTTCTGCAGTGTACTGTATAACATCACAAGAGTGGGATGCTTGGATTCCCCATCTAGTCTGGGATGCAAATCCCACCAGCAAAACTTTCCCAAAGGAGCGGCCCTTCCAAACGCACCCTACAGTTGGACCTGTCAACCAGATCAAATCCCTCCTAACCACACTTCTTAGCACATCAGCAGAGATGGTGATAGCCGTAGCTTCCACCCCGCCTCCCAGAGCCTCCAGCAAGTAACAAAGAGCCAGAACTTAGAAGCAGCTTCTCTTGACAATGAAAATCATATTTGGTTTTGAAAACAACCCCCGTGCTTGGAGAAGAAAGCTGAAATAAAATCTCTGTGCCCATAATGTCTTTCTTTTGCATTTACTTTGTCTCGGTGTCATCTGCTCTCCTGGGGAACCTGCTTGCTGAAGCCCCTGGCTTTATGTCAGCCTCTTGACAGCTTTGTCCTCTTCTTCTTTGTGGGTCCAGTCCTTTAACAGATCAGTGTCTTTTGATCTCACTCCTCTCAGCATTGTCAAAACAGCCCTGTCAAAACAGCCTTGTCACTGGGATTGGGTATGAGGAGTCTTTCACGGCTATAAACCTCCCTGTTATACATCTTATCTGGGCCAGTCTTTTATAGCTCCTTTCTTTTTCTCCAGCTCCTTTTCCTTGAGAGAATTCCAGCAGGGTGATTTACACAGGTACACAGAGGGGCATGAGGCATTAATGAGTCATATTGCAAAATGTTTTCATACTTTCTCTAAATTCTATCACTACAGTGCCCAATCACCTCACAACAATGCATGGCAAAGAAGTGTGAAATTAAAGGCATATGGAAACATGTAACGTTTGTTAAGAGTCAGATAGGATGTCTGTGAAATTTGGGACTATGGGTTTTGTTGGTCCTGGACTAGTGTTCCAGCAACCTTAAAGGATCTTAATAAATGTTTGCACTAAAAGCATCTGATTCTCATGTCAATAAGCCACTACTGTCCAGAGGTATACAGTAACTCACTTTCAGTGTCATCTAGGGCTATGCATGTAGAGAAAGTGTAAAGGGAAGAAGACGGTTAAAGAACTCAGGCTCAGTGGGCAGGTTTTTGGAGGAGAGGTATTGGGATTTAGCCTCTTATCTACAGTTTTCCACTTCCACTAAAACTCAAGAGAGATAGGAGAACTAATTTCCTCTCTGTTTCCATTATAAGGAGCACATTTTTCCAATGTAACCCCTGGAAAATGTATCATCAATCACTGCTCTTTTAATCTGGGAGTTGTGACTTCCAAGAGTTTGATGAATCGGTCCAGAAGTTACTGTAGTTTGTGACCTTCCTTTCTGGACAGATGGAAGGAGAAATTCTGATTTTCTTACACTTTATACTTCTTTGACTTTGGTTAGGAGTCACAGTGTAGAGAAGATTTAGAAAAACCTTGTCTGAATATTGGCATGGAGAAGAGTTCTTGGCTGAATGTAGAAGCAGTCATAAAAAAAATAAATAAATAAATAAATAAAAATAAAAAAAAGTAAAAATAAAAATAAAAATAAAACCATAGGAGGAAAACTAATTTTTGGTGTAATTTGTCCCACCAAAAAAATGAATAAAACAAACAAATAAATAAATAAATTATGTGATGCTTTATTTGTGATTTACAGGTAATTGTCAGGAAAGAGCTTAAAAAATTATATTGAACCATTGTGTGAGGAATGCTATATAAAACTCAGTTTGCCATCTGGAAGCAGAGATGTCCAATATTTTAATAACTGATGCTAATGAACAATAAGGCTGGCTTTGCAGAGCTGCTCTTTCTGGTATGTGAACAGCAGAGACCCAAAAGGCACAGCCAATAAGAGAAACTTGTGTGCTGTCATTCTGACGTGGATTACAAAGTCCTTAGGTATAGCTGAACAGCTCCTTTATTTTGAGGGCAGCAGGAGGAATGAGTAAGGGCAAAATCTTCCAGCATCCCAGGCTTCAGAGTCAGTGTCTTTGATGGGAGAAGTTGCCTCTGACCTGCAATTACTGTGTTGTGCAAGAGTGATCCTGTTGTAATTCTTCTGGCTTGAATAAATCATGCCAGTAAAATCAGTGCTTCTTTGATCAGAACAACTCACTGTCCTGCATGGCTGAAGGTAGGCAATCACCAGTCCTCTTGTCTGAAACAGAATGGGCATTTGTAAGTCAGGCTGGCTGATCATAAATTCATTTACCCAACAGTGATGTGGTCAAAATCAACTTGGTAGGCTTTGAACAGCCTATGGGCAATGAAACAATGAGTAGAAGGAATGCAAGGAGAAGAAAGTGGCATCTTTGTCCTCTGATGAGTGAAGCACCCTTCAGTCTGACTGTCCTGGAGCACATCTGTCCCATGCATTGCCAAATCAAGTGGGAGGAAAGCATCAGGTCTGTGGCTGCTGGGTCTCTTGGCAAAAGCCTAAAGCAGACCTGAAAGAACTGCATTTGACACGTCTGATGGAAACTCTCTTTCCTGCCTGTTCCTGGCAGATGCAAAATAATATCTCACCTGAGTCCCTGCCAGGGAATCAGTGATGTCCTCACAGAGGGACATCTCAGGCCAGACATCAGGGACTCTGCATAGGTGTGTTTCTGAACGATGCCATGTGTTTGCATCTGGGTTTAGTGCTGTGGGAAAGAGAGAGAGTGCAGCAGACAGCCAGGCTCAGTCTCAGCCCAGTCTATAAAAACAATCACTTAAGAAGTCTGCATGCAGCCATGCACAGCAAATGAAATGTTCCTGGTACATCAGAACAAACCTGCGACGCAGTGTTTCCATGGCTGCTTCCCCTTTCCTGGTATCTGATTTCATCTGGTTTGAGATATATGGTATTATATATTTCATATATATATTTAAACAAAATCACAGAAACTCTGCCAGTTGGTTCTCATAAAATAGCTCCGTTGAAATAATGCAGTGTCTGAGAGATTGGGTGTAATATGGTTAAATGCTTTTACAATCCCCCATTAAAGTAAGTGGATAGAAATTCATAAAATATTGATAGCATTTGAAAAGTGTTCATTCACAGATCCATCCAGAATGCGAAACAAGCCCAGAGCAGCGTGTGCTGAAGACAGATGTTGATACCATGATGTTCCTCTTCATGGAAAGAGAAGATGGACTTAAGTTAAATCACACTGAAAGGTAAGAGGCCTGAGTTCAAATCCTGAGCTGTAGTTTGTTTTAATCCAGTTACTAAACCCAGCAGTGCTCTGTTTTCCTGCTAAGCATGACAGAAATAACAATGCCAAACTGATGAGCGCACTACATTTCAACTATTCCCATCAAGAGACCAAGGGCATTAGTGAGACCTTGGAGTGGGGAGAAGAGCTGGGGTTTAAATCTCACTGATGAAAGAGGTGCTGGTTGCTTTTCAGTCAGCACAGCAATGCCCTGATCTCGCTCAGAAGGCAGCTGGCTGAATGACCTCCTGCTTGTGGCAAAGGTAATGGCAAAGCTGGCTGGATTTCCCTCTTTCATATCTACACACGAGTGGTGATGCGCTGGCACAGGCTGCACAGGGAGTGGTGGGGTCACCACCTCTGGGAATGCTCAGGAACCGTGGAGATGTGGCACTGAGGGATGTGCAGTGGGCACGGTGGGGTGGGTTTGGGTTGGATCTTGGGAAATCTTAGTGGTGTTTTCCATCCTTAATGATTCTGTCACACAGGAAACAGTACCATTCTTACCTCCATCGTTCCTCTTCATTGGATATCTCAGTTCTCATTCAATTTTACCTTCATGTCACTCGCCCGACTCAATCACAAAGGAGCGGATAATTTGGGCTCCTGTTTCTCATTTTACAAGAGCAGCTAAACTAACCCTGGGGTCAAAACCACCTGCCAGCCTCTCTGAACTCCTCCAGTACTGCTGTAACCATACCCAAGCTCACTTTAACCCAGCAAAACTCTTCAGAATGAGCAGATGTATTCCATTTATTTTCAGGGCTTTATAGTCCTCATCAACTTCCAACCTGCTGTTAACTAACTCCAAAAAAGCTTATGTATCTGTATACAGATCTTTAATACAGACATCCTCTCTGCTGGATTCTATGGTCAGGACTTTACTCACTATAAACCCGAATCATTTCACCCAAGCTGAGAAGTTTGTCCAAGTTTCACTGAAAAAAAACCCAGTATTTTACTCTTTAGGAGGCACTCAGCTGTGATGCTGCTATTTTGGTTACACAGTTACTGTATCTCATCTCAGAGGCTGCTGCACATCACAACCAGATCTCTCACCAGAGTGTAAATTAGAGTAAAACAGAGCTTTGCAATCCATTAGGAGTAAAGTGTCAATCTAAGGTTATTTTTTGCTGAGGCTGACTTCCAATTCTCTTCACCTTGTTTTATCCTCCAGCATGGCAGCAAGATCTGTATGTTTATTAAATGCATTAAATATCCATTTATAAATATGTATTTATTTAGTTTAATAAATATATATTTACAAAGCCATATTTATACATATATTTATAAATATTAGTATAAATAACTCTATTTATACACTAGCGTTCTATAGAACTACAGTTAGCAAATGCATTAAACGTAATGAAAAGCTTGCTATTTTCCACCAGGTTGGCAGCTGATCTGTCTTTCTTCTCCTTGCTCTGAACATTTATCCAGACCTGCCCGTGTGTTAAACCCTCATATCCTCCACACTTTGGGGACTTTCTCTCATGTTGTACAACAGAGCGTCTGTCTGAGAAGGAGCAGGAAAGTCGGTCCTGTGATATACTGCTGATGGGGAGCCATAAATTTTCTTTAGGGGAAACACAAGGATGTAGATCATAGATGTGGGAACTCTGGATCAATATTTTTTTCCTTTTTTCTTACATTGGGTGTAAGTAGCTGCCGATCTGCTCTCACCAGAGCAAGCAAAGTGAATCATCTCTCAGTGTTATCTTCTTCGTGTCTGTTCTACTACACAAAGACAAGCCTAAAAAGCCTGAAAAAGATTTTTTTTTCTCTCTCTAACCTTTACAGTGAGTTTTTTTAGCCAACACTTCTCAGACCCACTAAATACTCTGTAAATATGACCTCTTCTCTGTACTGGAAACCATTCCTGTGTAGCTGGTTCTCCCACCTCATATGTGAAAGACTGCATTATAATCACTCTATCATCTTCCCTTCAAAGATGAAGATGAAACTGCATTCTCGGGAGCTGAAAGAGATACTCTAGCTAAAACCTGAGCGTGTGAGCTTGAGAGGAATGGGAATCCCCTGCAGGCTTCCCCGATGAGACACGTTCCCCAAATGTCCTTGCAGTAGAATTGGTGTACTCAGTGCCTCAGGCCAAGTGATGGACTCTTTGCAATAATACCTTGAAGTTGTATGATATAATTCGTACAGTTTTATTCAAGAACATCTTTGTCTTCAGTACTACTACACCACTAAAGAATTAGATGAGTGATAACAGAGATAAAAGAGTTGACACGCCAGGAGGCTTTCATTTAGAATAGCTGTGATCATACTGTTTTAGATCCTGAATATCTTCTGTCCAAGGAATTAAGGCCTCTTACCAATGCTCATTACCTGGTAAAGGAAATACACTTCTGTTATAACCATTACAATCCTCTTGCTTGGCTGAAGTCATATATTAAACCCATGTCTGACCCTGGAATTAGAACCTGCAACAAAGATTCCTTCTGCTCCCTGTATCCTAAATCTCCTTATCTCAACCCATGTTCTCCGCTTGCCTGAAGACAGACACACTCACAGAAATGTTTCCTGGCAATGCAATAAATCCAAGCAGGGGTATGTGATAAGCTGCTACTTGCCCTCAGGGGCAGATAGACTTGTCCAGTATGGGTATCTCTGCTTCCTTGTGTTAATGAATGCTGTCTTTGAAGGGCCACACATGTTTTTCCCACACAGCAAACGCAGAATAACCTCTTTTCCCTCCTTCCTCTTCTCCTTTTCTCACTTACAGATGCTGGCTGCACAGCTGGTAAAATAGATAGGTCTTTCTTACTCTTTCATGCATGCTCTGTGAGTCCAGGTAGCTTTATGAATATGGTAATGGTTTCCAGAGCATGTCTGGACTGGAAATAAGACAGAAAGTCACAGAGGCTGGACTTGGAGAGATAACTGCAGGAATAACTCTGCTGCAGGAGAGGCTAAATCTGCAGTCCAGGTCAAATTAACTGCCTCCCCCCTCGCCCCATTAGTACAAGGAAAGCTCTTGTGCTCACCTGTTTGCTGATTACATCCATGAGGAAAGCAGCAGCTCTTGTTTAGTTTATTACCAGAAGGCCCAGGTTTGTGATAAAATGCATTGATTTATACAATGGGGGATCCTGCCTGGCACTTCAATGAAGTTGTCCTGCTGAGAAAATTACAGATAAACTCTTAATTTATTCTCCCTTTAAGGTAGAGTGGGAAAAGAGAAAGAAAGAGAGAAAGAAAGTACCACAAAAAAAAAGGAAGGAAAAACAAGCCAACAACAACCTCTTGATGCCGCTCATGAAAAAGTTAGCTCTCACCAGTCTGCTTCTGAATGTTGATATCCTGGAGATAGCATCCAGATCTCAGCCAGGGTTTGCTACCAGCAGAGTCTGGGCCCAAGGATCATTTGTGATGGTCCCTCCAGCTCAGCTCCTGCTGGCTCTGGCTGGGATCTCACGCACATTCTGTGGTATCAAGGACGTGGCTGCCTCCAGTGGAGATCACAGCTTGGCATTTCTTCTGAAAAAGCCATTTCCTACTCTATTAGAGAGGATGATAAACAGTGACTGATGGTTTAGCCAAGAGGGTCAGCAAAGAGGAGAGCTCTGACTTCTGGGGCACGTTAGAGTAGTTTAAGACAAAAGAGGCAGGGAAAAAAACAACAAGGGAGTGGCAAGAGGAAGGAGATGGATCTCAGCTTCGTGAGCGACGCCTTTGACAAATGTTTGAGTTCTAACCTTGCTTTAAAAAATTAATATTGCCTGGAGCCCAGAAGTAAAATGAAGCAGTATATCTAACCTGCCAAGAGCGCAGCGTTGGCATCGGCCATGCTTCTGCCCCTGTAGGTGTTGTTTGTGCTGGGATTTGAGGATGACTGATAACATAAATGATTGCTGAGGAGTGAAGCCACTGCTCCACATCCTTGGCTTCTCCTGGAGCTTCTCACAGCACCAAAGCCTGTTAACTGGTGACAGGTTTAGTCGAGAGAGGGATGTCATCCTGGGAGAGAAGAGATGTTCAAACATGTCCAATGGAGTAATAATCTAAAATCAAAGTTCCATGAGTTGCAAATGGGACTCCCAGCTTTCTGAAAGGAGCCTCGTTACTGAAATGAAGAGCTGTCAAGGATCAGCAAGCAAGTTCAAGGTGAAGTCACCTCTCCTGCATGAACTTGCCCAGGGCTTTACATTCACGTGTAAGCTGCCATCCCATTCCAGCTGTGCTGCCTGCACAGATGCCACCGTTTTCTATATTCAAAGTTGGGAGAAAACACCCAGCAGAGGGATTTTGATGCCTATTCACAGCTTTCCTCCTGCCAAAGTTAAGATCATTCCCCTGCTTGGTCTTGGCAACTTTTCCTTTTGTATGCTCCTTCAAAGAGTTTGTTAGGCTTGTTTTTTCCTCCCTGGCAGCTATCTTTAATTAAATCGCAATTCCCTGGGTGGCTTCCCTCTTCTGCTGCTGATTAGCGTAGCCAGTATCTATAACCCCCTGCTGCTGGAATCGGGACTTACAGGTCTCACGTTTCCCAAATCTCCTCTCCATCTCCCTCTCAATACAAGTGTTCCCATTAATAACAGTAAAAGCATCTTATAGAGCTTCTCATTCCTCTGGGTCCCGAAAGGCTTCCCAGGCTCTGGAGGGAGATAGGCTACCCACCCAGTGCATCCCAAAAAGCTGCAGAACAATGCAGCACGTGCCCTGAGATGGGAGTGTTGTATGAGATAAGCAGTTCCTTGCCTGGGAGCTGAGGGATCCTCGAGCTATAGTCCCCTATAAGCACAGGCTGTGTCTCGGGATGAAACTTGTGGCAGGTGTATGAATCAAAATATGAAAAGCAGTGGATACTGTGCTCATACTGATGGAGGGGGGATTGCCATAAAGGTTCTGCAGAGTAGCCTTGGCTAACACAGCTGCCCCTCTGCAGGTGAGCCAGCTGCCTCCAGACTAAACACAGCTTTTTAGCTCACTTTTTTTTTCCGAAAGGCAGAATGTTTATCCATTCAGCCTGTCTTCAACTCATACCCTGCTGCAACTGCTTGCTTAATGCTGTGTCTGAAGGAAAAAATATCAGTAACTGATGTTGCCACGTCTGCCACAGCACCGTGGCTTTGTGGCTGTCCCCAGCCCTCCATTGGCTGTGCCTGATTCTCATCAGGGTATAGCAGGACTGGGGCTCAGGGCATTGTGGAGGACATTAACACTGTATTTTAACCCCATCGTTATTTCTCCTGATATTTTTCTTTCCTTCTCCCGTTCCTTACCTCGTGTTCTGTTCTTTGACATCTTAATTCTAGTGCTTTTAGAAGGTTTTTTTTTTTCTCCTCTGCAGATACATATTGCTTTGTCACAGCCTGTTTCACTTCAGATTTTTTTCTCCCTCTTATATTATTTTTCTTTTCCTTTCAAGAAATATAGCTGCCAAAATGGAATCAAATTTGATGCAGTCTCTATTTAAAAGACTTTGATTGCAGGGAGAGGAGGTTAAATGTCAATGAATACGTTGCTTGAGCTTTTCTGTGAAGAATTTCAACTAATTGTTGCATATATGCATATTTTTTAATATAAAAAAATTATCAGCCCCCAGAACGCTCATAAATTTCTTTGACAGACCTGACAAGGGGTGAGAGACAGAAAAGATACTTTTCATTTATAGATGGGATCGAGCTGTAGACACCCTGTTCGTTGCAGGTGAGTTGGACTAGATGGCCCTTAAAGGTCCCTTCCAACTCAAACAATTCTGTGGTTCTATGATATAGTTTCCCCTGCACTGCCAAAATCTTCTCTAGCTCTTCTTCCCCTTTTTCCCCTTTTACTGTTTCAAGCTATTTACCATAGAAGTCTCCCCATATGCTCAGTGGGTGATATCAGTTCACACCTCTTTGTTCCCTTTGTTCGTAGGAATGAAGTGTCACAGAAATCATGCTCCAAAGAAATCATAACCCATGAGAACAGTGTTTGTCCTGTTGAGGTTGGAGGGAGTTGGATTTTTCTCTACCCACTCACCTTGAAATTAAGGGTGAAGTGGTCTTTAGATGGCTTGGAGCTTCAGGCTCACTAGTTCGGAGTGTCCTGGATGCTACAATAGCAAGAAAAAAGTCCATCCAGGATGCTGCCAACACATTCTCCCTCTCTGGTTTTCTCTGGAAACGAGGTGGAGAGAAAACTATTTCAGCTTCTCAAAAACAACAACAGAAGTATGAGTCTAAAGATGCACAAAGGTTTGGCATTTAAATATCACAGCTGTAGCCTTCTTAGAAATACCAGCGATACATAATGAATTATAGATTGGGCTGCTCTGCAAAATTCACCCCGCCTGCCTGTTCTTTAGCAGAGTCCTGGTCTGACCCAGGGGTTTGGTTCAGGTCCATCTCTGATTCTGAGTTTGCACCCTCTCTGATCTCTGACTTTTCCTGAACCCCCCCAGGTTTAGCTCTGAATATTAATGAACTGGGAAGGCATTGTCAGGCAAAGGGAAGCAAAGCCATGGTTTAAACATCCAGCACTAGAGCTCAGGGTGGAGTTAGAGCTCCTGAGGCTCAGTATGGGCTATTTTACTTTTCTTTTTCTCCCACTCCAGTAATAGTGTTGTTAACACTCCTTAACATGAGAGGTTAAATCTTCAAGGGATTCCTATGCAGTGGTACTAGTCAGTGTTCTCTCATCCTGATACTAAAGATGCAGAGAGAAGCAGGGAAATGCATGTCCAGGAGTTTCAATATCAGTGTTTGCCAGCACAGCCCACCTCCTTGATCTGTTTTCTTATTTTACAGCAGCACCCTGACCTCACAATGTCTCCCCCATCTTAGCATCTCCCCTTGTTTTTTTTCTCAGCAGCATCCCTGTGGTCACAGAGGACAGAACAACCACTGTAAGAAGTGTTGTTCGCACAGCCCTGCTCAGACATTTTAACCCAGTGCAAAAGCATTTGTTTTACCCAGCTGTTTGACTACTGCCTCACACCACTGTCTCTTCCAGTTTGAGGTGTTCTGCCAGTATGAGACAGTGTTGTCACCATTGCCAACCACCTCATAGAGGCTCATTGGCACTGGTGAGGGCAGGAAGGCGAGCAGCAGCTGCTAGGTCTAGGATTTACAGCAGTGAGAGATGCTTGTCAGCAGGAGGAGAAGGCTATCAGTCCTGAGAAATCCTGTCTCAGTGAAAATTGAAACTGTCAGACTGACTGCGTTCACTGCTCTGTCTCTGCTCTGGGACATTTTAATTATTATTCCTCGCTGGATTTTTTACACTCCTCTCTTAGCGTCATTTGAAAAAGCAAAGTGAATCCCTTGTGACCTTAGACCATGCCACCTTCTGTCTTATTCCTTGCACAGTTCTTGGGCCAGCCCTGGGCACAGCTGTGCACACTCACGTCCCCTCAGGAACCTGTGCTCCTTGATTTCTTAACCACCTTTGTTCTTTTTCTGTAAGGGTTTTGCATTCATTTCCACTAACACAACTGGCAACATTTGCATGGCTCAAGAGGAGACTTAATTTGAAGTAAAAATGTTTTTATCTCACCTTTCCCGCTTTCCTCTCTCCTCCACTCCCTCCAGAAGGCAGAGGATGCTCAGCTCTTCCCAGCATTTCTGTGCCTCCAGTTCAGATGTAACTGATCAGTCTGGCAGCTGATAGTAGGAAGCTACCAAACAAGGGAGAACTGCTGCAGTGCCCTACAGCATCCAGAACATTTATCTTCTCCTTTGAGCTCAAACCTCTGAGCCTTTCCATCCCTTCCTCCTCACTCTGATGCCAGGGCTTTGGATTTTGTTGCTGGGTCCTGGTGCTTAAGTACATCTCCTGCACAGGCAAGAACCACAGGACAGAGATGGACTGTGCTGTGATTGAGGCCACAAGCCACTCCAGCCTATACATGCCACCTACTGAAGCCACTCTAAATTCAGTTCTGGAACACTTATATCATGGCACTGCTCCTCAGTGCCCAGGGCTGCTCCATACCTAGGACAGCAGAACCAATGCTCAGAGCCGGGATGGGTCAGATGAGATGAGCTCCATCTTGGCAACACTGCCTATGGATCCTGCCTCCTGGAGCCCTCTATCAGGCAAATGGCAGTCTGACCTCCCAGGAGCCCTGCAAATAGGCACAGTCCCAGGCTAGCAGGCAGGCTTAATCCTCCTTTGATAAGGCACTGCAGGAGGACAGCTGCTCTGCAGATCTGCAGTGCTGTTCCTATCAGACAGCCACAGTCTCACTTGGAGGACTTTCACCCTCCAGCTAGTTTGCTTTGCTTAGAGCTGTTTGAGACAGATATATACACAAACACAGAGGGAGTTGTGTTGTGGCACTGTTTTAGCATACTCTTTGTTTCAGCGATTATGCTGACATAGAGTTCTCTTGCTATGTTGCAGTTTGGTGTTGTTGGGTGGTGGAGCTGGTCTTTCTTTCCTCACTAGCCAGTGAGGAAATGGAAAAAAAAATAAAAAATAGATGGAAGAACTCTGGCAAAATGAAAGAAAATAGGGGCTGAATTTGACCTCATAAACCTGTCACATAAACCACCCCAGACTTTTGAGAAACACCTTCCCAGGAGAATCACAGAATCATGTAATGGTTTGGATTGGAAGGGACTTCAAAGATCATCCTGTTCCAGCCCCTTCTGCAGGCAGGGTTGCCAACACTAAACCAGGTACTAGGTGAGGTTGCCCAGGGCTCTGTCCAATCTGTGCCTGAGCACCTCCAGGGATGGAAACTCATGGTAAAGTGAAGCCAGATGGGTGGACTATCTACCAAGAGTCTGAAATTGCATAGCTGGAGGTGAAAACCACTACTAAGGTTTTCAAAGTGTTCAAATAGATATTTTCAGATAATTTCTGAGCCTGTCTTAACTTGTAAGCATCCACTTATCAACTAGGAGATGTTTATTGCTTTCAGACTGAGGTTCAGTGTGCTGAAGACGTAGGAAAACACAGTAGGGGCAGTCGTGCCCATTTTTGAATAACTTTTTTTCCAGATTCCTTAAAAAGGGCAAGACAGGAAAATAAAGTGCTGATAGTTGTTGGCAAAACCAGTGTCAGTGTTGGTAACTGGAAATGGGCCACTCACAGTGCTTTGGGTTTATGGTTATCCTTTGTGCCAGTCTCTTCTCATCTGAGTCCATTGTTAAGTAAGAGCCAAACACTTCCAAATTCTCCCAGTGCTGCCATTGCTGGAAGACCAAGCTCCTGTGACAGAAAGACTGCAACAATGGAAGTCAATGCAGAGACATCCCATTGTGTCCCCTCCTCTCTGAAGAGGCTCATCCTAACAGAGGTTTCTTTTTTTTTTTTTATTTCCTTTTTGCATTTCCACTTCCCATTAAGCCTCTTCAGCCCTTTTATTAAGGTTTATTTTTACCTCAGTGCAAGAGGTTAGGAGCACGCGGCTCTGGTTCTGACTGCTTGGCATTTTGTGCAGGTTGTACCACGTGGTGCTTCATACTCAGCCAAAAATAACTCTGCTGCTTACCTACCTGCAGAGACCATGTATTCCCAACTCCTTTGCTTTTGTTTCAGGGCGATTTCTTGGTATGGCAGGGGGGTGAAAAGCCACTGGGCTTGGAGCTTGAGGGATGGGAGAAAGCAGTATGACATCGTGACATGTTTCTGCTTTTTTGAATAGCTGATCCTCGTGTTTCCCGCCCTCTCCTTTTGCCATGAGAGAGGAGAAGTGAGGTCAAGGCAACTTTTCTCGGCACCAGGCAGGCCTGTGTTTGAATAGAAAAAATAAAGGAAGTGGAGAAAAGAAAAGATTTGCTTTCACGAGGAGCGCTCACCGGAGGGCATCGGGAATGTGGTGGGAGAAAGCAAAGTGATTTACACCAGCACAAAGTCCCTCTGCCATCAGCAGGAATAACAGGAACCTGATGGCTCTCAGCAGTGGGCTTTGCTACACCATCCCTTCCTTTAGAAACCGTGCTAGAGAAGGAAAAGCAGAGCTGTGCATGACAGCGGTGTCTGCAGTGCTGCTGCAGAGCTGCCCCAGCCATGGCAGATGTCCATGGCACCGAATGCAAAGCACAGAGAAAATGAATCAGTTGATGTATTTGTAATGGAGTATCAATTGTTTTCAAAACGTTTTATTTTGAATCTGGAGTTTACCTTTTGTAAAAATTGAATGTCTCAAACCTGTTTTATTTCTTGTGAACACCCAAATGAATACTGAAAGCATAATCTTCTGAAAGCTGTCTTTTCTTTTCTTTTTTTTTTTTTTTTTTGGTGTGTTTCGATTTTTTGTTTGTCTGTTTCAGAACTGGGAAAAAATATGCAGTAAAGTGTTTTTCCTCTTTATGTTAACAGTTCCTTACCTTCCAATCAGACAAGATTATTCAGTCAGAAAATTTCTGGTTAGACACATAGTACTGAGGAGCAGGTAGCGTGCAAATTCCAGGCTTTTTACATTCAAAATCCATGCCATGGGAGCTCAGAGGAGGGAAGCAACTCCTCGCTGGAGGTGACGTGATGCCTTCCCGTGCACGTCCTGTGCCTGACAAATAGGTGACAACAGGACAAGAGAAATCAATAGGACATGAGGTAATAGCTGTAAGTTGCACCAGGGGACGTTCAAGTTGGATATTTAAAAAGGTTTCTTCCCAGAAAGAATGGTGCTGCACTGGCACAGGCTGCCCATGGAGATGAAGCCACCATCCCTGGGGATGTCCCAGAACTGTGAAGATGTGGCACTGACGGATGTGTCAGTGGGTATGATGGGATGGACTGGGGCTAGACTTCGGAATCTTGGAGGTCTTTTCCAGCCTTACTGATTCTATGATTCTATGACACTGCTTGATGAGGGAATCCTACCGTGCAGGTTGAACACGTGTGCCAATGTGTTGGAGTGACAGTGCTGGAGGTAACACTACCCTAAATAGAGAGCTGGGAGATTCATTTTCTATATTAAAGTATTGATTTTTCATAAACTAAGAACACAAAAGCCCACTGAAAACAATCCAGCCCCAGTGTAGGAAGCTGAAAAATTAGACAGCACTCTAAGCCCTCGTGGCTGTGATTTGTGACAAGACTTTCTGTTAAAAAACCCTTATTTATAGGCAGTGAACTGCTAAAATGTCAAAGGTATGGTTCCAGCACTCTGAAAGTTTGTTTCCTCTCCAGCACGATGCTGCGGATCTCCAGTGCAGTCAGACACTGTCAGCAAACTCAGACTGATGAGATTCCTTTTATGTTCTCTTTATGGCTACGCTGAACAGATCCTCAAAAGAGTTTTTCGGTTCAGCTTTTCAGCTGTTGCATTATCATCTTCTGATGGGAAACAAGAGATATAAGTTCAAAGCTGAATTAAGGGATCACCCAGTTCCCAGTGGAAGTGGTCACAGGAAAACCCTTTTCAGGAATGTGGTCATCCTGGGACTTGTGTCAAAGACTGCATGCCCCTGCTTAAACCAGAATTCAACTGTGGTTCATGCAGAAACCGTAAGTGTAAGAAATCTACGGCCTTGGTTATGCAGCGAGGCAGAGCATTAAATCATAATGGTCTCATGTTTGAAATTTATGAATCCATTACATTCTGAATTAGTTACATTTCAATTTGTTGGTTCTAGATCATTTTTATTTCATTGAAAGAAAGGAGAATAGTAAGGAGTCAGGCTTTGTGCTTAAGTGTAAATTAAGCTACCGTCAGACTGGGTTGGAAATCAAATCTGCAGCCAGACGTCAGCAATCCTTGGGCTTCTATCAGTATGGGTCCTAAAGCCTGGGATCTATATCAAGGAGATATCTAGGGAAACAATGGGATACTTGTAGGGGAACTAAGATGCTTGTCACCCTGAAATACTGTCACTCCCATCATACATGAATACTGTTTTCTTGGGGCAGGGCACAAGCCCTGGGTGAAAGACACCTCTGCTAAGGTCCTGTGCTTTGCTCACTAGGATCCCATTGGTACAGAAGTGGATTGTTTGGCCCAGGAGGAGAGATCAGTGAAATGGTTCAGGTGCAGAACCAGTCACCCTGGTAAACTTTCACTCTTGAGCCTTATGACTGTGTCTTTTTCTGTTGGATATGATTTTAAATAAACATGAAGGGACCAGCCAGGCCATAAATGCAGGTTTCTAAGCAACATAAATAAATCCACATCTGCATTTAGAGGTGCAGGCAGAACGTCTCTGAACAGTTTTTAGTTTTCTTTCCTTCTTTTCCTTCCCTTCAGAAACACAGAGTTTAAGCATAGGAAGAAAAATAATAAACAAAGAGCTGTCTGTCATAGGGATGGATAATTGTAGGAGACTGCACGAAGAAGGGCAGCAGAAAATGTGCCCCCATTTTCAAGGTATAACACAACACTGTTGTCATCACATCTGGACATTTTTGGCACCTACTGTTGACTGTCCAGGCCTAGACAATCACCAGGAGTAAGATGATGAAAGGTAAAATGAGCACATTGCATTTACGCACAAGTGCAAGGAGGTAGGGAAAAAACAACAAGGGTAGTTTCAAACTTGCTGAGCCTCAAGGCAGATCAAAAACAATTGCACTGGACAGGATATAATCCAGGACAGAAACAGAGTCTTACACTGAAAAGGCATCACTTTGTTTGTTTGCTTCTCCCATGTTCAGAGAGACGCTCGCT
Source organism: Callipepla californica brunnescens (assembly GCA_023055505.1). Classification (NCBI taxonomy): domain Eukaryota; kingdom Metazoa; phylum Chordata; class Aves; order Galliformes; family Odontophoridae; genus Callipepla; species Callipepla californica. The sequence goes on along the minus strand of JALIRH010000028.1, from coordinate 5,908,855 downwards.
TGCATGTGTTGGGAGATTTAACTCTGTGCAGATGGAAGGAAATGATTTTCAAACTACCTGTTTGTAAGCTAGCTCGAAAATGACAGCACTGCCACTGCTCCTTTTGTTCTAAACACCCAATTAAACTGGCTGTTTACACCTTCCTGCCAGATTCCTGTCTCCAAGCTGAAGGGAGCTGAGCAGCTAATGAGGCGCAGCATGGGGACTGGCAGGGAAAGGCAGGAGGTTCCCGAAGATTTGCAGACTCAGCCCACAGCTGTGGCAGAGGGAGGGTGGGCTGGGCCAGGTGGGATCCTTCCTGGCCCCGTGGTGAACGAGGGGCACATCTGGATGGCAGCTGCGTCATGGAGCAGGCTGTGGGCAATAGGCAGCCAGGTAATGCCCTGGAAGATAGAAACAGAACAATTGTAGCTTGACTATTCCTCGTTTATAGTGCAGCATCACTACAGGAAGTTATTATTTCAGGACGGAGTTTATCACAGAATCACAGAATGGCTGAGGTTAGAAGTGACCTTGAAGATCATCAGGCTCCAGCCCCTTCTGTGGTTGTCCCCCCCAGGTCAGGCAGCCCAGGGCCCATCCATGACCCTGGTCATCTCCAGGAATGGGGCACCCACAGCTCTGGGAAGCAGTGTCATGACCTCACCACATTTTGAGCAAATAATTTCTTCCTAACATTTAACATAAATTTCCTGTTTTAGTTTAAAGCCATTCCTTCTCGTCCTATTAATATTAGGCCATGTAAAAAGTCAGTCCCCCTCCTGTTTATAAGCTCCCTTCATGTACTGGAAGGCCACAATGAGATCTTCCCAGGGCCTTCTCTTCTCCAAGCTAAATAGGCCCTAGCAGTGGGGAACTGATGATCAGAGCAACCAAACAGGCTGAGCAAAACTGTTGCTCTAACTCTAACAGAGGTGTAATTAAGAAATTGCTGCCCGTTACACATGATGAATGCTCCTACATCCAACACCAGTACTGATGGAAGAGGTATGTTTACTGCTTGCAGCTGAAGGACTTGATGACTGCAGTGGTCTCTTGGGGAAGAGCTGTGCTCATCAGCATCTGGGTTAAAACCCCTGATAGAGCTCAGATACATTTTCCAAATCTCGGAAATTCTGAAGCAGGAAGCCAAGAATTTCTCTGTTGTTGAGGATGGTAGGGTGAGGAACTCTTGGTATTTTGAGCAGAGCAGTCCTTGTTCTCATGTTTTAGGGGTAAAATATACTCTGACTTGCTGTACTAACAGCCTGCACCCCAGTGGACTGTCACTTGTATTAGAAATACTTATTTGTTTGCTGGCTTCTTGGTGATAACACAAGATTTATGCTTTTATAACATTTTATAACATTCTAGTCAAGGCAGAGAGTTGTGTTACAAGTTGTACTGCCCACTGGGCTTGAGATTTACACTGAATAAATATGAATGTGGCATCTCCTTACTTACAGAGCCCGCTTAGCTTGGCATGAAGATCTAAGCATGTATGTTTCCCGTTCAGAGAGCTGCAGATCTGCAAACAGGACAGAGAGAGCCCCAAAGGGAAAAATCTGCTTAGCAAACTTTCCGACAAGCCCTTGAAGCTACAGCCTCGCAGCGTGTGGTAAGGAACTCAGATGTTCTCTCATCCTGAGGCGATGTGAGTCTGATTAGGTTTGATTGTGTGTTCTGCAGGCATTATCGATCAGTCGGATGATTGATGCGCTGGTTGCTGTCAGTGCCTCATCTTTGATGTAATTGCATGAATAATTTGCCAAGGCCAGGCACTTTGTCCTCAAAAGTGTTAATTATATAATATATATGTGTGTGTATATGTTTAATTTCTATCTCAATAGAGATTAAATGATTTCTAAACGTTCTGTATGCCTCACCCAGAAAGTGGAGAAGTGTAAATCCATAAATCAATGGATTTACACAGATTCAAACCTGAAAGGTTGTGTGGTATGGATGTATCTTTTCCACTTGGACTCATTTCCTCTGAGGCTACGAATGGCACAAACTCCATTGACACTGGGGTAATTTTACAAGGAGCCTGCTATCTTCAGTCCTGGGGTTCAGAAGAATCCCTTTGCAGGAAGGCTTGTGACCCTGAGCAGCTCAGCACAATGTTTATCCTTGCAAACAATGACAGTACGTATATAAATATATAGATATTATAGCTGAAGTGGCACCAGATGGATAATTGCAGCCCCTGAGTGCCTAATCTACTCTCCAGGACATGGGCAGTTTTCTGAGCCAACAAAACTTAATTGAACTTTCCGTTCCAGCTGGAAAAGGTTATGGATCTAGCGAGTGCAAACGGAAGGCAGGATGAAAAGGTCAGATGTTCTGTTCTCTTCGTAATGGATTGACCGGGGACATGTTTTTATCTTTCTCGCAACCGCTGGATTGTAAAACTTAATTAGCAAGTCACTTCTCTCCCCTATCTGAAGGCATGTGTATGATGATTACACATAGATCACATTTTATGGACATGTCATGTTTTCATTTGAGAGCAACAGCCTGCATGAGGGACATTCTTGCCACCTATTTACATCAATAGTTCAGAGAAGAGCCAGTAGGACAAAAATGAAATCTATCCTTGACATCAGATGCATCAGTTCAGTTTCCAACGACATCTACTGATGCGGAGCTGCAGTTGCTCAGTCTGCATCTGCTGTGTGGTGAAGTGACAAAGGAGGAGTTGCAAACACAAGCGAAAAAGAGCCAGAAGATTTAGGGCTGGAAAGGGCTGAATGCATGGACAAGGATTATAATGTGAGGCAAGAGAAAATAAAGAGAGAGGAAGAAAAACAAGAGGGGATTTGTTCATGGTAAAGAAAAATGTGCAAAAATACTATGAAAAGTACAACAATGTTTGAGTTCAGAGGACAAGAAGGCTGCCTATACATCTTGCCTGGAGAATTATGCTTTTGGAATTGAGAAGTGCTGTCTCATTATCTGAGAGCAGATCTTTTGTGATCATAGGGGAATAAATGTCTATTTTAGATTAGATTTGAAGGGAGAACATCTACCAACATGGACAGTCAAGAATTGGAATAGATTGGTACTAGGCTGGAATCACGGGAGGTTTTTAAAAGCAGGTTAAAAAACAACCTGTCAAGAAAGATTTAGGTGTAGATGATCCATCTTTGGGGTAGGATGGACAGAACAACCTCCTGAGGCCTACTATTTTTAAATTTGTTTTCTGTGATTCTATGTACTTCCACTTCCTTAGTTGTGAAGATCATGCCCAGAGCATCAGATATGGCCTCAGCAAATCAAGAACTTTCTGTGGGATGAAACCTGAGTTAGTCATACACACATAGAAACTCACACTGTGAATCACGGAAGATCTTCTCCAAGTGGGAAGAGGGGGGAGGGTGAAGAAGTTTTAAAAGGCATTTTAATTTTTCAGTGGGGTAATTCTGAAATCTAGCATTTCCCTTTCTGACTGGTAGTATAGATATTTATAGGAATTGTAACTAAGTGCACAAGGCTCTGAATTCTTTGAGTTTTGGTAAGCTTTGTAAGAAATGCTGTCATTTTCCTGGAAAGCTCAAACAATTAAAAGGAAGGGTGATGAGAGCTACACTTAGCACTAAGAGAAAGAACGGAATACAATGGAACATACTGTCAGTCAGAGTCTGGAGATGAGACCCCTGTGCAGTGCAGCTAATTTATCTCTAGAGTCATCAGATATTTGGTTTTCAAGTGTTGCTGCAGTCAGATTCACCTTTCTTTTTCTTTTTCTATGTTTGAGTCTTCCTAGACCTCAGCTGTCATCCCCATCAGATGTGCCAGAACTCCAGCACCCAAGCTCCTCCTTACACCTCCAGCTTCTCCCACATTCACACGCTGGGAAAAGAGCCCAGAACTGTGCTGTAGTCTGGACTGTGTGTTCTGGTAGGGCCACACAAGATAAGGAGCTCTAGTGAAAGGCACAGTCTGTGGCTGGCAGCCTTCTTCACAGTGACTTTCAGGTGGTGGGAAGCCATCCCCACTCCTGTGGCACGTCAGCGATTATGCACATTGAGCAACGTGCATGGGAGTGATAAACTTGGCTTAGGATTCAGCTTTTTTGGTGCAGCAGTTTTTTGTACACCTAAGGATTAGGATCCAGGGGTTTTGATGTGAATCGAGCAAGTTAAGCACTTTCCTTTATAAATGGGTTATCGCGTTCATTACAAAACCAGGATGGATTGCTTTATGGGTGATAGAGAGAACCTAGGAAACAAAGGCAAAACTTCCTGCTGAGAAACTCCTTTACTGAACAGCTTCAGGAGGGAAGTTGCAAAGCTGTCAGAGGAACTGCACAGGGAAGATAAAGAGACAGGAGACACAGACTGAGCATATCTACAACACATCAGACAACACTGAGTCAATCAAAGAGTCATTAATCCATTGGACTATGAACCTTCCACTCTGATGCTGCCCGATCCATTTGTGGACGGCCAGAAGTAGGAAAGCAGCATAGCAGATACTGGTCACCAGGGACAATAAGACAAGAAACACATTCAGTGTTGTTCTTTGCCTGGGAATCTGGACAGAGTTCAGGATATTCAGGCCATAAGAGAGAATTTCTTGAAGGGGATGATCATGAGTGATGGTTTTGCCACTGAAGCCCAGCTATATTTAAAGCTGGGAAGAAACAGTCAAGGATAAGACATGCAAGTCCTAATGAAAGGAGAAAATCTGAGCAATTTTTTTTCTCAAACATCTTCCTTCAGAGCAGATTTCCTTTAATAACATCCGATGAGAACTCTGGCCTTGTGCATGCCAAGAGGAGGGCTGTTCGTGCCTCACAGAGGGCCGTACTTTCATTCCTTGAGAGCTAAAATGTTGAAGTTGAAATGACAGTTTCCTGGTTGTGTTACCACAGTAAAAAACAAAGTGATGACTCCGTCATGATCATTCAGTATTTACGTGGGCTAGAAGTTCGCTATCAAAATGTGCTTAAATTAAAGCAAAAAAAATTCTAGCAAAAGCCAATGGATGCAAACTTCAAAGGTGCATTCAAACTTAGATGGAGGTGTGACTCTAAACAGCAGTGGTAATTAATCACTACGGTGCTAAATGCTGTGGATTACCTGCCACCTGAAGCCCTTAAAAAGACACCCCTGCTTAATTTAAAGAGGTGTTACTGTATAAATGGAAAAGGAAGGGATTGATATAAATTAGCAGGTGAGAGACGGGACTTCAGATTAAATAAGTTCCCAGGCAGCGTTATGTGCATCAGTGTTGATGCAAAATCTACTTCAAAATGGCATGTGAATGATTTCAGGACAGAGCAATGCCACCTGCTGCCCATGCTCAGATTGCAACCCATCGGCAGGTGATTGTGACCAGCAAAATAAATGTGGGTACCCACAGATTCAGATAGCACCATAGAATCATGGAATCTCATCGTCTTCCCTTCTGGCATTAAGATTACTTAATCAACTTGACCTCAGTTGAGCCAATTAATTGCTTGGTGATTATTCAGTCCTGTAATCTTGATCACTTAAAGACGTGTGAAATAGATAACAAAAATGGAAAGACAAAGAACTGAATATGAGAAAGGACCTACATCCTAATTGTCAGAGGTACTTTGTGATGTCTGGTGGAGGATACTCTCATCTGGGCAGGGAATGGCCCAAGGCTCCTGTTCCATATTTTGAAATTCTAGTAGTTTTCTTTTTGAAAATAAGCAGTATCTACATATACTTTTAATTTTCTGTATTTTTTTTTTTTATGATAGAAGTTGTTCCTTATACGTGTTCTGTTCAGTCAGTATTTATTTTTACTTTGATTTTGACACTTTTATTTTCTTCACATATTCTTCATGACTGAACTTCTATTTTCAAATCCATTCTAAAGCAGGTGGAAATTTCATTAAAAAGCCTTGTAGAGGAGAAGTTTTGACAAGCTTTAAAACATCTTCGGGGTTGTTGTTGTTGTTGTGCCTGGTGCTGCTGCTGTTGGAACACATTTTAAATTGACCTTATCCATAAAAGTGACATTTACATGGCATAATGCAGTGCTATGTAGAGATACCTAACCTAACAGAATACACAAAGCAACGTAGCTATTTAGTACACAGTGCTGTCTGAGCTGATCTACCCTCTGGGATCCTATTTATTTCATACCATATTGATGCTGACCTGCAAGAATAAGTTGTTTTCATTTACCGTAATCTACAACATGCAGGTAGACTGCGAGCACGAGGTGATTGACATGCTCTAAGTCTGGACCACCAGTTATCACATTAACTCCACTTCCTTTAACTGCATCTTTAAAGTGGTGAAGCCCCTTGGTTGGAGGACATCTTCTCTGTGCAGCTGCCAAGCTCCAGAGCTCAGCGTTGTTCTCAGCCTTTGCCTCTGGACAGAATTCTCTGATATTTAGTGCAAACCTGTGTCAGTTTGTAAAGTAGAGATAACAATACATCATTTGCCCCTGTGGGAATTCTGTAAAGCTTCATCAGCCAAAGTTAGTGAGGTGCTGCTGCATAATTGTATAGTATTATTGCTGGACTAGCAAATGTTATTGCTTGAAAAAAAAAAGGAAGAAAAATAAAAGATGTAAGAAAAAGAAAGGTATATAGGCAGAAAATAGGCAATGTCAATGTTTGTAAAATTTCTGCTTCTTCATAAATACTGAAGTTCTATAATCCTCACTGGTGCTGTTGATTATTTATCTGCATTTGAATTTTAATGAATAAAAACCCATTTATTTGTCACAACTCTTACAGTCCTGGCTCTCTGCAAAATTCTCCTTTGCTTCTCAAAGCATTTATTTTATGGTGATTTTTAGCATGAGGATATGACTGACACGCAACCCTAGATCTAACCTACAGAAGTGTTTCAGCAGCTTGAGATGGTATATACAGCCAGAAGGAAGGATCTAATGCATAAACCCCTGGCTGAACACCAGGAGAACTAGGGCTCAGTTCCTGGCTCTCCTGGGGATGTCCCATGTCCCTCTCTCCAGGTATCCCTTGCTCCATCCACATTTTCTGGGGTATGTCCTCCACGTCCATCCTGCACATTTGGGAGACACTTGAGGAGGAGATATCTGTGTGCACACTGAGCACATGAGCTCAGCTCCCCAGAAACCACATCATGAGTTGGAGAAAGCTTCATCTGCAATTCACATGAGCATATGCAATAAAATACACCAAGCTCACGATCTGTGTGTGCCATGTGTGCACCCTGTGCTCATCCATGTGCATCAAATAACTCCTGCACAGACCTGTGACAATCCTTCCACTTCATTTGCATCCACCCATCTGTAAATAGAAGGACTGATGTTTTCCTGTAATGGAAGATATTATCTGTGTACCAAGCATCCATAAAGAAAAAATATTTAGACAAGGGACTATACTTGATTTCCAAAGGAGGTCTTCAGAAGAGGATTTGAGCCACACATTCCCGACTTCTGTCGACCAGAAGTGTAATGCATGTCACTATTGCTACCAGTGAAAGACAATGGGGAATTTTTATCCTCTTGTAGCATTCCTTTTTAGGCATATATTTCAAACTGGGATCCTGGTCAAAAATAGTAGTTACATACTCACTTTTCTCTAGAGTAAGTAATACCACCATAGGTAATACAAGAAAAATTAGGTCTATGTACTCCAGATTTATACGCAAGATGACTCCTAGCAGGATGATTTTTTTCACTAGAGTGGATAAATATAGCATCTTCAAAGTCAGAGAACTCTTGCAAGTCATAATGACTACCATTCAAATGTGAAACTCACTTGTGCTTCTGTTATCTCTTCCCATAATGTTCCGTAGTAACAAAGAGCAACAGTAATTTCAGCAGATGAAGCTTTACAGTGTTCCAGCACCTATGATAATTATGGTCCTCACTAAGCAGAGAAGTGCGGAGAAATGAAATGACTTGATCCAAAATGTGCAGAGAGTCATTGTTCAATTCAGTTTAAAACCCATGTCCTGTCACAGCTCTTTCTGACTTCCAATAACCAAAGCACACTTCTGGCTACAGGGTTTATCTGCGTGATCCAGGTAATGTTTGCAATGATGTCTTTGAGATGAGAAACTGTATGTGGCATAATTCATTCCAGGCGAGACCCAGTGCCTTGCCTCAAGTTTTCTTTGAGTTCAATTCTAGTGAGTGTGCTTTGGTCAAGCCTATGGGGTCTGTCCCACCAGGCATGCCTTTCTTGAAGATTGCTGCTTCATTTTCTCTGTCAGGTTCTTTATCTGCCTAGCACCAAACCTATCTTCCTTTACCTTCTCATTTGTGTTCAAGGTATGAGACAGTTTCCCAGGAAAGGCTGTGAGTGTTCTATCAAACTGAGAGCGAAGCAGAGAAATGAAGTTGCTGCTTTTTGAGTTTTGCTGGTGATCGAAAGCAGTTTTAATATGTGACAGTTCCACCTACACAGCAGCTCTGCTAGGAGCAAGGGAAAGTTCTTGCCAAATGAATTCTTTTTTCCTAATGGAAGATGACTATCTGAAGGGGAAAAAACTATCACGGTGATCTGGTGTTCTGTTGTGGAAAATAAATCAAATTTAACTCTTCAGGTTGTGGCATCTCTGAAAACTCTGATCTTCAGTCCAAAGGGAAGGAAACTGCTGGGAAAATTCACTGCCTTTTCTGTCCTGCCACTCACATGGCAGTACTGCTGTATTTAGAAGTGCTCAGTGGCTTATGAGACCAAAACTAATAGTTTATGATTAGTTTCCAATTGCACCCATTGTTCTGCAACTCTGAAGGCAATTATCAGCATAGGAGACACATGCCACACAAGCTGGCCTGATGCAGCTGCACAGACTGTGTTTAAAAATAGTCTTCTGAGTAACTAAAGAGAGAACTCCACTATTTCAGGTGTGCAGCTATGACGGTTTTGGCTGGTGCCATGCAATTCTGCTTGACCTCCTTTCTCTTCACCCATCTGCCTGACTTCACAAAGCTGTCAGGAACCTCTGTCCACTCTACCAATTGTGGTTGACACTGACCAACTGGATCCAAAATAGGCAGACAATGGGACAATCCCACTGCAAGAACTTGTTTTCTTAGGAAGCCTATTTAAAACCAAGGAAGAGAAATCTCTCATTTTGACGCAGAGAGGGTCAACATATTAACTTAAAATCTTGGGATTTTTTCACACAAGAGAGCAGTTTTTTTGTTCAGATACTTTGCAGCTTATGACCCTCAGTTCTAACTTCGTCTGAAGCTGTGGCTTACCCAAATTTGGTGCTGTGTGGCTCCACAGTTGAGATATTCGAGTGTGACTGAAGTCCAGGTTCACTTCCTAGGTGTGCCACCACAACAGCAGGTGTGTTACATGCTCTCTGTGCCAACCTTGCAGCTAGGAATGTTTTTTTCTGTCAAGAAATTAAAACAAGGCTCAGTCAAGGTTTCTAGGAGCTGCTGTTGTCACTATTACTGACAAAGGGAAGCGACTTTGAATGTGAAGGACTTTTGCAGTAGCTCCTGCATCCAGACTTGCAGAAATCTGTGATGAATAGCAGATGATTGCTCTTTTGGAAGGACTGGGCTTGCTTCAAGTTTAATCAGTAAACAGCTTCTGATTATTTTTTTTTTCTGTTCTGTAAATATCCCCTGAGTGTTTTTGAGGTGACCGTGGCCTACGGTGTCTTTCACACCATGAACTCTGCTACTGCACAGCACCCTCCTCCCCACGCCCACTGAATTACTCTGCGGAATAAGTGCAGCAAACATTGCCCTGCACTTCAGAGCTGTCATCTGAGGGTGACCAATGACTCCTGGAGAGTGTTGGACAGAGAGGCGGAATTTGTCCTTCAGGAACAGTGACCTTTCTTTCTCATGTGAAGAACCAATAATACTTTCCAAACAAGCTACAATACAAACCCAGTGCAAGCAGATGGGCACACGCAGACAGATTTTATATGCTCTGAGATTCTGCCTCCCTCCCTTATGATGAAGGGGATTACACTTACTGAATATTTTTGGCTATTCAAGCTGTTTTAACAAACTATAATTGAGCCACACTATATCAGATATATCTTCATATTGTCATGGTGTTAGGGATATGCCATTCTTTCATACTTCAGAACAGGGCTGAATTTATGTTATTGAGTTTGGAAATATTTCTTGGTAATCTTCTGTTTATACTAGACAATTTGTACATTCCAGCTGCTAGCACTATGGTAGATAATGGTCATGCGTGAGTCTATCTCCAATAGTAACATACAGAATATCAAATCCCAAATGAGATCAAATATAAGTGCAGGCACGAACACTCACACCAGGCAGTGGCTCCTGAAAAGCATGCATCTTCCTCAACATGCACTATTGTAGATTCAAGTAGTCACGCTGGGAATAAATCTCTAATAACAAGCCGTAAAACACCAAAATCTTACTGTCTGAACCTCAGGGTCTTGTGCTATATAAATGATGTCTAAGATTTTGCCTAAATGGAAAACCAAGGGCAGATTCCTTACACAGCGAGGCTGTAGAATGTGTGAGCCCTTGAGATGCATTCCGGGCCTACTTTCTCTGATATTTATAGTAGAAGAATTCCAGTTCAGAGCATGGATTTCCTGGTAATACAGCAGTGATTGCCGACTTTCCAAGAGCACCGTAAGATACATCATTTCAGCAATGGCTTTGCATGGATTTGAACCATTTCTGGGTTACTGATGTCTGATAGTGTCAGCAGGAGGAGGCCTGTTTCTGCAGTCTGCTGTAGACAGTTTGATTTAATGTCTGATTGCATTTAATTTGTGGCAGCAGCCCAGATGCTATGGCCATAGGTGCCTAGAAAATCATTAAGCAAATGCAATAAGACACATGGAAACCTAAATCAGAGCCCAAGGACACCTGCATCCTGAGATATCGTCTCATAGCTACAGGCCATTTGACCTTAGTCTTTATTCCATGGTCATGAGCTTTTAGTGAGCTGTTGGAGAGGGACCAAAGATTTGCAGAAAGACTGTTTTCTGCAGAAAACAGCCTGACCTATTTTTTATGCTAACAGTCTGCTTCTTCCTGGAGCTGAGGCTTAAGCTGTGGGTTTTTACACAGCTGTGAGGTGACAGCCTTTACTCCTCAGGTAAAGCTTAACAATGGAAGAATTGTACGTATGGGGCTGTAGAGGTGAAATTGACCTAAAGGTGAAAGTTGGGGTCTGTACGCATGTTGAATCACATTTTGCCCCAGTGGATAACATTTTAGAGGGCCTAAGGTGGAAAAGTGCAGCTCAGTGTGAATAGCCCAGAACTTGAAAGAAAGATCTGTTCTTATTGTTCAGGTCTAGGAAACATGGTTGCAAAAGTCTCTTCTGGAAAGAAATGAACAAACTAAACATACTGAGAAGCGAGCAAATCGAAACATTGCCTTTCAAAAAATGCTTAAAATAAAGCCACACGTATTTCAGATTTAAAGCATTTCCTTCTTCCTAATTTATTTCAAACTGAATCACAAAGTGAAACAATAACTAATGTATGAAATATGTTTTTATTGTCCATTCTGTAATTTTTTTTCCCTGAAGGTGTTAGTAAGTTGGAGCTAGACTCTCTGGATCTGCAAGAATATGATTTGAGGTTTGAAGAGTGACAATCCTGTAGGCTGACAGATACGCCTCATTTGAGCAGCCTGGACCCCAGTTGTGACATAAAACTGTGGGAAAAACAAAGGCAAAGAGTCTTATCCACAGGCTGTATGCTTTGATTAATCGGACTGCTGGGGTCTGCCACAGGGATCTGGAGGTATTCCTGAGGATTGATCGTATTACTGTATCGATTCATTTCCGCTTTTAATCTGTTTGCTGCAAATCGAACACTTGAGTAAAGTTAGCTCAGTTTCAGCTCCAGCTTTCCTCAGTGCTGAACAGTTTTATATCCAAAGGACTGCAGATGGGGTAGGACTTCTTGCTTTCTCCGAGCAGATTTCTTATTTCTGGAAAGAAGGAATTGTGCTTTTCTCAGTCAGTGATGAGGAATCACAGTGGAAGGGCAATTTCTGGTGTGGATACCCCACCACATTCACTCTAACTCAGTGCCACACTAAAGGCCAGCCTTTTTGTGGCCATGAAGAGCTCATGCTCTAGCTGAGTTTTGGACTGATGAAGTTAATTCTTGGGGTGGAGAAATAAGATGCTTTTTGTGCATGGATAGATCAAACCATTAGAATTTGAGTGTTCTCCCCAGATTTCTCATTAATGAGACAGGAATGTTTCCATACCAAGGTACAGAAGCCAAGGCATGATGTGGGTACTCCTCTGATTTCAAACTCAATGGCTTGTGAGTTTGGGCCCACATTTCCTGAGCTCTATTGGAAACACAGCTGGAGAAATACAGATTTTTGTGTTTTTTTTTCATGTATACAGGATGGGAGTGAGCGGAGTAGGGATCTGCTGGTTCCCATGCAGCCCTTCTTTTCAACTGGGGCTTGTACCACATGGAAATAACAACCACGAGCTCAGGAGCAAAGGAGACATCCTCAGCACACAGCTCCTGGATGTAACACAAACCCACAGGAAACAGATGTAGATGCATTTCAAAGGAGCAAAGCACCTTTGAAAGGCTTCATACCAGCTGTCAAGACATCACCAATAGAGACTTCCCTGCTGGAACATTTGCTCATTTGAGGCCTCACCTGCAAAACTATAATTCTTGTGATATCTCTAGCTAGCATCATACATGCTGTCCCCCAGTAGAAATACCAAGAGCTTGAACAGGTTAAGGCAGTCAGCAGTCTGTTACAGAACATACTGAACTGAACTGCTGCAGGGACAGTAAAAAAGCTCCTGTCACCCGATCCCAATTTCTCTTTAATGTAACCAGAGACTTAAATAGGACTGAGTTAATCTTTGAGGAAAACAGAAAATATTGTAACAATAAAGGTTGTAACATGGTTACAAATGAGAGCTACTGCTCCCCTCTGCATTCTGAATTCCTGGGATAATTCTGCGGAGCTTCATTACCGGAGTATAATTGTGTTATAGAACTCTAAATCACCCTGCTACACTTAACTGGCAATAACATTAAGATAGCGCAGATATTCATTTTAATTAAAACATAGCCTCAAACTATTTCCCTGCTCTGAGCAGCAAAACTTTTTCCTCCTATTTTTTTTCTTTTCCCAGCACCAGAAACTTTCATTTGTTCCCAGTGTCTCTGCTCACCAGAGGGTCCAGAACCAAAATGCAATTAAGAAGCACCTTTCCACAAGCCTCCTTCCTGCGAGCAGCTTTCTCTCAGTTTGAACGACTCTGCTGCAGGGAGGAGAACAGCTTCCCTGGTTCTCCTCAGCGTGACCTGCATCCGTCTAATTCTCTCAGAGCACGGATGATCTAAACTGAGTACTTTGTCTGGTTTCTGCTAGTTCTGGTTAGCTGTTATCTCTCTGAGCAGACCACTGCGCCAACCTTGGAGCCTACACAGCTTTCAAGGACAAGGGCAGTCAAAGAGAAGACATGAATTGCCAACAGTTTTGCAGCATGACATCCTCCATTAATAAATCTCGATCTCTCTCTGATCTCCATCTCAATGCAGCCCACAGTCTACCTTCACAGACATACAGCCAAGGCCCTTTCAAACTCAGAATGTGTCCAGAAATCAGGATCTGGAGAGGTATACCTTTGGAAGGGCCTTTTTCAAGAAGTAGTTGATCAGAAGATGAACAAGCACTTTGAGATACCATGTGCTGAGATTCCCAAAGCACATTTCTATTCCCCATTCTTTTTACCCTGTAAATTTTAACATAATTTGGGAGAAATCTTGAAACAGTTGCCATTTAAAGTCAATTTCAACTCAAATACTTCTAGCCCAGTCGTCAGCAACTCAGAGGTTGGCTAAACCAAAATATAGATATGTTATCAAGCATCAAATTAAAGCTGTTTCAGCCCAGATCTGCCACCAAGTTTTACAGAAGGCTAATCCTAACCATAACCTTGGGTATTTTTGCCATTTGAAGTAAGGTTGCACTCAGGAGTTGGGATTCACCACTGTGTGGTCAGCACTTCCCTCTATGCCTACTCTGAACGCTACCTCTGTGAGACCAATGCCAGTGCTTCCTGCATTCATTTAAACCTCTCATTATGGCTGAATATCTTCTTATCATAAATGGATAATCTGCACATCAACTTCCTTCTTAGGAAAGGAGGAAATAGCCATCTCCATCAGTGGGAAAAAAAATACTTTGAATTGGATTCATAGAGATACCTTTAGTTTACCTTTGAATTGTACAGAAAAATTGCAGTTTACAAATCTTGGGAGAACTGAGACTACTTATGCTGCGTTCTCAGTTACAAAACGAATGACACTGAAGATGAGAAATGACAATCTTATGATGCCTCAAGGTTTCCATGCAGGGTTTTCAAACATTTTTAATTTCTTCAATTTAACTTAATTTAAATTTTACTTAGAGGTAATTGGGATGAATTAATATAGTTACAGTTATACAGAAATCAATCCATTAATGTCTGGAAAATCTTGTTAATATGGTAGCAATTTCATGGGTACAAAACAAAAATTTACCCTCTTAAAATAATATACATAGTTCAATTTTAGATAATAACAATAAAACATCCTGAGCTTATTTAAAAAAAATCTCTTTTCTACCCAATAGTTGTTCTATCTGATTATTGTTTTTATTACAGCCACAGCACCTAACAAAGGCCTGTAATCTCTTTAGTTTAGGGTCATCCTTTTCATGTTCTTTTTTTAACATCTCAGACAGTTTTATTCGAGATTTAGTCTCCAGTGGTATGCCTAGGCAGATATATTAACGAGCAACTAATGATCAGTGGGCTGCAGTACCATTTATTTACCATTCTCTATGGTCCATTGGCATTTTATCCATTCTGAAGATGATCAGAGTCAGTGAAGTGTCTAAATTACAAGAATAGATGGAACAATCCAGCAAAAATGCTCTGAATTCTACCTTCTTTCAGTTGGCCTGAGGTCATCTCTTAGATGTGTCCTCCAGCTCAAGTTGGCATCCTTTCCAGTTAGAAGCTTCCAGCAACAGTGGCAAGGTTTATGGAAAAATAATCCATAGGGTGAAATGTATTATGCTGATCAGTGAAAAACTGCAAAATCAAAGAATATAGGGGAAATTTACCTTATGGACTGGAAATGATTGGATTGTCTGATTATGAGGAGCCCATTTTTATGAAGATGAAAACTTGGTTGACTGCTCAAGGGTAAAGATGCCATAACATGTTAAAAAATATTAATGAGAATCTTAGAATATATGTTGGGTCCAATTAGGTTAATAATGCATGGAAATTTATCAGAAATGCAAGCTTTAACTAGAGAGCTTCCAAGTACGAAATTTTGCTACAAAGAAACTTGGAAAGAATTGCTCAAAGTAGCACCCTGGTTTTCTTTGAAGTGCCCATCGATGGCTTTGAGTGACATGCAGCAAAGGTTTGGGAAATGCCAAGTATCTCAGTCCAAATTATGCTTCTCATGTTTCAGATTTGATAAGAAATAATGGGCAAACATGATAAGATTCATCTTGGATGACAATTGAACATTTTTCAAAACTATCTGAGCACCTTGTATTGAAAAAGGGCAATGACCTGATATCTTTTAAGTACAGCATTTCCTGAACAATTGATGATGAGAAAAGCATTTCTGTGGGTTTGTGTGTCTAACTATGCTTCAGGCTTTTCAGCTTTTTCTGTCCAGTGAGGAGAAAGACGGGAAAAATATTCTGTAATGCTTTCCAAAATTCAATTTAAGCTTCCAGAGGTGTTTGGGTCAGTTATGCAAACCATTTCTCAAATCAACAGAACAGACAATAGTCCGATTAAAGACACTCAAAAATCAGAATTTCAGTACCAGCAAAATTATTGCATTCCTCGGAACAAAAGTCCACACAGACAAAACCAATCTCTTTATCCCAATAAGTAGAACTTTTCTTTTCTCACGGAAGCAAAAAAGAAAAAAAGAAAACACAAATAAATGGTGTTTTATTCATCTGAAAGCAATTGAGCCTTGGGACTAATCAGCTGAGGATGAAATAGAAGGATAGTAATCATTCTGAAGCAATTGTAATAGCAGAGAAGCATTTTAACTGTGCCATTTGTGTGCCAGACTCCTCTGAGATTTTGTTTTGTTTTGTTGTTTATTGTGCTGTTTTTTTTTTTTCCCAAGGGACATCAGTTTGGTAAGTAGCTAAGTGGGAAAAGCCCACGTTCTGCTTTAAAACTTCCAGTCATCTTAGACCACAAATGGCTGCTGACTGGCATTTGCCTCAGAGTGAAATGAAGCATGAACCATACTTAGATTTTTTTTAAGTTTCTGGCAAATGTGGCTTCTATGAAAGAGAGTGAAATTCAAAATACATTATTGTTTTAAACATGCAACTGTCAGTATCAACCATCACTGTGGTAGGAGGTTAGTTCTTTCCCAATGTCAACCACCAGTCTTAGCAAAGCAGAGGCTTTCTGGCAGATGTGATTTCAAGTGTTGTCCTACTGATTCTTTTCTTCCACCACTTTCCTTATTCTCCATTCAAAGAATGAGAAAATATGGAGTCTGAATGATATAAATGCAGAAGCACGCATCTCTTCTACTGTGACTATGCAAATCATGGAGATGGGGCCATTGCTCACGGTCTGCTCTGCACTTGTGTTCACTCCAGGACCACTCTTCTATCCCTTTGTAGCACTTGAGATGACTCAGTTCTCTCCTGGCTCTATTCACAGATCATGCGCTTTTTGGCTACTTTTAGGAGCCCTCTGTTCTTTTTTTAACCACACATCACAGCCTAGGGGATGATAGCATCCCCGTGATACACAGGAGGGCACTTCTGCTCATTTTAGATAGGTTTCTTCCATAAGAAGCTGATCTCTACACCTGGGAACGGGGATATCAAGATGAAATTATCAAGATATTTATGGTAATCAACCACTTCTTCTCAGTGCAAGACCCCTGTTGAGCTCCAAATGAGAAAAGTGAGTGTGGTTGAGCACAGGAATACTGACAGATATGATCACAGGGTCTCAAATGTTTTGTGTACCTCAATAAATTACTTTCATGAAGAAATCTGAACACTGAGATTCATTTCTATCCTTTTTTTTTCCTTCTTTTTTTTTTTTTTTCCTTTTTTGAATGAACAATATGGCTGTCTGGAAGCAATATTAATCAATAACTAATTTCATAGTTGGACAACTGTTTTTAATGACTTTGTACTTTTGATGCATTGTTACGAAAGGCTTCGGATCATTCCCATAAGAACTTGTCAAGGAAAGGGCAAATTCATTTACTTGTCATCATGTGAGAGCCAAAAGGCTCATTAGGCTAATTAGGAAGCGAATCATTTGGGTTTTTGCTCACTCAAACACAGTAAAAACCTCTTATTCCTGATTCAATGAAAGGAATTTGCCATACCTATCAAAGGAAGAACACTGCGACTGGATAAAACAAGTGAAATCCATCTGAAATTGGTTCTTTAGTCGAGGTGGAATCCTTCGTTGTTCATGTCTAAAATGACATCTGCCACAGGAAGTGTCAGATTTTGGCAAGGATTATCTAGCTTTTGAGATCCTCTCTGCTCCTCTCCTACTCTATTTTCTATCCTTTGCATATAGAGTTTTCCACATATCTCCATCACATCAGTGCCCAGAAGTGGCTGCATTTCAATGGTGGTGTGTTGCACTGCCCTGTCATCACTTCTTGTTAGCCAACAATAACAGGGATGCTCATCCAGTGCCCA
Source organism: Callipepla californica brunnescens (assembly GCA_023055505.1). Classification (NCBI taxonomy): domain Eukaryota; kingdom Metazoa; phylum Chordata; class Aves; order Galliformes; family Odontophoridae; genus Callipepla; species Callipepla californica. The sequence goes on along the minus strand of JALIRH010000028.1, from coordinate 5,891,215 downwards.
CAGAACATACTGCAGGATGTGTGACAACCACAGCAAGGAGCTTGCCTCCAATGCCATTCCACAGCTGAAGTAATTTTTTACAGTCACCTCTGGGTTATTTTCTTAATTTTTTTTTCTTCCCATCCTTGTAAACAGTTACAGAGTGTCTTTGTGGAACAGATGATCTAATCATACAGTGAAGACTGCCCAAAGATTTCAAGCAAGATCACAAGAAACAGAAACAGTATATTCTTTTCAAACTAAGCATGGTTAATGGAGAGTTACACAGATCACCAGCATCTTTATTTTGTTACTAAAAGGGATTTGGTACTGAAGGCTCCCTGCCTGGTTTTAGTGGCAAGTTATCAATGCCAATATCCAGCAGCTTCTTAATAAAAGCCTAAATAGCCTGTTTTTAATTCCAAGAGGAGGGAGGCTGTTAACGATTGTGGGTAATGGGGTTTTGTTTCTTATTTTCACTGTTCTCACATCTGCTAAGCACTGTTCTCTGATTTCCATATGCTATCCTCCTCTAGTGACCCATGGTTATACTTCAGGTACACAGCCCCCACTTTTCTTGGAGCTCAGAAAACAATTCTGCCTACTCACTGCAGTGCCAAGAAGCAGCCCCAGACAGCCAGCCTTTGAGCTGAAGAGGGAGCAGTTCTATGAGAAAAACACAAATAAAATAAGAGAAACGCTCCATGTTTATTCCTCTTCCAACTCCGCTCTTAAAATGTGATGTTGATACTTCAGCAGCCACTTCTCTGCTACCTGCTCCGGTCTTTTTTTGCTTGCATTTCACCCCAGCAGGACCAGGATCATGAGAGAAGAGAAAGGCGATGTTCTTTGTGTAAACGTTTAATTCATTGACACACAGCACCTAGGGAAAGTGGCACCAACTGCCAGTACAAACTCAGCGTGTGGACAATTTCACTTAGGGCAAAAAATGCAAAGTTAAAATTAAGAAACAAAAAAAGAGATCAAAATATTTTCCCACATTCATTTCCCACCAGAAGTCTTCCGCTTTCCCTTCTGAAACGGCGCATTTGAAATTGGCCTCTTTGTCTTCTGCTAATTAAAAAAGAATCAAAAAAAAAAAAGTGAGAAAACGTCCTAAAATGAAGAGAATTTCTTTTGTCTTGGGTCAAAATAGTTTGCAGAATAACCTTGAAGTACCTTTTTTTTTTATTTCTTTCCTGATTTTCCTTCAGTTTGACCACTGAACCGAGTGAATCATTATTTGCCAAGCTCGAGAAGCTATGAGTGCTGACACTGCCGACTGCATCGCGAATGCGAACATGGCATCCTGTATCCACCAGACTAAAAGAAAATTCTTTCTATTTTTCACCCCCACCCTCTTCCCGCTGGTTAAATGAATGAAATTAACTCCACAGCGTTATTGTATGAGGCCAAGAAAAGTTAATGGGACCTCGATGTCGACAAATGTCCTTGATGCTCTACAGGGACACCCAGCAACAACCGCAGCTCGCACGGAGGGCTGGGCCAGGGGAAGAGGACCATCTTCATTTTGTGACATCATACTGTCCCATAAAGGCATGCTGGAGGGTTGGTCCATCATCCAAACCCTGTGTCTGTGTTCTTACCTACTCACTGGTGGAAGCAGTTCCAGTGGTTAGGAAGCAAATTGGGTGGATCTCGGTCAAGCTGATAACAGAGGGAATCGTTCCCCTTCACAAACAGGCTGGTCCCGTATCGTTTGTCATCCTGGTGAACAATATTGTATGCAAGACGACTGATCATGGAAATGAAGTAGTTTTCAGCCCAGAGCTGCTTGGGAGCAGAGAGACATGCTGGTAGTTTTGTCCCCCAGTTCTCCCAGTCTGCATTTAGGAAACCCAGGCATGAAAGCTGTTTCACCAACTCTGGTTTTCTACTTGTTAATCCCCACTCTTTCTTTTCTTTTTTTTCATTCCTTTTAAAATCAGCAAAATATTCAGCCACTGCTTTTCATATGTAAATATTTTATTGTCACCTTTTTTTGCTTTATATTCTGGTGCTTTGTTTATCTAAGAAAATCTGCACACAAGCAAGTAGGGAAACAAAGACAAAACAAAACAAAACACTGGGCCGAACAAAACAAAACAAAACAGAAACCTCTTCATCTGAAGGCTTTAAAACGTTTAAAAATAAATTCCTGCCACAAAAATTTGGGCATAAGATGTGGAAAGAAAAACAGCATTTAACCCCCCTGTGTGCACTTGCACTCTCCTGCTTGCTGTCTCTCACTGGCTTACTTCAGCTCTTGTTTTACATAAACTTTTTATTGGTGATGGGCTGAACAAGAAAACTTGTAACCAAGCAATCAATACACATTACTCAGCGTGAGTCAGACACAGTGTTGTAGATTTCACGGCCAAGTGAGGCAGCGAATTATCTTGCTTCTTATCCTCTTTTAGCAGGAAACGGAAAAGCAGACCTGGATATCACATCAATTCCCATCTTTTTTACCCTTGTTTTCGTGGTTGTTTATACTTTGCAGTGTCTTCCTGCAGGGTTAGAACATGCAGAGCTGGGGCAGCTTCATATTAGAGGACTATGCAAGCATTTTTATGAAATATCTTTCAAGCATAATGCACTTCCAGGGAGGGATCAGAGCACTTGAAGATGTGTGGGTAGTTCTGTTGTGTTGGTATTAAGGTTTTTATAATGCAAATTCACCATTGGAGGGGTCGTGCATTATTTTCTTTGGTCATCAGCATACAAACTCTAAGGATGATATAAGATGCCCTCTTAATTTAGGACTGAACATGTACTGCTCTCTCAGTCTTTATTTCAGCTAGCAACTACCAAGTTTCAGCCTCTATTCAAAGGAGAAAAAACGTCCCTAAGCACAACGGTTGTGAGAGGTGCTTTAAATACTTGGTAGTGCTGCTTGAGCCTGAAGACAGCCCGGAGCCAGTGCTCTGAGTCAGCTGAGCTCCTCCATTCCCTGCAAAGGTTCCTTACCTTTGGGACCAGCTCTTCTAAGCACCCCTGACAGTGTAGAGGAGGCAGTGTGTCAGTGCTGGTGTCACCAGGAAAACCTGAGGTCAATTCGTCCACTACTGCACTGAGTGTCCCTCTTGGATGTAGGTACTGGAAGCAGAGGGGCTGAGAGCTGGGGGCACTGCTGGGTCCAAAAGGACAGAACAACTGTGTGTACCTGTTCCCTTCCCATATTTTTATGCTCTGTTCTTTTCAGCTGACCACCCTTTGACATAGCAGCAGTCATCTGTTGGGTAATTGTGCAGCAATTCCTACATAGGAGAATGTGGAGCAGGAATAAAATGCATGTATGTATACAAGTTTTTCCCTTGTACTTCACTAACAAAGTGCCGGTAGAATGCTGGTATCTAGAGGTCTCTGAATCCCAAGAAAAAACAGATGATTCCCAGAACATGGATTGCTCTGAGCAGGATTAGCAAGGGGAGCATGTATATGTGGAGGGAAGATGTTGCTGCCAATGTAAAATAACTGTGTCAACAGCATTTCCGAAGGATATTTTTAGCTTACATATTCAGTGTCTTTTGTGGGCCACAGTCAGACTGTCACAATAGACTCTTAATGACTTCTTGGGGACTTCATTGTCTTTTTCTATACACAGTTTATTAATGTGCCCTCCATACTACTCATGGATGCAAGAGCCAATAATGACTTCAAAGGGGTCATTGTGGTCCAGAGCATCTGTACATAGGAATAAAAAAATAAGCTGAATAAATACTCACCCACTAATCCATGGCACAATAGATTGTAATCAGTCTATCAGGGTAAAGATTATTTTTTTTTTACAGCTTCTTTTCATCTGAAGCATTTTCAGAACATCTTTTCATCCCAGCACTCTGTAGACATTATAAATTGATCACCTTAAGTCCTTTGACAGAGCAGAGAGAAGCAGAAGTGCCTTTAGTGGTAGGAAGTTGTGACTAGCTTGTGGCAAGCCAAAAAGCAGATAAAAAGCCTGATTTGTCTTTTCCCCAGGGGGTTCTGTAATAATCCCACAAAAGCAGTTCTCCCCGGGTGTTTGAGAGAGTGGGCACTCTCCTCAGAAAACCACGTGTAAGAGGGACAGTGCCCTGAGCATCAGGCAGAGCATCTCCATCAACTTTCAGAGCACCCCCTTGATCAGTGTGGAGCCACTGGCACAAGGATGGATCCAAATTGCAGAAATATTTCCCAGCATTTACTCATTGACACAGCTAAGGGTTTCCCAGAGAGTTCTGATCTGCTGGAATAGCCATTATTTCTCCCCATGCCCAATTAAAATCCCAGTGACAGTGATCCCCAAAACTGGTGGAAGAGGGTGGCTTTGACACCTCACTTTAAAACTGATTTGCTCTTACACTGTGTTATATTTAAGTGTGAATACTACCAAAGGAATTACATGCCTCTTCTCAGCCATGTACGTATCTTTTGGATTTTATGTTATAGGATTAATGAAGTCTTGGAATGACAAATCCTTCCTGAGTAAATGACCAAAAAGGTTATTATTCAGTGAGTATATAAAAAAATTAAGGTGGGCCTGAGTCATCTCTGCTTAAGGTGGAGAGGGAAGGAGAGCACAGAGAATCTGTCACTCCATGTGATAGGAGAAAGGACATTGTTCAGGTGTCAGTTCAGGATGTCATTACAAATAAGTAATCGCAGAATCATAAAATCGTTAATGTTGAAAAAACCTCTAAGATGCCCAAGTCTCCAACTCCTCCCCCTCCATGCCCACAAACACATCCCTCAGTACCACATCTCCACCGTTCTTGATCACCTCCATGGATGGTGACCCCACCACTCCCTGGGCAGCCTGTGCATCACCACTCATTTGGAGACTAAATTTCTCCCAATATCCAACCTGAAAATCCCCTGGCACAATGTGAGGCCATAGCCTCTCATCCTATCACTGTTACCTAGGAGCAGAGGCCAACCCCAGATTGCCACAACCTCCTTTCAGGGAGTTGTAGAGAGCAATAACATCTCTCCTGAGCCTTCTTTGCTCTGGATTGACCCATCCCAGTTCCCTCAGCAGCTTCCCATGGGGCTGTGTAACAATCTTTGATAAACTCTCCAATTTAGTCTTGACCTGTGCTGTGGAAGAATAGAGCAGCTTCTATTTACCTGTAGCTTAGTTTCCAAGCATGATTTCAGAGGAAAGCTGACTTACAGAAGGTGTTCAGTTTCCTTTGGAGGCACAGAACTTCTTTTTTGTGTCACATTCCCTTAGATTTAACTTACATAGCATAAGAAGGAAAATTCATCTGAGTTAAAGTGTATGGTAGATATTCCCTTGGCAAGCCATGTCTGAGCAGTGAAAGAATTTCTAACTCCTACTGTCACAATGTCCTTGTTGCACCCTGATTTTTGATGCATCAGTGCCATTTGCATCAATCCCAGGACAGGCTTCCTCCTAGCATGCAGCAATCTGGAGTCACAATGTACATCTCAGTGGTAGTCAATGCCCAGGGGAATTCATTAGCTGTGTAGATGGATTTCTGGAAACCGATTTTTAGCAGTTTGTCTCTCCCTGAGAAGATCTGCTGGCTGCTGGCAGAAGTCTTGGCATGAAATGATCAACTTGCTTATTACTGTTCATACTGCAGTAGTAACTCATTCCAGGTTCTCCACAATTTTAATCTGGGAAATATCTGTGGGATGGAGATCCTACATAGCCCAGTGATCTACAAGAACAGTTTGATGCTCTTGGTTGGTCACGTATCTTACTGAGATTGCTCCTGCCTAATGCTTTTTTAGAGCTAAGAAAAACAATTGCTTTTTGTGTTCCTGCTCCATAGAGAGTGGGTGAAATTAAAACTCTTCTGACTGCAGGAGATGTGCTGTTACTGTTGGGGCATTTGTGTTCTCTCATATCTGCAGCCAACTTCAATTTGCACAGTTTTTCTGATGGTCCTATTGTGGAAATGACTCGAGTGTGTTAGGAAAATCTTCCTGTCTACTTTCTCTTATTCTGTGCCCCTTAATACTATCCTGGCATTATGTCTGCCCATAATCACCATAGTATTTATCCCTCCCATAGTGCCATTATACACTGTGTGGCTAAACCTCAGCAGACTGCCCAGCTCTGCTTGACTACTTCATAAAACCGCCTTTATCTGGGAAAAAATAAAACAAGTTAAACTTAATCCAATGCAAAAAGATAAAGGAGTGGACAGCAATCAAAAGCATGGAGCGCCCTGCCCTCCCTTCCTGCACCCACTGCCTAATTCACAGCACAACTTGCAAGACTGTGCAATGTCCAAACTGCTTTTGTAAAAATAGCAGACAATTCTGTAAAAATAGAGCAAACTTCTCCCCTGCTGAGTGCATCAGAAGAGACCACATCACAAAAAAAAAGTCAATGCTTTTGCTTTAGCAATGGTTTTCTCCAGGCAACTGTATTGCAGAAGAGCACAGCAGTATCCTCCAGCTCTTGTCTTAAATACCATTGCAAATCAATTACCTTTCAGGCCATAAACTTCACTTAAAGAGGCAGAACAGAACCAGACATCCCCCGGTAACAAAAACAATTATACTGAAGCTCGAGCATCTTAAGTAAAGTCTCTTTTGTGTGTATGTGAGAGAGAAAGACTGAGAGTGGGAGGGCAGAAGGAAGTATTCTTAAACTGTATGGTTAGTAAACAAAACTCAAACATATTGATAGCAAAGTTAATCTTCAGAGCCCAGGTAGCCAGCCACAGTGGGGAAAAAGATGTCTGAAGGACAGGCAATAAGGACTTCCACAGAAAGGGCAGGAGGAAGAAATCAGCTGCCCCCGAGCATCGCCCCATAGGAACCAGAAATTTCCAATTCAAAGACCGTTTGTGAGAAACAAATACAAATCACCCCATTCATTCCCTCATACAAATTAATATTTAATGCCCAAATAATGAATCTTTTGATAAATATTTAATGCCCAGACATCAACATATATGGCAAAGTAGACCAGGGGCTCTAGTAATTAAGGCAATTGAGTTTGTACAATAGTGGCTGGTGAGAGGACTGGATAATGCAAATTGGGATAAGACAGGAGGAAAGAACCTGGTCATGGTGAGAATATTTTGGGTGCTTGTAATCTCTTTGAAGAGCTTGCAGGAGAGTAGCCTCAGTGGAAACGAGCTTATCTTGGCTCCTAGCAACTGTGCTTCTTTGTCTCATGCCAGAGTTGCTACCTGCAGGCCAGGGTCTTGGTGAGGAGCGTGTTTGTCATGTCCAAGCAGCAGGTGCAAGGCCGACTGGTTACATCCCAGAAAGCATCAGACCAGGCTCATGCTCAGATCTAGCACTACTCACTCTGAACTTGCCTTTCTGATGCTGAAATGGATCTTTGTCAACGGGTCAAGTCCCTGTACCCCTACTGTAATAGCTATGCTTTCAATATCATCTCTCCGCCGCTGCTGGAGCCTCTGGCCCAGCAAATACATTCTGCAGATCTCCTCCTGCAGACAGAGCATCCAGCCTTTCCAGCAATGGCTCTGCATGCTACAACTGTGCTAAGCAGGTATCCCTTTGCCTTGAAACTGCATTAACCCAGAGTGAAATCCACTAGCACAGTAGTGCACTCTAACGGCTGGACTAAGTACGGATGCTGTGATAACGCAGCCACCTAAGGGTAACTGGAAAATGGGAAAATGCTGTTATTCCTCCAGCTCTGGGTAGAGAAGGTCTATTTTTAACTCAGAACAGGCTACACTAGCACTTCTAACTGGAGTCTCTAAAATCAGTACCTAAGACATCTCTAAATATCTTAGTGCTGCTGGCTAAGTGGGTTCTTTTAAGCCATCTTTGGAAGAAGCTTGATCTCAGAATGGAGCAGTTTACCTTGGGGTAAGACACTATCATTTGAAGATAAACCATTCTCCAAGCCTCATTTTGCAAATATGTTGGGAACAACAGCAGATAGGAACACAGGGAGCTGTCACTGGGCTTTCTTCACTTCCTCATCCAAGAAAGATCTTCCAATGGGTCCACAGGTTCAAAACCCACAAACATGAGTGCTGGCAAACCTCAAGTCAAACCCCACATCCCCCATCAGCCCACCTACGATAGAATGTCTGGTTTTGGATCCAGGCAGTGTAAGCCCTTACATCCCCAATGGCACATCAAGTCAGGCACACAGACTTACAGCAATTCGGGGTTGCTACTTACTTAGCGGCAGTCCTGCAATTCTGTGCAATCCAGTGCGCTTGATGATGCTTCAGTTCCTCGAACACAGCACCACACATCATTCACAGTGGGATGCAGCTGACATGTGCCCCCATTTCTGTGAGGATCTGCATTGTTCTGCTAATGCATCCCCACTTGCTTCTCTCACTATATTCTCCCCTGTGGAGAATTTACTTTCTGTCCATGTGAGGTGGTTTCCTCAGCATTTCATTATGTAATGCTCCGGGTGGTAAAGAAACACCTTGCCTGATTGACTCCCCAGCTGCTGAAGTGGGAATATTGAGCTTTTGGTGGATGTTGAGGGTTCTCTGTGATTTGTGGGATGAATTTTGCTAGCAGGGCACTTTGATTTTCCCAAAGCAGTTTTGAATCTCAGCTGAAAGACAAGTGAGTGGCCAGGAGCGTGAATGTAGTGCTTGGGTAGGGCTGGTTAATGAGAGCAGAAAGGATAAACATTGATTTGGGATGCTGGTTCAGACTTCCTTCCAGCACCCACAGTGTGCAATTAGACCTAGAAATGTGCACTTAGATGCTGCGTAGTAATAGCCCTCACTCTTCAGCTGAGGCTCCATGTCTGATGTGAAGTAAATTCCTTTACTATGGCAAATGTAGGGCAACTCATTCCAGCTTATCCTCTAAGCTGTGTTGCTCTATATTTGCAGCAGGGTTCCAGATTGCATGAAGTTTCTGAAGAAGGTCTGTCATGGAGTGGTCACCACCTGACCCTGCACCTCATCCTCAGTCTCTTTCCATCTGGGGAAGAAACAAACTGGAAAACAAAATCTATGGAAGCCTTGGAACCCAGACATAAAAGCTCATTAAGCAGTTGGTGATACACCACCGCCAGCTGGGAAGGAAAGTCTGGCAATCACAGCCTTTCTTAAGCCCTAGAAATAGTTAAGATATTTCAAGTGATCACCTGCATGACTCATGACTTTAAAGACTCTTCTGTAGTACCGAGGCTTATAGTCCTTGCCCTTTAACAGTAAGATAATCAAATGGAAAAACAGAGAAAAAGCACATTTCTAGGATCTCACCCCACCTCATATTGCAGTAAATTTGTATACTCTAGGGCCATGGTGCTGGGATGTTGAGGATTGCCAATGGGCTGCCAGGCATAAACAAAGCTTGCACCAGTAGGTCTGGGTAATGAGGAAATAGATTCTTTGCAGAAAATCAAATTATGTCCCCTACCTGGAGGGGCTGAAGAAGAATCTGATGGAAAAAAAAAAAACAACAACAACTGAGTGGGGTTTGAATACTGGGAAGATTTTGCAACCATTTGAAAATTAACCGAAGCAAACCAGCTCAATGTGCAGCTTCAGGGAAACAACTAAAGCATGAGCAAGGCTCCTCGTTGACTAAAGGTCCACTAGAGATCAATTAAACCAATTCCCTGCTTTCGAAGCAATGGAGGCCATTTATTCCCTGTAGCAGACAAATGCTGCCCTGGCAGCAGATAACTAAGTGGATTTAGTGCATGCTTTCCCTCCTGATCCTTTCACCAGCCCTGTGTTATCCCTGTGCTCTGGCCAGACAGAGAGCTTCAGTCTTCTGTGCTGTCAGCTCATCTCCCCTGTTATTAGCCTGTATCAGGCTCAGCCATCTATCTGTGTCCATTAAGTGCACTGAGAACTTTGGTGTCCTGCTCTTGTAACTGCTGCATACTCCTACCCCTGCTGAGCTTCAGTGCTATCTAGCCCTTCTGTTTCTCACCAGCTCCATGCAAGTTCTGTCCTGAGTTTCCAAGCTGACAGGGTATGGAGAGCCAGCCTGTCTTCAGGTAGGACTGATGGTTGGACCTTATTGGTCTTTCCAACCTAAATGTCTCTGTGATTTTATGATTATATGATTCTATGAGTATCCAACCACAAGAATTCCAGAGCAGATAATTTCAGCTGCTGTAAACTGGTGCTATAGCGGATCTTGGTCTGTTGTAGATCTCATGATGTGTTTGAGCCCTGATACAGCTATTTAAAATATCTGCCGCCTGTCTAGTCACTGGGTTTTGCTTCATCTCATTATATAAGAACCAATTTGCAACCATTAATTTGGGATCCAGAAACAAAATGATGGAGAGTGAAAAGAGATATCTCTATGGGCAGCATGAAGCTGCTCCTCCACATCTGTCCCACCTCCTACTACTCAGTATCTCACAGAAACAGGGGACATAAACAGCTCCATTTGCCTGTTTCCCAAACTCATGACATACAACAGCCTCAAAGGGAATTATCTTCAGTGTTGGAAGGGGATAATTACCTAGTTAATGAAGCACATTTTCCTCTTTCTTCTCCACCATTAAGCTGCATGGAACCTGACTCTCCATCCAGGCACGCAGAGAAAGAGCCGAGCACCCGCGGAACAGGCCCCCAGTCACCAGTGGCAAAGGCACTTAACATGCGTGCTGGAAAACGAAATGACTGATACTATGTAATTAGGCCTTAATTATTTATCATTTTTGTTTAATTATTGCCACTCGGAAGTTAACAGGTTATAAAGCTCTTGGGCTGTTTTTATTAAATGTTGGGAGATTATTAGCAAGTAAGTGCCATTTCTGAACGTTAATGAAATATCTGTGAGAAGCCCATGGCCGGAGGCACTCCTGCTTTGCACAGCCACTGCACAGGAGAGCTACAGGAGCTCAAGGCTAATTATGCCTTGCAGGCAGGGCCATGGGCAGCAGGAGAAGGGCAAAAGTCAAAAGGGCCCTCACTAGTTTTCAAACAGGATGGTATCATTTTCCCATTTTACTGTCACTTTATTTCATCTCCCATAAAGAGTGGGCAATGCTCCTGCTGCTGGCTACAGCGTGACTGTGCCTGGATGTACCTTGAGCTCCCTTGGTGTCGTAGTAGTGGGATGGGATTGTACCCTCTCTCTGGTGCGGGACAGAACAATCTGTGTTCTCTGTGTGCTGCACAGGAGAAGCTCTGGCTGGCAGAAAATGAGCAGGAAAAACAAACATCCTCAAAATCTAATGGTAAATTTTGCACAGAATGTGTTTGGAACATAGCCTGAACACTGCTGGTAGTTCCTCCTTATCAGATTTTGAAAACTGAACATGAAACACGATGATAATGCTCCAGGAGCAATGGAACACCTGTTGTATTTCAAAATGTATCTCTAAAAATGGAAGTAATTCTTTCTCTGGTTAAAGCACTCAGACAAGGAGCAGTCATTTCTCTTCTCTGGACACAAAGAGAGGAGGGCCTATTCTTGTGAAAGCTGAGGAGCATCTGAAGCACAGCCTACAAACACCGCTGACACGTTGGCTGATCTGAGCCTGCAGCACTGAGCTGAGCCACAAAGGAACCTGCATCAGAGCAAGCCTCTGACCTTGTTTCCCTTTCCTTAGGCTCGCCTCTCAAAGGCCCAGTATGCCTCTGCTGAGCACTACCTTCCCTGGAAGAGTGATATTCCCCCAAGCTGCACCAGAGCTTGTTTCCCAGCTGCTCTTTATCCTTTCAGAAGCACAGGTTTGGAAGGGGCATCTCTGAGCTCATCCTGTCCTCAGCTCTTCCCATGCTGTCTCCTCCCATCACCCAGGAACAAACCAGTGCCAGGGGATTTGCCTGCAGACGCCAGCACTGCACCTGCCCAGCTACGACCAGCTGCCAGTTCCTAAATTATACATGGAAGGATATTTCATCAGAGCATTAAAGGGTAAGAAGTGTCATTTTGTACTAACCAAAACTTTCAGGAAGAGGACAGGTTGTAAATTATTTAGAGAAGAAGTCACATTTTATTCTGCTGGAGAGGGTGATGGGGGAAAAGAAGGTATGTTTTCTTCCCTCTCTCTTTGGGGAGAAAGCTGCAGAACAAGAAGATCTGCTTCTTTGTCTAAATGTCTCCCAGTGACTTCCCAGTTCTCCCTAGTATTGTGAGACTTCACCAAAGAATCATTCCTGGGTGTAAAGAGAAGCGGGTAGATGTCTGGCCTTCCTTTCCCATGGAAGGACCTACCAAAGGAGTTGCAGAAATGTTTTCTCCCCCTTGCTATGAAAACAAGTTTTGTGCTCAAAGAAACCATAGCTAACAGTGTGACCTGGACTGCTTCTGCCAGAGGAGGGTGTACCCATTCCCTTGTGGAGTGTCTTGATTTCCTTCAAGCTAGTTCAGTCCCTTTGCTCTTAGGTCTCCTTCTCTGAGATGATTTTCAGGACAACCACCTCAAATTCCATCAAAAGATTTCATCTGATTCCAAAACGCTATCATTTCAGCAGAAGAAATGGCAACATTTCTATTCAAGCTGATCTCACATATTGGGACAAGATTTCTCTTTCCTCTCATCCTCCCTTCCACCTCCCCACAGTCTGGGGGTTTTGCCCTCACTCTGCAGGACTCTTTGAGTTCCCATTCCCTCCTGTGTGGGAAACACTTACACATCCCAGATAGATGCCAACACCATACACATGAAAAACCTGCTCTATCTTCCACCCCACATCCCCGAAACCACTAAATGCTGAGATTATTTTTAAACCCAACCAACAGATTAGCATCTAATTTCACCACTTCTACACTGCCGGTAAGAGATGGGTCAGAGAGAAAAACTCTCAATTTTTTTTCCCCGTTTCAATCCCACATCAGGCTAATTAAGAAGCCGAGGTTAAAAAGCTCATCATAAACTGAACGAGTTCCAACCCAATTTCATTAGGGTGCCAGGGCTCTGTTGATTTAGGCAGGATTAGCTATTGTGAAGTGGAAATGATGCCATTAGATGCGTCTCCCCCTGCCTCTCGCTTCCCTCCCCACGCAGCCCCTCACATCCACCTCTCGCCCAGCCCGGCTGGCACATGCAGCCGAGGCACGGAGCTGGCTCATTTCATTATGGAGAGTTTAAGCAAAAGAGCCAATCAGCGTTTATTCGTCTGGCTGCAGCTGGAGGCAGCTCATCAAACAAATTAACAGGATTTTCATGGAGGGTTTTGGCCAACGTGCAGCATTTCGCTTCAAGTTGACTAAACAAACCTGGGCTGTGTTTCACTGGAGGGGGAGAGAGCAGTGCAGATGGGAAGCGGTGGGGACAGAGTGCCTGATGGGAATGGGACGCTGTCTCCCTCCCAGCGCCAGGGCTGGGGCAGTGCTGCTGCCCATGGTCCTCATCATGCTGGGGATGGCTGGGAGGGAAGGGCCTGGGGCCAAAGGCAAGGGGAAGGAGCCAGAGATAAGGGAGGCCATGCCCTAGAGACCCCAAAATGGCAGGGCCATAATGCCATGCTCCTCCTGTCCACCTGAGATGGGAAATAAATGAAAGGCAACTCACTAAGGGGAAAAAAAACAACGCTTTTATGGGGTAAGAACAGAAGAAAGGAGTGGATGGATGAAGAAAGAAAAAGGAAGGAGCAAATTGTACATGAATTTCCCCAAATCTATTAGAAAGTGAATGTAAACTGTTCCTAGAAAATGCAAACGAGATCTTGGCCCAGGGGTTAGCCAAGCTCCTGCATAGGAGAAGGCTCATATGGCACAAAGCTGTGCTGTCACAGATATATATACACACTCTGGGCAACAGTTTGTGCATTTATTGAACAAGGCAGAATGAAATTGGTTCATGAAGGAGAGTCCTGCCAGGTCAGCTGCTGTTTTAAAAATGGAGTAAAACACTCACAACATCATGATCTTGTTCGACTTCATTTTTACCACTGAACTGTTGTCTTCCAGCCTGGCACACAACAGCATTGATGCTAAGGGACTCACTGCAATGCAGACCCACAGTTGTGTTGGAGCTGTTGGGGTGGTACCACCAAGATCCTGTAGAAATAATTAGGTCTATCTTTTCTACAACTTCTCTCACTCTGCTTTGGAAAGATGGAGTTCAAGCTGTTCAGAAATGAGATGATTTATTATTCATTGATTGTGACTACGATTGTGGGAGAACTCGATCACCATAGTATCTAAGTATATTACTTAAATTTCAGGTTTCGATTCAGCTGTCCCCAGGAGGAAAGAATGGTCACGGTTCCTTGTGTTTATTGGCTTCTGGGGCAATGATAGGAAATGATTTAGGGGGACTCCGTTTTTATCTCGATCCTGGAAAATTGATCCCTTCTGACCAAAAAGGACTTACAGAAATTGAATGCTCCCAGTGATGTCAATTATCTTCCACAGATTATCTCAGGAGACTTGTTTCTCACAATCCCTTTCAGTTTAATCCGAGCAGACCTGTTCCTTTTCCATTAGACAGCGCAAGAATACAGACACAATTAGAGAAACCAAAAAGGCAGTTTGGGGAGGTGCACCCAGCTTAAGGTGACATTCACAGTTCAGTGCCTCAGGGAGGTTGCTGAGACAAGGAATCCACCAGGCTCCCATTCTTCTTAAGAATGTTAGTTATTTTCCTATATAATAACAGCATCAATTTCCAAGCAAGCCTGAGAGCGAGATCTCAGTTCAAGCTACATGGGAAACTTGGGCAGGCCTGAGAAGGGGTTTTCCTTTTCCACCAGAGATTTTCACAGGAGGCTACATACACTCTGTAGTATTTAGGAACTGGGTGTAGGATTGACCAACACAATTTCTCCAAGTCATTGGGTATTAGTGCAGGATACCAGAAAACATGAGTCAGTATAAAAAGCAGGATAAAGTAAATCTTCGCATAACTCAAAAATTTGAAGGCACTTTGGCCAGGAAAAAGAAATAACTGTTTATCTGCACATCAAAGCAATAGCATGTGCTCTTGCAGAGACTTTTTCCCCACATTTCAAAGACATGGAGCATTCTCCTTCCCCCATGTATGAAACATGAGTCTTTAGCAGTTTTATTTCCAGAGCTTCAGGAATACATCCTCTGTTGCTGTGCAACTGTATTCTCCAAGGATATTCTTTGCTAGATATTTTCCTCTGTCCCATTTTCTATTCTGAATGTCTTCAGGTGTTAGTCAGTTTATAAAAATAAAATTATAATGTTATACGTGTAGGAGAATCTGAGCCATGCTCTCCCCTTCCTAGATCAGGTTTCTAGAGCTCATTTTTTTTGTTCGTTTAATATAAAATTGTCTGAAAACAGCATTTCTGTATAATAAAATCTCAGGTTTCCCAGGATTCTTCTAGCTAGAGACAAAATGCAGACTCTAAGGGTAAGGTGTTAAATTTATTGTTTTTCTGTTTCAGGCTTTTTCATTGATCTGTGCTTTGCAGATGGATCTCGTTTTCCTTTCTCCTCACTCTACCTCCTGTTTAATGTATAGCTTAAACTTTGAGGGTTAGGAATTTTATCTAACAACCCAACAAAACCTCAGCCTTGGTTGTGGACTCCAGACACTGTCATGCTGTAGATAATAAATACTAAGTACTTTCATGCATGCTGCTGGCTGTTGAATAGGACATCTGTCTTGGCTCATTAAATGCGGCACTTCTGTGTTATCCCAGGGAAAGTTTCACCTTGAAGGAGACCTCCCCACTCCCACAGTGAGGCAGAAAAAAAGAGGAAGTTGTAGCCAAGGTTGAGCTACAAACTCATCCCATGTGGAGGAAAAACCACAGTAATGGCATCTCGGTCTGTTCCTTTCCTCTCCTTCTGCCCTTTCCCTTTCTCTAAACAACTGTGCTTCAAGGTGGAATTATCTCCTTCAAATCAAAGCAGAGGATAACCTGACTATTTCTTGCAGAGAAGTAATAATTAAGGCACTAGAAGGATGCAATCTGCATACATTATTGCAAGTTATGCCAACAGAATGTCAACATTTGTGTCATAAGTAATCTCGAGCAGCAATTACTCTGCGCATTGGCCTGGAATCCATCGGCAGCACCAGTGGTGCTAATTATAGGGGAGCTTCTTCAGCTGGAGGATGGACAGAGGATTATGAGGAAGTATCACTGTTCAAAAGAGGCCACTGGGAATGTGGGCTGAAGGAAAGTCTAATATCTTAAAAGAGGAACACCTGCCTCTTGCTACCAAAGTTCTGGACTGCAAGTAAAAATAAATCAGGAATGTGCTTGAGGTCACCTTGGTCCATTGGTGGTGTTTTCTTCACAGAATGCAAGCCAGGAGAGAAAATGCTGGAAAAAAGTCACTGCAGCTACTTCAAGTAACATTGAAGAGATGCTGGCTCCTTCTCAGTAGGAGAAGATACCTTGACAAGTGATGTATTAACTGAATTTTGCAGGATTTTGGGTCCTGCAAGAACAAGTATAGACTCAAGATGTTTCCACAATGCAGTCTGAGGCTTCAGGGTAAGCAAAGTGGTGATAAAATTGAAATTTGCAGCTTCTGCTAATTTCATTGCTTATTGCCCCTAAATTTTGGCATCATTTGCTTAAAACAATGTCTTGGTGACACTCTAAACACAATATTATCACAGAGAGTAAGTGCTCAGTGTTCACAGAAAAACACTTTCTGCTTTAACTCACACTGCCCACACTTTCTGCAGAAAAGAGAGAAGAGATTAAAATCCTGTAAAAATTAGTGGAGAATGTTTTAGCAGCTTCATCTTGGAAGAAATGTTAACCAGATACGTGCACGTCTCTGTAATGATTGAGCTGATAGAGCTCCGTTTTTTTCTCAAGTAAAAGAAATCTCTTTTCAGCTGTGTAAGGCTAACACAGAGAAATATGAATTCATATCATGCCTCAGGTCAGTCACAAGTGTACTACACACCTATGCCAGAGACGAGGCTTGAACCAAAATTTTCCATATTGCCCTTTTTCCAGCCTAGAAACTTGGAGTTTAATCAGAAATTTTGCCTGAAGAGCAGTTCCGGAAAAGTTGTCATGATATGAAATGAAAACAAGTCTTTATTTTCTTTGTTATTTCTAAGGGACAGTTGAAAAATAAATCTATGATGTTCACTCAAAGCTATGCTCAAAGCATAACTTCTGAAATAAAAACTGTCAATGTCTAGCAATTTTAGAGTATCTTTTTTTTTCCCACTTTATCCTTTATTCAGATCTAGAAGGAGAAAAAGCGTAAGGTAGTTCTTTTCCTGATCTTTCTAACATTCCAAATCCTAAAAAAGTGTATGAAGAATGACCAGAACTTTTATTTCAAGGAAGACCATATTTTTGTGTTAATATTTTTTCACACTATGCTTCCAAATGCTTCTCACCTTTGTTTCTTTAGGTTAGATGTTAGGAAGAAATTCTTTACTCAGAAGGTGACGAGGCCCTGGCACTGCTGACCAGAGCTGTGGGTGCCCCATTCCTGTGGGTGCCCAAGGCAATGGATGGGGTCCTGGGCAAACTGAGCTGGTGGTTAAGCAGCCAGTCCACATCAGGAGTTGCAACAGCATGATCTTTGAGATGTTTTCCAACCCAAGCCACTCCACAATTCTATGTGAAGGATACAAAAGCAGTGGCCAATATTTTGTTTAAGAACCAATGCTTTCACTGCTCATTCTGTTGATTCCAACTCTTTGCTAACTTTCCCTGCCTTGTCTCCTGGTTAAACTGTGAGTATCATTTATTGCCTGCTTTCACTCCTCATCTTCAATGAATTTGCATTGCAGGAAACTTCTAGCCACCACTCCCATCATCCACTTTCCTCATTAAACACGAAAACCTGAACCTCCATCTGCCTCAAGATCATTTACACACTACCTTCTGGTGGAGATAGTCCCGTTTCTGTCAAATACCCCTATGTTTTGTGGGGCCCATGGGGAGCATCCTCTTGAATTCCCATCTCTGGACATGTGTCAGATGATCACGCATCCCAGCACACTGAGCTCACTGTGCTGTGCACACCAGCCTGCCTTGCCAGCACAGCAATGCTCTGAGGCCCTCACGCCTCCCCGAGGCCTGCAGCTCACCAAAGTTGCATTTTGTCTTAATACTCTGTCATTAAGTGGAGTTAAAAATAAAGCCTGTCAGAGCCTCACAGCCTGCAGGGAAAAGGATATTAATTACAGCAGGCAGAGAGTGGAGAGGAGCTGCCGTGAGTGAGAAGTCCTCCTGCTGAGCTGTCACCTTCTCTGTGTCACCAACAGAGCTCTGCTTCGGCTCTCACACAGAACAGAGCTTGGCCCTGTTACCTGCAAAATAGCAAGGCAGGAGGAGCCAGCAGAGGGATTTCATGCTGGCACTGAGGTGCTCCCTGGCACCAGCATCCCTGCCTGCAAACCCAGGGCAGGGACAGGGAGCGAGGGCTGAAACAGCTGCAAGAGAAGAAAGAGATGGTTCAGGGCCTGAAATAAGATCCACTGCTAAATCCTTGTAGAGTTGGGATTTTGGTTATAGGGACAAAGTGTGTCGTTAAGGACTGAGTAGGCAGTAGAGTCAGCAGAAAGCGACACCCAATTTTCCTCTAAGATGTGTGAAAAGAAGATTGAGCTGCCAAGCGAAGATAGAGATCAAAATACTAGCGTCATCTCCATCTCATAGCTTCTTAGCTGTGAGAGATATATGGTGTAACATTTCCCTTTCTTCTAGCACATAAATACACATTAAAATATCCCTCCAGAAGCTGAATTAGTCCTGACTGATCATTTCTTGGCATGAAGTGTATTTAGGATAGATAGATGCAGTTTTGAAGTGCATCTATAGTCTCTAGTTCAAGTTTAGGGGGAGTGTGCCTTGGCTTAATCAGCCACTGGTTGTGGGTGAGGGTTGGGGACAAGATATTCGCCTGGTAAACTGGTTTTATGGGATGGAGCATAAGTGCAGTGGGGAACAGCTCAGCCAGTACACCTTGCATTTCTAAAAGCATGCTACCATGATTTCAATTACCCCTAAACTTTGCTGAGAGGGTCAACAGAGGAAGAAAAATAATAAAAGGAAAGAAAAGCAACACTGGGAGTGATATATTATGAATTCTAATTTGAGTTATTAGCTGGGGGTATCAATCAGGCTGACAGTGCAAACCCTTCTGATGGGAAAGCTCCCAGTGAAGGGTAGCAACAGGGGGATGGATCCGTACAGAGCTGCCATGCCAGAATGTGCTGGCGTCCATTTCTTCTTCGTCAAGCCCTGACTTTGCCCAACAAATCCATTGACAGAGAATGTCTCTGCACACCACTGTCTGACTAACTTGGCAAGGGCTCTCCCTCTGCTAGAGAAGACTTGAGAGTTCACTCAGAGGGCACTTCACCACCCTGGCCCCATCTGCAGCAGAGATCCGTGCTGATCTTGTCAGAGCTCTGCTGAGGAGAGAAGGAGATGAAAGAGCAGAAAAGAGTTAAGGCACGCAGTCTGGTCCTTGAAACCAGCAGGAAAGAGGCGCTGAAAGAGCTTAATTAATGGCACATCAGAGTTCCCCAAGATGTGTGTCTAACGAGGCCTTTGCCTGGCACTTTAGCTTTGCTTGTGAGAAGTTAATGCAGGGAAAACATAAGCAGAAGGCTGTGCAAAAACAGGAGCCAGCGTGAGCAGATACATCCTGATTTAATTCTCTCCTTTGGATGACAGCCCTCTGTGCCTCCTCCCCACTACCCCCTTCTCAGGGACACGCTTATTACAGCTATCACATAGTGGAGAAACAACCAGCCAAAAGTATAGGGAGAGATCCAGTTTTATCACGAACAGCAAATGAATAAAGCAGGGTCAGAGTGTTGACTTAGAAAATTACAGTCTTGCTGGCTCCCAAATAAATCCAGACATGGTACCCTATGCCACTCAGCTTTTACAGAATTTAATTTAGAGCAATTGATTTATTTGCTGTGGACAGGTGAACTCCATAAAGAATTTTTAGGGCAGGATTTATAGTGGGTTTTATTGTGCAGTGAGCAAAAGAGCAACAGGAATCTGGCAGGCCTTTCCCAATTCCCATGGGCTGCCCCTAAAAGGTGAGCAAGATGGAACTGCAATGAAATCCAAGACCCACACCAGAAAAGTTGCTCTTCTTGCACAGTGTCCAATGGTTTCAAGAGTAACCAAAATTTCAGCCCAGGTTTTGATAATTCCCTGGACTGAGGCACTTGGCCCCATTTTGCTTAGTGAAGACCTACTCAAAACAGAAGTTTTGGATGCAAAACACCAGTATTTTTGAGCTCAGCAGCACTCAGTAAGAGTGAATGGGACACTTGGAGCCTGGTTGAGTACAGGAGGCACAAAGCATCTGTGTGAGCATTTCAAGAGAGCAAAAAAGAGAAAACAAAGCAACATGACCCGTGAGCAGATTAGTCACGGATATTTTTCAATTACAATAAACTATCACAAAGGGACAATGACTTCTTATTTACAATAAATTTCATCAATTTATTAATCTTTCCCTTATTTAAGAAAAATACACAGTAGAATTCCATCTCCATCTGTCTCTATTTATACTCCAGACCTTTGTGTTTGTACAGCCAGCAGCCATCAATTATCATGTCGAGACCAACCATTTCAAGGCCTGGGACACAGGAAATGAAAAGGAGACAGAGGAGGGAGGAGACATAAGCAGGAGCCTTGGAAGAGTTGTAATTAATTGTGTGGTAAATGATCAACCTGGAGATTATTAACAATGCAGGTTTGCAGAGGCTGTGGTGCTTTTCTGGCTTGGTCTGAAAGCTAAAGCCATGAGGACACAGGTACAGAAGGAGAGAGAAAAGAGGGGCACAATGAATTTCTCCTCTTTGCTTGTGGGAGATTCACTCCAAGCCAAACATAACTTTTCCAAAAGGCAATGCTGGACCCTCAGAATTTAACACAAATATCTGAATCAGGGATGAGAAAGCGTTCCAGGAAAACCCTTCTACTGTACCAAAGACCACTCCACTAAAGTGGGGGTAAGGAGAAGTTGGATGTTCCTGAACAACTGATAGCTAGCAGAAGGGAACCATCAGTCCCAGGCTTGACGTGTGCATGTCTGAGCAAATCATCTTCGGTCTCTGTTCAGTCAAAAAGGTAAATCCTAGGTGAGAATCAGTTCTAGAAACCTGAAGAGAAAAACATGCATGCAATCATGGTTTATTACATCAACAAGCATTACACAAGCTGGAGAGCAAGTTATGGTTATCCCCTCACTGTCAATGGAGGAGGATGGGACTAAGTTCATATTCTCCTTTCCTCAAGGTGAAGCTAGGCTCTGTTTCAGATATGTACTCCTGGCTTCCTTAGCTGCCCAGCAAATGTGTATGTTCTCTCAGGTGCATATTAAACACAGCTGAGCATCAGAGGGAGTATTATTAGCATGGTCAGCCATGCAGTTCTCTCATTTTAATAACAATCTGGTGACTCATCCATCCCATTAATTTAACATTAAAGAAAAGTGTGGGTCAAGTCCTCTTCATTTACCTAGGTTGCATTTAAAAAAGAAGCTTGCCTTTAACCTGAAATATCCTACTACCCTATAGAAAGGCATTTTTATCCACAGCTGTCATTTGTCGGTTTGTAATAGAGCAATAATTGCTTTCCAAGTACAAATCTGAGACACTTAGAAGCATGAAATTGAGTACTGAAGATGTTCTTCCCACTATTGATCTGCATTCCAGTAGCACAGAGGGACCCTCAACCCTGGACCAAGATTCCTTTATGCTGGGAATGTCTGAGGGCAGAACAAAAAGACAATACCTGCTTCAAAGAGTTCTGGGCTACACATTACAGCCCAGCAATGAGGCTCAAAATTATCTAGCTAACTGCAGGCATTGACGATATAATAAGCAGATACACTGAAATTTTGTAAATGTGTATCTTTTGTCGGGAGCAAATCTGTGTTTTGCATGGTGTTATTTTGGAATGTGTTTTTGCTCACTTACAGATCGGTGCCCAAACCTTTGCTCAAGGAGAAAACTGTAACACTGGAAATATTTGTGAACGCTAACTGCAGAAAAAGCCAAAGTAGCAACTCCTCAGACCAAAGATACACCTTTAGACGTATGGGTGCCTGGGGAGACATGTGCTGGCTCTGCAGCCAGGTGTTACTGCTCCCTCTGCCCATGAGGGAGGCTCAGCAGAGGAGTTAGAGATGCTGAGAGGATATAGGGCAGCTGCTGTGAACCATCTACAGCCTTCCTCATTGGACAGGAGGGTTCATGCAGGAAGAAAAAGCAGTTTGATTGGATTTTGAAACTTATTTTCTGTTAAAAGATTTCCTTTTTTCTTCAGATTAGACATTGGGGAATATTCTGTATTTGGTACAGACATTACTACTCCATGCCTGCTTGCAATCAGAGAAAATGGGATTGGGATCTCCCTCAGGTGGTCCCTTTCCATTTTTGCCTTTCCATTGACTAGTGGTAAGAGCAAAATATCCATTATGTGCCTTTGGTTTGAGTTCTAATTTTGCCTCAGGTGAACTCTGTTCCCTCCTTAGGATGCATGATTTAACTTTTTAATGCTTCTGTCCATTCTAGAAAACGACTGGAAATAACTCTTGCAAAAAGCACCAGAGTTTTCAAACAGCAAGTGCAAAACCTTCTTTGTCTTGATAGGAACAGCTCTCCTCCAGAATGATACTGGAAGCACACATGCTATTCTGGTCCCCTGTTCCAATATTGCTTTGCCTCTTCATGCGCTGATATGCTGTGACAGCTTGTTTTATGTTTATAGGGCAATGCATTTTGTTACTACAAGACTCAATCAGCATGCGGTTATAGCAAACAGTGTACTGAGATACAGCTGTCTAGCAGCAAAAACAACCACTCTTCTTAGGAGAGCTCAGGTGCTTCAACTTTGGACGTTGACACTTTGCAGCAAAGTGGTGAATCCCTGAGCTGCGTGGGCAGACAAAAAGGGACAACAGTAGTGGATGGGCCCATGTGTGCCAGGACAGCATCAGCATGGGGTCTGCTGACAGTCTCACCTGTCATATCAATTTGACAGATAGCAATCCCAGAACAACCCTGTGATTCTGATTGTGCCTTCTGAATTCTGACTGTGGTGATTATCTGAAACACCAATCTCTGATGCCATGGTTAAGAAACTTCTGGTGTCATCCAGACTGTCCCAACTAAATACAATTTGGTTTTGAAAAGCACAGACATAGAGGAAAGGTTGATGATGAGGTGGAGCAGAATAAAAGGGAGAAAATGGAAAGCAATGGAACAATGTTTATGTACAATTCCATTTACATCACAACTAGACTGATTCTTACTGGGAAGAAGTTTTGATATTTATTTCTACAAGATCTGTTGGTTCTGCAAATGAAAACATCTCTTGGAGATGTTTTGGTTTAGCTAAGTTTTCCTAGAAGTCAAAGTTCCCTAGTAGACCTTTTTGGGGGCACATTCTGCCCATCATTATGTGCACACAACTTCTTATATTCAGTAAATTTAGTTCAGAATTGATTGAATGTAACAAAGAACAGATTTTGGCCTGTTAACTTTAAAGCATATGCAGGTAAAACCCACCTGCCAAGTCAGTGTTATAAATGTTGATTTAGAGTCAGCTTTGCTATATAGCATTTGGATTCTGCCTCATTTGCTTCCTCTTGTAAATGAGATTTCACATATTGTCCTTTAAGTTTTACCTTTAGAGCATTTTCTTTTATTACTCACGCTTCTGGGGATTCTCAGTGAGCATGAGAAAGTCAGGTTATAGAGAACACGGAGCTTCTTCGCTTCAGTGTTTAAAATTCTTTGACCCTCCCCTCAGCTACCCTTTTTCTCCTCTATTTTTTCTGTGTTCAAGCTTTTGAGCTATAGAGGAGATCAACTGCTGAAATTATTGTGATGGTTTGCAGAGGGAAAAGGGGAGGGAATGCAAGGGGATGGACTCAGACAGTGGCCCTCCAAGCTAGGAACTTGGTATAAAAAAACCTGAAACCTCTGAGCTAATAAATCTCACAAACAAGAGCTTTGCAGTGGGAAGTCCAACCCGATTGTAAGTATGTACTGCAGGTATTACTGCAACATGACTAATGGTGACTGAATACTGCAGAAAGATGTCTGTGTATATTCATTTGAAGTCCTGAACAAATTTGCTTTGAATCTCCTGGTCTGTTTCTATGGCTGCTTTCCACAAATACTCTAGCAAATGAGTTTTACCAGTGTGAATACTCATCAGAAGTCAATTTGGAACTCAAATAGCTTAATATTTTCCAAAAGCGTATTCCAAATTACACACATGAACATGCAGTTCGAAATGGATGCTGGTTCTGATGTGATTAGTTACACAACTTGCCCAACGAGAGAACAGAAATAATACAATATAACTCATGTAACTATCCATGCAGCTTGAATTTCTAACTTCAAATGTTGGATATTTTCAATCAACTTTTGGTGAACAGCTTAGTAACTTCGATTCTCACCCTCTGAAGATATTTGTAAATAGCCATTTTAGCAAAGAGTAGCAGTTGGGAATTCTGCAATTTGTGAGTGGCCAATTTGTAGGAGAGGACAACTGCATTTTTCTAATGAATAGCTTGTTATATGTCTAGCTCTGAATGTCAGGAAAGCTCAATACTCCAGCTCGATAGACAGAAAACCAGTAACAAGTCACATTTTCCACTGTAGTCAGCTGAAAATCTGTGTTCACTGTGTGCTGTGGATTGGCACAGGCAGAGATTTACTTCCACCTCCACAGGCAACAAGAGAGGGCTCTCCATGAAAGCTTTCCTTGAAAGAAAGCCCTCCATGAATCACCTTGCTAAACAGGTAATCCTGTCTATGTTGTCTGGACATAGGGAGCACTGTGCCTTCAGCCCAATGCTGTTGTCCTGTGGTTGTACTGTTGTAGGGATGAGTTACAACAGTTGGATCCCAGTGTTGTTGGTCCATCTGACTCCTTCAGAAATGACCTTTTCATTGGTCTTTCAGAGGATGCTATTCCTCCTGACTGCCTTTGTGTTACGTACTGTCACACCTGGATAATGTGACATTACATTCATAGATGGAAACAAGATATTGACGACCATGGATTTATCTGATGATCTTTACTGCTGCAGAGGTTTTTGGGATCCTTGTGCAAAAGGACACAAATTAGGGAAAACTGAGCCCTCCTGTATTTCACAGTGACAGGGTGCAGAGAGAGGGTTTAAACACTGGCTGAAGTCATTTGCTGTTGTTATTAGATGAGAATTAATCCCAGTTCTCAATGGTACTCTTATGGTTTTGCCATGGCATGAGGGAGATCATTACCTGTACTCTAGCGACAGGTTAACCAAGGCTAGGGCCCACTCCCTGCTGCCCATGGCTTCTCCTGTGTGTCAGTACAGACTTAAAGCCCTTGAGCTCTCTTAGAATGCTGTATTTGCCAGGCAAGAGAGTAAAGAAGAACAAACACAGATATCCACAGCCCTAACTAGATCAAACCCATGGAGAAATGATGTCATTACCAGCACTGACAGTTTTCCAAGAGGAAACTTCCATCGTTTACCCTGAGCTGCAGCTCCAGCTGCATTAAACACTGTTTTCCAGCTAATAAAATGAGGCACAATTTTTTACACGCTGTTTGTGGTGACAGCGTAATCAGTCTTGCTGTGAGAGTGTTCGAGCCAGAGTCCAACCAACCAGGAGCTGCAGAGAGCCCTGTATCAGACACAACATAGTTCTGAAGTTCAGGGTTTTTTTCTTTGGGATTGTTTTTCCCAGTAAAAATCTCTCTGACTCTCCCTCTTTTTCTCTTTTCTTTTCTTTTCTTTTCTTTTCTTTTCTTTTCTTTTCTTTTCTTTTCTTTTCTTTTCTTTTCTTTTCTTTTCTTTTCTTTTCTTTTCTTTTCTTTTCTTTTCTTTTCTTTTCTTTTCTTTTTTTCTTTTTTTCTTTTTTTCTTTTTTTTCTTTTCTTTTTTTCTTTTTTTCTTTTTTTCTTTTTTTCTTTTTTTCTTTTTTTCTTTTTTTCTTTTCTTTTTTTCTTTTCTCTTTTTCTTTTCTTTTTTTCTTTTCTTTTCCTTTCTTTTCCTTTTTCCTTTTTCCTTTTTCCTTTTTCCTTTTTCCTTTTTCCTTTTTTCCTTTTTCCTTTTTCCTTTTTCCTTTTTCCTTTCCTTTTTTCCTTTCCTTTCCTTTCCTTTCCTTTCCTTTCCTTTCCTTTCCTTTCCTTTCCTTTCCTTTCCTTTCCTTTCCTTTCCTTTCCTTTCCTTTCCTTTCCTTTCCTTTCCTTTCCTTTCCTTTCCTTTCCTTTCCTTTCCTTTCCTTTCCTTTCCTTTCCTTTCCTTTCCTTTCCTTTCCTTTCCTTTCCCCTCCCCTTTCCCTTTCCCTTTCCCTCTCTCCCTCTCTCCCTCTCTCCCTCTTCTCTCCTTTCCATCATATTTTTTTATTGACCCATTGAATCTAGATTTATTTCATTTCCCAGCAATTTCAGGTGACAGTAAACAAAAGGAGACTCGTTTCTGGAAGAGGCTGCTAATAGCCTCACCAAGGGAGAAGCAAATGTAACTTTCCTAAACAAAGCTGCAGGGAGCACTGCCGCACACCCAGCAGGGTCTCTGGGGCAAAGCAGCCTGGTTAGCAAAAAAGCATGCACAGTGGCAGTGATATTTGTTTTCTTTTTCTTCTCCTCTTTCATTCTGAGAAATACTTGCAGAAAAAAACCTCAATGGGAATATGAAAATAAAACAGAAGCTATGCTTCTGCTGAGTTTAAATGGAGAGGGGAAGGAGCAAATCTGTACTTATTCTTATACACAGTAGCATGGGGTAATCCCACTGTAAATCAAAACCAAGGGAGATGGCACATTAATTTCTTCTTTTTTTTTTCTTTCCTTTTTTTCTTTCTCTTATTTTTCTCTCTTCCATCACCCTCTTTTGGCCTCTGATCATTTTACTTCCTTTTCCCATGTTCTGGATCTGAAACACCTTTTCTCCACTCCAGCTCCCATTTTTCCTGAGTAAAAAATAGAATTCTATAGCATGGCACGCTGTCCTTGTTTGATCTCAAATGGCTCTCATATTTTTTCATAAAAATATGGAAAGCAGCTACATGTAGCTGCTGAACTACACGCATATATGGTCACAGATATCAGGTGAAGTTTGATCTAAAAATCACTGATGTCAGTGGAAAGACTTCCATTGACTTAACGAGGCTTTAGATTAGAGCTCAGATAATGACCAGCCACCTTTATCTGGTAAAGAAAATGTCAATAAATCCCTGACCGGTCAAAGTTTGTCATTATCACCTCCAGTCTCTTGTCTGTGTTACTGCTTGCCCTCTCTCAGACATCTTACATACCCAGTATGGACATGGAGAAAATCTTCCCAGATCATCTGAACTGAGGGTTTATTGAAATAGCAAAACTGATTCTGCTATGAAGGCAGGAAGCTGGGAAGCCAGCGTGGTGACAGTCTAAAGAGAATGTGGCTGCTTTTCCCTCCAAGAATCTTGTGCTAGGATCCACAAGACATGATTTCTCTCTAGAAATTCAATTTCTGAGCTCCTGACTGTCTCAAATGACCAAATGGGAAAGACAGTAATTGCTGAGAAACTTATTGACTTTTCCTTTTTAATTAATCCTAAGTGGAAGAAAACCTGCAGCTCCCTGTCCATGCAGCATATGTGAGAGAGGAGAAGGAAAGTGGGAGAGAGAGGAGAGAATCATAATTAAAATAACTTAAATCAGTCTTGGTGAGTGCCCCTGACACTTCAATGCTCTGAGTCTAAGGAGAAAGCGTCGTTTTATTCCTGCCTCTTTTATTTCATGACAGCTTGAGTGGGGACCACCTTACAACAGTTCTGTCCCATTTGAAGGGACGCTTTTCTGGTGACAGTAGCATCTATATCCTTCCCATGTCTTGCAGCAGCTATCGTAGGTCAGAACATCTCAAAGCTTTTCCCTGTGAATCCTGATGGTGCTTCAGTTTCATTAGAATGGAAAAAAAAACAACGCTGCCCAGGGAAGTGAGCGATGGCAGAACTGCTCCCTGACCACATGTCTTAGTTTCAGCTGGGACAGAATGGTTTTCTTCAGAGTGTCAGGTATGATGCTATATTTCGGTTCTAGGAGGAAAATAAAGTTGATAACACATATAGTACAACACATTTGGCCTCATGTTGGTTAATGGACCTCGCCTTTTCCCTCTGTCTACTTTATTCAGTACAAAGTCAGGGCAGGTTCCAGAGCCCTCCTTCCAACTTCCAAATAAACAGAAAGAAAATGGATCCCCCTCTGTCCCGTCACAGTTGAGGAAGGGACCTGGGGAGGGA
The DNA here is from genome assembly GCA_023055505.1 of Callipepla californica brunnescens. Classification (NCBI taxonomy): domain Eukaryota; kingdom Metazoa; phylum Chordata; class Aves; order Galliformes; family Odontophoridae; genus Callipepla; species Callipepla californica. The sequence continues at coordinate 5,863,162 of JALIRH010000028.1, read as the reverse complement.
CAGACCTGAGGCTTTTAAAACCCATTGCATGTACTGCAGAAGGAAAGCTCTCTCCCTACCACTTAATGCAGACAGCATCTATGCTCCCTCCCACTATGGCAAGCCTGGACCCAAGTTAATTTTATGCTTAATGACAAGCAGCAACTTAGCTGATGATTAATCCTTTCTGCTGGAGAAGATGCCCCTTGCTATGTTTAGCCTCCTGCAAAGAAGAAGCCGTCTCTCAGAGAGAGGAAAAATAACCCAAAGACTTTGTCTTGGTGCTTGACTTGTACAGAAAGAATGGGACTTGATGGAAACTTGCATGCTTTGCACTGCACGTTTGTTTTATAAACCCCTGGCTTCACTCTCCTGCTCACAGAGCATCCCAAGCCAATTAGATTACATAATCAAATGAAGTCAATTGCAGATGAGCACAAAAAGCTACTGTTTGGTCTGGGTTCAGAGGAACACCCTCTGTCTAGTAGTAGAAGCTAATAAAGGCCGACAGCTGAGGAGGCAGGAGTGATGTAGCTGTGTAGGGCTGGGACTCTAAAGCCACACCGAGCCTCAGAGCAAGCAAAAGCATGAGCAGACACGGAATCTGGAGTGCCAGATCTTCAGGGACTCCTTCTCAACAGTCTTCTTCACCTATGTACCCCTTTCCTTGCAGCTTCCCAGCAGCACGTGTGTCTCGGTTCTCTCTGAGCTACTTTATTTCAGTTTTCTTCCTGCTCACTGAGAAGTTGCTGCTGGGATTAAAAAGGCATCAGGCAAATCATCAGGCTGAAAGAGACACGCTGAGAAGAGAACAGATTAACCCACTCTGCAGAGAAAACTTCTCATTTCTGGAGTGTTTGTTTTGAAAATGTCACTTCAACGGGTCACAGAATTCATGAATAAAATCCCGTCCTTATTTCCATTCAAAAAGGAATAAAGATTTATTACTCAGCCTCACCAGGAAAGCAGTATTGACCCACCGTTGAGTCAAGGTCTGCAGCATTGCGTACAGGAATATTTATTGCTTTTAATTACCATAAACTAGCAAGGAACTTGTTTAAATAGATTTTTATTATTATTGTTTTACTGTACTTGAGAAAATGTAAGTGCCAGAAAGAAAGGACTGAATTGCCAGCAAAGCCTCCTGAGAATAGACGGTGATGGAATGAAAGACAGCTTGATGCTGATGGGTTAAATAAAAGGTCACTGGCACTCAAGAGATCTCGGCAACACGTCGGTAAACCTGCTTTGAGGCATCATTAACCCTCTTTTACTCACGAGGAAAACGGAGGGAGGAAGCAGCCCTTAAGATCTCCAACAACGGTATTTAGGATCCCCGGAGGGAGATTCAATACCTAAATATCAGTGAGTTTTGTCTCACTTGGTTGCCTCTGTTTTGCAAACGGGTAAATTTAGAGGTGTGGGGATACTGTAGCACTGGAAATGAAGTGAACATTTAAGGAACAGCCTCCCAGTGTTGCTGTCTGACATCACGTGCAGGTGAGCTATGCCACTGCCCACTGGACCACCATCTGAGACATACCTACACTCTGTTCATTTGCATGGGTATTTGTCACAGAAAACCCTTTCCTAGCAGGCTGTGCTCGAATGTATGTGTACTGCAGGGCAAGAGAGCAGCCAGCAGAGTGATGCTAGTCATCGTGTTACCTGCTCTGGCTCCTTTCACACATCCTCTCCCTTGCCAATGGTGGTGGGAACCTTTCAGCCGGAGAAATGCACGGCAGGCTCAGTGCAATGGCAGCTGATTGACAGGCAGCCTGTGATAATGAAGTCCATTTTTATTTTTTATCTCTTGTTGAGGTACAAGGACTCGGCCAGTGTCCCAGGTAATGAGTGTTCCTTCTCCCTCTCCCTCGCTTGGATATGAAAGTGTGTGTAGCCATGTGTAGCTGTGTTAACACTACATTACTAAAACCAATCCCAGGAGACTGTTACTGCTGCACACCTCACCGGCTCCAGCACTTCCTCACATTGATTTGCATTCATGCAGTTTGTGTAAACAACGCTGTTCGGGGAATATAAATAACTGCAGCCAGGAATGCAGTTGGGCCACTCAGCCCCAGGAGTTAGGTGATGTCTCTCAGTTAGTGCTGCCGGGAAGGAGCAAGGGTCAGCCCCTGCCATTTCCCAGTTCAATTCCCAGAATGGAGGATGCTGCTGCACTCCAGCCTTTCTGCCTCCATCTCCAGCCCCTGGAGAACCAACACTGTGTCTCTGGAGATCTGTTTTCAAGGGACAATTCCATCCTGGCATGAAAAATGGATGAAAAAAAAATCTTACAGCTGTTCAACATTCATACATTTGTGGTCCCTCCATGCTGGAGTCTTTGGCCAGGTACTGTTTTTGGGACCGTAATCAACAGAGCTCTCTTTAGGTTTTAACAGGGGCAAGCATGGCAAAGTTCTGATACTGATATGAATTTCCACTGTACTGAATAAGTTGTGAGATGACCAACTCCTCATTTGTACATAGGTCATGAAATGATCTCATTGAATAACCCCATACTCTGCAAGATTTTTCCAGAGACATTGTGGATGCCTGATCCCTGGAGGTGTTCAAGGCCAGGTTGGATGGGGCCATTATCTAGTTCCCAATTTACTGGCTGGCAATCCTGCCCACGGCAGGGGTTGGAATTTACATGATCTTTGAGGTCCCTTTCCCTAGCCATTCTAAGATTCTATGATTCTCATGCCCTGCCTTTCCAGAATCTGGCTGAGGATTTTTAAAGTCTAACCCAAATTCAGTTAGAAAAAAAATCCAATGGACATCTAGCTCCAGAGGGATCATAAAAAATATATATTTAGCATGAAGTTAGGTAGAAATCTGCTTGTTTCAAACATGCTTTGGCTCAAACTCAGAAATCTGAAGTCCAAAGAAACGCTCACATGTACTAGTTTGATGTGAAGCTGCTATTGATCACCGTGCTGTGGGGACAGCAGACTCATGCTTGACCACTGTAATTTCCTCGTGATGTATTTGCTTCATCTCTCCTTGACTTCTGCAGGCAGGGGCAATGTCTTTCAAAGCACCACCTGGGAACTTCATGTTAATTAGTCATAAGCTTACATAAAACTCTCAGGTGGAGGCAACCAAACCAGATCAAATATATTTTTCACTCGGAGTAAGAACAAAAACAGCGAAGAGCACTAAATATTAAAGGGATTAAAACAGAAATTTTCTGGTCTTTTAAAGATTCCCATAAAGCCTGGTATGGAGTTGAAATCTTACATTCAGATTTGGATCCATATCCTCTCCTAAACTTACCCTAAGAGATGACATTTTTTACATTTCCTTTGTCTTTTGAAATTTAGAATTCCAAAAAAACGTTGGCAGAACCTCCCCAGATTTCTGAAGCTTGCATCTTTGCTTTACATTTTTGCCTTTCTCAAATCTTTTATATTTTTTTCATGCTTTCTCTTTAGTTGAGCTGAAGCAGCTCAGATTAACAACACGCACTCTATTTAATTGGCTTCATATGGTTCTATTTTAACATTTGGATTAGAATAATATTTCAGAAAATGACTGCTATTATTTTTTTTTAACAGATGGTGAAAGATCCACCAACATAGAAGTGACTCACAAGTTGTACTGTAAATAATAAATAATAATAATAATAGCTCTGCTGACAGTGTAACAAGGGCTCCGATTTGCTATCACCCAAGAAAGCTAATAAACCAAAGTGGAAAGCGCTTCTGAAATCTTTTGTTTTAATTAGCAATGAACAAATTCATTCTGCCAAATGCTGAACCCACTGGAAAACTCACGGCTTTGCATTTTCCTTAGGAGACAATTTGAAACAGAAAGCAGAAGTTGGAGGGGACAGCCAAACTCTAATGAGAAAATACAGTACGTGCATCTCCAGCTGAGCTTCTTTCAGCGCCATTTCACAAGTGAGGAAGTTACAAATTTGCTGAAAAAGTAATAGTGATTCTGATACAAATTCATGCTTTTCTCCAGAGTGTTGGCCTTTGCTTAGTGTCAGCCTCCTAGGGCAATCTGTTGCCCTTTAAATCACGTGGAAGTATCTTTCCTTGACATATTTGCAGCTGTTCATGCCCTGTCTTAAAACTCTGTACTCTTCCACATTGCTGAGTAAAGTCAATGTGGCAATAAGAGGATGGCTCCCAACAGAAAAATTCAGCCTGTTCCCAGATAGACCCTTTTCTGAGGATCTTTTTGACATCGGTGGGAAGATGAGGATATTGCCTGAGATATTGGGTCCAGACCCAAATTTTTTCTACCCAGTAGATGGTTTTTAATGGATGAAGTCTGGTGTGGCTTTCATGTCTGTCTTTTGGTGAAGAGGTGAAGAAAAGCAGGTTTGGGATAAGTAAGTTGCTATAGTGCCCCTACTGCAAGGGCAAAAGTCTGTTATGCATCAAACTATGCTCTAAGTAATGTCTACACATCACAGCTGGCTCCAGAGAGGTTCAGCCATATCACAGAAGGTATCTCCTATATCACTGAAATCTACTGTTCTATCTAATCACTAAAGATTATCTCCTCTGCCATTGAAATTTACTGCTCTACTTAATACCTATGGTAGCGGGGCACCACAGTAATTGATTGATTCTTTGGACAGCGGTGAAAGAATAAATGTACATACACAAGACCTTGGCAGAAAAGGACAGTTGGCAAACTAACAACTGTGAGTCTGTGCCATGCCCCCATTTCTTCCACGTCTGTGTGATTGCCATTGTAGAGAATAAAATTATTACAACCGGTGTGCATTTGGGTTGAGCGTCTCCAGCAGAGAGGGGACTGAACCCATCATGCACTGCCCCCTCCTCTTGCTGGTTCCCAGTAACACTGTGGCCTTCTGACCTGGAAAGAAATGGAAGCAGAGCAGACACGTTCACTGCCCAGCAGAAGATGCACAAGTGAATTATTGCGAGCATTTGAGGCAGCTGTGACCAAAAGTTTGGAGATTCCCATTCCAGACTGCAGAGCCAGAAGGAGCTCTAGCAGGGAGCATTTCTCTTATTAGAAATGACAGATGTCCTCCATGCTGCCAGTCCAGCCAAAGACCTTTCTCTGAGCCTGACATGCAGTGGCTGCCTTCTGACAACCTGCTGCAGACAGGGAAACACGAGTGATTTCTTCTCTTACTTTGCCATGCACAGAAGCATCTGGACCTATTCCGCTCTTTGTCTGCCTAGCCAGCTATCTTACATCTGCAAAAAGCCACCTACTGCCATAGAACCTGAGGAATCCCTGCATAAAACTGACAGAAGTAGACTTGAGAGAGGAAGGAATGGAGGAGCAGATAGGCTGGATGCATAAGGCTGTAATACAGCATCAAGAAGAAGCACTGCTATTGCCCAGGTATGCTGGGCATGCTTTGCTTCATATGTGGGGCATAACTCCCCAGCTGAACTCCAACAGATAACCTACAATGTACTCTGCAAGTGTGGTAGAACATCAAGGGCTGAAGTTCACTTTTTATCTCCTTCAGTGGCTGCATGCTTTAGCTTTTACCAGTGGGGACTCATTCTTTCTAGGTGTGGGTGTCCTTCTCTACCTCTGAGACAGTCACCTGGATTCACATTACCTCCGAGGGAGAGAAAGGACACATCTCAGGCATGTCTCATATGACTTTTTAGATGCGTCCCTTATGCAGATCCAGGGTGCAAGTAATCACCTGTCCAGTACAGGTGCTAAAATGAAGAGGAACATACACTTGGAAAAAATCACAGCAAGTTTAGCCTGTGCCAGATTTTGACACTTACCCTATCCCTGCCCTAGAGCCCATCTCAGAAGGTATCTGAATTTCTGAATTCCTCTCATAATTAATTCATGGTTAATCTTGAATAGGTATGATTTTAATAATCATTCAGTAGATCTAATGCTGCAGAATTGCCGCACCATTGAACTTGAAATTACACGAAATGAGACAGCTATTTAAATAATGGCCTCTTCCGAGCTTGGGTGTTTGGGTTCTTTTGTTACAGAGAAACAGCAGAAGCACAAAGTTGCTGTCACGATGTTACACCATTTCTGCAATCGCGTAGCCAAGCCATTAATACATTTCAGTGAGTTACAATCCACCTGGAAAGGTGCTCGCCTATTTATCTGCAGTTTCACAAATGATAATAAGGGAGCACCTACTCATTGCTCAGAGCTTTCCACTGTAGAATCTATGACCAGTCCTCATATCTATTAATCAGCTATAATGCAGTAAAATATTGAGCTTTATATACCTTCGTACATCAGCTAGTTAATGGTCATCTCAATTAGCTGTGCTTCCCTCAACAAATCTTTCTAATGAAATTATGTTCTTCTGACCCAGAGTTGGGGACAACAAGCAACTAACTCAGAGAACACACGACATTGAATCTACATTTGCTGTGGCTTCTCTCATTTCACTGAAGCCAACTCTGCAATAATCCTTCTGCAGCCCTCAAGTTTTTTGAACTTCTCAACGTTAAAATGACTGATGGATTGCAAGGAGTAAATAAGTGGAAATTTAATACCAACTATGATTGAGGACAGATATTTCGAGCGACTTAATAACTGAGAAAATGAATGACCAAGACTAATATCCAAATGGTGATACCTTTGGGAACACAGATATATCCAGGTACCTTTAAAGCATCTTACATTGTGGCCATCTCCGACTGGCCCTGGAAATAAGAAGTCTGAGATTTGGCTTTTGGGTGTTTATTTTTGCACCTATGATTTATATAAATAACCATCTACGTGGGAGGATGAGCAGAATTACAAAATTTAGAGTGTCCTTACGATGATTTTGCCCAACTTGCCTGTAAGGATTTCAGTACCATTTGTCAATGGAGATAGATAGACTAATCAATTTTAATTTAAAAGTCTCCTATATTGCAGTGACGTGGTTCACATAAGTTTATAGCATGTTACAGACATCTTATTTTCTGCAGTGCCAGACAGTAGAACCATTTTTTTTCTTATGGCATCAGTGATATATTTCAACACAATATCCCATGGGATTGATACATCAATAGTTCCATCCATCTCATCAGATTCACCCTCTTGCCTTTTTGTTTTACCGTTCAGGTTGCTTCTCTACCATCAAGTCCATCAGTTGGCCTGTAGCTTGTCTTAGACCTTGAGTGCCTCTGATAAAATCTTGGTGGGAAAAAGATGAAAAGCAGCAGTGAACGCCAACATTATGACCAGAAATGCAGAGTGTGTGAGCAGAAGGATTAACAGGATTACCCAGATGGACCAAGCAATTTCGAGCCCAGACATATGTACAAGCCACAGTGTGTGTCTGGAAGTGAAATGATATTCCAGCTGAGTCAGACAAGGCTATACATCATTGTGAAAAGATTATAATTAAGGATGGAATGCATAGTCCTACATCATTACAGAAAGTCATGTGCTTGTTTGCAAGTGACCATGGGAAGAGTCAGTCCAAAGCACTCTGAAAGGGAATCAGTGAAAGATACTGGATGGGGAAAATCCTGTGTCTGGACTAGGAAACTATAGACGAAGGAGCTTCAGCACACAGCCTGGGGTCAGGTGGCTGAGGGCTCTAACAGAGCAAAGCTTTACACCTTTACACAGATCTGGTCTGTGTTTGAGTCTCTTTGGTGTCACCTAGGGCATGGATTCTCATGTATACCCATTCCTTTGGCAGCTAATTGCTGGATCATTTGAAACATGCTCTCTGGGGAGACCTGCTCTACGTAACACCCTTAAAAATGATGTCCATCCATTCAAGGGGCAGAAATTCTGATGTTCTTCAAAAAAGCAACACGGACCGGTCCCTGGGGTTTTACATCCTACAGTTAACAAATCGGTCTTTTTATAAGTAATTTTGTTAGCAATTAATTTTTAATAATTTCACGTTTGGAATCATGAGCATCTCCTTGGGAGGATCAGAGATTTTATTACAAGAAAGACTGTGACTCGGAGAGGCAGAGTTTCTCTCCCCACTCCCCATGCATCCTGCACCTGGCAGCAGGAACAGCCCCATCCCCAGAGGCCAAGGCATGGAGTAACCACAGCTCAGAGGCTCTGCAGACTACAGAGGAAGCAAAAGGATCAATTCTTCACTTCAGCACTTGCATCATTCCCCATCTGGCCCATGCCTAGTACCATCTCCAGATCTCTTTCCTTCCCAGATCTGTTTTATCCTTCAGGGGAAAAATAAAGATGGCACTTTTTAGAGCTCCATCTGGGGCTCCAATGGATAGACTTACACCATCCTTTTTTTTTTTTTCTCTGGGCCTCTGGTACCCATCTGTGCTCAGGGCCCCTGTGTGGCATTCAGCAGAGTGATGCTTCCCTGTGGGAGAGACTGCTATCGAGTATGGGAATACAGCAGCAGAAGGAGAGATGGCACTGGGGAGAGCCTTGGCTTACCGCGGTTTTCATCACCATGTGCCACCATCCACGACCCCTTGTACGATGAGCCAAGGGGCTTTTCTGATTCCAATTCTGATTTGATAACTGGAGGGAAGCATTGGTTTTTATAGCCCTGTTGAACATAAACATTGATTTTTAGGGTCTAATCGTCTGCTGCAGCTGAATGCCATCCAAGGATTTTTTTTATTATTATTATTTTAGCTGGAATTGATCAGCTGGAGATGAGAGGAATACAAAGGAAGCAGAGAAACGGCTGCAACTTAGGGTTTCTTTCGTGCTGCCCAGGCAAGGATGCTGCTGCTCTGTCACTCATACAGCCCCCACTGCCAGGATGCTGCCGGCAGCCAAGGATGTGCTGCTGAATGAGCCCTTGTCAGCTGCCATCCTCGCTGGCTGGCTTGCTCGCAGCTCCTATTTAGCTTCCTCACTGGCTCCCTCATAAATATTCACAGTGCACAGCCAGCGGAAGACATTGTTTTTTCCTTAATTTCCATATTCAGCATGACATCAAAAAATGATTCAGAGACGAGTTCAGCAGGGGCTGTGCATCCAGGGAAGAGGACACGAGGGAGCAGGGTGTGTGTGTTGGGTGGAGGTGGGGGAAAGGAGACAAAAGCAGTGATGAGGGACACAGGGAATGTGGTGAGGAGCACGATGGAGGTAGAGAAAGAGATCTGGGGATTAACACGGTCTAGCAATCACAGCAGAATGAAGCTGTTCCCATTCATAACCCAGGCGATCCATGTCCTCATCAGGAGGTTTTCATAAGTGATTAATGGTTAATTTGTTAAAATTCAATGAAATCTTGTTTCCTCACTTTAAATTAGAATTCAGGGAGAGAGGGAGAAACAGACAGTCTCAGCCACCCCCCCCCTGCTTCTCAACAGAATATAATTCATCTGCCAGCACTGGCTATTGCTTTCAAAGGATTGCAAATAAAATAGAAACATAGCTGGGGGCAACAGCCGTGGGGCTCTGGAAGGCCCAACTGAGTAAAAGGGGCAGAGAGGAGACCTTGGGCCCCTGAATACATTGACAAGATGTCTTTGGGATGAAGCCAGGATCAGTATGCCCAAACAGTGGGTGACTCAGTCCCATACCGAATCTTAATCTCTCAACATGGGACATAATTTCTGCTGCTCACATTATGATAAGGAAGGCCCAAGATGAGCTAGCAGCACTGAAAATGCACGGGGTATACCAAAGTGATTCTTACATATTGCATCCTTAAGTGTTTGGGAGGCATGGCAGGAGTTTCTGAAGCTGAACAGAAGGAGCATTTCAGGAGGAACATGCACACACGGGAAATAGGAATTCTTTTTGTTCCTTCCTGCTTTATTTCATTCAGGAAACGTTTTACTGATGGTATGTAACCACTGCTTATATAGAGAAAAATATATATAATTGGTTGTGAGCCATTTCAGAGACAACCCTATTTCAGATGTCAAACTAATTTGCTTCTATATGAAATCATTATCCTCCTGAGATATTTCAGTGCATCTAAAGCCACTGAATCTGACATGAGATGTTATGTTCCAAACCACAGACCTTGCCCTTATTTGCCTGAGACAGAGAGCATCGAAGATTCATAACTTCCATTGATAGAAAGGGATTTGAGTCATTTTATCAGTGCTGTGATAGTAGATATTGCAACACGTAATTCTCTACCTTAGGATTGCCTCTGAAATAGATATCTGGGAACAAGACAAAACCAGAGAGAAATAGCAAATTATCTGCATCACACGGATGATGTTCCAGTAATTAATAAATGGTTAAAAAACAACCACATAAATCATTTTCATTCAACTCAGTTCTGTCTCAGTTACCAACTGCATGACATTGCTACTGTGTCTGCTAGACAGAAGACCTGCTGATGCTTCTGAGCAGCAATGGAAGGCCATTCACCATGTGAGACTATAAAATGCTCTGAAAATATCTTCATTATCATGTGAAATTAAACCATAGGTTTTTTTTCAGGCTTTTTTTTTCAGATTTTTTCTTCCCAGGATTTTATTAAAAAACATGAATATTTTCTATTGGATTATTTCAAGCTGAATAGATTTAGTACAGACTTCTGCTAACCTTCAGGGTATCCCTAATTTCAAGGGGCTGTATTTCAGTTGAACTTCAGCTCCTAACTTATGCTAGATTTTGTTTCTGAACTCAAATCCGTTTATCTGAAAATTCCCATCCCACTCCATTTCAATCTCCCGGAGTGAAAAAATGTACAGTAAACTTTAATTACCATGGGCATGGTGGTGATAGGTTGTCAGCTGGACTAGATGGTCTTAGAGGTATTTTCCAACCTTAATGATTCCACGGTTCTATGATTTCATTTTCAGATGGCAGCTCCAGTTTTATTTTTGTAGAGGAACAAAAAGTGTTAATAATAATGAATGGTTACTGGTCAGTTTAAGGTTATCTGTGTATGAAATAAAAAACTGAATTTCTTCAGAAAATTTCTTTGGATACTTTGTACAGTTTTCTGTCTGTGACTGAGAGTATTCACTTGATTTTTCTACACTTGTCATGGATACACTTGTCCAGTTTGATTTGGTGCTAGCACTGTATAAAGGACTGACTCTTTGATTCAGCAAAATTTTTTGATAGTGATGCAATGTCATTACCCAGAAAGGTGAAAAAATTAGCTCGCCAGTTTTGCTGCAGAAGTATACCCTGAAAAGTGTTACTCCTCCAACATATAGATGTTGTGTTGCCTTGCATTACAATCTCCTGTGCTATTATATCCTGTAGTTGAATTACTTCAATTTTTCCTGTCTGTATTGTTGCTGTTTCTATTACCTATGTCATGGGTTCCCATCAAGACTGAGACCTTACTCAGGCAGGAATGTAAGAAAACCTTGCAAAACCCAATCCTCCTCTTGGGAGCCTGAATGCTGCAGAGGCAATGAGTGGGAAGGCAATCAAGAGGTGCAGCAGCAGTGTGTGGCTCACTTACAGCTTTCGGCACTCTATGGGAAATCCATTAAACTCTGTAACGTGACTACCTCACCTCTCCCAGGTGCTACATTTCAGCACATTACTTGTGTGTGAGAAATGGTGCACAAAAAGCAAATGAGAAAGGGGTCTGGGACTGCTCAGCATAGCTATTAAAGCCACCATGTATTTGGTTTCTAAACTGGGATTCAGAGACCTGAAACTTCCGGGCTTGGAAACGTTGACCCTTCATCTTGTGAAATGTTCTGGCTTTTGGCTGTTTGCAGCATCCACCTAAACTCTGCATTTAAATAAATGTTTGTATTTAATGACTGCTCCTTATCTCTTCTATACAGTGTTAATAAGAAACTGAAAATACTTCTGCTGTACTGCATGATCTATTGCACCTGGGCATCAACTTTCAAGAAATGACATTTCCTGAATACTGCTCATTAAGATCCACAAATGCCTTGTGATACATATAAATCTTATGAGCCTGAGATCAGGGATGGGCACCAGAATAAGAAGGATGCAGAGTGATTCTCCAAAAAGGAACACAGCCAGAAAACATCAGAGCTAAGCACGGCATGCAAACATTTTTTTTCCAACACTTTTTAGACAATATCACCATTGAATCCAGTGAGAAGTAGAACTCTATAACCAATACTCATCTCATTCGCACTGATACAGACAGTGAATTCATTGGAGTTGTGCTGATTTACACCGACACAGTACTGTCCATCATACTTACTCACATTTAAATATTTTTCCCCTTCTTTGACTTAATCTGAGCTGTTTTCCCCCTGGAGCATCAATAATGAAATATTTAAAGTATTTATTTGTTATAACTTCTCACTTTAATCAAGTGGTTCTTCAGTGGACCTCATTTAGCCTAGAAGTAATTGTTTTACTGATGCTTCAGCACAAAGAGATTGGGCAATTCCTGATTAATACATTTCAAAATACATTGTCAAGAACATGCAAACAGAGCATCAGTCTTTTAAAAATAAAATCACATGGATGGCACAGAGTACCTGGGCTGTGGGGCAGATATACATATGCCAGGGGAGATATTAAAAGCTTGATTATTATTGTTATTATTATTATTATTTGTATATGTAGCAGGATCCACCTGGCATTACTGCAGAGGTAAATTGTCAAAGAGAATTCTCCTGCTTCATCTTAATGAGTTTTCCACTCATTAATATTTGCATTATTCAACTCAATGACAACAAGGTTAGAGGCTTCCCACAGGTTGTTGGAACAATTTTGATTGATTGACGAGTTTTCAGAGTGGAGTGAGGGGAGTGAGAAAGGGAGAATAAAACCCAGTGTGCAATCTGTAAAAGCAGTGGGCAATAGAAGGATGAAGGCAGAGATCTTTCTCGGTGTGGGAGATGTGTGGCCTGGAGAGGGTGAAAGAGGTGAAAAGAGGGAGAAGAGAACATGCAGTAACTATGATGCTCCCCTGCCAAGGTTAGGGAATTTCAGGATATGAAGAGACATTAAAACTGCTGAGTACTTGGGTTTGTGCTGAACACTGTATTTTCTATCTAATCCTGCATGGGTGCAGATATGCTGCAAAGATATCTCAGTCCTAAAAGGGAGGGACAAAGAGCTGGATACTGCCATACATACCTTCCCTTTGAGAGCCTTGGGACTCCTCAAAATGCCCAGATATAGGATAACATCAGAGGAAAGGCAGGTTTTGTCTTCCCAGTTCATTTATCATAGGTTTCTTTTGAAAATGTGATGATCTCTTAGAAAAACTTGTTAAATTTTCCACTTCAATCTCTTTTTGCTTTGGCCCTTTCTGATATGTTATAAATGTAGCTTTTGGACAGGATCTATAAAACAACAGTGAGTCATAGTCAAATGACTGGTATCACCAATGCTACAAAACATTTGGGGGAAGAAGGTGTAATGCCTACAATTTTAGCAATTTTGGTAATGTCCCTGGACAGAATAAGATCACTTGGTTCTCTCTGATAACTGTTGAGGGTAAGAGCATAAGGAAAGTGAATGTCTCATCTCTGCTTAGTTGAATCACTGTCTTATCACAGCTCTTACAAGTCTGATAAGGCAAAACTGATGTGTCATATGGCCAAAGTTTGCACTGCAGCTATTGCTGCCCCATTCCCTGTTCCCATCTCTTCTCCCATTCAAGCAGAACAGAGCCCATGCATCATTAATTTATGCTGCTTGTCATTCTTATCTGTCCCTAGGCATTTAAGACAGCAATGGAAACAAACACTGAAACTGAAATCCCACATAGGCATTAAGCCACAGAGATACTGCCTGTAGAAAAAGAAGCAAGTTTACTGGCTCGTTAAGATTGACTGTTTTCCTAATGGGAGCTTCCTCCCTCTTCACTCACTTTTCCACTCATCACAGTGTGATTGCAGCTCCTGTCAGCCTGATTTTGAAGGCACTCTTACAAGCAGCTTTGCCACTTCTTGCCAGTTAAAGAAATAATGAAATAATGAAACAGGGGATAATGAAATATGGCTTAGAAACCCCACTTTGGCTGATCTCGTCTCCACTATCCCATTTTCCTCCCTTCCTAGGAGGGACGGGTTAGAAAATGTTGAAAATGTTAGGAGGTAGGGAGCTGAGAAACATATGCATGTTGCTGTTAGTGTTATTATCTGAGTGAGCATGCACGGATAGCTGCTAGACAGCTCAGGCTGATAGACACTCTGAGGCCAGCCCTCAGATCTCTGAGAGAAAAGCAGAGAGTCCATCACTTCCCGCCAGTCTGTTAAGCAGCAGGGGAATAGAAAGGACAGGGAGAGGTCAATCTCTGCTCAACTCAAGAAATAATATGTAGAGGGATGAAGGAGATAGTTTCCAGCTTCAAACTGCAAGGACGTGAGTGACACCACCTGAGAAGAGAGTAGCAAAGGCTCAGTGATGCCAAGATAACACTCAGGCTGAGACAGAAGAAGAGCCTTTAAGCACATTTCTTCTGCAAGTCTGTCCAGAGCTCAGGGAATGCAGATAAGAGTCTGACCGGCGCAGAGGAGGCCAGTTTGCAGCTGCAGAGATTCCACAATAGCAGTTCACTGGGGCAAAAGAGAAGTAGCTAAAGGCCATTGAGATCTCAGATCATTCTCTGTACTACAAGGCTGCTGTTGCTTAACCAGATTGGGGATCTCTGCCAGGGTAAGAGCTTTTATAGGCTGGATGTACCCTAACATGAGCTTTTTTGTTTCTTGGCACTATGATCCCAGAAGGCTCCAAAACACTGGAAAGTTTGGGTGAAGGAGAGGAGACCCAGTGATGTCCTGAGCCCACAGGATTCATTTCTGGGGGCCGTCCCAGATCCTGGGCCACAGCACTGGTATGCTCGGACAGGAGATACAGATAGACAATGCACAGGAGCCTTCACTAAGGATTTTGATTCAGTTTCCCAAAATCACTTGGTTTGATTGAATCCCAAAACACTGAGTGGTGATGCACTGGCACAGGTTGGAGAGGGTGGCATCACCATCCCTGGAGGTGTTCCAGATCCATGGAGATGTGGCAGTGAAGGACATAGTGAGCATGGTGGGGGTGGGTTGGTGTTGGACTTGGAGATCTTAGTGGTCTTCTGCAACTCATATTATTCTGTGATTCAATTCCATGATTCTAAACTCTCTCCACATGAGTCACAGCCAACGTGGGATTTGGTATAGTGATGAGAGACCCTCTTCCAGGGCTGTAACACTCACTATGCACCAGCAGATATAATGGACGAGGAAAGCATGGGGAGGGGTAGGAGGGGGGGAATAAATGAGAGCATACAAATTAAAGAGCAGCATTTGAAATCTAATCAAATATTCCCTCAATTTACTCACCACCCCTGCAGTGCTGCACAGCTTTATTAGGTTTTTATTCAGTATTCTCTTTTAAAGTGACATTTACATTAATTTACAGTACTAACATGAAATCCCATCTAAAACCTGGGAGTTTTTTGTAACTTTTTATTTTTCAGTGGCTGTCCGTGACTTTCCTACTCACTAATAAGGAATCTTTAGCTTTATTTTCTGTCTGCAGGAGTGGATCCGAAGTCTCCTCAAGGTGGATTCCTGCTGCTTTTGTTAAATGTGGCATGGAGACCACGGCAGTGGGTTCAGGCACTAATTGGCTGCAAAGCAGCGATGCTCCATCCCATGGTTCTCCCCAATCCAAAGAAGCTTTAGTGCCTGTATTCAGTACTGAAGTCATTTCCAGCTTAAAATCTAGGAGCCAGGTGAATTTAGGGGGGATGCATTGTAATCTCAGTGTCATACATAGTGGCCTTACGTCATTTTAAAACTGGTGGGATTTTACTTCATGTCAGTGGAGAGGAAAAATGGGATGAGTATTAATGTCCTGAATATGCATCTGAAAGTAAATTTTCCTCAATTCCTTTTATTTCATCTTTTTTTTTTTATTTTCTTTTTTTCCCCTACAGATGTTTGCAAGTTAGTCCCAGGGCCTAGTGTATTATCCAGGGACAGGAAGGGTTCTGGCACCTCCTGGCCTTGGCCAGAAATGGGAGCAGAGGAATTTGTGCATGGTCAGGACAGATGCTCAGTCTGCAGACAGACATTCTTCCTGGTGATCCAATTTGTCCCATTTTCCTACAGTTTCTTTCCTTCTTATTTTTTACTTCTTTTTTTTTTTTTTTTTATATTCCCTAATTAACACAGGTAATGAATTGCATATGGCCAAGGCATTTTCTTCTCTGTGTGAAATCTGTAGCAGCTGCATTGTTTATCAGTTCAATATGTTTGCTACAGATGCCATTTCTGTGTGACAATTAAGTTGTTTAAAATCTCTTTTTCCCACCCGCTATGTCCCTCCCCAGCCTTCCTGTCCTCTCTCCAACACACATCACTGCGAGCTGATTCCTTTCCCAGGCTGATGCCACGCTCCAGCTAAAAGCTCTTGTTTGAACCTTTTGTGGCCACTGAAATGGATGGAAAGTTCTGAAATGTTACTGTATTTTCACTACTATCCAAGGTACACTGACCACCCAAGGTGCAAAAGATCAAAAATCAGGCCCAGAGCCTTTAGCATGAGACTAACACCAACTGCTTTACCTCTTTACATTTAATCATAAGTGGATCCTATGCATCTTTGGAGAAATACTGTGCCCTTCAGATCTTTCCAAGTAGAACGCCATCTGAAATGTACCTACTTTACCAGCGCTATTGAACCAGACTCTGAAATAATCTTCGAACCATGTCAATATAGCAAAACACACAGAAGGGGGATGATTTACAGAGCCCATAATTAAACATTGGATTTGCCTCTCCTCTGGGCACAGCTGAATTCCCGTCAGCAGCCTCTACAGCAAATTGTTGCAACCTAATGTCCTATGTGTTTGGGTTTTGTTAATTTATTTCTTGTACCTCATTTTCCTGGAACGAGAGTGGTTATTTATGGAACGGCAGCAAACACTTTACATTTATGGGGGGATATGAATTTCAGTAATGGCTTTTGTGGCAATTTAATCTGTCCCGACTACGAAGCATTTTACAATGACAATTAAATTATTATTAAAAAAATAAACCTCAAATGACATTCTTATCGCTTATCAACATATCAAAAGTTTCACCGTGTTGCATTTTCAGACTGGGGCATAAATATTCCCCTGTACTTTTTAGAGAATCCTTGCTATAAACTCTGAGTGAACTTAATTAACTTCCACGGTGTATTTGAAAGGAAAATTCCTTACACACTCCAGTATCAGTGAATGAAACTTTTTTTTTAAAGTTGGTTTATTATATGCAAAGGCTTGTGCCAATGCTTACTATTTAAAGACTTAATTTGATGTATTACATCGAATCCTGAAGAGGAAAGTGCCCCAGGGGGTGGGAGTGGTAAATCTGTGAATTTCCTCGTCCTAATCTCATGGGGAGGAAAGCTTTTATTTCCATCGGTCAGCACTGTATATGAAAAATGATCAAAAAAGTGTCAAGTATGTTAATTTACACTCCATTAAATTAATTTTAATGCTGGCCTGCTGAGTAGCTAATTTTCAAAGCTAAATATCTTGGCTCTTTCAAATCATTTCTTTTTTTTTTTTTTTTATTCCCTCTCCTCCTAAACACCCAGAAGGCTTCATTTCTTTTGGGAAAGCTTGGGACTTCCATCTTCTTCAAGATTCAACATCGATGTGTAGCACTGCATGCAATAGAAAGAAAACGTAAATTCCCCTTCTCCACCTTCTCTCCGGAGAGAGGCAAAAGAAAACTTCCATCACAAAAGACTACTCAAAGTTATTTTCAAATTTCAGTCTGAAAAAATGACCCCTAATGCACTGATTATGGTAATGCCTGGAGGCCCAGTGAGATTGGGACTATATTTTGCTAAGTGCTACATAAAATATCAGATGGTGCCTATTCTGAAGAGCGGGCTATCTCAGGAGACAAGGCAGACAAAAGGCCGGGTACAAAGAGTGGAATTACGCCTATCCACAGATAAAGCAGGCTTTTCTAATCAGCAGGGTGCTATCAGAAAGCTTGTGATCAATTCCCTCTTCAGCTGCCACCTCCTCTGATCCCCACAACCCACAATTATAGTTGTAGGTAAGTTAGGGAGGCTCGCTGCATCTTCATTCCCCAGCTGTGAAAAGGTGGCAATGGCACTCCCCCACCTCCTGGAGGAGTTTTGTGGATTAAATTGATGCGTGAGAGAAAGAGGATATGCAGGTCACATACAAAGCCTGCCCTCAACTGGCCACACTGCCTGCCACGAGGAACCACTGCTCTGTAGCTGGTGAGGTGTATACCTGCTCTAAGCAGTCACACTCCCTGGGCAACAGCAGTCTCAGATACAAAGGCACAGCACAATCATGGGATGAGTGAACCCCTCAGGAAAGCAGTCTGCACTGAGTACAGTTATCTCTTGCCCTTTAAGTGCCCTACATCATCTAACAACTGCATTCTCTGATTTTGGAAACGTCTCGAGAGTGCTTTCCATCTTGAATCCAAATTTTCCCCCAAATAGGTCAGAAACAGAAAAAAGCTTTAAGTCCATCATCATCACAGGGCAGCATAGGCACTGAAAAAGATGAGGTATGTTGTTCCCTTATTTTGAGACTTGGGAACTGCAAGTTGCTTCATGAACTCTCTCACTGTAGGTCCACACAGATCTGGCCCAAGATGGGCAAGCATCACACCAAAGTCATGGAGAGAAAAAGAAAAGCGTAGATGTCACACTGAGTGACATGTTTAGTGGACATGATGGTGAGGGTTTGATGGCTGTACTTGGTGATCTTAGTGGTCTTTTCCAACCTTAAAAATTCTATGATTTTGTGGTTCTATATAGCCATGGTTCCTTCAGACACTTGAACTTGGCCAAAATGCAACCTGGCATTGATTCAGAGCTTTGCCTCTTGAGCTACATCTTCTAGTCACGAAGCATCCGATCCCCAATAGCCTGCAGGAATGTGCAAACTAGAAACTTAGCTTCCGTTCATGGAGAATTAAAATCATAAGTGCTGTCAACTACAAAGCTTGATGTTACCTGGGACTTGTACAGAGTTTGTCAGAGACATGGCTAATGACAGTATTATTATCAGACCATCCTGATGCTGCCTCTCTTGACTGGAATATGTAACAGTCTTTAGGAATCTCTCTTAGCAAGGAAACAGTAAAGAGAAAAATCCACTTGTAAGAAAGTAAAATTCCCTTGGGTAAGGGAATCATCCACCTTGGTAAATCAAACTGCACTCCTTAGCAGCTGAAAATCAGTCTTGTAACTCATAAATCTATTGGAGACATCCTGCAGGTGTTCAGAAGGAGCCTGCATCCCAGCAGCTGCCCAGGTCAAGAGAAGGATTTTTCCTGCTTGATTAAGAAAGCTATTTTGTTTCCCCCTCTTAAATTTCAAAATGGTAAGTAATTGAGGAGTCAGCTTACCGAGATGAAAAGCTTTTGATTGCTAGTAAGTTGCCGCTAGGTTAAGTTCAGCCATGAAAATCTTACAGTGGTGGTGAGAAGAGAACTGTTTACTAGAAACTATAACCCCTATGGTTCAAGCTTATGTCTCTTTCCCACTGTGCCTTTGAATTTAACTCTGTTTTTCTGCATTTTTAAAAGTAGTGAAAAATTGTAACAAAGATCTAAGGAAATTAAAGCAGAAGTTTATAAACGTTTTGTTTCCAAATGGAAATGTGGAAGGAACTTCAGAAACTTTGTTCTCTTTTCACTGCGGTTTTGTTCTACCTTCAGACAAATAAAATTAACAGGAGAAGGCTTTCTCCCTCAGGCTCCTTGGTGAATGGACGATGCTTTCAAGGCAGCCCCATGCAGCTCAGCAGCAACAACTTCAATGCTCTGAAAAATTCAGTGTCACTGCATGACAGTCTGGAAACTTGGGGGAAAAAAAAAAAGAAAAAAAAAAAAAGAAAGAAAGAAAGAAAGGAAAAGCAGTGAAGTGAAATGTGGTTTGGAGTATTTTTTCACATTCAAGCTACAGAAAGAAGATAGTATGCTTTGCATGCAATCTTCCTCCTTCCAATGAAACTTTATTTTGACTATAGAGAAATCTCAGGAAGTTAGGCTAGATAAAAAAATTTTACAGGAGCAAATCAAGAGGAGATTAATATCATGTTTATCTGTATAGTTCTATCTCTAGTTTAATATCAGCTCTAAAAGGATGAGCGGGTTCTCACCATGTATAATAACATCACCCATTCATCCTCTGACTCAGACTCAAAGACCACTGAATGTGCTTTGTTCACCTTGTAAGGATCCTGAAGACATTAATTGCTTCATTAATTCAGTAAAAAATTGAAGAAACTTTGGATTCCAATTGAGCTGCTGTCGGTTTCCATGATTAAAGATGGCAGGAGGCAGAAGCCTTCCTACCAGTGTTTGGTGGAGAAGACTTGCTCTGAAGTCAGCATGAGTATTTCCCTGACTACAGCCGAGGTGCCACAGCAGGTTCATGGAATAAAAGCAGACTGCAAACTTTGTCCCAGTAGGACAAATCCACACCACAGGAAGGACTGCTATAAGGAAAACAAGGAGAATAACAGAAAAGGGCAAGAGTGGTATATTCTACAGAATTTCAGTCCTTCAGTCACTGTCATTTTTTATTACTTTTTTTTTTTGTCTTTTCATTTTAAGTAATCAAAATGAGCATTTAGTCTCATCTTTCAGAAACACATATTGGCAGAAAGAATAATGCGCGTGTAAGGAAATAAGTAAATCAAAAGCAAAGGTGGCCCTCTTAATTGCCAAGATAAATGTTACTTGGCATCTTTCTCATCAAGATTTCTCATCTAAAATCAGTAGATTCAAGCTTGCTCTTTGAAATACCTCAGGCAACACTCCGACTCTTAGAAGAAGAAGGCCAAATTCCCACTGTTCCCAGTGAGAACAGGAGACCTCTATGTACTTCAAACCCTCTGAAAAGTCCCTCTTCAAATTATTTTCACTCAGAAGATCGAGTGATTTCAAGACTGGATTCCCCTTGTACCCAAATTTCTCAAAGTAGTGACAGATTTTAAAAGGAGATCGCTTCCAAGTTTGGCATGTAAGTGAAATCTACATCGCTTTAAGAGCTGAGCCTCCCACAGAGAATGCTGTGATTCTCATAACTAGATATTTGCAAAGATCCAGGACATATGGTGCCCTCAATGCTCAGGTTCTCACAGAGGTGTCTAAATAAGAGCTGAGCTCTTTTCAAAACATACCCTGTACTATATAAAGCAAAGCTTTCACTGCACTTTAATATCCAAAATTTATTAAGACCTGTAAAACCTTTGTAAAATAGGATCATATTTTCCTCTTCTAATTCTACATATAGATAAAATGAGATACAGAGAGGTGAAACTGATGTGCTCAGGATCATGAAAGAACTATAAATTAATGCTGAATTTGGAAGGGAAAGGTCAGACATCACAACTCCCACTCCCTTCTTTAAACACAGGACCCCTAAAGTCCTTACAGAACCCTTCAAAGTGATTAGACACCTGATTTTATTCATTTTCCTCTCTGTGATTCATCTCACAGGCGGTGTGACCTAAGAGCTTCATTCAGGTTTGGGGAGAGACAGAATGAAACATTTATTAATAAATAAAAAGAGTTTGGAATATTTAACAGGCCCAAAGTTTAAAGATTATAAAGATCTGAGGCTCTTTAATAAATATTAAATATACATATTTCGTCTCTTTTTTTTTTTTTTGCCAGATATGAAGAGTGGTGTAGAATTGCAGGGACAGTGTATTCTGAAGCCAGGAGACCTTTATCTCTGTTACAAGCTCTTCCTAATATGAAATATTTCTATTCCCTCCAATTCATGCAAATATTCAGTTACTCTGATTAGCGTGAAGAGCACCAAATGGCAATGGAAATCAAGGAACCTAATTATTTCCAGCAGTCACTTCAAAGATGCTCCACTGAAATGAAAGATATGTCTCTCACCTCTTGGGCCCTATTATGTTTTAAACTTTGCCTAGCCCTGCTGACATGCCACCTCTGCTTCAGACGGATTTGATGAATCATGAAAACAGCATCATTTACAGTTCAAGGTACCAAGGCAATTTTCCATTGGCACCTTTATGCCCTTGCTGCTACGAAACAGAAGGGTATGAAAAATTCCAGTGACTTTTCAGCAGTCAAGTGATTTCTTCAGATAAAATATCCGTAGCAAATATTCACTGAGACAAAAGCTGTATGTGTCGACAAAGGTGTGAGTGTTGGTGCCCATGTATACAGGCATGTTTCAACACACATTTGCTGTGGCAAAGTAAAGGTAAGGGGTTTTCTGTAATGAGGATGCACTGAAAGATAAAACAATGCAGAGTTCAGCACATCAGACTGGATATTTTTGAAAAGCTTCTTCTCAGAAAGAGTGGTAATGTGTTGGCATAGGCTGCTCAGAGAGGACATGGGGTCACCGTCCCTGGAGGTGTTCAAGAACTGTGAAGCTGTGGCACTGAGGGATGTGGCCAGTGGGCATGGGGAGATGGCTTGAGGTTGGACTTGGTGATCTTAGAGGTCTTTTCCATCCTTAATGGCTCTGTGATTCTATACTGCTAAATGCAGTACCACTGGTTAAGGGAATCTGCGCGTCCTGGTCGTGTTGTCTCAATGGCAGAGTTCTAATCATGCTTTATTATAATTACCACACTCAAAAGCACAATCCTATCTCCTATATCTGTTTGTGCCACTTACTTGCAGCCTGCAATAATGGCTTGGGGGCTCCTGGCAGATCTACATCTGTTTATTGCTCATGGGGGAAGTGGGCTGTCACAAAGGTGTGAAGGTTTTTCCCATGGAGGAGGCTTATATGGAGGCTTCCTCCGTTCAGGAGCTTTTCAACCTACCTCCCACCCTTTTCTTTTTTTTTTTTTTTTACCCTGTCTCCAGAATAGAATAGCAGGCTTGATCTATTAAAATAGCACCAAACCTCATTGTTATTTCAGTCTTTCTGTAGCAGACAGTTGTTCTCATTACTAAGTCTTAGGAGGCTACCATTTTATGTAGAACTAATTTCCTTTCTGGAATGGTGTGAGCACAGTCGAATACATATTTTCCCCCCAAAATGTCACGAAGGGTTTTTTCTTAATTATATCCCAGAACATTTCACAGCTGCGTGAGAACTACAACTAAAGCCTAATTGAAAAACTTTGAGGGCTTTTTTGTTGTTTTTTTCTCTATTCAAATCTTAACAAAATGGCAGTTCAGTATTGACAGGTGTGAAATTAAGGGAGTTTCAAAGCTTGATATGAAAAGTGGTCCTCATCAATGCGAATGCTAAATCTCAGGGAAAATAAAACTAACCCTCGTTGTAAAAGGGCTGATATCCTCCGGTAAAAATATGTAAAATTTCATGAAGGTTTAATGTGATACTTACAGAATTTCTGTGAAATACCTCCTGGCATGTCACCATGGCTTTGACCCTTGAGTAACAACATCATCGATGAGAATGAGCCCTACTGCGGAAGGAAAACAGGCAGAAAGAAGATTAGAACACTCTTCCCTCTGCCCCTAAGATTCCACCACTCTTGGGAAGTACTTCTGGCTGAAGCAAGGGGAAATTTTCTGAATTTTAGAGAGCGCATGAAGTTTTTCATCAAAAATCCAATTTTCAGCAACAGACCTGGATTCTGCTCCCAATCCTGTCACTGACTGTGCTGTAGCTTCAAATGAAACCATTAATCTCCCTGTGTTTCAGTTCCCCCAATAAAATGACACAGTAGAGCTTCCGTTCTCCTCTTTCTTTGTCTTTATGATTTATTTGTTTTACTTCTCTGCCATGTTTTCATGGAGGATTTGAGGCCGTAAATACTTTTCATAGCAACAGTGCGTTCGGGCTCAGATTTGGAAATCATATTAATAGATCCTGCACCAACACAATGACGATACCGGTCAGAGTCGATTGACTTAAGTCCTCTGAAACCAGTCAAATCATTTAAGTAATTTGCTTTCATTGTATTAATAATATTAATAAAGTGACTTTAAAAATGCATCTAAAGGGAAATACATGCAGGAACTAGATTCAAATCCCAGGATCACTTTGAAACTCTGTATGATATTTTTGTACACCACCTAGCCCAAAAGGGCTGATTCCCTGATTAGAGCTGCCTAAAGTCTTTCTATTACTGTTGAATTTTAATCCCTATCTCTCCAGACTTCTAATTTTCCTCCTATTCACTGCCCTTAAATCCAATCTAATTCCATCATATATCAAACCCCAGGTTAGGTTTTTATGAAACTTTGTTGAATAGATTTTCTTATGTTGTGATATTTTTCCTTTTTTTTTTTTTCCATTCCTATATGTTTGAAAATAAATAGTATCTTTTCAGTAATTCCAGACAGAACACAAAGTGCCTGCCCTATTACACTGAAACTGAATTCTAAGTATACAATTATACAGGGAGTGTCTTTAGATAAACCAGCTTGAGGACTTTTGAACATTAAACTCAAATCAGATAACAGCTTTCATCTTGTGCACTGCATTACACATTATGCTGCAGTGAAGTGGAAGGCTCAAGGAAAAAAAATACACAATCTGTGGATACAAAGATGTGCAGGCAATAAAATAAGCAGATGCAAATACGGTCCAAAACCAAGAGAGGTGGAAAAGATGAAACAGAGAGACGGTGTTTCCTGTTACCAACAGCCTATTGGAGTGTCAGACTTGGCCTGGCAGAGCCTACTCCTGTCTTCCCATGTGCTGCTGAAGGATAAAAAAGGAAAAGACCAAATATTCCGTGTGAATGTCGAGTCCCAGATCAAAATGCTAGAACTGCTAATAGCATATTCTGTGTAAAACAAGAGAGGCAATTATTCCACTCAGCTATGCTCTGGTAAGGCCTTAATTGGAAGAGTGTGTTCAGTTGGAACTCAGTGCTTTATTATACACATCTATATCTCAAAAAAAAGGGTGGAGGAACAGCTCAAGGAACTCATAAGTAAAAAGGTGTAGGAGCCTGATGCTGACGGACAGAGTTTAAGGGAACTGGACACTTTCAGTCTAAAGAAACAATTATGAAACGTGCATTCACTCATGAAATGCAGAGGGGAGGCAGAGCACTTGTTCTCATGGGGATGACATTTAGCCCAGGGAAGAGCAAGCAGAACACATCTCCTGCATCAGATAAAGACCGCTTAAGTCCTACTCTGACAATGTAAGATGTGCATAGCCTTTTTCCAGCCTTTTTTTATAGTCAGTGTTGTGAAAACCCCATCACTTCAAGCTACCTTGTGACACTTTTTACACCAGTTTGCTAGCACTGCCTTGAGACGTAAGGGCTTGCTTTGAGACCCACTGAATGGATGCTAACACCTGCACCAGGCAAAAGTAAGGAATGGGCACTTCAAAACTGTCTCAAAACACATTTTTCAGTGCCGTCTGTTCCTCTTGTCCAAGAGGACTGAGTTGGGTGTGAACTTCCAGCTGGTTCTCTGGAGATAGCATGAATCCACTGCAGTCAAACAACTGTATCCTCTAATTCAGCTTGGAAAAGGTTTAGGGCAATCATTTCATGAGGATCTGAATAAACCAAAGCTGTCTATTGCATTAGATTACACAATTCCAGGTGAGATATATCTCCCTCTGACCTAACAAACACAAGAAGCATTTCGATTTCACAGCATCCTCTGGATTGCAGCTTTTCCTGCAGGCAGATAAGCACTGAGTGTTTCAGCAGCACAGGGAAGGCAGTTCAAAGTAATCTGAACAGCTTGCCCCAAATTCTTCCCAAAGCGAACTTTTTTTCTCTTAAGTTTCAATTATTTTCAGCTTTTGCTTCTATCTCTAATTCCTGTCCATACCTGATATATCAGTGACATTGCTATCTACAGTATCAAATAAGGACAATTCTCTTTAGGAAACAGAGCTGCTCAACTCAGTGATACAAATGCTTTCTTTAAATGTAAAGAGAAAAGTGGCTATGGATATCTCAGTTATTTTACCTGTGAGGACTCATTCTATTGGATGAAAATACTTTCTTCCTATTTGATGGATGTCCACCTCATAAAGCATAGGAGAACAGCCAGACAAGACAATTGGACTTAAAGGACTTCTCCGTATCACATCTTAAATATTCAGAATTAGCATTACCCATGCCATCAGCACCAGCATTTGCACTGGGGCAGGCAGCAAGACTGCAATCACTCATCTGTTCAACAGCCTGGACAAGATGATGGAGAAGCTTAGAAGATAGCAGCAGTAGAACCCAGTACCATGGGGGGATGGATTTTCCCCAATCTTTGTCATCTCTGATGTTTACATAAAAGTAAAAGGCATCTTTGCAACATCTATCTCATGTTTACCACTTTGAGAATTAATAAAACCCTGACTTGTAATTTGTCTGAGAGAAAACAAAGTCACAGGAAAAAAAAAACAAGAGATTCACCTATGGAGTCACCCAACTCAAACCTATATTCAGTTTCCCACTTTTCCAGTCTAGGCCACTGGATCCAGCTGTTTTCCATCACATCTGTAAATGGTTAATTCAGTTTCTGTAGTCCCCTCAATGTCAAGCATTCCTGCTGTTCTTTGTGGATGGCCCTCCCAATCAATTATGTCAGAAGAACTGCTAGTATGCTATAATAATGTATAATTCTTCATCTAAATTAAAATGTACTTAGGAGACCTTCATTCCCCTCACATTTCATTGCATTCATCAGAAATACAGCAGGAGAAAAAAACCTCTGAGCAAACACTGTGAGTTGTTTACAAATGCTTTGAGTGCAGCAAGACACAGACTGTCACTCCACAAGGCCCTCCTATTCCCATCACACAGGAGACTTTCCAAGCAAGCTCCAGAGAAAGAGATAGTGGGGTAGAGGGGCCAACTCTGATCTTTAGGAAAACAATTTGTAGAAAGAAACAACATTCTCCTTTAAAGTCTCGTGGTGTGCTGTAAAACAGTAATTGCTATCTGTCTAGAGACGTTCTCATTTCATGTCTCTCTTAGTGAATGAAACTGCAAATTAATTACTATCTTGTGTATGCATCAAAGACCAGTGCTGTGCACAGAAAACATTCAGGGTGAAAATCAGGCCATATTTATTTCAGTCGAGCTGTTTAAATATAGGTGAGAAACATAGCAGTTTCACAAGTGGTTCGGAGAAAACAGGACAATTCTGCAGCATCACTAATAAATCAACCGACTGAAATGCTCCCTTATCACACTCAGTGCAATGCTGTTCTGACAGAGAGATACAGACACAGGTGTGTGTGTGCAGATAGCTGTTGATTTCCGAATTAACAAACACCACAACAGTTCTATAGTCAGAACTACAACCAAGAACCTTCAGCAGAGCACCTCATGCCATTTAAATATATTCTCACCACATAACAGTAGGTTAGCTATTAATCCAACTGCCCAACCAGAAATGCATAATTTTTCTGCAGTCTGTTATGCATGAGTGAGTGCCCCAAGAGTATTCTGACTCCAGAGCTCCTCCTGTTTGACATTTCCCAAACCCTGATATCATGTGGTTAGTTCTTTCTTTCAAACAAGCCTGCCTGCTTTTGCCCATCCCTGCCTCTGCCTCAGGTTTTGTACATCTTATATTAAAATGTGGGATACATGGGATGCAGATTATCTGAAAATCTGTTTCCAAGCATGAGACTTTTAGGAAGACTTGAATTATCTCAAGTATGAATGATAGACTTAAAAATACTGGGCTGTGATCCTACAAAGAGAGCTGCAGTGTATCAGTTTTCTAGGAGATGAAATGTCTTCCACTCTGGAAGGATTTGTCCATTTGGTTTCTGAGGACTACCTATGTTTTTCCAAACACCAACTATCCTGAAACCCTGGGTACCTGCAGCCAGGCTGTTGCTCTCCCAGAAACCCACCACATAACCAGCATGACATTATTGCTGTTGATTTTCTCCAGCCAACTTCTCTCTCTAAACAACTTAATAGCGTGGGCTTACAGCAAAACAATATCACTGTAAACATTTTGTCCAAAAGATACGGGGTGAAAAATTGCATTACAGTTAGAAGAATCAATTAGGCTGTGAATGGGCGTGTGGAAATTTCAATTCTCTTTCACACAACTACATAATCGAGGGAATGCTTTGATTCTAAAATCAGTGAAGTGGCTGCATATTTCAATTGTGTAGGACAACACCAAATAAGATATTAACATTTCTTCACCCATACAGAAAAAATACTTTTTCTTTCCCCCATGAAAATGAATAAGAAGAATGGAAGTGAATTTGAGAATCTCCAACTCCCCCTGCTGAGTTATTAGGACTAATTGTACAATCCACAACACAGAAGTGTAAGCAAGCAATTGGCCATGTGGGACTTAGAAACTCTCATTTCTACTACAATAGCTTCCAGCATCCTCACTGGGCATGGATTTCTTTTCAGACGCATCCAAAATGGACAGCACTGGAGAAAAAAAAATAAAAAATAAATATAAAAAATATATATTAGAAAAAAGAAGTAGTAGGAGAGAAGAAAGAACGATCCAGAGAGCAAATATAACTTGCTTAAGGTCATACTGTCAGAGAAGAAGTCGAAACTATTCCTTCTGAATAAACCCTCATCACTGGGCAATGCAGCAGAACCTGGCTAGTGCAGATGAGCCAGGGGAAAAAAAATCAGAGGAGTTTAATTCCCCATTTACATTTTGATGTCCCTTTTTTCAGGGCTTTATCAGAATTACCCTGATGCATAAAACAAAGAAAGAAAAAAGATGGAAAAAGCACACAGTGTATTTGAGAGGAGACATGAGCCATTATGCCTTTGTCTGTTTCACCTGAAATATTTATTTGTACATATTGACAATGAGCATTTACAGCTGCCTGCTGAGGAAATATTACCTGCTTAGAACACTGTGCTAATCAACAGCAGAGTGGAATGCCAGAGATTTCCCCTGGAAACCCTTTGGAAGCCTTTTGCAGCAGTGCTTTGTAAAGCTCCCTTCCCAGGGAATGCAGATGTCCCTCTTACCCCTCTGCTCCAGCAGAAAGTAAGAGGGAAGAAGACACAGTTTCTGAATTAACTGTTGTCATTTTGCCAATCCAATCAAAAGTAGTCTGCTCAGGAGATACTGGAGACCCACAACTTTGGAATAGACAAACCTTTTCTGCTAGCTGGTTTTACATTGAAGGGTCTGTCCAGAGAAGAGAGATGAAAAGGATTTCAGATTGGATATTAGGAAGAAATTATCCTCCAAAAGGGCTGTGCTGCACTGGTAAAGGATGCCCAGGGTGTGGTGCAGCCACTGTACCTGAAGGTGTGAACTGTGGAGATGTGGCACTGAGGGATGTGGTCAGTGGGCCTGGGGGGTTGGGTTGGTGACTGGACTAAATTATCTTAGTAGTCTTTTTGAGCCATAATGATTCGTGGTTCCAGGATTCTGTGACAAGGCTGAACGGGCATCAGGATCCACTCTTTCTACTGATGTCTCTGCTAGGGCTAGAGATTTTTTCAGTAACTCTTTCTAAGATCTGCAGATATTTAGAAGCACAGGCTGAATATCCACTGCACAGGTTCTTCTGCCACTCTGGTGGAGAAGTGGGTATTGCCCTTCTCAGCCCCAACTCAATGCCATAAAGAGAGCAAGTACATGAAGTCCAACATATCACAACCCTTACTAGCTCAGAGGGAAGGAGGAGCATGTCATAGAAAACTGCCACTCCTAAAAGCCTTCAGTAAAAGCCACTGTCTCTTGAGACTAACCCAATCCCCTGCTGAGGATCCTGTTTTCAGTCCCAGTTTTGGGAGGACTATGCAAGCATGGTCTTCAGTCCACATGGGGAAGCAGTCTCTGAAAGAATTAATAGGTTTTATTTCTGTCTTTGAATAACAGCTGTGGCTATGAGTCATTTCAGTCACGTGTGGCGACAGCTCAGAATGATGTTAACAGCTCGGGGTGCACAGGAGAACGTTTTTGAGAGGAGGGAATAGTATGGCAAATCCCTTTATACTATCAGCATAGACCAGGCAATGGCCTTTGCTTATGCAGATCATAATCATAATCATTATATTTTATGGTGAAGTACTTTAGTATTATGGGGCACAGGTACTATTTTGAAGTGGTTACTAACACATTAAATAAAGAATTGAGAGCTGGGAAACATTTGATAAATGGCTGGTTGGGGGAGTACTTAAACTGTAAAACTGGCTTGTGATAACACCACGATTTGAAGAAGCAGACTCATCCCTGACTTCCAAGCAGTGCTGAGGATGGCCAGAAAGATGAGGCTGTTGTCCATCCACTGACTCTCCAATCAGTGTTCTCCTGGGCAAATAAACCTTTGGACCCCGATCCAGCTTAACACTTCGGCACATTGGTAGCTGTGCATTGGCTTCAAGCAAATGTTCTGTTGAAGATACACCAAGCAAACACACTGAGTGCAACGGAGCAAGATGAAGCCAAAGCATGGCCACGTGAAGAGGTAAATGGGAGTCAGTAGGTCTACGCACAGCATGAATTCTGTGTTTTTCTTTCTCTCCATTCAAGTGGTGGAAATGAGGCTCTGAAACTCTGAACAGATACTGCTAGGGGGACCCACTGCACTGAACCAAGGGAAGGAATTCACATTAGTTGCCAGTATAGGCGACATGTCCCCTTTCATTGCTAGTAATCACGTCTCCTCAGACAGAAGGGCTGATGAAATCAGAGCAGCTTCTGTTGTTTCTGGCTCCAAGGTTAATTTTATCAAAAGCAAAGCGCCTTTGACTGCTATCAGTAGAAGGGAAAGTAAAGCTCTTTTTATTACAGGGATATCAATAGAAGCATTTGTTTGACCTCCCTGTCACCTCTCCTCCCCCCTAACACCATTGGCTTCAAATTAGGGATGGGAGAATAGAGCTGATAAAAAAGGGCTAAGATAAAAATCTTAATATTGCAGAACCTACAACACAAAAGATATGAAGGACCACAACAGGTGATTTTGACCTTCAAAGATAGCTCCGAACCAAAACCATAGGACTGGACCTGTTTTACCCATCCCAGCCTCAGGATAAGGTTAACTGAAGCAAATCCATGCCCTAGACAACCAGGAGAGTTAGCTTTTCGAAGGCAAATTCAGTTCTACTCTGGTATCTAATTGCCAGTGATAGGATAAAGGATGGTTACAATGCAAGCTGTGGTTCATGATGACATTTAGCACTTCCATCTCAGAGTCTAGAAGGCCTGAATGAGACTGCCAGGTGAGAGGCCAGCATCCTGATCTCTGTCAGTGCCTCTCAGCTTTCCCTGCTCCATCTCCTTCATGATGTAGAGAAGTAAAGCAAAAAGACAAAGAAGTGTGGACTCATTTTCTTGGTGGCTTCTAGGTTCCCATGAAAGCTGTTCTTTAAAACAGATTTAATAATACCAGGAGGAACTATAGCACTATGGATAGCTGTGTGTACAAAATTAGGGCCCAGGAAAGAGTAAAAGAATGTCAGGTAAATAAGGCACTGAAGTGGCACTAAAGAAATGTGGGTTCAGTGACACTGATTTCCTTTGTGATCCAAGAGAAATCATATTTGGTCTGATATTCACTAATGCTGAAGCATTTGAACATCACAGGGGAAGTGCAAAGTGAGTGTAAATATAATATATACCCACTTCATGGCCCATTTATGCTGCCAGGGTGGTGCAAAGCAAATTTAGTGCAAATGAGAATCACACATTTTATCTTTCTGTGCCTCAGTTCTGCACTTGTAATATAGAAGTTAATAAAACTGCCTGACTCTCTCTCTTATTTCCGCTACTTGCCAGCCCTGTTTACTTGCCCTATAAGCTCTTCTGTGCAAGAACCATCCCTTACAATATCTTTGTATGGCCTCTTGCACGCGGTCAGCTTGATCTGAGCTGGTACCTCTGGATGTGGTTGCAGTGAGCATGCTGATAACAATATCCCCACAACCAACCACAAGGATTCCTTTCAAAGTCAGGTCAATGCCTACATGGCAGAAACATAGTTGAGAGTCTTTACTTATTCCTTCTTTCTCAGTTTTCCAGGTGTTTTTTTGACTACTCTAGGATCTAAGAGAGACATATGAAGCTGAAAAAAGGAAGTGTCGTACTCACAGGTTGACACCCTGCCAGCAATCATAACAAACCCTGAAATCGGTATTTTCACCCTCATTTGGATGATCAGGTGTAAATATAAATTTTAATTATTTACATAATTAAGTCAGTAATTTGCTGCCCATCAGAAATGTTTGACGATATTTTGGTGCCATCTGTTTCCTAATTGAACTTAATCTCTAAAAGATGTTACAAAAATATCCACAAAATAATAACGATAAACACAAAACAACTCCCCCTCTCCCCCGTAATTACTGCTATTTTCAGTCATTTCCTAGGGAAAAAAAAAAGGCTGGGGTTCAGTTGTGCCAAGTTCTCACAGATAGATGAGCAATGAAACAAAACTGTGTTTACTGGGGGTGTTGAATCATGGAATCACAGGCTGGTTTGAGTCAGAGATCATCCAGTTTCAACCTCTGCCATGGGCTGGCTGACCCCCAGTTCAGGCTGCCCAGGGCCTATCTGTGGCTTTGAGCACCTCCAGGGATGGGGTACTCACTGCTCTGGCAGCAGTGTCAGGGCCTCACCATCCTCTGAGCAAAGAATTTTCCCCTAACACCTAACATAAATGTCTCCTCTTTTAGTTTAAAACCATTCCTCCTCATTCTATTAGTATCAGACATTGATAACTGGTTTCCCGAGGAACTGGGAATCCTTTATCCTGAAGGAACACAACCTCCTTGCTGACTGACTTCAAAATCAAGCACCACCTGATGTCTTCCAACAGACCAGTGTGAAATCAGTGTACTAAGATCTGGCTTTGCCAGAATGGAAAGAACTTGTTGTCAGCCACATATGGTGACCATTTGTTCGTGTGGACAGACTCCAGACATTCCACCAGTGCCGTTACATGCAAAGCTCCTTCATGAAGGTAGCACAAGATTTCCATGGGAAAGACTTGCTGCCTCTTCTTCCAACACTTCTATGACAGGCAGATGGGAGATGCAGTTCACTGCTGAAATTTGAAGGAAAGTGTTAAAATCTCGAGTGTGTGTACATCCAAGGGCAGTTGTGCAGCACTTTTACTGGTGTATTCCAAAAGAACTTGAATTACAATGAAACATGGGATCAATATATTTCCTGTGTGTCACAGAAACCATCATGAGCAAAGAATCTCTAAAATTCAGTCGCTAATGAGTTTGAGAGCATAGGCATATTACCATGTCTGTAGTCACATTAACTTTCCAATTTCTTTTCTTTTAATCTCTCCTTTCAATTGTGCATGAAGAAAACTGTTCAATATAGCCTGAAGGGTTTTTTTTGTGTGTGTTTTGTTTGTTATTTAATTTTCAGGAATGCTGGTAGATCCCTCTTTTGATTATTGGAGTTTGAAATTAACGTACTATTAACATCTGTTCTGATCAGACATCCTACACTCTGATTTCTCAGAATTAGATCAGGATGGACCTGAAAATCTATCTTATTTTGTAGAGGTAGTTGTGTCAGAAAAAAAAATACAAACTTGGAAAACAAACAACCAAAAAAAAAAAAGGGTAAGTGGTTGTAAAATTAATAACACCTAAAAAAGGAAATTGTGAGTTTACCAAGTAGATGTTTTCCTCTGATTTGAGTACGTCAATGTACACTCATGATCAACTCCTTTAACACATACTGCCAAGTTTATAAGTTTAAAATTATTAGAACAGCATTTTATCAAACATTTAATTCCCAATTAAATCTATCAAACGAGCCAAGACTGTATTTTTTTTTCTAACCTTGAATCCTTCCAAACTGTAGATTCTCCCAAAATACTGTAAGTTTTTAAATATAATTTAAGAGGCTTAAGATACTGTAAGCCCTTAGAGCAGTTTAAGAGGCTTACTGCAAACTCCCTAAAACTGCAGAGCAATTTAAGCAGTACGAGCACCCCTCGGGTCCCCACCCTCGCCTGGAGTAAAGTGGCTCAAGCCCCTTGATTTCTAAAGAGCTTCAGCACTTTTCCTCTGCCAGGAATCTGTCCCTGCAACTTTAGAAGCCTTAAGCCTCTTTGGGCCTTGTGTGCACAAGGCACTCCAGCAAGCCCTTGTCAAAACAGTCGGAGCCGCCGTCGCTAGAACAGCATCTTGAGCCTGAGCACAGCAGACCTTGTAGATATTTCATGAGTGTTTGAACAGGATCCGTTTCTTAGTGTCCAAAGTACTGAAACTAGCACAACATAGCTCCTCGAGAGCAGAGAGGAACCAAAGCTTGCAGAGTGCTTTGGGAGGATCTCAAAGATGAGAATTTCTATGGGAACACCTATCTTAGGGGATGATACAAATGGCTCTCCGCAGCCAGACCCTACTGTTAGGGGCACAGTGTAATAGAAAATATCTCAGCTTGGAAGCAGTTCCTCAGAGAAATCCTGGCATCTTTCCAGTCCATCAGTACCACTCTTTATCACGTTGGCATCTAGGCACACCAGGCTGTGAGCTCTCAAGTCTCAGCACTCTGCTTGGGCATCAGCTTACCCCCTAGACATACAAGTTCAGGGTTAGCTTAGCTCAGTGTAATCATTTACAGATCATAACATGCAGCACCCAGCAGAGATACTCAGCGTGTTGTTAATGGTAATAATGTATAACTGTAAAGCAGTAAAGGAATTTAGTGAATCCATCACACACTCATCCTCCTTGAGCTTTGATGTGGTGGCTACTCCTCCTCATAAACCAAGCTATTATTCCAGAAGCTGATACTGAGATGGATTTAAGCTGAGAGTTACCTCAGATACCAGGTAGCAATTTAGGTCCTAGAAAGCTGTCTAAATCTTACCTGGACAAGCAGTGTAGCAGTAGAGAATGTTAAGACACAGTACATAGGCGGACCTTAGTCCATGTGGCACTCCCAGGCTCTTCAGTCCTCAATTCAAACTTCATTTATTTCACAAAGAGGATTCTAAGGGCATTGTGAGTAAGGCAGTAAGTCAGCTTCTATATGACGAGGGCTGAGTATGGAAAACCTTTCATGCTCTCTGAAGAAAATCTTTATGGGAACTAGCAAGCAGCTCTCTCCACGCATGCCCAGAGGCTGGATGCCAATTCAATTTCAGCCAAGACTTGCAGCCATCGGAATGACAAATCTTTCCTTAACACTCTTATTAAATCCTAATCTCAATCTTATTCATCATTATTAAGCCCTGAAATTGGGCTGAATATTTAAATGAAGTGAAAGGAAAAGACAGGGAGGTGTTGGAAGTACGTGAGGTGGGGGAGCAGAGAGATTTAAGAAGACAACTTGAATTCCCCTCATGAAATGAAGAGTAATTTGTCCAGATTCAGGAATAGATAGGAGGTAAAGATTTTCAGACATAACAAAAAAGAAAAAAGGAGGAGGAAAAAAAAAGATTAAAAAAAAAAAAGATATTGCCTATTAGAATCCAGACTTGTAATATTAGTCTTTCAAAGACTTTTTGGTAAAGCAGCAGGGAAATGAGGAGCTGGGATTGGGGAAGTGAGACCAAGGACATATAAGGAAAAGGTGAACTGAGGGATTAAACGTACCATGGTGATTTAAGGAATATTGAAACCATGGTGATTTAAGGAATATTGAAATTTGAAATATGACTGGGTATCTGTCTGAGACTAAACATAATGACAAGGTCTGTACCAGCAGGGTCTGTGACAGTAAGCTCCTGTCAGCTGCCTTTGTATGTTTTTCAGAGAAAATCTGGAATGCTCTTAGAAGTCTCAAAAGAAACAATGAAGTTATCCCTAATTTCCCCACACTTGTTAAAGGAGATTTAGCATCTATGATTCTGTGATTCAATCTACACTGAGTACCTCATTAACTAGATTTTTTTTTTTTTTTTGCAACAATGATACTGGAAACACTAGAATAAGACATGAGCTTCATTTTGCTGCTTCACCATGGAGCCAGACCTCGAGATTGGCTTTCTCCATGGAGGCCAGGTTACGGTCTCAGCCTTCTGCCACTCCCAGGATCAATCCAGTGTCAATCCCATCTTCAGACAGTTTTGCTGATGTAAGGGAGATCACAATCTGCCTCGCAAGGAGTAGATATTTTTTTGCATTTAAAAATAAATATTCAAATTTGGAGCATTTCATGAGGCAGGGTGACCCTCACCATCTGCTCTTTCTGACAGTACTCGGGAAGCCTGCAGGTCTGCATTTCAAATCATATAACAAATATAAAATAGATTTTTTTCTCATCATTCCTATCCTTTTTTAAATTCTTTTTCCTTTTTTTTTTTTTTTGTTTCAGATGGCAGCCAGTCAAATGCATAATTCTTGCTTCCTTCTCACAGTCCCTGCCTACCCAAAATAACTCATTCAGTTCATTGAAGATTTGTTCATACCCACAATCTGTATCCCGAAATGCTAAAACAATCTATTTAACCTTTACGCCAGCTAATGCATACATTAGAACAGGAACCTATATATGAACATAAAATTGTGAGAAATTGAAACTCACTGACATAAAATCAAAGAGCTCGGCCATAAAAGGTGTCACTTTTATGTGATTATCTTGCCAATATCTCCATGTTGCTAAACTAAATCAAACTGCAATTTTTCCCACAAGTATTGCATTTAATGGAGTCCGTTAATGGCAGCGATTCCTTATAGATCTCCCTGTAATGGAAGAACGGTTCCTTGTGCCATAGCACTATGGAAGCTGAGCTCCCCCCACACTGCCATATTTCTTGTGAGCCTGACCTTATACGACACTCTGTTAGGCAACACTGAACACTGCTTTTGCTAGGACAATCCTTCAGGAAGATGGAGATGCACTTCAAGAACTAGCTGCTGCTAGAAGCTGGGTCAAACCATGGCCAGAGACGGCCTCAGCTGCATTCTTCAGCTGCTGAGCTGGATGTATGAGTTGTCTCTGCATAGCCTTCCACTTATCCTCAATTTTGGTTCCCAAATTCTTGCAACAAGATCTTACTGCAACCCCATTTGCCTACTCTAAGTCTTTGCTCTGCTTCTCTGCCACACAACCACCCTATACCTCATTCCTTAGCATTCCTTTGATCTTTTCTTTCCCTGTGAACATGATTTCACTTTTCACTTTGGTACCGGAAAAGACCATATTACAGATCACATCTGGACTCCTCTCCCCTTTTCTTTGAAGCACTGCTGTGTGAGACCTAGCTGGAACTCCAGCGGTAAGAGCTAGAGAGACTGAAAGAAAAAATATACTTTTCCTCTGGAATATTTAAACAAAGAACTCTGTCACTTTCCACTGCCATTGGTCCTAATGCTCAAAGTGCCTCACACATTCCTCCATGAAGTAAGCCCTCCCTCTTGAAGTGAACTGAAGTCAATGCAGTGACAGCCCAGATTAATTTGACATCCGAATGCTATTTTTTTAATTATGTTATTAGGTGGACTTAATTCAGTGTTGTTTTAAAGACCCTAGAAACACGAAAATTCCATTTTCCCTGGATCTATTCATCTTCATTAAGCAATCACAGATTTATTTATACTCCTTTCCAGTGTGGAAAATCCAAGCCACCAAGACTCCATTTGGTTGCTCTTTAGAATCACCCAGAATGTGAAATTTCAGATCTCATTATGTGATGATGTTGAGCTCTGTAAGTGTGTGTCAGCCAATAGCAGGGTCATTGCTATTGCTTTAGCAGCATTTCTGATCAAACTGAGATCTTTCTTTTATATGTTTTAAGGCACTGTTTAGTTTTCTTTTGATTTAAACAAAACTTCTGCTGTCCAGAATAAAACTGCTCAACAGCATTGGTATCATGGAAAGTAGGTGGGGAAGGAATATGAAACAAGCAAATAAAAACTTTTATTTTTAATATTTTCAGAAGCAAGAGAGTTTTCAGGGTAGAAAAAAAGAACAACAGAGGAACTGTGTAACTTGTAGTTTTAAGCTAGATAACTCTAAAACAACTATTGCATGGAAAATCCAATTTTTTCATTTCTCCTCTGCATCAAAACCATAATCAGTTTTTATTTTGTAATCAGATCCCTTGAACAGTCTCCATAAGCAAAAATTCTTCTTCCAGAAGTCGGCAAATTCATTTCCCAGAAGTCAATGTTATTTTGGTTTAAGATACATACAAAATCAACACCAACAACAAAAACCGAACCAGTTTTACCTTGGATTTCTCACCAAATTGTACCATACTACATCATATGACCCAGACACACTGACTCAGCAGGACTGTACATCAATAGATGCCTTCGATTCACACAGCTCGCACAAGCAGCAGAAATGGACTGATCGGGTCTCTGAAAACTTGAACTTCTTTCCAGGTTCATTCTCAATATTTAATGAATTGATTAGTCATTTTTAATTCAAACTCCACTTTCTACACCATCTCTTTCTATCTCTTAAAACTAGAGGGAGAAAAAAAGCCAATATCTTATTTCTAGAGGCTTCCAGAGATCAGTATGTAGATAAGAGCCACTTGCCTAGGAGGTGCAATTTCTGTTTGCCTGGCAATAATCATAGAATCATTAAGGTTTGGGAAGACAATAAATATCATCCAGTTCAAGCATCACAATATATTCTGCCACAACACTACTCCTACTGTCAAGAGATCTAACACATTCCAGACCTTGTGGGCACTAGGACCTTGGGCTGTGTGAAAACTCACAATTTTGGTGATGTAATACAAGTCCTCCTATGCTGATTTCCTGTAGTATCCCTCATATCATCTAGTGACCTCATGGGAAAACAAAGAGAAAAAACTTTCTCAGTCCTAGTTTCCCAGAATGCTCCCACATCTTTCCACCCACCACATGCCACATATCATAACAGATAAACAGCAGTTACAGCCTGAAGATGCAACAAAGGAAATGTCAGTTTTTCCAATTTAAGTCTACTGAAACCAAAAAAGAACAAGTGGTCTTTCCACATTCTTTGCAGCCTCTTTGTTGTATTCGTGGAAGGGAGATTTAAGGATACAGATCCCAAGGACACCTCACATAGAAGGTTTGATCAACAGATGAGCTCCCAGACTGGTGAGGACAAAGGGCAGGAGGTTACAGATGCTGCAATCCTATGTTTTTTATGAGAGAGAGCACAGGGAATGTAGTTTATCTATGTCCAGAAAGGCACCATGTAATTTTATGGTGTCATAAAGAGGATTATTATACTAATAGGAGTTAATAACTCTAAAAGCTTCATGACCTCTTTGGTCATCTTGGCTCAGATTCAGCATGGGCAATGTGTGTGTGTGTGTGTGAGAGAGAGAACTGAGTTGGCGATGACCATTAAAAATAATGGGGCAAATTCTCAGCTGGTGTAGTGTAGCCTGGCTTCACCAAAGCCACATAGGCAACTGAATTTAGCCAATGGATGTTTCTGATATTTTGCAGGCTTGGAGAGAAAAAGTGTAAAACTCCAACTTGATTTATTGTACCCAGTGGTCTCAGAATGTGTTGCCCTGCGTTCTGTCCTCTGCAGTGTCTTATGAGCCATCCTTGGGTGTAAATGGGTTTCCCAGCTAGGCTGAGCAATCTCTTAGCAATCAACTTAAAGAAAAAATAACTACACATAGTGATCAGTTGATTGGTTCTGAAAAAGAAATGAAGACTGTGAAGAGTTTAATGTGCCAGAGCTCTCATGTTCTCTTATGTGCAAATCGTCTTACTGTAGCAACAGGAACGTGAAGACCACAAGAGCTCCACAATATAGCGATTTTAACTTCCACTAACTTCCTAGTAACTGAACACCAGTAGTTTCTGACTGCACAGATGTAGTAACTCATTCCAACAGAGAGGATGGTGAGGCCTTGGCATGGGCCATCCCCAGAGGTGCCCAAGGCCAGGCTGGATGTGGCCCTG
Source organism: Callipepla californica brunnescens (assembly GCA_023055505.1). NCBI lineage: Eukaryota > Metazoa > Chordata > Aves > Galliformes > Odontophoridae > Callipepla > Callipepla californica. The sequence goes on along the minus strand of JALIRH010000028.1, from coordinate 5,823,642 downwards.
GGCAGTTTTCTCTGGTGCCTAATTTAGTGCTTGTCAAGCCTGCCAGCAACAGGAGGGTTGTAACTGAATGATCTTTGAGGTCCCTTCCAATCCAAGTCATTATATGACCACTGGAGAAACATAAGCTCATGATCAGGGAGACCACCATTAAACCGGTTCTACTGCAGTTCTCTTGGTTACCATGTTCTTGGAAGAAAAACTGCCATAGAACCAAAAAGATGCTTCCATTCCTACTTCCTGCACTTGGTCACTTCTGCCATGCTCTCAGTTTCTGAGTTGAAAAGTATGCACTGATCTTCAGGGTTTCTGCTCTAAACCGAGAGATTTGTATTGAAGCGCTCAGAGGTTGCTCTTGAATAAAGACAGGTTTGCACTGGAAGTCTGACACAACATAGCTCTTCTTACAGCAGATGCAGAGTTCTCTACTTCACCATATTCTCTACATACATTAGGATGTATATACAAGAATATGGAAATATGTACATTTGTGTATACACAGATTTATTTGCATAAATGCAAGTGTAAGTGCAACACAGAAGAACTATTTGCTCAAAGCTTAGACCTGAGAAGATGAACAATGGCCCACAGTGTTGCTACCCACATACGTTCATACAAAACCAGAATCTGTCTTCATACTTCTCTGAGAAAGTCCTCTGTAAGAATACCAGTATCAGTGCCTTGTGCTGGCACCACCTAATCAGTGTTACCTCATAGTGTGAAGGATCAGGGCTCAAAATAGTCCACTCCAGTATCTTTTGATTGCAAAGTGTTTCAAGAGGGAGGAACTGTGTGCAAAGGACTAATAAAACTAAGCTCCATGCTTTATTTGCATTTTTCCACCAAGTTTGCTTTGACATGGCATTGCTCAAGGTTCCCTGCATTGAGGCTACAGGAAAGCACGAAGGACTAAGCAAATATTAGTCCAGATCTCATCAGTTACAAGTTACATTAGAAAAAGAAAGAGGAGAATGGAAATGGGACGGGAGTTACTGCTCCTGAACTGAGCAGCACAGAAGCGGCTTCTCTATCTCACTCTGTGGTCTTTACAAACAATCCAGTGTATATGTATTTTTGGCACAAATCACAGTGTCCTGTGATTCTTGATTATAATTATAATAATGGGTTTCAGAAAGTCTGCAAGTGGTTCTGGGAATTATAATAAGGGTTTAGGACAGGCGTGTTGTTTATACGGTTAGTGTTTGTTGCCTCTTAAACCAAGTTTAGCAGAATAGCTGGTATAGTAAGAAATTGCAAAATGTATAATTAAATGCAAACTAGCAGAAAAACACCTCTCTTCTTGAGTGACAGAAATGCTCACATTGCCATCTCCACCCTGTGAGCAGGGATTAAAACAGAGGCAGCTGGCTAGTTCTGTCAAGATAGCAGTCTATTCCATCTGCTGAATTACCAATCCTTCATTCTTCCATTAATCTATCATGAGAAAAATATATTTTTCTCTTCTTTATGTTCTACTCTTCTCTCCTTATGATTATCCTTAAAGCATCCATCCACCCAAAAACTCCACTGCATCACTGTTCCCATCACAATCGAAGTATCACAGAATCATAGAATCGTTAAGTCTGGAAAAGACCACTAAGGTCATCCAGTTCAACCATCAACCCACCCCCACCATGCCCATGGATCACATCCCTCAGTGCCACATCTCCATGGTTCTGGAAAACCTCCATGGGTGGTGACCTCACCACTCCCTGGGCAGCTGTGCCAGTGCATCACCACTCCGAGAAGAAATGTTTCCTAATAAACAAGCTAAACTTCCCCAAGTACAACTTAAGGCCATTATCTCTTGGTCGATTGCTAGTTACCTGGGAAAAAAAGTTGAATTTCTAGATAGATTATTAGATAATAGAATTATTCCCCATGATACGATCTTTTTCCAACATCTTAATTTCTATACCATCACATGAGAAGTTTTCCACTTTCTCCTTTGTGAAATCATTTTCTAATTTACTAGCTATCTCTAAACTGGGGCAAAATGCCTCTTAGATCCCCACATCTCAGAGCTGGCTCCACGTAGCTGCTGACGTGAATGACCTTGGGAAGGCTCTGGTTGTAAGCATGGAGCCCAACAACACTGGAGAGAAATAGAGGCCCTCAGAGATGATGCAAAGAAACAGATGGTTTTGTGAAAACCTTTATGAAGGTTCTTTTCTTTGTTCATGGTGGTGACAGATAGGCTCCAGCCCACAAAAGGGGCTGTTGGAGACTTCAGGTTTTTGTGCCTGACTGAGCAGGAGGAATTGGGATTGCACTCTGGCCCAAAGTGAGATTTCTGCAGGAGGAGATAGGGCAGGGGCTGGAGGCAAGCACGGGCAAGGGATTCAGTGGGGATGCCCCAGGCTGGCTACTCGAGGTTCTGCATGCCTCAGAGCTGCAGCTTTCCTTCGTTTTGAAGGAGCAGAGAGAAAAAGATGAAGGCAATAATAAATAAAACCCAGCATCTCCCCTCTGGCTTTCTTTTCCGGGCTGCATCCCCACGCTGCCCCAGTCAGATCCCTCTCTGTGTGCAGCCACAGACACTGGCATCTGCAGACTGCATGTTGATCGTGTTCCTCTCCTTTGTTAACACGATTGCCTTCACCTTTACATAAATCAGATTTACAGAACACACTGCGTCTCAGAAGCCTTGGGACACCTCGAGGCCTCTCAGTTCAATGGAGCTCATTATGGAAATCAGCTAAATGCTGAGCAGAGAGATAAGTGCTAACTGTTTACCAAACCCCTCCACCAGAGATATACAAGGAGAGCTAATGGGAGTTCATTTGCAGCCTCACTCAGTCATTCAGCCCTCTTTATCTGCTCTTTCGACAAATCTGCAGGGAGTGATGCACAAGTTTGCAGGAAAGATATTTCTGCGCATCTCCTCTGCCACTGCTGCAGGTAGGGTGGAGACAAGGGACTGACAGGAGCTGAGCTTATGCCATGAGTAAGCAAAGCAAGCCAACACCCAAATGCACAGCTCCAAGCATCCTAGAAGGCTGCCATGTGTGGCCAAAGCTCAGCTTAACTAGAACAGGCAATTTTCTTTACAAAAACGTTTTCTCTCAGAACAGTAAAACTTTACAAGCCGGGAAATAATTTTGACTCGCTCCTCAACTCCATATTTTTTAAGTTGCAGATTTGTCAAAACATTTTGGTTTGACTTTTTCTCTGAAAAAAAAAAAAAGCCAATTTTCCACTTTAGAATGAATTTCCGATTTCAAATTGATACAGCATTGTTAATGCCACAATTTTATAATAAGGGTTATAGTACCTTTCGACTATTTAGACATGGAACAGAGAGAACTGTTCAAATACCAGACGAAAACACTTCCAAATTTTCAAAGTGAAATCTTTCTACAGCTTATAGGTTTGCAAAGGTTTTAAAGATGTCAACTTCTTGTCTTAATTCAAGAGAAGGAAACATTTCAAGCTCTCCATAATATTTTTGAAAGAGGAAAGCCAGTTTTAGCTCTAATCAACTCCTTTTATGGAACTAGCTCCATTCAGATGTTCTCGTTAACTGTGGTCAATGGGTTTAATTTTCATCTGCCCAACATGAAGAAGTCAGAGGAAATATGATATCTGTTTCTGACATACCAGCTTCTACAAAGAGACTGCAGTAAAGGTGCCTGTTTTTCTAAGAATAATCCCTCTCATTAGAATGCAAGCACACTTTCCAAACCAAGATCATTTTTCTTCCTATTGTCTCAAATTCCAACACTTTGCCCTTTTCGAAAGATTTTTTTGAGAACAGTTCAGTACTAGATTTCTTTAATATATATATATATTTTTTTCTTTTTCTTTTATATCCTATAGCTGCATTTCCCCCTCGGCTCCAAAAACCAAAGCAGAGCTTTTAGCTGCCACTCTAAGTCTCAGTATTTTTAAATTGAATGTTATTTAAAATTCAGGACAAATTCTCTCCTCTCTGCCTTAATAATTTTATGTAGGTTGAGAGGGACAGAGAGCAGAAAGTGAGATGCAGTTCTGTAGAATTTTATATTGTGTATAGGTAAGTGGGCTGGACATCATTTTGTTTTAATGATGATTTTGCCTTTGCATTCAAAAACAATTTTCTGTTCTAAGAGCTGCAAGAGTGACTTATAGACAACATGCATGAAGACAGACACCATAGCATCAAGGTGCCACTGCCTCCAAGATGGAACATGGCAGTTATTGACAAAAATACAGCAATGCTGTGCAAGGGTGAACATGGGGATTGCTGAGGAAACCCAAGTTACATTTGAAATTGAAAGTGGATTTAAAAAAAAACTAGTATTGCTAGTACCCAGAAACATTTGTGGGGGTTCTTGGTGCCCAGCAGGCACGGAAATCTGTTCAAACTGAAAATTAACCCATTATGAAATCCCACTTGAAGCAGAAGCATTTCTCTTTCTCATTCACTGACTGTTCCTTCCAAACGATTCATACACCCAATCACTTTTCCATCCATTTTCCAGGAATTAGGTCCTTTACACATTGCTTAATACCTTGCATGATTAACAATCCTGGTAACAACATTCCCACTTCAGACAGCTCAAACAGCAATGAACCTCCCCAGATCATCTTCTTACCAAGGCCTAACACTTCTTTCCAAGTCTGGATGTTTACAGCAGTATTAATTATACTGGTAGACAAAAGTTCCAGCCTGGGTCTAAACTTGCAATGAGTTGAACTGCAAATAAAGAAATTTCTAGAAGAACCATTCTTTTGCACTAGATAGAAAGGTCAGTAGGACTGCCTACACACTTCTTCTGAGACTGATGTTGTAATTTCTGCAGAGTTTCGTGGTGAACTTTGGTGAACTTCGTGATCTGGTCCTTTATAAAGCACTGTGCTACATCTCAGTCATTGTACAAATAACATCTTGGGTTTATAGCCTGCTGTTAATAAATGTGGTTAATCATCAATAAGAGAGTTTTGGCTATTATACACTGACGATGTAATTTTATACCTCGCCAATCCAGAGAAATCGGTTCCATTCCTTTTAGATTTGCTGGATAGATTTGGGGCCCTTCAAGGTTAATGTCACTAAATCATCTGCTAATTCTAAAGAATCATTTGAGTACCTGGTAAGAACATACTCTTCATATTTCTAAGTTAGATTTTAAATACCGACTTGGTTTTATATAATAAGTTGAGTTTAGAGGAAAGACTGATACTTTTGTTGCTTCACTAAAGCAAATATACAATGACCTTGGTAAGTAGTCTATTTTACGCATAACTTGTATAGGATTCATTAACATTATTAAAGTCATCAGTCTCAGACAGTTAGATCTTCCTTCATTAAATTCCATTTCACTACCAAGTCAGTTGAAAAAAATAAAATAAAATTAGAAGCCAATGAATGGTCTTGTTTGTGGGGAGAAGGACTGTCTGCAGAAGCCCAGCAACAGTGACTTTATCTGTACTAGCTGCCTCCAGACAGAGCAGGCATCCTGGAGCTCAGAGTGGTTTAACTTCCCTTCCTCTTAGCTTACATTTGTCTGAGTACAGATAATGTACCATCAGGGAGGGAGCAAGATCTTTCTGAGGACACTTAAGGAAATCTGGCTTTGTAGGCTCTCATCATATGAAAATTATAGCAAAGAGGCATTCTCCCTCATCTCAACCCATTTCTAGACAACCTGAAAGCTTGTGGTGGAAAATAACCCAGGACAGGTGCAGTTTGGTTTTGTTTTCTTTGCGCATCCCTTTTTGGCCTGCTTTTAGCTAAAACATATGGATGAACTCCCAAAACCCATTCCTAGGAAAGAACTTGAATACGTTGTGGGCTTTTTTGTGAGTATACCTGTAGGTAAAGATAGATGACAACAAAACTTTGCCCAAGTCAAAGACCTCAGCCATTGCAGAGAGGCAAATCCTGCTGCATCAGAATTGGAAAGTTCAGTTTGCCCTGTTTTAGATTCAGATAATCCCAATTAATAGTTTATGGCTGTCAGAAAACTTCAAATATAAGGAAATATATATCATGTATACAGTAAAGCATGCTATGGAAGAAGGCTCATTTATTAATGCACCTGTGGTGGCCACTGCTTAGTGTATTTTTAATGAATAAAACAGAGAACTTACTATCATTTTTTTTCCTAGCAAGTTTTAAAATATTTAGAACGAAGCCCGAAGACTTTTCTGAGTTTTAATGTGCACACTACCAACATCTGTCTTTCAGGAAACCTGCTCATACCTTCTCACCAGGCACTGGAATGGAGGAATAGAAATGAGAATGCTTTTCCAGTTGATGCTGACTTTCTGGTTTAGAAGCACGGAAATTACTCCTGTAGTATTCTGTTTTCAAAGTGCTGTGAATCTGATCTATTAAACTTATTTGCAAATTGTCTCGCCGGTTCCATAAACTGGATATATAATGGAGGAAGAGGGAGGAGAAAATTGGCAAATAACGCTATCAAAATACTATAACATCAACTGAATAAATTACCTGGCAAATGCTGTTTGACTAGTTCCATTGTGATTGTCACAGGCAGAGCCTGAAATCTCATCCAGGCAGGAGGAGTGTATGGAGTATGATTGCTGCCTATGGGGCTCCAAGTAGCTGCAGGATTCAGATCAGCCTGCAGAGGTAAAACTCAAGTCTAGGCATCCTTTCTGAAGGAAATTCAGTCTTCTTCTTAGGGTACTGTGGGGATAAAGCATCTGCTCACTGAGCTGCTCTTATTTGTCACCTGTATTGCTCACAGAGTGCAAGGTGTGGTGCTGAAGAAAAACCAGTCACCGGCATTTCCCAGGCTCCTCTCACTGAAGAATAGCAGGCAATGTAATCTCATGTGTAAATGCAGTTCGTTTATCTCCAGCCTTTAGCCAACGAATTTATCACACACATTAATATCGAAGGAGGTTAGAGTTCAGCGAATGAAACATTTGTTTTCTTGTGCTCTCTCTATAAATATACTCTCCCACTTTCACCGCAGTATTTTCACAAAGCAAGTGAGAGTAACAGGCACATTAAAGAGATAGTTGTGTGTGTGCTAGGGGAGACTGTGTGCATGTTAAAATGCTCCCACAGCAGACCTCCGTGACTTCGACTGCATTACATTTTCTCTCTTCTCTTTCCTCTCTCTCTCTTTTTTGTTGTCTCATAGTTATTAGTCAGCCAGACATTTTTTATCTCTCAGAAAGATACTTTAGCTCATATCCAATGTAATCATCTCAGGGGCTTTTACTTTAGTCCCTGTAGGCCTGGAGAAACGATGTCTCTTTTACTGATTAACAAAACAAAACTAAATGCAATGAGAAATGGCTTTATTCTCCACATTTCATTAACTCCTACTGTGCCTGTTTGGTTTGGTAGAGTTTGTTTCCCCATCTCCAGCCAAGCTACGATCCCTTTGTTTTTTGGCCCACATAAAGCACTGGTTCGAGTGAATCAGTAGTTGTTTTTGGTTTTTTTGTCTGCAACTCTAATAGGTAATAGTACAGCAGAATATGCAACACGGAATGGCGCTGAAGTCCTCAAACCTGTCTGCTATTTTGGTGAGTCCTGTCACATCACTGCGGCACTATGGGGTAAGATAGCTCTGAGTCTGAGCCAAAAAAACAACACAACCACGTTCAGAATTCAGGGAGTATGAAAATATCTCCAAATAATATTTGAAATTGGAATGAACTCCACCCCATCTGTGCCAGCAGAGTAAAAAGTCCTTCTCAGAGAGAAGTGATACAATGCTATGAATGACACTGAGGAGCAAATATCTTGCTCCGCAATTCCATGCGCTGTAAGTAATGTAGTGGCATTGCACTAAAGTATATGAAGATGAAATGGGTATGTTGCAAAAAATATAAACAAAACAAAACAAAAAATAAAATAAAATAAAATAAAATAAAATAAAATAAAATAAAATAAAATAAAATAAATTTAAATTAAAAATAAAGACAGCCCTTGAAAAGTATTTAGGTTTCCTACTTCCACCACTAATTACCTTCTTAAGAAGAAAACTCTTAGGAAAAGGGAAAGAAAATTTAGAAGGGGAGGAAGCAATTTTCTAAATGTCAGCATAGAAAAAGGTAAACTCTCTCATGTCCTGTAGGATATGCTACCTTATCCTAACCCTTTCAATTGATGAAAACCTCAATATCAAGATCTTACCAGCAGCTGGAGAGCACAAAATAAAGCAGTTGGTCAGCCTTGTTTTTCACTCTTTTTATGCTTTCTCTGTAAGGCAAATGAGAACTTAAATGTCCCAGAGAAATCTGGAGTTTGCTTTGTGTTGTTCAGGGTTTCTATTTTCATTACAGTTAGCTGTGATGAGGGGCAGCACGTTGGTGGTCCCAGTCAGTGGAGTTCCCTGGTTCCTCACATCCAGTCAGGGGTTTGCAAGGTGGGCTTACACAGCTGCCCATCCACAACAAATTCTGACCTTCGACTGGAGTTGTCACTTTAGGAATTGCTTAGCATAAACAAGGAGCCTTCATTACAGAGTCATATGGGGACTTCTCAGCCAAATTTCCCACACCTAGGATAGCTGCCCTTTCAAAGCAAAATTCAGCCTACAATGACATTTGTCAGTCACAATGACCAGAAATTTCTCATTCTCTAAAAAGATATCCTCTTTTTTGTTTGTTTGTTTGTTCATTTTTGTTTCATTTTTTACTTCAGTTACTGCAGGAAGAAAAAAAATACAAAACAGATATCAAAATATCCAATTTTCATACAGGACAGAAAATCCATTTTCTCTGCACAGTGCTCTGGACTCCTGATCCCCCATCAGATGTCAAAGTCTTTCAGTCATGACTAGAGATGGCAAATATACCAAGAGACATTTGGTAACATGCAGGTCAATAGAAATCATGCACTTGTTTCTAAAAAGAATTCACAATCTTGTATGTATCTTCTCTGGTTAGTCAAATATATTGGGTTTTGAACAGTCTATTCCTTTACTTCCACAGTTAAATCTTCTTCAACATCACCTCAGTCTCCTCTATTGCCATCACCTCTTTCACTCATATAGAGTCTTTCAAAAACATTCATCCAAGGTTTCTGAATGCATTTTACACTGAGATAGACTTTCTCAAGGGCCTGAATCACAAAATTCAGTGAAGGGGCATTTGAATGATTATTTATAAAGGTATTTGTCTATTATTTTTTTACAGCACACCACAGTCTAACAAGACAGGTAAGCTTTTTCTCTACAGTTCAAAATACTCTTTTTTGTGTGTCGGGTAGTAGTGTTCTGGAGTCACAGAAATGGACAGAGACCTCACTGTATTAAGAAAAAAACATAGAAGTGTGCTGTAAAAAAATTGCAGCCTTTGCTCTTCTGAGCACCTCCACTTCTGTGTGGGGCTCCTGGTCTCACAGTTATTGAGAGGCTGGGCACAGCAGTGCTGTCTTATCCACAGCACAGTGCAAGCTATAAATAATCTCTCTAATTCTCAATATCTCTTCTGCTTAGGAGATCTCCTTTCTCTAAATACTCCCTCAGTATGGAATTTCTGCTGAAAATTCAGTCAGCAGAGGCCAAGACTTAAAATTTTATTACTAGATGTGTGAGAAGAAAAGGTAAATATTTCTAGCTCTTTAACAGTGAGAGGAAAGCAGTGGGAGTGACAGTATAATCCATCAGGTCCATTTATTGTCAACATATGGCCTTAAAAGAAGAAATCTGGCTCAGGAAAGCAATGTAGCGGGCCACTACTCAGCCTCCCCATTGTGTGCAAGTCAGCATTTTTCAAATTATCTGTGCAATAAAATTTCCAGTTTCATATCCAAAAAATTAAACTATTAAACAAGATTAAAATGTCTGTCATGTCTTCTCAGAACTTTATCAGTTCACTATTTTATGTTATACTATAATGTAAAAACATAGTGTGGAAATGGAAAGTTCCGTACTGTTGAAATATATCCTAGAAGTAGAAGTGAAAATTCCCTCAGACCTTTTCAGAAGGACTTGTTTTGACATGTTGTTGTCAAAATCATGGATCAAACTGATACATAGGAGTGCTGTTGAAAGGAAACTCAGCTCCAAAAATGACAAGGAAGTTTCAGTAAGTGTAGTGATTTAGAATACAGAAATTGGGTCCCAGTCTCCACCCAACTGCTCAATGAACTTGGACATCTCCTGTTCTCTTTTATCTTCTCCCAGCAATTGAGTGTGAATGAAGGACTTTCTTTGTCTTGTGTCTAATCAATGTTTACTTACTGTGGTGGCAATTCACTCTTAATTGGAACCTTTAGCTGTAAATCTCATAATAAAGCATATTATTATACAAGTAATCAAATACAGGCCCTCAAGGCATATTCAAATCTGTGTTGGTTAAGTAGGAATACTTTCTCTGGTTCATTCTTTAAATCACCATCTTATTTCTGGTGAATAATAAACACTTCTGCTCAATAGTTTTTTCCCCCCATGGCATTCACTTCTTAACTTTCCAAATCATGTCATTACCCAAGATGCTATTATAAGTCAATTAATGTGATATATCTGCCTACTAATACCTGGGCTGCAATCATTAGTCATCCAAACAAACCACTACAAATTGTCATGTTAAAGAGGACCAGTCCATTGTCAGCACTCTCAGTGCATCCTGGACACAGCTGTCACCATACCTTGGTCTCACACAGAAAAATTCTCCTCCCACAATCCCTAATGCAGGAGTTTATTAATATTTACATCCTCCAAGCTGCATTCTCGCCACCCAAACCCATACATCAGCTACAAGTCTGAGGTAGCTTCTGTTAGCATCTCAGATCACCCATAACAGAGACTGTAAAAACTTGCAGAGTGCTGCTTTGTCCTTTAATAGGAGCTTTCTCTTTGGATGATCAGGGTGTACAGGCCCTTACAAATAATAAATCATGAATTAAATGGCTCAGTAAATAAAAAATGGACTTATCAAGGACACAATAAACCACTTTCGTAAGCCAGGCCCTCTAGTGCAAGGAAATGATTGGCACTAATGTGCCACATGCTTCGTTTGTTTCTTCATTTATAGAGGGAGCCATAAGCTTTAAGAAGGAATGACATTTATATTAAGGGAAAGAAAAACAAAAGTAAGGTCTCCTAAGGACCACAGCAAATAATATTGCTAACACTGAGCAATCAAAGTCAGAGAGTCCGCCATTTAAGAATTCTTAGTAAAAAAATCACAGTGCTGTTTTTTGAGCTTACTTGGACTTTTTATTTTAAAATAGCAATGCTGATTTCTTTACTGGATTTGGAGACTACAAGTAGCTCTTATTTTATACAAACAGGCTGTTCTTCATTTCTAGAATGTTTAATAAGTTCCACTTGATTTTTCCCTTTTTCTTTCTCCTCTTTTTTCTTTTTTTGCTAAAGCTGGAGATCTAAGAAGAATCTTAAAAGCTGCATAACTCATTGCAAAAACTGCAAAAAATACATGTCCTGGCATGTGTCATGTTAACTCTTCTGCAAAAGGCATAGCTGCCTCTTTGGACATTGGATTTGAAAAATGCAAAGGTGATGATGTAGAGAGAAAACCAGCATGATCTTGCATCATTCTAGGCCTTGCTGTCCTGCAGAGACACAGACAGCAGTTGACCCCACACGGATCTCCTCCTTATTCCTGTCCATTTATTTTGACCACGATCAGAAATTATCTGTGTTGTGGCAAGGAAGGAAGGATCCATATTGAAAGAGAAGCATTGCTTACAAGACAGCAGCACTTCATGGACAGCATGAAGACACAAGCAATAATCCTGCATCTTCCCAGATCCAGGCTCAGCTCCTGGGAAGTAGCTCTGGACAGAGGAGTGCAGCCAGAGCTGTCCCAGGGCTGGATGCTGACGGGTGTGGGCCAGGAGCAGCCGCCCCTGAACTGCCCAAGCTCATTTCCGAAGGGTGTTATTTCACTGCTGCCTCTCAGATAATGTAACTGAATCATTCAATTGAGCATAAAATAGAAATTTGGCTTCTTATCTGCTGGGAAACCAGCTTTACTATTTTCTTTCTGCAAAATACATTTTTCACTATCTTATCTTCTAATAAACAATCCCAGCTCTGCAGGCTGCAGAAATGTTCTGAACACATTTAAGAGACATATTTTTTGTTCCCTCTCTCTCCCTCCCTCCTCATCCCCTCTTCTCACCCTTTAAAGCGCCTGTTCTAAAGGCATATTTTTAAAAGGGATCCAATTTGTTTTCTATCTTCCTTTGGTAAAGGTATATATTTTTCATAAGCCTGTTCTCGGCTTTGAGGCCTCTCTCTCTCAGTTTAATTTTCATCTTCGTCTCCCTTTCTTCTTCCATACAGAACTGCAACACTAACTCCCCCCACACCCCTAATGCTTTCCCTTGTTTTAAGAAAAAGACAACTCATACTAAAATACTGCCTTCACCTTCCATGCAGAGCTTGCCTAACGGAAACTAAACGTGTCAGTGAAAGGTCAGCTATGAATTTTTAAACCTTTCTATCTCACTCAGACTGACATCAAAAGCATTAGCTGGATCACTAAATCAGGGAGCCAGCAGGAATTAGAATATGCCACAAGTCCTGCCCTAGCATGTGACATGGCAGAGGAAATTCGTGGACCTCTCTCAGCATGGGAGACAATCCTGCACCAAAACTCAGCATCAAGGCACAAACTTCCTGATCATGAGCTCTCCTTCTCATGTAGTCACAACAGCTAACCGTCTCTTCCAAGGGACTGGTGAAAAACAAGTAGTGGAATGAAAAATAGGAGATGCACTGTATATTAGTGCCATTGCTGTAAATGGAAATGGAAAGCTGATCTGGGAGGTGGATTCATCATTCCATTTATATATGACTTCACGGTCTTCCTCTCAGGCCCCAGCTCCAACTGCTCTTCCTTCTATTTTTCCTTCTATTTTTTCTTCTATTTTTTCCAGTTTTTCCTTCTATTCCAGTTTAAGAAGGGGTTGTAGAGGGAATATCAAGTGAGTAAGTTGTAAGAACCAGGGCTCCATTTTGCAGTGTATTGGTGTTGGAGGGGCACTCTTTCCCATCCTTCCCCCCACGCTTTATTGTTTGGATATTTCTTTGGCTTTGTATTATTTCCTATTATTCAGACAACCACATCTCTGAGCAACTTTCTTTTGGGGAGATCTGGATTTGCTGTAGAGCAGCTTCAAAACAATGACAACATAGCGGAAACCTGTCATTTTGTTGCTTCTTCTCAAGCTAGTGTCAATCCCTTGTTGCTTTTGCCTCTTTCCCATAAGCAATGAGCTGTATCCCAAGGATAGAGTGTGCAGTATCACCCACAACAGCAGAACACAGCACAGTTCAGGGGGTGATTTATTATTCATTGATAATTTAACAACTTGGCAGCCAAAAGCAGAACTTACCCCATCAGACTGCTGTGTGCGAAACAGCCACTCATATGTAACAGAGATGTTTTAGGGGAATCACAAAGGATGTTCCCACAGAAAGGAAAAGTTGAGTTAAAAAATACTCTGGCAGATGAAGCCTGACTTGGCCTCTCCACAAAACAGTAAATTGGAGTGCAGGGATGTTCAGGAACATCATCTGAAAAGCCTGGCACCAAAACGCATGAGAGAGTTACTCTGTAAGCCTTTCTCCCCGAGCCTAGGACAGGCTGAGGTGACTTATGGTTTTCCATGAGACACTGCCAGCTTAGGGCAGGATCCCAGCTGGTCCTACTGAGCTTTATAAGAATTGTCACTGACTGCAATGGGACAATTTCTACAGTCCCAGAAACATATTTTTAACACCTTATCATCATTTCACCCTCTGTCCATTTTCAAGCCCTCCACCACACTTGACTGACCATTTTCAGACCATTTATTTCACGATTCACTTAAAGGAGGATGAAATGATTAGGAATGGAACTCTCTTTTTTTTCCTTTTAGAATATTATATTTTCTTTAAAAATAAACAATAAAAAATTGCAATTATTTTTAAATAACATACGTTTCTCTTTTCTGTCCAAGGTGTCGTATTTAGCCTCACTTTTCTATTTCATGTCAACTTTTGCATCCAAGAGAATCTTAATCGTAGCATGTTTATATGTAATATTTCAAAAATCATGAACATATTTCATGATACATTACATAATTTTAACATTGTTGAGGTGTCTTGTTTCTGAAACTATTTTAGGGGGAGTAACATTTCCATTTTGTTAAAAAATGCCTGTGTATTGACTTTTTTCTCATTCTGAATGAAAACAAATTCCAATGTGTCACAGTTGAAGAGAAACTCTGTTTTCCAAACAGCTTCAGTTTCCATCTGTCCATAGTGAATCACTGTCCATCCATCCACACAATCTTTCAGCCTTATTCTTCATCCAGCTTTTTCTCTGTGTTTACGTCTCTCCATCTGGCCACCCGTATGCTCCCTGATAACTCCATTTACCCTTCCATGGAGTTAATTTTCTACATCCACCAAAGACTTGGAGGCCAGTCGTGCTTTTCAGAGCTCAGAGATGAACCAGCAGAGACAAATAGTTGACAAAAAGTTCTGTATTTTTGACAGATGGATGGCAGTACCAAGAATGCAAGAGTAGACCCTGAAGTTAAAGGTGCCTGATGCTTAACATGCTGAAGGAATAGTACAAATCTTTTAAGCAAGAAAAAATTATGTAGGCATCTCTGCATTCCCACTAGAAGTACCACAGACGTGATTGATATTGAGAGAGCAGATCTGCTAATCCCCTTGTTTTTTCTGGCTTTCAGAGTACTTTGGCAGGGGCTTTCCCTTTTCAGACATTTCACTGAAACAGAGCAAAGATGTCCACAAAGGCACAAGGGTACCCCATGTTTTTCCATATTTAAAATCCACATCAGATGTTTGTAATGGCCCATAAAGCCTCTATAAACCTATGTAACGAACTGAAGCAAGATACATGGTGTCCTGTTCCAGTCTGGCTCGTGGCCAGCCCCTGAAAAGACTGTGACTGTGGTGTGTGTATCCTATGGACCTTCACTGGAATGTCCCCTCATGTCTGTCTAGGATATGATGAGCTGCTTATATTCTCTGCCTTGTATTGCTTTTTTAGCTGGAAATGTTCATTAAATCTTTTGCTTGCACACTGAGCAGGAAAGGAGTAGATTGTCTTGAAGAGAGTGGTGGGCCCCAGGATTCCGTGAGTCTTCCTTTGGTCATCCCCATGAAAACAAAATGAACAGAAACAGCTCCTACCACCTCTCTCCCAATTCAGATCACAAATCCTTGATACGTTGTTCAAGTCCTTTGCTGAACTTACAAATCATCTTTTATGCATATTACAGTGACTACGCAGCACTTCCACTCTTATTTTCACTTGATGAAATATCACAACTCGTTGCATTTAGATATATCTCATTGCACAATGCTCTATTGCCCCATTTTTGTTCAAAGATGAGCTTGCTAATGTGAATAGAAAGCACAGGATAAGCAAAAATTTTAGTGGATTTAGAAATTTGAATGTCAGTAAGGAAATATCTAGCTGCACTAAACTTCTGTCAATAATCCAATCAAAAACACCCAGTTAAACTTTCAAGGAAAAGAAAATATTATAGAAAAGAAAAATGGTGGTTTTTCTTCTTAATTTCATTTATTTTTTATTCTTTTTTCTTTTATTCTAGAGACTAAAATGCTTGGGATCATTCTTGCTCTTGTTCATTTCTGAAGGTGTAAAAACTCATTTGCTAAAGAACCCTTCACTGAAATAACAGTTCTTTTTATTTACTTAATAGTGAAAATGTCACATCTGCATTTGTCAGCTAATCAGTTCTGTTAAAGAAAAATAAGATTTTAAACTTCTAAACAGGAGAAAATATGGGAAAAAATGATAAGTACTTGGGAAACAAAAAAGGTCTGTAATACACATCGATATTTATTCATATACTAAAGGAAAAAGAACATTCTGAAACATGTAAATATTCCCTTTACCAGACTGAGTACTGGTGAGAACGAACTGAAGCACTATATTTAGGTTTGGCACCACATTTAAGGAAAGCATGGACAAAGTAGAGAGAACTGACAACAGTAAGAATGATCAAAAAAACAAAGAAGAAAGTCAGCTGGGCCTGGTGCTCTTAGCAGAAAAGTTAAAGGAAGAATCAGGAAGTAACTACCTACCAAAGAAGAAAAGGTTCAAAAATGAAGACGTAAGGTATGAAATAGTGAGCGGAAACTGCAGCAGAGATATCTGTGTTATGTCTTAGGAAAAGGGTTTTTTTTTTTCATTCAGGGAAATGAAAAGTTGGAACAGATTGCTTGAGAATGCTGTTTATCCCTACCATGGGAAGTCTTTGGGAAGATGATTAGATGGAAGTCTGTAAGGGGAACAGTCTGATTCTTTTATTAGATAGGAGAGCAGACCATGTAAGCTCCTGAGGACTCTTCTGACTACTCTGTGGCCCAGTGGGTATCTTAACAGAGTCCCTGTGTGCTCTGTACCCGAGCTGCCAATTTCACTGCGTTCACATCCCCAGCTCTGTCCAAGGTTCCCTTCAATACTGACTGAAACAGGACGTCTGCATACACCCCTGCAAGGCCTGTAGATCTCTGGTAAACACAGAGCATGCTGGGTATCCCATTTGGCTCTGTCACTTTTTAAAAATCTAGCTATTATTGAAAGTTACTGTGCCAGCAGTTGTATTATTAATATTATTATTTATTATTTATGAAGTGCCAAGTGTGTGCTAGATGCTTATATGATTATGCACTGAGTTACGCTGGAGTTGCACAGTCTACTGAATTATGATGTAATGTTATTACCTGCAGCCTTTGCATGAGAATGATATTTTTCATTTGCTGTGGATGGCTCCTTCATCATGCAATGATCTGAAAAGGATATGTGAGCTTTAAGTTATTAATGTACTAGACCTAACACCAAGAAGAGGTAGTGAGGAAAATGGTACCCCCATTTTACAGATGGAGGTTAGTGTTGAGGCTCCAAAGAAACAGAACAACCCAACGTCACACAGCAAAGCACAAAAGCTCCCAAGGTGCTGTAAGCTGCTGGTTACTTTTACCTATTTGAATAAGATAAGCTGCTGTGCTTCGAAATGGAAAGTCTTCATTCCTTCCTGAGCTCAGATGACAGGGCTTAGTTGAGATCCTGTAGCAATGACTTCCTTATGCTGGTTGCATATAATATCAAAATGTATTCCTTTTCATATCAGTGCTCTTTCTACAACTGTTTGAAGCAAAGACAGGCTGATTTTCTATGAGAGAGAATAGGTGCTCTTAAATTTTCTGTATTCCTCTCAGTACTTGCCGTAGTATTGCTATGCACTCACACAGTTGTTCTAATGAGACTAAAATTTGCAAATCTTTTGATCTCTCTTTACACAATATTTATTCATGTTTTACACAATATTAAATCATGGTAAAATCCCTATAACCCCAGACTTCCCTACAAAGATAGCCAGATAGAATAAATAAGCAGATTTCACAATGATCAGCAGTTAGAGGTATGCACTATTATACACTTATAAATATCAATATATTTTTTCTAATAATTATCTTACCGTTTTTAATATCTACAGTATAGGAGTATGACATTACTTCGGCCATGCCTCCAACTGCAGTTTTAATCAGAAGAGAGGCTGCTCTCTGGTTTAATGAAGTAAATGAGACCTCCGGTAATATTGTCTGTGTAATTGACATAGTTCCCTGGGAAACATTACACTTTATAATGAAAATACTGTATATAATTAGGATCTAATAGGAAGAAAATAGTAATTAGGCAGAATTAACTGAACAGAAGCAATCAAGCAAATAAAGGTTATTCTCTGGAGAGGACCCTTCAGGGTTCAAATGTGTACATTCTATGATTGTAAAGAAGCCATAGTAATTAACAAGTCTTTTCATTGCACAAGAATAGCCTAACACTGGCTACTGGAATGACCCTACAGATCAGAATGTGTTATTTCAATCCTGCCCTTTCACAGGCATCGGGAATTGAAAGTTGTATCCAACACTGTAGGTGTTTGTACATCAGCTTTTGCAAAGGTTATGAAGGCATCAAGGTCCTTAATTCTGTACTTGTCCGACCTTTGGGGACCCTTGTTGCATTTCAGTTTCTGCCATTGCTCATCAGAGTTTCCAGAGCAGCTTGCTGTACGTGAATTTCACAGCAAAAATAATCCATGTACGATTTCACAGAAATAAGCAGATTACACAGCTGTACAGGAGTGATCCTTTCCCCTGGAATTAACAGAGTAAGTTGCAGAATCACAGAATCACAGAATGGTTTACGTTGGAAGGAACCTTAAGGATCATTTAGTCTCAACCCCCGCCATGGGCAGGGTAGACAATCTCTAGATTAAACTGCCAGTTTTAGGAGTAGATCTGAAATATATTCCCATTCTCACAAACAGCTTTCAGAGCTGTCCCACAAAACCCTTCTAAGTCTTCTGGATTGTGCCTGTAGAAACATATAGCCAATACAGCACAAACAGTATCAGTAAGGCATGGAGTATTTCTGATATGGAACTCTTAGTGCAATGGTTATGTGACCATTCTGGATTTGGACTGTCACTATGTGAAGTAACTTGCAGCTCTTCGAGTGCCACCCACTTGCTTTGGGATCTGGAAGTCTATCCATATACTGTATCCTAAAGACAATTTTGCAGATGACAGCTTTTCAAGGAGTCCTCCTAAGTCATCTTCAGAGGCTGATAGTAGAAGTCAGAAAGATGAAAAAAAAGCATAGGCCAACCAGGGATCAAAGGAGAGGTGGTGGTATTCTTTTTTCTCCTTCATCTACTGGGGTCAGTGGGGGATAGAGGAGAAACTCCTGATTTTTAGGTGTGAAAAGAGGCAAGTCAGAAACACAGGCAGCTGTCAGGAGATAGCTCAGGGAATGGTATGATGTGCAAGGAGATAAATTCAATATTTCTCATAAACAGAAGTCATCACTAGTCAGAGTAAATAAACTCAGGAATTGCTTTGAACATTTCGTATAACTTAACAATATTCCTTCAATCCCTACCTATTTTTCTACCTTCTTTATCTATGCATTGTTGTTCCAGTAAAGATTTAGTACAACTATCGATGTAACACTTAACATAAATCAACAACAAGGATGGTACCATGGATTTTTTTATTCACATAAATCAGAAGTGAAGTTCATACACCCCAACTTGGAAGATATTGTTAAACTACACAAAGTTTTCCCAATGAATTTACTTCCTCATACACTAGGATTAGTTGCACAATCCACAAACACTACTAGTTTCAAGACATTTTGTTGGACTGGGAGCCATTTATACATTCAAAAGATGTAAGGGGTAAGTAAAGTTTGCTTCCTTAATGTGACACCCTGTATCACATTAAAGTGTCATATCCTCTGATCCCTCATTCTCTCATCAAAACATAATTCACCATTTATTCAGATGTAAATGCACTGATTTCAGTAGAAAAAGATCTGCTCTGAGTCATAATTTCAGCATGTTATTCGAACATCAAGGTCCATAAATTGTATCTGAGTAAAGTAGACTTTCTGAAAAGGAATCTGGTACTGATCCGATGACTTCAGGTTAGAGAACCCAGTACAAGAACCCAGCATACCTCTTAACATGTTTTTCCAATGGTTAATTGTCCTTACTCTTACAAAATAATTCTTTAAATCTGAATTTATCAGCTTCAGCTTCCAGACGTTTACTATTTTGTCCTTCTCTGCCAGGTTAGAATCTTTTAATACTCAACATTTTCTCTCAGTACGGAGACCTACACCCTTTAATCAACAACTTTCCTGGTCTCCTATTTTAATAGGAACTGGGATTAACTAAGGTTAGGAAAGCTAATAGAAAAGGATACAAGTAGAATTTATGATTTTTTTAAAAAAGGAGACTTAATTGTGAGCATTTTTTCTCATTTGTCTTTAAATTTAAAGCTTCCTTTTCTAATAATTTGTAGCCATATGATTTTTTTTTTTAGTGCAGAAGATGGTTGAAATGAAGCTATTTTTCCCTTTGCCTGCACTTACTAGCCACTTCAATCCCTGTTTATAGTCCATCAAGCAAAGTAGATGAAAATCCATCACAGTTTCTCTCTGTAGAGCAGGAAGGTTAACTGGAGGAGCTTCTGAGAACAGGGTGTCTCTCAGAGGTACAGGATAAGCTATATTTTGGGCTCTCTTGAGCTTTGTCTCACATGGAGTTGGGAATCTCAGTCCCTCAACTTTTGGTGCTTTACGAGTAATTTTACAAGTCCAAATAGCTTGGAGAAAATAGCATTTCTACTATGGCCACAGTTCACCTGACACATCTCTTCTGTAACAACTGAAGAGAAGTTCTCTGTGGTCTTCCTACCCCTCTCTGAGCCCTGGAAGGGACTCATGGTGTGGGTTATAATACTGCATGATCTGGAAAAATGACCACTTCAGGAATCCCAGCTCCCAGGATGGTCCCATAACCAAATTAATCTCCACAGTCTGACCTGGCTCTCAGAGAATGATGTTAAGCCACCTAGGCAATGTTTAATCCTTTCAGTTCTTTAGTGCACTGAGTAATGAGAACAGAAATGCTGTTTATAGTTACAAAGTAAAAGCAAGGTGAAAACTGTGAGAGAAATGCATGGACTAAACTGGAATAGAGATGAATTTTCCTCCTATCTCTGTTGAAGAACTTGAACAAAGAATACCTATGTACTATGCCTCAGTTTCCCCCACCACTGAAATAGGTGGGGCAAGTGAGCCAGGAGTAAATTTGACTTGTAATCAAATTAAAAAGAAAGGGAGAAAAAGTGATGTTTGAACAGCAGATATTCTGAGGCCTCAATTTCTCTGTTCTAGATTAGATTCTCTAATGCCAAATAAGTTCAAAACTCACTCCACAGCTATCCTCTCCGGAAGGGTCTTCCAGATTTCACTCTAAACAATTGCTCACTTTGAGGAAAGATACAAGAATTTAATGCCTTTACAATTGCAGCAACTCTAATGGAAGGGAGGGGAGAATGGATTTACAATTTAGTCTACAGAGGGCAAAGACAAATACAATACATATAAGAATGATTGTACAAAAATTCTTTGTCAAACCAAACAAGTTTTTGGCGTTTTATTTTTTTTTCCTTCTTTCAAATCTATTTGATGAAAAAAAAAAAAAAAACAGAGGGAGAGGGAAACCTATGGAGTGAGAAATGCTTTTATGAAATCATGTCATTTAAACATTAAATTTTACATTCCATTTCCAGGACACTTAATTCTTGAGGGGGGAGGGGGTGGGGGGAACTTTTTTCTTGTCTTTTGTTCAGTGTGTTCATAAATCTGTAGAAGAATTATCTATTTTAGATGATTGAGGTGTTATGTTTTGAAAATGTCTTGAAAATGTCACAAAGAATACTTTGTGTCTGCTTCAGAACATTTCTGTCCACTTTATCTTTTCCTTTTTCTTTTTTTTTTCCAGGATGGGGGTGGATGAGAACTATTCAGCAAATTCATTACAACTTCATTGCTGTTTTTAGCCCATCGTGAAAGCCTTTTTCCCAACAAAATTACCATTTCTTCAAAACTTTAGATCAACCTCTAAAAAAATAATAGAGCCCCTCAACCATTTGAAAAGTCTTTGAGATTGACATGTAAGAACTATCTGTGGCAGCTAAGAATTAATGTTATTATTGTTCTCTATCATCATCATGGATAACGTGTGATCCAGACAAGTACCTCGTAGCCACTTGTGCACACCAAAAGTAAGATGAAAAACCTCAGATAGTTCAAAGTTTGAACTCCAATTATGTTCTGTCTTGCAGGTGCTCTATAGGGGGTGGAAGTAATGTCCCTCCTATCACTTCATATCATTGCAATATCTAACAAATTCTTTGGCTCTCCAGCAAGGAGTTCAAAGTAAAAGCATCATCATTTCAAATAATTACTGCCCATATTAAGTGTTTTAATATTGCAGATGGATGTAAAAGGCAAAGGACAATTGTTCAGACATAGAGCCTAGCAAAGTACAACCTGGGGAAGGCCACAGATACCCAGCACATTGTCCTTTTCCCTGTTCTCTTCTTTGCTATATTAAACCACTTAATCTGTAATTGCCCAAGCTTACAATGCCTCTGCTTTGAACTCTCTGTAAGAGTGCCATAGGATTTGTCAGATGTTTCTAAAACAACATCTACCAGGAGTCTGCGAGGTCTCTTAGTAGCTATGACAATGGTTTAATGGAACATAATTTCCAATAAAAGAAACTAATTTAGTATTTTCACATATCATGTAAGCAAGGCACCATCTGAGAGAAAGGAATGAAATTATAGCAAGAAGCAATCAAGATGAACAGTGCTGTAAAATCGTATCTCGCCAATGTGCACTAAGCAGTAACTTGTCTCAGCTATGAATCACTTCTTCCTCTCGGTGAGGACAGCTCAGCCTGATGAAAAGGCACACCAGCCTCCGAGCCTGGCACAGTAGGGCAAACTGGCCATGCCATTGCTCTGCTACAGAATGCTTGAGAAATCACTCTTTGTATTGTTTGTCTTGTCTATTGAGGCTGAAAACTCTTCTTAGAATGGCCAGATGTTGCAGAGTGATTCTGATAAGGATTATGTACTCGAGATGGTGCTTGAATACACAAAATAAACATGCAAGATGAGGGGATACAGTTCCATGTTCCCTAAGCATGACTGGGTCTCATTCCAACCATCCTGTGCAGAACACTAGAATACAATCCTCTTGTAGATGTTCCACACCTAGTGCCAGATGCAGTGGTTGGCAACCCTGCCTATGGCACAGATTTGGAACAAAATGATCTTTGAGGTCCCTTCCAACCCAAGTCACTTTATAATTCTGATTCTCTTTACTCCTCTTTGTCTGCAGTGTGCTTCTGCCCCATAGATCTCACCTTTCTCCACAGAAATGAGAACACTGCAGAAATGGCGAAGAAGCATTTTCCATGTATATAAGACCAGAGATTCCAGATATTCTGAAATAATTGGCACTTGTTTTGCAAATGAGGATTGATGATAGAGAGATTTACCATCTATTCCTTCACACGTTTGCAGGATCTTCATGTAAACATATGCAGGAAGGAGATATAATGAAAGTGGATTCTCCGGTCAGAAAATATATCACAAGAAAAGATTTGTTGGTGAGGTGTGCTGTGATTTGGCCTTCCTCTGTTCAGGCAATAACACTCCTGCCACTGCAAAGAAGAGCTTGTTTTTCCCCTGCTATTTTTCCCTATTATTCCTTGGTTGCAGTGGCATATGTTGCTTCCTCTAGTGTGAAATACTTTCTGCTCTCAGATCATTTCTCAGAGAAGGAAATCTACCCTGTGGCACCTCCCAAGAGCATTTGCAAAAGTTCACATGGTTTCAGAAGTCTGGATTGTAGAAGTGTTTAGTACAATCCAGCTGGCCAACTAAATAACTGCTTTTCAGCATTCTACAAGTGCCCCACTCTTATTCAAAGGAAATATGTATTATTATTGAAATAAAATAGAATCAAGACTATGAGATGAAGCACCATCTCACCATCTCATGATTAACGCACTAGCCTTGAATTCAGGAGGTACTCATTTAGTTTCTGAATATGAAACTGATTTTTCTGAGCAGCTTTAGTCTTATCACAGAAGTTGATATCTGTTTTTGTCTGACATATACTACCCAAATATTTATAATGAAGTACTTGCCCAGGCTCCTGCTACAGACAAATAAGCATGGGGGAAATCTCTGAAGAGAGCTTCATCCCACTCTGAGCTCCCTGAGACACAAGTGGCACTTCAAACTCCAGGGATGTTTCTCTGCATAATGCTAAGTAACTAAGTTGGCCTTGATACCTTTTGAATGGCTAAAATTCAGTGAGATGATTTTGCCTTTGTCTCTCCCAGTGTCTCAGTTTCCCATACCCAGTGAAGATGGCAATGCTTCTTTCCTCTGGCCTTTTAACTTCATTGGATTCTAAATGTTTCTTCATAACCATTAGCAAAATCAGGCCTGAATTTAAATGGTTCCAACAGTTTTAGAAATAATACTAATACTGAGATAGCATTCCAGTAACTAGTGCATCTAACTCCATGGACATAGCATAAAAACCAAGATCCAGACAGAGAAACAGGATTTACTTGATTAAAAGTTTTAGGAGAAATAGGTGGGAGATTATCTATCTCCACTCATTTAATTTCTGAGGTATCTCAGAAAAGTTGGATGAAATTAAGAGAACTGATTAAAGTGTAACAACGGAAACAATTTTAATAATAGTGAATACATGTGCCACAACTCGTAACTGGAGGCTGAAAGATGTTCTGCTGAAATATTTTCTTTCTGACAGAAGAACTATCCTGAGGAACATGTCAATTTGAATGCTTTTTCTTTTTTTCCTCTTTGTAAGAACTAGATCCAAAATGAAACGTTCTCAATAAGGTTCAACTTTATTAGAACAGAATGTTTCCATTTTTTGGAGGCTGAAGTGACACCATTAACAATGTTTTATGCAGATCAGTTATTCTTAAAAGATCAAAACTGGAAGAAAGTACTCGCAATTGATCAGAAATAGCACACTGAAGAACCACAGAGTATGTTTTTAGAAGACTTCTTTTGGATGAAAAATCTAAAATTATTTCCTTTCCACCTCTAAAAAAGTAATTTGAAAGGATAGAACTCAAATAGCATTTAACATTGCCTTTGCTCCACTGTATGAAGCACTTAACTTGAAACAGTTATATCTTCATTTTTATATGTCACCCACTGCTTTAATATATGGGTATGAAAATCAAAACAAAACCTTGTATCATAAGCATTTATGTTGACGTGTTATTAACAAAACCACTACTGAAGATCGCAGCTGCCGTTGATTCATCAGGCTCTGGGAACCACCTCAGCAGGCAGAAGGATGATTCTCACAGCTCCTGCAGAGAAGAGTCTCTCCGTTTCCTTCTCAGTCAAATCTGTTTTGTCTTCTCCGTTTGATCTACCAAATTCTTCCACAGTTCTTTCTCCTAATATATATGTGATGCATCAGATTCCGAGCACCCCCTGCCCTTCCATGCCAGGCGATCCCCCAAGGATCATCCCTCTGCACATACACCATTCCCCAAGGTTTCTAATTCACATTCTCCCCGTTGAAAGCAGCATGGTGCTCAAGCAACAAAGAGCTTGGATGACTCCTGAACTCCACGTCTGACAGACCCGAAAGACTCATTTCATCAGCCGTTAATCTCCCACAATCCTCTAAGCTTTATCTGTTAAGACTGAAGCAAGCAGTGCAGCTTTGCTGTACTTCAGACTTGTTATTAGTTTTCATAATTTTTCTCAAAAGAACAGAAGACTAAATCAATCTCCCATCCCTAATATTTTGATAATAGCTTTGAAACATTTAAGCTTCTCTATTCAATGCTTCACTGAAGTAACCATTTCATTTTTCTCCTGGTGCTTCCTGGGCTGTAATTTTGGTGGTTCCCTTTCCCCTACAGGTCTTTCCCAGGTTGCTCTGCTGTTTCATCGCCCTTTCTACTCTCAATTAAACTTCAATTTGCCACAAAAAATTATTTCCATTGTTATATTTCACCAGCTGCATTCTTAAACATCACAGAACCGGTAAGTCCAGAAAAAGACCATTAAGATCATCAAGTCCAACCATCAGCCCATCACCACCATACTTCTCTGACCATGTCACTCAATGTCACACCATATCAGGCTCCAAGGTCTTTAGGTACCTACAGAATACAGGAGGTCTTTAATACTGTGATGACTACAAAACAAACCTTTTGTCAGCCTGAAATGCCTGCATCGAGTCCTGTAAAATTAGAAAAGGTTGCCTATAGTTGCAAAATCCCAAGTTCATACACAGACCAGACTTCCAGCAGGTCCAGACCCATCAGAGACATCAAATTAAAACTGAATAAATTAAAAATTAAATTAGAACTTTGACAGCAGTGGAAACACACTGTTCTAACCTGTAAAACAACAGGAGCCTTCTTTGTTTCCAAAAATCTGCTAAATCACCCCGCTATGACTTTTTGTTAGCTTACGCTCAAAATTTTCTGTCCATTATGTGTACCTGGATTACAACTCAACCTGCTACATCCATCCAGAGGTGTTAAATCATATCTGCTTTGGTGTTAAGAGTAGCTCTCACAGAATTAAGCTGGCTTGACCGGCCAACAGGATTGAAAATAGCCTCTAGATAATCTCTAATGTCATTGCAGCAAGTATTCATGGCAACTGGACCAGAGTGTTTCCCTCTGATATTTAGTTTTCTCCCAATGTGAATAACTGTGTAAGATGAATCCCATGGCACTGTATCTCTGATACAACGATATATTGAACTCCCGCATGAAGTAATGAGAACTGAAATTGTTCAGCACCTGAGACATGCAGGCCCCAGATCTCTCTGTATCATCCGCCTGCCTATAGAGATCAAGGCAAGCAGAAAGCAACAAGATATTTAACAGAGGAATCTCTGCATCCCATTGCATACTAATTAGACACTAGACATAGATACATCAGGGGAAGCAGAGGGAGGAAGGAGGGGAAAAAAAATCTCTTGGCAAGACAACATTGCATTTCAATCTTTCACCTTCACTGGGTAATGGGATGTGATGGAACATTAAAACAAACAAACAGCTTTTGGTGTTTACAAGAAATGTTTAAATGGGAGATCACGAGCCAGAGGTGCTCCACAGAACATCTGGAGCACTGGAAAACAATGCGATTACGCAGATGAGTCACATTCATTAGGCTATAAAATCTCCGGTAATGAATGTACGAAAGGGACTCTCGTGTAAATTGTCATCTATAGTGGGAAAAAAAAAAATAAACTCCAAGTTAATAAACTTGGCAGTTGCTCCCTGCCCGCCTTCTTTTACTCCCCCCCTTTGGAATGAGAATTCCCAGTGTAATTACAAAGCTTCGTGCTCGCAGAGCAAAGCCCATGTCTCAGGAGCAAGCACTGATCCACATGAAGGCATTGGTTGGGAAGAAAGAAAAGTCATGCACACAGAGCAGCATGGCTTGGCAGTTGCTGGAACAAGATGTCAGCACATTCGTCTTCCCCAGACACCCAGCCCCAGCACTGGATACTTCTTGTCCATTTATCCCTCTCCAGAAGGAAAAAATGATCAATATCTCCAAAGGGCTACTATCCCCATGGACTAGCTGACTACAGGACAGCCCCCGAGCACTGAGGTGAAGAGATGACTCCAGAGGAGATGTAAGGAAAACACCTTGATATCAATCACCAGAGTATTACCTGGCACACAGACATCCCTGGCTGCTCACATAGGGTAATTTGGAAAAACAGAGCTTCAGTGAGTACAGTCTCACCTAAATGCAGCTTTGTCTGGAAGATCCAAGGGAAGGTTTAGAGCCTGGGGCAGCCTGATCCAACAGAGTACAAATGGAGAGAACCCTGAGCGTCAGCATGGAAGGTAACATGACTGTCAGGTGAAGCCAAATTCAAAAGTAGTCTCACTGACAGAAGGGACATCTAGGGACATCAAGTGGCAAGGAGGAGAAGAATCAGTTTCTCATTGTTGGTTTGCTGTTTTTGTTTAGAAACAAACAAAAGATGGAAAAAAACTAAAAGGACATTTTTGTTGCACAGTATGTGGTTGAGCTGTGGAACATCTCGCTGCAGTGCACCATGAGCACTGCAGGTTCATGTAGCTTCAAAAGGAGGCTAGGTAGGTAGAAAACTAATCTGATGACAGCTAAGGGTACAAAAACCTAATCATAGCTGTAATGCAACAGAAAGGGCAGCAATGACAGCAGGGCAGCAAGGTCCCAGACTACAGCAAGCGAGGGCTTGCTCAAATGCAACAGCTGTAGTAACAGAAATAAAGAAAAGAAACTGCTTACCTTCAGAAGGCCTAAAATACACAGGGAAGACATTTGATCCAGTCTAGGCTGAAGTTCCTGTACTTTGACTTTGGTGACTTCCAAGGCGAGAATATTCCCACATAACTATTAATTCTACATAAAACACCAGTCATCAAAGAGTCAGAAATTTCAGCCACGGCCACCATAAATAAGACTGTAGCGGCTAGAAGAGAAAATATTGACTTACTCTATTCTAACAACCTCAGTGAGACTTCTTTGAAGAGCCCTCTAAATGTCTGGGCAGCCTTCCTGCAAGCATGGCCCCAGACACCTCTCTCTAGCAGGTCGATGATGGCAGAATTTTCCCCAAAGCAAGGCTAGCAATAACTTTGACAGATGTTTCGGGATCTTTCAACACATTAGAATTACTGGCTGTTGTCAGCTAAAGAGAGCAGCATCCCAGCCCCCCTTTTTAGCTCTTTCTTGAGCACAGATGTTTTAAAATAACTTTCTTGTGGGTTTTATGCTGCCTGTGTAACATCATATAGCTTCTTGAAAGTCCTCATTACTCAGAGGATTTTTTTTTTTTCTAAAGGTCTATTTGTAGAGTTGGCACCTTTTATTTTTTCATTTCCAATAGATCTATTTCCCCCTGGACCATGTCTGTCTGGGGAGTTCTCATTCAAGGACAATTGGGCTTCAAATTGGGAAATCAGACTGCTAAATCCCTTAGTTATCTTTGAAAATCCCATCCTTGAAGCTTAAGTCAGATGAGAACTTCATCTGCTTTCTGTAATTTGCTGGTTTTCAACTCCACTTCTGGAAGGATTTTTTCCTCCTGGGCAGAGAACAGTGACCTTCATTTAGAAATGAAATCAGTTCAATGGAGTAAACAACAATTACATTTCCATAGGAAAAATAATATATTTTTTCTATTTTCTCTTTCTGACTGAGGGTTAAATAATTAGATCTCTGCAATTTCTTTATTCTCTTTGCTTTCTGAGGGCACGCACAGTTACCTGAGGTGTTTACATTTCACTCACGTCACACAATGTATTTGTTCATTCTTGGCTCTGGGTCTGGAGTGGCACTTTGGGAATTGCAGGCTTGGGGCTCTTCTCCAGCTCTATGCCCTGCGTCTCACTTTGCCATTTGCATCCCCCCAGTTCAGCCTCCTTATCTATCGAACACCGAGATGCCGTTAGCATACATTAATTAATATTTATATAGTGCCTTGACATCTTCACATAAGCACAAAGCCTTATAAAGAGAGAGAGAATGCAAATGTCACATATGTTACTTGTACATAAAGGCTGAGAGCTCTGTCAGCAGAATGCCTGTAGTCCCAACCAGCGCACGTGAGGTGTTGGATCTGGGAGCAGATCTCAACCAGGCTGAGCTCCCACCCTACATCTACATGGGAAGAAAATGTCTCCAGAAGAAGTGGGCTTACTTTTAAATAGAGGCAAATCAAGGAGAGGGCAATTAAAGGCAGAGCTAATTGTAGAAGGAGTGGTCTGTGCCGTGAGCATTTCTGATGTAGGCGTGAAGAGTGATGTCTTTCGGTGCAAACCTGAATAAATTTAGGTTCAAGTCCAACCAGTGTTAGGAAATAGAGGATGACCAGAGAGGTTGTGGATGCCCCATCCCTGGAGGCATTCAAGGCAAGGCTGGACATGGCTCTGGGCAGCCTGCTCCAGTGTCTGGCAACCCTGCCCAAGACAAGGGAGTTGAAACTAGATGATCTTTGAGATCCTCTTCAACCCAGGCCATTTATGATTCTATGATCTCAGAAGGAATGGTAACGCATTGGCACAGGCTGCTCAGAGAGGTGGTGGAGTCACTGCTCCTGGAGATGTTCAAGAAGATGTGCTGCTGAAGAACATGCTTAGTAAGGGAGAGTTTGCAGTTGGGCATGGTGATCTTAGTGATCTTTTCCAACCTTAATGATCCTGTGAACATTCGAACCTGTTTGTGAACAGGGTCAGATTGCCTCAGAAGCAGATATTTGTTTTGAGGCTCTCATCACTGCCCTCAAAAGGAGAAAAAAAGGCAAATACTTTTTTTTTCTTTCACAGAGTACCTAACTGGGACACTTCTGTCAATTTCAAAATGTTTTGGAAAGTTATATTTTTAGTATTGGTGCATTGAAAAACTTGTCAAAGTGGAGCTTTTCTTGGAGGAAAAAAGAAAAAAAGAGATACCCACGTAAACTAATTTGAGTTCTTTCAGGTTAGCTATTAACTGCATGTACTCACACAGCCCCAATATAGAGCTATCTTTCCCCTCATCTCTGCCTGCCGTGACATCCCTGTTGTGTATTAACACATCCATCATACAATTACACTTACAGGGATTACACAGCTCCTTTTGTACGTGTGCATACCCAAAATTAACCGGCAGTCTTTTGTTCTGTATGTGTGCCTCTCCCTCCTGCCAAGCAGCAAGCAGAACCTCCCAGACCACTTGGATGTTTGCATATCACTGTGACCACAGCACATGGGGAAGAACTGGGGCTCAATTTCCAGAAGAGCTTTTCCTAAATGAGTGCCCAAGTGGGCACCAGAGAGAAAGCTTCCAGCCTTTGTACAGCAGGGACTGACATTTACTCATCAGCTCACCACTGCCTCAGCCCAACATCTCAGTGCTCCCTGGGATAATGGACTTGATGGGTTTCACACTTTAAGGCTTTTGCTTTGAAAGAGCCCCAGCTTTTATCTTAGCAAAATACAGCTTTGTAACCTAAAAATAGCCTGCTCAAGCTCCTTCCATCGGAGCAGCACAAGATGAGCTGGTGACTCTCAATTTTTTGGTGCTTCTCTATCAGAAAGATGAAACATTTTCCCTGTAATCCTCCAAAATGGAATGTTTAGGGTTTTGAGGGTTACTGGAAGTTTCCCTGGCTGCTGGTCAAATGCGTGATCCCATTAGAGCTTCTTTGACAAGGAAGTGTAGCTTGACTCAGAGAAAATGAAAATGGAAAGGAGGAGAGGGAGAAAAGGATGAGAAAACACTTCCTGAAGCAAGATGTTGAGCCTACCGGTCTGCCTCTTCCCCTCACGAAGGAAGACAAGAAATTGTACCCAAAAAACTCACATAACTGCAGAAAAGTCTGACTGCTAATCAGCAAGAAGCACCTCTGCTCTGGCTGTACAAGGGGCCAGGGTCATGAGGACACCTCTTGGTTTCTCCAAGAGTCTGGAGGATGTCAAGCATTGCTGCTTTCCCCCCAGCAGGACTTGTGGCACCAGGGCCTCAAAAATAAAAAGAATCTCCAGGATGCCAAGTCCTACACTAAGTGCTTGCTGGCTCACTTAGCACCACACAGGTGCAGGAGTCTTGAGTCTCTTTTGTTAGCAGGGGAACAGGACAAGGAATCATGTTTTACACGCTCCACTGTGGATCTGTGAATGGCTTTACAGGACACAATGCACAGGGATTGCTCAGGGCTCCAGCAAGAATCTATGCACCCTGGAGGTGCAACAGCCCTGAAGAGCCAAGATACTTCTGGATAAGTCCTACATACTGCAGTCAAGGGAGGGCTGGATCCATCCCTGGGAGAGGGGGTGCCATTCAGCTGCTGCCTTTTTGTTGTTCTTTTGGCATAAGACTTACCCATGAGCAAGAAATGGAAGTTCCTAATATTTCTGTTAGAGTGACAAGACATCAAGCCTCCTTCCAGCAGCATTATTTTACCTAAATGGATACTCACTTTATGCTCTCTGGTATTAATAAGGAATCATTTGTCAGTCAGAGCTGACAACACAGGCTCAGATAAAACAAAAAGCCATTTCCCCCACATCTGCCTTAGGGCACTGGGCTGACCTGCTGTGCTGTACACAGCTGCACTGAGCTGAGACTGCAGCCCCTCAGCCTGCCCTCTAATACTCACCCCTCCTCATTACCCTTCATACAGGGCACGTGCACACGCAATTTTTTCCTAAATTGGTTTCTTCAGGCTGGAGCTGGGACAGGACAGCCTCCTGTTGCAAACGACTTTAGCTTTTGAGGTCTAGAAAGCAATAAAGTTTTTTCCTGCTTTGTGCATGTTTATCATTCATAAGAAGCCATGTATGAAAAGCTGCTGCCCCTCCCCCTCAGCCCCCACTGCATCCTTTGAGCTCTGCTGTCCTCAGGTAAGTCATCCTGAGCCAGATTTTATTCCTCCAAACAAGGTTTTGGGAGAATGGGGCAGATGGGATGCCAGCTCATGCTCCCATCATAATGGCAGCTCCATAGCGCTACAGGGAATCAGAAGCACTCTTTGCTTGTATTAATTAGCAGCAAAAACTGTGATGGCTGTGAACATCCAGAAGGAGTGGATCTGATGAGCAATACAGGCTGCTTCTGCACATTCCCCTTTTAGATCAGAACCCCAGTGTAACTGCAAACCAATGGGGTACTTCACAATAGCACCAGCCCACACGGCTTTAACTGTGCCAGCGACATCAGGAATGCATAAAATGCAGCAAATAAATTCTCAGCCTCAGGAACAGGGTGTCATTCCAAGTAGCAAGCCCTGTTCAGTGTGGATTTATGACCTCTGCGGAGGCACGCGTTGCCATCTGCCTTCTCCCAGCCCCGCCAAGCAGCCTACATGAGGCGTGCAGGCCAGGCCCCTTGCTCAGGGTTTGCAGGGTGCTCTGCACCAGGCAGGATGCTGGGTGGTAAGTGTAACAGATGCAGAGCCTGTGCTCGTTGAAAAGGATGTGAAGTGGGTTATGTGTTGTGTTAGGACAGAATTGCTTGAGTTGGAAGGGACCCTTAAAAGTCATCTGGTCCCACTCCCCACAGTGAAAAACTCCTACAGCCTCACCAGGTGCTCAGAACCCCAACAGCCTGACTTTGGGTATCTGCAGGCATGGGGGACCACCACATGGGGGACCACCACTTCTCTGGACAACTTGTGCCAGTGCCTCACTGCCCTTAGCACAAAAAGCTTTTTCCTTAAATCCAGTTTGATCTTCCCCCTTCTTAGTTTGAAGACATTTTCCCTTTTCCTATCACAACTTTCCCTGCTAACAAGTCTGTCTCCTTTCATACAGACCCCCTTTACGTGTTGAAATGTTGCTATCAGAAGTCCCCAGAGGGAAAGGGCTAACCGCAGGAATGAAAACAGCTGTGTTTTTTCAAGTCTATATTTCATAACATTACCTGGATATAAGCTCATACACGTGGCTTACGTATTCATCTACATCTTTAATCTGTGCTAATAGAGATTTATCTAAGTACATGCACCCATATCCACAGTGATCGAGTTTTAATGGACAAACACAATACTCCTGCACATATCTCAAGTTTGGGGGGCCTTGCTCCCACCCTGTCTCACTTGCAACCCTATCACATCCATTCACACCCCATCACACACATAAATAACAGCACTACAAGGACAGGAAGTATCTTCTAATTAGCACCCCAGACACAGGCTCCTAGCTTGCTTCAACTGCTTCCCATTGGCACTGATCTGGTGTCTCTTTTATTTTTTCTTGCAACATTCCCTTAAAGGTCCATTGATGTCTCCTTGAGACCATTTGCAAGAAGAAGGAAAAAAGAAAAAGCATCCAGTGGGAGGTGTCAGATGATAGCCGGAGTCCTATCATGCACTTTCCTTCCTGTGACCCACGACTGAGCACTGCTGTGAGAACAGGCTCTCAAAAAACATCAGGTTCATCACTGGTACAGCTAGAAATGACCTCTTAGAGCACGCATTCCAGCTCCCTGCCTCTCAGGATGACTCCCTGGTGTATGCTTTACGCTGTTTTATCCAGCCTAATTATCCGTCCCTGCTGTTAATGATGTGGTGCACCAAATTCTTCTAGCCACCACCAACTTTCAGGGATCTTCAGGGATGTTTAATGGTTTTTCTCCTCCTGGTGGTTTGTATGGTTGAGTTTTGAGGCTGTGTTACTTAAAGTCCTGATACTTTATGCTCTTAAAGACAAATAGCACCATCATCTCAGACATCAGAGCAGCATGGAAACTGTCGCTTGAGAGAGGGATCTGTAGAGATCATTGTGCATTAAAAAATAATAATAAAATAAATAAAAAGCAGACCTTTGGGGAAAGGTTTAGAAGAGGGTTTTGTTATTCCGTGCTTCAAAGCTAGTGGGCGACCTCTCTGAATGCACAACACACAGGTTTATTTGTCCCTACAGATGTAAATGCAGTCATCTGTGTCTATACACACATGAGATGCACACAGCCTTGAATGCAAACAGTGCCACGAAGTCTCACTTAACCATGCCCTGGCCTGGCAGGCACACTGGTTTTTCTCCTCCCATTTCCTTTGTGCCCAGCAGCCTAAGGCAAGCTGAAAGCCTGTCCTGTGGTGGCAAAGCCATCCAAGTCTGCCTTAAATCCCCGTGTTGTCCTTCTCCTGCACTGAGTGCCTCTTGCATGGGCTTTATGTGCCAACATCTGGCACGTGCCTCTCATTTCCAGCCTGATTTCCAAATGAAAGGAGGCTGATGCAGACTGTTTCTTGTCAGAGTAGGGAAGGATATGAGGCTTTGAAACACTTAAAACAAGCAAACAAATGAACAAACAAAGC
The DNA here is from genome assembly GCA_023055505.1 of Callipepla californica brunnescens. Taxonomy (NCBI): domain Eukaryota; kingdom Metazoa; phylum Chordata; class Aves; order Galliformes; family Odontophoridae; genus Callipepla; species Callipepla californica. The sequence goes on along the minus strand of JALIRH010000028.1, from coordinate 5,789,454 downwards.
TTGGAAATGGTCTACAGAAAAAAAATGAAGACAGTCCCATCACTTTATGTCCTATTGCTCTGCAAACACCTTCACTACTTCCATGTCCAAAACTGCTCAGGGGCAGAGGACCAGCCATCACCTTTCCCTATGTCAAGACCATCACACTGGTGGCTTCCACCCCTCACTTCCAGGAGATGCCACTTCCAACCTGAAGCCATCAGCAGACCTCATGCTGCCAAGTGCCCACAGAACACCAGGGTGACACTCAGCACCAGCAGGGACTCTCAGGTGGCTGCAGAGCTGTCTGTCCCCATTGCGGGCACCAGCTCTCCTTGCTGGCCCTCCTCCATCCCGGCTGAGGCAGCAGGAGCCATGTGCTGAGTCCGCTTCAGCTGGGAATTACACTTTGCATATCTTACATCTATCAGTGTAAAAATAGGATGTATGAATAAAGGGTGTTAAAATTGCCACCTCAGTCTGATTTCCCATGCTCTGTAATATAACATATGGCAGTGACTGTACTCCCAGGGAGAACTTGGGAGGAAAGCAGAGACAAAGAAGTTGCTTAACCATTGCTGTGCCCTCGGCGTGCTCTGTGGTCCTAGAGGAAATGCTGGTGTGAGCTAAAGAAAAATCATGTGCAAGCATAAATGTATGCAGCTTTGTCAGTCTCATCTGCACATCATGCACGTGACTGAGTGCAGTGCTCTGACCCCAGCAAGCTGGGTTACAACTGCCAGGCTAATTGCAAGAGCACTAAAGCACTGTCACCTCATTTACCTCCCTTTACAGGTTGTCTGCTCTTGCAACTGAGAGCTGCTCCCTCCAGAGTGCAGAGGAGCTCAGCAGTTGTGCTCCGCTCATCTCCTGTGGCACTGAGAGGGTTAAACTGAGCAGCTGGGACATCAGATTTTGCAAAAAAAAAAAAAAAAAAAAGAAGAAGAATTACATCAGAAAGAAGTTAAGAGAAGGCAAATGCTGCCGCTATTTGACTTGCAGCAGCAAACTGGCTTGAACCTGATGAAACCCTTCCTGCACATAGCCAACAGTAAAAGAAAGGTGTCCCAGTGCATGGAGGGAGCTGCCAGATATGGTTTAGTGTGGGAATACTCTGCTTTTCTGGGTGAGGATCTTGCTTTTCTGGCTGGATCATGTGCAGTCACTGAGTTTCACAGGAAGCACTTGAACAGAGAGATGCCACGTTCCTCAGCATGGTTGGATGCAAAGATATGAGAGGAGAAGAGGACCTATATTGCTCAGATGCAGTCAATCTCCAGGTTTGGGATTTTATATCTTAATGCAGTGTTTGATGGATGAATGAGCCACCTAGTCACAGGCTGGGTCATCCCTTGAGCACACAGAAGGGAAGGGAACAGTTTGCTGTGGGGGTTCCTTGAGTCCCTTCCTGTGCCAGAATTGCTGTGGGAAGACTGATAAGATGCCCCAAATAAAATGGTTTGGGCTACAAGATGTCATTATCCAGTGAGAGAAGTGGGCTGGAGGCATAAACCACGAGCTGAATATCGACATGAACACCAGACGTGTCAAGGGTCTGACCACAGTTCATGGAGCTTCTGTCAAACTGGAGGAAATGTGGAGGGAAAACCAACTCCTTGCCTGGGTGAATGAAGTTCCTCTTGTCACTGGACCAGAACAAGGAGGATGGCCCAGCATCACATTCCAACATACTGGCTGTGGTCTTTCCTTTTTTTCCTCTTCCTCTTCCTCTTCCTCTTCCTCTTCCTCTTCCTCTTCCTCTTCCTCTTCCTCTTCCTCTTCCTCTTCCTCTTCCTCTTCCTCTTCCTCTTCCTTTTCCTTTTCCTTCTCCCACCCCCTCTCCCTTTTTTTTTTTCCCAGTTTCAGTTTTGCCCTGTCAGGTTTAATTGCTCCTGTTTGTAATTCAGGTAGCAAATTGATTTTTGAAAGTACTCTGTCCCTATTCAGTCCACGTTACCGTAGATCCTTGCATTAATTATGCACTGATATTGATGTTTTTGTCAGACAAGGTCTAATGTCACTATATTCAGATCTTGCTGCTTCCTTGTTAAAATTGTTTCAGAATGTGGCCTTGGGACAGATACTGTGTGTCACTCTCAGGATCAAAGAGAATCTGGCGAGAGAACTCTCTATTAGCCGTGAAATTTGTGTACCTTTTCTCCCTGCTCTACCATTTTCTTAAGAAATAACACAGCAAAGACAGAGGCTGGTGAGGAGAGAGACCAGAGGATCCTCCATGGAGAACCGAGCTGTCTGCACTACTTAAGCTAATAGGAAGGGAAAACAGTTTTAGGATGCGTATTGTAAGTGGAGTCGTGTGAGAGCAGTCGTTCACACTTCATGGTCTGCAAAAGCACCCTGGCTGCCAAGCCGCCTTTTGTTGGGAGGAATGGGGGAAGTCTGACCATGGGCTGCAGGTTGACTCCAGCATCACAGGGTACGTGGCAGCCCTCCTGGATGAGATCTGGGATTTTGTGTGCATCACAAACTCAGTGCAAGACAACAATACGACATCCTTGCGGGAAATAAATAAATAAATAAATAAAATAGTAGCCAAATCTCCTTTTGGAATAGCGTTAACAGGACTGTCGTATGAAAGGCACAGTGAAAGGCACGGGAGGTAATTATTCCGCTCTATTTGTTGCTGGTCAGAACTCAGCTGGAATATCGTGAGCACTTTTGGGCACCAACCCACAAGAAAGATGTAGGCGAACTGGAATGAGTCCAGAAGAGAACAACAAGAGTGATTAGATGTTTCGAAAATGTGGTTTGAGAAAGACTGAAAGAATCGGGTTTGTTCCGCCCAAAAATGAGAAAACTAAATTGGGAACATGATAACAGACTTTCAGTACAGAAGAGATTGTTAGACAGAAGATCTTGTTCAATTTTACATACTGGGGAAGAATAATAATAAATCAAATTAACTTCAGATGCAGGAAAAATGCTACAATTTTGAAGATGGTGAAGTAATCAAGCAAATACGTAAGGAGGTCAGGAAGGCTTTTAAGCACGGAATAAACAAACATCCGCCAGACATGTCCATAGCATGCTTGAAGCTACCTCCTTTAAATAGAAAAACAAAACAAGACAAAATGAAGGAATTTCTCCAGGTTTCTTCCAGGCTCCTATTTCTCCATCTCCATAGTTTGATTCTTTGCTAGTTTGACATGCTCTAGTTCTCAGTATTATTTCATCTCTCTCAGATGCTGTCTGAATGCCATGAGGAGCAGCTTGTGTAACCCAGCCTCAGCAGTGACTGAGCCCCTCGTTCTAGACTGGGTTCAGAAAATAGCCAGACAAAAATGGTACTTAACCTATTTAAACCAAGAATCAGCTTTTGTCAACAGTTTCCTTTCCTGAGCCTTCAAACCAAGGATAGATCTGGTTTGAGGGATGGCCGGGCAAAATAGTGCCAAGAGACATTTATTACTTATTAGCGATGGAAGCTTGTTGCACTTTGTATCTGCTGAAGTAGCCATAAAATCCCAGCTTAATAACCATGTACCCGCATAATAAACACATCTGCTAAAGCTTCCTCTGGAAGCTGACAACTGTGGAATATTTTGAAACACTTTGTTACACTTGCATTTCCCAAGGAGCTTAGGCACCTGCTTCAGCATCCACTATCCAGACCCGCAGTCCTGTATCTAGGTCCTCCTGACAATGAAATCTCATTAGCATCACTTTGCCAAATTAAATGGATTAAAGTTGGGAAGCAGCTGGAGCGCAGAGCAGTCACATTGACTGTTGCCTTAGGTTAGCCTGAAATTAGCTGGCTTCGGGCTCCCTGTTGCATTTGACATTGCCTGAAGTAGCCAGGCAGCCCAGAGACTCCTTCATTTTGTGCAGTGCTGCACAGAGACACTTCGTGGTAAGGGAATTCACATGGGTGACAGTCATGCATGGCAAAGATAAAAAGAGTAGCTGCCTCCTTGTTGGGGTTCTTGGTCGCCAAGTGATTTCCCCTACAACCTTGCTCCATGAAGTTGAGATTTTCATCCAGTATGTGAGAACATGACTCGGCAGAAATTTTTCTCAGCTGTTCCAAGTAAAAACTATCGAAACTTCAATGCTTGTAGGACTCCAAAGGCTGCATTACTCAGGACAAATAAACCATCCTTTTTGTGAGACCATGGATTTGGGGTGATAAATAGCAATCTTTTGCCATGTCTGCAGACAATTCCAGACTGTGATACAAAGCTGAGAAAGAGGGACTGAAGGGAACAAAGGCAAGGGAAGATAGGGAATAGCTTCATTAACCCGTCTGAGTAAAGGACACCGAGAGAGAATGAGCCTATAGAATGTGCACAAAGGCTCAAAGGGATGCGTTCAGATGGCCTAAATAGTACCTAAATCTCTAAGTCCCTAAGGCTAGCTAATGTTTCCCTATTGACTGAGGATATGTGAAGTTCTAGAACAAGCCAATAAGAAAAGCATTAAGGCTTAGATGGAATTTAGGCCACTTAAATATAGACAAAAATCTTCACAAAGATAGCCCCGATGCTATATGGCTCTCCCCTCACCTTCTCACTCTACAGGCTCTTGCTTTCTCTTGCAAAATGATTTAGTGGAAACACTGTAAATCATTAAGCCTCTGTCTCATGCAACATCTTCTGGAACAGTTCCCTAACCAGCTACAGGTCCAGAGACCCAGCTCAGTACCAAATTTTGACAGCCTCAGCAATGGATATATTTTTTTCTTTTTAACTCACTATTAAGAACATCTATTGGGAGATCTGGATTTAGGTCACACTTTGCTATCATGTTTGCATCTCCTTCAGCAATGAATGTAAAAACTTCAGTTTTCCAGTTGTCCTCCAGCATCCTGACATTCCATCACCTCCACAAAGTGGTCCAAGTGTGAGTATGGGAGGTTGTAGCACAAGTGAAAGAAGATATTTTGTGTAATAGAAGAAAAGGTAAAGATCTGGAGCAGCTCATGCACACTAAGGCTTTGGAGGCTTTTCCAGGGCCTGCATGTCACCCAGTCATTGCCTGACCACTGCAGAAATAGTCCAGCCTGTAATAAATAATTTCTCACTGCAAGCACAGGGATTCCGATCTGGCTCTCAGTAAGAAACCACCACTAGGCCTCTTTCTAGCTTTCTTCAGAAAATGTTCCTAAAATTAATACAAGCAAAGACACCCTCTCTTCCCCTGAGGACATCTTCATTGCTTCCTTTTCACTAGATTTTGTGGACAAAGACTGTGAAATTGAATTCAAGAGTCCATACTGCAAAACAAGGGCAGAGAAGCTATGTTAGCAAGTATTAAGAGATAAATCTTTCTTCTTATTTTTTTTTAAATGTGGATTCTTTCTGTTCAAACCATCCCTAATCCCTTGACTTTCTGTTCATGAATAGATTGAATTTTTCACTATGACATTGCCTAAAGACAATGAGCGATTTCACAACAAATGATTTATGTACTGGAATCTAGAGAGATTTTTGCTCATAAAAACACTCCAGCCATTTATCTTGATCTCCTGATATATCACAGCCATGGCTGTATGTCTCTAAATTAACTGCAGATTAAACAATTCAAGCTGGTTGAAAAGTGTAAATGCAAGAGAAAAGCTCAAAAAAGAAGTTCAATCAATTTCTGTGATTGGATTCTTATCAAGACAAAAATGTGAGCAGTTTCCATTGGCCATTTCAGGATAAACAAGCCAGGAGGTAAATAGACTCCAGGCATCTGTGAAGCTAAATCACATGTGCAGGGGAGTAGGTTTAAATAAAGCAAAGCAGCTTGAGTTTCCATCGGGGCAGGAGTCCGTGGCTGTGATGCTGAACAAAGTTCATCTGTAGAATATTTGGGGGCTTCTTCAGTTTATTTTATTTTGCTGACAATTGCTGGAAGATAATAAAAAAATGGGAACAGCTATGGTAATTGAGAAGCATGAAATACAAAACAAGAGGTCAGAAGAGAAACAAAAATGGGAACACTGCAAATAAGATGGAGCTGTATACAGTGTATTCTAACTGCCTGAAAAAGAAAGTGGGGGAGGGAAGAAGAGGCTTGTTTCTGCAGATCATGAAACAAGATTTCTTGGCATCCAGGGGCAAAGAAAGCATGCAGGTCAGCATACTCTTATTTTTCAGCTCAATAGTTCTGAGCCTCATCAACGAACAACTCTTCCTCAACTCATTTACATTCAGCACAAAGTAAATGCACACACATTCACTGGTCCCATGCGTGAGTCTGTTTAAAGCCATGAGAACCCACATTATTGTAGTTTGCTTTTCTTCTAGCAATAGAGCCATATGTCCCCCTTGCCACTCAGTGCTGCTTTCATTAGGGTGTTGTCTAGACACAGGGCAAGGCAAAGAAGACTTGACACAACAATTACATCTGAACCGCTCACATTCATCCAGCTTTGTGAACTTTTTTGCCCTATTAAACTCTGATATAAGCATCAGTAGAGATGTGGCCTCTGCTCTGTTCAGATGCACAGAGCAGTGCCCTATTAAAGCATGGATTTACAAAGGAGGGACTGCAGCAAGCGATTTTTCCTTGCCGTGGTGCCTGAGAGCTGCGGTCTGATCTGGCTCAATCAAGTTCAGCTAATTTGGAAATGATGAGTAAGCTGGACTAAAATGCAAGACAGGTCCCCAAGTGGGAATTAAGGGACATAGCTAATAGAAACATATATTCCATGACAATATGTTGTGAAGGTTGAAAGCATCTCCAACACCATGGTGGAAGGAAGATTGTGAAACAAAAAACTTTGCCTTCCATGGCCTGTTCCTTACCTGTTTCCAGTCTTTAGAATCACTGTGGTTTTGTACACTGTTCCCACACTCCTCCAGGAGATGAGCGAGCATTAGTGAGCTGGAGTCTGTCTGCATGCGTGCAGGCATGAGCTGGTGTGTGGGAAAGTGCATCACTGCCCTCCTCAGGAGAGCTCTGTGTGATGTGGACACCCTACAACAGGCAAGGTCCCCCCAGCCCCGCAGCCAGAGCCAGCAACTCGATTCTGAATTCCTTTCTGGTTCATCTGTGAGCAAACTTCCCACCCATGCCTAATGGAGTTGGCAAATAAAAGGTTATGAGACAGTGGAGGCAGAAATGAGGGTAGAGTTAAGCACACCAGCAAAAAGAAGGGAACTCCCAATTGGGAGATATTACCCTTCCCTTCTCTGTTATCATTCTCATCTATCACCATGGAGAGACCAACCAAAAAAAAGACCTCTTTGTAAGAGCTCTGAAACCTCAAGCACCATAAAACCATGCAATGTGGTGCTAAGATGGGAACCTAAGTGATTTGGGAAGAGCAAATGAACATGTTCAAACCTGCACTAAGCACCTACACTTCTCCATCACCCTTTTAGCCATCACGATATTCCATCACCTACATCTTGTGCTTCAGAGCTCAGGTTTAAGGATGTGTAGCCACGTGGCTGAAAGAAGTAACAGTTGTGCCAAGAAGGCAAAGAGATAGCTGGCATTCTCCATGAGCTGAGACAACACAGAGGACACCAAGGCAATGTAACACTGAAGACACAGCCTACACCAACCTACAGAAGGCCACACCATTGCTTTCTTTGAACCAATGGTGTCCATCCAAATGACCTAGCTTCAAGCTAAGGTCTCACTGTCCAACTAATAAACTTTTATTCCTGGTTAGACTTAATATTTAAGAATGCTCAAGAGAAATAAAATGCGGCTCCAGGGCAGCAGCAGTGTGCCTAATGCCAAAGAGTTGCATGCAGAGAATTGTTGCTTAGGCTGAACCCTTATTTTGCCAGATGTTGTACTTCAGGGAGCAGCACTGACTCCTGCAGGCTCACTGAGCTTCCATTGGAGCATAGAACTTGTCCACCATCGGCATACATACATCACACAATCTGAGGGGTTGTGTGGGTGAGGTTCAGAGCTGTCACATCTACACAGGGCTTCTGGCTGTCCCCTGCCACCCTCTGTGCCAGCAGCCCCACCATGTGTCTGCCTCTGTTCCAGTAGAAAGCAAAAGCCCCCTGATCTCCACAGGGAAAGCTTTATCTTTCATAAAGTTTTGCATTTTGCTGAATGGTTTAAAAATCCTTTTTTTTTTTTTGAGACCAGACAGACAGCAGAAATGTCTTTAAAGCAGCAAAAAATGACCCAGAGATTGAAGCAATGCTTTAATCTTTCTTCTATACCACTTGGGAGTGGAGACTGGACATTTCAAGGAAGGAGCTCAGAGAGGATTACTCACTGAAGACACCGAGGGAAAACTGAGCTTTAAGACGTAGGCAGAAAAGGCCACCCAGCTCACTGAGTGGTGACCACGATTTCTCCCCAGTACTGTCTGAATAGGGGTTAATCCCCTTTCACAGGCCAGGAGAAATTGCCCTCATTGCCAGTTCATCACTGGCTGGGCTGTAGCAACGAATGGAGCTGAAGAGCTGGGACATGTAACAGGGACATGCTGCAGGTGGCTGAGGCTGGCACTTAGCATTGCAGAGTGGGAGGTGAGCTCCAGGGGCTGACTGGGATGGGGATGGCTTTTCTGCAGTCTAGTTATCCTTCTGCTCTTTAAGGAGGTGAGTTAGCCTTCATTTGTTTTCACATTAAAACTTAGCTTAGTTCTACCAGCTGGAGAAGTCCTTCCTGCTCTTTTAATAATGAGGAGAACCAAGGGACTTGGATTGATCAGGTTTTTTTTATTCACATGCCAGTACTGAACACACTGTCACCTCACTGGCTGAATTGAAGCAGGCTTTGGGTGAGGGCAGCAGCACTGCACAGAAGGGCTGCTCACCCGAGTTGTGTGAGCAGAAGCCTCTGCTCACCCGAGTTGTTCGTGAGAGCCCAGGGAGCTGCTGACATATGGGCAAGAGCTGTGAGCTGCAAAAGCCGGATCCCTCTGCCTGAATGCAAAGACACTGCAGGGACTGAGAGGTTTCTGGGCAGGCTGGAAGGTAGTAAGGAACATCCTTGTCTAGCAGAAGGGTTCTCTAGGCACTTGAGGTTTTCAAGTAGCATCAAACTAACAGCACCACAGAAAGAACAGCAGTAACAAAGAGGAGTTTATTTAAGCATCAGCAAAATACACAGTGCTGAGGTTCTGGAAATGTCTCCCTTAAGTTACTTCTCCTGTAATCTGAAAAACATTATTGCAATTCTCACATTTATTTAATAAAACACAAGGTTCTGTTTATACTTTAAAATATGCAGCTTCTTTATTTAACAAAAAAAAAAAAAAAAAGGTTTTATGCCCCAGGAGTCCGACTTGCACAAATGGAAATAGCACGAGCCCTGCCCATTAGCAAGCAGTTTTCCTGCAAACACAAGTGCGGCACAATACAGAAGCTTCAAGTAACATTCTGTTCAGCATATATCAAGGAGGAAGAGGAGGAAGACAGATTATTGAGGTTCAGCTTGGAGAAGAGTGAACTCAGGTGAAACTGACCCTAGCTGATGAATGAGACCTGATGGCAGCAGAACCACAGTCTGCACTCAGAGGCTGTTTTACACCTTGCCTTATGGTGATTTGATTTAAAAGGACAGTGTAGGATTTGCCTGAGAAAGACCTAAAGCCTCTCCCAGAAGGAAACAATAACATAAAGCAAGGAAAAACTTAGTCTTATAGTCTTTTTCCTTCGTGACAGATGATGCAATCCAAGCCAACACCAAGCAGGAACTGGCTGGAAGTCTCCAAGCCCCCTCCAAGTAGCATCTCGTAAACCCTGCTGCCTTTCCTTCATCCTGGCCTTGGGTTGGGATACTGCCCATGGGGCAGCTATGGGTGTCAGGGCCAGGCAGGCCCTGTGACAGTGGTAGAGATGGGGACTGAAAGAATGTCTCCTACATCCCATTCAGCCTCTTTTTCTCGGTGCTTATAGAAAACCCTAGGCAGCTCCAGGGAAATGGTGCCATTATATTTAACAGAAGTTTTTGGACTGCATCCTGCTCAGCAGAGCCACTGCACTTTGCTGCAAGAGGAGAGATTGGTTCTGCATCCCAGTGGGCAGCTCAGCCATGAGGCAAAAGCCAAGACTGCAGGTTTCTGACCCTAAATCCCCCACCCCTCACCATGCCTGGATGCTTTCCCTCAAAGGGGATGGCAAGGAGGTCACCCGTGTGGCACATCCATTGTGCTGCAGCCCCTGCAGAGGGAACACAGCTCCCCTCACTTCCCAGATCCCGCTGTGGTGAATATGCATTCAGCTGATTCGGTGCTTCACTGAGTGGCCACGCTGGGGGAGCAGCAATGGACTTCAAGGCACCTTCAGGCTGGATGCACCTCCTCTCCCCAGGAATTCATTTATGGAATAAGCAGAGGCCTCTTTCAAGGCCTGTGTTCCACTAAGTGAATATATAATGATGCAGTCTATACATTTATACATCAACCCCTGCAAACAGGGACCTATTTAGGACAAGATCAGACTATGCTTCTCCCGGCAGGGGTTGCATTAGCAATTCATTTCATAGCATAAAAGGAGTGTATGGAGACAATCATCCACAGCCTGAATAAAACACTGGAGGAGAAGCCAGGGACCAAAGGAGGAAAAAGATAATTTCTTTGAAAGGAAAGTTAAGGAAAAAAAAATAGGAGAAAATAAAGCTTGTCTAGAAGGCAAAATCTCTGGAAAAAATAATCAGAGAGGGAGGAAATTTGAGAAGTTTATTGTTTTGGATGGAAGGAGAGAAAAAGGAGGAATAAAGTGTTTATTTCCTGCCAAGATAGATGAAATCAGGACTAGTGAAGTAGGAAAAGAGAATTCAATGTTATTAGAGGCATATTCAAATGCATATATGTGAATGCACGCACATATGAAGGTGGAGGTGATCAGAAAGAAGCTGGAGTAAACAGGAAAGATGAGAAATTAGGGAAGGTAGAAGGGAGAATATGGGAAGGAGGGAGAGCAGAGGACCAGACAGTGACAGGAGAGGCAGAGCAAGGACTTGTTTACTTCCTCTGATAGTCCAGACCACTTGAAGGCGTGTGGGGAATTACTCAGCCAGCAAAGCCAAAGCTCTCTGAGAGAGAAGCATACTCTCTCTAACCTCATTTGTCTTTTTCTCTATTTAATAGCCTTGTTAAGGGCCAAGACTTTCAGATGGAACAGCTCATGTGGATTTGGATTTGTGCCTGGTTCTCAAGAGAGCAAACAAAGGTCCCGATGAGTGCTGGAGTGCTCTGTAATCTGACAGGAACCATCAAAGCAACCCAAATCACCTTCCTTACATTCTCTGTCCATCGCCACCTCACCCTCTGGTCAGCAGTGGGCCCAAAACACCCCCAGCAGAGCTCTGGTTTGCCTTTGCAGAAGCAAAGCACCCTTCCAAAGAGATCTGGCTTGGTCTTGCAGGCCCAAAATACCTCTCTAATGAGTTCTGGCTTCTGGGTGAGGTGTTGGTGGCACCCCATGCAGCAAAGTGAAATAATGTTCACTCCAAAGGCCCTTCCCATTCCCTCTTCTTTCAGCCCAATTTCTCCCAAAGAGACCACCCAGGGCTGCCTCCCCCAGCCCAGCCTTCCTTTCTGCCCAGCCCTGACTGTTCACGCCAATGAGTCTTCTGAGAAAGCTGCTAATTAAAGGCATACGATAGTTAAACTTTTGCTAATCAAGACAAATGAATCAAGTCTCAAGTGTATGATAGCGGAGCTGGATCGCTCCTTCCCCCACGCTAGTCAGCCTTCAATTACAAGGCTCAGATATTATCGTGAAATATTTCCCCCAAAGCTCCGTTGTACAGTTCCTGGTTATGGTTCTCCTGATTCACGGTGTTTATTTAGCGCTGTGGGGGTGTTTTGTCAGCGGAACATGTGAGCGTGTCCAAATGTTAACGAGCCCATTAAAGACAGACGAGATGTAATCGGACCAGACACTCCGACTGGCAGCAGGACAGGCCGAAAATCCCCAGGAAATGGGTTCCTCTGCCCAGTCACAGTGACAGCAAGATTTAGGAGCAGAGCTCCTGGGCAGAGGACATAGGCCAGGCTGGGAGCCTGTCCCAGAAAATTTCTGACATCAAACCAAGGCAACCTCTGCCTGTTTTAGGAGCCTTAAAATAAATCAAGAGAAAAGTCCCAGGGGTTTGGGTGGGAGGAGGACTGGGCCCCGTTTTCACCCTCTTCAGAACTCAAGGGACTTTGCAAAATGCAGATAGCATGAACCAAAGCAGAAGCTGAGCCACTCAGTTGGAAGCAAGCTATCCTGACCTCTATTACCCTCCAGAGTTGTTGATTTAACTGCTGTATTTTCAAACATCTAATTTGCACCCTCAGGTCACCAATATAAAGCTGCCAGACAGAGGCAATTGGAAAGAAAAAATAAAAAGAGAGAGTCTGGAGCAGGAAGAGAGTTAGAAAAGTGGCAGAATTCGCTGTGAACTTCAGATCTGCTTGTGTGCAAGACCCAGGCTGCTGCTGCTGAATCAGGGCTGGCTTTGATTCTTTGTTCCAGATAAGCTACAGATCATATTTTTACGACTGCAGTGTTTATGAAAGGAGCAACTAAGTGTGCTCGAGCGGCCAGGACCTAACCCCGACCTCCCAGATGCTCTCACAGCACTGAGTCTCCATGGGACCGCCACTGTCAGCACAACTTTTGCTTCAGCTACTTGCCACGTTTTAATGCTGTATTTCAGCCTTCCTGGAGTTTGCCAGAGAATGGTCATTGTCATCACTCTTCTAGTTCTGCAGACGTGGTTTGCTCTTCATAGTTGTTTGAAAAATGCACTCACTGCAAACATACTTCAGTCTCTGGCTGGTCCATGGGCCATTTCGTTGTGACTTTTTTAACAGTTATCTGAGCTGCAAGATCAATCCAGCAGTCACTTGAATTTGTTTTCTCTCTTAAAATGATCACAACTTCTGTTTAGTTTCCAGAGAATCCCCCATCTCTTTTAAGCCTCTGGTCTGCAAATAACCCTGTGGCTTTCTATGGAAATGAGAACATCCATTGGGTATGCAATCCTTGTCCATTTGAAAGACAGTTGGCTAGTCAACTAATAAGGGAGGTAAAGAATGATCTATTAATTCTTCTAGACTTTGCAGCACCTTGACAACATGAGTTTGAACAGCCTTAAAAGAGGACCGTTGATTTGGAGACAACAGAATGGAGGGAAAAATTTCAACAGGTCTTGAGACAATGAGAAGGTAGATGCTTGGGTGACATCTCCCACTTACACCTACCACAAACAGATACCAAGGCTCTTCCAAAAACAGACACTGCATTAGGAAGCACCCATACAGCTTACGGTCCTGTGGTACAACAGCATCACTGTGCAGCACGATCCTGGAGGCTTGAAACTGCACGGCAACCAAAAAGAACAGTTAGTGCAACTAACAACAACAACTCTTTTGATCTCTTTGACATCAGTGCAGCAAACATCCCACTCTGGTGCATTCTTGCATAAAAGAGAAGCTTCTTGCTGCTCAATCACACTGCTTTTAATAGCTTTCTGAATGCAAACATCCGCAGCTTTTATTTCAGTTTAATCTGCCAATTTTTCTAAGTCTTTATCACACTTTATCAAACAGTGTATCAGTGTGAGATATCCAACCCCCTCCCCTCAGGCATCTCCGAAATTGAAATCCCAGGAAGACAGCAGCTTCTTTCATATTTTAATTATTTTAACATTTTCCTTTAGTGGCCTCTGTATTATTATGACTTGTTTTTCTCTCTGGAACAGGGCTGTGATCCCACACTGGGTGGGAAATTTGTTTGTCTAGAGCAAAATAGCAGAATGCCTCTAATGCATTAGATATGGATTAGAGAAATTGTGTTTGGGAAATATATAATCTCTTGGTAAACGGGGAAAAATAAAAAGCCTATTTCATTTCACTTCTAATTTGTTTTTCCCCGATTATAATTTTTAATGAAAAAGTGTGTTTTAACCACATGAGCGCTGCCTAATTTGCCAAGTGTTAGGTATAAACTGCATCTCCAATAAGGTCTCTCCGTTCTTTACCATTGAGGGCTCTGATTGAGGAAAACACTTAACCACATGCTTAAATCCATCCTTCCTGTAGAAAACACTCACGTGTAGAATTAACTGTAGGTCTCCTGGGACTTGCTTATGTGCTTAAAGTTTGATACATTTAAATATTTCTCAAGTTTGAGATTGTCTCCTGATTTAGCACCATGTAGGGCGTTAAAACTGACATCAAGACTCTGGTCATATTTTTGCTGGTTGTCAGGCTGGCTCTAATGTGCAGAGGGAAAAATCACTGCAGCCCAGGCACAGTATCCTTGCTCTGCAATACATTGGGTAAGCAAGCAGAGCAACATAGCTCATGTCCATGCACAGCTGAAGACACCTTGTCCTGTGTGGCATCTACTGCTTATGGGAAAGGCGTAAGCCTTCCCTGAAGTGATGGATTTTAGACACAAACTACAAGCCCAGGAAGCTTTCAGAGCAGCAACCCGCTTCAGTCCTCATTCAGCCTTGCTAGCTAGCTGGGCTGCATTTCCCAAGGTTTGATTTTAAATTCAGTTTCTCTATTTTTCCGGCAAATCACTCTGTCTGACAAAGCTTTTCCAGTAACTAGGCATTGCTGGCACAGAGAAGCCAGGCCCATTACTATTGTATTTACTCTGGACCCCAGCTTCTCCTTCTCATCCAATAAATCCATTTGAGAGCGAGGGTTGTGATAGACATTTTAATAGAGCTCTCCTTAACCTGACCATGTTAATGATTTTTTGGGGGCTGGCTCTAGGCCAGTTCATGCAGCTCATTAGCTGTTGTTTGTTTTTTTTTTTCGTGGGGGGGGGGGGGGGGGGGGGGGGGATTCTTTTATTTGTTATGAACTGTATCACTTCCTTCTTGTTTATCTCACATGCTCCTACATTTTCAACACCAGTGCTTCTTGCTGCCCAGCACTCAAAAAACAGATCCCAGCACCTTGGCCTGCATCAACATCCACTCCTTCACTCAAAGATTGCAAAAGCTCTGTTACCTGGCAGGAATATCAAAACAGTTTGCCTCCACTGTGCATCATTTATTTTACAGACCGTTAATTGACCTGAACTTAACCAGTGACAGATAGGGGCAAAGGAAGGAGATCTCTTCTTCCCTGACAGAAAATTAGAGCTGAGCCATGCATTTCTACTGTTGCTGACTCAGCCAGAGTTTTCCAGCTGTGGTGTGCGGGGAGCCAGCTGCTCAGCTGTCTATTGATGTGTCCCTTTCATAGCAGAGAGTGTTTTATCTTCATCAGTAATAAAAGAAACTAAAATTCTCTGCTCAAACAGTACCCTGTCTTCTCTCTTCCTACTTTCTCCTACTGAGGGAGTCACAATGAAGGAAATAAATGATACAGCTCAGGGTGCTGTACGGGCACTCAAAAGAAATATATTTTGATTTTTGAAAAGATCAAATGTTTTGACTTCCATTATGGAACAAGCAGTTGACCATAGATTTGCCATGCTCCAAAAATGGGACTTCATGCTAAAAACAGATTTTATGGAGCTCAAGCTATTATCAGATGATGGAGAGCTCCCAGGAGAGCCCTCATTCTCCAGCTGGCTTGCTTGAAGAGCTGCTCTGATAGTGTAATATATCCTGGTCATAAGAACTGAGATTCGGCCATCATCAGCCACTATAGCTGCACACACAAGGTTCCAAAGGATTTCACCAGGCCAGTTAAAGGAAGTGCTGGGAAAGCACAGGGAGCAAAAGAGTGCTCCCTGCAGTTAGAAACATCTGAGGAAAAACTGGGAGATGTTTATATTATCCTCTTTGTATGGGTTTGAGAGTGCATGAGGAACCATTTGCTTTCCCAGCAAGCCAGATTCCCATGGACACGACTCCAGGTTTCCTGAATCTCAATACCTTCCTTGGGCAGGTGGAGTTTAAATCTAGGTTAAACACTTTGTTCCTTTTCTAGCCCCAGTAACACAGAAACTGAAGCAAACCTAGGCAGAACACCAACACAAACTTCCAGCAAGGATGCAAACCAGTGTGTTCTGTGAAGTTTAGGAAGCTTCCCTCGCTGCACTACATACACAGCACTTTTAGTTCTCATTTCCATGGTACCCCTATATGGCTGTCACTGGTGTGAAGCATGTGTGTCAGTTGGATCCACAGCATTCAGCACTGCCACACAGATACTTACTACATGACTTACAGGTTAGTTCTTTAATTGGAAGCAACTAAAATCTCTGTTCCTTTGCTGGAACTTCTCTCACCACTGAGTTTCTCTTACAGTTGCAGGTTTTGCTGGCAAACAAAAGGCTGTATGTCATAATACAGGGAGAAAACACAGCCTGTCTAACCAGAACCCTGACAGTCCAAGCACTGATCGAGATGATCAAGGATGAGTTTTTGAGATGGATTTTTTTTTGCCTGTGTCATTTCCAAGTGTGCAGCAATTTTTTCCACCCGCTTAGGATGTGTGTCTCTCTGCATTCATCATCCCCAGGCTCCTCTCTTGGGGCAGTCCATGGGTAATTGCCTTACATATACTTTCTGCTGTTTACCCTTCCAAATTGCATTTCTCATTCTAATTAAAGGAGCGAGACTTCATTGCTAGTGGTGGCCTTGTGCATGGAGAAGACTGTTGCACTGTAGCATCCCAAAGGAATGGAACTTCCCAATACTTTTACTGCAAAGCCAAAAGAGCATTTTA
Source organism: Callipepla californica brunnescens (assembly GCA_023055505.1). Lineage (NCBI taxonomy): Eukaryota > Metazoa > Chordata > Aves > Galliformes > Odontophoridae > Callipepla > Callipepla californica. The sequence goes on along the minus strand of JALIRH010000028.1, from coordinate 5,772,911 downwards.
GGGAAAGGAATTCCCCAGTTCATTGCACACTCTTCTGAAGACAGCTCCTGAGTTTCACCAAGCATGTACCACTGATTCACAGCTTCACCAAGGAAGGACTGCAGCTGTGACTGCATCCTTTCTGTAGGATTGAGCCCATACCTGGTGAAGCCAACAGCAGCTCTGCTCACCACAAATGATAACGGGGCATCAATCTCTTCCAGCAGAAGAAAATGATAAGTTCATCCCACAGCCCAACCTCACTGCTTTGTGTACTTACACCAGGCAATCCTCCCAAGGCTTTCAAGATGATGTCTTGCTTTTGCCCTCCAGGAAAAAAAAAAGCGACTGTCAGACATTTCTTTCCTGATAGACAGAATTTAATTCTGGATTTCTATTTTCATATTACTGTTTTTGAATTACTGCTCCAACCACAGTGCAAATTCTGATTATGCAGTACCCACAGGGGGAGAGTCCATTTGGTTTACACATTCGGCTTTCCAAAGGATTTCAAAATGCTGGCACAGTCCTACAGGCAGTTTTCAACATTCAGGGCATTCCTGCAATTCAGAGCAGAGCTGGTTGTCACCTACAGTAGCATCTCACGCGGTGTATTGAGGAGCCTCGGGCTGGGTCAGATCCTGCCAGTTTTCCCACAGATCTGGAGGGATCCTGCTGATTTTATTGAGGCTCAGCTCTGTTGTTCACAGCAGAGTTTGTTCCATTCTTACTTCTGCCAGCTAATTCTACCTTCTTCATTCTTCAGGGTCACATCACTCTTTTGGGGATCAGTCATAAAGGCTGGACTCACTCCAGAGCACCTGTGGTATTTTGATAATCTCAAATATTGCGAACTTCTCATATTTAAATGTACAACTTGAAGGCAGGGGCAAAGTTTAACTGGCTCTAATCAACTATAAAATGAACCCCGAGTTCACTGTTACCCTTTGAAAGACCTGGGTCTTTTTATGCCGATCGTTAACTGCAGCAGGGATATTCCTTCCTAGAGATTTGTTATTAATGACTACTGAAATTACTGATTTCAATTAACTATGTTACATTTATATTGAAATACAGTTGGTGCTGCTCTGGGGAAATATAAATATTGAAATGAGAGCTACTGCCACCTCTGTTAAAGAACTGAAAGAACAAACAAACAAAACGTGCAGCACCCTTTTAGTCCTGAACTGTAAGGATACTGTTCCTTATTTATCTCTCACTTATTTTTTCTCCCCTTCCCTTTTTTTCCTCCTTCTCTGCTTCTTGCAGTTAAGAGCATCTCCCCTCTCTGCAGCCATCTGATTCTGTTGCCTGCAATGAGGATGTCCCCAAGGACTCGTCACCCTTCTAGGGCCCTGGCCCCATGCCTTCTGGCTTTTGAGATATTATTATTATATATATATAATATATATATAATATATATATATTATAATATAATATAATATAATTATATATATAATATATATATATTATAATATATATATTATATTATTGGTGTCTTTGCTTTTTGGCTCCATGGCCTTTTTCTCATTCAGGCCACGTCGCCACTGAGGGACATCCAGCACTAAGCCACCAAAATGGGATTGCACAAACTCTGCACATTAATTAGTTCAATGCATCTCTCTGCTAGGTAAGGAAGAAGGGAACTGTTGCTAGTAGCAGACATTTTGAAGGAGGTTTTGCAGAGCTGTGGGATTCAAAGAAGGGGAAATGAGGGAAAATGGCCCAATTCCATTATTTATTTGAGTTTGAAAATAATTCCTGGCTTCAGAACCTATGGAGTTTATTACTGAGGGTCTGCCTGCCTCCATCTCCTCTCTTCTCTCGCTCAATATTCTGTGCAGCTCTTTGAGATCCCTCTCCACTCTTCTCCTTCTCTTCTCTCACTCTCTAGCATTCAGCAAAACCTCAATCAAATCCTTGCTTCCTGCAAACTGTCAGCAGCTAGACAACTTGGGATGGATCACGCTGTAGTCTCATGGCAATGTGGAAGAAAAGAACCATACAAATCTCCTGGCCTCCCTCAAAAGGGACACAAATTTCTGACATCTGCAATGGCACTAAGTCCCAAGCTCTGGCTCATAGGTGCCAGATGAAGTGTGGGACATGGGCTGGGGAAAACAAGTGGCTTTGTCGCCATGCTCTGTGCTCCACTGCAGCCAACTCCAGGCAGCAGGAGACAAGTGTGTGTGTGTGTGTTGGGTCCCCTTGGCATTAAAAGACTCTGTAATTACTCTCAAAGGTTGCTATTATGTGCAAAACCGTCATTAACTCCCAGTGGTGTGATTGCCCTTTATTGATAATATAGAGCTCAGCAATCCTCAGCCATGGCTTATTGTGCTTGCTTGCAGTGGAAGGAAATGAACCTGCCATCCTTCCCCTCCGTCAGCTATTAAGGTGTGACACACAGATGAAGGCTACACCCTCCCCAGCCCACACTTGCCTGCAACAGTGAAATCACTCATGTGCCTGAGATTACCCCAACCAGTTCTGCTTAACCCCTTGGGCACTTCTGAGAGAATCTGGAATGGAACAGCTGTAAGCCCTGAGGCCCTGAACCACAACCATGGAGCACTTCCCCAAATCCTATGGTGAAAAGGGCCACGAGTGTCTGCAAGGTGACATTCCATGAACAAACTTGAGCAAAGCAGTAGACAGAGGTGGAAAAATGCAGCTCCAGCTCTTCCTGGAACCACGTCAGTCAATCACAGGATGCGGCAAAACCTGATGCGAACCCAGCTTGTGGCACACACTCCAAAGCAAGACCACAGAGCATAAAATAGAAATCAGGAGCAGAGGCCGCTGGGTTTTGTTGAAACATTGCTGTTCCATCTTGTTTCCAGTCACTGCATCTGTATAACAGCATCACTTCTATACCATGTAATTAGACGCTTAATTTATTAAACAGCAACTGTAGTGAGCAGGGAGCAGGAGATATACTTATCTTCCGACAAGGGAAATACATTACAGGGGAGCATATACTTTTCAAACTCAACTTGAGCTGCTCCTTGACAGGCAGGGCACTTGAGAGGAAAGGAATTTCTCGGGGTAGGCATGGGACCATCCTTCAAGAAAGCCAGTTTCTGCCCAGGCTGCCCTGCAGCGAAACCTTTGACATGATGGTTGGTCTTGCTGCCCTCAGTTTCCCTCCATTAAATGAGCAGAACGATCTGGCCTTCCTCCCTCCTGTTACCTAGGTTGTTTTACTTTGCCTATCAGCTTTTCAGAACAGAAGCTGTGCACCTTGTTCTGCTGCTGCTAGGCTCTGAGCACACTGTTCCCCAAATCCTATGGTGAAAAAGGCCACGAGTGTCTGAGAGGTGACATTCCATGATAAATACTCCAAAGTGGTGGACGGAGGTGGAAAAATGCAGCTGTGTTTCCCAATATTAAGTGTCTTTCCTATTAACAAGGTCAACACCACCAATTTTGCAGAATGATAGAAAAAAGACAGTGCATTCCAAAGCTTCTGTGTCCCAAGTTGAGCTTCAGAGAAAGAAAGCAAATGCCACCATTCCAGCTCCTTGGGAAGAAACTGTCTCGGTGTGAAATTCAGCCAACAAAAAAAACTATTTCTGACAAAGATGAAAATGATGATAGCCTGCTTACTTGCCCATGGGAAAACACATGAGACTTGAGTCTTCCAGGCTTCATAAGCCTGAGGGTAAAGAAAATGTTATCTCTTTATTGAGACGTAATGTACTGACAATATTACAGTGTGTGAAGCAAAATGTCCTCCAGTGATTCCCCAGTAAGCCCTTATCAAGCAGCTTGGCTGAGTCAGCTGCTGGGGGCTCTGGCTGGAGCCGAATGAATGTACTATGAGACAGTATCACATGGGAGTGCCCAGCATCCATAAGAGAAGATATGGTCCATGAGAAGTCCTTGGTGCATGAGAAACCAAAGCTCCCTTTGATCCTAGCTCCTGGAGAATATTTTGAACACAAATCATTCTCATCACTTCTTCCTATATCGTGTTAGCCGACTTCCATGGTCACAGCTGACCATGCTGGGTAAATAATCTAATGTAATTACAGGGTAAAGAAATGGCAAACTCTTTTCTAAACCAGAGTAGAGCTTGCATCTATTATTTATTAGAGGCAACCAGCAGAAGAGAGCAGGTTACGTGGTAATTACTTTTTGACCTCCTGGAGGTAATTGCATAATCATTTGCAGAGAATTGCTATTACAGTTGGGTGAATCCTGCAAGCCATTTTATGTGAACAATCGTTTGAATTTTTAAACCAATTTCCACCTAACTATGGAGTTTTGATAAGGTCGTCCACCACCACGGTGTCTGAACAGCTTTTTCATGGCCTTTTGGGGAGCTTTGTGTTCCTCAGATATTAAAGCAAATGAGCTGACTGGCAAAAAATGCTCATATCTATCTTATCAGTTACACAGATTTTTAATATGGTCAGAGGGAAGTGTTTCCATTTCTGCTGACGTTGCCAATAGGTCAGTGTCTGCAGAGTTTTTCTTTTTGGAGCAAAAAGCAAAATGCAGAAATACTCCATTAAAATGCAGCTTTTGGTGCAGTTATCTCCCAGGTCAAGAAGACATTTGAAGATGATCCAAGGATAATGGATTTTACAGTCCTGGATGCCTGGGTCACCAGCAGCTCAGAAGGTAGACTGTCAAAACCTGTGAGCCAGTGCAAACAAGATATTTCTTAAAGTTTCATTGGGCCTGGCACAGCTTTAGTTCCATCCTGAGACAGGGATTTATGATACACGGGATGACGTGGCCTCTGGACTTCCCTCTCTCCTTCAGCTGAAGGGAGCCAAGAAGATTGGTTCAAAGCAGCCAGTCAGAGCTAGGCAAGACAAGTCCCATTTTGATTTCCCCTTTGGTCTTTACCCAGTGCCTATATTATTTGGGTACTCTGGATCCAGGCCCTAGCAGTTCCAATATTGGCTGCTCTTAGTTTCTTGAAACTTTGAAAAAAGACTTTACGTAGGATTGAACTGTTACCTCTGGGTACCACCCAAAGGAGCACTACTCAAAGCATCAAAGAGATCAGTGCACAACCTTTTGTGGCACACTGATTTTTTAACCCCCCTCTCGGTTTGTGACTCCTTCTATCTTACCTTCAGAAGCCACGAGGACCCTGAGGGGACATCAGAAACCCCCCAGGGAAGTTTTAGCCCACCTGAAGTTACCTCGTATTGCTCACCCTGCAATAGTTGAGACCATGCTGTTTTAAAATTTATAGTGTAATTGATTTCTTTATAAATCATTCAGCTCTTATTATTTATTAATTCTGCTGTCAAGGTTAATTTGAAATACTTCTAAATAAGACTGCCTGACAACACCTTTGTTTATGAGATTGACAGCATGCCAGTGCAAGCTTCACCACTGCTGGCAAAGGCAATCTGCACAGACTCGTGTCCCAAGAAAGGTGATCCTGCTTCATCCCAGAAAAGAAAGATGCAGTGCAAATCACTCACAGGTCCTGCAATTGTTTGTCATTAATATTGCAGAGCGGTACTTCTGTCGCCTGGTCAGGACTCAGATTAAAATGTCATGTGTTGGGATGAATGTGGTGGCTAACTTGCTGCCGTAACTTTGCAGGAGGACAGCCAAACATCACGCCAGGCATGAGTGCAGCTCATATGTGCCTGAGATTGTAAAGAAACATTGAATCAGGATTTCTCAGATCCCCTGATGTGCAGCAATTAGACTTTATTCGGCTGGATTTGAATATAGATAGAGAAACAAATGTTCAGTGGGCACTGCTCAGTAAATGGAATTACCCAGAAACGTGGCTCCCAGAAACTTAACCTAAGCAGAGCTGAGGTAAAAACTGCAGGTAACCACTACCAGGAGCAGGAGCAGCGTGAATATTTGGGGTGTCTTCAGCAGGTCTGGGTGGTGTTGGGAAGATGTCTGTTTGATGTCTTCTTCATCTGTTTTAGCCTGTGAGCTACAAACTGCAAAGCCCAGATGTCTTTTAGTAGCTGGGAAGCACCTGATGGTACCATAAGAACAGTCATAACTGCAGACATTTTGCGCCGCTCCATGTGGTTCAGCCTGCCCATAAATGCTGACTTTCGTGGCTGCTGTCTGCTGGATGAGTGGAGAGTGCTGGCTGTATGATTGCATTTAAACAACATCCACTGCTCATGTTTCCTTCTGAACTGGTAATACATCAGGTTTCTCTCCCATACGACTGTTCTGCAGTGGAGAATTGCAGGACAGGTCTGTGCATCTGTTTTTCCCATGCAAGGTCTCAGCAAAGCCCCCTGGCACATCCCAGGCTGTTCCTTGCCTCTTTTTCCTTTTTTTTTTCCCCCTGGCTCTTGCAGAAGAGGCCCATTTATCTGCTTGCCTTCACGTGTGCAGCTTGGATGCTCCCCTTAATGCGTTCTTTGTTTGTTTGTTTTCCTTCCTGTAAGGTGAATTAGCACAAACCTTTCTTGGAGTTTTGACTCAGTTCAATGTACAATTAATGAACAGGAGAAGAACTAAAGCAAAAAAGACTGTAATATGCACAAGCTGCTGTGAGAAAGGGACTTCACTGCATACCCCAGTGCATGAGAGCTATGATTACCAATTTCTTTTTCACTGTAGAGCAAAAGTGCCAAGGAAAGCTCAGAGAAGCAATTATTTTGCTTTGAGTTGTCCCTCTCCCTACTTAAATTCTGTTCATTAGAATGGGATTGTGTGAACGGTACCACAGTGCTGGCTGGCATTAGCTGCTGAGCCAGATTCAAATGTGGCATAAATGCAGGATTACACTACAAGGCTGTAAATTTAAATAATTTACCATGAGCCCCTGTGGATAAGCATGTGCTGATGTGCCATGCAGCTGAGGCGAGGAGTAAGGTGAGGGCAGCCAAGGAAGAGGGACAGAATTAGTTGTACTTTAAGGGGAGCAAGGTGTTTGTGCTCTCAATTTAGAAAGTGAACTGACCCACTAAAAAAGAGGTTCCCCTTCAGAGCACTTGAAATACGGTGATGGATACCCCCGTGACAGAAGGTGTTTGCAAGTTATTCATTTGGTTTAAATAAGGTTTAACATACCACAGTGATCAATGAATAAATTATTTGATGAGCATTACCCTGCTAACTCCGTGAACATCTCTGCAGGAAAGGAGCTCCGGTGACCTTGTGTTTCCTACACTGCTGTCCCTCGCCCCCCGCTGCCCCCCATTCTTCCCGTACAAGGCCCTTTTAGATAAGAAGCAGAGATGATTATTAAGATGGGAGCAGAAGAGCATCCATAGAAGGAATACCAATGAAGTAGTATCTTGGTGCATGTATAAGCTGAGCCCTTTTCCAACAAACGATCAGATACAGGCAAAAAGAGTGACAAACAGTAAGTGATTCCTGTCATCAGCAGAATTCACGTGGGAGCCTCTAGTAATTGGCATTTTCTCTCCGCAAAAGAACAGAGATTTAAAGATTCGGCGAATGCCGAGCAGTGCATTACGGCAGCCCACATCACTCAGCAGTGACCTGTGCAGGGATAGGGGAAAGCAAAAAGCGCTCTATAAAGAGTAGAGAGCTTGCACAGAGGGAGTGTGATGGGCTAAAGCAGGAATTTATGGTGGATGAAGAGCCAGGATTGAAGGACAGCTTTGTAGGCTGGAGCTCTGGACCAAACCCAAGGACACAGCACTACCATCAGCGATGCTCCACACCAGCTCTGAGCTTTTCCATTCATCTCTGCATGGCAGAAGGGTGAATGGCTTGTGTGAGCAGAGCTACAGCATCATCTGCAGTCAGTCTTAATGAAGTCCTACACACCACAAGGCCTCTAATTTATCATGGATAGAGTAATAGCTCCAGTGCCTGAGGAGACAGCATTGCTGGGAAACACCTGAGAGCTCCCAGTTTTACATAGGTACAAGAAATACAGCATCTCCATTGGAGTGGGAAGAGGAACAGGGACAGGGGGATCTGTCTGCCTGTCATCCCTCATGATGAGATCTGCTGCTTGCTGTGTACAGCTCACGGGGATCTGGTTGGAGAAGGGAAGGCAGCACACAGGTACAAAAATAAAATCATTATGGGACCACATTTCCAGGGGAACTTTGTAGAATAACAGTATTCCTTACAATACTTACCTTGCATATTTTCATTCACTGCCATTTTCAATATCTCCAGTGGCATCAGCAGTCTGAGCATCTTGTGTTTGTTCATCTTTCTGCTAATTTTGCCACCCACATTTTCCCCTTCTTCCTCGTTGCTTTCTTCTTAAGTAATATTACAGTGAAGTAGGGAAGAGCTGGCCACCTGAACGCTGACCTCTTTCAACCCATTTTTTTCCTTTGATTTAGAATTAAAACAGAAAGCAGAGAAATGCTGGACTTTATTTCTCTGCCTTTCCGCTGGTTAGCTGTGTTAGCCTGGTCAAAACTGCGTCTCCAGTGAATTTGTGACTGCCAAGAGCCCACTGTTTTAATCCAGCTGCAATTGGAATATGTTCAGCAAGCTAAGCCTAATGGTATGCATCTTCTCTCTGAGGCTTTGCATACCTGGTAGGAAGCTCATGTCCATTCTTTGATTTCAACCTTGAACCTTGGCTGCTCCTGCTCCCTCCCAGCCTTGCCCACTGTGCAGTTCCCTGTATTCCCGAAACGACTCTAAATCACACGTCATAGGGTGACAAAGATCATAAAGGAACAACAAAGGATCAGCAAACATAAAATAGAAGAATGGCAGCCTCCCCACCTTACGCTGCAAAAATCAAAAGGAGTTTTCAAACAGCCCCATTTCCAGTCAGCTGGAGATTTAATTCACACAGTAATTTACTGTGTCTGCACTTTTTTCTGCTACCCCTCCTCCCCTTTCTTTTTCAAGTTACTTTTTTTCTTGGCCTATAGTAAGAGGAATCTAATGACTAAGTCAAAGTCTTACATGCAAATAAACCTTTCCTTCCAAAGTGTGCTGGGCAGAGGGGGAATGATAGGGGAGATTTGTGTCAGGGGGAAAAACACCATCTACTGCAAAAAGCTTTTGTACTGTAAAGTAATTCAGGTATTTAAAGAAAAGGGGACAAGTTCACAGAGAAAATTATGCCAGCTGAGACTGTTTGAGTCTGCAATTTTCTTTGCACACTGCTGGGGTCAATGATCACCCTGGATTTGTGGGTGTCCTTACCCAGCCCAGCACTTCCTTGCAGCTCTTGTTTGTTAACTGTTTCCTCCTTTGGTGGGTGACGTGTTTTCCTGGTGATTTTTATTAGATAATGGCTCAGTGGGAAACCAAGCAGAAGAAACATTTTCATAATTGATAGCTCAATTTCAGTCCTGAAAACACTCGATGGCTTTTTCAGCCTCACTAACACTGGAAATTATTAGAAATTATAAACTGAGATGTGGCTGGAGCATATAAAAATGGACAAGAACCACAGGCTTGATGGTCTTCCACTTCATTTTGGAGGGGGAAGCAGGGGGAGGGAGAAGGAAAGAGATTCTTGCAGAATTTCACAGAATTAAGCATAAGAATCACTCTTTTCTAGGAAGATTAAATGAGTGTAGGGCTGCCAAGCTGCAAGGGTGCACTAGGAGCCATTATGAATTTTGATACGTAAGGACAAATGAAGCTTAGAATAAAGTTAACTATCAGGACTCGCAGGACAGATTTTACAAAGGACCTGGCAACCGAGAGACAGAAAAGGACTAATCTCTTCTCTCTCCTCACTGTGAAAGCTATCAGATTTTGTTCTCAGTTCCCAGAAGACCCACAGTGTTCTGCATCTGTTCACAAGCATAGGGAGGGAAGCAGAACCACAAAGACAACACATCATTTTTCTTTTGGCATTGTATGATTTCTACTGAAGTAGTTTATACCGTTGCAGGCAGCGTAGCACATCAAACTCATAACCTGTTTGGTTTTTCGTTTGGTTTTTTGATTTTCAGAAGGCTAAAACTTAGAAAATAAGAGTTCAGAGGACTTTCAGGGAGGGGGTGGAGATCGTAGGACCTAATGGAGATATAAATATTTGATGGCTATGAGAGCATTTTCTCCCCTCTTCTCAGGGCTTGCTCTGGCCTCTATACATCACTTGGCCACAACAGCACAGGGGGCAGCAGGTCCCTCACAACAGGGTTCCTCAAGCATCTGATTCCTAAGAGTCCCATAATGGTAATGAGGAAGGAGGAAGGAAGTTATGTGTATTTCTGGATAACCACAGACTATCACTTTTAACCAAACAAAGTACAAAGCTTGTCCACCTATTGCCCTAATTTTGCCTTGCTGGAGGCTGTACTTGGAGAGGATGGAGAGTTGATTATCATTTCAAAGACTGTCTTCTAATGTCCTCCATCGGGAAAGATGGAGTGATACGTCTCACCTAGAACTTGTACGTCTGGACTTACCATATGAAAAAGTGCTGTCTTTTCTTTCATGGCACTTCTGAATGGTGGAACAGTTGCAGAAACCACACATTTCTGTTTTCCATGCTATCCATAGATGTCATTAACAGCTGCTTGATCCCAACCACCCTTGTACAGCAGCAGTTCTCCACAGGACCATAGCTAAATACATACTCTACATATTTCAGGGATGTACAAGCAAGAACTGTTGCTTTCTCCAGGCAGGCCTCCCTGAGTGGCAAAGCCACCATAGAGCACTTCCCCATGAATATATCCTTCCTCAAGGCAGAGCTTTTATTACTGTTTTATTAAATTGCCACAGGACAATATTACTGCCCTAAAAATGATGTTAGGGAAGTATGTGTAATAAATGCACAAGGCAGCGCTCTGCTGCAATGATGTTATTTCTGCTATGCACCATGCCATTTTATCACATCTGGAGTCAGCAAGAGCAGAGCTGATGGAAGTTCTAGGGATGTTTATGAGAATGTCAGAGCTACTCACAACAAGGAGAAACTCCATCTTGGAAATGGCTTCTAAGGGGAATAGCTCAGGTTAACATGCAAATCCTTTCCATCTCTGATTTCACCTTAATCTTATAACATCTATTAATTTATCTCACCACCTAGAGCATGCTTACCGTATTTTTACTGAGAGATGAAGCACTAAAAAGTGTAAAGGTGTGTCTTAGTTATGATGGTGATTAAGAGAAAATGAAGTTATAGATCAGATCCCTGGAGAAGACTGCTTTTGTGCCCACTTTCCAGGGGAATGCCCAGCTGCATCCTGCTCACTGGAGGTAGAGATTGCCTCTCCAAAGAGCTTGTCATGCTAATCACCACCAATTACTTCCTGGAAAGTGATGGAGAAAGTTTTGTGGGTTTCAGGAAGAACTGTAGAAAACCCCAATCCAGACAATCCATAGTCCATTCAGAACTGCTATGATTAGAATCAGAACTCTGTAGTTCAGCCTTTCTATGCAGACATCAACCCAAGGGGTCATTGATTATTTTAAAAGCCAGAGGGTTTTTTGTTCAGTTTTTCTTTTTCTCTTTTTTTCTTTCCTTAAGTAGATAGCTGCAAGCTTTGCTTTCTTTTAATGCAAATGATCTTATTTAGACCTGCTGACATTAAAAACCATTGCATGATTTCTGAATCTAGCATGAAGGCAGAGAAAATAGAATATTTCATCAGCTCATTTTAAGAGAGCCCTCTAAAGATATATTAAAAAAATAAGAAGAAGAAAAAGAAAAGATTTGCTGGCTATCTGTCCGCTGGCATTCCATCCCTTCTTTCCACTTCCATTTCTGTCCCTTCAGGGGCTTACTACAGCCATGGGATTAATGGACACATAATGCCATCTCTGCTTTACAGCCTGGAAAGTCTCTTGTCTAGTTTACATTGATTTTTCTTTTCTGATGCATTTGCAGAATCTGAGATACCGATGGCGAGAAGCACAGATAAAGAGTGAAGACATGAGAAAGAGATACATCCTCTGCCACATGCTCCCATTACTGAAAACACTTCTAGACACTGGAGCTTGCAGATACTTCCAGCAGCAAATGCCCACTTACTCTTTCCTGCCATCATAGAGGACACAGGAAGGGCAACAGTGATAGTCTTGCTCTCTGTAGCTCTAGTGTTATCCATCACTCAGGAACAGATGGAGAAGGCATTGCTTAACAATAGTTCCCAGGGTAGTCAGGTCCCTCTTGACTTGCCAATGTGCTCCTTTTCATTGTTGCTCTATTATAATTATTATTAGCAACACCAAGGTGCTGCTCCATGGGGAAGCGTCCTCTCTACCAAACTGTTCCTCTCTACACAGGGAGGAAAGAGCAGCTGGAAGCACAGCCTACTTCTCTATTTAGTCCTATTGATCTTTCTCCTAACAAAGTACTGAAATGAAGCAACGCTGCTGCACTGTGCACCTCTAGGGTGAAGTTAGTGCTGGAAAGCTCTTCAATATTTTATGTATTAGTAACGCACACAGGTGTCACCCATCAGTAATACAGAAAAGATGGATAATCCTTTAGTTATGATGCTAAATGCTGCCTGAAACCAGGCTGTTTATTAGTAAAAGCCATGGAAACAGTGTCAGAAAGAACAGAAGGAAAATGCCATCCAGTGGCCGTGTCTCACTCTCATCTTTGACATTTTTGGTGACAGCTTTGTAAAGCTCTTGGAACAGAAGATGGACACGGCCAGAAATGATGGGTGGAGGTAACCCAGCCTCAGCTGGGATCCATCTTTCATTTGCCCAGTGGATGAGCAATGCTCTGAAGTCCTTTCTTAGACTGCTTTTGATCTATGGCATTTTTTGGTATCCTAGGGGTTCCTTAATGGACAGTTTGGAGTCCCTGTTAGACATCAATTCAGTTATGCAGCAGAGGTAGAAAGGGAGAGCAAAGCAGACTGATGCTATCCCAAGTCACTGGCTCTTTGCTGAACATTACACTCTATGCGAGTGACTGACACGTTGTATTTCGGGAGCAGCAGGAGCCATTCAGCTCTGAGTGATGGTGCTGCTCAAGTGGTTGCAAAGGCATCTCATTTCCCTTCCACTGCCCTGCAATGCAGCCCTATTTCCTATCAGTCCAGCATCTCAAGGCAATCGGGTCACGAGGCTTTTCTTTCCACCACCAGCCCCTAGTTCCAAGCAGTTCTTTTCACTCTGCCATGAAAGCGAGCAATCTGTTGTTCAAACAAGTGTGACCCTGTGCTTTGCTGTCATCGGGACAGCTTTTTAGAAGACATTTAATGTTTAATATGGAGCTCTTGACAGAAATGAGCTATTCCTTGCTGGGCTTCTGACAGACTGCTGGAGAGTCTCAGGAGGAAAAAAAGAGATTTATCAGAAGGAAAGTTTTCTACTACAGGAAAAGAAAAAAAAAAAAAAAAGAAATAATAAAATAAGAGCGTGGTAGTTCAAAAAGCAAAAAGCAGGAAAATGAAAGGAGCCCCTGTGGTAGGTCCTGCTTCCCAGCTAGATGAAGAAAGAGACATGCAAGCCTTCAGATTAATCTTGTGAAATAACTGATATCTGAAGATTTCATTGCAAGAAATTACATGTTGTCACCATGATTTTTTATTTATTTTTACTCCATTTAATAGCTACATTCAGGAAATTAAAAGGAAAAAATAGCATGCTGTTCTATTGGGAAGACCGCGAGGAAAGAAATGAGCAACCAAGGAGAAACAGCATATGTATCTCAAGAGCATTGTTTTTTTAAACCATTTCTGTGCATATTTTCACATTTAAGAGAACCTGTGTTTGTTCACTGTTTTTGCAAGGTTGGATTTCTTCTTTTCTGGGAGTTCCTATGCAAACACTAGTTGTTTGAGATAGAGCCTGCAAAACTCCAGAGTTTCTTTTGTTCCACTTCTGAAATTTTTACAATTCTTTTTTTAATTCATTATTCACCTCTCCCATTGTTTCTCTGTGAGGAAGAAAAATTAGGCAGTGCCTTAGCTGACTGACTGCACAGTATGAACAGTGAAGAGACAGTTTTCCAACAATCCAGAGTCTAAAATCTGTCATCCTGCGGAGTGAATCCTGAAAGATAAACCAGTGGGAAGAAATCTTTTATAGAATGTGGTTGCTTTATTGCTGCTCACTTCAATGGATGTCTGACCTCCAAGCCCCTCAGATTACTTTGAGAATTGCACCCTACTTCCATGTATTACTGGGCTCAGAAATAACAAAGGAAAGGAATTAAATTTTGAATGAATGTGATTTACACCAATGTGTTCAGCAGCTAACTCGCAAAACCTATGAGTGATCCAGACTCTTGCAACACAGCCACAAGAAAGGATGGACGGCATAAAGACTCTAAAATGAGTCCATAAATATGCTGCAGATTGGTGCCAATAAATATGATGTAAATATGGTGATTCCTCCTCCCTGGCATCATTCGAGGCCAGGCTGAACGTGAGCAACCTGGTCTTGTGGGAGGTATCCCTCTGTATAGCTTGGAGGCTGGAACTACATGATCTTAATGGTCCCTGCCAACCCAAACCATTCTATGACTCTATGAAAATCTTATCCCTTTCCTGAAATCTGGAGAATAATGATGGATTTTCTCTCTTAAGAATTTTTCATTGAATCATCCAAACTGGATGTCTGGAAAAGTCCTTTATGAAAAACAGATTTTCTCCTCTGTTTTGAGGGGAGTAGAGTGTTGAGATCAAAATTTTTGATGATGGTTGGATGTTCACAGTTCACCCCAAGCTGCATCTTGGAGGTCTCCGAAAGCTGGATTTAGTCAAGGGAGGATGGGACACCCTATGACATGTAAAGGAAGGAGTTTTGGCAGTGATTAATTGAACAAAGTACTCTTTTTTTTTTTTTTTTTTTTTTTTTTTGCTGTAAACTGACCATTAGAGACACAGAGAAGAGGGATAGACTTCAAGGGTGCAGCCCTAAAAGATATCTATAAAGCTGCTGACAGCCAGCAGCCTAAGCTTTTTTTCCTAAGTACTGGAGTTTTGTCCTTCAGTGCCTGAGCCCTCCACTTCAGTTTCCAACTCCAGTCAGCCTGGCCAAGTCCTCTCATTATTGCTTTATTTTTGCCACAAAAGCACCTCGGAGAAATAACCAAGGATCAACACCCTGTCACATTAAACATCATAAGGAAAGAGAATAGAAAGGCTGGACTGTGCCCCAGAGATCTTACAATGTAATTGAAATTCCACGAACACACCTAGATTTGAGGAAGGGCTCTGTTTATTGTATTGTTCTGCCAACCAGCTTTCTCATGTTCATCAAGAGAGAAAGTTTCCTTCTTCACTGCTCCTTTCAAAGTAAAACTCTACTTTTTTTTCTTTTCTTTTCCCCCTCCAAACACAAAAAGAAAAGAGAATGAGAGGTGAGCGCTGATTGAGTGAGCAACAGCAGGGGAAAGAAATGAGTATTTATCAGTGTTCCTCTCCTTTTAAAGCACATCAATTCTGAAGCTGCTGACAGAGGTCTCGCTGTAACTGCTGGAAGAACCTCCAGGAGCTAATAATTTTATGTTCAGGCTTATGTAAAACCTGTTTTGATTAATTATTGATGCAAAGTTAGGAAAACGAACATTCTCTCTGCCTCGGCACAACCCTATCAAATAAGTGGCACGGCAGTGATGCACAGTGTGCCATTCACTCCCTGTCCCATCTCACGGCCCTTCATTAATGGGAAGGTCTGGGTCCCTCACAGGGGGCAGCCTGTCCATCCAAAGCAATGGCTCACAAGCAATGAAGCTCAATTTTGGGTTCCTGCAATTTAGGAGTGGCCGTGCCGGGCAGTACAAGCTTTCCTTATCCACCTCAGATAGAAGTTCGCTTTTGCATGATTGCTTAGCTGGGCAAACGTGCCTCTTCTTGAACTCTTGATTCGAGATTAGTGCCTGAAATCTCTTTCTGATTTTGTCATTGTTTTGTGGAGCTGGCTGGGGGTCAGCTGAAGGCACAGTGTTCCCATGTCCAGCTCGGCACTCCTGTGGGTTCCTAAACAATGTATTCGTGCACAGAAAGCAGCCCTGACAATAACTGCTTAGCAGATTCAATTCAATTCCGTCTAATTAAATAGGTTCAGCAGCACAAAGACTGCAGAAATGGCTTCCATCTCATGCTAGACACGCAGCTGCTGAGCTGCAATGCACCCTTGTAAAAGGTGTTTTTGTACATTTAACCTTCTTTTAGTGGAAAGCCCCTTGCAATGTAAAATTCTCTACAGTGCACATATATCAAAGGCTACACTCCAACTTCTGGACACCAGCGCTAAGCGGCTGACCCACAGATAGATGCACACTTCTGCTCTGTACACAGCAGTACTCCTACCTCATGTTAGGCACATATAAACCTCCTTTTCCATTCTGTAATACTGTTTTGTTTTTGTTTTTGTTTTTGTTTTTTTTTGCCTGGATACAGCTCCACTGGTTTATGCAGGGCTGCACTGTTCACAGTTGGAACCATATAGCAGGGAAACATATTTCAGAGGTGGAGGAGGGAGTTTCATCAACTGCTTCTAGGTAACCAAACAGCCTAAGTCATCTGGCCATTAATGAGCATGTCATAAAGCTCTGCTCTTCACTTCATCACTTTCGTGTCCTTTCTAGAGTGATGCCATTTTACATCCCGCAGCCTTTTATAAGCTCCTGATGTCCAATACAGATAGTCTCTTCTTATCATCTTTTGCTTTTTCTTTTCAGCACTCCTGGCTTCCTGGAACCATTTTCTAGGGCCGACTTTTCACAATGGTTTCAATTCTTCGCTCTTCACTCTTCCAATTGTTCTTTACAGATATGGAGGGTGGGTGACTTAAAAGCACCCTGCCTTAATTCAGCTCCCCTTGAACTCACTAGTATAGAAAAACTGAACTGCACATTTCCATTGATTTCAACAGAGGAAGAGTAAGGCAAGTGCTCAGGGCTTTAGAAATTCCCCCCCTTGATGTTTTCCCATCACCCCATTCTGTCATTAGCACACTTTGTACGACTGTTCCTACTTCCACTATAAAGTGCACTCCTATTTTCTATCCCTTCTGTACCTGTCCATCTCCATGCTTTGACACATTTGAATTTCTTTTTGAGTTTTGCAGGGCTGTAGCCCTGACTTGTGAGACAATTACCACTGCTTTGTAATGGAGTTTGTACTGAGTTATTCTCAACCAGGGCTCCATTTACTTAGGAATATATCATACAGCCATATTAAGGAGACATCATCTGCAGCCTCACAGTTAGACAGCAAGGCTTTCTTCTTTTTCATAGTCAACACTATCATGCTCAGAACCTGAAGCAAATTTTTAATGAGAATTTTTTAATAGAAGTTTGCTTGACATTATAGTTAATCTGAAGTTCATGTAAGCACTGTTCTATTTGAAGAATATATATTGAGGCAGGTTATAACTGAACCTGTTGCTTTTCCTTCTATTTCCTAACGTCCAATTTTGCCGCAGAGTACTGAAGATTATCTCTTTAACTGAGCCACGGGTGACACCAGAAGCATTGCATTATGCCCTAAGAGCAGAAATAAACTGTTTACCCTCATATCTGCATAGTTAGACCTTACACTCAAATACCATCCATAGAGATCATTCTGCAGACTTTCCCTGTGAGATTTATCCTGAGAGGCACAGTTAGCTGCAGCCTCATTTTTCAGCCAAATGGAAAAGAGCCCAAGACTTGAAACCAAATTCTTAGTGCAGTCCCAGTTTTCTTTGCCTTCAGTGTACTGCCATGCAGCAAACCAATGTTAGAAGGCTAGACCTCAATTAGACTGGAAGCAGCACAGAGGGCTGATACTGCACCAAGGCAAAAGCCATCACTGATGCCTTTCCCACTTGTTCTTCTCACTGAATATTACCTAGACAGTGGAACCCATGTCTGAACTCAGGTGCAAACTTGCAAAAATGGCATCCGAGGTCACATTGATCACTCCTCTCCAGGCAGTTGTACAAGACATTCTTCCCAACACCCAAAATTATATCTGAAATCAGTTTAGGGAATGAGCAAGACTTTTAATTAAAACAGTCTGTTATGATGAATCTGTTATTACAAAGTCTTACCTATGTAAAACATTAATAATACAAATTTCATTTGTTTATGTCAGCACCAAGCATTAATTTTTAATGGCGAAACGTATGAGTTATGAAAGGCATTAATGCAAAACAAATCACCAACTGAGAAGGGAAAGGAAATCCATTTTTTAGGGTAAGCAGTGGGAATGAAATATTATTGTGGTTCTAACCAATGGAAAAAAAAAAAAAAAAAACATTTCTTAGGGCTCCAAGTGCAATTAAAAAAACAGCAAAGCCTTGGGTTTTATCATCATGCTTAACATTGGTCTTATATCCAGAAAAGATTGTGTCCATTTCAGGCAGCCCGTGCCTTGATGCCATCTCTGAGGAAGGCATTTACACAAAATGACTCTAATTGCCATGCAACTGCCATGAAAGCAGATCAGACACAGGCTGCATAACAAGCATCTCGCTGCCGCAAACGAACAAGATCTCAGAGAGCCCAGAAGTTACTCCTGCTGGCTTGGTGGGCCAGATCCATCACAGGAGTAAATTGGAGAAGCTCAATGTGATTTAAGAGTCACTCCTGCTTACACTAGCCATGAATTAACTTCAGGCATTAATTGCCAACCTGCTCTTAGAGTTTATGATTATAATTCTGCTGGATAAATCAGTACCCCGTCATTTTCAATACAGACTGCAATGGAGCTCGCTGTGCTGTGCTGGTCCTGGGTCTGATGAAGAGATGCAGAAAAATTATAGTTTCTGCTGGGTCCTTGGCTTCTGCAGTACCTGACCTCCTCACAAACAGCTGACCCTTGCTCTGACAACAGTTTTGCAATGTAGAAATGCTGTTAAGCCCTGGACAGACAGAAGAGGGAGGGATTTATCCTCCAGTAGTTAGGGAGCAGGTCTCACTGGTAATGGGCCAGCACTGTAGCAGGGCTTAGTCTGGTGGGTTATAAGTGGTTGGTAACACAGTGGTGGCTATAAGGTGATTTCCTGAAGCCTGGAAATAGCATCTACGCACAGCACGGACAGGGCAGGACCTGAAACACTGTGTTAACAACTCAGTTGTGCTCTGCAGCAACAAACCCATGCCACAGATCTCAGCAATGGGATTATGTGTGAGAGACAAAGTGGGCTTCAGTGAGCTCTAGGGCCTCTGTGTGCTACACTAAGCATTGCCCTGGCACAGCCTAATCAACACTTCTCATTACCAGCTTAATCTGGATGAGGCCATTAGAGTGCTGCTACAGAGCTAAAGAATATGGACCCAGGACACTTTTTAGATTTACAGGCATGGGCTCTGCCTTTTTCCACTAAAGGCTTAAAAACGATAAGCAACACATCTTGTAGCTTCTGCCTCTCTCCCACACTCTTCCTTTCTTTCTTTCTTTTTCGTCTCCATCTAAAAATGTAGCTGATACTAGCAATAAAGCAAGAATTTAATATCATCCTACAGGGTGCCACGACAAACTGCCCCTTGGTTCCATCAATTCAACAGGCCTGAAATATGGGAAGGAATATAAGAGGGAAGAATACAAGATGAACTTTGCAGATATAAATTCTGTAGTATTGGATTTCTCCTAACACATTTCAGGGCTCTGTTGTTTCGCGCTGGTTTCTCTCCCTCTAAGACTACAGGATCTCTTTTAGCTAAGCGACAGGTTCTTGTTGGTGAAGCGTTTAGAGCAGGCCACAGTATTTCATCTCAACAATAGCCCCGATATTACAATGTGTGACACATCCACTGCTCTGTGCCTCGGATAGAGACACACTACCCAGCCTGAGAGCAGCAGAACCTGTTAGAAGCAATCTCAGGTGACATAAATTTTTGGGCTCCTCACTACAAGAAAGACATTGAGGGCCTGGAGCGTGTCCAGAGAAGGGCAATGAAGATGGTGAGGGATCTGGAGCACAAGTCTTATGGGGAGTGGCTGTGGGAAATTCAGTCTGGAGAAGAGAAGGCTAAGAGGAGATCTTACTGCTCTCTACAGCTGCCTGAAAGGAGGCTGTGGTGAGGTGGGAGTCAGCCTCCTAACTAGCAATAGGATGAGTGGGATGGACATGGGTTGAGCTGGGGGAGGTTCAGGCTGGATATTAGGAAACATTTCTTCTCCAAAAGAGTGGTCAGGCTCTGGAATGAGCTACCCAGGGAGGTAGATGGGGTACCATCTACCCTTGGAGGCAATCAAGAAACGTTTAGACGTTGTACTAAGGGACGTGGTTTAGTGAGAAAATATTGGTGGTAGGGGGACAGCTGGGCTAGAAGATCTTGGAAGGCTTTTCCACGCTTGTTGGTCCTATGATTCTAAATATAGAGGGGGTTGTGGCTATAGCTGAAAACTTGCTGTACTGGGTATCAAAGAACTGTCAGGATGATCAATTGCAAATATTTGAGACATGATTCTGTAATCTTTTATTTCTACTCATATACACATGGCTTTCCAGTCCAATCTGTATACATTTATTTGACAAGGTTATAAAATAATAAAATCTTACTCCTTTGCTCCTTTTGAAGACTTAGTGAGTTCATTTGGAAGATATTTAACACGAAAAGTGGGATTTGGTTTGGCATATAAAGCATTCCAAATAACTGCCAAACAGCTTTTCCAAGAGAAAGAGTTCAGATCACTCTGAAAGGATTTCTTGGAAGTTCTTGGTCTGGTACTTCTTATGACGTTTCATTCATGGTATCAAACAAGTAGACAATGGCCTCCACACCAACCTTTTGCCTCTTAAAATAAAAGCTAAAAAAGGAAGAAAATAGAACAGCTCACCACATTGCTCTCTCATTTCAGGACTTGGTTTGGATCTTTAACAACCTTTCTTTTGAGACTCTGGCTAATTTAAAATAATACAGAAAAGAGACATCTATTCTGCATGTGATGCAGAATACAGGAGGATTTGCAATAAATGGCATTTTTACTTTCTTTAGCAATGATTTGTGAGTAATATGATTTCTTGTCACTAGTTCTGTAGGTGAAGTCTCATGGCTAGACCCCTGAACCAGGAACAAAGATGAGAGGCTGATGTTTGTTGAAGGAGCAGCACCAAAAAACGCTATTAAACATGATGTGTTTCGTGTTAAATGATATCAAAAACCCTGTGGTCAACCAGCAAATCAAAAAGACAAAGCCACCCATCTTCGGTCTTTCATTTCCCAGAAGTCCAAAGGCTTTTTATTTCTTAGAAGCAAGAGTGGAAGGTGAGGGGAAATAAACAGGTTTCGGCCTGGGTTGTTCAAGCTCCAGACTTCCTTGAAAGGCAGGACAGGACTAGTCTGAATGTGATGAAGTTTGTGTATAATCAATAAAAAGAACTTGAGTTCTACTTGAAAGAGGGAAGAGGTCAGTGTGATAACCTTCACAGTTCTTTTTATTTATTATTAATACCTGCTTGCTGGAACTCCAGCAGCAAAATAAAAAAATAAAAAAAAGTAAGTAATACAAGGCAAAGCAGAGACTCCTTTCTCTACTCCCAACATCCAGCTGCTTTATGTTTCCTCCAACTCCATTTCTTCCTGTCTATTGTTCTTGAATCTCCTGGGACTGTGCTTAAGAAACATTGAGCACTTTAGGGAAGCAAAACACAGGTTTCCCCAAAAAGTGGTTTTAAGGAATAGTTAGTAAAACTTTGAAGGGAAACATTTGTGGTAAGGGATGAAAGGGTTCTTAAATTTTCTCATCTTCCATTACAGAGAATGCCTTTGTTTTATCACCTCAGGGCACAGGACAGGGATATGTTCCTTGTCTCAGCATCTAGTGACAATGTTGTCCCAGTGCTGGGTGCCTGTGGCTTCAAGGACTGTGTTTTGAGAAGGAGAAAAGAGAACCAACCATAGGGCACACAAATGCCTGATCTGCCTTTTGAAAGAAAAAGATCTGAGCCTGTGACAGGAGAAGGCTATCAACCCCACCAACAGCCTACCTGCTACTTCTGAGCTCAGGTAGGTCATGGCATCTCTGCACGGCCTTTAGCAGGCAGATATATGAAAACTGTGACTGTGCTCAGGGCCACCTGTCTGGTGCTGATCCTGAGATCATCTGAGAGCATCCACTCAACCTGTTACTTCCAGCACTTCCTGAAGTATCAGGATCCATCCTGCTTTCTTCTGACTGGTACTAGTTGCACAGAACCAGCTTTTCATTCTGAGCTGGATGACCAGCTGATGTTCTTCAGTGTGAAATAGCCAAGAAGTGCATTGTGTCTTCCTGCCATAAGAACACTACCCTAAAGCTAAAATAGGGTGGGTTTTTTTAGGTTCTTTATCAACAAAGAATGTCCCCAGGCACAAGTCAACTAAATAAACATATTTAGAAATTATATGCTTCCCCTAATCCAGAAGATCAATCAGATTCAGGGCCTGTAAGTGCTGTAGGGTTTGGTAGTTGGTTTCAATTAAAGGAGAGATAATCTTTATTTCTGCTTTTCCTCCTGTTCTGAGAAGTGTAAACACAACAGCAGCACTGAGAGCTTCTGTATGAACGTTCTCCACCAGCCTTACTGCTGGTACCACGTAAATTATTTCAAATTTAATAGTCCTATAAAGTAGTTATCAGCAACAATTTTAAAGGCAAGTCTTCTTCTCTTTTATCCTGGATGAGTTCTCCTCTGGCCATGCTGTCCATTCTCTTGCCTGGTAGGGCAACTCCCTCCAGCTTTTTGTTCTCTTCATCAGTATCCACTACCAGATACATTTCCTTCTATCAGCTCTTTCCTACAGGAGAAATTCTCCCATGTAAGGTGCTTGCCAATTATCACCTTCAGCTTTTCTTCATACACTAGAATGATTTATTATAGTTATTTCAACTGTCCCTACCCTTTGGCTCTCAAATTATTCTCTTTAATGTTTACTGTTATTATTTATATTATTGTAACTTCTAGTTACAGACTAGAACAAGGCTGTGTTTTGCATTCTGTGCTGCTTGGATTCTTGCGTGGGCTGTCTCTTTGTTATTTCCCTGAAGGACAATATGTGTACAAGCTGCAATTTTCCAATGTAGCACAGCTGTAGTTACCTTTGTAGACATACAACTGAATCCACAGGAATATTCAGTATTTCTTCACATGGCAACATCATAATATGAGAGCAGTGTTTGATTTGGGGCATCTGAACTGAGCTGGCTCAAATTTCTTGCCCCTCTGTCTTATAAGACAGTCATTTTAACATTCTCCCCAGGATTTCTTCTATCTCACATTTTTCTCACACTGTAGTAAGAAGTCCTGGCTTGCTTGTTGTTAAGAAAGAAGAGCAGCTTGGCCAGGGGCTCATTTGTAACCAAATCATCTCCTTGGAAACGCTTGGCTTGTGCTCTTTTGAGATGGTTGTTGCTGTCATCCTCCTGGTCATCCAAATGCACCCACATCATATTTTGATGCACCTGAAAGTCAACTCATAGTCCTGCGAAAGCCAGTAGAAAAATCTGTTGCCTTCATTTGGCCATAGACCAAACCCTAATTGGCATTTACACTTGTCAGCACACCGCTGAAAAACTGTTTATCTTTCAAGGAATATCAGATGCCACTTGCCACTTGAAAATACAAAGAGCACCCTTTCTTTGAAATGTAATCTTCCCATTATACAGCTCCAACATTAATGTCTATTATTTAGCACTTGCTTTTAACTTAAATTTTTACCAGCAGTTTTTAAAAACTATGCAGTTTTAATCTCAAAGAAAGTTTAAAGCAATTTTTTATTAGTGCATAACTCCAAAATACCACTTTGGAATGAAGAATTATCTCTCAAGCACTTACTAGATAGGCTTTACTTTTCTGTTACTTAATCTGACAGTATTTTATTAATAATCAGCCCTTTTTGTATTGCTATTATGCATTTTTTTCTATTAATGCAGTTTATATCTCCAGCATCACCATTATAAAGAAGACTATGAAATATCTCTCAGATATGCTGTGTAGGAATAAAGTAGATAAATATTGCTTGCAAATCACAGACGCTATTTTTTCCATTGAATTTTCGTGCTGTTAATAAACAGTGAAACACTTAATACCAATTCTAAGAAATATTACAGATGAGAATCAGAGTACGATACGGTCTTCAACCACTACAAGGGAAGAGAGAGGGAATAGGTACTTTTGTTTTATGATTTTTTGCATCCTTATAATCTGATGCTCAAAACAAGCTCACAGCTCGCTGTCTGCTTGTCTTCATTTGAGTACCATTGAGTTGGAGGAATACAACATACAGAAGCTTGAACCTAGATTTCCTTCTCTGTTTTGGATTTATCTTCAAAGCTAGCGCAGATCTCATTCTTATTCAATTTTGATCCAATCTAGAAATTTGCACTAAGTAACTTCATGATCTTGTTGAATCTAATAGGTTTATGCGGGTCACTGGTAAGCCTGTTAATGTTATATAGTACAACCCAATTCACTTCTCTGGTGATTCACACCACCACAAGTGGAAAAAAAAAAAACCAAAAAAAACTATGCTACAGAAGTCTAGTTTGAACATAGTGGCTTCTAGCTTTTCATTAGCTCATACTTCTGATCACCTCAGTGCATTTGGGTCATTTCATTGTCTACAGTGTTTGCCATCACTCCTCTGGAGTATAATCTGCAACCAGAATTAATACTGTATATATGCCTTCCTCCCAGTCATTAAGATTGATGAAGTAAAAACACTGCTGATACTGATGCTTTCTGGCATTCCACTGGGCAGTGTTTTCAACTGTGCTCACTGCACCACTGCTCTCTTACCCATACTTTGTTGTCTTGCTGGCATTTTTCCATCCCTGTCAACACCCGTCATGCTTTAGAGAATTATTTGCAGGGTCCATCTTACATCTAACAGAAACCTAAACAAACAGTCCCCCCCTCTTGTGTTCATTTTCAGAAGGATCTCTCCCCAGCCTCACACCAATTTGGAAACCCCTGCTGAGTAATCAAGCACTGTTTCACAAGCCTAGATGCCTGATGGGACATTATTTGCCTACAATCATGTATGAGGCCACAGGAGAGCTAAGACCAGAGCAGCTCTCCCATCCATCACTAGGAGCAGAAATTGGGCAGGCTAAGAGGTAATTGCCAGTGTCTCTCTTATTTCCACCTTTTAAGAGTAGTACCTCTTAAGGGATCCAATTCTGATCTCACAGTTTCAAATCAGAAATGAACCAGCTACAAACCATCCAGACAAAATAATTTTCCCATTTTTCTGATATCATTCCAGTGATGTGGGGTTTGTTTTTTCTAAACAGTGCCAATAAACTGTTTCTCCTTTGAGGCATGAAAGTATCACTCACCTAGATTCTCTGTTGAGCCCATAAAGGGTGACCTTCGTTGTAAATATTTATTTAAAAAGCTGATTCGGCAGAGGCTAAGCCATCTCCTTTTACTTTCAATGGGAATCTTCCCATTGACTTCAATCGTTGAAAATTATTAAGATTGAATTCTTACCACATGAGACCCATGAAACTGTAAGCTTTCCAAATCAGGCATATGTATAAAACCAGAATTTGCATCGTGGGAGAACGAAGTAAGTTCTGACAGACATTTTAATGCCAAGACAGATAAGTGAAATTATAAATGACTCAAGCCAATGCTTCATTAAACCAGCACAGAGATTTATGGACCCTCAAGAATACAGGGTTTTTCCACCTTTGCAAACATCAAAGAAAATCAGAGAAATACCTTTTCAGCTTAATCCTCATGACCACAAGTCCTGATGAATGGCCTAAGCAAGCACCAAGCACATCAACACAAAAGGAACCAGGTTTGACACAGAGAGCTGGATGATCATTAGCAGGAGTGATCAGTAAAATGCAATTCCACTATTTCCAGTTCAGTGTCTGCTTTATCTATTCCTTGTCATCAGCTCTACTGACAAGATCTTCATTGCTTCCTAATTGTTTGTCCCAGTTTTCTGCGCTTTTCTGTGAAAGGCTGGTTTGAAAAGAAGAGTTCAGTAACTCAGCTGTGTCATGTGTAACTCAGCTGTCACTCATTTTATTCCTTTTCCAGTTTACTAAAATGCCTGTTTTATCCCTCTTACAACTCCCTCGCATACACCCCAACATTTACTGCACTCTTAAAGCTCTCTCTCCTTGAAAATGGTAATTAATTTGTTCTGCTTTTTTCTCCTTATGTATCCTTTTTCCTACGGAGTTCAACCACTGCTATGACACTTCCCTGCCACCTTCCCAGGTTTCATGCACTCATGACTTTGGCTCTTCTTCACCTTTCAGTATTTGAATACTGTCTAATCCCCATGCCTCATACATCTACCGCTCTAGGATATTTCCTCTTCTTTTACCTCAGCATTTCTACAATAGTCACTCAAAATAATTTAAGACTGTGTCTTCAGCAAGATGGCATGGACATCTTCCAGTTCCACATCCCTCCCTCCAATACTGCCCCCATGTTTCCATATTGTTTTCTCCATAGTAGAGAATCCCAGGTACAGGTTTATGAAGAGCAGCCTCTGGCAATATAGCAGCAAAGGGGTCAGAGATGGGGCAATGCTACAGAAGCACTGCAAGAGGAACTGCTCTCTGGCTTTACCTTCTTTACCCTGCAATCAACGATGCAACGTTCAATTTAAGACTTCAGTTCTTTATCCAAAACCGTTTTAAACAAGCAATCTATCACCACAAATTTTAAACCCTGGGAAGCTGGGTGCAGAATTTCAGCAGAAATACATATATAATAAGCCTTGCTGCATCCTTGAGCCAAACCGGTGATGCAACCTCTGGAGTACAGCATGCAGCTGAGAAAAAGACAATGCAAATTTGGAGGAAATTCCCATGTGAAGAAATCGTGCAGTTCAGAACAGGGGCAAAGGCAGCAGGAATATGAGAAAGACATAAGGACTGCCAAACAGGCTGGAGATGGTGGGCTGGGAGCTCTGTTCCACGTGTCTCTCATGACAGGAGAACAAAGAGCCAGTTGATGGAATATTAAGAAGCAGCAAATTCAAAACTGATAAAAGGAACGACTTCTTCACAGTTTGTTTCACTGCCAAAGGAAACCTCCGAGGATGAGAATTTAACAAGACTGCCCAGGGACTAGCCACTCACTCAGATAACGAGAACACCCGCAAGAAGAGCAGTTAATGCCACAAACCCTTGGAAGAGCCATCACACACCACATACCAGGCCTTAAAACAATTCTCTCAGAAAACAGAGCGCATTAGAGAATAAGTGGGAGGGAGGGGGTGATGGATTATCCTACATCTGCTTGTTTTGCACAGCTTCTGTCTTCTTTAGGAGCATCAGGCAGACACCATAGTCTAAGACCCACTCTAACCCAGGCTATTATATTGCTGCCACTACTCGGTGTCCCTTCCCTCCCCTACTCCACGTGGTTAAAACTTATTTAAACTTAACAGCCAAATTTCACACAAAAAAACTCAAAACTATTTTCTCCCTGAAAAGTTAAAAATAAACTCATTTTTCTTCCCCGTTTTCTGTAGGAGCTTATGGTGAAACACTTTAAATAAAACATTTACTGCAAACACAGGTGCTAGTAAACAAAATACGTTGGTATTCACTCTGGAACTATTTACAATGCAAGGGGCGTGGGAGAGAACGAATGTTTTAATAAAACAATTGTTTTTCATGAAAAGTAGCCCATTTTTGTTTGGTTGGTTGTTTGTTTTTTAATGAGAAAATAAGAACGACTTTTTTCTAAAAGACCCTGAAAAACCTTGATCAACTCAATTCCCAAAGACAAACCCAAACAGCCCTGCTAGGGATTAGCACAGCTAGGAGACAGCAGCAGCATCCCAGAGCAGGAATGGCCAAGGGACCAACACCGACAGCCTGAAGGATGTTTGAGCCATGGGGAGCTGAGGACAGGCGAGGAAGCCACATCCAGCAACTGCTGCCAGCAAAACCCATTGAAAAGCACTATTTGACATGGAAGGGAGTGGGACATGATGTCTACTCCTTAGGGTGGCTGGAGGCTGTGCTGGGGCCGGCCCTTGTTCCTCTGCAGTCACAGGGACAGCGGTGGCAGACAAAGTGCCAGCATATTCAGGATTAAACTGATGAGATGGAGTCGCTGGCAGCAAACACATCACTCAGCCCCGGCACTCTGAATATGTGCTCCCCCGCACTCCAGCTGAGTTCTGGAGGGAGGTGAGGAAGGAGCAAGCATTAGCAGAGCCTCTAATGGGGGAGGAACGGGGAGTTCATCCCTGTGGTGCATGCAGCAGGCTGGGGAAAGAGCTCAGCCCGTCTGGTACAAGCTGAATCGCTTTAAGATTTCCTCTGTCTGCCGTTATCCCCGTCCCTTTGCTACATGTTAATTGAACCTTTCTTTTTTCCCTTTCTGGCTGAAACATCTGTTTTTAGTGCTCGCAAACAATAAACCCTTTCTTTTTTCTCTGCTCACTCGGGATGCAAATCCGCACTGAAGGGGAAATAGGGGGGAAAGGGCTGCACACCACGTTCCCAGCATTAGCATAAGAGCCGTGACTACAGCTCAGTGCAGCTCCGTGCTCAGCAAGCCCAACCTGCCTGCAGGAGCCAACCCAACCTGGAGCCTCTCACCAGTGCCCCACAAACCTGTCGGTGGGCTCGCCAGGGTGCTGAAAGTTGGCTCGTCCCCCGCTGTCAACACAGCTGACAGGTTTCTTAAGAAAAAGCAAGCTGTAGCAGCGAGGATGCCTAACACCTTCACTCTGCTATCAAAAAGTCACATAAAATAAAAGACTTGTATGTAAAACTGGCCACAAGCCTTATCTCACGTACACACCTGAATGCATCTCAGCAAGCCAGACTCCTGAGAGCATTAACTCCTGAAACACAGCAGCCAGTTGATCCAGCCTAGGCTGTGACTATCAGTCCCCAGAAAACAATCTCTTGGGTGACTGCACGCTCAGCTGGACTGCTGGCTCTACCCCATCTGCTTGCTGGCCTTCACACCTGGAGTGGGCAAGTCCAGCCTGAGCTCAGTTTGTGGGCTGTCCTAATCCTTGCGTGACACTAACGGCTGTCACGAGGGGGTAGCACCCCCAGGAAAGCACCTCTGCATGAACCTCAGGCTCTTACTGGCATGGATGCTGCTTATTTGTGCTTAAAGTGGTGGGTGGGAGACAGCAGACGTGCCTTTCTACCCCTTCACACCCCTGTCATGCATTTGTTTCTCCAAAGCACCAGTGCCACCTCCTTTAGCCAAATTCTGCCTACAGCAAAGGCTGGACACAAGGTCCCAGATGAAACACAAACACTGAGGAACAAATACAGGCTCTAGGTTCAGCCCCTCCCAAGACCTTCAGTGTCTGCCACCGAGACAATATTAATTCATATGCTGTCATAGTACAAACCAGCAGCTGTCCACTAGCCTCAGTCTGTGAGTGACGGGGAACAGATAAAGGTATTATCACTGAAGAATCCAAACCCATCTTTCAGAACCACATGCAAGTGAGATGGCCACATTCGGCTGATGCTTAAGACTCAAAAGTGACATTCAACTAAATTTTCCCATTTCTGACAAAAATAAGGTGTTACAACCACAAGCTGTTTCAGTAAAGCCTCCTCAACAGATAATCGGATTTACATAATTGGGTGCTGGTGGGACTTCAATAAATCATCAACGTGGCAGTGTGTTCATTACAGCCACGCAGAGTTACTGCTTCCCCAGATAGTTCCTGGAGCCCAAAAATACACCAAATACAGCTGAGAGGGAGACGGATACACAGCTAGTGCTTGCAGGCAGGAGAAATACAGACAAGCTACGGCTAATTGCCACTAAGGCCTATGAGCTTGGTGGTCTGATAATGGTCTCCTCAGGCTCAACCACAGGTTCACCTCTAGCCTAGGCCATGTTGTAAGACAGTATAGATCTGCACCAACAAACCTTGTGCTGATATTTCTGGTCTGTCACTGCCATGGAAAGCCCAAATGCCACAGAAGGAGGAAGAACTTCTATTCCTACTCACAAGTGATTCTTCCAACTCATCCAGCAAGAGGGGAAATTGTGTACCTCCATCCCAACAGCAGAACAAACGATTGGAAAATTGTACTGACCATTCGCTTTTCCACCAGACCTAGGCTTCTCTGCACCTAAAATAAGCTGTGGTTCAAAGCCTCTTTGGAAAAAGGTGCTTCCTAAACATTTGAAAGTGGGGAAAAGTCATTTTCCAGGAGGGTAGAGCTAAATCTGGGAGAAGGACAGAGGCTGTCAATGTCTTCGTAGTACCTAAATATGGATAATGCCACATGCCAGGGACAAGCCGTGTACAGCAGTGATTTGTGAGCTGGGAAATGGGATTGCCAAAAGAGATGGAACAGAAATGAGGTTTTAATCCCCCAGTCCAATCTTCCCTGATACTGGCTGTCTGCAGGAGCAGGATTTTATCAGTACAGCCCACAGGGAACTTTTCTGACCTTCAGTTTACTGGAGCCTGGCAGAGCATTGCACTTCTCAAAGATGTGTGAAGACAAGTTTTCAAAATACACAGATGCTCCTGTGAGCTAGAGCCATAGCACAACACAATACACACCAGAACATATTGTGAAGAGCAGACTGAACTCCACAGAGGAAGTCTGTGCACAGCTTACAGGTCCTGCAAATTCACAGGAACAGGTACATCAACATTTTCTACACTCTTCATTGCCAGTGAGCTTACAAAGTCAATTGCCTTGGGATCTGTGTATTTTCCAGGCTAGATGAAAACAGCCTTCCCTATTCTCTTTTGGAGGCCTCTCCAGGTTAAAGAGGAAGAGAAAACTGTGTATAAGACCCACAGCTATACCACACAGGAGACCGATGTGTTTGCTTGAAAAATTAGATTTGCTTGTATGGCACAGCCTCCTCCAAGAGCTTTCTATACCTGATCCCACCCCCCCAGCTCAGGCCTCTGCCTGCCTGTCTGCCAGAGAGACAACACAGCACTAGCACTCTCAGCTGCCAAAGCACATTGGCCTGGGACTTCATTTCTCTGTATCACAAGCTACCAGCAGAAACCTTGTCATTGCAATTTTTCACATATTTTCTTCTTTTCTGTTTGTTTCCTTTTTTTATCTCTCTGAAATCTCAACTCCCCAGATCGTGGCCGCAGGCTATTACGAGAGTGGAACAAAACTTATTCTCAGTCCTAAGCAAAATGAGTAAGGTGAAAGAAAACAGGCATAACAAATATAACAGTTAATGTTTAGAGTGATAAGTATCAGAATTTCTGCCCACCTCAGATATGGAGGGGCAAGAACATGAGAAGTGTCTCACAGATGGTGTCCACCCTCAGTAAGCATCTCCACTGGTGGCTTTGTGTGAAGAACGGCAGGGGGCAGGTCCATCCAATTGCCATGTCCGTGATATTTCTATCTCATATCATGGCAAATTTCAGTTAAAGAGGTTTCATCCCACCTTCAGACTTAGAATTAGAACCGCCAAATCCACCGTGTACACGGATAGGTGGCTGTGAGCTCTATAGGAAGTCTTGCAGTGAATGGCCCACAATGAGATGTTGAAGAGATGCATATAACTGTGTTTGACTAACAGGAGCCACTGTTCTTCCATGCAATGTCTGTGAAGGCAAAGGGACCAGTACAAACAAGGAGATGCTACAAAAGGAAAGAAAAATGAATGCTCACCCATCTCCAAGGAGTGAGTCTCACAGCAAAAGAACTCCAAAGGATCTCCTCCTGGAGATCCATTCTCAGTGGCAGTCAGCCCCTAAATGAGGTCTAATTGCTTTAACCTGTGTTCCCAGGGCTGACAGGGTTTTTCCTTCAGGCGCTCATTCACTGGTTCAGGCTGTGACTCAGCAGTCCCCATACAAATGTCCAACAAGGAGCAAAGCAGAGGGTTAACTCTTTTATTTTCTCCTTTTTCTCCTTCCTTCCCTGTTTTCTTCCATTTGCTTTTCTTTTCCTTCTCTCTCTTTTTAACATTTCAGATGAAACAAGGCTGATTATTCCACCAGCTGAGTAAACTTTGAGAGCTTTAAGAAAAACAAATAGTAAGTTTTGCTCACCAGGTGGGTTCTTTCTCCCTTCTCAGCTCCAGTTGCATCCCTAATTTAGAATCTGCAGCCTGTTAACGAGCACAGAAGAGACACAGGCCCAGTGCAGAGCATCCCTTTCTAAACACAAACACACACACGCTTCCAGATGTTTCATCTTCTTAATAATGTCTCACGTCATGTGAAAAGAAAGGCTTCGGATCTGAAAATAACAAAATGGCCCATGAGAAGGGTACTTAAAGCACCGGTGTTGGGCTGGCAGCTTTTTATGTTTGTTTGCTTAAACCTGAAATATTATGCAGAATCAAACCCTTGAAAATTTCTTATTTCCTTGCACCAAAAGTGGTCTCCAAAGAACTGAGCAAAATCTGCATATTAAATCAAATGTATTTTCCTGCCCACACCTTCTCCCCACTCTAACCTCTCTTACACAGACACACAACTGCTTTCCATAGCAAGGCTATAATTTAACAGCTAATGCTTTGCATGAGTACCACCCCTTCCCAAATTCTCCTGCTTTTCAGTTTCTATTCAAATTCAAAGCCAGATTATTTTAGCTCTACAGACCTGGAAAAAAATGAAATGACAATATTTGAAGAAGCTGCTAGTAGTTCTTTTCCCCCTTTCAGTTCACACCTAGGCAATGTCAAGTGTAAGTCTATTCTTTATGCCTGCAGATACAGAGACAGTTGGGAGCTCAATAAATAATATTCCAGGGATGAAATGACCTATTTTAGACATGAGAAGGGATTTAATTCTCTGGTGAGCACCCAGAGATGTGACTTAAAAAAAAAAAAAAGAAGGCACAAATGGCAAACATGGCCCCAAAAAGGGCTGGTTGCCATCCTGGCAACAACCTCTGCAGTCACACCAATGCAACTGGTCCAGGTTGTGGCTTGGGACCTACCCAGTTAGGCTGAGATACGTCATGTCCCATGTCTACCTGTGGAACAATTAATTAGTAGGCAGGACAAGGTTGTAATGCAACAAGGTTCAGCCTTTACACCTTTGCACGCTGCACACCATGACAGCCAACATCTCATGGAAGTGAGGAATACAGATTGATTCCTACTCTATGCACTTAAATATCGCTGTGCTCCAACAGCGAGTGGAAGGGAAGTCCTGTATGGAAACACAGCCTCAGATAGGGAAACAGCTCCTCTCTCCTTCTCAAAGCCAAAACAAGCACTTCTCCACCAGGCCAAACAATCTGTGCCTTCGCTGTTTAATGCTGAATGATGCCAAGGCAGGGAGGCCTTATGCAGCATTCTTTATGCTTTACACAAGGAGTGCCAGCCCCAAGCTGTGGGGTACAGCAGCGAAGATGATCAAGATGATATACAGTGAGGGGAGTTGGGAAAAAAAAACAAAACTAGCAGCATCATAATCAACACCAGGTGTAGGCCAATTAAACAGCCATTCCTGTGTGCTCACAGGAGGGCACTCACTCACAATTTACCCAAACAAATCCACGCTTAAAAACTCTCTGGAGTTTCAAAGAAAAATCACGTTTCTCTTCAGGGCTCTTTAAAAATATTTGAGAGCACTTTCATCTGTACACATCAGCTTTGCACACCAGAACCAGCTCTCTCTCAGCCCAGAAGAACCGATCAGATTGGATTAAAGTGCTGGCAGATGCCTGCTCCCTGCAAAGAAGCAGAAGAGTCCTTCTTCCCCAGCTCTCCTCCTTCAGCTACCTCTTCTAATCCCCATCTGACTTTCTTCAAGGCGGTGCTGGCTTTCGGCTTGTACTTTCAAAAGGCATCTTAGGGGCAGCTAGGTGCTCAAGTCTGATTTATTTATAGGATCCAGGCACTCAGTTCCTAGGCTCCTTTGAAGCCCTCCAAGCTTCAGTAGTATATGTATTCCAAGTACAGTTTTCTTTCACTGTCTAACTGTTTGATGTGTATGGAGGTGCACGTCAAACTGGACAGAGTTCTACTGTGTCACACCAGGACATGTTGCATACCCCCCCTCCATCCTGCCCCGTGGAGCTACTCAGGTCTCCCACTGAGATACTGGAGCCCATCTTGCCATGTCTGCTATTTGATCAACCCCTACCCCAAAAGCCACTTGGGTGGATGTGCACCTCAGGCCAACCTCACTTCCAAAGCAACATGCCAACCAACTTGTGTCACCTGAGCAGGGTTCATAGTTCAAAAGCCACTTGTAGCAAAATTCCCCTCATGTTGGACTGCTGGAACTAGTTAGCTTGATTGAAACCTGGGATAAATCCTGAGTTCAACTATGTTACTGTCCATTATAACAATCACTTGTGTCCATAGAAGAGTTCTCCAGTGTCTTCTCAGGATTCCCCAGTTAACCCTTCATGGAGGGCTCTCCAGGAAGCTCTCTGCTCATGGGAAAGGTGAGTAAATGGGTAGCATAGTGTTTCCTAGGGTTTTGCCTTTCTCCTTACCTTACCAACAAATGCAGTTCTTAGGGTGACATACAAAGGACTGCAGCACCAGCAAAACAACCCCCAGGAGACTTCTGGAGCATAACCAAGTAAGGATGGGACAAAATAAGAACTGCTTTAGGCTCACAGGACAGCTCTGTGGGAGCCAGTGTGAGGGCTAGAATTCCTCCATCCACCATCCTGCTTTTCAGTTGATAAAATCCTCCTGTGTTGTCCTTTGTCAAATGCAGTTGAACCCTCTTCCCCGTACATTTCTATAGCAATAAATCCCATCATCTCATACTGACAATTGATTTTGCATGTGTAACTAACAGGCGTGGCAGGAAAAGGGTAAAGTGTCATCCTCTGGGTCTAGACGTGAATTTCAAGGCTGCCTTCAACTATAAACAATTATTGATTATTCACTTGGAAAGTCAAAGGCAGAGAGGGCTGATGCTAGCTATATAAACCTTGGCAGAACATTGGATATAGATGCTGGACTGCCTGATAGCATCTGAGCACGCGTTGATCTTTGACCTTGACCCTATAATAACTGAAGGGGTTCAGGGCCCCTCTGAGTCCCACCACAAAAAAAAAAATAATAAAACAAAAACCAACAATAAAAACAAGAGAAGTTTTAGCCAAGGGAAGAAGGAGATGTGCATACTCACTCCCTGGATTCCTCCCGTTGTTTGTGGTCCTCAATAGAATTACAAAAGACAATCATCTGGCTGCTGTACTGCTTAATGCTGGTCGTCAATCCTCTTTGAGGTTGTTGATTGTCATCAGGAAGGATGAGGCTGCCTCTGCCACTTAACATTAGGATTTAGCACATCAAATGTCATCATCTTTTTAGTTTTTATTTTCAAGGGATTTCACCTCTAACTATATCATACGAGGGAGAAAGAAAGTATGTTTAGCACGAATGAAACTGCCTGAAAGTTCTCCTAAGGGCTTGAAATTTTAGAAACAATTCCAGATTAAAGACACAGCTCCCTGAGCAGCAAAATCAGTGAAGCTGGGCACTTGATGGATTAATGTCATAGGACTCAACACCCCTTTACATTTTCTGATACCTGATAAGAGCTGAGCTAACATGGCAGCTGGGGACATTATTAGGGCTCCTCCCCTTTTCCATCTGCTTTCATGAAATCCATGGCAATTTAAAATTTTTGACAGATTGACCCATTGACCAAGTTTGTTTGATGCAAGCCGATGGGTTCAGAGGTTACTGCCTGCAGTCTGATAGATGCCTGGACACTGTATCACAGATATCTCCTGAGTTCACTCTCTCTTATCATGCCTATGCTTTTGTAAGAACGTGCATCGAGCACGCCCTGCCCCTGCAAAATGCTGACACATTCAACTTGTGCCAGGGCTGAACTGCTACCCATTCAGCACAAAGAACTCACCATTAGCACCGCACCGGATCCACAGGGCAGTTCAGACTTCTACAGCCTGGGAAGAAGATCCTTACAAGTTGAATCAGCAGGATATGCTCAGAAGAGCCGTCTCTGTCACTGGGGACGAGCGAGATGACAGATGTTATATGAGGCTGTGGCTGAAAGAGGAAAGAAGCAATATATATGTATATCTATCAAACAGCCTGACTTGTGCAACTAATAACACCAGAGATTAGATCAGTTTTACTAATGCTCATTTCTGCCGTTTCCTTGGGCTTTTTATATTCCCTTTGGCTTGGAGTATGTAAATAGACTGATTACCTGCCTCTTGATTCTGTTTCCAAAACACCACCTTTGCATTGCCTTCGCCGGGGAAAGAAATAATTGATGGGGTAAAACCAGTTATATATCTCTTTATTATTATTTGATGGCAGCATTTCCATCATTGTTATGATTGATCAAGCCTTTAAGTCCTGTTCAAAACCTACATCTTTCCTCAGTTCCTGCCACTGTCCATGTACGCACAGGGAGTTCATATCCAGCAATTCTTTTCTCCTTCTTTTTGCCTATTCCTTTGACAGGGGCTGTCAGAAGAGGTTTCCATCTGCTTTCCAGAGCTGAGTAACCAGTTCATTATAAAGTCAACATGACAGGTTGCGGAAAATAGAATGAACACCTTTCCATAACCACCGTATTTATGCAAAGAGAAATCAGTCTTCAGTGGGGCTGCTTATTTTTGCAGATGTCCCTGGGCCGTGAAAACAGCACAGACCAGAGAGAGTAAAAGGGTTTTTGTTGTTGGTGGTGTAGAAGATTGCAGCTCGAGGGAAAAAAAAACGTTGGACATTAAAAAATAAAGTACGCGTTAGAGGAATTTCAGAAGATTAGAGAGAAAGTGTCTGATCTAAATGGGCAAAAGCAGTCCTGTCCTCAGACAGCTGTCTGTTTGCCCAGCTTTGAGTTTGAGATAATTGAGGTTTCATTGGTCTGAAAGCCTTGGGAAAAATATTTAAAAAATAGACAAGAGAGAGACAATTTCCAAGACTCGGAGGTCCTCACTTGCAGAGATAAGGCTGTGGCAAGGTCAGGTGGATTTGGGATCCCCTACCAGGCACTTTAATTAGTGACAGTTACATCTCTATCAGGAATTGCTTTCCTCTGTGGTGTGGCTATAATGTACTGAGCCAACATTTGCCTTGAGAAGAGTGGCTAAGCAAATAAATGTACATCAGTGGGCTGGTTTGGCAAAAGGAAAATTTCATTGTACTCTTTTCCTGGAACCTTCTGGCTAGCATTGCCCTTTCTCATTTCCCTTAATCCCTGTAGGGCAAATTCTGCAAGCAGCTTGAATGCTAGAGACGACAAAGGTTAATGAAACTCGTCCTAAAATGATACACACAGCTCTGATTTTGGGACCAGATTCCCTCAGAGCAGGATTTGCTTAGATGTGAGGCCTATCTGAACTGACAGGAGTCCACACACCCAATGGAAATCAGGATCACAGAAGCACAGAATCATTAAAATTGGAAAAGACCTCTAAGATACCCAACTCCAACCATCAGCCAAACCCCACTGTTCTCACTGTGTCCCTCAGTGCCACATCTCCACAGTTCTGGAACACCTCCAGGGACAGTGATTCCACCTCTCCCTGAGCAGCAGCATCACTTGAAGAAGTGTGCTTTTTCTTGCTTTAACACATCCCTGCCAACTCAGTGAGCAGGGAAGGTGCTATGAGGATGCTCACATTCTGCAGTAAAGGAATGCTTAGCGCCCAGCAGGATTGGTGCCCTGAACATTCTGAGATTCAGCCGGAGATCTAGCCATCTGCAGAGCACACTGCACAGCTGCAAATGGGGCCCTGGTTATCCTGAGGATGTGAAGTTCAACACACAGTGAAATCTTAATTTCACAGAGATTTCACAGCTGAAAACACTCTCCCACTACAAATAAATACGCAAGAGTTAAGTCCGTGCATCAAGCACAGTGAACACTTCCAGAAGGATTCCTCTGAACTGCGGGGTGGGTCTGTGTGCCCACCACGATGTGAGAAAACAGCTCAGCGGGACAGCCCACATTTCAATAATGTCATCACATTTTGCTGGACCCATCTTGACTTGTTTATGTCTGAAATTGACATATTTTATTGGGTCTAAGTAGTATCATAAAAACAATAAAAAGCAGCACTGACATTTTCTCCTCCCCTGCTGTCTCAGCCACCACAACCCTAACCTTCTCTTCTCTGTATCCAGTTTGTATTTCAAAAGAAAAGAACCTCAAGAAATTTTTTTTGCTCCTCAAAATTCGCTGCCACTTGAAATGTTGGAAGACTTTTTTGGAGAGGGTAAAATGACCACAAAAAAGTGATATTTCTTCAGCAACTCTAAGGTTTTACTTAAATTAGAAATATAAAATGAAACAGAATAAGAAGTTAAAGGAAGAAAACAATAATAATAATAGTAATAGAACAAAGAAGATGGAGAAATGTGTGTGGTAGCAACTTTACCTACCTGAAGAAAACCAGTGTGGATGGCCCATGAAATCAGGCTTTTATCACTCCAAAACATGACTATTTTTATCACATAGATGTGATCACACGCCAGACTTTAGCTAGTGCATAATAACTTCTAAGTCTCCCTGTCCTAAATCCCTTAGGAATGGAAAAATTGACTCTACCTGACCATGTCCATGTGCTTTAAAATCCATCAGGTACCACCACAGTCTCTGATCACATCAGACAGTGTGAGTCAGACCAGGTTAGTGATGCAAACAGGAACCATCTGACCTCGGGAGTAATCTGAGCTGCAGTTGTGGTTATGTTAATAAGTGTCACTGTTTCTATTGGGTCTCTTTGTCCTCCAACACAACAACAACAAAAAAAAAAGAGTTAGTGTCAAGGGGAGTGATGGGATGCTTAAAACAAAGGTCAGTTCTCTCCTACATATACCACATGGTAAGAGAAACCAAGTTCACTCTGCTCCAAATACATGACTGGGTGCATATTCTGAGGTTCATGAAGCAAGCTTTCTGATATCAAATGAAGCCTGCCCATTTAGGGAGGCACTGGCACAGGCTGCCCCAGAGAGGTGTTAGTGCTCCATCCCCATTGACACCCAAGGTCAGGCTGCTGGGGCTCTGAGCATTTGTTGGAGCTGTGGGTGTCCCTGTTCATTGCAGGGAGTTGGACTAAATGGCTTTTAAAGATCCCTTCCAACTCAAACAATTCTATGATGATAATAACCAATCTGGAGGTCTACTGGTAACATGTGTAAAACACCCTGAATCCTTTTTAATAAAGTATGTTGTGCACAGACGTATCTTAAACATATTATTTCTCTTACACTTGTTTCTTTGCACTAAGTCTGTACCAGAGACACTCGTAAAGGGTTAAAGTAATAAAGCAAGCAGAATGCCTATAGGCAGCCAGTTCATTTCCCAGTATCAAAGATATTTATACTTCCTCTATGCCTGAGTTATTGTGATAAATATGTTGAGGTTGTATTATTAGTAAGATAGTTGCAATCTCATGGAACTACTTGCTGTAATACAGAATTCATGAGCTCCTGGCAACAGACTGCATTAAACCACTTAACAGAGGTCACTTCTCCAAAGTTTAGACATTTACATTCTAACCAGCAGCCTGGCTGCAAGCTGCGATTTATCCTCCACCACTCAGGCACTGACCAGAGGTTGCTGGGAGCTGAGGACAGTGGCAGGGCCACCTCCTGCAGACCTGCAGGATGGAAACAAGATGAAGAGTTGGCTTGCACAGTGCTGAAAATGACATTTCATTCCTCTGCTTCAGCAATATACTAAGCTGCAGCTGCGAGGTGCAAAGAGAGGGACTCCATTTCTCTTGCTGGTTTAACAAGACCAAAATGCACATACAAATGTACACACACGCTTCAGTGGCCAAAGAAATGAAGGCAGTGTATCAGTAGTGCTTTGATCACTTAACAAGAGACTGCATTTCAATCTGCTAAATGTTTCCACACCTGGTCCTCTGCTGTAAATGTCCCAATCCCACTAGGGAATGGCCTCAGGTTGGGCCAAGGGGAAGTTCAGGTTGGATATTAGGAAAAACGTTCTCCAGAAGAGCAGTGATGCACTGCCACTGCTGCCCAGGGAGTGGTGGGGTCAGCATCCCTGGATGTGTTCCTGAACCATGGAAATGTGGCACTGAGGGATGTGGTCAGTGGGCAGTATTGGTGGCAGGTGGATGGTTGGACTAGATAGTCTTAGAGATCTTTTCCAATCTTAATGATTTTATGATTCAGGAGAGCGTATTCAGTAGATGAGCTCCCAAGCAAAGAGCAGTGCCAGATGTGTCCCCTCGGGGTGTGACTGCTCACAATCTGCATCCTGAGCATCATTCCCTCACAGCCTCTGGCTGCAAAGGTCTGAGCCTCCTCCAAAGTTGCAAAGATAGGTTGTTTCTGCCAAAAGGAAGAATTAAAGAGAGAGAGAGAGAGAGAGAGAGAGAGAAAGAGAGATTTATTTATTGGGGAAAGAAGATTTATGGGGAAAACAGTGGTAATAAATCACCATTCTAAAGTTTGGGCTTTTTAAAAAAAGAAAAGGATTAGTTCATAAAAATGCAACCGGTTAAATAATCTTTTTTTTTCCATTACATAAACACATTCTAAAAATAATTTTATTGGAACAAAAATATCTGTAACAGCTTGACCTATTTATCATTTTAACATATATCCACAGTCTCGATAAATTTATTAAAATGTTATATCCCATAATCTGCCTGATCAAACTCAGATAAATCATTGTACTTTGAAAATCTTGTTAACAAGCAATTAATCACAGCTCCTGAGTGCAGCAAGGGAGCTAATTTTGATATTTGCTTTTCTTGGTGGCATAGGTAATGCATCCTCCAGAGCTCTCAAGTCCTTCTTTTAGATCAGCAGAAGTCAGGTATAATTTGTAGAGATGAATCTTTTCACCCCCCCCCCCACCAAAAAAAAAACAACAAAGACCTCATATAAATGCCTGTATTCAATCAACATTAAAAACGATTAATAATAAATACAAAACAAATTGAAAATTCTCCTTATATATTCTGACTTCCACTGTCTATATCCAGCAACTTTATTTCTAATACCCTGCTTTTCAGCATCACGTTGATTTGAAAACATCCAAGTTAATGGGGGATATTTGTATTCCAGATGCAGTCTTCTCTAAACTGTGTATAAAACAAAAATGCTATTCTGGATACAATACAGAAATAACATTTATTTCTTTCTAGGATCAAATGGCATTGCAGCAGTCAGGGCACATCCCTGCTGTCTTAATCCCCACCTGTTGCTATCAGGTTAACTCCTGGTTTGATGCAACCATGTTATTTAAGATTTCCTTTTCCATTTATATCTATCTATATATATATATATATATATATAAACTAATGAAAACCACTCAGTAATCTCCTCTCTGTTTCCTAATATCATAAATAATTGATCATACTGATAAAACATTTTGGCTGGGCCAAAATATCTAATTTAATCTTCAGAATTACTCAAAGCAACACTAAGGGCTCAGCATGCAGCCAGTTTCACAGGGGCCATTAAACTATCATTGTGGTCTGGCCATTTGTTTGAATAAATTGTTTGTGTTTGTTATCATTTCTTAGTAAAACTAATTAAGGAACTAATTGATTGTTTTGTTGTTCTACTAATTAACTCCATATGGTGCACATCTCCATGGAGATACTGTATGAGTTATTGAAACTTTGGTGATTTAATGCGTCACTACTGGATTCAGGGACAATTCTTTAAATCTAAGCATCCTTTCTTTTTAAGTCTCCTTTTCAGATGTGCTTTCTAGCTGTTCAGCTCTGTCTTTGGTTATAAATGTCCAACAGCATCCAACTGCACAAAACCAAGACATCTGAAAGGAAAGCCAGACAAAGAAGGAGATGTGGACAATTACTATGAGAGGGCTTTATTCTGTGAATAAATGAGGACATGTTGGCAACTCCGCTTCTTTCTTGGCTTCAGGCTACTGAGGGTAAACTCTTCAGGTTCACTCAGTAGTCATCAGTGCAAAGTGGTTCTGCAAAACAGCAATTCAGCTGTAACCTGGCTTCTGTTCCAGCTTCTAGAAGAGCCATCCTTCTGTCAACATAAAAAGCCAAGGAAGATGTGCACATAAATAAGTCCTTCAGGAAAACTCTCAAATCAGTTAAATCAGAACCTGTACAAACGAGTCTCAGAAAAGCATCTAACAGTGCTATTTATGTTGTTCCGTGGGCAACTCCTGATCCTGGGATCCAGAAGTCAATTTCAAATGCCACCTTTGCTACAGTCACCATCAAATTTATTGAGTCACTTTGCACCTTAGTTCCTCCTACAAGAAGGGAGATGTTACCACTTCTTTTCTCCAGTCTTTCTGGATTTTGTTTGAGAAAGAAAATGAGTTGGGAAACACTTTATATTCCATTTGTACAGATCTGCCATATGGTATCTAAAGACCCAGAGCACCAGTGTAGCAGAAATTATTCATGTTTCTTGGAACAGGGAAGCTGATCCTATGTGTCCCTGGCTATTTTTACCCATTGTAAGTCACAGCCTGATTCCTGCTTTTGGGTCACAGTGGTAAGAATTGAATCCAGGA
Organism: Callipepla californica brunnescens; assembly: GCA_023055505.1. Taxonomy (NCBI): domain Eukaryota; kingdom Metazoa; phylum Chordata; class Aves; order Galliformes; family Odontophoridae; genus Callipepla; species Callipepla californica. Next base: position 5,730,760 of record JALIRH010000028.1, on the reverse strand, counting down.
CCTCTGATTTTAAAAAGCATTAGGTTTGTCATTCAGTCAGCTCTAAAGTTTGAAGGTAGAGCCATCATTCTATCAGACTAAATTAGTGTGATTATCCCTTCTATTGAGGATATGGCAGCAGCTGCTAAGACAGTCCTGTGGCTAGCTCACACAGACTCAGGTTTTATGCACCAAACCACGTGTGCTCTGAAAATTAGGTTCAAAAACTAATTTGTACCCAAAAGAATTTTTTGGTGAATAAATAAACACAGCATGGGGTTAATATTCAGAGCTCTCTTTAGTGGCTGGCTTTGATGAGAACGGCTGGATAAATCCCTTCAAATTTCATCTGCAGTTCAGTTTAATGATGATGAGAGACCAGACTGGACATAGAAGAATTGCCATAGTATTTCAAGGTTTCAAGCTGTCTAGCTCAGACATAGAGGGCTGAGTGCATAAGCACCGTGTTAAAATGACTTCCCTGGGGTCTGCGCTTGATGATGTGAGAAACCTTTTGAGTTCCAGTGATCCCAAAAGCTGTGCTGGCAGATGCTTTAACTTCCAGTAGTGACACCTACGTCTGCAAGAAGGCAGACAAAAAGCTTGGTCCATTGAGTTTGCAGTGAAGCACCTGGACAAAACACATTTGTATTCTTAGTCATGTCCTGAGCCAGAAAAGGAGCTAGATTTGGAATGCTAAAAACCTTGGTTAGATATCTTTGTAGTCTCAGTTTTCTTAGTGCCTGAGATCACTCCTTCTTGAGTCCAACTATTCAGGGGGTTCCCTGAAAGCTGCAGATCCTACAAACAGGAGTGAACATTAAGTTTTCTGATGGCCTTTTTCCCTAAGGAAATGGGATTATGTACTCTGTTTGCCTGTACTCACTCCCAGCAATGATGTGGGAACTTGTGGGCCATTTTTTAGCCATCTGTACAAAAGGTAAAGCACTTTGAGACACAATGAGTGCTTGGCAGTGAGGGACATCATCAGTGGGCATGGTGGTGGGGTGGTGGTGTTTGGACTTGGTGATCTTAGTGGTCTTTTTCAACCTTAATGATTCTATAGCTGTGATTCTATTGACTCGTAGATTTTGTGAAGCTAGATGGCTGATCAGGAGAAAGTGACCCTACACTTTCACTGAGGGATTGTCTGGAATACAAAGTCTACTGTTGGGTGTCATAGAATCCACATACAGCAAAGCCATCCTGAAATTCTCAGCTAAAAGGGACTCACAAGAGGACATCAGAGAGATCAATACAGGCACGACAGGCACCCTTCCTCAGTGTCATGTCCTTCTGTTTTGTTTCCATATAACTTTCTAACTCCTGTCCTTGAAGGGAAAGTAACAGAAGTCCAAAACAGAGTGCACTCTAAGAATTCAAAATGCTGAAACCAAATCCTGAAAAAATTCTGATCTGCATATATATTTGTGTGTATCTGTAAACAAACAAACAAACAGAAACATCTGAAGATAGACTTAGGTTTGGGGAATTCTAGGAGTATGAGCTGATTCGCGATTTGAACACCAGGGGCTGGCGGTTTTGGATCTCAGTTTTGCGTTTGTGAGAGCATTCACTCCTGAAGTTGCCACACTGTCCTGGACTAAGAGGAGAGTGAGCAACAAGCACAACCTGTCATATGCTAAGAACTTGTTTCAGGTTGCTGTCATCTCCACAGCACCTGACTATAGTCAGTAGAACCTGCAATAGGAAACCACACCATCCCCAATTCCACCTTTAGCGATTCTGCTTAAGTAAGGGAAGTTCCAGATCCACAATGCCTGGAGTCTGACACAGAGAGACAGAGAGGGAGAAAGAAAACCAAGGAATAAGACTTGTTTTTTCTTCTTTGTTCTCTTTAGTATTCAGCCCTGACCTATTTTAGCCTTAAGCGTTGAGTTGTGACTGATGATTGCTCTCCTCTGGCCTTTGTTTTCAGCTTTCAGATTGTTGATGTATTACAGAAATGATGTTGTCTGAAGCACCTCGGCTGATCACCGAGGCAGCAATCAGCTCACCCTTCGATGAGCCATTGAGACAGCCAGGCGAGCAGCCGCATTAGCCTGTCAATTTTGGCTCTTCGAACAGTTAGAACAATTTTGGTGAATTACAAGCAATAGAAAATCACTTTAGCTGCTCATTAGCTGGGAGACAGGAATGATGATAAATGCTCAGGGACTTTTAAAAGGCTTATGCACACACAGCCTCCCTCCACAGCAAGGCCCATTTAACCCTGGTGCTGCTTAGAAAGTGGTGGTGGGTACAGGTCAGCTTCCTACTGGGCCCTGCTAATGAACTGTTAAAAACCAACCCCAAGCAGAAGCCAAGGCTTCCCAAAGGAAGCATCTGTAGGATCTGAACCTCCCTATCTTCCACTGGGCTGAAAAGTTATCTCCATCTCTCAGGTGTGAGCAATAGGTTGCTATCTTCTATGCAAGTTAGATATGTCAGGAGAAAAGAAAGCACAACTTTTTGCGCAGACTTCAAGAACACAGCACAAAGATACTATTCACCGTGGTCTGATCTATCCATTTGAAACACAGTGACTTCACCAGTCTTATTTTATTCTATCCGCACACATGACTCAAGTTTTAGATGCATAAAGCGTGCACTGGACAAAGGAACAGAGAGGATCTATGGGAGAGATGTGAGTGCATTGTTTAAGGTTCCTTTCTCACATGGAAGATACTGTAAATATTAACAAGGACTGTAAAGGTCTCTTGATGCAATCGTTGTGTGAGAACACAAAGTTCTATACAAGCTTTGCAAGCTGCTGACAATGCAAGTGAGGACATGTTGCGATGTCCTGTACACAAGTTGTGGAGGTTTTGTATTAATAGTTGTAGGAAAGTAACTCAATCATAGCTCTTGAACTGGCAGTGTCAGTCTGCGATCCTCTCACAGGTCAAACCTCTAAGACTCAAGAGGTGAATTACTAGACAAAATAGGGAAGGAAAGGATATATATTAAAAAAAAAAAAAAGGCAGTAGTAGTGAAGATTCTTATAATATAAACGTAGAGCTGCAATGACCTTAGCAGTCAGATGCTCCTAAGTCACCCTGGAAGTTGCTGAAACACCATGGTGACAGACTTTGTACGAGAACCTGGAAAGCTGACAGTAAGAAGGGACTGCCTAGTTAATGGGGAATTTTGGAGACAGGGAAAAACTGATCCCATTTTCACTGGGGGCATATAAGACTACTAAAGATGACATAGTAATCTGGGGCCAACTTTGCATTGCAATATTACGTAGTATTGGTAGCTCACCTGTCTAAAACACATCACCTTCACTGATGTCCACAAGAGGGGCAACCATGAATGAGGCCATCTTTATAGCTCAGTCTACAAAGCACCATTATTGTGAAGACTGAATAATCCAGATCTGGCCCCAGAAACTCTGTGCATTCATAGGCTGAGCTGAACCTCTGAGCACTTTGTCTCTTGTCTGTTGCTATTTTAGGCAGCCTGCTGAAGGACTGGTTCCTCGCGCCATGTCATTGAGAATGACAAAGCCTCTCTACAGCATTCAGGAGAATTGGATGGATGAAGGACATGCAGGACAAAGAAGCTGATATTTTGAGGAGCTTCCTTTATTCAGATCAGGTCTTTTAACTTGCCCTCATGCCTTTGTTCTGCTGATTTAATGATTCTCTCCTCCACGCCTCCCCTCTATTTCCACTTGTGTGGATCAACCACAGCAGCAGGAAACCCTTTAATTGGCAAAAACATTTGCACAGCGGAAGGGGTCTGCAGGTAAAGGAGCACAGTCAGTGATGTCCTTTCAGCACACAGGAGAAGAAAATGTCTACTATACTGGCCTCAACCAGGACCACTTTCTACTCCTTGGTTTTGGCTTCTGGAATATTGGCATTGCTTTTCTCTTTCCCTCATCAGTGCAGGGAAGGAAGCTGACCTGGGAACTAGGAGACCTCACTTCCACATTTCACTTCAAGCTTTCTGTTGTTTCCCTGTAAGCTCTTTAAATGCAACATTTAGGCACTGCTCTACAAAGTGCTGCAATTCAGAAGTTGTAGGAAACTAAGTCCACTCACTTTCACTCAAGCTTAAGTTCCTAATTTATTGCATCACTCAGAATATGTCATTCAAACTATATGATTTTTAGCAGAATCTCACAATTCCTTTACTAATCTGAACGTTACAGTGAGGTCACAGTCTGAGTCATGGTGGTAGCAGCACTTACATACCTACCTGGAGTTATGTGAAGATACCATACTGAAATACCAAGGCATTTCAGTGAGGCTTAAGCAGCTGAGATCTGCAGCTCTTGAGCTGTGGTCTATGGGCTGCAGTCAGGGGTCTGCAGCGGACCTCTGATTACAGAGTAGCACTATTCACAAGGAAGTCCGTGTCACTTTTGCCACAAAGACAAAAGACCCCAGAAAACTGATAAGCTCATATGACTAGAAAAAAAATAATAATAAAAAATAAGACAACATCATGCTCTGGAGATTGATATCTCAATGACAATCAGAAGTAAGGAAATGAGATACACCTGGAAGACAGATCTACCAGGGGACTTCACTATCTGACATAGTGAGACAACTGACAGATGGAGGAAAGTGATTCACACGATAACTTGATAACTCAAATAACTTACGGACTGACACAACTTCATACTTTGGCTGATTAATACACTGAGGTGTCATAAAAAGAAGCAAACCTGACACGGTAGTCCATCTAACACCAAGATGTGACATGCATCAAGAATACTGATGTATCAGGACCATGAGATCTCCAGGTGAGCTGGTCTGTGTGCCCATAATTGTTACTTTCTGATTCTACACTGAGATGGACACAGGCCAGTAGGAGAATATCAAAACTTCCACTAAGACCTTTTTAAACAATAATTACTCCATAGCAGTGCTGTGAAATCTGTTATTAACCTGAGGCCAAAGGGCACTTTGTTAATCAGTTAGGGCTCATACTCTATCAAAAGAAGCTAGGGCTGATTGCTGGCATAATCACAGGGTGACAGCAGCTGTCAGATGTGACATCTACTCTAGAATGAAAACAACCCCATGAGCCTAACTGCTGCAGGGGTTATAGACAGTGTCTTTTCTGCATAGTGATTTTGGGGTGGACACAGCAAAGTGACACTTGCAAAACTCGTAAATGTAGTGCTCTGCAGGGCAACTGCATAGGAAACTGAGCAACAAATCTCTTGAAAGCACACACCTTCAGTTGTTTTCCAGTGCCTGGTATCCTGTTTGTTACTGAGGCAGTACACTGGAAGCAGAAATTAGTGATGTTTTCCTCCTATACAGTTTTTTTGCCTTACACAGCCCAGTTGATATCCTCTCCTTTGCTGACAGCCAGCAGAAACGTTATGCTCATGTCCCACACAAGCTTTTGCTGAGAAAAGTAAAGCTTGCAGCACGAGGCAGAAAGATGCAGGAGGGAAAATAAAGAACACAGTGCCTGTGAGCAAAAAGGAGGCAGAGTTATAGAAAATCAAGAAAAATCAGGGCATTGGATTGAGGGGTGGCTACTGAATTGTAAAAGCACACAAACATGCATCTGGATGAGGGAATGTTGTATGATAAAATAGTTTTTGCCCTTGAGCCAATAATGTGCCATCTGCCCAGGGCAAGATCCGCCCCAGGTTCATTGTCCTGGGACTCCGAAGGGAACAGCAGTAGCTCCAAGCTCTTTACTTTTAGCTGCTTTATTGAAATTCTCTCCATCTCCCCTCATCTTCTGCTTGTATTACCGGATTATTGAGTTTCATATTCATCTGTCTCTGAAAGATTAAACTGTCCCCTGGAAAAGGCCATCACGTCCTGGAGGAGGGATCCCATTTCCACTCCAATCCCCAAGAAATAGGCTCTGGAAGTTTTTCAGCTTGATAAGTTCCCATCGTTATAAAAAATCTTCTGGCTGGAAATGAGACCAAAGCCCAAGTGACAGATGTTGGCAGGTTTCTATACCCCATGGCACAGAAACCACATCTGGAAGTGGGAAAAAGTATGGTGCAGTGAAGCATCACCACACCACAGCCAGCACAGTGGGGCCGAGCATCCTCACCAGCTCCATGTGGCATGGTTCACTGTGGATGTTACAGACAGGAAGGGATAATCACAGCCACCAGGCACAAAGGAATGGGGTTTTATTTTGGCATTTAGAAACATCTGCAGCAGGTGGCTCACCTAACACGTGCAGGGTCAAGGAGGGCTGAGCCACACTGCTCGTTCAGACTCCCCAGGAGCTGAAGCTTTAGCCAAGCTCATCTCTGAGCTCTGTGCTCCTGACCTTTTCCTGAGCCTGTCTCTGTTGCCTCCAGTCTCTGCCTCCTGTTCACAACAGCAATTTCCTCCCCATTGCTCAGGTCCAGTCCATGTCAGTCAGCGCTGACCTCCCCCTCCTCCCTCCTCTCCCAGGCCAAGCTGTGTACAAATCTCCGTGGCTTTTTTATTTTCCCTTCTCAAATCCAGGCCTTTGCTCAAACTCACATTAGCAGCCTTATCTTATCCCCATTCTTGACAGCATCAGCTTCACACTCTGTCCTTGGCTTGGCAGGCGTGACATCAAGCTTCTGACAGCCATCTGCACCCTGCTTTGTCTGGTTGGTCTCCGCAGCTTCTGAGCACTCCCAGGGTCACAGCCCAGCACCTCTTTCCCAAAACCATTTCAGTGCTCATTGCTGCTCCCACATCCACGCAGCACAGCAGGAAGCACCGCTCCAGCCAAGAGGGGCAGCCCACCAGCAAGCCCAGGGCGTGCTCATGGTGCTCTCCCATCTGCTTTGCCAGCACGCAGTGAGGCCAGAAAACAAACAACCGCAGCCACTGAGCTGCACTTGAACTGCTCCTCTGCCATCCGTCTTCATGCCACCGGAACATATGCAAAGCAACCCCCTCCCTCTGCAGCTCCCCCACTATAAACCACAAATCCAGCTAATTAAAAGCCAGATCCATCCACATCTCAACGAACATCGCGGTACATCTCTGCATTTGCTCGCAGCGAAATGCTGGGAGTGCACGACAGCAGGCTGTCGCTGTGACTTATTACTTTGTCATACTGTAAATATTATACAGGCCATATGGATTTTCAATACCTGAGCACCACACTGCCATTAATATCAAATGTAATAAGATATTATATGCATGACAATCAGAGAAAGAAATTGCAAAGCTCAGAAACTGCCTGGTGGAGCCATGCACGGTTTGTTTTTGCTATGAAAAGTCAGAGGAAGCCAAAATGAATCATTTAGCTGACGAATTTTATCTCTTTTTCTGTTTGCAAACTATCTGCCAGCAGATTGTCATTTTCTCAAATGTATCCATTATTTGGAACTTGTCAGTGGACAATAACTTATGTGTCTAATCATGGGCCATTTCTGAAGGATTTGTTGTGGGTTTGCGTCGCCCTCAACGTGAGCTGATTTGAGCAGGTGCCCAGGTCCCGTGCTGTGGCTGTCTCCCAACTGCATGAGAGAGATTGGAAGCCATTGTGGATGGTACGAACTGTGCATTAGCAATCTGCTCAGTGTGCCTTTGGCAGTGTTTGTTGAAGAGTTGCTAAAAGTGGATTTCTGCAGCACCTGGACCGCTCTATCGCAGGCAGATCAGTTGAACAGGGCTACCTGGATAGCAGAGGGGGTAACAGCAGTGGGATTCTCTGACCTTGCCCCACAGCATGCAGCTCAGATGACCACAGCACTGAAATTATGGTCATGGTTCATCCTTGTAGGCACTGAAACACCCCTCTGAAGTTTGTTGCTTTCCTGGCTGGTGAGACCAAGACATTTTTGGCTGTAACCTCCTAAATCCAGTGAATTTGTTGATTCAATGAGTTCAAGACAGCAGGGCCCCAAAAAGGGGAAAAATGGAAAACCAGTGCTTTGTCTCCGCAGGATATTGTTGTAAGAACCAGACAGAAAGCATCTTCCTTTCTGTATCCTCCCTGATCCTTTCACATGTCTAGACAGGCTGCACCACTCAGCTTGGTGTCAGCTGCAAACTTGCTGAGGGCTCACTCAATCCTATCAACTACATCACTGATAAAGATGTTAAAGAATACCAGTTCCAAGACAGACCTCTGCAGGACTCCACTTGTGACCAGCTTTCACATGGACATAGAGCCACTGACAACAACCCTATGGCTGTGACCACCCAACTATTTCCTTATCTACCAAATAGTCCACCCTTCAAATTCAATTCTCTCTAATTTAGAGGTAAAGATGTGGTGTGGGACCATGTCAAAGGCCTTGCAGAACTCCAGGTAGATGACATCAGTTGCCCTTCTTTTGTCCATGGATGCCATCACTCTACCATAGGAGGCAACCAGATTGGTGAGGCACATCTACCCTTGGTGAAGTCATGCTGGCTCTCTTGGGTCACCTGCCTGTCCCCCATGTACCACAATATGTCTTTCAGTTTGTCTGGAGGAGGCTGGATGTGGCCCTGGACAGCCTGATCTAGTGTCTGATATGGTGACTGGCAGCCCTGCCCACAGCAGGGGCTTGGAACTAGATGACCTTTGAGGTCCCTTTCAACCCAAGTCTTTCTAAGATTTCATGGTAATATACAGACAGTGCCTTTTGAGTATATGGAGCTTCTAGGATGCTTGCACTGATCATTAGCATAATGGACTCTGCTCCCAGTGCTGAGTGTGACATGAATAGCTTACACACAGTTTATTAGAGATTTGACATAGTGGCTTTCATGAGAGTCAAAACACATTGCTGGGTAGGAAAACAAGCCACTCACAAAGCATGTGGACAAGCACATCAAGCCAAAAAATAAAAGGAGATCAGATAGAGTGGTGAAAAATTATAAAAGAATTTCAGTTAGATTTTGAATGAGTTAATGAGATCATAGAATGTCTGTCTGAAGGGAAATCTCTACCAGGCTACAGAGCACAAGACAAAAGGCTCAAATGGTAGAATTTGAAACTGGTAACAACTCAGCCACCAAGCCTGTGGCATGTGAATGCACAGAGGAAACCCAGTGCTTGGAAGGTAGCACTAATGATCACAATGCCAGTTCGTTTTTATCAGGTTACAGGGGTGCTGATACTGCATGATCTTTGAGGTCCCTTCCAACCCAAGTCATTCTATGATTCTGTGATACGGTTCCTCCCAGCTGCAGCTGTCAGAGAGATTCATAATGAGTACAACCTCTCCCTGTTTTACAGGAGTGGAAGTGGAGCACACAGCAATGAGGTGACTTGACCCAGATGATCAGTAGGGAATCCAGAAAGAAAACCCAAGTCTAATGACACCCAGATCAGTTCATTCTCTGCCAACAGTTCCAAGACTGGCCATCGCACAACCTGTAACTCACAATGCTGAACTAAGTTGCCTGCTGAAGGAAGCGTGCCATCTAGAAATTGCTTTCATTTAAAGGCCTGGCCTTTGAGAAACACTGGGGACTACAAATGCTCTGCAGTCCTAACTATCTGAGCCAACTGAATTAAGCCACACCATTTCTCAAGCAGCACACGGAGGCAGTCAAATAAACAACTGACTTTCTGTATGTTTCAGATGGGCTCGTTCTGATTCCCTTCCAGCTCTGTGCAGGTATGGGTGGCACTGACTGCCTTTAACTGATTTGTGATGGCAGAGCTGCAGGAGCAGGGAGATGTGCAAACACACGTGCGTGGGAAAGAGGGAAAGAGTGAGGGAGAAACTGTTTTTTTAAACCAGTTCCTCATGACAACGTCAGAATGGTACAAGATAAGGATAGTTCCCCAGTCCATGAAATACAACAAAAAGTAAGTATAAAGAGAGAATGGCAACAAGGAGTAAAGCTTGTCTTGTTAGAAAAGGTATTGCAAGGAGCAGAGCAAGCCTTGCTGTGCCACACAGAGCACTGGCTGCAGCACAGACAGGTGAAGCTCAAGTGGTCTGAGCTCATCCATAAATCTGAAGTTAAGGCCAAGCCTGAAATTATTTACAAAGCATTCAGTGAACCGCTGTTGTCTGACTCCAGATCTCTTTCTTTTCTTTCTAGCTCCACCTGTAGGACCTCTTCTGTAGCCTTCATTTGAAACAAGCAACATTAATATGTCTTCTGTCACTGCAGCCAGCGTGGTCCAGCACATCCCTTTTGTTCTATTGTTTTTCTCTGCTGCTCTGAGTCCTACGTGCAGCAAGGAAAAAAAAATCAGTCTGAAAAACTCTATGGTTCTACTTTATTAAATCATAATAAATCCAAAAATAAGATCTGGAGAAGAAAAAAGCTCTGAAAAGATCTGTCTATATTCAAAGTCTCCAGCACTTTGCTTGCCCACCTGTGAAACATTTGGATGGAAACTGAGACAGGAGAGACAACTTCTACTCTGAAGATTTTAGGTGGGTAGAAAGGCAAAAGATTGGATTTGGGGAAAAAATTCTTCTCAGAAGGAGCAGTGGTCTCTTGGTTCCAGAATGGTGGAGATGTGGCACCGAGGGATGTGGTCAGTGGCCTAGGAGGGGGTGGGCTGGACTTGGACTTGATGACATGAGAGGTCCTGTTCAACCTTGATGATTCTATGAGAAGGAAAATATTATCAACTGAACTAATGCTTCCTGCCATTCCTTTCTCTCCCCAGTACCTCAAAGGTTGTGAATGTGCTCTGCACTTAATGTTCAATAGTGCTGCATGTGCCTGAAGGTTATTTGCAGGCAGTACATTAACACAGCCCACAGTCAGCAGCCCTCCTGCAACGTGAGGGCTGTGATGGAGCCAGCGTGGGACAGAGCTTCTGCTGGGGCTCAGTGACAGAAAAACAACTTCTGGAAATGTCTGATAAATAAAGGCAAGAGATCTTAATGACTATGCTGATACATGAATGAAATAGCAATTTGGAGCTGGAAATGAAACTCAGATTTTGTAGCTCTGAAACAGGAGACATCGGAGACGGGTTTATCTCAAAATGGAAAAACGTGGAGAGACAGAACCTAAAAATAAAATCTCATTCTTAGCCGTGCTGAGTAGTAAACGATTAGCAGCATTCAGTTGGAAACACCACTTGGGCTATGACAAATACACTGACAAAAAAATATATATACCAGCCAAAAACCCAGGGAAGGGCTAAATCTGTACTCTGTCTGCATATAAACTAATGCTGAAACCAGTAGGAAGTGTCAGGAGACCCCTGAGCAGAGGCAGAGATACAGAACTGAGCTGTGCACAAAACTTCTTTAAAAATAATTGGAACAACTAACCGCCCAAGAGGAATGGTCTGAGCGATACGCACCACAAACAGTGAGAGCTGCAATAAACAGCATAGAAACAACTCTGATCTGGAAGCATCTGTCCCACAGGTTGGACAGCACGGATGTGAAGAAATCAGGAGCCTTGTAGCTCAGCTGGGAAGCTGACTCATCCCTGATCCTACACACATTTACACAGAAGAGGAACTTGACACGTGAGACATCAAGGTTAAAACTGGCAATCAATAGTTAGCTGCCTAACTTAGATATTCATCTGATAATGAGAAAATTTACCTCTCCATGTGTCAATTTCCTCATATGTAAATTAAGAGCTATGATTAGACACCAAGATAATGACACTTGGGCAAGCCATGGATACATTTTTAAATTAATTTCCTTCTGCTACCTACACCTGAAAGCTAATAGATGAATGGATTTAACCAGTTTTAAATGAGATCTGAGTATGTGTTCTAAGATAATGCAGACTTGATTTTCAACATTTACACAAATTTGCTATCTACAAGGTCGATGCTGTCATCAGCTTCTCTCATTTTCCAAATAATAAAGCAGAGTAGCCCTTACAGGACTGAGATCACCATGGGAATGAGGTTCGGAGCAACCACCAGCTTTAAGGGGAACTTGACTGAAATAAATGTATTTTAATTCTTTCTAATCCTAGGAGTTTCCTAACTACAATACCCCGATACTTGATAAAAAGTTTTAATGTGTACTTGGGAATATGGGCGTGTCGGAGGAGTCAACCCTTCAATACTCCAACATGATCTGAGAAGTGATAACACTTTTGGTTGTGGAGTGGGATAGCTAGAGATAGACATTTGAGATGAACTAAGCAGCAATCTTCATTCACTCTCAAAAATACGCTTGTAGCAGGACCAGAATTTAAGAGGTAGTGTTCAGAAGCCATCTTCCAATTCATTACAGATGTATATGAACAACAAACATACATAATGCATGCAAGACAACATACTGTGCCACCAAAATCACTTTTCCTCCACCAGCATTTCTAATTAATTACCAATATGTGTTACAGAGTGAGAAAGCCTGGGACTAGGAAAGGTCACACTTCCTGCCACTCATTTCACCTTGCCTGCTCGGCTAGGAGTGTTCACCACCTATCACAACATCAGATGAGTTCCTACCCGTGTCATATTATTTACAAAACCTTTCACACGGCTCCAATACGCTGGGACAGTGAGTGATAATAAACTCTATTCTGACATATCAACGGCTCAAGGAAATTTTCTATTGCAATTTTCAACATAAAATGAAACATCCTAGCAGGAGCCAAAGCTGGAGGAATCTGCTCTGAGAGGAATGATTTCAGGTAATTTATCATTATGAAATGAAAATGCAAAAGCCATTGAAGTCTCCTGAAACGATACAAATAAACCCGTGCTGTAAAGTCCATGATCAGTGAGGGTTTATATTCCGCAGTACTTGTTCCAATAAATGTAGAGAAACTAAATCACTCTTCATATATTACAGTTCTCTTTCAGGGTGTTAGACAGGGAGCTTTTCATTGCAGCTAGGACATACTGCAACTTCCATGACATTTCTTTCCAGAGTTCCCCTCTGCTATTAACAATGTGAATGGTAAACTGGAGAGCTGAACAGAATTTGTGGGGTCAAATGAGATATTGAATGCGATATCAGAGTCAAGTCCATCAGATTTGTTCATAGTCTGTCTGTCCAAGGTTATGCTGAATGCAAACATCGTTGATGAATGTGAATGGAGGTTGGCAAATATTTTCGGAAACTGTAAATTGGTCAATAAGTGCAGTACTGGGAGGAAAAATTTACAAATGCTATGTAATGAGCCTGTGTAATGCATCCCTGAATTACTGTGAGACAGAAGGTTCTCTACACTTAAATAAAACATTTTTGTTTGACCTGAGTGTGAAATATATCGCTTTCTTAAATGGAGAATTCCAGATACAAATCGAAAGCTTTCTTGTAGAGCTCTAATCAACCCTTGGGGTATTGCTGAGCCAGTGGACTTCCCAATGCAAACAAGTCTAGCTTGGACTTTGCAGCTTGCATGGTCACACACAATAAATGCTCCCTGAACTCTGTGAGGTCTCCTAATAAAGGGAGAAGAGCTATTTATGGATAGTGGGAAAAAGAGCATGTTATTTCCTGCACTGAGATCTGCAAAACCAGCGTGTCCTCATGGTCCATCCTGAAATCAGAATGCCCTTCCATTCCTTTTCAGGCTTTGACTGGGGCTGACATGGAACCAGCTGACTGGGGATGACTTGGAATCAGAGCAGCAGATGGGCTTTGTGAGTGCCAAGGGAAAGGTATGTGGGAAAAGCAACATGAGGACACCGAACTTGGAAAAAAAACTGAGGTTGTTGCGTGTCAAAAGTAATGTGCTTGAATAGCACTGTGTGGAAGGCTAGAATTGAAAAAGTCATGGCAACTTTGGTTTGAGTTTCAGGGATGCGAAATTACCACCTCTCTAACTTGTACTACACCTGATCTCTCTCTAACCAGTGCTATCAATCTCACTTACCCACTCAGATTCCTGTTGTTTGACGATTGGGAAAAAGGCAGTGGGTACTCAAACGCTCTTTAAGAGAATTTCCCTGCACCTGACACAGATGAGAACTCAGTTACATTTAAGAAGATCTTATACCATGACGCTGACAGTTCATTTGTCTGATTATAGACAGTTGTGAACCTCATAGGACTGTTAAGTAGCAGGCTCACTGAGATTTTCTAACAATATCTAAATAGAAAGGATGCCTTTCCGTGTTTGTGATGAGACCAACAATCTTTAAGCAGGGCAGCAGGTGACATTAATGGTGCAGAGAGAACACTGTGTTGTATGAAGGTCCCCATTCTGTTTGCACAAGGAGAAAGTGCACCCACAACCTTGAGGACAGCGTGCACACTCCAATGCAGAAACGAAATACTTACAGGTGAAGAGAGATGTAGAGCTTGGCTGAAGGCAGCTACAGAAATAACAGGCAAGTGCTGTGATCCCTGAGTGATTGTACTGGAGGAAAAAAGTTCCAATTGGGGCTTGTTGGACTTTCACTGCAGTTTCATGTTCAGAAGTTCAGCTCTGTCTTTCTCAGCACACTGCAAGTGGATTTTCAGTATATTGGCTCCACAGATCCCTGGAAAGAGGTAATGGCACCAGCGTTCTGTCTGCACTGGCACCCAGCATCATCCCCAAATGTTAAAATGATGATCCAGAGAGAAGAAGGAGAGCTGCACAAAGCCTTCACTTGCAGCCAGGCACACTATGAGTTAATTCCAGTGCTGCAGTTTAGGACTAAAAAGTCTTTTTTCACTCCGTGTCTCATGCAGATGAAGGGTAATACATATGGAACTTGTTTTCAGCAGCAACTTAAGAAGTAGTCGAAGTTTTAAATCTAGGGCAAGGAAATCAAGCAGAAATACAGAGAAAGGACACAGAAGTTGTAGTTGTCCTTCTCTATCACGGTGGAAGAGAGCTGCGGGAGGTCGGAGCACCGCAGTGTGTCCTCAGCAAGAGGCCTCCACTACCCAGGAAAACAGTTCAAGAGAATTTATAGCAATCTAATATGTTCAGCAAGGAGAGCAAAGTTGGGAAGAAATCACTGGGTTTGAGTTTGTCTGGCTTTGTGTGGCTTCCTCACTGCTGTGAGCGTCTGACATTGGGCAGAATGGATGAGATGGAAATGTCACAGCTTAACTGCCTGGAAGCCTTGGACATGTCATTCATATCCTCAAACTGGCAAATGTTGAGATATTTAAATGAAAAGCCATTAGCTTCTATGCCATTAGATGAAATTCTTTCCCAGGATCTATTCGTTCCTCTCCGCACCAAAACTCTGATTGTACTCAGTGGGGGGATCTGCTGGTAGGACAAAAAACAAACAGGATTTCACTTTTGATGAGTCAGCCCCAAAAGATAAAGCTGGTTTTCAAAGGAAATATGCTTACACATGTTGGTAGACCAAACTTCCACAAATTAAATCTAGAAAAAGAAATCTGACCGCCACTCTTTTGCAGACTTTAAAATCTTGCCTGATATATATTTTTTTAATACTTTATGAAAACATATTCCATTTTTAAGCATGTCTCCTCTTGCTGGTTCAGCTGGTCCAGGAGCACAGCAAGGGCTGATTTAAATTGTGCTAAGCTTCATACATCTCACAGGAATGCCTTTGCTTGGAAAATCTCCATTGGCTTTGCAAACATCGATAGAACTGGTGGGTCACCACATTAATTCTGAAGCTAAATTTCCATAGGATGTGTGTGTAGGCTGGAGATGTCCAGATGCTGCTGTCTTCTCTTTACTGCTGCATTGCCTCTCTCTTTAACCAGCCACCCTCTAGGGGCACAAAGCTGAAGGGGCAGTTGTTCCCATCCCAGTGGGAGAAGAAATTCAGGGAATCATTTTCCTCAGCTGAGAGCTGCTGGAAAGGAGGATTCATTTTTCATCAAAAAGTCAGTATAGTTTACTCCTTTTTTTTTTTTTTTTTAACCTTTTAGCTTTTTTTCCTGTGTTTACCAGGCTCAAAAGCCTCGATGAAATTAGTTCAAAAGGTCCAAGAAATAGTAGTAATAATAATAGTAATAATAATAATAGTAATAATAATCATAGCAATAAAAGCCACAGCTCTATTGCAGGGATACTAAAAAGAGAATCCAAGAGGACAGAATCTCAGCAAACTTCAGTGGAATACTGGGAGGTGAAGCACACACACAAAAAAAATAGAAATCGGGGAATATTTGTGTAAATGCTGCCACAGCACCAGCCCCTCCTGAGTATTCCCACTCGCTGCCTGCAAGCTGAGAGCATCTGTCCACATCTCCCTGCGCCAGAAGGATTACAACAAAAAGGAATTTACATTCTGTCAATTAAAGCACCATCAAGCTAAGGATTAAAGTCACAAACACATGAATTAGAGATGGTGCCACGGGACTCTGCCTATCTGTCTTCCTTGACATTTCTAGGTGCGTGTTATAGAAACATTAAATGCACCTTTAATCTGCTACATTTCCGTGCATGGCATTTACTTATTGGGGTGGCCAACAAGAACAAGGCAAGCAAAAAACTGTTCTGGCACTTGTTCCCCTCACAGAATGCGTGCACAAGTCGGCTTGTCATAGTTCAAACTGAAACGTTATGTGTGAGACGGCCACCAAAGCCTTTCTGCAGTGGGACAAAGTAAAAGCTGGGGAAAAACAGAACTGGTCCCTACTCTATCCTGAAAGGAGTCTAGCTATTGGGCATTCCCTCAGCATTGGGTAGAAGACTGCACATTAACACTTACTCTGTTAATCCGTGCTATATTTTAGCTATAAATAGATTGCAATATATGTCCCCCAAAAAAGCTGGTGGTCAAGGAATGGGCTCATCCTGTGCCAGGCTGTCCATCAGGACATACCAATAGCTGCATTTCATGGCCTGAGTTTACCCTGCTGTGGTTTACATCAAATCAAGGTGGAGCAGATGGCAGGAGTATTGCCGCGTTAGTAACCGTGCCACATTTCCAGTTGAAATGGCAGCACTTGGCTCCAACAGTGAGAGATGCAGCAAAGTATTTTGAGTAATTCTGTATTCCCGAGCAGAAAAAGCAAAACATTTTGATTTCAGCCTATGTCACCTTCTGGGTATATTCACTGCACTAAATGCCCTTTCTTCCCTGATGACCATGATGGCAGGCATTACAAAAATGCAATGGAAAAGAATAAGAATGGCACATTCTGTCTCATAACCGTCCCCATATCATGTGCTTGGGAAAGAGAGAAGCACTGTAGAAAAGTGACTGTGCTGGAGCTCAAAAAAAGCAAGTTTAACCCAATTCTGCAGCCAGTTGCCTTTGCAGCATTCAGGACTTCAACCAGAAGAACAGCTTTCCTTTCTCATCTTATATTCTTTATGATATATATTTATTTTTTTTTTGTGGGAGGAAAGTGTGAACACCTTGTGTACTCCAGTCAGGAACAGCATCTCTAGCTGCTAGCTTAATAGTCAGTAATAAATGAGTGTGAGTTTGGGGGTGTTGGGGTTTTCTCCCTGGCATTTGCGAACTAGCACAGTGGAATGTTTTTCACCCCGCTGGCCCCCAGGCTTCTCAGAGCTGCAGCTTCTGCGGGAACAAATGGAGTCTGGTTACAGTTAGGGAAGATTATTACAATTTGATTATAGGCTTGGCTCCGATGGTTCACTCTGTGCTACCGAGCGACGAGAAAGAGCACAATCCTTATCCTCTGGAGACTGCCATACAAATGAGGGGAGAGAAGATAGGAAACCCACAGCGGAGAAAATGGAAAAGTCTGCAAACTCAGGGTCATTTGTCTGTGTATTTTAATAATGACAAAGTGGCGGCAGTTTTCCCAGCAAAGGTCAAAATTTGTGCATTTCAGAGAAGTGAGGCAAAGGAGTTGTGCACTTTTCCAGCAAAGCTTATCTTTAATCTGCCACACCTCCATTTATCCCAGTGAAACTGCTCTTTATTTGAGCACAGCCTTCAGCCCTTAGAGGGGAAGGAGCTCCAGTACAGAGGTGCACCACGGGAATGATTACAGAACAGAGAGAGAAGGCGCACTGAGCATCATTAAGCATAGAATCACAGCATGGATGGGTTGGAAGGGACCTAAAAGCCCTCCTATTCCCATCCCCTGCTGTGGGCTGGTTGTCCCCTACCAGCTCAGGCTGCCCAGGGCCCCATCCACGGACTCTGGCATCTCCAGGGATGGAGCACCCACGGTTTCTTTGGTCACTCTGTTCCAGTGCTTCGCCGTTCTCTGAGTAAATTTTTCTTGCATCTAACCTGAATCTCTCCTCTTTTAGTTTAAAACTGTTCCCCCTTACCCTATCGTGACACATCCTGGTAATCTCTCCCAGAGGTTTAACGGTGAGAGGTTGAGTACAAACACAGATCAGCTTGATCTTTCTAGATTCTTCCAGCAAGAAATCAAGAAATTTCATACTACAGAGAACATCTGAACACATTTGGAATGTCCCCCCTGTAAACAAGCCAAAACTCAGTATTTTTATTCCATCTGAGCCCTGCGCTGGTGTCTCTGTCTCTTCCTTATTTCTTCCAATTGCAGTGGTAAAACTCAATAAACACAGCTATAGGAAGAAGAAAAAGTGTTTTCCCCTTCCTTTCCTCTCTCTTCACCCTTGTGCTCTCAGCACAGCTGCAAGCTGCCTGCTAGCCCTCACTTTCCCCATCCTTTTTTTCCCTGGCCACCCAGGAGCCCTCCATGGCTGCGACGAACGAGCCGCTGCCGACTGGAAAGAGGCAAACGCCGCTAAACTTCCCACTGCTTTGACGAGCACTGAGCCCAATCTACAGGCAAGAGCAAAGCAGCAAACAGCAAGATCCTCACTGCTGCAACCACTAATGAGCCACTTACTTGGCATGAGCCATCCCGCTGGCCATGGCACAGCCCCTCTGTGCCAGCTCCCAGCTGCCAGGCACGGGGAGGGCAGAGCCACGTAGCGGGAACAGCCAGCACTGCACACACAAAGTATTTGCAGCCTCATCCGAGAGGGTAAAAGCTTGTATTCTGCAGCCACGGCTATAGGGTCTGAAAGGGACTGGAATTTTATTTGTCTTTCTTTTTTCTTGCTCCAACGGAAAATAATTCTAATGAGCTCTTGCATTCTGTGGAGCAAAAAGCGATGCTGATTTTGTTGTCACACACCGGGTCTGACTGTGGAGCTGAAGCAGAGTTCACGGCAACCATTTTGCTCCTAAGCATCTTCTCATCTCGCTGACACTGGATCAGGGCACTCTGCAGCCATAAGTAGTAATTTATCTTTCTCCTTTCAATCCAGACTGTCCCAGAAATGGCTCCTGATGTCTTTGAGGCTGCTGGACCCTATGTGTGTGAGACAGCTTGCTCCTTCAGGCTGCTGTTTCTTGGAGAAAGACATGAACATGAGACCAATTCCCAGTGACCCTCCAGTACTACACAGCCCTGCAAGGAGAGGATGGGTCTGGCATCCCTGCCATTCTGCTCCACATAAAATTTATCTTTAATCAATGGTTATGGGCCAAATTAAATCCTGTGGAAAACACACACCAGCCCCCTCATTACATTTCTGAGTGGTGTCGCACCGAGGCACCACTAAATTCAGTGGAGTTCCTCCCCTTTCCACCCAGGCGAGCCGTGAGCTTGGATCCACTTGCACTAATAAAGGCAGTCAAGCTGCAGCCATTTGCACCAGTGTTGGTTTTGGCATTCCTACATCAACATTATCTCCTGCTACAGCGTTCCCTGATATTAGGTGCTTTTCTCAAGCAATGAGTGATGAAGACACTTACGGAGAACTTTATAGCACTTCAGTTGACAATTTTCTGGGTTGAATGTGCATCTCCCTCATAGCAGAGGTCTCTGCACCACAGATGGTATTTTACATATAGCAGTAAAACGACATAGTTGGAGCTGCAGCATATGTGCCTTTGCTATGTCTCTGTATCCCATGCAAGTCCACTGGGCTTCCAGCTAGCTCCCATTCTGCATACATCAGCTTAACGTTCAGCGGAGGCAGATGGGATGCTGGCCCCTAGCTCTTGCTTCAATTGGTAAAAAAGATTGAAGTATTAAAGTGGAGAAAAAGAAAATGAACAGGACCTTGCTCATGAGCAATATAATATTTCCCTCCACTACAGAGTCACAATGTTGTAAAATTACTATCTCTTCCCCAGTCTGTCCTTAGAATAAATTGGCAGCGCTCACTTTCCTGGGTTTCCATTTAAGAGAATCTTACAGGTTCTTTGGTGTTTAAAGCTTGTGAAATATTTCCCACCTGATTCATTGAGGATTATTATTTAAGTGAATTTAGCACTGACTAAAGCTCCTGGATTGTCAATCCTGAGAACCTGATGTTCTTTTTCAGCTCCAAACTATTACAACAGGGACAGAGGAAGATTGCCTCCCAGAGTTGCTCGTCAGCATGCTCAGCTGGGAAGAAGGCCATCTCTCTCAACCATTCTACCTTCTCCACTGACCCTGCTGCTGTGGGACCATGCTGGGGTGCAGGGAGCTGACTTTCTGCTTTTTTTTCCTGCAGCTGTCAGACGAAGGCACTCTCTTATCTGGCATTGCTGCAGAGGAAGTCTGTGGCAATGTCAGGCCATCAGCACTGATCCAAGAGGGTCTGAGAGATAGCATCAGAGAGTGATCCCCAAGGGCAGTCACAGCAGAAAATCAGAGAGATTGAGAAGATCAAGACAGAAAACTTGTTAGCCTGACTTAATCTCTGATAAAAATGATCTCAGCTTACATACAGATGGCAAAACACATCAGAAATGATCTAAAGGGAGTTTGGGAAGATGTGAGCAAGGTCATAATTCAAAGGCACCTTCCAGGGTGCCATCAAGTGATGAAAGCTCATGATTTCCACAGTTTCTTTCCTGTCTCTTCCAACTATCCATGCTCACCAAAAGGAAAATGAGTTTTCTCCTTGGTAGAGAGCAAGGCATGAAATCCTTCCTGCATCAGCCAGCAGCCAAAGGATCAGCACTTCCAAATAACCCACAGTTGAGCCTCCTAGATTCCTTTATGACTCCCTCTGTGAAGTTACAGCAAAGAGCTCATCCAGTGCAACCATACCGTGCCTTGCCTTCGCAAGCCTTTGCGACCACTAAAATCCCTAGAGATGAAGCACAGGCAAGTGTAGAGGTGGGGAGCTTGCTGACTGATGTGTCCAGCCTTCAGGCTTCTTCCATGGGAGACCTTGCAAATGTCTCCCCATTTCCACTGAAAACAGTGACACTGCAAACTCTTCCAGGCTTAAAAATAAATAAGGCAAACTTCTCGACATTTTCCTTTCTTCACTAAAAAAAATAAATATGATTTTGGAGCCAATCTTGTGATTTCTAGACACATTCCTTCATGATCCCTCAATGTTCAAGGTTGGCAACACTGACCCTAGCCTACATTCTAGGGGCACATGACAAGGAGACTTGCTCTCTCAGCTAACTTGTAAACACTGTAAACTGTCTGTACTTATGTTGAATAATCACTTTTGCATGGCAAGCAGGAAACAGAGGTCATAGTGCTAAAGAAAAAAAAAAGAAAAAAGAAAATGAAAAGAAAAAAAGAAGAAAGAAAAACAGGAAAAAAAAGAAAGCCCGAAATCAATACACCCTTAGTCCACTCATCTCAGCAAAAGGAGTCACAGGCAGATTTTTAACCCTTTTGCCCTCTGAAAAAGAGGACAAACAGGCCAATCTCTGCCTTGTCATGCTTGTTAACATCACCTCTCTGATCTGATTCAAGACACTGTGACAACAGCTTACACCCACATCCAAAGAATATTTTAAAATATGGGATGCGTACGGTAAAATATTAAGGCCCATAATATAAACTGACCCATGAAATCTCAGCATCTGCATCCCCATCGTGCTGCATCCTCCCTGGATGCTTCCCAGCCCCCAGAAGATCCCAGAGCCCCGTGGTGCTGCAAGCAAAGGAAATTAGGCTGGGATTGCCAGCTCAGCTCCCTCACCCTTAACATATGCAGGTAGTGCTGCTGGTCTGCATGATGTCATCCCAGAATTAACATGCTGATTAACAGCTGGCTTCCTGCCATTCTAATAGGCTCTAAATACCTCTCCTAGGAGCTTCTAAAAAGGAATTGGATTTTGGAAGTGGTGGGAGAGGACATTTTGTATTCACGGGGTCTTCTCCATACCCATACGATGTTCAGTAATTCTCAGTAATTGTCCTACACTCTGATTTTAAAGCTTGCTGTTTTCAAAAAGCGTTCCATTGGCAGATGCTCCTGCAGCCTGCATCCCCCATTCCTGGCTCTCCCTTTCCCCCCTTGAATTATTGATCTTTAGCCAGAACAGGATTTGTCTTCATTATACGTGAGCTGCAATCACCACAGATATTAGCGTAAACTCCTGGCAGCAGATTGATTAGTTCCTTGCATATGGAAGCAGGGGGTCCCTCCCACAGCTTTTTCAGGGATCCCCAGAGCCCGGTGTTCTTTACAGGACACAAAAATGGAAATTAGATTTCAGTTAAATACATCAGAAATTAGATTAGATGTTATTACTTCAAAAAGTCAAGCTCAGGGGAGCTTGATCTTTAAAATGGTTTTGTATAGAAATATCAGCACCATCGCTCCTCACTTTAGTGATTTCCAAGTAGGAAAAACTTGAATTTCTCTTCCCCCCACTCATGGCCATCAGGTCTAAGAGCAATCCTCTGCAATAGGGTGCAAAAGTAAACAGTGGTGACGATGAAAGCCACTTGTCCTTGGAAACTGGAACTGCAAAAAGAAGTCTGTGTTCTCCATAGCTCTTCAGCATCAGCCACAGGTCTTTGGTCGTTGTGAGCGTTACCAAATCAAGCAAGTCTCTCATCATATGTCTTTTCTTACTTCCTATATAACTGCCGGTTGCCTGCTTCCATGTTTCCCTTACCTACTCCTACCTATTGTCCCTAACATTTCATAGCTTTGATTGACTGTTGGACTAAAATCAGGTAAGTCTTGATTACACTGGTTATTTTAGACAGATCCGATTCCATCCAATCATACCTGAATTATTACAGAAAGTTGCAGGTTTATTTAAGTAGAAATTAAGCCACACAGTTAACATTTCTATTGTGAGGAAGCTTGCAAACAACTTGGTAACAGGCTGTTAGCACTTTTGTATTCATAGCTTCTTTGGCCTGGAAGAACAAAATGATTAACATATGTGAAAGCTTCAAATGATCAGCATCCTTGATGCTGATCCAAAGAACTTCCAAAGAGCCATTCCTCAGACATGTCCTTTTATAACCCAAACCATTCGATTTACATATTAATTTACATATGTCCCACAACACTTTAAAAGTTTCTTGGTGGATGGGTTCAATTGCAATTCATTCACATTTATCTCACTTACACATTTGTAACATCATTAGAGTCACAATGAGCTTAAAATACTGTAACAAAATCCTTGGTGTCAGAACAGCCCCACCTCAGAAATGTCTTATTAAAATTCCTCATCACCCAGTCTCAAAACATCTTCTAATCATATTCCAGTGCAACAAATTAGCAAATCACAAGGTTGTAGCTCACGTTATCCAATTAAATGAAAACGAAGGACTTTAGCTGTGTCAAAGACAAATTATTCCTGCTGCTGTTCTCAGCCAACTTGACTTTCTGTTTCTGGTCTACCATCACAGCTACCGAGAAACACCCTACAAGCACTAAGGGCACGTTGCTTCAAGGGCAAATTTCCCTAATGTCCAACTGCCCCTTTAATCCCACGGATCATTCAGAATCCTGAAAGGACGACCCCACATTGGATAGATATTCACTGTTGTTGGAGCATCCACCACAACGGGGTCCTGGTCTGTAATCAAGGCTTCAGGATGCTTCAAGATTAGCAATAATCCTTTACTTTTTCAGTTCTCCTCTCTTGTCAGCCTTTCCTATTTATATTACAAGTGTTCTGGAGGTAGAAGTCAGCTCAACAGAGCACCAAATTCTCTCACGAACATAGATGATATTCCTTCCTTAATCATCATGATCAGCGCCATCGCTGACCTTTTCATACCACGTCCCAGTTTCACCATCACATGCAGCTGTTATTTTTGGAGCCATTTCACACTCCTAAGGTGGTTACGTAGCTTTCATCATTTTGGCAGACAGAACACTTGCTACCATAAAAGTACAGTTTCCCAGGAACAGGAAAGCTACTCAAGAACCTTCTTCTCATTTTCCAAAGCTAACGGTGTCACTGACAAAGGCATTCACAGGTTCTGCATGCAGCAGGCTAGAATTAAAGAAGGGGGTGAATCATTTTTCATTTGCAGAATTTTAATGACTATCAACAACATTAACATTCATTATTCCTTCATGACATACTGAAGAGCTAGGGAAATTTCTGCACTTAGAAAACTGCACTGGTGCAATACCAGTTATGTCAAGGCCTTAATGTTTATTTGAATTATTCTTAGCATGTTTTTTCTTCTCAGAGCACTATGGAGCATATAATTACTGGATTCAACATATACCCTCACATGCATGCTGCCATGAAACAGTGTAAACACAGTACATAACTGGTCATCTTTGTAACAAATATTTTCCACTGAAGGATCACGTAGTTATGAAGGATCACATGTAGAGGGGTTTTTTGTTTGTTTGTTTTTAATCCAGTGACTGTGATTTTGTGAAACTATGTCAGAGCGAGAATCCATAGCCAGGACATTGAAAAGGAATAATGGATTTGGAGATTCTCCATGAAATTTTTTATGGAGGATTTAGAATATCTCCATTTAAGAACTTGTATTTCAGAGTAGTTTCTCAAATTAGATACTTCCAATATGTCTCCAGCTACAAATGTGAGCTGCACTCCATCATGAACCACTCTGAGAAGTCAGAGCCCAGCAATCAACTGAACACCAGAGGCAATATTACAAAGAGGATCCCTGCCATGTTCAACAACCCCAGTTTAGAGAAGCTGCTCACAGGAGTTCAGCCCTGACAGCCAATTCAGTTCCTGGTTTCCCTGGTGAGTATGATGACGAATGAGTCATTTCACGCCAAGGAAGACAACAGCTTTTCTGATTTAGATTTTCCGTCAATAAAAAGAGCTCAGAGAGCAATAAGTTGTGCCAGCCAGGTCAACAACAGATCCGGAGTGTTCTGATTTTTCATTATTTGATAAAATAGATAAACCTCATCCAATACCTAGCTAGCAGTAGGTTAAAACCCTCTCCAAAGAAATTAAATGCTCATGCTCTCACATCTGTGAATGAAGGCAAGTACAGGCCACTAAGAATGGCTCACATTCAACCAGATGTGGACCAGTTTGCCAAATAGCAGGCTAGGATGGCATCATCTGGGAAAGGAAGGAGGTTAATAGGCAGTGGACTCCCCAGTAGTACCACCAGCTTACATGACGGAGAGTGATTATGCTGTTATCTGCACATGCCCAAGTGTCACAAGGTGTCTGCAGCAGCCATGGGCCGTGTCAGAGGATTTATACTTATTTTCCACCACTGTGAGCTGGGAACAAGCTCTGAGCATCAGCTCAAGCTCTTCTAAAGGCTGCCACGATGCAACCCACATCATCCTACATAGTATGGCAGGCAAAAGGGCTGTGGTGAAATCCGGTTAAACATGACCAGAAGAATGTCACTTCCACTCCTCATATCTCAGCAGTCCACTCCTTAAATCTCAACAGTTCTCAGAGGCAAGAAGCACGAAATTGGGACCAGGAGCTATACTTGTGTCTGTACCTTAAAGGGAATCCTGATGGATTGGTTTATTTATTTTTGTATCTTACGGCAGGTATCTGAACTTTTACTGATAGAAGGCTGATTTTCCTTTGGTTTCAATTCTAGGGGTAGCAGCACTTTTCTTTTATGTTGGAATATGCCTTGCAGTGCAGATTTTCAGCATAATAAACCTGAGCTACAGAACTGACCTGTCACACATCATTGCTAGCCTGGCCCAGATTTTAAACCCATCACAAAACAGTGAAAGACTCCATATTTTAGCTTTTATCCTTCTAACTACAAATATAATTTACTTCTTTCTTTCATAAGACAGCAAACGCGAGCATCGCTAAGAGAAAGTAGAGGTACTGCCTAAAGTAGTTCAGGGAATCTGTAATCCCTAGGCCAACACAACCTATGTTTTATATGATATTTACTCTCCCTTGATTTCCTGGCCATGAAGCTCTACATTCTGTTGACATTCCCCTACTAATTAGAGAGACGTTTTATGATACCAAAGAGACGTTCCTTCCCTTCCAGTCCCAGACCTACAAATTCCCTTATTTCTCATCCTTATTTGATCAACAAGTAAAGAAATGACAAATTGGTCATTTACAATTCTCTAGATGAAACCTACATCTCTGTGTGTCTCTAATGAAGCTAGCCTAATGTGTCATGAATTTCTGATGCTACCTTTCAGAAACACTTGCAATGCAAAGCTTGTATGAAACAATGCACTTACAAAGCTATATTTTACAGTCTGTCTCCTTGTATGGGACTCACACACACATGTGAAAAAGCACTTAACAGTAGTTATCTCTACTCTGTTGAAAAAGGAACTTTCCAATTTTCAGTTATGTTAATACAAAACCTAATGTCCTGTGGAAGCTGATGTGAGTTGTGCATGCATGAATTGCTATTGATTTTCCTGCAGACTTATCTCTGAACTACGAACAGCCTGATCATAAAAGTTAAGGTAAAATACTATCTAAGCTGTGTTACACCAAAGAATGCTATTTCTATTCTTCTGTGGGTAAACTGACGGCTACTGCTATGATATCTAGTTAATCCTTTCTGAATGAGCATTAGATTATTCTTGGCACAGCATCTTGCACTAGTTAAAAAAATATGCTGTTGCCAAGTCATTAAGCAAGAAAATTTTGAATGCTATTCTTGTAAAAGTAGCTCAAATGAGCTATCAATGCTCAGGATAAAGTGGAAAATGCATGAGTCAGGATAAGACATTGCATCTGCTGGGGACTGTGGGGGGACATGCTCTCCTCCCATGCTCTGCCCAGAGCATCAGGGGAGGCTTCCTACGGGAGATGCCCCACGTGAGCTCCCTTCCAGGACTGCAGCTTTCTGTTTTGGTGGTGACTCAGAGTTTAAGCTTGTCAGAAAATAATTATTCCACCCACCCAGGGAAAACATTGATCTTTACATGAAAACCTCTACACTGTACACTTTCGCACATCATGTACACTAAACCAGAGATTAATAAATGATGCTGCAATACCTCACAGACATTTCTACTCTGCCTTCATTGTGTTTCCATTCTCCCTCGTGGGATATGTTCAGTGGGTGGACTACGTTTCCCCCAGCACACTGTAATTTCAGTTCTTGGTGGTTTTCCATTGTTCATCATGGGAGTTCCCAGATGCATCAAGAGTTTTGTGTCCAAGTGAAGAGTCCAGACAAAAGAAAATACAGACACAAGAAAGGAGAGAACTGCAACACAGTGGAGGGCAAACGTGCCTGGGCAGGCTTTACCTGATTCTAATTTGTGCGTGGAAACTCAATTTTCTGCAAGCAATCAGCAACTCCCAGCTCGTTACCTGCTCTTTCATCCCTACTGCTCCACCAGGAAACACTGCAGCCAGGAGGAACTCTGTCCTCACAGTGTGAGTGCTGAGAGGGAACTTCTTTGTGCCTTGGATGGAGGAATCTGCCCCTCAGCTCCTGGGCCAGGGAGAGAGATACCAAAACATACAGACACCAACAGCACTGAAAGAAGCAGAGGGGAGCACATGGTGCCTGATTTTAGGCTGAGAGCAAGGCTGTTGGTTTGGTGACAATACCAACCATTTGCTCTGCTGTAAATGAAATCAAAAGCAGGTACAGAGCTCATACAGGGGCTGCACTGATCCCGCATAGCTGTCATTGCTTTGTTTTTCCCTCCCGTATCACAAAGGAGAGTAACACAGGATCCCCAATTACACTATCTTCTGTTTACTACAAGGAAAATGAATTTATCCTGATCACTCCAGTAAACACTAAACCCACCAAGGCACATATTTAATCAAATAATTAGGAGAGGTGCAGGGAAAATGTGTGCTGGAAAGATAATGTCGCACTTTAAAGGATTCATTATTGGTTATTACATTTTACATAGAATGTCATTTTCTTTACTAGTTAAAGAAAAGGTGAAGGAAGAAAAACAAAGTCCTACGAAACGCTCCGTCTAAATTATAGACTGCTCAGAACATGCCTGAAATCAGAGGTGCCACCTCTCAAAGCAGCACTGTCATTATGCTGCTAACGTGCCCTGATCTGATTTTTCTCTCTTTTTGTTTTAAACTTATTCCCTACGTTCAACAACTCGAGCGCAGAGACCCATGGCTCTTCTGGCAGAGAGCACTTACATCCCACAACCCCCAAGAAGAGCAAAACGCTCATCTTCACCCCCACACCCTGTGATAGTTTTGATTTACCACGACATAAATAAAAGGACAAGCCAAGCCACAAAAATCTCATAATACCGCTCCCCATACTTCGCCAGCAGCAGCTTCCCTCTGCTCTTGCTGGGGACTATTTTAAAGCCAGCAGTCTGACAAACAGTTAAATACCACCTATTGAAACGCGTCTGCTGCTGGTTCTGCTGTTCGTACTGAGATTTCCTGTCAGCCTTTACAGAAATTCTTTGGGAGTCTGACAGGATTAAGGGGATTAATACATTAAAGCATTATTACAGCTTTCACAGGGGATTTTCAAAGACTTTACGCTGTGATCTATTTGTCCTGTTACATAAAACGAGCATTAATAGGCCGATTGAAAAGAATCACTGCAATCAATAACCTTAATTTTTGTAAACATACTCCGCTATCAGAATGAGGAGCTAAGGTCACCAGCCCTCCCACGGTGCATTACTTAAATTAAGCTGTGTGAATGCATTTTCAGCGTATGCCAAAGGATGGTCTGAGCATTGGAAGCGAGTGGCAGAGAGAGATTTGGTAGCACTGAGTCACCAGCCCCTTGTTTGGCTGACTCATCACCTGGGCTGCACACCACCTGCTATGCAGAGCCCCACAGAGATTGCATTGCCGAATGGTTCCATCCTCAGGGCACAGCTTTACCTTAATTGAAGGCTCACCTGTTGCAAATCAGCATAAATGAGTGCAGGTGGGGATGAGGGCAGCATTCTAAAATGGAGGAGCACTGGGCTCAGCTTTAGACCACTGTCTGCATCATTCAGATCCATGAACATCTAAATTAGGAAAAGAAGCATTAGCCTTGGCTTTCAGATCAAGACCTAAAATAACGGAAGATTATAGCTAAGAATTTTATTTTTTATTCCAAACTAGTATCCCATTCTCAGTAAAATATGATAGCTATTGTGTGCCTAATTTCCCTAGGCTGCTCTGAAAACCCAGGTGCCATGAAATCACTCAGTCTGAGCAGGGGTCACTCACCTCATAGCCATTATCCTCACAAAGTGGTTGCCTAGCTATTGTGTCTGTCTCAATTAAGAGCAATTAATGAGCTACTTGTATCAGCATGATGTATATTATTGTATAAATGTGATTGTCAAGTTTTTTTCTGTTGCTGAGAAATGCAAGGTTGGCTGCATGAAAAACGCTTCATACTGAGATTTCAGCTTTGCCATGCCAGGCAGAAAAGAGCATGCTATCTTACAAGAGGTTAACACCTCGTTAAGGAGATACTTAAGCATGGGAACAATGGGTCGTCTGGTGGGTGGAGGGTTAAAACTGATCTGAAGTTACACTGGGAATCAAAGATATCTGTGTTGGGAGAAACAGCAGTTAGAATTGAATATCAAGTGGGATTTGAAAAAATCTTCTATATCTAAATCAGCATCCTTCTCCCTGCTGGCAATTTAAGAATATGTGCTTTGCCTAAGAGTGGGAGACGTAGGCACGTGATTAAGAAGGTATTGCAAATGGCTTTGCCAGCTGGATAATGGAGAATCAGAGAAGTCTCTTAGATCTATCTAAGCAGAAGTAAATAGAAAAACATTTTTATTTCTATCTTCCTTTCAGCACAGTACTGCAACTCTGATACCCGGGTCTTTATTTTGCGACTATTTTTTTAGCTTACATTTATTTTTATTGCTACTTTTCTTTCTTACTTTTGGCCCATCTCCCATGGTTCCATCTCAGTTCCAAGTTTCCAAAGTACCTGGACTACAGATGCGTCAGCTTGCATCTCTGAGAGGCTGGGGCAAGTTTGGGATGTGTCCTTGGGTTTGAGTTCTGTATCACCAGCCCCTCTGGTCTGCTCCTGAGCTCAGTCTGTTCTTTTAGTTTTGTGTCTCAGGAAGCATTGTAATGTTCTGATTGGATTTGGTAGGAATGGCAATGTGTGTGTGGTGGGGGAGCTCTTGAGAGTCAAGAGAGACCTTCCAGTTTTTCTCACTATCTACTAAACCAGAGATTTGCTACAGTTAATATAGGCAAACGGTTAAAAAAAGCAACTCTAGCAAGTGGCTGCTGCTATTCCTCTTAATGTTGAGATTTCCTGTCAACCCCTTCATGGAAAGACTGGGTAGTTTGACAGGATTAGGAGGATTAATATATTAATGCATTATTACAGCTTTTATAGGAGATTTTCAAAGACTTTAGGAGTGAGATCCATTTGTCCTGTTACATAAAACTTACAGTAATTGTCTTAATTGCTCCATTGTGACTAGGTATTGCTGCTCAAATAGTGCTGCATGTCTAATTGTGCCAATTGTTCCAGGATCTTGCAGCAGCGCAGAACAACAAGGTGAGCCAAACACAGAAGATAGCTCAACCCCAGCCCGGGTTCTCCATTATGCCTCTGAACAGGGCACAGGAAACAAAACTGATCCCAAATTCCTAAAAATCCAGTTGGTGCAGGCAAGGTAGATGGTATACAAAGGCAGGCATGGACACAAAGAAGAAAGAAGTGTAAAATTTCAAGGGAACGTGCCAGTAAGTGAAGCAAAATAACATCCTGCTGAAAGGAGATGTCATCTCTCCCTTGTTTTCTTGGAGGAGTCAGCAGTTGAACAGAGCCAGTAGCTCTGGCTCAAGCAGAATGCAGACAAGTTGAGGGGACGTGGCAGATATATGCTGCACTGCTCATGCACAGCTGCTGGCCTTCTGGCCATGTCTGTGCTGCAGTCCAGCACCGAAGGCATGGGCAGAAAGCAATTTGTTCATAACTTTGCATAATGAGTACGATCCAATACTCCCACTGTGATGCACTAAAAGACATGGGATCTGTCCTTTATGCCCTTTAAATAAGCATGTGAAATTGCTGTTAGAGATGCAGCCAGGCAGGTCTCGCTTGGAGTGACGTTTGTGAAGATGATTGCTGACAGACAACTGTTCATGTGATTCTCAGTTAAATGCGTTTTGCACCAAAAATGCTGCTTTGACATGGACATGTGCAAACATCCCTTTTGGCTCACCACACATAGTGGTGGCTGGGAGAAGAGCAGCCCACGCTGCTGGGAGCGCTGCACGAGAACCTGAGAATAGCTGAGTTCTGCCTGACGCAGTTTTGGTTTTTTGCCTCTGTCAGAAACTGCCACCATGTGCTTCTAAGAAAAAATGCGAGGAAAATTAGAACAGAGAAATGGGAGAGATCCTGCATTTCAGGGTGCTGTCTCCTTAGCTCTCAAGTAGCTTATGCTATGCAGCACAAGGGCTGATACCCTTCCTAAAAGCCTCCCTGTATTTCCTGGTAATTTGGGGTGTTTTATCCCTACCCCATTCCCTACCAAGTGCAGAACACTTTATGACACAGTCACAAGTAATACACCTTCAGGGATTTTATTGTTAGAATTTCCTAAGTTCTGTTTGCACTGACTAAAGAATCAACTTCCAAAATGCGTTCCAAAGAAATCCAAATGCAAATGCTGGCAGGGAAGGCAAAAGAATGGGACCTGCTGTATTGGAAGAAGAATTTATCAGCAAGCAAACAAAAGAGACTTAGAGTTGGGAAGAAGTCTGATCTAATCTGCTGAGGTCCTTTATCAGACTGAGATACCTCCTTCCATAAAGACAGCACATTCCTGTTTCAGAAGTGTACAAGATCACCACACAGGCAATTGATGCTATCCCTGTGAAAGTCTTTCTGCAGTTAGGGAACAAACAGAATCACGCTGACTTCCTTCCCCCCAGATTTGCTGCAATGGAAATTGTATTTCTCAGCATGCCTCCTACAACCAAATCATTCTTTGAGTTGTTATCCATTCCATAGGGTACGCTGAAGTCACTTACACAACATCTCCCCGTTTGAACTCTCTTGGATTGCTTTGGTCTTTGGAAAGCATGGGTAATATCTGTTGCAAACAAATGCTTTTTTTTCATTCTTGCTATTTTCTTTAGTGCTTTGTATCCAGATGGGTTGGGAGAGTGGAATATTTTTTTTTCCCATACCAGCTGTCCTCTCCACCATCTACTGAAACATCTGCACCTTCTTTGAGCCACCAGAAACCCCCTCCCCCACCATGATAATGAATTTGCCCCCATATATGACTTAATTAGCACTGGCCTTTCTTAAGAAAGGAGATGGAATTTTCCCAAACTTGACCAGGGAGGAACTTGAGGCTAAGATTTAAGAATCTGTCATTTGTACATACAAATAGGGGACATATACATATATATTAATGGACTGTTTGCATTTCTTCTCATTGTGGGCTTAAAAAAATGTTAATTTGTGGGTTTCAATCCTGTTAATAAGCTGTCAGATCTAGATGAAAAATTATACAAAGTGCAGTAATTGAAAAAGAAGGAGAAGAAAAGCACAGAAATTAAAGAGAAATCTTTGTCCTAATTTGATTTGTGACTTCATTGTAAGAGAATAAAGCATGTGTAGATATTAACAATTCATTTACATAACCAACTCCAATCAAGCAATTCAGATAAATGTGCATTCACTTCTGGAAAGGTGGGAGGATTCATTTTAACCTATTAACACCCATTTCTTCTTGTCGACTTTCTTCCATTACCAGATAAAGTTGTTTACTGGTGAAGAAAACAACTTGCTGGATGGCATGACATTTAATTTTCAAAGTTGCGAGGTTCAGTCAAGCATTATCTCTGCCTACATACACCAAAACAGAAAGACAGTGATAAATGGACACAGTGAAGAGCTGCATTGCATGTGTGAGTGATGGGAAACTGAGGCACGGCCTAAACTGTGCTCCATCCATCATGGAAATTTTGGGGTATCACCTGGTTTAAAACCACCTGAGGGACTCCACCACCTCCTCCTGTTTCACTTATATCCTTCATCCTTGCATCCAGGCACCAGTGACATAACTTCCAATGTAACTTGCCCTTCTTTGAGACTCTTTGTGCACATTTACGACACAAATCAAATATGCATTATTCTCTCCTGTCATCTGCAAAAAAGCTGAGGTACAGAAATTTAAGTGGCTAGTCTGAAGTCAAAGAAAAAAGCCCTGAGGCACAGTACACCATGAGGACCCTCAAGTCCTGTCTTTAAGCCTCCATTACCCACAGCTCTGTGACACGCATGCTGCTCCTTACTTACGTTGTCCCTGGTCATAATTAAGTAGAATAGTTCTGTAGCTCTCTACTGAGCAATAAAACAAGAGGTTCCCAGATCTTGCACTTACTGGGATACCTAAGGCTGGCTTTGTCTCTATACATTACTCAGATCTAATTAGAATCGTAGAGGATTTTCATGACTTTGTAGTTTTCCCTGCTCAAAAGTAAATCCGTCCTTAATACCATGGAGAACACATACTGAGAAAGTCAGAGAGAAGAGAAAATTAAAGGAAAGCCCAAGCGAAGGCACGGGAGAGGATGCCAGGTACAATCACTGAAGCAAATAAAGTGAATTAGTTGAGAGGCAGTTAACCATCCTGCTGAGAGAAGGAGCTAGGGACAGAATGGCAAAACAGGGAGATCTGAACAGAGATGTAGAGCTCACAGAGATAGCAGTAAGGAATTCAGCAGCCACATGCTTTGTTCTTATTTACATGGCTATGAGATCTAGATGTCCAGCCTGACATGGGATTTATTTGTATGCTACTGGTTTCCATGTAGCAAAGAGCTGAATGTGGCCCCTTTTCATCAAAAAGTCTTCGATCAGCCACAAGAGAGTGGAGTGGATTTTTTTCTCTTCTGCCAGCGGTCGAGTGAATGATGGGTCAACTGACAGTTTAAAGCCACAGAAAATAAACTTTTTCTGAAGCCAATCTCTTCCTACTCATTTATATACAGTAATAACACACTCGTTTTATAGCCTATCTGGGATTGCTTTGTTGTTTAAGTGTCCAGCTTTCCACCAATATAACACACTCCTTCCAGCCTTCCCAGAGCCAGATACCTCCATGGACGAGCCATATGAGGATGATGAGAGGCTAAAGGGAGGCCTCATCACTCTAGGGTCAACCTCTGCTCCTTGGTAATAGCAATAGAATGAGAGTAGCTGGCCTTAAGTTGTGCCAGGAGAGGTTCAGGTTGGGTATTAGGAAAAATTTATTCTCTGAAAGGGTGGTGACATATGAAAACAGGCTGCCCAGGGAGGTGGTACAGTCACTGTCCCTGGAAGTGATCATGAAAAGGGTAGATGTGACATTTGGGAACGTGGAAGGTGGGTATGGTGGGGGTGGGTTGGCAGCTGGACTAGATGATCTTCACAGAATCACAGGGTTTACAAGGCACCTCAAGACATCAGAGTCCAACCCCCCTGCTAAAGCAGGTCACACATTTGGCACCCAGACGGCTCTTAGTAGTCCTTTCCAAACTCAATGATTCTGCTCATCCTGCAGAGGCCCAAGGTTTGCACTGCATGCAGCTCTGCCATTCACTATCCTTGAAAGCGCTGCAGGGTGCCTTTTGTGGTTGCAGCAGTGTTATCTGGGGTAATTCTGGGAAACAGAATGAGATTCCATCAGGGTGAATCGAGCCATTTGTGGTCTGGTTCTGTGCTTTGAGAAAGCCTCAGCCACCGGTAAAACCTTGAGACCACCTATTGATCCACCAGGAGAAACCAGACGCTCCTGGGAGTGCAGGTCTAGGTCCAGTAGACAAGAGCAGCCACATACACTCACATTTCACAGTTTGGTCTGATACATGGTTTACAATAAGGGAAGGATTTTTAGCTGGGTATAACAGCCTAACTAACCTTTCAGTTACATCTGGGGATTTCTCAAATATTTTTTTTAAGCTTTGGATAATTTAGAGCTTTTCAGCACATGAAATGTGAATATGGTGTTGAGCAGAGCCCCAGGCAGGAGATATGGCCATGATCAAACAGCCCAGAGCTCAGGGCACACCTGCACATATGGGGCACTGGCATGGATCCCAGAGGAGCACCAGGAGCTGATCCAGCCAGCAACCCATGCTGCTGGGCAGAGGAGATACCTAAGACACAATTCCCACATCATAGTTTCATAGAAAAATACAGCTTAGTGTAGAACTATATGCAGAAAGGTAATAAATAAATCATTAAATAAACATTACTCAGTTTGATCCCACTGAAGTACCCTGGTTTCAAAACAGCACATCAAACTGTTGCAGTTCTCTTTCCCTTGTTACAAAAACTAATAAGGTTAATATTTCCTAATGGTATTCTTATTTTGCAGAAGCTGCATTTTTCTATTTAAAAAGAAAGAAAGAAAGAAAGAAAGAAATGCTTGGTTTGGTATTTTTTGCTTTCTTACTGAAAAAAAAAGAAAATAAAATGTAACATGGTCATTTAATTAACATGGATTAACTAACAGCTGAACTACACCTTCTGCTAGAAGACATTCAGCATTTATGGGAACCAATGCCTTTCTGCAAAAGTGGTTATGCAGGACAGCCAGGCATTGCACACCAGACTCTTCTTAGGCACATTAGATAGTTTTAACAACCCTAAGCACAACTGAACGTCATAGTTACTGTCTGATTTGTGGAAGAAAAAAAAAATATATTTTTTTTCCTCCTGACAAAGACAGTACTCAAATTCAGGACAAGGATGGAAAGCAGCAAAGATCTTTGAAGGTTTCCCACGTATGTGTGCAGCACCCATCCAAGTTTGCTTCCTTGAGGGGAGAAAAGAAGAGGCTGTGCTTGGAGATTGTCTCCCTGCATCCTCACCCTCTTTGAAGGCAGCAGTAAGAGCCCCACACAGGTGGCAGCAGGGGAGGGCTGCAGCACTCTAGAAGCATGTCCCAAATCTGCTTAGATCCATATAGGTCTGTGTAGCTGTGCCCCAGCCATCCAAGGCAGCATCTGCTGACAGTGATCATTTTGCCCACCTCAGGAAGATGATGATGATGCCTGGGTAAAACAGGCAGCTCTCTCTCAAGAGCAGCAGTGTGTGGTGCTGGTGATCACTTTGATTTCCCCAGGTAACTAACAAAGACCCCTGCACAGGCTGTTATCTAGGCAGAGCTCCACTGGCTGTGCATTCCGAAATGTATTTTCACTCTCTTTAATGTTGCTCAGAGAATGGCTTCATTACACTGCTCCAGACTTCTCCTGGCTGTGCCTATCCCAGGAGAACCCAAGCTCTGGGAAAGCATTGCCTAAAGATGCACCCTATATATAACTCACTCCACTGTAGCAGACGAAGTACTTTGCACGGAACCTTTGCCTCATACATACACCTAGATGCATATTTTTTGTCCACTCAGTTTTCTTATTCACTGAGCCACAGATAATTATTGTGCTGGGAATGATAAAAGACAAGCCAGTTAATAAAATAAAGGCAAACAAGAATAAAAATACAAACAGCTTGGGCCTCAGCCAAAGTGGATCTGTGCTGCAAAGTGTGGATGAGCTTGGCTGTCTTGAAGATGCCCTTGCCTGTTTTTCATAGTGCCAGGGAAGGAACAGTCCACCCACGAGTTTAAGGCTCCCTGAAGTTCTTGTGTCTGTGTGGGTTCCTCCGATTGATTTTCCCCCTATGCTGAGTCAGCTGAAGTATTTCCTCAAAGTCTGACAAAGGAGGGTGCACATTCCCCTTGCACTATATCAGGCTGTTCCAGTGGGAGAGAGATGCTGAGATGTTGCATTCTAGGTCTGAAGATGAGGTAAAGAATGTGTCCCAACAGTTGGAGCTCAGGTTTTTCCCACTGATCAGGAAACGCTGCCTGCAACAGAGGGGTTGGAAATGGATGATCTTTGAGGTCCCTTCCCACACAAGCCATTCTTTGATTCTACGATCGTATAACATGAAGCAAGGGCAAAGAATGGACACAAAGCCATCTTTCATATAGTCAGGATTTAGGGGCCAGATGTGGCTCAGGAAGGACTCTGGTTTTGAGGCCAATTTGCTTGTGATTCCCCATTCAGTCAAGGCTTCCACAGAGAGTCTGTGAATCAGATGAGGAAATCTATGGCCAGAACAGCTCTTGGTGAGTTGATGCTATAAGGATGTTTCTAAGATTGCCAGCCTTTTTCCCTAAGTTTTATATCCAGCTGATATCAGTGCTTACAGGCAGCATGGCTGATGAGAGATGAAGGACAACGCTGTGAATTGCAATTTGAATGTGATTTTTACCTTTTACTGTTCGGTGCATTTGCCATCAACACAGATTATCTCTAGTGTCTTAGTTTACCTCCAAGTCCAAGCACAAATGACAAGGTGCTGTAACATAGTACCAAGTTTTTGTACCTGATACATCCTGCTCAGGGGCTCAGCATGTCAGCATTCAGAGAGCAGCACTGTCCCTTCTCAGACCGATCATTTATGCAGGACCCAAGGAAAGTTTTGTGACAAAGAAGCCATCTTAATGATTCCTGCTCCCACCAGCTGTAGGCATGGGTTGCACTGCAGGCTCTGGGCTCCTCAGCATTTTCATAGCACTGCCAATCTGGATTGAGAGAGAGAAGACTGATGTTCTCTGCATCTTACACAGACTCCTTTGTATGTAATCAATCTGGCACAGAAATACCCAGATGTGAATGCAAAATGACCTATATTTCCAGTACTTCTATTACATACCAGCATCATAAACAGGTTTTTGACTTTACAGTATGAATTGCACAATGAATATTGTACAACACAGCAGTGCCCAGAAGGTACAGGTTCACTATTAATATGATAGCCATACATTGGGTTTCCAGAGGGCTTTTGTCTTAAATTCCCATAGCATACTCGAAAGACTTGCTTATAGGTGTTGTATTTATGTGTACTGAAAAATCATCAGGATTCCAGGTTCAAACCACAGCGCTGTAACACCTAAAGAAATAAATGCCTGAAATAAATAGGGAATTAAATGGTAAAGATTTGTCCCTTCTATTTTGCCAGCTCTTCCCACACCCTGCTGTGAAGGACTGAACAATCTTTTTGTAGGCTGTGGATAGGATCAATTTTTTGTCTAATTCCCATAAACACTGTCTCTGCAGTTCTTGTTTCCAATTTAGCACGATAAAGGTTCAGTTTCCATAAAGAAACAAGTTGTATTTGTATGGAGATATGCACCACACAACACATGTGGACATTGGCATTCAGGTCTCTATGCCAATAACTTTGCATGAAGAACCACACTTAGAGCTACAGGCATTTGGCACAAGGGATCTCCAGCCCGGGAAAAGGCAAAGGGTGGAAGAATTTATAGGTATCCCATTAGGGCTGCATGCAACTGGGCCTATTTATGGCTACAGATGTGTTCACACTCTCTGCAGCTCATGGCACAGAGACGTACCTGGCATGCATAGATGCATGGCCTGTAATGCATTATTCAGCCTGATGTTCATATGCACAAGGGCAGCCCAGACAGAATGTGCACAGACTTGCCTCTTCGTGCTGCACAGTTTGACGTAACAACATAAACACACATAAAGACCATTCATAAATAAATGCAGGATGCAACCCAGACCTTCCCACAGCGCTGTGCATGCAGCACACTTTCCCATGTATTTGTAGCAGACACACGCTTGTGCCTATAATGAAGCTCACGACACGTAGAATCCTAATTGCTTTTGTGAAGCCAGGTGCCTGTGGACTCAACACCTACATAAAATACCCAGATCACACCAGCTTTTGCTGTCCGTATCTCTCCTGATCCCCTCTGTGGAAAGCAGAGCTGCATTAAGAACTCCGAGAGCAGTGCTGATATTGCCAACCAAATTGAAGACACAGCTTTGCAAGATGCTTCAAATCTAGCAAATCTGGAGATAACATACCTATATCCAGAGCTCTGGAGGGAAGGAAAAAAAAAAAAAAAGATTCATTTCCAGGCCCAGAATTTTGCTATGGATAGTCATTATTTTAAAAATAATAATCTGCAAATCATCAGTTTAAAGCAGTTTCAATCTCTGAGCCACCAAGAAGCTAAGTACTTCCACATACCACCTTTGAGACTGGGCTCTGGGCTACAGATGGATGGTAGCAACACTTGTACACTCCTGGGGGGCACTGGGCATTGTTTTCCACTGAACTGTCACAGATCATCCACTGCTGAAGGCACAAAGCAGTGCAAAATAGATTGGTGATCTTAGGAGGTGTGGTAAATCCTGAGCTCTTACTGAATGCCAAAGCCCAAGCTCTCCTGTAACCCTCCAAGGAAAATGGAGTTGTGCATGATTTCTACACATATTCATATTCAATAATAGATGAGCTAAGTGAATTCCTTGCAAAGTAGCTTCTTCTAACCATTTTCTTTATTTAAATGTAATTGTTTCTTGAAGATTTTGAAATGAAAGCTCAGAAGGAGCCAAAGAGTTTGAACTCACATGTGTATTGTAAGAGATCCACAGCCACAGTTGGGATTTTGTTGTTCTGAAACTATGACACTTTCAAAAAGTTGCTGTTAAGCCCAGAACTTAAGCCCCCTCCCCAATGCAAAAGGAGTCTCCATGGCCTGTTGGCAAATCATAACATCCATGTAAGCATTCCTGTTCTGCTTAGTGAGCTCCACGCACTACGTATATTCCTCTGCCTGTTCACTCACAGAATGAGAGAATCATTCCAGTTGGAAAAGGGCTTTAAGAACCCCAAGTTTAACCCCAACCCATCCCACCAAACCTATTAGCTGTGTTCCTCAGTGCCACATCTCTGGAACACCTTCAGAGATGGTGACTTCACTACTCCCTGGGCAGCTTGTGCCAGTGGATAACCACTCTCTCAGAAGACATTTTTTCTAATATCCAACCTGAATGTCCCTCATTGAACCTGCACACTGTGGAGCCCCTTCACTGCAATAAGCTTTGGTATGTATGTTCCCCAAGCTCCCAGTATGTCCACAGCTGAACTGGGACTTGCACAGAAGAGAGATGTTTGCTTACAGTCTTTTCGAGTCCTTCCTTGCTGGTGCTTCTGGATGCACTGGAAACAGCATGGACACATCCTTAGCCAGAGATATTTTGCCCCCCTGCCTTTCAGGCAGATCTAAGAAGTACCAAGACAGATGAAAGCAGTGGATAAAAGGAAGCAGAGAGTTTCCTCTCCTGGTCTCAGGAATCTGTTTTGGACTCAGCATGGGTTCAGTGCACAGATCCACAGCAGCCCTACCCACCAAAACTTGCTCAGTGTGGCACTCAACCACTCCGAGCTGTATGCAGGTCTGTCCCATGGCCAGCACCTAACTCTCTGGGCTCTGGCCATGCCGGGGGGGTGCACCTGTGTACCCACAAAAGCACCTCACAATCGATGGAGCTCCATGGAATGTTTGCTATACAGACCCCATCCTCAGGAGACACAGTCTGGATGCATGAAGCAGTGTTTCTGGGCGCTTTGCCCTTGGGCAGAGAGTGATTCAGGAGACAGCAGCATCCCTAACAGGAAAATTTAAGCATATCTGACAAGTCCAGGAAAGCGAAATGTGCTATTTGCTTTGGCCCTGATCCTGCAAAGACTCAGAGGTGTGTTAACTTCACGCACTGCAAATAGTGCCACAGCAGCAATTATAAAGGCATATAGTTTATCACACTGCTCATCCCAGCTCTGCAGAGCAGCTTGACCTTCTCTGTACTAATGCATCCCGCACTGAGCCTCCCTGTCTCATCCCAAGCATGTTTTGTAACTGAGAGGAAGTCTGGCTGGGAAGGCAGAAGCACATCTGGCTGCAGGATGCTTGTAGCACCTGAGGCAAAGCCCCATGTATTGTGTGCATGCGGTTAAACCTGCACTGTGTGTGCTTGATAGCTGGGTATCAGCTAGGTATATGGCTATGTAATTATACTGCAATTAAATTTAATAGCTTTGCTAACAGCTCAACTGCAGGAGAGTTTGTCTAAGAATTTTTGTGCTGGGATTATTAACCTTTTGTTGGCTTCACCCATCTATTTACACTTTTATCCTGTCCTGTAAAATCATGTTTACATTTCAGCCAGAGGTTTAGAAAAACAGTTTTTTGTTGTGATTCTTCTTTTATAAGCCAGAATTGCTCAGCCTAAGACTAAATCAAGCAGAATATTGCACAAGTGGGGAGAGTCCTGTGTGCCAGTGCCCATGGCCAGAAGGTCTTGGTCCTATGAGCTGGTGGTCCTCTAGAATCCTCTTGAACACCTCTCAAAACAGAGTGATGAAGATCTGGACACTATTCTATTCCCTCAGGAAAATATATATGGTGTCACTATGTTGTAGCAGAGTGACACAGCAAAAGCAAAGACTGTTGGGGTGTAGCAGAAACTCCTAAATATCAACTTGAGTTCAGCACTCATTAGTTGATCTGCGTTCTCTCACCTAAGGGTCTCGGGATGGACAATTGAGGGTTTCCATCTTACGGTCCATGTGTGAAGCAAATCTGTGAACTGGAAATACCACCAGCTGAACTGTGGAAGGAGAAACAGGAGGATAAACAGTAAACAGTGCTCTCCTCCCAGTTAATTCATTGCTTCGGTATGTTCTCCAGGGGTGTAGTAGAGTAGATTCTATCCTCAGGGATCATGCTTCCATGCTAGTATACCATACAGCGTGTTTCCATACTTTGCTTTGTTCAGGTCACAGGACTCTATCTACCTCTTTATTTTGACCTTTGGTATCATGGAAGGTCTGTGTTCAGGCATCCTCATTTCTCTCCATTTATTCAGAGCAGTGATTTCTCATTTGCAGATTGGAATCTGCTTAAGCTTTCGTGGTGATTTATAAAGTCCTATCCCTCCTACCATGCCAGGTTTTGTTTTCCTGCTTTAAATTGTTTTCAGCTCCGTAATGATTTTTAATCAGACAACAATTAATGATGCAAATAAGAAAAATGGACACTAAGGGATTGTTACATCTACTGTATTATAGTTATCTGGATTGTAATATTTCTGTCCTTTTCTTTCTTATATCATTTGGAGGCCTGTTACCACAAGTGCTTAGCAACATGTTTAATAGTCAGCACAGAGAAGCACAGTCCTTTGATATGGTACGGTCCAGTGGAGAGAGCTTTGTGCTAGATGTCATGATACATTAGCTTTTTATGCAAGAGGTGTTTATGGGCAATGAAAGATATTAGCCTTTAACCTGTCGCTGTATTATAATAAACAGAAAGACGAGCTTTAGGCCTCTGGCTGCAAGAAGTCTTCAACCTACCCAGATACATCGCATTTTCTCTTATTTTCTTCAAAAAGAGATAAAATCTTTGGTAAACTTACTATTCTTTACATCATTACTGCATTAGTTTCTAGAAGGTATTGTAGTACTGGGAATTAATCATTTAGGAAAGAAGAGGAAGTCATTTAATGGCATGGTGTATTTGATGGCACCAGCTGACTTGTTGTAGAAGATGCTGTGATCTCCGAGCTATTCCTTAGCCAATGGCTTCCCTAGAGTGTGGCAGGTCTCACCTCTAGCCTTTACATTAATGCCTGTTGCAATTAAGGGACACCTAAAACACTGGAGTCTTGATGACCTATGTTATCGTTCTATGAATTACCTGCAAGGCAGCTCCTCTGTGTGCATGGGTGACCTAGAAGACAACTGCCAGTCTTTGTGTTTGAGGGAAGCCAAAGAAATATAATGTTATAGTTCTTTGAGTGATTTCTTCTAATTGGTGTGGAGTTTTTGGAGGCTTTTCTCTGCACTCCCATCTATATAATGCAGTTTTCCATGAAATGTATAATGATGTGTCAGTAAATCACTAGGGAAAATAAATATGCAGATCTTTTAGTGGTGAATGTT
The DNA here is from genome assembly GCA_023055505.1 of Callipepla californica brunnescens. NCBI lineage: Eukaryota > Metazoa > Chordata > Aves > Galliformes > Odontophoridae > Callipepla > Callipepla californica. Next base: position 5,688,135 of record JALIRH010000028.1, on the reverse strand, counting down.
GCAAGAAATAAACCTTTTGTAATTGATAATTAATGTCTTCAGGATCAATAACTGGCAGAAGAACCTGTAGAGTAAGTCTGAATCATCCATGACTGCTCAGGAATGATTGATGCTTTAGAAACAAGCCTGAGTACCAGCCAAGTGTATAAATTACAGCTTTAATATAAAATTGCTACCCAATGGCCTGAAACAGGTCTTGCTAGTGGCAGACGCTGTCCATTCGGCCTGTTTCAGGAGCAATAATACATTTTTTCATCATGTTGAGATAGACATAGAGGAATGACTATTACTCCAACTTGGGAAGGTATCTCACGTAATTCAAGGACAGGCTATCTTGCTTTCTCCTGCTATTCACAAAGATAGAAAATCTATTGATAGAGGGTGCAGGGATGGGCCTTTGGCATGAATGCCTACACGTGTGCAATTAACTCCAACAGCCCAAGCAGCAACTTCTGCAGCCCACAGAGACAGCAGTTATATTGTGAATCTGGTGGGATCTGACATATGGAGCAAGTAAAATAATCAAACCCTTCTTTCAAGCTCTGTGGTTTGGGAATGAAGCTAGACCTCACTGCTGAGATTATCCTGTCCAGTATTTTTGATAGATCTCTATTGTCTGTGTGTGTAGCTATAGATGTTTGTTAGATGCACAGCATGTCCTGCATATATCAGCTCTATGATGTTACATGCACAGCAACTGAAAGGACAAATGTAAACATACAAACAAATGCAGGCAGCTCAGATTATGTGCTGAGAGACCCAGTTATCATAAAAAGACCAATAAGAAAGAGTAGAAGGATATTTGACTGCTGGAATGACTCTTGTTTCCTTTTCATTACTCTTAATAAAAGGAGATGGTACCAAAAAATTGCGTTTCCCTGGTTATTTTTCCCAGGAGATGCTTTATAAAACACAGAATATATAACAGGCTGTGTTGCAAGCAAATATCTTATTAAGTGAGTATAGTTAGAAAGAAATGGTAACAAAAATGAATGGTAATATTTTTCTCCTCTTACAGTTAGTGAAAAATGTAATAGTTCTTGGTGATAGGGATTTAATAGCAGGTACCCTAAAAGCAGTGAGAAAAAGCATCACACCAGTATGGTGAACAGAAGAAATTCTTAAATAGCAGTGCTGAACCATTAGCAGTGAACAAGATGGTGCAAGACTTCTTGGGTGGATGATAATAAAATTTCTCCTTGGAGACCTGGTAGTGAACAGAAGGCATTTCTTTTTACTACACTACGCTACACCACACTTGATCTTCTGTAGTCCAAAACTGCAAGTCTTCAGGAAAATACGTAAAGCTATACTTAATGGCAGCATCTACGAGAGAATACATATTTAAGGATGTGAAGGTGCTTAGATATGTACCTGAATCTCATTAACAGGACTGACTCCTAAGCACAGTTCAGAGGACAACAGAGATACAGGCATCTTGGGGTGTTATCTGCCTTTTTTTATTGACTGCAGAAGAAGCCACAGTGAATTAGTCCTTTAACCTAGATGCCCCAAGTTAACTGAGGTGAACACTGGGCTTAGGACAGTAAAGAAAATCCAAAGCAAAGTCAGCTCATGCTGACAGGGAGGAACATGCTTGTCCAGTGTTTCTCTGGGAAGGAATTTTCAGCTCACAGGTCCATGGCCACGGGTACAGCTGCAGACTGAATGCAGTCAGGTTCATGAAAGAAAAACATCTGTTGACATCAAGCTTATTGTCAGCAGTGGTACAGTTGCCTGATGCTCTTGTGGTACTCTGAAAAGGTTTCTGTCTCAGAAGGCAAAAGGGGCGTCCTTTAGTGAAAAGCCCACCGAAGTGGGACACTACTGGTGGCTCAGCCTCATTCTTCCAGAACGAGTTCTGCCAGCCAAAGAATAAACCTGAGCAGCTGAGATAAAGTTGTACTATTTCCACTGATGTTAGATGACTTTTTCAGTAGAAGCCATCCTATTCAGTTACATTACTTGTACTTTTTTTTCCCCTCAAGGATTTGAGTCACCTTCGACAGCAGTCCTCCCCCTCCCTGCTGCTATCATTCTAGCATCATCTGGAAATGCCTGTAAAGACAGCAACAGAACCTGGGGAGTAAAAGAAGAATAATATGAAAAAAAAGAAAAAAAAGCAGAAGAGGAAACAGCCAAAACCAACCAGAACTTTTATTTCTTGTTGAGTAACCATATTCCGTGAGGCATGGCAAGCAGACATTAAATTCTCACTCGACTCAAAGGCAAACCATTATTCTGTAATTTTGTATGTAAATAAGATGTATTAGGAAATCACTCAAGCAATTAATTAAACAGCTGTTACAGAATAAGTGATAAAGGAAACAGGGGGATGAATATGCGGAATTTTCCTTGCACTTTATGCATTTATTTATTTATATGTTTGTTTGTTTGCTGCTTGTGTAGATGTGCACAACAGTTTTTGCATAGCCTGGTCTCAGAGTTCAGCATCGTCAGGAAAAGGTTATCCCTTGTGGTCAAATCACAATTTCTTTTCCACAGCAAGAGTATTGGGGAATGAAGATGTCTTGGAAGTGGATGGAGGTCTGTGGTTGCTGGCATGTGAGGCTGTCAGTGGCATGATATCTGATCTGCATGCATGGACTAGACTTTAGCTGAAAGAGGGATTTTATTACCTTTCAGAAGTAATCTTCTCTCTGTGAGAAATACAGTGACCTGGGAATGATGCTCTGACCCTAAGCCAAATGTCTGCCTTTGTATCTTCAGTTGGCCATTTGTTCAGGGAGAAGACTACAGCTTTATAACCCAGGCCATATATTGCACATAGAAGCCATATAATAAGTGAAACCCCATTGGTAGAGCACAACTCTCCAGGACAAATACTTAAAGTTGTCCAAGCTGAGATCCAGCCAAAGCAATGCAAGGCACACACCAAGAGACAGTCTGAAACTGAAGAGCAAACAAGACAGGACAGAGCAAAGGTAAAAAGAAAAATGGCACCACAGAGATGGGATTTGGCTGAGAACACACAAAAAGCCATAAACTGACTACAGACAGCTCATTCTGCTAGACTCCCTATTCCTCTTTCCTTGTACAGCATTTGGTCTGGTTGCTGTACTTGGAACGATCCCTCTGACCCTGCAGGTTTTGTGCCTTACAGGTGTATCGGTGATGTCTAGTCTAAAGCAACTGGAAATGCAGGCATGGTGTTCTGCTCCCATCTCAAACTCCTGCTGTTCCTGGTGGGGCTGAGCTCAGTCTCATCTTCTGTGCACACATCTGCCCTTTTGATGCAAGGCTACTGTTTTGTTTTCAACAGCCTTTTAATTTCAATACTAGGCTTGGCAGCCATCGTCCCAGCCATTTCCATTTGCAGTGAGAACAGTCTGTACCACTGCTAGCTGCAGGTCTGCAATGGACACAGTCCAGCTCTAGATGATGTCCAAATTGAACAGAAGCCTTCCAGATTATGAGGAAGGGAAGCACACATGTTGTGACAGCCTTGAAAGGTAGAGAAAGCCTGGCAATGAGCAGTGTAAAGGATGCCTTCTCTGGGATGTACTCAGCCCTCTGTAGCATCGCACAAGGCAATGTATCAGAGCCTCTCTCAGCCTTTGAGTGTTTCCACTTTTTCAGCTTAGGAGGATAAATGCACCGGCTGAGTGGCTGCAAAACTGAGCCTTGCACAAAGATGGCAGCATTGCTAGAGTACACATGTGGGAAGCAGGGTCTTCAGATTACCTACAGCAATTCACTTAGTTCTGGGACCATATTGTGTCCCATTCCCAGCCTTATTAAAAAGAGCTCTCTGCCCCTCCAGTGAAAACGATCTGAGCCTTGAAGAGACAAAGGACTGTTCTGGCTAGTCAAGGAAGTAATTCTAATTTGCAGCATTCAGCTTCCAACTGTTCTACAATAGCGAGAGGTTAACAGCGTGGAACCGGGTCTCACTCAGCAGTGCCATTTCGCTCAGGCACTTTGTGCTGTGACTTCCAACCCCCAGACAGCTCTTTCTCCTGCTCCCATCTCCAGCTGAAGGGTCCCAACACAAATTCCTGCCCCTTGGCAATGCCACGGGCTCCTACCTCGCTGCAATTTTGAAGGCAGGGTCAAAATGAGCAGGATGTGAAGCTGAGGTCAATAGCAACCTTTTACCACTCTCTGGTATGACTGTGTGCCAAGATGTTCTCACTCCACCGGAGGTTCCGGTGTTCTCTCTCTGGTCCCATGAGATTGCTGTTGATTGCAACTCATTATGTCATTTAGCACCCTCCCCAGAGCTGCCTTGAATTCCAGCACTTAGTCCAGACCCCTCAGGTTGTCCCACCCCTGGAGCTGAAGTCAGACAACTCGTGGATACAACCGTTTGGAGTTAGTGCTTGCATGTGGCACTGCAGCCCAGCTCTCATGATAAAGAGCTCTTCAGTGATTTTGCAGGGCAACAGTTTTTCTGGGCTTTGTGCCTCAGCTGTAAACAGCCAGTGCTGGAGCATGGTGAGGGTTCAGCTCCCTCAGGCAACAGAAGATCAAAAGGCATCAGTCTCAAAGTACTGTGGTCACACTGTCTTCTAAAGGCTGTGTCCATCAGACCATTTAGGTGTCCACCATGCTCAATCCAAACACTTGCTACCACTGCTCTGATTTTCCTGGATAAGAAGAACTGCTACTCAGCTAATTAAAAAGAGAAAAGCCAAGAGCAGCCACAGGGGGAAGGGACTGGCTTCACTCCTTGCTTGGGAATGGTGGTTGGACAAGAAGAGCTGAGTGGTCTTTTCCAACCTTAATGACTTTACGATTCTATTATTTCCCCCACTTGTTTACATCCAGACACGGGAGAAAAGGGACACAGCATAGTCTGCAGCTCAGTGATATATATCTCAGTGATGTCTCGATGATCTCACTTCAGACCACCAGACCCAAGCAAGGGAAGGATATGCGTATTTTCTTTTTCTATCCACTCTGGACAGTTATTCCCATAGCTGTCCTAGATGGGGCAGATTTAATAGCTGCAAATGAAGGACATTTTTCTCTGAAATAACTGTTTAGATAAAAAACGGTAAAATCAATGAATTCATTATTACACATTGACAATAATACTTGGGGAAGAGAAAAAAAGAAAGCCAGTGCTGTTATAAATGGTTGCAGTCTGGTGACATTTCATTGTTCTAAGAGGTGTTTTTGTGTAATAGAAATATTTGCGGCCTTTATCTGGAAATCCAGTGGGCTAATAAGCAGAGCCTATCTTCTGCAAACACCACTACAAAAGGCTGCTGGAGCACCTCCAATTGCTGATCTGTCCTCATCAGTGGAGCTCAACACAAATTGCAGCCAGGTAAGCAATCACTCAGCACTCCAGATCTTCTGACATAATGAGAGGGCACGGACAGAGATCTCACAGAAACACCTCCGTTCTCACCAGCATTAAAGCCTGAACACACAAACCTTCAGCGTGCACAGAAGTTGGTTTAGCACAAACTGAATTTTAATAAAGTGAATGGTTCTCATAAGGGTACCATAGGTGCATACCCAAGTATGTGTTTCTGGGATAGACATTTACAGCAAATGTCAGCCATAGCAATAGAAACTTAGAGCATTCTGCTCTGGTTTTGGATAATCTGCCCAAATGCTGTACCTCAGGACTTTTCTCAGAAAACTTTGGCATGTCCTTCTCGCCGCAGAATGTAGCTTTTATAGTCTGTTTCGGTATTTGAGTCATTCATTTCATAACAGGTCCATAATATCAGAAATTTTCTCTGCGCTGTTGAAAAGTTGCACATGAACAAAGTTAGAGAGTGTTAGCTTCAAATGCAAAACCTTTTAAAGTTATTATTGGAAAATTTCTGCAAAATGTTTTCATTTCCAGTCTTGCAACTGTCTGCATATTTTTCTTCCCTTTATCCCCTCCTTCCTTTTTCCTTCTAAATTTGCCATTCAGAAAAGGAGAAATAACTGTATTAATGAGTCAGCCTTTCATTTGCTTTTTTTTGCATGATACTGAGGAAATAAAGATTAGAAATCTTTGTGACAACATTACAATCTTATCTTTTTTGGTGGAACGGAAAAATTTGGTGCTCATTTGTGATGTCTTGAACCACCCAGGTTTAGACAGCTCCAGAAGACTTTCATCTCCTATAAAAGTGGATGGATTTACATTGATTTAAATTAACATTACATGAAGTCAGAAACGTGCTGAGAGCACTGTGTATTGTGATGTTGAGGCCTTCCAGCTGCCAAGTTGCACAGAAATGCCTTGGAACGTTCATCTCAGTAGGTTCACTAGGTGTTCAGACATAATGATGGATTTTATGGATGTACCACCCAATTCTTCTTCCTTCCAAAAAAACAGAGGTGGATTCTGTGAGCTGAAACTGAAACCCACCTCCCCCTTCAGTATGCATTGGCAAAAGTCATTCAGTCCTTGCACGTCACACTTGTGACACTGAGCTTTCACTTGGCAGCTTCTCCTCATCTTGCTTTGCTTTTGATCTCAGTACTTCTTGATGGGGATTTGTAGTGACTGCCTCTCCTGCCTGTTTGCAAGAAGCCAGTATACGATGTGGAATCCCTAAGCCTGCAGATCTGCACAGTTCCTTTGCCATCAGTGGGTTGGGGCCATCAGATACCAGCTGAGGATCTGGCCTGTAACCCGTAGCCAGAGAACCAGCAAGGGGCAGATCTTGACTGGGCCAATTGGCCAGGCCAATACACAGCTGTCTCAAGGGACACGGGAGATGCAGTAGATAAGTCTGAATAAATCCATGCTGTACTCACCATTCCCTTGCCCTAGAAATAACAGCCTCGTCAGAGCATAGTGTACTGGCAAGAACAGCAAAGCATCCGACATGATGAATAATGTTTACATCGAGAATCCAGATGTCATTTTCCATCCTGTAGCTTTAGAAATAATGGCCTGTTACTTCTTATTAAATCAAGGGTAATCCATTCACCTACAGGCCCAATGATAGCTGTCTGTGCTAATCTCCACTCAGGGAGCTATATTCATCAACAGGAAAGGCCCGTGTTTCTAGCAACAACTGGAAGCCCAATGATCTTCAGCAATGAAATTTCAAATATCAATTAGCAGTTCAAAAGTATGGGTCTGTCAGCACAGTCCAGCATTAGCATAAAACCCAGCTTTCCATCAGAAGCATGACCTCCTGTGTCCTTAAGCAGCTCAGACCTATTATTCATCTCCTTTAAAAATCTTTTTATTTACAAGAAATGAAAAGCTCGATGACCTCTTCAGTGATGATTCTCCAGTGTCAAGCAGCACTTCAGCCGGTTTAATTCTCTTGTGGGTGGACCTAACTTCAAAACTGACCCTGTTTTGTGCTGGGGTTTGGAGCAGATGACCTCCATTGGTCCCTTTCAACCCAATCTTTTCTATGACTCCAAGAGGGAAGCAGTGATAATAGCTACGATTAAAATGCTGTGACCTTGAAAAACAATGGAACGTTCTCTTTAAATCATCTTTATGCAGTTTGTTTTTCCTAGTTGGTTTGAACCACTGACACCTCTGATTTGACCTGGCAATTATGCCAGTGTGCACCCGCCAGCCTATGGCTTTCTGCCAAAGAGTGAAGAAAGGTTATTTTTTTGTGTACCAACAAAAGAAAAAAAAAGAAAAAAAAAAAGGTATTTTGAAAATAGAGATTAAATAAGCAAATATATGACCATTTTAACGTGAGATATTTGCACACTGCAAGATCTGGTCACATCTACTTTCTGATTCTGGTCCTTCGCTTTGGGGCTTTCGGACTATAATTGTGTTCAGTCTTCTATTTATACAATGAATCTATAATGTAATTTCATGAGGTACTGAGATGCACTGAAAAACATATGAGCACTAAGTTGCTCTGCCTAATCCATATGAAACAGTGTTGGAAATCAGCCTGGTAAACATGGCAAGAGAATGAGCAAGGATTTCATCTGGGGCTCTGACACTAATCTAAAAAGGATTACCAAGGAGATAGCCTGAGATGCAGAGCACTTGAACAGAGAGGACAACGAATCCTATTTAAATGAATGCATTGAATTGCGGGTGGCTTGTAAGCGATTAGCACACTAACTTCATACTGACCAAGCCAGTAGGAGTTCATCCCTCACAGCCACTGCACTAGTTACATTTACTGCTCCATTCTCCAACTACAAATAGAGGTTAAGAGAAACAGATGATTTTGAAGCATTAACTTTTAATAGGGACAGCATGTCTGGCAAGATGAAAAGAATGAAAAGCCCTCGCTGTTCACAGTGGTAATCCACCCCCAGTTGTCTTGCTGTCATTTCTCCACAAGCTCCACCACTTGTTGCTTTGGGGAATCATCATCACAAATTGATAATAGGGCAGGCAGCGCTCTGTGCTGGGTGTCCCAGCAGAAGGCAACTCTTGTTCTTGTGTTCACACTCTGTCAAAGATGGGTGCTTGTGACTGTGCTCCTCTGTGCTCCCTGCTCTATTTTCTTGTCTTATTTGCCCTTTAAATTGTAATTTATGCATCAGATCAGTCTGTTTGGAGTAGTGGAAAGAGAGGGTCAGGTCAGCAGATTATTTAATTGCGTGTTTAACATATAACATGAGAATTATGCTTTCTGATCTCAAAGAAATAACCCATTGCCTCTTTTTGTGGCAGAAACCTAAGAACACTCTGATTCCCTTGGTCTCATTAGCTTGTATACCTCTGGCATATTGGAGATTTTGTGTCTTTTGGCCCTTTGTACTATAGAGTTTAGCTTCCAAATACTAGAAAATATTTAGTGGATTTTAGCATGTGCAGTCCTGTGTTGCTGTATCCCATATGCCTGAAGCCAAGTGTCTAGCCAAGCATCTCCCAGGATCAAGAATTTATGCAGTGTTTCAGTAACAACTGAACAAATCCATACTAATTCCATAAAAGATCTGTCATCCATCCTCCTACTGTTCTCTTTGGTTTTTGGCTATAAATAAATTATGCAAGCCCAGAAGTCCCCTAAAATCTTCACAGGTTAGCAGAGTATCAAGCAATGAGTGAACAACTTAAATATGGCCTGTTTAAAGCCTGACAACTCTGTGTATGCTGCTCCAAACAACACTGAGTATAGCTACAACCACGTCCACCTTGAGCACCATCACTTGCAGTGATGCAGCAGCTTCCTTACCCTACACACAGGAAGATGGGGAACATAAAACCTCTCACCAGTCCATTCCATTCCCATTCTATATATATATATTTTTTTTCTGTTATTTCTGGCAAAAGCCACTAAAGTTCATGAGATGGAAAATGTATTAATTATGCCAACATTTATACCTTTCACAAGCCTAGTCACGTTCTTTTGCCAGTTTTGTTGAGCAGCTCTATTTCCACACAAAGGCACTACCATGTAATTATTTTATCAACATGGTTCAGTGGTTGAGTTAGAAATTGTATCGGATGATACAGAACATTCCTTATTTGAAGTGAAACTGTCACAGTTGTATCAAAAGGACCTTTTTTACTCTCTTTTTTTTTTTCTTTTTTTTTTTCATGCAGCACAATGGCAGCTGTTACATGTACTACAAGCACTTATCCATTATAAAGTCCTATTTGAATCAGGAAGACTGGCATGAGTTGCAGTAGGTTAAATATCTCAAAAGCCAAGGTTCTCCCTTTCTGCAGTTCATGCGCTTGGTTCACTTAGCTTTCCAAACACAAAAGTAATCATAACATAATAACATACCCAGGGGATCTGAAAACCTCACTGGGTAGTTCATGGGATGTATTAAGCCATCTACCATGCCTTTCATCCACCAGAAGATCTTTGCAGGATGGAGAACATTATTATAAAAGAAGACAGATCATAAAATGGCCAAGCCCTCAAGTTGTGTTTCATAAAGCTGGTAACACTATACTGATTTGAGTCAACAGAGGATCTGGCTCTTTGTATTTAAAGTAGACATAAATACCTCAGAGCAATAAAAGTGAAATATGCTTCAGCTGTACTTTAAGGAGAGATTTCAGCAAAGTTTATGTTTAAATTTCTTGGTTGATTAGCCCACAATGACTTCTAATCGCTTGGGAGAATTTTTAAAAATCGAACTTGAATATACTCAAGGCACAGAAGCTGAGAAAGTTGTCTGTAATTCATGGGGACTAACTTTTATTTTTTAAGGAAAAAAAAACCAACAAAAAACAAGAAACCTTCATCTTATTTGAAAGCAGCTATTGCATCCAGTACTGAGGACCTGAAGCTAGCAAAGCCTATTGTTTGAATGAAAGCTCAACACCTCATTTTCCACTCCTCTTGCAAAGGATGTGCAGTGCTGTGGAAAATGATAGAGTAACAATATTATAAAAAAAAAAAAAAAAAAAGAGTGATAGATAAATAGAATTCTGTGTGTTTATCTTTTCTGAGCTAGATGTAGCAGGGCTTTTTTGAGCCACCTCACAGGTGGGTGTTTAATGTGTAGTGTGCTTGAAGGTAGGATATGGATCTGTCCCATCCCCTGTCACACAAGAGTAGACAGATGTACTTAGCGAACTCAGGTCAGCTTTGCATTTAACCAAATGGAAACACAATGGAAACACCATGGAAAAACATTGCGCTCCAAATCTCTTCCTCTCTCTGACTTCCACTGTGACTGAAGGTGCTCAGCACACAGAAAACCCAGCAATTCCTGGGGCACATCAGGTTCTCCATTCAGGAGAGATAACGCAGACATTGCTGGGAAAGCTGTCTGCACCCCTGGCTGCCCAGCTGTAAAATGTAACTAATTTCATTCACTGGGGAGTGCTGGGAGGATTAATTGGATTTAGTGGCCGCAATGTACTTTACATTGGTTGGGTGGAAGGAGACTGATAAGAGCTGAGGTGCAAATTTCTCAGAGGTGCGAGGAAATAACTGACCAAGAAGTAGGGCAATTATTTAAAGAATCAGTGAAGCAAGGAAAAGACAATTAGCATTGGTATCACCCTAATTCACAACAATTTACAACAATGAAGCTGAGACACTCTTCCTATCAAGGCCAGAATACATAATTCCCTTGACCTTATTATAAAACATTGAAAAAAATGAGTGCAAAGTCTGCATTGTGCATACAGGCAAACAGAAAACTGAAGGACACATGAAGGAGCCAAATGAAAACGTTTCTTGGGAGCCCAGAATCTGAAAGAAAACGACAGTAGGTCTGTCAGGATGTGCAGGGTTACTCAGTGCAGTGGTCACATAATTTTTTATTCATGTCTCGTCTCAGCATTGCTTGTGGGGAATTTAAATTTTGGTATCCAAATGAGTGAAGGACTACCTAGCCAGCCCATCCTCTTCCATTGCTGGATTTCTTTTTTCCTGCAGGTTATCTTCGATGTTAGCCTTGAAGACTCCAGCAATGCAGCATGGAACAAACATAAGAGAAGCAGATGGAACACCAGGAGCAGCAGCATCAATAACTTATGAGTGGATTAGAAGCTGGAGTACAGCTGCCACCTTCTTGATCTTTTATTAGAACATAATGTTATTAATTATAGAGTTAAAGGAAAGACATTTTGGAAGGGGCAAGAGGACAGCAGACCTCTAATAGAATTGTTGCCTTTCTGTTCTTTTCTGTGTCTTGTTTTTCGTACATGGAACATCAGTTTTATGTAGGTCTCTGTTTTTTAAGGAGTATGTGGATCTGGGGACTTAGGCCAGATCAGTTTGCAATAAGAGAAGTACTCTTATCTGCCTTTACCACCTTTAAAAGTTTCTCCTATCATGCCTTTTTAGGCTGTTCATGGTGCTTGTGCTTAAGGGTCTTGTCTGTCCAGGAAGCAGTGGGTAGACAAGTGGTAGCTCTCCTGTTTAGCTGTGATTGCTGTCCTCTCTTCAATCAGGAAAAAAAACCACACCAAAAAAAAAACGAAAAAAAAAAAACCTGTTCCAAAGAACTCCTTATTTCTGTTGAAAATAATATTTTTGTCTTCATCTGTGAAATGTTCTATTGCCAGATAGAAACATTTGTAGATTTCCTATTATACTGAGGAGAAAAATGTTCATCAGCATTAGAAGGCAAGAGATCTTTGATAATACCAACTGTATGCAGTGTTTTTTCCTAGTGCTTCTTATACCATATAAGCATCATTTTCCCTACTCTACAAGAGTAGAAGGTGATTTGAAGGCCAAAGCTAGTGGGAATGAAGAATCCAGGTCTCCTAAGCCTGAAGATGTGCCCTCTAAGCCCAGAAACCTCACTCATGCCCTTCACACCAGTACATCAAAGTGACACCCAATTTTGATCTGCCACTGGGTATGCTGAGGCTGGTGACAATATTTTAGTCACGTATCATTGCTTGCTGCATAACTTTAAAGTTTTCACTGAGCTGAGCAGCCTCACGATTTACACTGTGGAGGGGGATAGGTTAGATTTCAACTATTTGGATCCATCTCATTTTTCAATAAGGCAGCCATGAAATTTGACTTTTTGCCTGACAGCATCTGTTTTGGGAACTCTGAACTACCAAATATAGTATGTCTGGAAATACAGCCCCTCAAAAGCTGTTTTGGTGCTTCCAAATTGACAAGGAAAACTTATCTTAGGGACTGCAAGCCAAAATCCACAATTACAATTGTCTATTTTCCCCCTCTCATTTGTCTGAGGAAAAGACCCAGGTTTTCCCATTGCAAAGTTGTGCTAATGGTTACGAAAGAGTGAATAAAGGTAAAAACGTAATTATAGGGTACAGTTGCCAAGGATTCCTTATGCTCACTTCATTTTTATTAGCCTAAACGCTGAAGGTGTATTCCAGACACAAATCTTCCATTCCACTTAATCACCAACAACCTCAGAGCAGAACCCATTGTCTCCATCCCATTTTCCAAGCCATGCTTGTTAGATTCTTTATTATCTTCCAAGGCAAAAAATAACCTTAAAATTTGGTCTGAAGTCCACCCAGAGGGACCATAACCATCCACATCTTAAGGACTGTGGGATAAATAACCCTAGCCAACGTTAATGTGGCAAAAATTGTACAAATCTTTCTTATCTGCAAGATGTATGTGGGCTGACTATCAACCGCCTTGATTTTTAGAGTTGTTTACAAAATATCTAGTGTGCTGTAACATTATTTACAGAATTATTGATTTTTATTATTCATCTTTATGGCTGTCTTGTTCTCTGCTGCCTGATCACTGTCAGATGTACTAGATTATACTCATGGATTGGACCGGAGTTGATGGGATTAATTGATTTGATTACATTGAGTGAAATCAGTGGATTTCACGTCAAATAGAATCAGTAATCTGAATTACATTAGACAGATGAGCAAACACTGGACAGGATCATTGCTTTGGTTTTCATGGGCTGTTACGATGGCTGAGATCAATGGATTGAATTCCTCTGTGCAAGACAGGGACTGGTTCCATTTGAGCCGCGCTAGTGGGCTCAATAAGTACAATTCCTTTTTAACTTGAGTTTTCACTGATCTTTATTATAATAATTACACCTAGCAGCAATCGCCCTCTCTGGTACACACACAAAAAAGTTCATTATATGACACAGAGATGAAGTGGCTCATTTTCCCCCTGTTCTAATTTGGTAAATGGTGATTACAGAGGTAGGAGCTCAGCGAAACCCAATGAGCCTTGATGCGTTAGTTAGATTTTTAGCAAGTCATCTTTACTGAGACCTAACTGCATGTAGCCAAGTAAGATGACAAGTCCAAAACTCTTGCCTGCTGGTAGTGTTGTTATTCTCTTGATTATCCTCCGGCATGTTAAACACTTCTGTGTTAGAAGGACAGCACAGCCAGCTATGGCATCTTTCTCTTGTCCTTAATCAGAAATGTTGAATTGCTCTTTCATTCCCGAGAGAAAAAAGAATTCATTAGATTTCAGCTTTTTTTCACTCCTGAATGCTAAGCAGTTCTTCCTTTTTCTCTCTCTTCCTGATGAAAATGTGTGAGGAACTAATGTTTAGGAAAAAAATATATTATATTTTACAATTCCCATATGATGCTAAATTTCATGTTGCGCATGAAACCACAGTCAAATGTCACTGTAGCAGAGGGATAGAATGTCAGCGATATTCCCTTTTAATTCAGTGATCAAAATAGAGGATTAGCAGTATCTTTCCCAGCTTAATGATATAAAAACCATGGGACTGGTCTGTGAAAGTAAAGGCAGACAGTGTTGACAATGAGAAGAAAGTTCAGTGGGTCATGACTGAAGTTATCATTTGAAAATAAATGTTCATTCGTATTTTCACATACATAACTGCACTGGTCTGGGGAGGACAAGACACAAGTTTTGACAGGGAGTCCATGAGGGTTAGAAGAAAGGATCTGAGCCAGAGGCTTGCTTCTCCTGCAAAATCCCTTCAAGGTCAGCTCAGGGATGGAAATGTTCCACCCTTTGGAGAACGTGGCAGGTCAGTATGAGTCTTACGTGCCTGTCACGTTCTTGTCCAGCAAGAATTTCTTTTTAAAGCATTTTAAGTTTGTACCAAAAATCTGTATCATTGCTAGAAGAAGGCAACCTCTTGCTTCTTTCTGTTCTTCAGATTTTCTTTCTGCCTAAGGAGAGAGTCCAGAGGCTAAATCCACAAATGGTGTCCTTATTGCTAAACTTATTTTCACCAAGTCTTAAACTGTCAGTACCATCCCAGAGGAGGGGTGGCACAGAGGAGGAACAAGGGCATCTGCCTATCAGTGGGGAGCAACCATTCCAATGTTAGAGGAGCAGGGTAGCAACCCTGGGAACAATCGTTTATGTGTTAACAAGGCTGAGCAGCAATCCCTGGGAGGCTGGACTCCTTAAGTAGCTTGGTAACTGCCATAATTAAGCAGGAGTCAAACGGTGAAGGTGTAACTGTATGGAGAGGTGACTCTTGGTGACTGCTAGTTTTTATGCAAAAGAAATGTTCTCTTAGTGAAGATAGATTTCTTAGCAAGACCTTTGGAATCTTAAATATCAGTTTTACCACCACAGATTAGTTGTCTAATTTCTGCCTTCTCTCACTACCCAAATATACATACAACAGAAGACATTATGGCAAAGAGCAGAGGATAAAGCAAAATAGAACTTCTTGGAAATACAGATGATGCCGGTATCTGTCCTTGCATCTTTTCCTTTACTTAAACTATGAACTTTTTGTTTACAGCTGCAATATACTACTATTGCTATCCCACAAGAGCCCTCGTGTTAGTTTTAGATTCTTCATATTACAAAATCCTGACTTAATTTTCTCTTGGGAAGTCTGATATTTTGTCATCAAGTTGGAAAAGACCACTAAGATCACCAAGTCCAACTCCAACCCCTCCCCACCATGCCCACTAATCATGTCCCCAGATGTCACATCCACTCTTTTCTTTAAACACCTCCAGGGATGTTGACTCCGCCACCTCCTTGGGCAGCCCATTCCCCTTCTCTTTCTGAGAAAAAATTTTTCCTAATATTCAACCTGTACCTTCTCTGGCACAACTTAAGGCCAATCCTTCTACTCTTATCTCTTGTTAAACGGGAAAAAAAAAGGTCACTCGTGCACATCTAGGTAAGGACATTTCCTGGTCTTTTCCTGGAAGGGTAGACATGATCGGGCTGCTAAGGAACAGGAGAAAATGTCTGGCTCAGAACATGAAGCACATAACAGTATTCCATGATTAAGCTATATATACAGAGCTCTTTACAGAATGTTAAGGGATATGCTCAGTTTAAAAAACACTTTAATGCAGAAAGTTAGATTCAAGTTGCACACCAGCACTTGAAAAGCTGAGGCATGCATCTCAATAATATCTCAGCAAGTCCAACTTGCATCTCATCAATGTTGCTAGCTACCTACTGAGACCCAGGCTCTCTTGTCCCCTTCCTCACACTTTCCAATGATCCCCCCTTCCTCTGTCTCCCTGGGAAGACTGAATCTCATCTGTCTGCAGTTAGCAGAAACCGAAGTAACTGGACTTGCTGCTGGAACAGAAGAAATATGTGATGTTAACAGTTCATTGAGCTGTGAGATGAACAAGCTGGGTGTTGAAAAGGAAATCCAAGCTAAGAGTGCATTTCCAGTGTTAATAAAGCTTTCTCCTGTTGTTGTATATTTCCGAACACTGATTCCAGGATGGTTGTCATCTGTTTTCTTCCAGAATTAGACAATAGGACAAGTTTAAGGTAACTTGTGCTCATTTATCCTTGTTAAATGATATCTCTGCCTGCATTAGGAGACATGCTTCCTCCTCTGTTCTTTGCTAAAATCTCTGTCATGCCTACAAATGCCTTTAATTTTTGCAACAAAGTCTTCAACAACACTTTTGAGACTCTCTCACCTGTGTCCTTCTTCTAACGTGGAAGTGATAAACCAGAAAGTGAGACATTAATTTACTAGGAACAGGAGCTTGCTAGTCAGAGAAAGATGATGCAGTCTCTCTTCTTTTGGTTTCCCACATGCACACCATGTTTTCGGGATCCAAACATGTTGCCATTGATGGGAAGTCTGTAACAGAAGAGCAACCATGAAGTCCATCAGAAATGGCTGGCAGGGGGTCCATGCTGTGAGACAGCAACAGAGGAAAAACCATGCCATGGTTCCCTCCAGAATATGATACACGAGGGAAAATAATGTTTTCCCTCTTTCTCACTCTTCATTTCCAGCCTCCACCTTTTCAGAGAATTAGCATAGGTAAGACAGGTGGGCGTGTGAGCTACTCTTGCCAGATGTTTTTGCTTTCACACGATGTGAGCAGATGTTGTATCCAGGCTGCTCAGTGCTATTCTTGGCAGGAGCTAACTCAAAAATCTTTGCACTACACTTTCAGATGGAGATGAGTTTTAGTTGTTTGGGTTGTTGTTGTTATTTTAACTTTTTAGGAGCATTATGTGTGGCAATTTCATAGCCTGAAATGATTTAGACATCTTCTGTTACAGTAAGACCATTTGGCATTTACTTTCATGAGCCACAATGGAGACCCCATGCTGCAGTGAGGTTTGTCTTGAATTTGTGTTTCGCTGTCACAAAGCCATCAGTGTCTGCTTTTGCTGCTGAGCTGTATCTCCAGAGAGAAGTAATATATATTATTCACATCACATTAGCCTTCACAACATGTGAGATGCTGGACAAATGCATTATAAGGAAACAGTCACTGCTGTGAAGAGTTTACAACCTAAGCAGAGAAAGCAGAAGAGATTTAAAGGAAAGGAGATGTTGCATAAAAATAAAACAAGAAAATATTCAGCGTGTCATGATTAACAGATGTGTTGTTAATTCTTTTTTTTTTTTTTAATATTTCATTTAGCTGGCAGAGATGGCTGATTATTTTTTTTTTTTTCAGAAATCTCTCTACTTTTGCTAAAAAAAAGAACTTGATTGTGCATCCATGAAACTTCTTTTTGCTCTGCCTTTTGAAACCTGAAAACTCAAATGCAGAAATGCTTTGGTAAATTCCATTTTCAAAAAAGCGGCATGTTAGATTTGTCATTTAAAAATGAAGAAGCTGTAAGAACATTACTCTGAATTACACTTTTCTGTAAAAAAGGTCTCTTTCTGTTGCAATAATTCCACATCTGGTGCAACACTGACACCAGATATCATTTCTTATGTTCACATCCTTCACCT
The DNA here is from genome assembly GCA_023055505.1 of Callipepla californica brunnescens. Lineage (NCBI taxonomy): Eukaryota > Metazoa > Chordata > Aves > Galliformes > Odontophoridae > Callipepla > Callipepla californica. The sequence continues at coordinate 5,670,642 of JALIRH010000028.1, read as the reverse complement.
CGGATATTACCATTGCCTTGTACCCATCTCATGGTCACATCCAGACACATCTGCCAGGTCATTGCACCTTAGTTTGGCTATCTTCAGTCAGATAATCTTTTTCTGTATACTATTTAATCTCCTTTTTATTTACTCTTAAGCCCTCCTGCCACACCTAGCATATCTCAAGCCTTCCTTAAGCAGGAGGACGTGTGTGCCACACTAACACACTACCCAACACCAGAGGAGGGCTCTTGTGGTTGGACACCACAGACTTATTTTTGCATCATGGACTTGGTGGCTCCTTTGGTGTCTGAGCTCTACATCAGACTTTCACCTACAGAAATGTGAGTTTACCTTTTATAGGCTTTTGAAAGATCTCCTAGCTTGTGAAGGCTACCAGCATGTACATCTCATTGGAAGCTTCCATGTTTATCTCCAGAAGTCCTGAGCAAGTAGTTTCTAGGTGGCAATGCATCCATTTAGCTATGGGGTTTTACTTGGCCTTTTCCAACAGGTCTCTTTTATAACAGCTGAACTTCAGCAAGTCCTTGAATGGAACAATTGTCTTTGTGAAACTACAGAAGAGAGCATCCTTGTTTTATTTTCCTCAGGGCATTTCAGTTCAGTAGCAGCATCCTTGAGGTGTCCTGCAAAATCCCAAAACAGGGCAGCAATACCCTGTGTTTGCATCTCAACACGGGATGGCAAGCCCAAATGTGCAGTCACTTTGATGTGATTTTTAGGAGCAGGGATTTTGTTGCCAGTGCTAACATGCTCTTTTTAAGCTATTCATGTTTCATTAAATAGATGCAGACTGCATCCTGGCAAGAACCGGGGGAGAGCTGCTGCTTTGTGTCATGTCACAGAGAGGAGTGCAGGCAGAGGGGGGAGTGGGCACGCACTGAGTTTTCTGCTTCGTGGGAAACTCCCTTCAGAGGAAAGTACATCAATTCAGAAGCAGATGAAGCCCTCTGTTGTCATTGTTCATTTCCTTTCCAATGAAATGTCGCAGACAAGCAGTTTTCTGTTGGTCAAAATGATTTGTTTTGAAGAAGGAGAAAAAAGTTTTTTCCCAATTTTAATGTTAACCTTAATTCACGCTTTAATGCGGACTCGTTCAGATTCAGGAATCCCACCTGAAAATTAAATATGGCCACATTTAAAAAAAATAAAATCAGAAAGTCCTCCAATATACTGAAAGGTCACCAGGCAGGTCTCAGCCACCATCCATCACCTCTCCCTGCATCCCTTTGCGCTGTTGGAGATCAGTAACAATTGGATTTCCTAGGTGAGGTTCTGCCATCCACATAACAGATGGTAACTGCTTTTTTTTTTTTTTTTTTTTTTCTGTTTACTGTATGCTGCATGCTTTGCCCTGATAGAAGGGAATGGCAGGGGAGCAAGGACCAATCCCTCACCTGCATTGTGTACTGGATTGAAAGAAAGCTGCCCCGTGTCAGGGTGATGGAGCTTGCCACACACCTGGGTTTAGGGGCTGGAATACTGTAGGAACCCTCCCCTGAGGGAGGAACAGAGTGAGTGGGGTCAGCTGCAAATGTAGGAGCTCCCAGCTGTGACAGTTATCCCTAAGGACTCCCATTCCCAACCTGGGCTTTCTCCAAGTTCTTCCATTTCAGAAAATTCCAGGTTGGATTCAAACAAAGCGTCCAAGGCCCCTTTGTCTTTCTGGGTGCATTCACATCAAGGAAAAGGTGTGGTTCTGTATGCCCTAGGATCCCACCCTGTTTTTCTGGTTGTGCTTCTCAGCAGACGCAGTGTCGTTTGTGCTTGACAGCAGATAATCGCATCAGTAAAACTGGAGCCTGGTTAAACTGCTGCTCTGTGTTTTGTCCTCTCCAAAAGAGAGGAATTTTGCTTTTTCAGGTTGCTGCGTGTCACAGTCCCTTATTGTTCAGGTGCTAGTTTCCTATTTGTTATCAACAGCTCAGTTTTCTGCTTCAGCTGAGGTATGTTTGCAGGGCATTGTGGCTGGGCTTACTTTGCTTTGTTTTCTGCCCGATCTCTGGATTTCCCTGCTTTGCCTTTCCTTTCCTCCAGCTTATTGAATTCCTGTTGATGTGAAACAGGCTTCACCATCTCAGTTGTTTTTCTCCCTAAGCTTTTCAACATCTCCATTGTCACCTCTGGTTTGGTTCTCAGTCATACCTCTCTGGGCTATTTTTACACTTTATTATTTTTGCTTCTACATTTTTAACCTAACGTTTACTTTCAGAGATGAGCTCAGGTTTCACATTCTGAAAAGATTTCTGCTGGAAAAAGGAAAAAAGTATTGAGGTGTAAAGCCTGCTGAAAGTTAAAGAAAATAATAATAACGTTGAAGACGTTCTGTTCCATTTAGATGAATACGCTTAAAGGAACAGGTGATATTCTGGCAAACTATCAGCAGATGGCAACTCCACCAGCAGCAAGCTCAGGGGGAGCCAGGGGAAATAGCTCTGCTGCTTTAAGCATGAGGCAGATATATTCCTCCAGTGTATATGTCTATAGATTATATCTGTTACTTGACAACCTGCCACTAATTAAATTATAAATGACACGACAAGAAAGAAGCACTTCAAAATCATGGGAGAACTTTTTGGGACACTTTTTAGTACATTACAGCTATGCTCTATTTTCTGAAGCAGAGCGACATCTCCCAGTGTTTGTATTTAAAGCAAATTGAACTAGGGAAGAATCTTACACATTTTCCTTCATGGGAAACCAGGGTGATTGCTGAAGGAGCTGCAGGAGGCTCTGCTAACAGCCTGGGCTCACTCCTCTATTCATTAAGGGCTTTCCCTGCTTGGTAGCTGCCCTAATGCCTCCATCAGCTGCAGCTGCTTCAGCAGGTGGGAGAACCTTGGTGGGAAGAGAGCTGCTGCCCTTTGTCAACTGTGTCATGCTGGTGGAGAAACAGCCTTGTGACTAACAGCTGGAGTGTGATCCACCAAGGGGCTTCTGGCTCCGTGATATTCCTCTGCGTGTAATGAATAATGCCTCAAGTTCAGAGAACCTGGGCCAAACCCACAGAGATTGATTTTATTCAGGCCCACCAGTGAGGTCCACTGTTTTTGGCAGAGAGAGACCATACTGACACCAGCTCTGAAACACTGCTGCACTCATCTCCCTGATAACCCATTTCCTTGGATTTCAGGCCATGCCATATATCTTTTCTCAGGTAACAATGATAGGATGAGAGATGATGGCCTTGAGTTGCACCAGAGGAGGTTCAGATTGGTTATTAGGAAACATTTCTTCTCAGAAAGAGCAGTGATGCACTGGCACGAGCTGCCTAGGGACTGGTGGAGTCACCATCCCTGGAGGTGTTCCGGGACCCTACAGATGTAGCACTAAGGGACATGCTCAGAGGGCATAGGTTGGGGTTGGACTTGGGGATCTTAGAGGTCTTTTCCAACCTTAATGATTCTACATTGCCCAGGTTAATTTCCGAGCCCCATTCTGGGGTTCACAGCATGGTTTTGGTATGCCAGTGCCTCACCAGGACCCACGTCCAAACAACAATGCTGATGGAGCCACGTGCCACACTGCAGATAGTTAGTTGATAAAGCAGATTCATAGTCTCCTTTTTTTTTTTGTCCCTGGAAAACGACATAAATCATAGCAGTTTTTTCTTTGATAACTTAATGCTGCAGATGTGAAGTGTTTGGGGATGAATAGGATTCAGTGTTTGTTAATGAGAGTTTAATGTCTTCATCTTCTGCATTAAACTCGAGTTAATTAATATTCATTCAATTAGAAAATGTAAAAATAAATTATACAAAATTAAGCTTTACACAGAAGTGAGTGACCTCATTTCTGCTGTTTTCAGGTGCTAATTAGATTAGTTTCTTTCCTTTAAAAGGGGAGGCACCAAGTCCTGTTAGTCCTGATAAGGAGCCTTGATACACAGAGCTTTGCAGCTGTGATTTCCAGCCTGCCCTGATCTAATGGAGACTGAAGCTGATAGCCAGGTAAGATACGCTGACAATTTCTGATGCTCTTTAGCTGGAAAGTTTTCTGGTTGGTGAAAAGACTCTGGTGGGATGCTGGCTGTTTTGAGGAGCTGGGTATTGCTGGAAGAGAAGGAGGTGCGCTCAGCTGGTGGCAGGTGGGAGGAGTTGGGTGAAGTCTTGGTTCTAGTCCAGTTCTGTCTGCTGGCTTTGCTTGAGAGCTTCTTCCTTTCTTTTATGCAATTTTTTTTTTTCTTTTCTCTCTGACAAGATCGTCTAAACTTAGAAAGCCCTTTGGGGGATGTACTAAGTGGTGTTTTTTTGGAGTTGAGTGTCTTTGGGCTAGGGAGAAGATATAGTCATCTGAGATAAGGAGGTGGTCTGACTTGAGCAAGATTAAGGCAGCATAAAGCAAGCCAGCCTGAGCTGTCTTTGTACAGAGAGACCGCAGGGGTCCTAAATAATCAGTTATCAGCTTGCCTAATGGGACTTTGAAGTTGTCCTTGCTTTGAGTCAGGGGTTGGACCAGTTGACCTGCAGAGGTCCTTCCAACTTCAATTACTCTGTAATGTTATGCTCCTTCAGCTTACCAAGATCCTGAAACTGCGCTTGTCTTCTGTTGCGGAAGTAGTATAAAAGGCAGTAAGATCCGGTAGAAAACTCAAACTACTTAAAGACCTGCTGTGATTATTGCATACTGTGCTGTGGGGGGATAGGGGCATGAAGGTTTTATGCTGTTACCTGTTTTATAGTGCATCATCCATCACTCCTCCTAATCTGGTACTTTCCAGTAGCCTTGAATGGAAATTCACTTGTAAAATAAAGGGGGAAGGATGAATAAAACTCAAAAGTTCTATCTTATCTTTGTGGCTTGCCAAAAGGAGAAAACACCATTGGATAAGAATGGTTCAATTATCAAGTGCTTAGGGAATTGGTTTTGTGTTCTGTTGAGAGTCAAAAGCAGTACAGGCCATCAGTGACACAGCAGTGAGATTGCCTGTGATGATAAATACCTCTTGCAAAGGAGGAGGATACACTAAAGCAATAAATACTTTAGAACAACCTTAAAAAAGAAGGTTACAGCATACCTGATACAAAGAGATGTGGGGCCCAATTGTGTTTCATTGTGCCATCTCCTCAAGGAGAGAAATGGAATTATTCTTTGTGTGTCATGTCGTATTTGACTTGGCTCATCATAAAGACATGATTTGTGAAGGATACGCAAATGGACTACAGCATGACAGCCACAGGCACCTTGGCAGAAAGGAGGGTATTTTGTGGAAGGGAGGTCATCAGTGTTACAAAAGACAGCTTTTTTCCTCTGCTGTCTGCTCCTGCTGTGGCCTTTTACAATAGGAACACAATCACTCTACCAAGGCTTGCCCCTTTGTGAATTCCTGTAAAGGCTGCTGTCCCATTCATCACTCGTTTTACCTCTTCTATTGCTTCTGTATCATTCTACTTGCTACTTCTCCACATTAGCTGAAATATCTTAATCTTCAGAACCTGTTCTTGGTTTCGAGCCAGATTCCTGCTTTTCTTGGCTCATTCTAGCTATCACAATAGTTGGCACCAACTGTTAGGGCCACGCTGAAGGCCTCATTTCAGGGTATTGTTTACAAAGAGATCTGCAGGTACTTATTTGTTGTAGGCAATGCTGAAAGGAATGAGCTGCTGCGGTCACGGACTCCAGTGTTTTGTGCTTCTCAGTGTCATTCAGGTGATCTTAATTTGATCTCTGTCACTGAGCTGCAAGGGAAGTGCAGTCCACAAAGCTTCAGCTTCATAGAGTTGGTTGGGTGGTATGATGTTTGCTCTGATCACAGTTCTCGTGTGCAGCAAAGCACTTCTGTGCATCCTTAACTCAGTGTGTGCTTCATGTCTGCTACAGTTGTCGGGTCTGCCTCTGTGTGCTGAAGTACTCTGCTGAACTGCCTTGCTTTATCCTGAACCTTTGGTAATCTGAGCAGAGCCTGGCTTGGAGATGAGCTCCAGGCTCTTGGGTGATTGGCAAGGCTATAACTAGCTTGATCACATCAAAGGGTTAAAACCTGGAGCAAACTTTCTGGTGTCATTGGATTACTCTTGGCTGGAGTCCTGTGGGCAGAGGTTGGGATGTTCCTCAATTTGTTTTGTTGTTGTTCTATTAAAGAAAAGATGCATGTCCATACATACCTTCCACCAAACCTTGCTGAAAGGCAGGTAGAAGCCTTTGGGAGTTCACTGGTAGCCCTTTCCCTGCATGCTGCTTTCCAGGAAAGCTTTTCATTGCTAATGTAAGGTCTGCCTGAGTAGAACTAACAAATGCTGCCCCTTAACATCACAGCCCCGCAGGTTAGCTTTCTCCCTGACATCAAGTTTTTTTTTTTTTTTTTTTTTTTTTTTTCATGTATCCTCTCAACAATGCCTTTTCTTCCGTAAAAATCGACTTGGGAACACTGACAGCCGTGGATATGTCAAAAAAAAGTGGAAACTGGCCTCACATTCCCCACCCCACTGCTGACTGAGAAGTGTTTACACTTGACAAGATTAATCTCACCACCTATTTGAAGACTTTACTGAAGTCTTTCATTTCACTGCTCACTCAGGCTGCTCAGGAAGGTTAGTGATTGCTGATGGCTTTGCAAACTGCTCCAGTGGACACTGAGTAAATATTTTAGGGAGCGCAGCTGCAAAGCATTTAAAATCCAGCCCTTTCGATGACAGGCTTCACCTAACCAGCTCAGTCAGAAGGGAGAACGCTGTACCCTTGACTACAAATCCTTCTCCTTATCCTTTTAAGTAGAACTGGAGTCATGTTCAGGTGTCTCTCACCATCGAACCTTGACTTGTGGTTGTTTTCTATCCCATGCTTCTGGGCACACAGTTCAGAAAGTGGGCACATACCTGGTCCTACATCTGCTGGAGGTACTTGGTGTCAGCGTGGCATGAAACCTTCTGGTATGGTGAAGGCTCCTATGTAACCCAGCAAAAATATTTGGAGATGCCTATACATACTTCTTTCTGACTATTGGGAATTAATTAACTAGTGATATGCCTGCTGAGTTAATTATATGTGCAGTAAGTGAGCAACTAAACAGCCAGCCCTGTATTTCCATCCAGTAACCGTGGTGCTTGGGGTAGACCAGGGACGGCTAATTTGAAGGTTTTTTTTCCAGAATCTCTTGTAAGTATGGAAGCATTCCTGAGTTCCTCATGCCCAGAGTGTTGCATGCCTGAGTCTAAGCTTTGTACTGGAACTTAACTTTTCAAATATCAGACTGTCTTAGTGGAAAATTTACCAGAGGCTTCACTGTTGGGAGACAAAATTCTGGGCAGGAATACATCAAGGACAATTCTTGTGCATTTCAGATATTTCTCAGAGCTTAGAAACTGAGTGTAGCATCACCTATTAGCTCAGGGATGATCCCATCTCTGTTTCTTCCGTAGTGTCTCTGGGATTTAAGTGTCTTAGCATTCTGAAAGAAATACAGCTGATTTGTGAACTCTAAATTCCTCCAAAGTTAACTAATATCTGATGATTTCTGAAGAGATCTCTCTAAGGTTTGTCTGAAGTAAAGGATTATTTTTTTTCCTGTATGACCCTTGGACCATGATGAAAATTAAAATCTCAATTTTTCAAACCCTTTTTTACATCTGTGCATGATTTGCCCTTCAGTCAAAGTGCCCCATCACCTGTCCCCATCCCACCTGTGAAACATGGGATTATAATCCAGCACTGAACTCTTAAAGGGAAATGTTGAGCAAAGCAGCCTAGCTTCAGGAATACTGTCTCGTCCTGGGCTAACTCCACTTACTTCTTTTCACATCTATTGCTTCCTCGTCCATGTACATACTTACACACATGCACACTGTGATGATACTGATGGTGGCCAGAATTTTAAGCTCACTTTATATTTGTCTAGGTTTCCTTGGCTTTTATCCAGTCTGCAAGTCCCACTAGAAATAAATAAATAAAAGCTGTTGTCTGAACTGATTATAGGCCATCAGGCTTGAAGGTCCTTTTAAATTATGACTGGTCTTCAGAGATGGACGGATCTGTGCTGCTGTCGGATGCTGATGGGTCGCGTATTCCTACAAGAGAATAGGGGGAGGGCAGGCTCTGATGCTGCTTTTTTTCCTTTGGGTGAAGGGGACATTTTCTAAATGGGATTTTATTACGGTGACAGTTCTGAGTGTGAATCACCCCATTTATGTGATATTTCCAGCAGCTCCACCAATTATGGCCACCTTTGCCATGAAGAACAAGGAAATTAACAGCAGCTAATGGACTGACAAAGCTTTCAGTGCCAACTTGCTAGCATATGACAAGGCAGATCAGTCCCCGCCTGCCTCTTTTCTTATTTTCTTCACTGTCAGATATTTATTGTAATAGCTGAAAGGCAGCATTTAGCTAGCATAGCACTTTCTATTTAAGGTGCTGTGCAGAACAGTCCATTCCACAGATAAAGAGAAAAGTATGTTTGAGGATGATATTGGGACTGAAATGGAAATTGCCTAAAATTGGGTTGGCGAACATGCTTATTATTCATTGGAATGATTTAAGTATCTGTTGGAGAAAAAAGGAGAAAAGAGTGAGAGTGAAGTAAACTGTTATCTTCCCCATTTAAAATAAATTCATGGCTCAGTTCAGGGAGTGCCAGGTGACCCCTGTGCAGGCTTCAGGATGGTGGTGGGTGTTGGGAGCAACCCTGGCTGGGTTGGCTTCCCATTGGACTTCTGCATAGAGCAACTGTTAAACTGGGCAACTGGGAATGGTTAAGGAAGTCATCCCATCCTTTTCCTCAGCCCTGGTGTGCGAGTGCACTAGGAGGCAGGAGAACTGCTGCTATGAGATCTATGGGGTCTGTCCTAGATTTTGAATGCATGTGGACTTTATAATACATTCTATTCTACAAATCCACTTTTGTGGAGCAATTTGTTATCAACACAGGGAGCTCCTAAAAATATGAGCAGCCCATGAACTGACTCATCTCTCAGCTCACCGCAGGGTTCCCAGGACAAGAAAGTGACCTTTCCCTTTCCATGACTGCGGGCGATTCCATGATTGGGTGCTTAAAGTTTTTTTTGCAAGACCAAGAAAGGTCAATTGCAGATGCTGTGGGGTTTGGTGTGCATTTGGGTTTTGTTTTTCTGTTGTTTATGTAGCGTGGATTGTAGTGTTTTGCCACAACAAGCCCTTAAGAGCACCTCACTCCAAAATACTGGCCTCTCATGGCCCTTTTTTGGTGCTAGGAGTTCAAATGTGCGTACCAGAATTGATTGTCATGCCTTTCAGTTGTAGTCAGTTTGGAGAAGTATATTACTGCAAGTGCTGTGGGCTGATGATGCTGTCCCAGTGTTCAGAGCAGAAAATGAGGAACCGCAGTATCTAACTGTAGATGAGCAAGGACTGTGCTTATCAGGGTGTAATTAGCCTGATCTGTGACCTTGAGGGAACTGAGGCCGTGATTAAAAAGCCCCTGGGAAGGGTAGTCTCTTGTCAGAAGGAGAACGTGCACGGAGATTAACTTCTACTCTTATTCCAGCTTTGCCTTTATTTCTTCTAGCTTTTTATTTTTTCCTACAGAAAAATGGTTCATGAGATTGGTGCTTTTTAAGCTCCCTAGGCAGCAGCCTGAAGAAAATCACTTTTCCATCCTTTTTCTGGCAGAGCCTTGGCCATCTCCAGCTTCCTCTCTAATGCACCACAGGTGGCTGTAGTGTCCTGGTGTCACCTGCAGTGGTCTGCTCTCGACAGAACTTTTTAGTTCAGAATGCTCACGTTCCCAGTAGCCATTATCTCTGTAGCCTGGGCATCCCTTGATGGTGATGGCATTTAGGGTCCTGGACACTGAGTAGTGCTGAAGGCAAAATGGAGGTGATGATTACCTCTTGGGCATATGGGTCTTCTCACCCTGCTGAAAGAGCCTTAATGTCTTAGTTCAGATATAGGTTTAACTCCACACTTTCCATCTCTAGGCAAAGCTAGATACGGAAACAGACTGTATCAAATAAAATAGCATTTAGTTTTTTTGCTGGGAATGTCCTCAGTGTTTTGTGTTTGGAAACTGAATTTTTAAAATGAAAAGCTTCAAAAAGTGTCAGAGCTGAGGCAGACGTTTGTGGTGATCATTAGAACTCAGGTCCACAATATTGGTTTTGAACTGAAGGTCTGTAGATAGAGGCTCACATCTTCTTATCATTGTAACATAGTGTTGTCCCCCAAGAAAAGAATGAACAGGTATATGACAGGAAGCTGTGCAGAATTTCTTTGTTACCTAAATTACTTCTAGAGATTCTGGCAACGTGGAAACCACATGGGTACAATTCAGTTTCAAATAACCATGCCTGCTAACCATATCTAAACCAGTGAAGCCAGGATACAGATGCGTACTGCTCGCATAAGTTGGCTTCTGTGTGAAGAAACAGATGTGTTCCTTGTAGGCTTCTGAGGTTATTTAAATATCCACTGCCACTGTATTACACATAGCCCTGACATGGTTACTTTACATAACACTGCTGCTTTTCTAAAACAGTAATAACAGTGCAGTGCCCTCCTGCATTAAGATCAGCATGTGCATGCTATTTCTGACAGCATAACTATTTAGCGTCCCCCTGGAGCAGTTTGAGAAGCCCTTCTCTGGGAAAGGAGATGGCAGAGTTTTATTCCTTCTTACCTGCATCACTTTGTATGTGCTTCTTCAGCTCTCATTAACTGATCGCGTTTCCCAAAGTCCAGCACTGGTTTCTTTTTTTAATTTTTCTATTTTTTCCCCTTCCCCAAGGATCACTCATATGTACCCTCTTGAAAGCTGAAACCAAAGGAACCTCTCCAAAAATACATCTGCATTTGAGGTCCTCACCTGAGGACCTGTCCTTTCTATGGGTTCATAGGGTACATTTTCAGATCTGTTTCTCTGGGGTAAGTTATTGAGCTCAGTAGGTGCATTTGCTTCATAGGGCTTGGGAGCATCCCAGCCCTGATAATCCTCAGCTTGCTGTGGTCTGAGAATATCGCTGCAAGCACCCAGTTCTGCCAGCAGCAATCTGAGCTGACAGTGTCCTGCTGCATCTTGGAATGTACCAGACTGAAACTGCAACTTCCATTTTGCTGCTAATTGTTTGGAATTCTTTGAACTCACGTCTGTAGATAGCACTTAAAGCTGCCTCTGCCTGGTGCTCCTCATAAACAGATGGAGCGTTTGTTGACGTTTCTGTGACAGCTTGAAAACTTGTCTCCTACCTCTGAGCTGAGCCCTTTCTGCCTTGTCCTCCATCTGCCATCTCATTTTAAAACTAGCAGAACAACTCGAGTGAAGCAATTCCGACTTTTTCCATCTGTGCACAGTTAATTAAGAGGGTAATGAGAGCTCCGAATGAACAAGCCCTGCATTAATTCAAGATATGATTAAGGGAAACATCCAAAAATGAAAAATATATATATATGTGCCCACATGCATTTAAAAAAAAAGAAAACGGAGTCCCTTTTGTCTGTCCCTGTATTTGCCAACATTATGGCTGACGATGATAGAAAAATGGAGGAAAGACTAAGAAACATCATATCCATGTTCTGAACAGAAAATCCACCTCAGCAGCTCAAAGGTGGAAGGATGGAGCTGCAGCTAAGGCTTTGCATGATGGGTTTCCCTCTTGTAAGGGCTGTGCATGCAAAGATGGATGCTTGATACCAGAAAAAGAAAGCTCTTTGCTTTTTTTCCTTGGATTACAAGTGTAAGGTACAATCAAAGGCCTTGAGGGGTGCAGGAGCATCAACTCCAATGAAGTTGAAAGGTATGACTCTCTGTGCCATTTGCTTTGGTGGCCCTCACTGCTGGTAGCTATGCAATATGTGGTCATATGAATCTACTATGAGAAACTTGCAACCAGATATTTTCTTGAATTTTAATTCCAGCATAGGCTGGAAAAAGTGATACGCTGTCTTTGGTTTAGTTATACTAAAGATGCAGTGAGAAGTCTGGCTGGAGAGTTATGAATTTAATAGAATCGTAGAGATTGAAAAAGATCTCTAAGATCCAAGTCCAACCCCAGTCCACCCCACCCTATGCCCAGTGCCACATCCCTCAGTGCCACATCTCTGCAGATCTGGAACACCTCCAGGGACAGTGACCCCACCACTCCTTGAGCAGACCATTCCGGTGCCTGACTGCTCTTTCAGAGAAGAAATATTTCCCAGTACTCAAGCTGAACCTCCACTGGTGCAATGAGTGCACCATCTCTTGCCCTAATGCTGTTACCTGGGAGCAGAGGCTGATTCCTCCTTGCTACCAACTCCTGTCAGGGAGTTGTAGGGAGCAATAATGTATTCCTGAGCCTCTTCTCTGGGAGCAAGGCAACTTGTGGTGCTGGAATATAAAGTCAGGTAAAGACCATGAGTCAGGGCAATAAAAAGGGCATGAGGAGCCTTCAGAGTGAGGAAGAGGAGCGGCTGCAGTGTGAAGCACAATCAGAAAGGACTATCAACTTCTCTGTGCTGGTTGGCTCTCCCTTGCTTCTTAGCTAGAATTTTGCTTTACTGGGGGTGGAAAAATGAGTGGCACTGAGGAGGCTGAGTGAATTCTTGTTTGGGTTTGTTCTCCCTCTGAGTTTCTTGCAGCAGCAGAAAACAGAGGAAACATTTCCAAACAAAGCCTGAAACTGACTGTTTGCATTTTGCCTGTGAAACTTCCCATGGCTCACAAACTGGGCTCTCATCCCACCACTGGAGCACACAGCCATGTTAGCAGCAACTTATGAGAAACCCCTGTTGCAGCCAGCACTGAGGGGCTGCTACACCTGCTGAAGGCTTTAATTGAGGAGCTAATGTCATCCACACAGACTCAGAGGAGGCAGCCAGGGTGCAGTGTCCCAGTCAGGATGATTACCTGGAAGCATGCAGGATAGGACACGAGATATCAAAGCATGTATTCCTTCTATTTTGAAAGGATTTCCTGAGTGCTGTGGGAAAGAAGATTGGAAGGGAAATCAAGATATAATCCCTTGCCCCAAAGGAGTATCAAAATTGTCATTCCTGTCAGGCAGTTGTCTGATCTGAGCTCAAAACATCCCAGAGTGGGGATTTTGTGCCTTCCCTGGGCCGTCTTTTCTGGTGTTTTACTACTCTTGCTGTTAGAAAGTTTGCTTGATGTCTGAATTTTCCTGGCTGTGCAATTTAAGTCGATTATTCCTTGTTATACCTGACATAGGAAAAAAAAAAAAATAGGAGTACAATTTTTTTTTTTTTTTTTTTTTTTTTTTTGGTTTTTCATGGCATGACTTTCTGAAAACAGATTATCATCTTCCAAAAGATGCATGTGGAGTTCAGCTTGGAGCCTGCAAGCAGGAGCAGGACCACAGGCACTTTCTCCAACACTCCTACCCCAACACCAGAGCTGTACTGAATTTGCACTGGTTTGATGGGGCCAAAGTTGTCCAGAAGTGAAATAGAAACACGGGACTAAAACAAAATTCAGCTCATAGTATTCATGTCACATTGAAGGTGATATGATGAGTGAGTTTTACAAGTTGGCCTTTGGGATCATCTAATCACTTACGCTTTTTGCACTGGGACCTTCTGCAGTTCTCTTTGAGAATGAGAATATGCCTGTACGAAAATATGTGCAGGCTTCCAGAGCTGTTTTTGAAGAGCAGGTGTTAAATTTCTTGGTATCCTGAGAGAGTGTATTGTCAGTGTATTGTGTGAGTGTATGTATGCTCGAGGTACACACAAAATGGAATTTTTAGTACAAGCTGTGCAGTGATGCATCACATGCTTTATTGTATTGTTGAAGACTCATACTAAACACGCACAGTTAATTATGTGATTACATTTTGCATACCTATTAATGGAAACTTCATGTTCCTGCTACCTGGAAGACCCAACTTCCTCAGTGAAACTTCCCATCTCAGTTTTCAGCTTTCCTTATCTTTCATAAGGCTTCTGCTATACCCCTGAACTGTTGGAATATTGGTCTTCTCATTACACTTGAACAAGAAAATAGGCAAGTATTTTTGTTTGAATATGAAGAAAATGAAGCCTTCCACAGGCTGGGAACTTGTTATAAATTTCCATTAAGAAGAAAGTTTCCCCACCTTTCTTACTACCAAGTTTGAAGCTCCTTGAAATAAGGGCTAGTTATGGAAGTGCTGACAGTATCTTAACTAGAGCAGCGTGAAAGGAGTGATATAATAGTTTATTTCAGGTAATGCCATGGTGATTTTTAATTTACATAATGTCAAAAATGCAGTATGTGAACTTTCTGAAAGCAAAAAAATGGTGATAAAAACATCTATTTATTCCTCCTGCCTCCTTGCAGAGATGAGAGAATGAACAAAGCCACAAGGAAAAACCTCAAGGCCATGGTATTTGCATGAAGCATGCTACACATAATGTACCCTAGAAGTGTTTGAAAGAGAAGCTGACCCTGTATACTTACTCTTGTCTCAAATCATTTGCTAGTTTAATAGCTTAACATTTGCAAAATGATGTTCAGGTTTTTCCCCTTCCTAGCATTAAAATGTAAGTGGTACAGAGTGGATACGAGAGATCTCTGGAGGAATACAGTCCCAAAGTCAATTCTCGTGACAGTTCAGCATGTCTGAGTTGGGGATGCAGGGAGCGTTGGAAATTGAGAAGTCTGTGAGGTCTGAAAGCTCTACCAGAACTTAGGATTTTATAGATCTGAGGATGTTAGGGACATGCAAGTCCCTAATCTGCTTTCACTGAGAATAAATTGTGCTTGTTCCTACTACCTAAGTTGACAACCCTGTCTGTGGTGGAGGGGTTGAAACTGGATAATCTATGAGGTCGCTTGCAACCCAAGCCATTCTGTAGTTCAAGTGCTGTCTTCCGGTCTTGATTTCTGTCACCATGATGTGCTCCGAGTCCTTTCAGATGGTATCAAGATCTCAGAACAGTGTTCTACAAAATTTTCAGCACACAGTCCTTGTTGTAGCCTCCACAAAGGGTGAATGTGAGCTATTAACACAACTCAGTGTGACACAGCAGCACTATCAGCCATTAAAACAGCCTACTGTGACAAAAAGAGAAGCTAATGAAATCCTGTGTGATAGAGGAATCCGGAGTAGGAGAATCCCTTGTGAAAATATTACACTTTGAATGTCATTCATAAAAATAAAACAAATAAAAGTCAATTGTAAGGTCCAGGATACCATAAAATATGAGTTTGGATAGAAACACTTAGAAGGAAAATTTGCTTTAAATCTGTGTAACCACCTTGAAGCCTCACACATTTACAGTTTTAATCTCTCGCATTAGTGAGATTAGTACATGGGTTTTTTGCAATTAAACTGCATATTTTATCACTTCTTCTACTTTCATGCTATATAAACTTCCAGGAAATTACAGGT
This sequence comes from Callipepla californica brunnescens, assembly GCA_023055505.1. Taxonomy (NCBI): domain Eukaryota; kingdom Metazoa; phylum Chordata; class Aves; order Galliformes; family Odontophoridae; genus Callipepla; species Callipepla californica. Next base: position 5,655,361 of record JALIRH010000028.1, on the reverse strand, counting down.
CTATAAAATGTTGCTGGTGCCCTGCTGCTGTGGAAGACAGAAGGAAAGAGAAGTGGAGCTTCAGTGGGTGGCTGCTCCCTTTTTTCCCCCCATCCCCAGGTTGTGTCATTAGTCAAAAAAAAAAAAAAAAAAAAACACAAACATTTGTAGAGGCAGCTGTATAATTAGGATTTGTATTCACAGGAGCCTGAGCTCTGTACATGGAGCTAGGGATGCTTTCCACTGAAGGCACAGGGTGGGTACCCTTACTGAAAATGAAAGGGAGAAAGTACTGCATCTTCATGTTTCCCATTGAGTTCCTATCGGCTAAATCATGCTGCTTTCCTTTTGTTCCTGTGTGCTGTTGCTGGGCTAGGTCACTGTCTGAGATAGCAGAGCTCAGATGTTCCTCTTCCTTTACAGCTGCTAAGAGCAGAGGATCCCAGCATCTGGTTCAGTGTTGGGTCATTGATTTGTAACCTCTGGACCCAATACACATGTTGTTGGAGGTACCCTATGTCCCACCCAAAGTGCTCTCAGGCAAGTAAGCTTTGAGCCCTCCTCCCAAATTATATGCCATAAAACTACAGATAATGCTTGAGGCAGAATTGGAGGCAGAAAGGGTTGCAGACAAGAAAAGGGCATTTCTGGAGATCAAGGCAAGTCTGCTGTAGAAAAACAAATAAAACCTGAGCTTCAGGCAAGTGTTGAGTAACTTGAGAGTCAGTCTGGAATGTGATCCACTCAATCCAATGCTGCTGATGCCTCCAGCATAGTAAACTGAACTTCCTTAAATGTCACTTTGGAAGGCGAACAGATGGGAAGTGGAGCTAGAAATGTAAACATGTTACATCTCTCTTAAACTTCTTTTTTAATAATAACAATTAAAAAAAATAGTTAGTCCTTGCAAGCACTTGTCTGCCCTGTATTCTCTTTCATGCATCTTTTTAAAATGAAAAGAATTTTGGTCAGGTGTATTTATAGAGGTGTTTCTCAGTAGGAAAGGCCTGCTGTGATGAATGCTAGTCTCTGAACTTTAGTTAGGGTGGGAGCTGGAGCTCAGAGTCTTTTTCCATATGCTGACCAGCAGGAGCAGAACTTGGACCCAAGGAGCAGCCTTGGAAGGGGCAAAGCACAGGGAGCTGAAGGCAGAGTGTCCCTCAGTGAACCAGGGAAGATTTGCTGAAGCGTCTCTGAGCAGTGTGGAAGATCTGTGTGTTGTGTGTAGCCAGGAGGCAGCTTTTGAAACTCCTGGCAAAGCTGTTGCATACAGATTATGAGCCTGCAGATTAGAAGAAATAATGGGCAGGACTCAGAGACTCTCACTTCCCTGTAGGGACAATAACCAAATTCCTTCATCTTATCAACCTACATTTTCAAAACTGACAAGTGATTTGGGATGCTAATGCTTCGACAAACCCACAACAATATAGCCTGAAGAGACCCGTTTTTCAAAGACAAACTAATTAAACACATTGTGCAGGACTTCCTCTCATGTTCCCAACTAACAGCACTCGTGCATCCTCCAGGGCTCTTTTGTGGAGCTGAAATTGGGCCCACCCACTGCATCAGGTGCTCGTGTGGGAGATGGAATAACTGGGAAGTTGAGTTAGTGAGCAAAATATTCTTGGTTAAGGGTTATGTCCTAGCTCTAACCTTGTACCATTGTTGCTCTGCTGTCACCTGAGAGAGATGCTTGCCAAATTCTCATCTATACCATCACGTGCTTTCTTCTGCAAACAGTGTTCTGTGGGAGTGTTGGAAACAGACATGAACAAATGTCTCTGAGTGCTGGTGGCTGCTTCCAGAGGATCAGCGGAGGATACAAACTTCCCATGTCTACCCAATGCAAACCCTTATGCCCCAGGGCCAACCAGTGATTTATTCTGCCATGACTCTTTAGTGCTCCAGGTCCTCCTGCCTACCGTCACTGAAGTTGATGGGCGAGAGAGCTGGATGGGGAAAAATAATGTAATTTTACATAGTCCATTCTCATTGGTGCATACTGTTCCCATCTCCCACTCGTGTTCAGAAAATTAGGGTCTGTGGAAAGGCTCAGTGTGGGGAAAGGTATTTTTTTTTCTTTTTTCCATCTGATTTTTGTCTCCAGAGAAATGAGTAAAGCATTACAGATAAACGTGGCATAGAAGAAAGAACATATGCTGTACATGCATTTAAATAGCATTTATCTTACTTTTCACTGACGTAGTGGTGAAATATGTTCTCTTTGCTTTCAAATTTTAGAGATGAACAGATGGTAAAAAGCTTAGTTTTGGGTATTATGTCCATCAAAATAACCTGTATTGCAAGTACCTCTTACTATAATTGGAGATTTCAGCTGCAGCAGAATTTGGACTCTAGGAAAAGTCCAGCGCAGAAGGAGAAGTGCCAAAAAAAAAAAGGGCTGACTTTTATTTTCTTTTTTTCTTCACCAAAAAGTAACATTTCTCAAAAGTATGCTAAGAAATCTTCATTCATTTGGCCCTGATTTGCTATGAACTGAGTAAAGCCCGAAGAATTTAGTTCCCATGTGAGCTCTACATCTCCCCATCCCCAAATGCTCTGTTATTCCCCCAAATATATTCAGCCATCAAAATCAGGCCGAGAACAAAATCCTGAGTGGTTTTAGTTCTAGCTGTTTCTTTGAGAGCTTGTTCTCCTATTCCTTCAAAATCTCATGAGGATGGGTGAATTGGGACCTGAGACTGTCCCTAAAGTGAAACAAGAAGCACCATGGAAAGATATATGAAGGGACAGTAGGAAGGAGAAACTTATCCAAGCCCCTCTTTCAAAAAGAGAGGCTCAGCAGTTCCATGAAAGCCTTGCCTGTTTTATACCTGTTTGGCTAGTCCTAAAAATTTGGAAATTTCCAATGTAAAATGAGTTTGGATGCATGCTCTACCTCAGCCACTCTGCTCTGGATAACAAGTGTTCTAACAAATCTACAGGAGATGAGACATTCTGGCATTGCATGAATAAACTCAATCAAAAACTGTAATCCCACCGTTCTTCGCTTAAAGCACTGCAGAAAGAGAAAACTTGGCCCTGAAATTAAATGAGCTTTTGGGAAAGAAGGAGCATGTTAAATGTATGTTTATACCAAAGCCAGGATGGTGGGAACTTCCTCTGATGTTCCTCTAGAAGGGAACTGCTAATGTACCACAGTGCTTGTAGACAAGTGAATGATCCCATTATGGGTTTATAGTATACACAGGCATATTCTGAAACATTCAAAAGCTGCCTTGCCCAATTCTGGAGAATTTTAGGTTTTTATTTCCTCCCTCTGGGATTTGTGTGGGTACTTCTTTGCTGTGAGTTTTGTTTTGTTTGTCTGGTTGTTTTTTTGTTTGTGACTCTGAGCTGCTGCTTCTGCTCCTCAGCAGTTTTCCTGGTTCAATGAGTCAATTTCTAATCTCGTTGGTCAGTGTGTGTTTTGCATGAATTTAATACCTGGTCAGCATTATCGCAGCTTTGTGGAGGACGATTCATTCCTGCAGCTCGGATTCAGGTTAGATAATTGCACAGAGGGGTCTTCTAGAGAAGTGTTTAGGGACTTAGAAATAAGGCATCTTCTCAAGAGGGAAGCTGAGATAATCCAGCCACCTTGCTGGAAAGGTGCCCAATGCAGTAGCATTTAAAAACTCACCATTTGCTGCTAATAGCTGGAGAGTGGCAAGGTTGGAGCTGTCTTTTCTCCCCGTGCTTCGAAAAAGGCAAAGACTGCCTCGAGAATGCTGGAAAATAATTATGGGGAACGTACTTCAGGCACATCCCTCATTTTTAGAGTTGTCAATCATTTTAGACCCAAAATTACAACGTACAATCAATGTCCCTCCCATTATTTTTCCTTCAGGATTGTTTACCCCAGAACTAAAATCACAAAAGAAAAAAAAAAAAAAAAAAGTAGTGATGGATAGAGCTATCTGCATATAGAGAAGGAATGCAACCATATTTTATTTGCCTACATAAACAATTCTTTTATTTAGTGTAGACTGTATCTCAACTTTGGACCCTACCAGACTGAGAGCTATCGTTTTATTTATCTGTATACACTGAAGTATTTGTTTAGATTAAAAGTGGGGGCTCAGAGACCCAGAGAATGTTTAAACATGAGCACTGTTACAAATTGTCTGGTGTGTATTTACCATGGCACCCCGCTGCTTGATACGAACTTACTTAATTGTGCTCGTTTGCATCATCTGTTCTATAATGCCAACAGCATTTTATTCATGTAGCAGGAGACTGTGTCTTTGCATGAGGAGGATATTATTTTTATCTACATTGGTGCACACTAGAAATTATGCTTTTGATTTCTTTTTAAAATAAAAAGCAGAAAATCTATTCAACTTTTTATGATTTAATACTGTTTTGTTTTTTTTTTAATAAGGATTTTTTAATGAAAATCTGGAAAAAAATACAGAAAAATCTTGAAGCAAAATGGAGCGTTAACAAGTCTTGTCTCACAAAATGCATTTCCATCCAATTTTTCTCCTCTATTGTTGGGACATTTTGAATAGTTATTTCAGTCCAGGGCACTGCCTCTTCATGCTGCTTTGGATGGCTATACATGAGACTTAACTTACTTTAAGAACAGTATGTTTAGGGGGCAGGGGTGAGAACTGCACTTGCAAAGTCACAGATTCATGGAGGTTGGAAAAGGCCTCTAACATTCCCAAGTCCAACCCCAACCCATCCCACCATGCCCACTGATCATGTCCTTCAGTGCCACATCTCTATGGGTCTGGAACACCTGCAGGGACAGTGCTTCCACCACTTCCCTGAATTTCAGAGTCCCATTTCTCCCATAAGGAAATGTTCCACGGATCCCTGATCCATGCACACAGGTCAAACCTGCTGCAGTGTATGGTCGAAGGAGGGAAGGATAAAAGCTTAGGCTGTTCACAGAAATTTTTGGTAATGAGAGCTAAAACTGAGGGAAGTTGTAACATCCTTCCAAGTTCAAATCCCTGCCCATGCCGGATTTGCACATCTGGAGCAAATTTTCAGGCACATCCCCGCTCAATCTGTGGGTGGAAGAAGAATACATTTCACATCATTCTGTTGAAAGGACAGGCTTGTTAAGCTTTCTTTGGAAAAACTGAGTGGAAGACAAAGCTATCTCTGGGGAACATAAGGTCTCAGGAACAGGCAAACTGAATGGAGCCAGGAGCTCCATTACTGGCTGTTTGCTCTTGGGCTCTTTGCTCTTGAGCACGGAGACGTGGGCCAAGCAGAACGCCTTTCCCACCAGCATCTTCCCACCATCAAGAAGTCTCCATGAAAGGATCGATCCCTGTTTAGCAGTCCAAATTTTTCTTCCTGGCAGGGCTGCCTGCCTCTACTTGGCTCTGAAACTGACAGGAAGGTGATCCCAGTTGGATCACCCTACCAAGCACAACCATGACCTCCAGAGACACGTGCAGCTCTATGCAGGGCTGCAGTAGACATCCCACAAGCACCTGGAGATGTTTACAAGCCCTAAACTGACAGCCAGCCCTCTGCCTCCTCTCCAGGTCCTTCTCTTCCTTCTTTCCTTCATGTGTGGATGGGGAGACTGCTACTAGCTTTATTCCAATGTTCCTCTTAACTCAAGCTCCAGCAGGACCTTCTGACCTGTATTTATTGGAAGCGATTCAGTCTTCCTTTCCATTGTTTGTAGATTGAAGGTGAATATTAGTGCTCTATAAATACTTTACAGCAAACACAACTTCATGTGCTGTCTTTGTTAGAGTGTTGTTTGTTGCATCAGGAGTAATTGTGGCAAGAATTCAAATGTAAGTGGCAGAGCCCAGGCTGCAAGGATTTCCTTGTGATTCAGGAGGACCTGCTATAAATCAGCCCTGCTCTGCAGAAATTCTAATCCTTCCCATCTGCCCAGAGTAAGAACAGATAGGGAAATATGAGTTCCCACTGCTGCCTATTTGCGGAACTCCTCACTGTCTTTCTGCTCTGTCACTCAGATCATTGGGATAAGCACAGTTTTGTCCAAATATTCTGGGGCATGTTTAGCAAGAAGCACAGGAGTTATAAGTTATGCCCAGATGAAAACTTGCTCATCAAAAGTTCACAGATGATATGTTTCCCTACTGGCAAACCAGGTTTTTAGCCTAAACAATGTGACATTGTTCCTTTAAATTATTCTTATTACTTTCTTACCTTGAAAGATCTTAAAACCCTTCTCCTTAGCAATTCCAACTGCGTAACTTCGACACGTCAAGGTTATCTATAATTTCTTCATTTCCTTTCAGGAGGGCTTCCTACCTACACACTACATCATGCATCTTTTATCACCACCTTAACGTATTTATGAAATATTGATCGTTCATTCTGAATGGCTTTGCAAATGAAGCCATGTGGCATGGTGTTCCCTTCAATTAGCAGCATGTTCATCTGTTTGCTGAAATGACCCTATCTTCAGAAGCTGGTCCTGAAAATGAACTTTGAAAAGGAGTTTTTGTGTATTTTTGGTTCTCATGCCAATTTTTTGCCTTTGGTTATATTCAGCCTATGCCCCAAATATTATGTTGTTTGTTTGTTTTTCTTTAAGTTGATCTCACTTCTTACTTTAGCAATTGGGGACAGAATGGGGTTAGTGGAACTAGTCTGTTTTCCTCTGCATTAGAAGACAGCCAGGTAGATGCAACAGGGATTTGCGCTGCAGGAAGTGGGAACAGCATGGGATTGCTTGGGATTTCTCCGGGAGAATGGAAAACACAGTCAGGTTAGCCTCCATTGACACCAATAGACATGAGTTTTGAATTTTGCATGCAATGTGTAAATTAGCACCTGGAATTAATTTAGCATTACGCTTGCTAATGAGAAAATAGGAAAGCTGGTTTATAAAAGAAAGAAACACAATTCAGGGAGAAGAGTAAGTGATAAGGAGGACTTAGGGAAAGACTCAGCTGCAGCCTCCTTCATGAGGCAAGTTTGTTGTTAAATTTAATGGGCTATAGGTGTTGATTGGTAGAGCCATAAAATGAACTGTTAATTTGCTATTCTAAGAGTGGAGAAGCTAAATTATGCAAATTGCTTTTAAAACTAGTCTGTTCCCTGCATACAGTATAACAAGGTAACGTGGTCCTTTCCACACCATTATTTTTAGGACTCTTCCCCATTGCCATCACGGGTAAATCTTAATGCTTTGAAGTGCTACAAGGCTTTGATTGCCTCTGATCTGCAGTCTCACCAGTGCAGCTCTGCTAGGGGCTGCTGTGCTGTGTCAGCTCAAAAAGGGCTCCCTTTTGTCACCTGTGTTTGAGCACCTACACGAGCAAGATTTTAAACTGACAGCCCAAAAGAGGCAGCGATGCTTATTGCTTTCAGGATGACACGCAGGGAGAGAGAGCTCTGGGAAAGTGAGGGAGTACTTTGGTGGATGTGCAGGCTTCATTCATCTGCCTCACAGCTGCATCACATTGAGGTTGGGAAGGTGTCAGCGTTTACAGTTCATGAAGGATGAAATGCGTACTGCCAGATCTGGTGCTTGCAGTGCAGCTAGGGAACATCAGCCCTGCAGAGCTCTCCATGAGCACCTGAGCAGATAGAATCATAGAATTGCTCAGGTTGGAGAAGACCTTCAAGATCATTAAGTCCAACCTCAGCCTAACCATACTACCCTAACAACTCACCACCAAAGAACACACAGTCCTTTGCAGTGAGCATACACTGGGCAGTGGGTAGCATGTTGAAGTGTGCGCTGTGAGTGCACAGAGAAAGTTCTGTAAAGATAACACCAAAATTTATCACATCTGATGTGTCAGTTGTCCTAGGATCTCCATGCCACAGACATGACGTTGGCACTGGTCACAGCCCCATAAACGTTGTCCATGACAATATAAAAAATACTTTTGCTCAGAGAAGCAGACAGTGGACCACATTTCAGTGGAATCGACCAGGGTTCACTATGAGGCCATCTTCTAGAGCACAGGATGAGTGCATCAAGCACACGCATCGCAGGGAGGGGACAAATCAAAGACCTCTGTGTTCACCTTCCTAATATGTATCACTCATTGAAAAGGATTTTTGCAGCCTATACCATTGTTGCGAGGCTCCCTGTGGGTTTCTTTTGTTACATCTTAGTGACTGCTTTTGGAACTATAATATTTGCAGCTGTAATGCATTCTTTAAGAAATGTGAACATCAGGGTTCTTCAGGGAGATGCTAGACATACCACATGGACCATAGGGTAGCTGTTTCTTTGCTATTTCAAACTGGAAGCTTTTGTAGGTTGGGGGATTTTGGCATAGATGAAGACTTTTTCAATATCCATAAAAAATAACTTCCAAGTGAGTAATATATTTACCAAGATTGCTTTTTTTTTCTTCTTTTTTTTCAGTGAGTTAGAGTAATTTGTGCTCGTAGGCAAGCAGAATTCTGTGTTTAATATTGACACTGAGGAGAGGTATAAAAGCTATTACACCCAGTGCCAATAGCTTCTCTTTTCTAATCAAAACAATGTCAAATAAGTAAGAGAATAGGAATGAAATAAGCCCAGTCCTTTCCAACTTGCCTGTCTCTACAAAACAAGAAAGTGTTGGCATTACAGATATTTGGAGCAACCAGTACGAAGTCTTGCAAAACCCTGTGGTATTCTTTTCTGTTGCTTATTTGTTTGTTTTATTATTGCTATTATCATACTCACAACTGTTAAGTGAATCGCTGAGATTTTAGCTGAACATCCAGCAGAAACATGCCTAGGGCAACAACACGGTTTTATTTATTTCACTTCAGAAACAAGGAAGGGAGGATGGGAGCTGTCATATGTGTCTGTCTCCAGCTGAGCTTTGAGCATCTGTTTTGGCTGTGTCCATTCCCTCAACACTTCTGACTCCAATCCCAGCTTTCTCGCTCAGCACAAGACTTTGTGGGCCTCTCAAGGGCCTGGCTATCCCTTGCAAGAGGCAAGAGTCTGTTCAGGATACAGCCCTCCTAACCTTCCCTTGGCACAGGCTGCCCAGGGAGTGGTGGAGTCACTAACTCTGGAAGTGTTTCAGAACCACAGAGATGTGGCACTGAGGAACATGGTCACTGGGCATGGTGGCTTGGGGTTGAACTTGATGGTCTTAATGGTCTTTTCCAACCATAATGATTCTGTGATTCCCATGAGCTCCCTGCACAGAGCACTTCTCATTGCCCAGCTCTCAGCATTCACATCAACTGAATTCCCACAGCAAGGGATCAGACTCTCAGAGCTCACTTTTTATTATATCTCTGATTAAACATTTCTCTGTTAGCACACCTGCTGCTATCTGTGGTTCCAAGTAGCAGGCTCAGTGTTAACAGTCTGGTATTGATGCTTTGAGAAGAACCTCATACCTTGAAGGGCTTCATTGGGTTCAGCGAGATTTCCCAAAGAAGAAACTTCCCAGTATGGGTGTGGGACAGCAGAGCTTGGCTATTTATTCTGTTTTAGATTCATCTGTGTATGAAACAAATGAAATGCTAACTGGGGGATTTACTTCTTAACAAAACCAGAGTGAGGTTATCTTATGCAGGGAGACCAGTCTCATGGGCAGGGCAGGTGGGATGGTGCTCTCTGCTCTGCTCCATCACCAACGGATTGAGGACATGATGCTGCATACTGCTTTGTGGTGCCTAAAACAGAGCATTGCCTCTACCATGATCAACCATATCGCAGCTCAAGGGGTTATAAGCAATTTGGGCTGACTGTTTTTCAAGGAGCCTGCACCCGGGCTTCCTCTGCTGTGAAAGTAGAAAGAGGAGAGTATATGGCTGTCTAATTCAGGAACCTTTCCTTACCCCACATCCCACCGGGGCATGTGGGGACCCAGGGACACATCTGAGCACTGCCACAGCACGCCTTGCTTCAAGCAAACCACTCTTCCTGCACTGCAAATACTTGTCTCCTGCACACCACAGGGACAAACCTGAGCACCAGAGTGCATCTGTGGCAGCAGTGAGAAGACGTTAATGAATCTTCACTGATAAGCACTATTTACCCGTTTTGCCTGACCTCCAGCTGATAAAGCAGACGTGCAGAATGGCACACGCTGCTGCAACGTGGTGCTCCGCTCCGCTCGAAGGGAGTGCTTCTCTTCCAGCCGTGTATCTCACCAGGTGCATTTGCATGTTTTCCCTCCCCTAATTTAGTCTGATATCACTGAGAAACATTTACAGGGCAGTGGTTAAATGAGTTTTTGCTGTCTTACCCCCTGCCCATCTGTGATGGGTACTTTGATGGTCTTTGCTTACACGGATTAAGCTGCAGAGCGGATGGAGGAGGCTACCAGCTTTATCACTTCCTCGATAAGCCAGAGCTGGAGATGGAAGATGAGCCCAACTTGATTAGTGGATGATGTTTAAGTGCTTGGAGATCTGAATTTTACGTAGTGTGGTGCAGCCACTTGGACTATAATCCCAGCCCAGTGCTTAATGATATAAACAGTGCTAATAACGCTGGGTCACCTATCTGGAGAAGACAGATAAGGGATTGAAAATTATGCACATTACCATAGGTAATCTACTCCCAAATACTGTTGAGCAGAGACCTCGATTTTTATTTCATTCCCCTTATGTTCTTGCCCTGATTGCACTGCAAATAAATTGGAAATTTGGAATTAAAGGGTCTGCTAATTCAAATTGATCTGCAGCCTCCAGCACCCTGTTTCCCATAGAAGGTGTAAATGGATCCTGGTATCTGCCTTACGACTGCAAATCTTTGGTCTCCTCTGCTGCACTGTCAGAAATAGGAGAGGAAAGACAATTTTCAATGGCACCAGGAAAACGAAAAGTTTGCAGAGGGAGCAGGTGATGTTCTGTTTTATTGTATCAGACAAATTATCTGCTAGCATTTAATATCCACAGTCCTATTTCTGGTCTCACAAACCAAACAGTAGCTTCCTTTTGAAAGTCACGCTTAATTTCCAGGACACAATGCAACCCTTCCTACCCTCTGGAGGGAGCCGAACCTAATACAGCCTCTGCTGACTGCAACTGGGAGAGCTGGTGTGGGGCTGAGGACATAGGGCAGCTGGCTACCACCCTCAGTACTTTATGAGCTAAGAACTGTGAGGGGTGTACTGTTAGGGTATGGCTTATTAACATGAAGTGATAAGAAAATCAACCCCAGCACCCTCAGGTGAGGGTGTAGTGGATGTAACTGGCCTCTTTCCTATGAAAAGAGATGAAATAATAAATAGAGGGAGTAAATGTATGGATTTATATGCACAGGAGTAGAACAGTCTGGTATTTGCAGTGCTTTGGGAAGGACACCAACTCTGGGGTAGTGCCATAGGTCACCTGGACTCAAAGGACAGACCACCCCTTGCCACCTACACAGGGAAGCCCACGCTGTGTCGTGTGCAGATCTTGCAGGCAGGCTGTTTTTTCCCTGTATTTTTCCTGACATGGATGCAAATTGCTTGGGGCCAGGTGGAGTCACCTGCCACCTCTCACCTGCAACTGGGTCCTGCGGGGTGAGATCAGGATGGTGATGAATCATTGCTGGGTTCTACTTCTGAGCCCACGTTGTAGCTGCCACCCACCAGGCTGGAAACTGCAGATGAAAAATGTCCTCTGAGCAAAGTGAAAATAAAGAGAAAGCAGCACTGTTACTGTAGATTACATTTCTCTCTGCTGCTAGCCATGTGACAGACAGACTGTGTTTCTCTATTTGTACCTGGAACACTCCAATTTCTCCCGATAGTCTTAAAGCACTATTTTTAAAGCTCTCTTTTGACACTTACACAGTGTGACCTGATTTGATAAATAAAACCTTCTGGTGCTGTTGTTCAGATTAAACACTTAATGCTCTACATAAGGAAATGCTTTTGATGGGGGAATTTAATACCTATTGGCTACCACCAGCACTAAGTTTATTGCAGAGGGTTCAGTTCACAGGTGAGCAGCAGGAGGACCACAGAGCTGAGTCCGCAATCACAAAAAGACCCCTCGTTATGGAGTCTCTGCTGCACAATGCTTCATGCTGTTTGAGATAATTTGATGGCATTTTATTTATGAGAACAGAGCGAGTAAAGTTACTTTTCCAATAACTCAGAAGCAACGCAGACTAATTTTTTAAATTTATTTTGGAAGATATTTTTTATTGCTCTGGAGCAAGGAGAGCCATATCTGAGTCATCCCTCTTGCTGATTATGTCTGGGTGTTGAATAATACCACAGTCTTCTGTACAGATTTTACACCTCTAAGCCCTTAATGCTTGCTTTTCCAAGTTTTAAGGGCCTGCTGGCTGGTACAGTTACCTCCCCATTGCAAGTGTGGAAACTGAGGTATCCCTAAGAGTGGAATGTATGCCATCAAGATGCAGGATTGGACCACCACCACTTGAACTTGCTCCTTGTGTTTGTTCCTTTATTCATGGTATTAATAATAACTTGCTTGACAGCAACTACCAGAGGCCCCAGAATCAACCCATCTCACTTGGTCCTTCATGTCACCCTGCCTGGTCTCTCTCTGTCCCTTTCTGGTGCTGTAGGAAAGGAAGGGGGAGGAAGCAGAGATGTGACTCAGCTTTGTGCAGGAGAGCCACGTATGATCCCATGTTCTTGGAGTCAAGCCAGTAGATATCTTTGAGTTCTTGGCCTTCTTGTTTCATGTAAAAATAGTGGATTTCATTTAATATTATCATGAGAAACTGTTTGTTTTAAATATTTAATTTACTTAACTTCCATGCATTGTGGCTTGAGTTGTCCGGTGTACAATGATTCTGAAGTCCATTTGCACACAAGATCTGCCTTGCACTCGTGAGTCTGGTCAGAGAAATAGAAATTAGCCACATCCCAGCAATGCAGAATCACACGTGCGTGCTCAGCCCCATTTAAACTCGGGCTGGGGAGGTTAAATGCTCTGCAGTCTGTATCACTGAGATACAGTAAATTCCTTCGCTGAAGTTTGAGCTTGTCTGATTCTGCAAAAAAAAAATGTAACAGCATCAAAAACATGACACACAAAGGTCAAGGCAGCATTGATCCACGAGAGCTACCAGCTACAGTCAGCTCTCTCCTTATGCTAGTTTTGATGAAGGCACTGTATATTTTTAAATATGCACACAGACGCATGCTTAAATGTAAAGTGTAAAGCCTGATCTGTCATATGCTGTAGTTGTTACCCTCAGGGTGTGTTGGTGATGTGGGTTTATAAACCCTGACATGGTTGGGTCCAACTTCTGAGCCCAACACGGTTGGTGTGATCTACTTCAGATGCTGAATCTCACCCTGGATGTGGTCAGCCTGATGCACCTGCACTCCTGAGCCCATCTCCTTTCTTAAATTAACTTCAGAAGTAGAAAAACTAAGGGCAACCTGATAGGTAACTGCCCTGTCACTTGAAGAATTAATGGGTGGATGCACAGCACACCCAAAGAGCTGCAACTCCTCTTGAGCTTGAGAGCATTTTGCATCCCACATTCTGCAAGTTTCACTGTGAACTTAGAAAGTTTCACTTCCATATTGATTTTCCTGGACTCGGTCCTCCAGTTTTAAAACTACTGAAGTGGTAAAATACCTCCTGGCATTAAGGACAAGCAAACTCAGCTGTTGTCATGAATGCTATTGATCAAAGATCACTTAAACTAACAACATTACATCATGTCACCCCTGTTAACCAATTTGCTTAATCTGTCCATGTGCACCTGCACTGGTTTCTTTGTTTACACAAACAGGGCAGGATAATTCTTATGGAAATTCCTGTGAAAGAAATAATATGGGATGATTACGGCTGTATAGATCTCGGTTCAAGGTCTTGCTTAAGAAAGCTGATACTCAGTCAATTCCTGGAGATTTTTAACACAAATAATAGCTTGCAGAATGCAGTCGGCTTCTTGGCCTCTTGCCTGAACCCTTCACGGTCTCTGTTCCGCTCATGGACTTCTGCATTTATAAGCACTTTCTTTTATCTAACCCTGAGAGCCCATCATGTTTTATTTACCCTTCTTTTAGCTCTACCTATACATTTCCATCTACACAAAAATCAATAAGTGTGTTGCTAATTTTACCTGGAAAAAAAAAAAAAAAAAAAAAAAGAGAACTTACTAGAAGATTAAATGCAGCTGTTTTTGAAGCCTGTTTTTTAGGGTTTTGATAAGTTATATATATAGCCTCTGTTTTCCAAACTGACTTGTTTTCTTTTCCTGGCACAGTCGTGGCTTTCAGACTTCTATGCACTTCATTATGCTGCAGACCCAATATTTTTGCAGCTGTTTTTGTTTTGCACTTCCCTTTTAGCACAGATGCAAAACTCAGATAACTCGGGACCACTTACTCCTAACAGTGCTCCAAATACTCAGAGGTTTGGGTAGGCTGCAGCCAGGCTCTGTGCTGCTCCTTCCCCATATGCAATGGCAGCTTTGCTCAAACTTGACCCCATTTGCAAAGCAATGAAAAGATCTGAGTGGTGCTGTGCTCACGGCTCAGCCTTTGCTTTCAGCATACTTTCCAAGTTTCCCTTCGTTCCTGTTTATCTAGATTTCTGTGGCAGGATATATTTTAGAAAATATATGTATGTCTTTTCCTTGTGTGTGTACCTAGAGAATAGTGAGCCGACATGCAGCATAAATTTAACAAATAAGTAAATTAAATATTCCAGAGCAATCAGTCTGCCAGCAGAATCCTTCAAAAGCACAAATAATATTCAGGGGAAAATAACAGTCTATTTATTTGATTCACTCATAAAGAAAGGAAAAAAAAAAAAAGGAAAAAAGGAAAAAAAAAAAAAAAAAGACAACCTTATTTGCTCTTAATTCTGAATGAAAATTTACTTTGGACCAGATCCTGTAAGATGCTGAGCATTTGCACACCTGAAACAGGATAAGCATCCTCATCCTGCAATGACTTCAGTGGGAATTGAGCATCCTTAGCACATGGCAGGATTGAACCTTGTGTCAGGAGACAATCAACAGGCTTGGGTGCTTATCTGGAAAGAGATACTTCATGTGCTGGCATGATAATAACTAGATCTAGGAGTATCCCCCTGGAAGTAGGTACTTGCTTTAGATCTCATAGACATTGTCTTAATTGTATAGTAAATCAGCACTCGATGGAAGACAGTTCAGCCACAGGCAGCAAAGCAGACTGCACCGGTCTCTGGTGATGCTATGGATTAGCAGCTCCTTCCAAATGCTTTCTAAATAAGGTTCACGTTTTGTGACATAAACTGCACTGGGTTGTTATTCTTCAGAGCAATCTGTTAATGCATCTCTGAGTTGGATTCCCTTTTCTTTGCTTTTTCTTCCTTTTTTTTTTTTTTTTTTCTTTTTTAGTGGATAATAATCAGCTTGGAGAGGGGTTTTTTAAAAAGGAGAAAAGGTTATTTCACTGGCATCATTTTTTTCTGTTAAATGTGCGCTTGGCCAACAGCCAAAATATTTAATTTCTTTGCTGTCTGTCCCGGCTGAATACAATTTAAGATTTATTGAATTTTTTTTTTTCATCCTGGTTTGAGACAAGGTTAAGACTTGAGTAATTTTTTCCCCCTCCAATGGCATCACGGTCTTTGCCTAAGTCAGAGCTGCCCTTTGATGTACTGCTGGTGCCGGCTGTCTGGGGCTGGAAGTGATCTTTCTGGAAATGCTTTCTGCTCTGGACCTCAATGATTGTGCACATCATGCCTACACATGTCAGGAGGGGAGGCTGCGCAGGGAGCCCTTCTTGCTGGAGTTTGTTAATGGGTGAGGAATTGCAGTCTGTGATTGTCTGGGCCTTTCCTTTTTCCTCCAAGGAAAGGACATGATTCAAGAGCACAAGGAGGTCTCAGTGGAGATGCTCTGCTGGCTCTTTGGAGGAAGAACTGATGTCTGGGCAGGAGCCCAGCAGTGCTAATACAAAACACTGGGGCGGTCGGTTGAAAGCTTCCCTTGGAGTGATGCGGTGGAAGGGGACGGTGTGGATTAAGCCAAGACCAGGAGCAGCTTTTGCTGAGCAGTGGGACTGATGGCTGGGTCCTGCGGCTGTTCCTTTGCACTGTGTAGCTTACCATTAGTTGTTAGACTCCTGGAAAACCCTTACCTAGAGAAAAATCTACCTGAGCTGCTGGTTTGGTCAAGAGCCTATACCTCTCCTGTTATCCAAGTTCGCCATCTGTTTTAATGACCCCCTGCTTGAGCAAGTTCTGCAGCTTGAGTGCAGCCACAGAAACTAATGTCAGCATCTAGAGAAGTCCGATTAGCCCCAGGTTTATTCACGTGACCCAGAGCACCACCTAAGGAAAATGCTATATGTGTTTATAAGCAATTATTAGTGTTGGATCCACTCTCCTTTTCATCTCATGTCCACAGGAACTTGTGTCACTCAGCTAAAATACACCTCTGACCAACGCCCACAGTGCTGCACTGTGCTGTATTTCGTTACTCTACCATTTCATTATTGTTTTAACCTTATTATGATGTGAGAACCTCTGCATGTCTTAGTGCACTGAATAAGTGGTGCAGGTCACTAATGTACCTCTAATCTGGTAGTAGGTAATTAATAACAATTACGGCTTTGCCACATGATCCCACTTCCCTTTGTGAACACTCCACGTCGCTTTCTACCCTACTGCCAACCACCTGCCTAAAGGCTGTGCTGGGAATGATGTCTTTCTTACATCACCCACTGAAGAGGCACCACTTCCCATTGGCCTTGGCTCCCACCAGCTATCATGTGTCCACGTGTCCATCACAGGGACTGCACAAGCCTAAAACCCTGCTCTGTGCTCTGTGTGCTGGTGTTGACTTGTTTCCAGCAGCATCCTTCTCTCAGCTTTAGCTGAGCTCTGCTGTTTCCTGTCCTCCCATCCAACTCTTACTATTCCTCCGCAGGCTGAAACCAGCAGCCCGAAGGAATTGTAGCTGCCCACGTATTTGAAAATTCAAAAACGTCGTTTGCAATATTTGCAGAGATTCTTGCATGAGGGTAAACGAGAATTTTCATCAGCATAAAAGCATGTAGCACTAATACTAACAAACTTATCATGCTGTGCACTGACAACAAAATCCCCCGTGGCAAGAAACACATGGCACAGTTTCCCTGGTCAGAACTGAGCTGTGTTTGTTTCTCACCATTACTACGACAAGAGAGTTTCTTTAAGAAATATTTATTTCCTGTTCTCTTTTTTTCCCCTCCAACAAAACTTTTCCCCAGGCACAAATTAAAAATAATAACCTGCAGTGTTCTCTGTTTGTTAGGAGAACTCTGAGCTGGAGCTTTATAACTAAGATGGGTCTCTACCATAAATCAGAGGAACCCAGGCTTCACTGCAGGGTGAACCACTCCTGTGTAGAGTCAGGAAAGGGCAAATCCCCCCTGAAAACAGCGTATGTGGAGTCTGCCTAACGCTCTCAGTGCTCTCCAGGTTTACTGAACATGCAGAGCATACTAACCCTGCTGTTGCACACCCAGCAGCTTGCAAGTATGCAGCTCAGGGAAGCCCCATAACGGGGCATGGCTGGACATGGACTGCCAGCACAAGACTTTGTGCCTGTTAGGAAAGAAGGGAAAGATCTGATGCATAGCATCTGTTTGAAGCTATGCTACGCTGAAGCTAAGCTATTGGTGGTAGCTGGACAGTTGGACTAGATGATCTTAGAGGTCTTCTCCAACCTTAGTGATTCTATGGTGTTTTTGTGGGGAAAGCACTTTAGGACACAGGAATTGAGCAACTCTTAATGGTTTGACTTTTACAGTGTCAAGTCCATGTGTTGAGTTTCTGAGGCCGTTTAGTCTCTCCATAGAGAGATGTAATATTTGTATTGATTTTAACCAGAGAGTAAATACAGTGGGCTGTATCCTCTATTGTTTTAAACCTCCTAAGAGCAATATCCTGGAGAGCCAATGGGATTGTTTGGGATGTTGTTCAGGCTAGAATATGGCTCTTTAATATTTGACCAAAGAAAAAAATTTTTCATTATTCAATATCCATTCTGGAGTTTGCTTTTCCAAACACACTAACACAAATCAGTGTGTTCTTACCAGATGTCCTGAGATGTCTCTGACTCAGAGAAACTCCATGGGCTCCCACAGAGGTAATACTGCCTCCATCTTTGGCAGTAAGCACAGGAAGGCAGAGGAAAATATGAATTTTTCATTCTCCTTTCTGCTTGCAAGCAATGCCTATTAAGAATAATCAGGAAATTCTAGGGAGGGTTTTTATAACGTAATCCAACAAGGATAGTCCCATTTAGTTTCTGTAGAAAGTCTGTAGGAAATGTTCTAGGAAAATCCATTGAGATTTCTGAGGGTAATGTATCACAGCAAATGACCTCTTTAAAGTTTAGCAGACAGGCTAGATGTGAGAGAGTGCACAGTCCTTATGTTACAAATGAGGATGGGGTCATGTGTGTTTACAAATCAGCCCTTTATTAAAACCCTCTTTAATAGGGTTTTCCTTTGCACAGCTCTGGTTCAGATTAGAGGATCTGGACGTGAGAGACAGCAGTAACAGCAGTGCATTAACTTAGTGCCTGGGTGACTCACTGAGTCCAGAGAAACCAACTTTCACCAGTAGTAATGAGCCAAGCAGGAAAGCTCCTTCCCCAGTACAGCTCTGACGTATTGGTAACCCCAGTGATCCCATCTCAGCTCACATTATAGCATACTCTTATTAAAAGCTCCAATTTGAAACATCAAGATATCACATGGGATGCGAAGGACAGGCTGTAAAATCTCACTGTAGGCTTCCATTGAATGCATTTAATATTACACGGGCTGTCTTCATAATGTACAGTCCTTGGCTTAGGTCTTGGTACTTACTAAGCTGCATTTTTTTTCTTTTTGTTTTTACTCCCTGCACTTCTGGATATCTGCAACCAAGGTCCTCAATGCTGCTACATCCGTGCTTGCAGAGCACACTGCTATCGATAGCTTTTTGTGCATGAGCTGAGCAGCAGGAGGTATCTCCTGAGATCCCATCCCTTTTGCCTGCACAAGAAGCTAGCATAGCCCCCAGTGAATGCTTTTAATCCAGAATAGCATCAGGACACTGTGGCCCAATTGGCAGTGTATTTGGAAGGCCTGGGTTCACGCCCCAGGTGTCCTGCTGGATGACATCGATCAAGGCACATCGTGTTCCCACCCCTGACTCATGAAACTCAGTGATACAGACCTCACTCAGAAAGTGCTGTGAGAGCTCTTTATCGTCAGTGTCCAAGACCTGGTGGTTTTATGATACATTACTTAAACCATGCAAAAGGTCCTTCCAGCATGACCTCAGGTCAGCACCCAGAGAATGTAGGTCCATCCTGTTAGTGTAATCCAGCTCTTACATACCCTCACAATCACCCTCATCACCTGTAAATTACTCCCTGCTTCATTTTCTCTGCATTTGGTTCAGCAAAGCTTTGGATAAGGTAAGCATCTCCCAGGGATGTAAAAAAAACACAAAAACTGATCACTGTCCCTCTTTGCATCTACTCCCATGCAACTAGGATGTACTTATAGCACTCCAGCTGCTCCCACCCGCCGATGCTTTGAGTCCTTGGCACCAGCTCTGAGGTTGACCTCATCGTCCAACTGCCCCATGCCACTCCAGTACGAGGCCCCAGTGATGCCAGCAGCAGACGGACCATGCCGTGCCCAGGGCTGAATTTGGCCGATTATTTACAAATAATTTAAGGCAATTCTGTAAATGTTTTTGTGCCCAGAGGTCTGGGGATGATTTACAGCTCTCTCAAATTGTGTAGACCCTTGATCTGGTGGTGTCATTCACAGTAATGGGATGTCTCAGCTGTCCAAACAGAGACATGTTTTACATGTTAAAAATGCTCTGGGATCGATCTTTCCGTGTTTATAGTAAATGCCTTGATTAGATTCTCTTGTAGGCACTTCAAAGGCAGACTCCCACTCAGACTTTCCCTATCGTGAAATCAAGTTCTTTCTTTGCTCTCCTTTTTATTTTTCCCTCACTTAAATGAATGTAATGGTTGAGAAAGGTGACTGATTGATGGCCTTAAGGACTGAGGCTTTCTGGAAAAGCATCTAGGGACATGGGTCTGCCACCTGACCTGCAAGCTTTGAAAGCAGAGGGGAAAATGAGACATGGATTTCCCTGGGTTACTAAGCCTGCCTCTTCCAGGCCTCAACACTAAGCTGTTTAGCTTTATGCTTTGATAAGACCCAGTTAGATATCATCTTTGTTTTATGTATACTGAGACTGAGAGGTACTGGTGACTTGACAGAGCTGGGAGAGACTGTAGAGCAGAGATGAGGATGGACAAAAGGGTCCCAGGTAAATACTTCAGTCTCACTTTATCCCTTCATCAGATCCCTGCATCTCTATAAAAAATAAAAGTTATAATAATAAAAAAAATGAATGGGTGAATGAGATATTTTTGTGAAGTGTGCCCTGAACCGGATTGAGACCATATTGAGTACCAGATTGAGATTCATATCCATCAGCTACTAAACACAAAGGCTTTCATTCTCAATATTGACCTGGTCTGCAATCAAATCAGAGACCTTGAAATGCAAATGACACTTTATCCTATTAATAGATCCTGAGCTATCTGGTTGCCTACTTTTGTCCTTTTTTCTTTCTTTTTTTTTTCTTTCCTTTTATATTTAGTGGAAATATCTCCACTTTAATCTATGTATTTCCATCATTCAGGAGACCAAGTATACTTGATGGGCACTGCACAAAGATGTATTATGCTAAGAGCTTGTGACCTAGTATAAAAAGATTGGTCTAATTATCACTAATGAACTTACTTTAAAGAAGAGAAGATCATCTAATTTGTAACGTACCCTTCTGAGTGCTTTCACTGCTCCTCCTCTTGGGTCAATGTGATCAGCCTTCCTTTCTCACTTCATGATCTCCTTTTTCCTGACCTTTTTCACTGGCAGGTGTGAACATTTCATCTACGACGCCATAAGGTCGTACACAGTAAACAAGTAACATGAGCCTTCTATTTCTCTTGACAGTATCAAAGAGAAATATACATGCACTGTGACAGAACAGAGCTGCGCAGATGGGAGGAAAATTTCACCAGGTTTTTGTTGTTTTTTTTTCCCCTCCATATTTTGATGGTTAATTTGTGACAAAATAATTTCACCCCAAAACACATGATAGAAGAGAGGTGAATGGGTGGACTGGATGATCTTGTCAGAAGACCCTCTTGTATTCATTTGACTTAGCAGCACAGGGGTTGGAGAAGCTCTTAGATTCAGAGATTATTTCACAGTAGAGATCAGATCACGTGGAGAGCTCACAGTATTCAGGAGCACGAAATACTTGGAAATGCACGCTCTCCTGAAAGCTTTGACAGTCTTGTGGGGATGAATTCCATTTGGTGTCATCCAGACCAAAAACTCTACCTCTTTATTGCTCAATTTTCTTTGTGCGTGCACTTTTGCAAACCAATGCCATATCAATCTAGACCTCCCCAGGCCTTTTCACTGAACGATGTCTTAACACTTCATTTTTGTTTTGCAGTTTCATTCCAAGGAAGTTCAGCATACCATTGCTGCCCAGCAGAACTTCCAGGTTTCTTCAGTAGAAGAAAGGTGTTACACTGGTCAAGCTCTGGGGCTTTCCAATCCCCAGGGGATCAAGATATTTTTACATCTAGAAGTCACTCTTTCTCTATTAAAAGATGACTAGTGTCCTTTCATACCCTTAAAAATAAATGTGGGACATCACCGATCCCCATTATTTGATTTTCAAGGACCGTATTTATGAATTATCAACTCATCTCTACTGTAACAAAACTACAAATTGTGTTGAAATGGACCCTAGCTTTTGGGTAATGTTCCATCATCAGCTCTCTTCCAAGGGAAGCCTTCCTACACTGTCACAACTGGTGGCCTCTGCACCACTCTTCTTTTGATGGGATCATGTCTAACCCTAATTTGCACTGAAACAGAGCCAGATGAGAGGCTTTCAGGGTATTGCCAGTTATCTCGACACAATGATGGACAGACCCAGATGGTAATTTCAGGCATGGAAAAGGGTGAGGAAGCACATAATAAACCACAGACAGCTAGGCACTAATCCTTTAAGAGCCTAGACTAGTTATGAAGAAGAGCATATTCAATATAAGAAATAATTCAGGATCATGACGAAGCAGAAGGAAGCTGCTGTGTGTGTGAGTGCATCTGTGTGTGCCTGAGAGCACTGCTTATATTCCATAATGTCTCTTTGCAACGTGCATTTTGGATATCACATTTTAAACCCATTAAATGTGAGAAGCAGTTATACTTGGTAGCTAAATCAAGAAATTAACTCCTATCATATAACTTGCTTCCGTTCATTCATTTAGTGAATTTTGGGCTAATGAAAGCATATGAGTTGGCCATTCCTTACTTTAAGGAACTTTAATCAAGGAAATATCTGTAGCACATTTCTTCCTATAGTGCTTGCCCATCCTAGTGCTATAATGATGACCTTGGCTAGTTTGAGAGAATTTTTATTTTCTTGGGACTTCTTTTTCTTTATTGTGACTATCCACAGGGGAAGCAGCTATGACTATGGTTTCTTAGATAGGGCAGCATTTAAATCACTGCCATCTGGAACCACAACTGAAATCTGTCTGGTAATGAACTCTCTACATCTCATAGTCACATCAAACCTACAATGTTTCTCTCTATGCTTCTCCCTAGAATGCATCTTCTCTTCTTGTTTCCTTTGCTAAGCACTGTCATGACTACATTTCTTTGGTAAACTGAACAGCACAATTATTCATGTGCCAGCATCACCAATATTGTCTTTAAAGGTGGAAAGAAGAGCTAAAATGACACTAAATTTATTCAGTGCCACTCAGCAAGCTCACAGGAGAAACTGATGTAGTATTAGATCCGTGGTTCACAATGACCAGGTAGAGGTGAAACAATGTAAATGTGTTTTGACCAGAATAGAATTGGTGGGTG
Organism: Callipepla californica brunnescens; assembly: GCA_023055505.1. Classification (NCBI taxonomy): domain Eukaryota; kingdom Metazoa; phylum Chordata; class Aves; order Galliformes; family Odontophoridae; genus Callipepla; species Callipepla californica. The sequence goes on along the minus strand of JALIRH010000028.1, from coordinate 5,632,568 downwards.
GATTTTCTTGTAGGAACTGACAGCCAGGGATTTACTTATATCTTCCACCAGTATTCAAGTACATGTTGGTTGAGCAGAAATAGCAAGGCACGTTGTAACTCAACTGCATTTGCTACCAATTTATTTTCAATTCTGAGCACTTGCCTGCCTGACCAGGGACAAAGAATGGAATGACGGGAGTGGAGAAAGCACAGGTAATGTTTCCAAATGGTAAATTGCTTCTGAGCTCTTGAACATGCTGTCACTCAGGAGCCCTGTCACGATGGCTGCCTCGGGCTTCTGTTCTGCCTGTAGGGCTGTGCTGAGAGCTCACAGGGACTATGCAATGTGCTTCCCTCCTCGGGCAGGATCCAGGGCTGGGTTGGCAGGTCACTGAGTCAGGAATATAGTAAGCAGAGCCAAAAATACTGCTTTAAAGGAGCACTCTGGAAATTATGGTGCAGCCAGACCATCACATGGCAATGGATGAGTGTTGAAGGTGTTACTACCATTTCTTCACTAAAAGGGTACTGGGTGACTGAAGGACTTCTTAACAATGTCATTCAGGGACACAAAAGCAAAAAATGCATATACAGTCAAATATGGCACCTCACCCGAGAAGGTTCTTAACTGTTTTGAATTACTTTAATTTGGCTGCTGATGAGGGTCTGTCCATTTCCTTTGGGCAGAACTAAGGAAAGGCAGCCCAGCACAAAAGGGTCAGGAGAGGACTCTACTTCTTAATCAAATTCAAGTGGAATGCAGGAAGTGCCTTATCTTTACATACGTGGAGTTTCATTTCATGTAAGTTCTCTGAACCTTGGGTTTATTCACTTTGACTGGAAGTCTTGGGAGAAAAGATTTTCCTTGTGAGATGCTGAGCAGCCTCCCATCCCCAGCGGAATGATGACTTTTTAAGCATGATATCCTTCTATGTCAGGATAAGATTTGAAGGGTATGCTTACAAATGGCCTCAACTGGAAAATGTACATGTAGAAGGGCCATGTTACAAGCCAGTCATTCTCTTCCAGCAGGAACTTTCTGCCTGAAATATGTCCCCTCTGTGTTATGTACCTGTCCCAATACATGACAGCAATGGTCCTCAGAGCTATTTATTGTCATGCACATATGGAATGTGTCTGGACTGGAATTTATGCTTGGCTTTTTGGAGGTTTTTTTTTATTATTATTTTCTAGGAGGATAAGAAGCCACGATGCTTTGCTCTAATATTTTATTTCTCAGTGTGCCTCTGTTGCTTGAGTTGCCCTTTATTGCAAGTCTCCCTTTGTTCCCTAAGGGTCACCGAGGCACAGTGAGAAGGTTGAGAGCTTTGCGCAATTTAAAATGTCACATCAAAGCACAGAATTCGTCCTAGCCCAAAGACACAGGCTAGAGATTGCTTATGCTTCATTCTTGATTATCTCTTAGGTCAAGGTCACTGTTAGAAGGAATAGCATTTAGAAAGCTCCTTGGGCTTTGCCTCTGTCACTGACCTTCTCTGCAGCCTGAAGCAAGTCACTTCATTCTTCAGGATTTCTGCTTCCCCTTCCACCTTTCCTTCATTTGTTTGAACGGTGTGTGCTTGAGGCCAGGCAGTATTTCTAAGGGTGCATATCTCACCTAAAGCGACAGAGTTCTGATTTCATTTGGGGCCTCAGCTACTGTATGAAGAATGAACTCTTTCCTGCCTCTGTCTCTCCCACCAAGTGCTTTGGTACCAGAATGAAGTGGCATTTAATGAGCAAGCAATGCCGTCTTGCAGTTAATGTCAAGGGAGAAAGAGGGAGAAGATGAGTCTACTTACTTGGTATGCCCTCCTGCTCATGTGTACCAACCCTGTGCTTTTGGAAAGAAAGAAGCGTGATTCTCATCTGGAGTCCCAAGGAGTTCATATAGCAGCAATGTCTGTAGTCCATGGATCTTTTTGAGCAACTTGCAATAACAGTTTGAGCTGTAACAGGCAGCAGAGTATGCTGGGGGTAGCAGGATTAATGGAACCCAGTGGGAGAGAAATTGCATCGTTATCTGCTGATGACATGATCAAGACCTTTGAACAGAAGCAAAGGTGTGTTCCAGAGAGGGCTCATCATCTGGCTTAGGCTCTAGCCATATCCTTCTATTGCAAGATATTTTCAGGTGTTGGTTTTTGGGAAATAGAATTTTTTTAAAGGAAAGGTTTTAAGATAGCTTGAGCACTCCTAGAGGACAGTGAATGCAGAGGGAAGTTGTATTAATTGTTAAAATCAAGGTGTGCTGAAGCCAGTTGGAAAAGAAATCACCATTCTGTCTGCAGTCCCCTGTATCACAGCAAGACCTAGAATTCCAGCTCACAGAGCATTAGACTGTGCATCCAGCTCTTGTAGCCACATTCGGAAAGAACAGCTGTGCATTATACATGGACACTGATGCCCACACAAACATGCCTTCCCATTCCTTGCATTAAATGCAAACTTTGTTTTGTTAGGGATTCCTGGCAAGGAATTTCCCTTCTGAAACCAGCAGAGTCAGGGGACTTAGTGCAAAAAACCCAGCCACTAAGTTTTACTCAGCCTTACTCCAACAGTCTTTCCTGACACGTACGCTTTCTATCCCCTAATGTGGAGAGGAAATTACATACATTTACCTAATGCAATCAGTGATAGTTGCATATATTAACAGGTAGTGAAGTGTGAACAAGGATTTACAAAGAAAGAGGTTAAATATTGGGATAGCTTACCCAAAACAACTCACAAAACCCAGACATCTGACTTCCAACCTGCAAGCAAAGTAATTCAGAAGATTGGAGCAAGTCTAGGGTTTGGAGTTTGACTCTATGTTTTATTTTCTTGGAGCAGTACAATTTGTAAGTAAAAACCAGAGCAGTTTTCTGGAAGAGTGGCCACCCTTTTGCCTCCAAGGAAACTAATGACTCATCTACCAATTCAGCAGGAGTCAGGAGATAGTCATCTTACTGTAATATCTTTTGTCTTTCTCCACCGACACCTCATTGATGGGCAATTTTTCTAAACAACAGCAAAATTGCTGTGCCTGCTTCTCTGTCAATAAATTCCATTATTTCACGTGGAGGTTGGTAGCATAGCTAGAAAATGCCAAAGTGATTACATTGAGGAACTACAGATCTGTGGTCTGAGCACTCTATAAATCTATGGACAAAGTTTGATAAAGCACGTTGATACTTCATCTGACAACAGCCTGTCTAGATTTACGGGGCTCAAAGCTGTTTGCACTGTCATCATCCTTGATTCAATTAATGAAACCACACTTCACATCCCCACACTTCTTTTTTGTTGAGCTAAATGTGATCTTGACACTCTCCCCCCATCTTTAATGAGTAAAATATAAAGTGAAGGAATCAGCCAAAGAATAATAGTATGGCTCCGGAGCTGGTAGGATAATGCAATCAAGCACTTTCAGGTTAATGTGCAGAGTGATCCATGGAGAATTTGCTTCAGTGCTGGGGTGCCATCAGTTTTCCCCTTAATCTTTTGTAGTCCTAATGATGAGCAGCAAAATCAGATGAAATTGTGGCAGCTTTAAAAAATGTTGCGCTTTGCTTTTTCATTTGTTTTAAAGTTGCTAGGATTAGGGCACCAGGAGACAAGGAGAATGAGTGGAGTTTCTGGTGTGCTTTAGTATGGCTAGGAAGAAGACTGTGGAGGAACGTCCTTGATTACAATACCAGGGGCAGACTTTGCTGTCCTGGATTTTTATTGTGGAAGTGACAATGCAGTGGGAGAACAGACTTAGTGCAAGGGCTGTACTGAGTGCAGCTTTTGAGGACCTATTCTTAAAACCTTGATTTGTGAGGAGAAAGGACTCATGTATGAAGAACGTGCCACAGTATGGTGTGGCATGTTGATGTGGTTTAGGGAGTGCTAGAGTGGAATAAGATATCTGGCATTGGCATGCATTGCAATTGTGTGTGAGGTAATATATCTGCATGGAAGAAATCATGTAAAGTGTTCAACCTGGTGGATTAGGAGTGTTTGCTGTGATTTCTGCCCAAGAAGAGGGAGTTTCTCCTGACCATGCCTCGTAAAGTTTGAAGACTGAAGTAACACATGAGAAATGCACAAGCTTCATGATGGCCCCCGAGGCAGGGACAGATTCCCCCTGTAGCATCTGTGTCGTACTGTGGAGATTGCTTACTTTCCCCTGACACCATGTAACTCCTCTCTGCTCCCTGACAGGAATACAATTTACTGCAATTTACTATAAATCCTCATAAAAGCCCTTCTCTTGTGACACACTCAGTCAGAAACCCTAAAAATGACTGACAGGCTCTTCATAAATATTTATGAACTCTAAAAAAAGATTGAAAGAAAGAAAAGTTAGCTTCTCCCCCTCCCTGAAGTTTGATGGCAGGTTTCCCACCGCAGCCTGGGCTGCCCTTGCTGGGGGGGTCTGGGGAGAAGGCCTCAGTAGAACTGGGAGCTATTCCCCATGTCCCACATGGACCCAGACCATTCAGCTGGGCTGCATCATCAGGGTTGTGTCCACAAGCATGGCCCTTTGTGATGGTTGGCCCTTTGGGATGGTAGACCCCATGGCTTGCTTGCTCATGGCTTTAAACCCAGTGAGACCAGGAGTATAGGAGGCCTCTGAAACAGGAATAAATGGCCCTCAGCAGATATACTTTTGTGCCTGGCACAGAACTACTGCGCTTGGTCATTTCCACCTTTCTAACCATAGGAAAGGCAGTCAGAACCTAAAGAGGGTCCTTCAGGGCCACGTTTCCCAAGAGAAAGAAGCCACGTGCATTTGAGTCTGTCTATTAAGCCCTTTGGGGCTGATTAAGAGTTTATATCCATTTTATTCTGCTACTTTGATTTTCATTCTTGTTCAGTTTATAAATAGTTTTGACATTTACTGCTCCTGGTTTGGGAGGGAAAAAGTGGAATGGGTTTGAACCAAGAGAAACATCAAGACTCTGCTATGTAGAGTTGAGCCAGCAGAGGAAATCTGAATGTGGTAAATTAAGAGAATGTTCCTCAGATGAAACTGTCTCCCAATCATAAGTCATGTGACGATAAATTTCAGCTGAGTGACAACAATATTAACAAACTGAATATAAGATTGATGTGCATCACAGGTCCATGAATGCAAAATAAAAGGGAAAGGCTTGCTAGCCTGTGATAGGCAAAGTATAAATATGTATCACTTGGTTCTAAAGTGAGTTATGATTACATTTTCCTACTTGTACCTGAAATCTGTAGAGGTTATTCATCTTATCCCTATATCAGCCTTGACAGTTATAGCCATGCAGTGCATACGGCATAGATACCTGTTCAACAGATAAATCAGCAGCCATGAAGGGAACCGTTGTTATCAATTTGATCTTCAGAATAAATATACAAATATGTGTACAGTATTGTTGTCACTGAGAACAATTTCCTTTCTTCTTGCCGATACATTTTTAAGAGGTTGTTCCAAGAGCCACTTTCGAACAATGCCAGAGGGAGATGGAGGGAAGCACTGATCAAGCAGGAGAACTAGATTTATGGACTGTTGTCAATTTTGTAAGGAAAAAAAAAAAGAGAGAAAAAAAGAAAAAGAAAAAGAAAAAAAGAAAAACACCTCCTTCTAGCATCGCTTGTCCTTAGAGTGCAGTGCAAGCTGCCTTGCACTGACGCAGTGGGTGATGGTAGGGAAGAGAGACGATGGGGACAGTTACGATCAGCGAACATTTGTGAAAGAAAACCTTTCCTGATGAGGCTGAGTGGTACTGCCTCTCAGCTGGTGCTAAAGAGCTAAAGGTTTTATGGTGCAGTGGGGACTGCAGTTTAATACTGATTTACCATGGTGGTTTGTCAACTCAGCCAGGCAGCTTGGATGCCACCGGGACCCTTGTTGTGTGCAGCTTGGAGGGAAACTTAAGGGGACATTTCTTCCTCTTCCCCAGCAAACCAGAGCACAGTGACAGGCACAAAGATGCTCAAACACTGAGACGATGCCACTCATGGCATGTGAGCAGTGAGCTGAGTCCCACAGCCCATACTGATGGGTACCAAAAGTAAATTCAGCTTTGGAATTCACTCTCTACTTCCCTTGTGATGATCTGTGGCTGCATTACTGCCATTATACAGAAAGATGCATATGCTGCAGCAGCAGAGACACAGCCAGTCCCTTGCCATCATAGTACCCCAAATCTCCACAGAGATTACTTTAATATGAAATAATTATATCTGGTGGACACAATCTGCTCTCTTATTTTTTGTAAAGCTGGAGGTAACGAGAATGACAGTGTAGTTCCCACTCCCAGGTAGGACTGGAATGCAGTCTCCTGGTGATGTCTCCCAAAGCCCAGGGGAGAAGGCTTATGTCTGAACCATTTGGGTTTTTAAATTCTGTTTCCTCTGGGAAGGTTTCAGTTACTAATCAGTACTGCTCATTTAACTCACACCACAACAGTGTGTGAGGTCCCCAGCAAGGATAGAGGCTCATATTTGCAAGAGGTTAAAAAAACAAATTTCCAAATAAAGTACTACTTGGATAGGTCTTTCATAGCTACAAATCCTAACCTTGAGGCTTCATCCTACCTAGACTTCCCATCGGGCAGCCATGTATGCAAAGGCTGTAACACTCACAGCCAGATGCCAGACTCTTGGGTTCAGCACAAACCTAGGTTATAAGGCTTTTCAGCCCTCTCTCCTTGAGCCACAAAACAAAGGTTACACCCATTGAAGTACGGTGAGGTTTCGATTTTATTTCCCCACAGAAACCTCAGGATTTACTTGGGAAAATCAGAGGTTAATAAAGATGTGTTTGATTTGGAAATGCAAATCCCAGGTGGTAGTGCTGATGTGTCTTAGACACAGGAAACCTGGCCCTGAAGGTGGCTGAGGACATCACCTCCAGGCACTCAAGATGCTGCATGTTGAGTCTCTTTAACACCATGGGGGGAGAGTCGATGAATTGGATTGTTTTTCTAGATGATGATACTTTAATGAAAAACAACTTCTGTCCTTCAGCTGTAAGAGCTATTCCTATTCTTGAACTGTGAAGGAGGAGGAGTGAGCAGGAAAATGCCATATGAAATTGTGAAGCTAAATTCAGAGACAGTACGTTCTGGCCAACAGGGAAGATGTAACCGTATATCACAGCATTCTGTTAATGAGGGTTCATTTTTAGCCTGACTTGTCTGCAATGGAAAACCCTAACATTTAATTTTCATAGAGCTAGAATTGAAGCTGATTTTAACCTTAGTGTTCTCTACACATCAGATTTTCTTTTTTTTTTCCATGGTGTAAATCTCTCTGCTCTAATAGCAATACAGGAGCCACCCCCCTGCCATAATAAATGGGTGATGATGACTCGTTACATAGCATAATTCCAGACCACAAATGTGCAGCCACCATTGTTGGAATACAGTGCCTAAAAGGTATCTTTGCTTTAGTAAGAGATTAAAGAAAATAAACTGTCACATATCAAGATCTCTGCATTTGTACTAAAGTGGTTTTAAAAGGATGAAGGTAAATATCCTTGCTTCATATCCATTAAAAATGGAAAAAATCAATTTTTCCCTGAATTATTTCCCACTATATTACATTGCTGTGGCCATTTAGGCACATACTTTTTGTTTTGGTTTCAAAACACCACTGAAAATTTGGACTGTAGTATTACAGTGATAGTTTTGCACTTAAAGCCAAAGCAATCCCCTACCAGATGAGCCCTAAAGGACAACTCTTCTGTCCCTATGACACTCAGGCATACTCTAAATCACCACTTTCCCTCATCTGCAGAGATCCTCTATATCAGCATAAACACAGGACCCAAAATGAGGGCAATGAGAATGGCAGAAGCTGCCACACACAGATACAGATGGGGGAAAGCTGCAGAACAACACGTTATTAGTCGTGTCTCTATTTCATCCCCTGCAAAATGAAGATCCTGTTCCCTTCAAAGGAGGGCTCTGAGGTTTGCCTCCCAAATGTCTGCAAAGTGCTTAGGGGTTCCTGGGCAGAAAATGCACAGGAACGGTGAAGTATCATCATGTTATGACTGCCTAGAGAAATCAGGAATCCTAATGTTAATTAGAGCTGGGTGAATAATTCATAACAGATCATTTATTAAAAGAATGCTGCCACTTTTTTTTTTTCCTGTTTGCAAATTGTCCATAAGCAGATGGTGATTTTGCTGGATTGCGTTCATTATTCAAACCTATTTGCTTAATTATTTGGGGGAGGAAGCTCTGCTCTGCGCCTCATTCAGGAGTAGTTAGCTGAGTGTATTTAACAGTCCGAATCACCTAAGTATTTTAGCTTTCATTGGACATATTGGTCACCTGGTGCATTCCTCCTCCCCACTGGATGCACTCACATTTTTAACAGGGATTTCAGCACTAGGAGGAGTCACTTCAAGAAACTGGAAGCCTTTAAGAAACTGAGGGACATGGCCTAGTGGGCAGTATCAGTGGTAGGTGGACAGTTGGACTGGAGGACCTTAGAGGTCTTCTCCAACCTTAACGATTCTATGACTCCTTGAGCTCCACATCCGTATGCCACATCAACCTGCCATCTCTCTGCTCACAACTTGCCTTTGTGTGGAATTACTCAGAAATGTTTAAATCAGAACAATTATTCCTGAATAGCTCTCTCTGTGAGCACTTATTCTATAAGAGCGCTGCGTACCAGTTTAGTTTAATCTGCTTGAAAGTGATCTAAACCAAACAGGAGTAAGGCATGCCACCTGCAAGAGAAAAGACATCACCACATTTAAATTCACAGCCCATCTCTTCGTTTGTTGGGTTGTTGTTTTTTTTAAGCACAAAATACCATTTCTGGGTCAGAGAGGCTTCTGAACAGCAAAGTGGAAGCTGGAGGGTTGAAGCAGGGGAAGGATCACTCTGTAAATATCCTGTTGGATGCAGCCTTGTAAGCAGAGGATATGTTGATGGGAACCTTGGGTCTGACCCCAAACAGCCGTTCTATGGTTATCCAAATTAATTCCTATGTGTATACACACACTTCGCTGCAAGTGCTATCTTAGCTTTGGGAGCACCTAACCCAGCAGTGCCCAGTGCACAGAGAGGTTAACGAGTCAGAAGCATCACAGAGCTAGGGCAAAATTAGGACTGTACTCCAGCATCCCACCACAACACCTCCACGCCTCCATTTTTAACCTCTGAATAATATTACTCCTCAGTGGAAGAAAACTGAAGGAAATAGCCTGTTGAAGTGCTGGATAAATATTCCTTCTGCACTGCAAACTGTTGCTTACAGCTAGTATTTTTTGGGTAATGATCTGCTTTTAGATTTTCCCTGAGATGTATATTCCATCTCTTTGACACTGTCTCAGCCTTATCTCTGCTCATTTTTTCCCCTGTCCTTAAATCTCTTTCTTTACCTTTAAAAGCTCTCTTTCCCCAGCAGTTGCAGATGCATTGCTGTGCTCTTTGCATGCAGCTGAGCAACTCTGGAGGCAGAGGAGGTGCTCGTGGTGCTCTCTGCACTCACATGCAGCTGATGCTGACCCCCAGGACCACCAAGCGCAAAGAGACTTATCCAAAAAAAGTGACATCAAAAAGATGGATTTCAATTCCTTGGGCTTAGCAGGATGCAGTCACTGATGAGTTTCTCCCAAGTGGTTAAAGTTGTTGCACTTCAGTGGGATCTGCACAGCCCCCTTCCCCAGTGTGTGTGGGGGGGCTTCTGGCCAAACTTTACCTGCTTTGGATTGGCACCTGGCTTAGCCTGGGGGGGAGGGAACTGTTGGACAGACATCTCAGCTAGAAAGAATTAAGTGCCCTCTCTTGCAAGGCCAGATCTGCATAGATTCCCTCATGAGGCCGGTGGGAGTGTGGATTGCAGTAGGGAAGATGGGATGAAAATGGAGCAGGCTGGAAATGTGTAGGAGAAATGCTGGAAATGCACGTACATAGCAGGGGACACAGTGTGTTAGGAGTGGTCTGACTGCCCTGAGCTTGCTGCAGCTACGGGAAGGGGAGTAATTAAGAAGTGTATGGAAAGCACAGAGTTATTTTGCAATGCTTCTGCAGCAGTCTTTACCAGAGAGGGGACTGCAAAGGTTGTACTTGTTGGAATAAAAGCTGTTCCATCACAAGTGATATTGGGATTAATATATAAACTTAAAAGCAGCCAATTGTCAAGGTAATAGGGAGATGCTGGCAATTACAGAGCCCACATTTTAATGTGGGACAGGGGCAAAATATGAGGTGCAATACAAGCCATGCTGCTCAGAGAGCTCAGACAAGGGTCACGCTTCACCACCAGCACCCAGCCCTGCCCCATCTCTGGCATCTCCTCCCCTCATTCCACACCACCCTCTTTCAGTCATCCTTTTATACTGGCTCTGACATCTGCCTCTAGCAATTGCTGGTGGCATTGTTTCTTTTGGCAGCTTTGCAGTCTAGCAAAGGCTTGGCAAGTGTTTCCTTCCAAGCCTTTGCATGTCCTGGTGCTTGCATCCTCTTGCCTCTGTTTCCCTGGAGGGGAGGGGCACAGCACCAGGCTGGTTTCTGCTCTGATCAGGGCATGGGACATGGTCACTGCTCAGGGATGAATGAGGCGTAAGAATGTTCAGACATACCCTGGCATCTCATTGCCCTGTCCCTATCTGCTCAGTGGGTGACAGGATCTGAAACACCAAAGCCCCACGGAGGTGTTGGTGTAAAGCAATGCACAGCTTTGTGCTGATGCTCCATAAAGACAGAGTATTCCACCCAGAGGCAGAGAAAACTCATCCCCAAGGACACCTTCAGCAGGCCCATGGCCTTCCCCATCTGCCTTCCTACCAGAGTGTTTCCTGGGAGTTGAACTGAAGTTCTGCAGGACACGTGCCAGCCTTCCCGTGACCAAGTCTATAAAGAACAGCAAACGTTTCCCCTGTGCTTGTGTTTCCCGGGAAGGGTATGTTAATATAGCCTGTCTTTATTATCCTATCTGAAAAGATATTTCATTTTACCAGCTTTTACTACACAATCTCAATAACTGGAACTTGTTTAAAGGCTCACTGCTCCAGGAAAATGCATTACATCTTGGCTTTTAAATCCGCCAGCTCCCATTTATTGGTATTAATAATACATTGGGAAAGCTGTTCTTTTTATTTTCCTTTAGTCTTCTGATTATTATTATTTTTTTTATCAGTTCTAAAATAAAATATTTAAAAAAGAGAATATTTTAACTGCTTCCCCATATCCTACAGGTGACCACCCCCTGCAAGCCGCTCAGAAGTCATTTGCAGTGCTTAGGAAGGGGGAAAGGCAAAAGGGAAAAAAAACAAAGAAGTAGCAAAACTGTTTATAATCATTTATGAGCCCAAAGCGTCCAGGGAAAAAACTTTCTAATAATAAAGGAAATACCTAAATTAGATTCCATTTAAAATTTAGGCGTCTCTAATTTATAAATGCTGTTTAAGCAGAGCCGTGTTGATGAGGGCTGGAGCAATTACTCGCATAAGTGGAAATGCAAAACTTTGGTGCTTCCACGCAGTTCATTCTCCTTCTGCTAACTCTGCTGAGCTTTTTTTAAGCTCAGCGCACCCGGGGAATTGCTGCTGCATGTTTATGTATTTACTGGAGAAGACACTTCTTATTTTTTTGTGCCAAGCCAGCATTGGCTTTTTAATCTTTCACTGGTTTCAGCATTGCTATTGTGGAGGAGGCTATAATGGTCAGTCCCTTCCCTCAGTAACACTGGTGTAAAACGGGCTGTAGGCAGTGGAATTTCTCCCCATGCAAAGCACAGCCATGCTCAGAGGATCTGATAACCCAGGATCACCCTCTGCTCACCTCCACCTCTCTCCTGCTCTAATCAAAATGGGAGAGAGGAAGTTTGGCCAATAGCAATTCAACCCCCCCCCGCTGTATGCTGTATAAATGCAATCCCTGCATTATTATATTGAAGCTGGGAACCTCTAAGCAATTACTTCCCAGCACATTAGTGTCCATGTACTAAATGCTAAAGTGTTTATTCAGTGCATTGCAGGATCAGGTTATTGCTGAGTCTGTCCATCATGCCAAGAAATTATTGCTATAAGTGCTTTAAGAGCATGGCCAGTACAATGGAGATATAAGCAAGCTGAAGGACTGCAGTGCTCCTGCTCGATGTAGGGAGGTCAGGCATGTCTTTATTTAGAGAGAAGAAAAAAAAAAAAAAAAGAGGCCACGAAAGCGCTCGGATCCACAAAATCTCATCATCAAATGCACATTGCTGTAGGAACCAGAAGGAAAAAAAAAAAGACACAAACAACTTTATACTGAAATTGAGTGGAAATTGGAATAGTGAAGGAAATATGCTTTCTTTTTCAATTCCAGATGCTCATGCAGTCTTTTGCCTGGGATTAAGAGGTCACTTATTGCAGCCTTAAAGGATAAGGACTGGGCTAGATGGGAGAATCGGCAGCTGTTTATTCTGTAAATGCTTGAATATGAATCACATCTTCCTTGTCAGAGCTTTGCTTATTACTTTTATTTACCGGGATAATATCAGACATCTAATTAATTCTTCCCACCTCTTTCAATTCTCAGTGTCTCAGTGCTTCAGCAAAGCTGGAACCCTTTGGAGCTTTCTATCTATTGAACGAAATATCCTTGTTTATAGGGATGGCTATGACTTTATCTTTTCAGTTGAGATTGCCTTAAAATGTACCGGTGCAGAACACACAGATAATGCCAGAGGAATAATCATTTCCCTTTTTTTTTTTTTTTTTTTTTTTTTGCATTTGGTTATCAACCGGTGGTTTATTTCTGCAATCATCTTTATCAGAGTCCTTGCTACACTGGTGTTAATATTCAGCAATGATTTTTCTCTCTTTCAAAAGTTGGAAAGATCAGCCCCAGGGAGACAAACTGAGGCGCAGCACTGATGAACGGCTTCTCAGAGTCACACAGACAGGGACATTAAGGGTGGGATGCAGCAGGCTTAAGGTGATGTTCAGAAACTGAGGTCTAATCCTAAAGCACTTCTACTGATGTTTTTTGGGGTGAATGGCCACTCTGGAGGCCACTCTGCTTGGACTGAGTTGGGTACAATGGATCCCAGCCTGCATATCTGGGTTTTGCTGCTATGATGATGTCTAAAAAGCAAAATCCCTTCGCTATTTTCTGATTTTGGACTGTTTCAGCCCATTTCCAATTATCATCTGCCAGAGGCAAGGTGGGAGGACAGCAGTGCCTGGGGCATGGATGGCAGTCAGCATTTCCCCAGGCTTGGAGCAGACTCCAGTGACACCCAAGCAAAATAGGATAGTGCCAAGGGACACCCTTTGCTCTCTACAGCTCCTTGACAGGATTCTGAGGCAAAATGGGGGTCTGCCTCTTCTCCCAGGTGATAGCAAAAGGATGAGAGGTGATGGCTTCACATTGCACCATAGGACGTTCGTGTTGGGTATTAGGGAACATTTATTCTCAGAAAAAGCAGTGATGGACTGACACAGGCTGCCCAGGGAGTGGTGGAGTCACCATCCCTGGAGGTGTTGGAGAACCATGGAGATGTGGCACTGAGGGATGTGGTCAGTGGATATGGTGGGGTGGGATGGGGTTGGACTTGGGGATCTTAGAGGTCTTTTCCAACCTCAATGATTCTGTTATTCTACAATTTGAATGGTTCTGTGTTGAGCCACCAGGAGTTGATCTCAGTGAACCTTGTGGGTCCCTTCTGGCTCAGCATATTCTGCAATTCTGCAAAACTCTGGGCTGTACATGACCCCTGAAGGAGAAGTTGGTGCAGTTGGTGCTCACAGGGCACACTGCTTTCCTGAGTTGGGTACTGTGACCTTGAGTGAGCAGCGCAGAGATGACAGCTGTGTCTATTCTGACTTTAAGGTGAATCTCATGTAATACTTGCAATCCTGTCCTAGAAAGCTGCCACAACAGCCCTTATCTTGATGAGGGACTCAGTGTGCTGCCCTAGTACACTGCAATAATAGCATCATTAGAAAAATTCCTTCGTATCATGCAGCCCAAGGACAAATGAGATCTCCCTCTGTGCTAATTCAACACGGATTTTGTTTATTCTTGATTATTTTTGTTGGTGATGCTCCTATTACCAGAGTCTGTTCTGTTTGCTCACAGCACCCTCTCTGCTGTTAAAGCCCTTCTTTTGCATTTGACCTAAATGTTTCCAGTTTTTTAAAACTCATCACTCCTCTTGGCTTTTAAACAAAGTTTCTTCCTCCTTATGCCTCTGGTACCCACAGAATAGTAGCTCAGAAAAAACAGCTAGCATTAACTTTGCAGCTAAAGGCAATGCACAAGGGAGCCATCCATTTCCTAAGCATATCACAAGGAGTTCTGTGTTGATTGTGCATTCATTATTGATAATTATTAATTATATTCTGGTTATTACAATTCTCTCGTTTTATTGGCATGCCGTGCATCTTACAGAGGCAAAAGCCGTTCAAAGAGAAACAGGTGACATTAGCTCAGCACAGTGATTAATAACTTTGTGATAATCATGTCTGTCTAATACTGACCTCTGAAAAAGTCCTATGCAAGCTCGTTCACTCCACGCACAATACATGAGAAGACGATTTTGCCACCAAGATTGGGCCACATCTAAAGCTGAAAGAGGAAGATGACAATTAGTCCCTATTAATTAGTGGAGGGTGGCTGGCCTTGGGCCAGCCAGACTTTTGGAAAGTGAATTTACAATTGGACTCTCAATGGAATGTAAGGTTAGGCCGAAGCATACATAGCCAACTGAGCTTGCACATGCAGGCTTGATGCCCAAGAAATGCTAAGCAAGGAAAGTCCTATCCCTTCCCTTGTGTCGACAGTTTGGTGGACTAACCAGAGTCACCTCTAAAAATCTGCTCCCTTGAGCACGTTAGCCCTGGACCCAACCTGGCAGCACGTTGTCAGCCCTTGTGTTGGATTGCTTCCAGTGTAACTCCTTCCCCTCCAGCTCCCCAGGGCTTTCCCATCCTGATGTGGACAGATGTGCTCCCATGAACGGTGCCACTCAAAGTTTACACCAGCGTCCAAACCCTCTCCCAAATGTATCTGTCACCCTGCCTGTGCCAAGGCTGTATCATCTTTGATTTCCAGCCTTGGTGTTATTTGGATGTACAGTTAGTAGCCTCTTGCTGGAGATGCTGATAGCTTCCGAAATCTATATTACAGCCATGAGATAACAAAAAAAACAACACGTCTTACATCTTGGGGAAATAAGGTGACACACTGTAAGGGAGGAGATGAGGATATGCACAAGCATGTGTCCCCATCTCTCTGTTCAGGATTTGTGCATTTCCAGGCAGAATGACATAACTGGGGTGATGGAAACTTCCCATTTCTAGAGAGGGGACAGGAGGGAGGGGGCCCCAGTGCTGGGCTGGATTGATTTCCCTCAGCTGGAGCAATCGCTGTTCCAAAGTGGCAAAAATAAATAATAATAATAAATGAGTAATAAACACCCCATTTGAATCTTTAAACGAATATTGGATTTTAATTATAAAGGTTTAATTTTCAGAATGGAAAAGCTACTTTTGCACAATTACTGCGTGCAACTTTTAATTAACTTTCAAGAACTTTCTCTTACTTAAAGAAATCTAATTAATAATACTTAGGGAACTATTAGCATAAAATAACTCACAGAAAGGGACAGAGAAATATAAAACAAATATATTTTGTAAAAAATTATTTGGGAGAAAGAGACTTGCTAACTCTGAAAACAAAGCCAAATCTTCCAGCTTTCCTAGTTCTGGCCTATAAGGAGCTTTTTGATGAATGAAAGCATGAGAAAGACACAGGGATCACAGGATTTAGAACAGAAATTACTGTTATGTTAATCAGCTGCTACAGAGACCTGTTAGACTGAGAGAGATTATCTGTTTCAAACACCAAAGGTTTCTGTACTGGGGGGAAATATGGCACTGGAAGATAAGACAAGGAGGTCATAGAATCATAGAATCGTAGAATTCTTAGAGTTGGAAGGGACCTTGGAAGGGACCTTTAAAGGTCTTCTAGTCCAACTTCCCTGCAATGCACAGGGATGTCACAGACCCATCAGGTTGTGCAGGGCCTGATCCATCCTCACCTTGTAGGTCTCCACGAATGGGGCATCAACCACATCTCTGAGCAACCTGTGCCAGTGTTTCACCACCCTCGCTGTAATAGACTTTTTCCTTCTATCAGACCCTGGTCAAGAGTCTGTCCCCTTCTTTCCTGTAGCTCCCCTTCAGATACTGACAGGCTGCTCTCAGGTCTCCTCCTAGCCCTCTCTTCTCCAGGCTGCACAGTCCCAGCTCTCACCATGTCCTTGTAGTAGAGGTGTTCCACCCCCTGGACCATCTTTGTTGCTCTCCAACAGGTCCACGACTCTCCTGTACTGAGGAGTCCACATCTGGATGCAGTACTCCAGGTGAGGCTGCACCAGCGCAGAGCAGAGGGGCAGATCCCCTCCCTCCCTGCTGGTCATGCTGTTTTTGATGCAGCCCAGGGTACAGTTGGGTTTTTGGGCTGTGAAGGCATACTGCTGGCTCATGCCCAGCTTCCCATCCACCAGTACCTCCAGGTCTTTTGTGGCAGGGCTGTGCTCAATCAATCCTTTCATCCCCCAGCTTGCATTGGTTAAGTGAGGTGCTGGATAGGTACTATATTTGGTTCTGTAATTGCAAAAAAATGGGCTGAGCGGAGCAGACTGGGAGCAAAGGTGCTCACACTTGGAGCAGAAGAGTATTCCTGTAGGAACCAAGCAGGAAAATAAGTCAGGGGTGCAAGGGCACAAGGCAGTAGAACTTGTTGCTCCACTGACTGAACACTAGCTCCTTTTCCTAATGATCTTTCTGATCAATATAGCTGAAAATAGAAATCAGTGAGCAGGAGCAAGGGACCTGCTCCCCATCTGCACAGCAGTGGCTTCGAATTCACCTTGCTGACCACTGCATGGCTCTGTGCACGGCTCTGCAGCAACTGTGGGCATCATTCAGCTAAACCTGAAGCAGAAACAGTAAGGTGTTGAACTGAGGACCTCCCTGATAACCTCAAGGGCAGCTCAAGAACATGAAGCATCTTTACTGGACTTCATAGCATGTTGGTTATTGCTTGGTTCTGGTTGTACCAGTGGGACTCGATAGCCTTTGGCTAGGATCCTCTCAGTCAGTCAAGTCCCAGGACCAGAAAAGAGAGAAGGAAAGGGAGGAAAAGCACTGATTTGGGCAAATTCACATTGAAGTGCTTATAAAACTACAGTGGTCCAGAGCTCCCGAGTCTGTAGTGAACATGCTGGGCTGCACCTACCTCTGCTGATCTGGTGCGAAGACAGTGCTGTGCTCTGGAGCTATGAAAACATGTCGCAGAATGTTCTCCTTTTGTATTCCAAGTAATTTTACTCTGCCAGAAAAAACACCCTAAGCTGTTGAAAAACAGCCGCCAAAACAACAGAAAAAAAAAAAAAAAAAAGAATAACACCCAAACGAGTTTAGATTCTCATATCCCTGCTAGGATGTTCCTAATATAACCACCAAACACAGTTCTTAAGCCCATATTTATTACTATACAAATCTAGTTTAAAAACAGCTCTACAGGGGTTTGTGCTGAGCTGTAGCACTAGATCAGAGTAAAAAGGACATCTTATTCCAGGCAGAACTGCAATGCTGCACTGACCTCCAGTGGAATTTGAGGAGATGTTCCCATTTGAGGCTTCTCTGCAGTCCTCTGGAGCCAGGACTTGCCATGTTTTAGGGCTTCATGAGGGCATTAGATTCCTATGGGGTCAGTGGACTCATAGCAAATTGCTTTTAGGGCAGTTATAGTAAAATACAATAATATTGTTTATTTGGAAAATATATTTCCTGCCTAAGCCAAATTTAAATATGCAGGTATGAAATGAAGTTTCTCAACATCAGTCAGCTTGAGGGGATTTTAATTGATCCAAGACCATGCACAGAATTTTCCTCCATTTTTCTATTGCCGTTTTAAAAAAAAAAGTAATTACAATTTAGCCATCAGAAAACCTTATGTTTCAGTTTGGCCACTTCACCAAGGTGCTCCAGTGGCAGTCATTTCATGCCATGTCCTGTCAGTAGGAGATTTTCAAGATCAGACCAAGGTGATCAAATGGCAAAGCAGCACTTCCCAACCCCCACGTGAGTGATGGATTGCCCTGATCACATTATAGAGCAGCTCCACGTGACAGTGGCTCCTCTCACGTCCTGAATAAAGAAGAAGAGCTCAACCTGCCCAGATATCCTCTGGAACTGAGCAGTCCCAAGGTCAGCTAAAGGAGGTGGTTGGTACCCAATGTATGGCCATCTCCAGGCTTGACTTCCATCGTGCTGGGAGCTGGGTGTACACCAAACAAAACAGCTTTCACCGACACAAATATCTCCTGGTCTGAATATTAGAAAATCAGTTCAGCTTCCATTTTAAAAGATAACCTTTACTGAAAATGATCCCTTTCCCTTGAAACAGCTAGAGGGCCCTTCCAGGTTGTTCAGGAGTTTTCTCTGAAGAGCAATTAGAGAACTATTGTTCAAAGTGTGCTCAACGAGGAGGCAATGAGGACTTCAGAGGAAGGAGGCAGAGACTGATAAAGACACTCTAGAAGGAAGCAGGGGGGAGTCAGACGGACAAGGGGACCTGAAGGGAGAACGAGAGAAAGGAGGGCACTTTTATTCTAATTCTTTCTTTTTTTTATTTTTCTTTAAAGCAAGATAAAAATATTCACGTTGATGTGAAACAGGGTATTTTGGGTTTTGGTTATTTTTAACTTTTTTTCTCAGCCGTTCATGCTAACCATCCTTTAATCATTGAACACACGTGAAATCAAAATCACAGCTGGAGAAGCTGACGAGTTTGGTTCTGTGCGGCGGTGTTGGGTTACTTGGAAATGTAGTTCTGATGTTTCACATCAAAGCATTCAGACACAAACATGTCTCAGGAAGATTGACAGCAAGGAAAACGCCAGCCTAAATGGTTAAATTTTGGCAAAATTATCATTAACTAACGACAGTGTTTTAATAATGAGAGGTGTCAGGCAACTTTAATAACTGCAGATGCCACTCTTCTGCATAATGTATTGAGAGAATGATTTAGAATGTATGCCGAACTGTTCAGATACATAGTGACTGTGGATCTGCTGGAGATTGATCCACCTGTGATGAAACCTTCAGCAGATTTTTTTCCCATTAATATTATGAGACCTGCTCCAAAAGTAATGCCTTCCATTTTATGATGTTGGCCTAGCATCAGAGGCAGATGGTGGTGGTATGGCAGTAGAGGTGGAACCTTCCCATCAATATTCCATTACATTTTGCTGCTGTGTGGCAACAGATGGCAGCAGAGGGAAGTGTGACAGAAGGGTGTCTGGCATGGAAGTGCAGATGGAGCACTTATGGAACTGAATTCTTCCATACAAAAACCATGGCACCCATTGACATTCATTGACACTTGCTGAGTGTTTATGGAGACCAAACAGTGCTTGTGTAGTGTAAATGCCAAGTCACAGCTTGAAGCAGTGATGGAGCACCTGGCAGGGTCAACCCAGGGAAGCTCAGGTGCATGCAGTGTACCTGAGTGACTGGAAAATGTGGAGCCAGGATCCACCCCTTCCCAGAATTCATTTCAGGCTTGGCAGTAGAGGCAAAGGTATCCTGCTGGAGATCCCTGTGTACCTGAGGCTTTCTGAAGGTAAACAGTTTCTTTCCTTTATCTCTGTGCTTGTTGCATTTGAGCAAATCCTCACTTGCTGCAGCTTAGGACCTTGGTGCTCTGCTGTCATTGGTGTGCTTTCTATTGCAATACAGGATGTGAGCACAGAGAGGTAGTAGGTGGTATGTTCCAACAGTAGTGACAGTGGGCATGTGGTCTCTTGGTTGTTGCTGGTGAAAATGTGCAGCTAATGGTGGTGACTATGATGAAAAAACATGTAGCTGAGAATTTGCTCCATCAAATAGTGTTAGTTTGCTCTCTGTAGCTGTTGTGATTTCCATACAAGTAAATGGGAGGCATTGCTTCCAGAGCAAGCCATGTACAAAAGCAATACAGAACTTCATATCTGATTTCTTGATGCTAATACCATCACGGAGCAAGAGAGTAATGCCTAGGGGGTGGAGAGACTCTGTGTGAGTAATACGCTGTGTGCTAAGCAGGACTCTTTTTGATCAATGGGCAGTGGGCAGTTTTTGTTACTGCAGTGGGGTCAGCCCAGCTGTGGCTTTTCACAGAGATTACATACGTCTGAAGCAGAGCCCTCAGAACGGGAAACGTTTCTGTTCCTGATCCGCTGCCACTCTTCTAGCTGCTGCTTGCAGGCTCATTGTAATGCAGCGAGCGTAGCAGGTTTATGTAATCTATCATATCTTAATTAAAAGGTCTGCAGCTTTCATTTGGACTTTGCTCATTTTGTTTTTGTATTACCAAACTAAAGCGATTGGACATTATTGAAAAAACATGTCTTGATGGCATTGAACCAAGACTCCTGACAAAAATGTTGGCAGAGAACTTCACAAGTATGACTGTTCATCATGCTTCGCAGAAGTTAGTTATTTCAAAATGTCAGAATTTTCCACAGACCAGAAATTCCTGTTCCTTTCTGTCTCTATTAAAGAGTGCCTTGGCCCACACCCCCCACATCCAAATGCTCCGGCACAGAGTCAACAGGAATGCGTGCATCAGCAAGACGTGCCAAGAGCTACTGAAAGGATAAACAAAGTTACTCAAATTATTCTTACGAAGCAGAAAAATATGGATGTAATCTTGTAAAATTATTTGCTGACTGTTGAACAACGAGACAAGCCCTCCAGCCCAAGTATATAGCGTCACAATTATGCAAACCCCAGCTCGTTATCCCCACTTTGATGTCATCCTGCATACAGGTGTGTTGCTATAATTCTTACCCCATGCATCATGTGGCACTGCTCTTTAGTTCACTATGGAAACATGCCTTTTTGGGGCAGAAATTGAACAGGTAAATTAAGGAGACACGGAAGTTAGTGCTTTATTGCTCCTGAGAAACATGAGTTTTTGATGTTAATAGGTTTCAATTTGCTTTAATACGTTATAATCCAAACTGTATTTCCTTCCAGTGTATCGGTTATCACTGGGCTGGAAAATATTCTGTGTTGTCCATAGAATCACAGAACCATTGAAGTTGGAAGGGATGTTTGGCCCTGTGGTCCCACACCCCTCAGTGCAAAGGGACACCCACAACTCCATCAGTGCTTGGGGCCTGGCCCAGCTCTGACCTTGGGGCTTTCATCGATGTCCCATCCATTCACCATCTTCACATCCAAGGGTGGACAACTCTAGGAAATCTCTGGCCCTCAGACAGACCTCTGCAGCCCCATCACCACTTCTGGCAACAGCAGAAGTGTTTGTGGCTGTGGTGACCTACAGGCAAAGGCTGTTTGTTCAAACTAAACTTCAGGTGCAGTCGCATCAGGATTCAGATCAAAAGAATTAGATCACCGCGTCATCAAAGAGCTAAAACAATATCCTGCCTCATACACCCAATCAGGAGCAATCAGCAGAGCTCTAAATTTTGTGACTGCTTATAACAAACTGCCCATAAACAAGCTGCAGACCTAGGCAGGAACTTCAGATAACAAATGAATTTGAGCAAATCTCAGCAGCAGCTCCTGGACAACTTGCGAACGGAGAGGAAACTAAATTAATCAGATAAATGATTTGCTCAGCTCTGGTGAAAAATGTCAAACACTTCAAAACTAACCTTTTGGCAGCGGGATTGCTCTTCCCGGATCTGTTTAAGATTTCTGCCTTTTGCATTTGTCAACAGAGCGAGGAAGCAAGTGTGTTTCAATAAGGGCGATGTGTCACTCACAGCACATGGCAGCCGGCCCTGTACTGACCGAATCCCTTCTTCCTTGCTGTGAGCACATGTTATGCACGTCACCAAAGTGAGAGCTTTGCTGAATGGGAGCGTGGGCTCCTTGCTTGGCACGCAGCTCCTTGCTGCTGCCTATGCAGAGATGGTTTCACCATGAGCACAGATGGGAGACCCTGTTATACACCATGCATGGAGCACCTTGTTACACAGCATGCCAGGCTTGCTCTGCCATGTATTGATCAGGCAGGGGTGCATTTGGTGCAGAGATGTCTTTTTGCTGGTTGAAGTACAGGGTGTTCGATGTTTATTGTGTTCTCGACAAAGTCTGTTATCAGCAAGTTTGAAGTTTGCTGCTATCTCCCAGCGTCTTAGACTAATCACTGTAATGAAGGCATTGAACGGAGCCCTTCTCAGGTGGCATTTACCATTGTTTGCTGCAGATAACATAAAGCTTTCTGATTACAGTCGGCTTTTATCACTTCAGAGCAAATCTACTCTACTGAAATGTGCTAATAAAACCCACGGAAGCAACAAACTGGAAAGAAGTGTTACAGCAATAAAGGAACATGAGGGAAAATGTACGGCTTCTGCCGCTGTTATCATTTTCAATTTATTAAGATCTAACCATTTTTGTAATACGGAGCTATTGCTGGGGGTTAATTTAATCTTCTCTAATACCAGGTTCGGGTCAGTTTTCAGTGTTAATTTAGATGCAATGCATATTTTTTGTGTTAGAATCAGAGAAACACCCTCCACGGCCCTATGACCATATGCTTTCAACAATCCAAGTGTAAATGCCCAGCACTTCACACGTCTGTTTTATGAGATTAGCTCCAGCCTTTAAACACACAAGTCCCATCAAAAGCATCTGACGTCACGGCTCCAAGGACGAGCAGCTCCTCGTTGCGATGCAGTGGCACTGAGTTATGAGCTGGAGCCATCCATCGCTGCCCTCAGCCAACCACCACGTATTTATCTGCTGCCTTTTTCTCTAAATGGTCCCCGAAGCAGATTAGAAAACTGCTGGGCTAAATCTTGAGTTCTTCATTCCGCCTGTGCTGAAGACGGCGGTTGTTTTTGCGTGTAGAAGGGCAGTGTAATATCCAGTAAGGGTTTTATTCTGCCACTAGGGAGGCTAAGGACAGCAGCCCTGCAATGGACATAAAGCACAGAGGGGAAAACTGGATTCAGGTATTTGGGCTGAAAGAGAAGCGGGGCAATCAGCGTCCTCTGTGTCACCATACAGGAGATGGGATATGAATTACTGAGAACTCTTTGCTGTAATCCCACTATGCAAATAACAGCAAACCATGTGCTGCATGAGGATGCTGAAAGGTTAGGATTTCAGTATGCCTTTCTGTTCAGGTCAGCTACTGCAAATTAAGGACATCAAACACTTCTGCATCCCACCTCCCTGGTGGATACCTGGTTTGGTCCATAATTTGTTTTGTGGGTATGTTTCCTGCTTTTCTTTTTTGATGTGTTTCTGTGCTGCTAAAGCAATAACCTCATCACCAGGAGCATGTCAGCAGAGCATTCTTCCCTTCCTTGAGAACTCATGTTCTGCTGTTCTCTCTGGACTCTGATGAGGGCCTGAAATACGGTGCCAAGGACATCAGAGCTATGAAATGGAAAGACAATGTATCATCAGCATTTTTGTCAAAACCGTTGCACAGAGATCATAGGGGGTTCTGGGATCTCAGAGAGGCCATGCAACATCAAGAGGGAATTAATGAAACTTTCCGGCCACTGGCTAATTAGGTGTCATAGCTCTATAGAGGACAGAGGATGAGTGAGGTTGGGTGCAGAACTGCAGCAGAACAGAGGTGTAGCCACCTCCCTCCCCACCAGAGCTTGTGCACTTGATGCACAGGCATCCATGGCCCTGTTCTATTTAATCCCAGGAAATTCTGCAGGATGTCATTTGTGTGGTTGGTGTGATAAGGGATAATGTACTGTGCAGGGCTGAAACCGAGTTACATTGGATTGCATTACACTGAAGTACAGTCAGGAAAATACCAATCATCTGTGAATCGCAGTGATTGAGGCTGGGAGAGACTCTGAAACAGCAGTGCCTTTGAATGCTCTGCCTGTGAGGTTTGGTGTCTTGTTTAGAGCATGCTGAAAGGCATTGCTTGCTGCCGAATCAAGATTTCCTCTTAAACTCACTCCAGCAGCTTCACTGTGTTTGCCTCGAGCCACCACTCAATAGCAGGGATTGTTCCCAATGTAACACTGTGCTGCAAGAGCCCCAGCACTGCAGCTGGACGTGGTTGGGATGGGCAGCAGCTGAGGAGCCCTGGGTACAGACATAGCATGAACAACAGGGCAGGGATGGCCAGGGTTCACTCATCCTCAGCCCTGTGCTGCAGCAAGGCGCGTGGGGAGGGGATGGGGCAGAGCAGTGGGACAGGTGTGTCCCCTCTCTTCCCAGCGTGGAGTCACATTGTGACCAACTGAGACCAATGCAAATGGGAGTAGCAAGTTATACAACATATATTTGCCCTTCACCCAATGACGGACACCTTCTGCTACAGTTTATTTTTCTAGCAATCATCAGTTGCACTAATAATAATTAAATCTCAGAAGCTGTAATGAATAATACATAGCAGCATTCTGTTAGCAAAACAAAAACACTTTAAAAGATTTTCTCCTAAGCTAACATCAGTGCTTTTTTTTTTTCTTTTTTGCAATTATCTTTTTTTTTTTTTTTAATGTATTAAGCACCTTTAAAGTTTGCTGTATTGAAATGTAGTCCTGAGCCACTGATGCACAAAAATCTCAGAAGCGATTTAAAGGAACAGGGCACTGCTCTGGTGATTGATTTTATTTGCATGCAGCCAGCAGAGGAGCAGCAGTCACAGCTCGAGCTCCCACAATGGGCAGGAGAGAAGGGGTGGGGGAGGGACCCAGGAACTTCTGCCTGACCTTGGGCACATGGATTAGGGATGAAGTTCACCTCTTCCCAAAGTTAGGCAGCCAGGTGAGGACAGTCAGTGAGTCAAAGCCAAGGAGAGGGCAGCAGTGCAGAGAGCAGCTCCTGCCAGCATGCATAGAAACCCAGGACTGGTTCAGTGGCCTAAGGGTAGAAGTGATTTAAGCTTTGATTCTCCTGGGCTAGAGTTGGACAAAGGCATCTTCCAAGCAGAGATATGTGCTGCATGGCACAAGCCCTGCTGCTGTCTCACAAGTAAATATAAGTTCTTCTAGTGAAAAAGCATTCCCTGCTCCTGGAACTGCAAATGATGAGCTCTTCCCTTTTCCTGCTGTGTTTGCAGAGCTGGAAGGGGGAAAATAACCATGTCAAACGCCCCTATTCACACCAGTTGTAATGATTTGGTCACTCTCAGGAACATGACTTAAAAGAGAATGTGTAATGCCATTATTACTCAAGGCTAGAGGGGCTGAAGATGTTGGATATGGTAGACCTGGCACTGAAAGCAGATGAGCATCCATTCCCTCAGCTGCGCTGAACAATCAGGCAATACAAAGTTATGTGATGATGTTCATGTTACAGCTGAACTCACTCAGATTAATATATTGTATCATCTCCACTATGCAATACAAGTAGTCATTATGCAGTCTGAGATAGCTGACTGTATTTTCTTCTCGAGCACTAAAGGGGTCAGTGCATCACGTACCTCCATTGCATGAGGATGTCCTACCATTTTATGAGTTTAAATTATCCCACTTCTCAGCAATCCCTGAAGTCAGATGCTACGAGGGTGACAAGCCTTGCTCCATGTCCGATGTCGGTCAAGCAGCAAATTCTGAGAGCAACCAGTTTGCTCGCTGGGCTCTGCCTGCAAACTGCAGAAGACAGGAATGCCACTCAGCAGGGATGGTTTTGGAGCAAAGGGAACAGAGGGAGTGGTGTGAAGCTGCATCAGGAGGGAATCAGGTGGGGATGGGGAAAGGCTCTGCTCCAGAGGGCAGTGGGCATGGCACAGGCTCTAGGGGCCATGCTCGATGACCCCTGTAGGTCCCTTCCTACTCAAGATAATCTGAGATTCTATGGAGCTGGCAATAAATGGATTTCAGAGCTAGATGACCTTACGTAGTGTGCTCAGAAAGTTCTACGCGGGGGGAAGGTTCAGCTTCCTGGAGACCCTAAATCTGAGCTGCATGCTGGAGCTGTGCTAGCAGGGTGTTTCACAGAAAGCCAGCCAAAAGAAAAGCATACTGTGAAACTGATCTAAAGAGCAGAGACACTTTTTCTCTCTGATACTGGATCAGACAATGGAATCACCTACCAAAAGGAGCAACTTGTTTAATCAGTATAATCAGATATCACAGGGATAAGCACAAGATAAATAGCTCGATACCTCAGCTACGAGTGCTGCATAAATAACACAATACCTTAGCAATGAGCTCAACATAAATAACCCAATACTACAGCAGTGTGCTCAGTATAAATAATCCAATACCACGGTGATTAGCTTAGCATGAACGCTGTGATACCACAGCAATTAGCCTGGCATAAATAACCCAAAATCCCAGCAATCAGCATGGCATGAATAATCAAATCCCATACCAACAAGCATGGCATTGCTAACAGAGAGAGGAGACAGGTGGAAAAGCACTGGGATGTGGTTATTAATGAAGGTGGAGGTTTGTGTGGGAATAGCAGCTTTGGAGCACTCCCAGTTCTTCCCCATGCCTCCAGATGGGTTAAGCCCTGCAGCTACCCAGGAACCAGATCTGTGGGCTGAGCAGAGTACGTCTGGGTGGGAGGAAAACTGGTGGGAGAAATGTGTTGACTTCTGGGTCTCCATTCTTCCTTCCCAGGGTCCTCACTGTGATGCCACCGTGAACCTGTCCCCATGGCTCTCTCACATCCTCCCATGCTGAGGATCTTGGCAGCATTACCAGGAGTCCATTTAGCGCCTGAGTGCTGAATTTATATGTGAGTCACAAATACATCTTTTATGCACTCTTAAAAAGCAGAAGCATAATTACTAAGGTCAATATATAATGTTTATTTCCTTTATAATAGACATTATAATTTCACTTTAGGGAAAAGGAACTGTATGCATAAAAATAATGACAAATATTAAAGTCACCAAAATAATGGAACCAGATCACTCTACTAATCCTAAATTTAAATGCATTAACGATCCCTGTAACATTAAAGGTCTGATAAGCCAAATTAGGTTTCTTGTAAGCATAATTAATCTTCTTTTTTCAATGAAGATATTACAAGGGAGTTAATTTGAATCCCAAAGGCATTTCTAAAATTGAATTATATAGATAAAGCAAATATTTGACCTTTTACTGATAATTACTACAAAAAAATCAACATGCAAATGAGGCTTATGAAAACCACTGCTGCAAATGATATTGGGACACTGAAATCCATATAATCAAAAAATAATAACTTGAGGATTTGAAGCACAGGTAACCCCTGCACATGTCTACAGCCTGGGAGCATTAAAGTACAATAGTGAGGCCTGTGTTTATGAACAAATAATTGAATGGAATATAGTCTAGCTGATCATATCAAACGCACAGATTATCTGGTTTCATTTGTAGGTCAATAATTTTAAGTGTTTTGGTCCACCTTCTCTTCTGAAATGTTCTGTAGTGTGGTTGGGTGATGGCAGTATTTATTGATTTCAGTTACTCTCTGGCTGGGAAATGCTATTTTGTAGCACTGTTCAGGGTATTTTCTAGAAGATCTTCATTCAGTTCAATAGAAACAGCACAAAATCCTCTCAGAGACTCCTTGTTGGATGGGTTGAGGCTGTATTGAGGTGCCAAAGGGTCTCTGGTGGTGAGCATGGTACCCAGGCTGGGGAGGAAATGCAGGATCAAACAACAAGATGCCAAACAAGTGACAAGATCACCTAAGGAAAGCCTTCTTTGGACAAGGTTTTGCACTTGTTAATGACAACACTTCCATGTATTCCATAGCACCTTGTTAGGGCCATCAGTTTCAAGATAGTGCAGTAGGATATTCAGGTGTAGCTCTCTGAAACCTGACATTTAGTTGAAGACATTCATTGTCATTTAGATGCATTCTTGTCCCATTTTGCCAATTTTGGAGCCTAGCCGCTGCGTGCCAGAAGGAAAGCTTTTGTGCAATGGCCAAATTCTCATCACATGACACACCTTAAGGCTTTGGCTTGACCACTGTCACACAGATGCCTGGCTTTGTCCTTTTGTCTTTGTGGCTGTTGGAGCAAGACGGCTTCTGCTAAGGCTCCCAAGCCTTGGTGGTTGGTGAGCAAGCTGCTGTGAGCAAGGCTGGGCTGAGAGGAGTAATGCGTGGGCTTTGCTGTGCAGAGATAAAGCCCTGAGCTGATCGCAGCTGGGTCATTATCATCAACCAGGGTTTTTATTATTTGAAAAAAGGGAGTAAAATAATAGATGTCTGTGACTGAAGGCTCAGCTGATAACAACTGGGTTGAAATCAAACCTCACTATCACCATCAAAAACAGCAAGCTTCATATTAGCCAACCTTCTGCCACTTGGGTAGGTCCAGAAAGAAAAGGCAAATTTTCCCCATGCTTTGCATTGCTCCATTCAGCACAAATTTGAGGACAACAGAACTCTAGAATGGAACTAAAGGTTGTCTTATAACTATTCTGCCCCTGTTTTGCTTCTAAATTAAGGACTTCAGCCTCCAGACCTGTCAATCCAGATCCTCTCACAAGCACAAAAAAAAAAAAAAAAAGAGAAAAAAAAACTTTAAAATGTATAAAGAAAAAGAAACGCTCTGCTCTGCTGACTCTGGCTGCACACCAGCTCAAGACAATGCATATAGTTATTTCCAGTTGATGCCAAGGTGCATTGTGATGAGACCGCTCTGAAGCGATGCAGGACCATTTGGGCTGAATGTGCTATGACTAAATGAGCTGCTGCTTCTGAGGCCAGCAAAAGGAATTTCACAGCTCTAACAATAACTGGTGTCACATCAAGGGAAGAGTGGTTGTACAGCCAAGGCTCCTGGAGTTTATTTCCAGCAGTGCCGACAATTTATCAGCCGCCTCTGAGCCACTTGTATGCTGAGTTTCTCAAACACGATCTTGTAGTTTGGTCCCTCCTTGATTTTTATTGTTGTTGAGTCAAGCACAAGTGGCTGGTGAGACACTCCAAGAGCTCTCAGCATAGATGCTGCTCTGCTGACATGGCATTTGGAAGGAATTTCTTTGTGCTTCCCAGAGCAGCTAGACCAAGAGGATTGCTTTTGCAAAATCCTGCCTCCAGATAAGCATTCTCCTTACTCTTGTGTGACCCTGATCCCTGCTCAGACACTCCAGGCACTGCTGTAATAACAACGGTAACATTTTCAAGATGCTCAGCATGCTTTGAGCATCCAGCGTCAAAGTTTTCAAACTGCTCAGTGTTAGGATTGAGTAACCATGAATAAGAAAGGAGCAGGCCGAGGCTCATGTAGATTGAGCTAAGCTCAGCTCAAGCTGGCTCATGTGGCTGCAGCAGTCTGTCATCATGAACAGATCTCCCTGCCAACTATAAAAGCCCCCATGACCTCGTAGCACTACTGTGCTGCCTCTGTCAGTACCAAGCAGGCCAGCCAAGAGCACGCCAAGAGGTGATGTAGGCACTATGGGGCTGCAGGTTGGCCAGCAAGGTTCCTCTGTCCCTTAGGCTCTTTTGAAACACACCCTTAGAAACATATAATAACTTCTTTTTATTCAGACCTGGCTTTGACTTAAACAGTGCTGACGGACAGTGCTTCCCACTATGGGTTTTAATCTGTTCAAGGTCATTGGAAGCCTGCAGAGGAGCACAGCTCCTTTATTGAAAGACTTTTCCAAGACAACATTAGCTAGTCTATTCTATCTCAGGCCTCTAGCCTTTAGATATAATTGCTTTATTAAATGTCACAAATGCTCATTTGACTTAGATGGTCTCTCTCTCTCTCTCTCAAAAAGAGAGAATGTTAATTTAGACACAGAAAATGGCCCATTTGCTGTTGAATTCAGAGCAAATACCCTTCTCTGACTCTAAACACAGCCTCTTCTTCTGGAGTGTTTGCAGTAAGGGACATTTAAATGGCCTGAAACAAAGTCATTTTCTTTGTCATTATTACACTGGAGTTTTCTATCTCTCTGATTAGATTAGAATTGAATCTGGTTGAAAGAAATTGAATTTGTACATTTCCCTAATCATACAATCTTCAAACACTGAACTTTCTAGTACCAATTAGACTGTCCTGATCGGAACGAACCTTCCAAGATGTCCCTATTGATGGGAACTAGGAATGAAAAGCTGTTGATGAAAGTGATGATCGATTGATAAACTGCCACCTGCATAAAAGCCCTCATGCTCTTTTAAGATGATTGAGTTTGTGGGATCTTCAGAGCTTCTCTGAAGCTGGTGAGTGATGAAAAAAATGCACTGTTTCATTCTGTATTTGTAGAAAATTTGCATCCTTGATCATCCTGTGATCAGAGTGGGCACACTGTGTCTGGATATTCCTTACTTGCTCTTGGCTGAATTTTGGCGTTCTCAGTTGACCAGTCTGGGCAGTAGGAAGCTTGTTTAGCCTGCTGGCTCTTGTAAATGCCCTCTGCAAGCAGCTGATTGTCCCTGTGCCTCATGTACCTCCAGAAACTCCATCCAGGATTGTCTTGGACAAGACAACTCACAACTGTAACCTACATTCATCGTAACACCTTATTAGTTTTCTGGATATACAAATCCATTTCCATCTGTCCCCACTTCCAATCTGAAAAAACTTTTCGGTTCCCCCACATATGCCAATTTCCTGTCCATGTGCAATAGGAACCACCTCTTTAAAAATACAGCTAAAGATGACAAATGATAATTCAGTGACAAATCCTCCAGCAAGAAGCAGTGGTTATGCGTGCAGCGATCATATGTGCACGCACGTGGGCACGTCAGCAGCAGATAATCCCAATTATTTTGGAAGATCGGTGCCTGTCCTCAGTCTTCAGAGTCTGTAGTCACAGTGCTACCACTGTGGGCATCACTCATAATAAGGGAAAGGACTGGGGACGGCTGCTGAAAGGAGCAGGGTGAAAAAGCAAAGGTTGTTATAGATGAAGGAATTATTGATAGGAATATAAGAGCAAGTATTCAAGGCAAAGGAGATGACTTCTGACAGACAACAAGAGATCAATGACTGCTGAAGTGACATTAAATTAAGCTGGTTTTGGCACAGATGTATTTACCTCTATGTGAGCAGAGAACCACCTCGCTGGGATCGGGGACAGGAGACATGAAGACAGGTTTAGTGACTGCTCAAACGGAATGTGTTTTTATACTGAGAAAGGTTGTCTCAAGGAAACATCTATCAAAAGGAAAGGAAGATTCTGGCAAGCAGAGGCACCGTTAGATCAGAACCCAAGAGATGAAGCATGGGATCATCGTTAGTGGAAGAGGGAAAAATAAAACAGAAGTCCAACTTCGAAACATTCGGCTTCATCCCTCTTCAATTCCCAAACAGTCAGAATTGCCTCAGGTCATCTTTGCTGGGTTTTTTTGAGCACTGTTCCACAGGGACACTCTCTGCATCTGCTCAGATTGTGCTCCCTTGTAAACCACTCTGCAGCCGAACCTCAGCTCTGTGTATCACCTGCATCCTCTAGACAGAGCACTGCTGTGACATACTGTGAGAAAATCTGCTCTAGGATCTCCTTTCCCCAGAAATGAGACACAGTCCTGCCAGACCTGGATCCCTGCCTGTGTGCAGTGCAACAAGAGGATTAAAAAATTAATATTAAAAAATGGTAGCTATCCCACACAAAGCAAGAACGTAGAATCCATCTATCGTTAATGGAATGATGAGAAAGGCACTTCAAAGAGGAATTCGTCGTGATTTCTGTTTAAGATAAGAGCTCTCAGTGTCCCCATCTCCACAGATATTAGAGGAGCACGGATCAGCACTGTAGTGGTAGTGGTAGATGGCAAAAAATCAGATTATACAGATCCATGCAAGCAAATCCTTTCTAGATGGCTTAGGGACTGTCCACAGAAGTTCACAAGACTGTAGTTTCAGCAAGAAACCAATGAGACTTGTGAACACCATTGAGCATTATGACCACAGATGAATGAGGACACCTCTAGCAAAGCACGAGCAGGGCCTCCAGCTCAGGAGGCAGTGACCACCCCAGCACTGGCTGCTCAAGGAAGCTGTTATTTCCCAGATGTTGGCAGTAGTTATTTTGTCTGAGATTGTGAGCTCACATGCTTGGGTCTGACAGCAATGGCTGCAGTGGAAATTTGTTTTTCATGAAAAACGAATGATTCCTTTAAATGAAAAACAAAACGCATTTTGTTCTAGCTCCCGCAAACCCTCTGATTGACTGTTGTCAGCTTTGTAAACTCAGGAATTCACCAACACAATTGAGCGTCCTCTCGAATAATGATAATTCATCTGTGCTCACTTTGCTAAACTATCATATTTTATGGAAGAAGTTAATTAAATGGTGATTTGCACTTCCGCCGAACATTAAGCATTTAATGCAGATGCTCCAGTCATTGCCTGAGCTCTAAAGTGGGAAATGGCTTCCAAACTCCATATTTCCTTAAGAGGTTTAATGATGCTAGATCAGGCCATTTGCATACATACATACACTGGCATATTTTATACTAGCATTTATTGCAAACAAACTCAGCTTTCCTCTTACCTCATTCTCAAGAATATAAGGTGGGGCATGCAGATTGCAACTGAAGTGTTCTCTCTGGATGATTTGCCCCAGCCGCCATTAAATTAATGGGCTCATTAACGAGAGATTTTCTAGGAAGGCATTAGAAAGGAACTGTTATCTACAGCAGGTCGCCTCTCCTATAATTTAGAAGAAATTAATTGGTAATAAATTAAGAATTCTAATAATTAATTCCTGTACAGCAGGAGTGGGGTTTATGCACGTTGCCTTCAGCTGAAGTGTCACAGTAAATCCTCCGCAAAGTAAATAATTGTTGGGATGAGGGAGGAAGAAGAAATTAATATTAATGTGCGTTGGAGGGGATGCCACGGAGGTGAAATGGAAGGCAGCCTTTGGATGGCGCGCGATGGATGTTCCTCCTCTCTGAAATATGAATCCTTGCAGGAGGTGGTAACATAAAACACGAGATGCCGCTGGGTGTCTTCCATCCTTCATGCTCTGGGTGGCCCTGATAAATTACATCACTCTCGTCTGAACGGTCCTGGGTCACTCTGAGGGGCAGGCTTTCATTTCCCAAGCACGTGGATGGCAGTGAGACCTTATCTGTGTTTTCTTCTGCACAGGGCAGTGCTTGTTTCTGCGCAGAAGAGGTGTAGAAGCTGGCTCTTAGTCTTAAATAATTCAGCCCTTCTTTTTCCCCATTACTCCTACGAAAACATTGGTTTTCCTTCAATTTTGCAATGCAGTGAGTAAAAGTGGAATAGCTTTGTTTGTTTGTTTTTAATGAAATGTCACGCTTCCGTGTAAGGGAGAGATGGGGATAGAGCAGAGGTTTCAATACATCTTCAAAAGCAAAGAAATTTCCCTCTCTCCACTCACAGTAATCACTTAAAGGAAAAAAAAGCCATACTTTTTCTTCAGGTTTTTCTATTAACTCAGCTGCATCTTCTAAATACCAAATTGCTTGGGTCTTTCCCTCCTCCTAAATTTGCACAACGTCAGTCTGAAATATAGGGAGCTCCGATCTCCCTCGTTCTACCCCAGGATTTTCAGAGCAAGATTTCTTTTTTTCTATTACACAATGATCTCTTCCTTTAAAAAAAAAAAAAATAATAATAGAAAAAGGAGGGGTGGGGGAGCTTAAAGTAGTTATTGTTGCATATAACAAACGCACTTAGAGCACTGGATATGCTTTAATGTACATTAATTTTAGATCTGCTGGCCCTTTTCCAGCTAAGCTTCTGTCTAGAATTTTTTAGAGTATGAAAAATTATTCACAGATACGCCATGCATTGCGTTAGTAAATGAATATAGGTTTGAATTCAATTTGTTTTAGCAAACTACTGATATAAAGAGCCTAGTGTAGCGTGAATTATTATCCAGATTTATGCTTAGCATCCGACAAAATGTTAAGCTACTATTTCAAGTATCCATTAATTCTAAATAAAGGCAGAATTGTGCCATTCCTGCATGGTAGATCCCAACACCAGCTTCACACTCCATCACTTTGTTAGCTTGATGCTGTTCCTATCATTGATGTCTTTCATTTCCAAGCTCTTCAGCACAGGAAGGATTTACTCTGTCCAGCCTGGAGAAGGCTCTGGGAGAGCTGAGGGTGACCTGTCAGCACCCAAAGGGGCTGTAAGAAAGAATGGGACAGACTCTTTAGCAGGGTCTGCTGTGAGAGCACAAGGGGAAGTGCTTTATACTGAAGGAGGAGCGGTGTAGACTGGATATAAGGAAGGAGCTTTTTGACGATAAGGGTAGCTGAAGCAGTTTGCCCTGAGATGAGGTGCGTGCCCCATTCTTGTAGACAGCCAAGGTCAGGCTGCTGGGGCTCTGAATGCTGATGGAGCTGCAGGTGTCCCTGCTCGGTGCTGAGAATGGGACCAGATGATCTTCAAAGGCCCCTTCCAACACAAACCGTTCTATGATTCTATTCAGAGCTAGCTAATTTGTACAACAGTATGAAATTTCTCAGTATCATGCTCAAAAACATGTTCTCCACCCTTCCTCCCCTGTCCTACACCTGTTACAGCACAAAGATCGCAATCCTGGCTGATTCTGAGCAGGTAACAGAATGAAAATATGGAAGGTGGATGCTTTGGGCTCAGTTATTAAAGCCCAGATTGTTATTGTTACAAACCCAGGGGGTATAAGTGAGCTTTGCTTGCAACGTAGATTTTTTATCCCAACATATGGTGTGTCTGTAGAATAAACTTCAGCCTGGATGTGAGCCTCAGGCTCTGCAAAGTTGGAATGGGATGTGTCAGATGCAGAGCTAGGAGAGGGAACAGAGTTGCTCCTCAACTTTGGGAGGGGTGACAAGGCTCTGACACAGCACTGCCCTCACCATGGGTCAGGATGTTTGATCAGACATTGCCAGGCTGAGCTCCAGCCTCACCCTGGAAAGAAGCCACCAGCGCATCACACCCGCACGGCAAGATTTACAAGGAGCAGATGAAGTCAAGTTCTACAATAGTTCATTATAATTAACAAAGCTGGAATTGCACTGGGCTTCAAGCTGTATATCAATGCTAAATATCTCATTACCAACGTAAAATATTTATGTCTCACGGACTTTATCACAAATGCAGGCTCACCTTTAGTGCGTCCTGGTCCAGAAGATGAATTCCTAGGGGAAAATGAACTGCTTGGCTTCAGAGGCTGGCAGCCCCACAGGACAAAACTCCTTACTGCACATGATGGAGTGAGAAAAGGCAGTAATGAATGTACAACCAGGGGCTGCAGATTTATGGTCCTGGCAGGAGAACACTCTCCACTTTTCCCTTTTGCTGTTGCCTTAAAGTCAGAGCTATCCCTGGCCTGCTGCAGCTGACAGAAACTTCAGGGTGCAGGTTCATGGCAAACCCCACAGCCCCACAGGGATCTGTGTGCTGGGTGGGAGGGGGCACAGGCTGAGAACGGGTGCACAGATTGCTCTGACCACACCAGAAAGCACCACTTGACTTTCTAAACCCTGCCACAACCATTGCCAATGTACTCCCATTCTGAACATTCAGCTGGTGAACAGGCTTTGACAGAGGGAGGCTGGGAGCACGGAGCCACATTTTGTACATTTGCGACGCTTATTTGAGAGATTAGCACCTTCTAGTAAATAGGTATTAACTAAAATCTGTCTGAATTGTGTTCCTAATTACTATTTCGTTTGCGCTGGTGTTGTATTTATTACAATAAGCTTCTTGTGTATTTATTGCATTGCATATTGGCGTGAGAGTCTAGATGCTGAATGTATGTGCTAAATACGAAGGCTAATGAGCATTACAGTCAGCAAAAGTGCAAAATCCTCGATAGGAATCAAGCCACTGTATTCAAGCCTTGGAACTCTTCTCTCAAATTAAATGCAAGAAATATTCCAAGTGCCTTCCTCCATTCCCACCTTCTCACATGTTGCCTGGTCTTTCCTTATTGTTTCTCACTTTTTTTGTTTTTTTGCATTTTCTCTAATCCCAGCCTTACCTCTCTCTGCTGGGGCTATGGTTAGTAGTTGGATTGTCCCTTGCTTCTGCTGCAAGCTTTGCTTTGTGATGGTTCACAGCAGTTGCTGCTCTGTTTTGAAGCTGACGTTCCCCACTGTCTTCTACGAGCTATCTCTGGGTTTGGCTGCTGCTTTTTTACCGTGATGAGCTCCTCCAAAGACATAGCTGCGGATGGAGACCTACATCTAAGGAGCCCATCACAGAGCCACAGCACTCTGAGCCTTTATGCAAACTTCACAGAGCCAGGACGGCTATAAATCGTGGTTAGATGACAGTGCATTTAATGCTTCCCATAAACTTAGGAAGTTTGTCTTCAGAAAGCTGTAATGAAGAAAAGCAGACCGAAGCCAGGAAGTGTCTCGTTAGCATGTGATGGAAATGTTAATCAGGGCCTCTTTAAGGAAGATGTGATTAATTCAGTCCCCACTCACTGCTGTGGGAGGGTCTGAGGACAAACCGGGAAGCAAAGGGCAAATGGGTTGGAGGGAACAGTGGGAAGGAGCTGCTTTGTGGGTTCTTTGGAGGTGTTCTGGGTTCTTCTCCATCATGTTATGCATGGTGCTGTTGGACTGGAGCACAGACCTACCTGGCTTCATGGGAACGAGTAAGTCATGGCTCACGTTCTCGTCTTCTTCATCTGAAAGTTGAAGGTGGGCTTGTGTTTGATTAACTGAATTCTGTACTGAGTAAAACATCTGAGAGCTTTGAAGTTAGCTCCTGCTGAGCTCCTCCTGCTCCTTCCTCTTCACTTGCCTCCTGAGCCCCTCTCTGCTGCTCCGTTTGGAACTTTGTTGTTGTTTCCTGGTTGCAAAGGGATTTCAGTCGTCTGAACAGAACTGAAATTTTGAGTTAATTTTCCTTGGACTTTTGTTAGTTACCATGTCTGGTTTGGATCCAAATTTCATCCTTGTTATTGCACGTTTCACACTCTGCCTGAAGCCTCAGTGTTATAAGGGAATGAAAATCCCCAGTCCCTGGGGGCCTCTATTGAATATGACTCTTGTAGCATCTGGGACTCTTCCACCCCAACGGATTTGCAAGTACTGAGAGGCTTTATTTTACTGACTAATGCAGCAGAAAGGAATAAAACTTAGGAAACAGTGAGACTGTAAACCAAACCCATTAAACCTGATTATTGCCAATTTGTACCCAGTACCTGTGGCTTGTAGGAAGTTCTTGCCTGTGGTTAACTGGCAATCGTCGTTGTTTATGTGTTTATTAGTTTGTACCCAACATATGCTTGATGGTTCTTCTGCTTTTTTTTTTTTTTTTTTAATTTATTTTTATTTTTTGCTGTGGTTTAATTTTTTTTTTCAATGTGTGGTGGCCACTGCAGTCACAATCTGTCTGTTCCCTGTAAGGTTTACTGACCTTCTTGTGAGAGGCTCTTTTGTGATGGGCTTTGAACTCTTGTCCTCCTCTCTGATGCTGCTTTTGTCTGATGATGCAGAGAACAAGGTGGCAGTGAGGACAATGGCCAGAACTTGAGGGCTGGAGGGGCTGAGGCCAGACCCTTTTTAGAGGGCTGCTATATCCCAGCATCATCTTGGTAATTGGAAAATATTCCAGCTACTTCAGTCAGCCGCTTTTGCCAACAGAAGGGAAATTTGGGTTAGTTCTCAACCTGGGTCTTCTAACACTTAAAATGTTGGATGAGTCCAGAAGTGGGACCCCATATAGGAAGATATGCTCTTCACCTGTGTGTAGAGCAGCTGGAATTCTTTGTCTGGGGCCTTGGTGTTTGCAGAGATCTCCTGCTGTAGAGCATTATCTCTGTGCTTATACCCAATTGTATCCAGAAATTAATCCAGTATTTAAGTCTCAATGAAATGTGGTCTTTTCATGTCATGCCTAAAGAGACTGAGGAAATCGCTATTCCCACAAATGCTGCCTCTGTAGCCAGAGGGAAATGATGTGGCTCTCCAGGGAGAATGGGTATCCTGAAGCAAGGAAGGAGCCCAGGGCTCACTGTGCAGATGAAGCAGTGATCTGGGGACGTGCAGACCTGTGCAGGGCTGGTAGGGGAGTACCTGCTCTGTGTGTGTCACCTCTGCAAAGGGCAAGCTGGGTCTGGAAATCCAAACTGCTCCTTCTGTGTGCTTTCTGACTTCCTCTCCTGGTTACCCAGGAGAAAAGGTGCCAAACCCACCCCACTGGATTGTGGCAATACAGTTCCAAAGGCGCTGAGCCACTTCTCACCCAGTGTGGTGAGAAGAGCTGGGCAGCTTTCAGCAAGATGTTAACGTCAAACACTTGGGTGCGTGCATGCTGTGTTCCCTGCTCCTTGACCTCTGTATCACATTCATTCATCAGAGACCTCTCCTATCCTGCCTGGCTGCTGATGTGTGGCTCATCAGCACCTATAGAGATGCTCACCACAACTCTGGCCCTCAGGTCTACCCAGTTTCTGACAGCTCCTACCAAAAATCCCACAACCCCAGCCCTGCTCTGAGCAGCTTGAGGAAGAGCTGTCCTCCCTGCCTGCCCCACTTGAGTCCCACACCCCGTGTGCAGCACATCTTTCAGCTGCAGCAGCCCTTCTTAGCCATGAAACCAGTGTTTCTGCTCATGTTCTAAACTTGACACTGTAAGGAATGCAAACTATTACTTTAGAGCCTGTATTTCTCTTATGGGTCTGGAGGAATGATACCTTTGCTTAGTTGGTAGAATAGATATATTCCATAACTCTTTGGGGAATTAATATTCATGCTATTAACTTTAACGTATTGCTCTCAGCTCCACATCTTTCTGGTTTAACAAGCAGTTGCAGGCTAGAAATGATGAGCTTGGTTGAAAATGCTGCACCTCTCTTTGGGGTCTGGGGACTGAGTTTTACCAATTAAAGTCGAAATATGTTTGAACTGCTCTGTGGAAAATCAACATCCAAATTAGTAACGTGTGGGGCTGAAGTTACTGCCGTAGGAGGACCTTGCTGGAGGTCGGTGCAGCCCTCACCTGGAGGAGGCTGCCTGAGGTCAGAGTCCCTTTAAAGCAGCTGGCTTCGCTCCCTTTGCATAGGGTTTGTCTTCGGGGATGCTGTGGTTGTGAGTTTGAGCACCCCTGGGTGGAGCTGCTGTCAGGCAGCTCTGCAGCTCTGAGAGCTCTCCCCTGGGCTCAGAGCAAGGAGGTGCAGGTGGACAGAAAAGACAAAGCCCAAACATCTCTTGGCAGTATCTGCAGTCAGTCCTGGTTCTGGTGCTTGGGGTGTTACTCTAGGTGTTTTCTTTCTGGTAAGAGTGTCATGGTAGAAAGTACCTGCACCTCATCTGCAGGACCAGCGGCTCTGGGACAAAGATAGAGCTCCTCGTTTTGCTGCAGAGCAGTTGCTGAAGTTTTCTGCCAAAGGTATTTTGCTAAAAACACTTGTGAAACTTCTTTCCAGTTCAATAGGTGGCTTCGTGCCTCCTCTCTGCTGCTGAAGCACAGGGTGTGATGTGCTGGGAGCAGAAAGCCTCTCTGTACTTGTTCTGCGAGAGACCCAAGCCCAGGGCTCCTTCCCCACCAATTGGATCCTACTGAGAAGTTCTTCCCTTCTCTGAAATTATGTGGCCTCATTCTTCACCCCTTTGTCCCCGAGCGGAGTTCGGTTTGCATGGATGCAGCACAGAGTTTTGCACTGAATGGGAAGCTGATGACATCAAACTCGAGCAGTGATGGTGGCAATAATCATTAACAGATCGTTTAGAGGAAGTGTAAAGCCTCTTAATGAGCGATTTATCAGGAACCTCCTTCTGGAACACATTCAGTGGGGTTTTCTACCTTAATCCCGAGTAGCAGCAGCTTTCAGCAATGTCTCAAAAGTACTTGGCGTGATTTAAACATGCTATGAACACCTAAGAGTTATATATATATATTAATACATAACTGAAATAAAGGATGGAGTAACCTTGAAGCCTGCTAGCCTCGGTGGTGGAAGTGAGCTTGCTTTGCCCATGGGTTATTCTATGCTACCGAGTTTCATGGCTACAGTGCAGATTGCATTCGTAAAATGATGCTCACAGACAGAGGAGCAAGTTGTCCCGTTTCCAGTGTCCGTGTGTCAGTGCTGCTGTGAGCTCTTCTGTCCTGCTCTTGCTCACCTTGAATGACTCTCACTTCTGCAGCCATTGTACTCAGCTTCTTCCATCTTGCCACCCATACGTATGCAATTGCATAGATAAAGAAATAACAAGCTCTCACACCATTAAATTCAAGGAACTGATGCATTTCAAGCACGGAAAACAGAAGCAATGGAGTGCCTTGCTAATTTTTACACTAATTTACACCAGAGGGAATAAGGAGTATCTTAAATCAGATGCTAATTTTGTTTATTTAACTTCCTAGTCAGCACAATGACCTTTCATCCACGAGTATGAACAAATTAGTGCAGAAGTTCTTTGTGGGAGGCTGGAGAACTTGTCTCGACCCGATACAGAGTAATACCCAATTAAATCTACTTCCTAACGACTCTGCCTTCCCTCCTAGAAGGAAGTTTCAGATAAAAGAACAAAACGATGCTCCTTTTATTTGCCACTCTACAAAATCTCTTCACGGAATGCAAACAACCCTAACCCTAGTGTGTCTGATATGGGATTTGCCACGCTCTTGGTTATTGGTAAGAGGATAAGGAGCTTAGAAATGTTTATCAGGAGGAGGATAAAAGGTCCCCGTGCTAGGAGAAGAATGGATTTCCATGTTTATCAACAATCAAGGTGGGAGGGAAGCATTTGGGTAACAAAGCTGTAAATGCAAGAGGAGCAGGTGGAAGAATAGGAGCTCTTCGTATTTGGTAACAGGATAAGAGATACTGGGCAGGCTCTTCGGTGAGATAAGAAGCTTACGCTAAAATAAAAATGTATTTTTGGTATCAAGGGGACCCAGAGGCCTCCTGATGGTGGAGAAGGAACTCAACAGCCCCTTGGGGGTTCGCAGAATGAACAGAGGTGCTCTTGAGATGCAGCATGAGCACTCAGAGCATGGGTGGGAGAGCACCTGGAGAGCTCAGAGAGCTGAAGGAAGGAACAGGAGACGGCAGCCCCCAGTTATGCCTTTGGGGCCAGTGGGTGTGGAGTGCTGGCTGTGGGGAACACCTCTGATCTGTAGGCATGCAGGGTTTGGGAGAGGTTTGAGATGGAGATATCTTCAGCACTTTCTCCTACCACCTTACTCTGTCCAGATCATAAGATCTCTTCTCAAAAGTCAAGGCGCCTCAAAGATGCTTTGCAAGTGCACCAGGCACTGGGATTCTGTGGCTGCAGGGCTGGGTGTTAGGGCTGGTTCTTGGTGTAGTTCAGATACAAATGGCTTTCTGCTGCAGCTGGACTGGTGGAAGGGTGATCTGTATGGTCTGTGCTGTGTTGGAGTGCAATGAGCACATCTGGTGCTGGCTGTCCTACATCAGCCTGTTTTCCTGCTGGCTTTGAATGAGCCATGGGGACTGGGGGGAATTCAGCAGTAAGTGTGTGCCAGTGAGGTGTTAGTAAACTGTGTGACCCTGAACTAAGCACACTGTACTGTAGAGGTCATGCTGCATAGCTGCTGTTTGGTCCCAGTGGAGTCCCACAGCCACCTGAGATGTCCTCTCTGAAAGATGCTTTCCCCAACAGGAACTGGGTACCATGACATAAGAAGAACCTTAGTGAATTTCCAGCTCTGTTCTCCTGTGCCTGGGTGAAGCCATCTGTTCATGCACTGCATGGGTCACTACATCCTAGGACATCTCACAAAAGCCTGTTTGATTCTTCCTATTGCAGAAGAGGTTAGCACAGCCCAGCAGCACTGCATGCACCCACTCCTGCACCTCAGCCTGAAGGGTTCGAGCTGCAGAGTTAAACCCATCCATGCTCACAGTTCTCCTTCCCTCCCCGCTGTGGACATGGACCCGCATCCAGCTCCAGCACACAGGTCAGCTCAGCTGAGGGCTGAGGTTTGGGCTTCTCTCCAGTTGGGTACAGGGAATGAATTCCAGCCTTGCTTATCCACCCCTTGATGAAGCCTCCAGCTTGGAGGATAAGCTCCAATCCCAACCCGTTATCAGGGGGATCCAGATGCCAGCCAGCCGAGCATGGTTTCTGGCAGGGCCTGCCCGTGCTTTAGCCTCTCAATAGGACCACGGAGCAGCAGTGCTGGAGCTGCTCCTGGGGCTGGCAGCACACCAGGCCGCCAGCGCATTTTATTTATCAGCGGCCGAAATTGGTGCGCTGAGTCCATTGAGGTGCCAGAGTTATTTTCTTAATGGATATTGCTCTGTGAATTGCGCACGGTTGTTTATTTTCAGACGCGCCCGTTGGTGTTAGGTGGGAGCAGAGAGGCGCTGCGGGCTCGTCCCCTCTGAGCTCGGTTACCTGTTGGTGCGTGGCAGAGCTTCACCTTAAATCCCCCCCAGGTCTGTAGGATGCTCGCTCGGCATCTGGCCGCATGTCACAAAAAGAAAAAGACAATATCAGAACATCCCTGGGACTCTCCTCAGCAAACTGCTGCCCTGGACGTGCCCTACGTCGGGGGCTCTCCCTGCCCTCCCACCCACGGGGAATTCACATTTCCCACTTCCAGATGAATCTCCCCCTCTGGAGCCTGACTCCAGCAAAGGAACGATTTGCACTTACGGCGCCGCTAATGAATTTTTGAAATAAGGAATTAATTACCGTCTGTCTAAATTAGAGTTGTCCTATCCTTTGAGATCCATCTTTTTGATTCTAATTAATTTTAAAAATTGCTTTTTAGAGTCTTCAGTAGAGATTCTAATTTATTTTACTCGAATATTATTTCTCTGATAAGCAGTTTAATTTTTAGATCGGAATCCGCCTAATCTCGAATTTGTCACACAAACTCTGCTCTCTGAGATACTGTTTACAGCGTTTGGGAGATGACAGACGATGCACAAATCCTCCTTTCTTCTTTTTTTTCCCTTTTAAACACCTGAACGTGTGTTCAAAGGAGATTAATTGAAACCCTTCAGCGCGCTGTGTTTAGGAAAGATCCTTAATATTTTAGAACCAAAAACAAATATTAGTTATAAGGCTTCTCTAATTGCGCTATTTCATGGAGAAAAATGCATGTCTAATTTGCTTTTTTTTTTTTTCTTTCTTTTCCAAAAGAACATTTGCTTTATGGGTATTTGCCGGAGTCTGACAGTTACTTAACTGGCTGTTTTTATTAACTCGTGTTCTCAGCACCGAGTGTGCTGGCAGCTGGAGAAAATTCCGATCTCAGTTTTACTTTCTTATCAAAGCTGCCGTCCCATAGGCTGTGATGATCTGCACGGAGAACCTCACTCTGACTCCTGAGTCTGTCCTGTCTGAGTTCCAGACTTCAGAGCATTATTTTTGCCCGTGGTGGTGATTGCCACACCTCAGCTGAGGCTGGTGCTGCCGTGCACTTTGTCTCTGGGGTCTTCAATCCAAGCACAACAGCCCATGAAGAGCAAATGCTCATCCCACTGGCCTGTCTCTACCTCTGCTTGGTGGCAGTCCTTGGCAAGGACAAGGGTGGGTGGATTTGTGATGTTTGGAGGTGATGTTATGGCAGCTGGACCTTTCCATGCTCCACATTGTGGTATAGGACACATCAGTTTTGACACAGTGCTGAAGAGCACTGGTGCAATAGAGCTGATGCAGTTGCTGGATAGTGCACCTGCTTGCTGCGTAGGGAAGACTTCATCCTGTAAAACCTGGCTTTCTACATTGGTATGCAAAGGAGGCAAGAAAGTCCTTCGTCATTTTGGACTATTTTACATTGTAGTTTGTTTGGGTTCTTGAGCTCCTTCTATTTGTATTTTTGAATTCCCACCTGTGTGTGGTATGGATCTTGGATTCTAAGAATCCCAGATGCTTAGCAGATGGTTAGCTCGAGAAAATAATCAAAGAGGCAGCAAAATTCTGTGTTCATGAGCTCCTATTTATTTCAATCTGGTGTTTTGCCTCACAACAAGACTAATAAGCAATTACTCTAGCATCTCAAATGCTTATGCAGTGTAAATGCATCTGTCAACCAGATTCAACATCATCAATAAAGCTGCCAAAGCTGTTCATAATTCAATGATATATGCTTTGAGCATCTTTTTTGAAAATAATTTAAAGATTGCAGTCCTACGATTCCGACATCATTCTGGATGTGTTTAAAATACCTCCAGCTGGAAAGATCCATGCCTTGCGTCACATAATCACCTCTGCTGTGTGGGCTGCAGTCAGCCGTGCCATTTGGCTCTTGTGCCCATCGTGCTTCTGGCTGTTCCTGCAGGGCTCCCGCTGGAGATGCAGGCACAGCTCTGTGGGATTCGCAGCATTTCGTTCCTCCTTCTTCTGGTGGAGGTTTTCCCCTGCGCAGAATTTCATCGCGGTGAAAGGAGAGCTCCTTGACAGGGAAGGTGTGTTTCACAATACTGTGGCTAGTGCTTTTATCATTTATTTTTTAGCGTTCTCTGAAGACATCTGGCTGCAAGGGGCCGGCTGCTGTGAACGGTCTCTATGTATACGTGCACACGTCTTAATTGTTTTTCTGAATTTCAATCCATTTTGACAGAAAT
Organism: Callipepla californica brunnescens; assembly: GCA_023055505.1. Classification (NCBI taxonomy): domain Eukaryota; kingdom Metazoa; phylum Chordata; class Aves; order Galliformes; family Odontophoridae; genus Callipepla; species Callipepla californica. Next base: position 5,588,241 of record JALIRH010000028.1, on the reverse strand, counting down.
GTCCAAAAGATTATGATTTCATTATTATGCACGAATGAATTACAGCGTGTTTCTGCAAACTGGCACCTAGCCACAGCTTTGAACTTACTTAACAGGCAATGAGAATCCCCCTCCGTGCTGCCCTCCCCTCGCCTCGTACCTCCCTCTCCTTACCCCCTTCCTTTGCTTACTGTGTGCCTGAAAACTTTCATAGATTCATAGACACATTAGGTTGGAAAGGACCTACAAGATCATCTGGTCCAACCATCCTCCCACCATTTCTATATCATTGTGAAATCACAAAATCACTTGAGTGGGAAGGGATGTTCAGCCCCACTCCCTGCAGTGAACAGGAACACCCTCAGCTGTATCAGTGCTCAGAGCCCCATCCAGCCTGACCTTGGCTGTCTGCAGGGGATGGGGCACCACCACCAGGGAGGCAGCCTGTGCCACTGCTTCAGGTACCCTTATATCCAAACTTTTCCTTATATCTCAATAACATTTGTGGATGAAGAGATCTGTGCCTCAGCTGTAGGAAGAGCAACTCCTCAAGCTCAGCTCTTTGTTATATCCCAAATTGCCCACACAGAGAAGGCTTTCGTGGATGTCCCAGCTGCTGGAAGCTCTTTGATGAGATCTAGCAGGTTGCCCTGGGACACCAGGCTTTGGGAGATAGCTCTTCCACTGTGTTGGCACTGCTGAGGTGAGGCTCTCAACCTGTGCCATCACACTAAGGAAAATACAGAGCATTTTCTGTGTCAAGTGTTGGTTGTTCTGGTTGGTACCCACCAGTTGTTGATGCAGTGTGGAGGCACAAAGACACACCTGTGGTCCCAGCCTCAATACTCACCATTGTGTTGGTTGTGCCCAGAGACCTGATGAATGCTGAGGGTCCGTGTTAAAATGAGCATCGTTCTGCTCCATGCTTGCATCAGTATTAAAGCAGGGCAGAGGCTGTAGGCATGGCTGACAGCAGCGTGCAGCCAAATCACTGACTGCTGTCCTGCTTTGCCACCTGCCCACTCACCGTTACCTGGTCGCACTCATCCAGGTAGGGTCTTGGCATCCAAAATGGATGTTCAGCTGTAGTTCAGCTGTCCCATCTCAGCTTTCTGGAGCTGCTCCTATGGTGGCTCTGGATGGACCCTACTCAGCTCTCCCCCTGAAGGATAGAACCCAGCTTTTTGTTACTGTTTAATGGGATTGTGGTCATTTTCTTGTTTACCAGCTTTCCTTTAGCTGTCTCTATGTGGCTGTTTGCTATCAGGGCACTCTCAGCTTGCATTTTTCCAAGTGCAGTGCACGTTCCCCAGCTTGAAGCAGAGCAGCTCATCAATCACAGGAAGCAATGCTCGCTGGGGTTTGGTTCCTTCTTATCTCTGCTACCAAATTCACACAGACCCTGTTGGGCCACGTGCCTCTGTTGCGCTCAGGATTGGCTGTTCCTCCCATCAGGATCACCTTGTGAGAGCCAAAATCCTCTGTTCACCTTGCACACTGACTGGGCTTATTTACTCTGCCTCTGTTTTCTTGCTGCCTCCCACGAGTCTCCCATTCTTTGGTTTGTGTTGTGCCTTATGTCAGAGTTAATGGAATAGAGATTTCTGAGAAAAGAGATCACAAGGTTTCTTTATTATATATATTTTTAAGTTTCTGTGCGAATAAGATCCTGACAGAGTCAAGGCAGGAGGCAATGCATGGCTTCATTGCTCTGCTCTCTCAACTGTGGCAGCTCCTGGAGGAGAAAAGAGCTGGTTAAAGCAGTGTGCTAGGAGAAGCAGCCCAGAGCTAGGAAAAGGAATTGGTACAAATGAGCTATTTGGAAAAGCCCAGTTTTGGGAAGAGGTCGATGTTGTGTGTATCTTAGCATTGGGCTCTACTTCATTTTCTTCGTCAGCTTCCCCTTTTGCCAATAGCTGCCATTTCTGTCTCTTTAGACACATGAGTTTAGATTATTTGATGGAAAACCCCAGAGAACCAAACTAAAAACTCAGAGCCACCTGGAGCATCCCCTACAGCTGCTGAAACCAGTGATGTCAGACACACACCAAGACACCAGCCACAAACAGCAAATCTGGAATGTACCATTGGGCTGAGGAGGAACTGGAGGATCATTTCAGACTGAGTGTTTTTATACAGGCGACCACAGTGTGTAATTCTATTCCATTGTGTGCTTTTGCAGCTAAGAATCATTTTAAGGTGCAATAGGGACAGAATTTTCCCTCACCTGGCTGACCCTGTCACACTGAGCTCTCCAGTCTGCTTTGACAGGTGAGAAACATAAGGAAAAAGGAGACAGAATAATTTAAAACACGTTATGGAGTTGTAAGGGAACTGTTGAATCACGGCTTGAACTGCTGATTGATCACCTGAGGTGAGCACAGGTGAAGGCAATGCACCTGTGTGACCACAAGGGGTGGAGTCTGGCTCCACCTCTCCTAAACCCCATATTTAAGGGCTGACCACCATCAGGGAAGGATCTCTTTTTGGAGATCTCTCCTTTGGAGTTTCCTATTGCAAGCCTAGGGCGTGGGTGAGCTTTTTTTCCCTTTATTTCAATTGTCTCTTTTTCACCACAATAATCTGACTATAACATCTATAAAATATCTTGGCTATAATCCTATTTGGTATTATTCGTTCTATTAACCTCACACCTTACAGGAGTATTTTAGAGAAGGGTGATGTGGCGTATATAGGGGGGGTTCATAGCACGGTGCAGGTAAGTGGCAGTTGTACGTGGGGCAGTTGCCATGTGAACTCACACTAATATATGAGCTCACACCAATACAATATACCCTTAATTGGCACTGTGTTATGGGGTCTCTAGAACCAAAACCACTCAGGGAAGTGCTGCCCTGGGTCCGGTGGGGGCTGCAGCAGAGCTTGGGGGGAAATCATCTCAGTGCCACCGACTTGGAGGGAGAGGGGCAGTTCACGCACACAGAATTGCTCGGACTGCACGAAACCTTCATGATGTTTCTGAGGTTTCCCTGTGTTGAGGCTCGGTGTGAATGCTGTGCTGCTTGTGGAGGTCAGCAGGGCAGCTCGCTGCGTATCGATCTTTTTGCGTTATCATCGGGCGTAACTAAAAACAATCAAGGAGTGTGTGCATGCAAGCCTGCATTCAAGCAGACAAATGCAAATCGCCTTCCTGTTCTGCAGGGTGAATTCCATCAAGTAAATTGGTTTTGGAGTGGAAGCCAGCCCCGTTTCTGCTTAAAGTCACGTTGTGTTTTTTTTGTTTCTGTTTTTTCCAGCAGAAGAGGTAGAAATGTCAGGTTTTGGGACCATACGCATCTCTGCCTTTACACCAACAAAAACTAATCAGGCTCCCATCAAACGTGTCCCCTCTTATCTTGACAGCTGCTGACAGTGATGGATACCGACAGGTTTAGGAGATCAAACACGAGACAACCTGTACTGCATTTCAAACTACCCGAGGCTCTTAAGTGCCATTGAGACATCTAGAGGTCTCAATAACATGAACGATGCACTGAAATGCCTCTATCCCCATCAACCCCTGTTCAGAATCATAGAATCTTCTGGGTCAGAAGGGGCCCTTAAAGAGATGTGGTCCCATTCCCCCTGCAATGAGCAAGGGCACCCAATGCTCCATCAGTGCTCAGAGCCCCATCCCCTGACCTTGGGTGTCTGCGGTGTTGGGACATCCACCACCTCTGAGGGCAAACAGTGCCACTGTCTCACTGCCCTGAGTGTGAAGAGTACTGCCGTTATAAATTAACACATCTTGTCTTTAAGTGTATTATCTCACATATGTGCTCAGTGTGTCTCTGTTAGGGATCAGCTGTCTTGAGGGCAGGAGGATACAGGAAGGGTGGTAGGACATGTAGGTCAAATACCAAGCTGCAGGAGGATGCTTTTTGCCAGATAGCACGTTGGGAACTGTGGAACCCACATTGTATTCCCAGTGCATTGTGTTCCCTCTGCCTGCTGCTGTGAGAGGGGCAGCCCGGGCCTGGTGCAGTGCCCACGTGTTAATGACGCTGTGACGCGATTACATTTTCCACTTTTCTGAGCATTAATACTGTGATTACTTTGTCTAAATAATGTCCAGGCTCAAGCCGCTGTATTAGCTGTCTGAGGTGTGATTTACCGCCGTGATAAATGAGCCCTTAAGCCATAGAATCGAAAATAATTGGCCCTATATCTTAGTCCTTGCTTTATCCGCTGCTCCTTTTCCCTCTCCACGTGCCCTCTCTTTCATTCATCCTCTAACACTTTTCTCTCCCTGTTGCCCCTCAGTGGCTCTGCATAGGGCAGCAGGGAGGGTCCATGAGGATGTCAGCCCCGCAGCTGTATTTTAAGTGGACTTTTAAAGTAAGTTGTCTTCTCCTAAAGAGCAGTCATGCACTGGCACAGGCTGCCTGGAGTGTGGTGGAGCCAGCAGCCCTGGAGCTGCCCAAGAACCATGTAGACAGGGTGCTTAAGGTCATGGTGTAGTGGGTGTTGGTGGTGGAAGGTGGGCAATTGGTCCAGATGAGCTTAGAGGTCTTTTTCAACCGTAATGATTCTGTGATTCTTGCTCTAAAGTAATATTAGGTGACCTCTGGGCATGAAAAACAGCTTGGAGAGGGTTGTTTGCATGGCCTCAGAATTGTCTGTGCCTTTTATGTGAGGTTCTAGCTCAGCCCAAGGGCTTTGGGCATAGTGCTGGCAGCTTGTATCCTCCGGTCCTGAGTGGGAAGTAGAGAGCATCTCTCCTCCGAGGGCAGAGTGAGTGCCACGTGAGCTTGGTGTCTGCCCTCGCCAGCTCTGTGTGTCACACTGAGCACAGCAGCTCAGAGTTGATTTACTCGGCACAACGCAACCTATCTTCTTTTGTTGTTAGTGGCTCTGAGCAATCCCAACCAGAACAGCTCGAAAGAGTGGAGGCTTTTTATTTTTTTTTTTAATTTTTTTTCTATGTTCTTTCCTTTAAATAAACAGGCATTTTGTTTCTTTCTTTTTTTTTTTTTTTTTTTTTTTTTTTTTTTTTTTTTTTTTTTTGAGCTGCTAATGTTCACTTTGCGTGCGGGCATGCGGTTCCAATCCTGTTTGAGAATGCACACGGTGGAGCGCGCAAAAATAAAGATTGCATCTCATGCATAATGCATGCCCCAGCAATCCGCTCTAACAAATTACCCGAGTAGATTCCTCTGATGGGACGAAGGGGAAAGGCGGGGGGGTAGGAATTGTAACAGGTATCTTTCTGAAGAAAGGGAAGGCAGACCCCCACAGAAAGTAGGCAGTGGGGCTTTTCTCAAGAGGAACTGGTTCAGAAAGCAGGCAGGTTGGTGCTGGGCTGGGACAGGACGCAGCATCCCTGAGTGATTCATAGATTCATTAGGTTGGAAAGGACCTACATCTAGTCCAACCATCAAAATGCTTCTTCTCCAGATCGTTGTGGTCCACGGAAGGTTTTCAGCCTCTTTAAGTCTGGCAAAGAGGAAGAAGGGGCACCCATCTGTGTGAGGTTACCCACGTGCATGGGGGCACCTGTGTTATTGACACTCAGCGCAGAGATGAGCCCGCCCTGCAGAGCATGGTGCCGCTAGGTAAGGGTTCATGCTGGAGTCAGCAGCCTGCAAAACCTCTTGGCTTTGAGAGTCAACAGCACGTCAAGAAGCGCTGCAGCTATTTCTGGGTTTAGCGGTGGTGGTTTTGTTGTTGTTGTTGCTGTTTTTTCTTCTCTTCCCCATCCTGCAGCTTGTGTTGAATCCGAAGCGATGACGGGAGCCGCTCGGTGTTGGTCAGGAGCGTTAAGGATGAACTCGGTGTGTGTGTGGCTCAGGCAGCTCTGCAGGATGACAGTCAGAGGGGTGTGAGCTGCACACCGTGATGGAGCGAGCAGCTTTGGCCTGAATGAGAACACCCCACTGCTCTGACTGCATTAGCAATGATCTGAATCCATCCGGGTTTGGGGTGTTGCTTCTGTTTGTTCTCTGCATGGCTGTGGGCTCAGCCTGCAGGGCTGGGTGCTGGTGGCAGGGGATGTGTGACACCGAGCTGTGCCTTCACTCACTGCTCGTAGGGGCTTCAGGAGAAGGGGAGAGCATTCTCTGGCTTTTCTCTGCTGTTCTCAATCACCTTACGAGCTCCCTCAGTAAATGAGCCCCTCTTTTAATTCCATATGCTTCTGCTGCTGCTTTTTCTCCTCCTATTTTCACGGGAAGATTTGTTTAACGGGGATGAAGTTGAACACTCCATAGCTCTGTGTGCTGCAGCCTTCCATCTGCTATGCTTTTTGAGCTGAATTGTTTTTAAACTGGCCTGGGGAGCAGTGTGAGTGCTCCTCATCAACGTGCAGTGCTTTGGTCTCATAGAACAGTCTCTTTTTTCAAGACCTGAAGATCCACCGCTACTTTCTGTCTTCCCAATGGTGAACCGTGTCCTTCCCTCCTGGGCAGAGCTGTGTTCTGGATGCAGTGATCGGAGGTGATGGAGGAAAAGGGGCTCAGGAGCAGAGCTCAGAGTGGGCACAGCAGAAATGGCAAATCAGCTCAGGGAAAAGGAAGCATTTTAATTTTTATTTAAGTACAGATGGTGTAAGGGGGGGGGGGGGGGGGAAAAGTATAAGCTGCATGAAGACCAAGGGAGGGGTGTGCACTATATATAGATTACAGCTGTTTCCTTCAGGTGTTATAACTCAAACGTGGGATGATTAATTTCGAAAGTTGAAATGTATAGCTGATTCTGATTACATCTGAGTGTCTATAATTTAGCTACTTAGTAAAATTAACTTGACGTTTTTAGTGAGCTGCGAGGACAATAATGTGTGAAGAGACTGAAGAGCAAAGTGTGACTGCGTGCTCCCTCCTTACCTTTTCCCCCCCCCCCCCTCCTCACTTTTCAATTTGAAAAGTTAAAAATAAACTTTTTTTTTTCCCCTTTTTCCTGCGTCTTTTATCTAATCCATGCAGATGAGTTTGCTTCCCCCTGCTGTCGGCTCAAGTCAACGTTTTTCTCCTGAGCATCGCAGAAGGAGGTGAGAGCACGGAGCTTTGGGCAGCCTGGGAGGGAGCAGCCTGCTTCAGGAGCTCGAGGCATTTTCACTGAAGAGAGAAAACGCAGTGCTGTGAATGTCTGAGAATGAGGCAGCTCCAAACCGTGGCTTTGTTGTTTTTTCCTTACTGAAAACTCAAGTCTTAGGGGGAGCAGTGCCAGCGTTCAGTGAGCACGAATGCATTTTTCTGGCAGTGTCTCTTTGGCTTGTCTGTTCTCTCAGTGCAGTGTGAAGGACCCAACGCAGCCCCTGCCCTGTGCTGAGACATCCCAGACCTCGTGCCAACTTCCATGGATGGTGAGGGTTAAGTTTTTCTTTCACGCTGATGATGCTGCACAAGGTAAAAATCACAATTTGGAATTCATTTGGTTTGACAGTCACAACTGCACCGTTTTTGTGACCAACGAGCACTCTCAGTTATGGGCAACAGGCAGAAAGAAGGGAGTACTACCACGTCTGTTTGGTGCTGCCTGGCCAAAATAGCACTATCAGAACACTTCTAAAACAACAAAAAAGTTATTTTTAAGTTAGGAAATGGGAGTGTTTGTAGCACAGAAATGGATTTCAGAACTGTCAAGCTTTGTTCCCTCCTGATCTCTTGGTATGGATTTGAGGGGTACGGAGGGGAATTCAATGCTTCTGCCAACAGCAAAATGCCTTTGGGTTGTGACCGAGCCCGGGCTCTTCTCGATGGTGTGCAGCAGGACAACAAGTAATGGCCTAAAACTTCAATACAGGAATTTCTGTACTAACATGTGGAAGAATTTCTTTGCAGTAAAGCTGACTGAGCACTGAAACAGGCTGCCCAGAGTGGCTGCAGAGTCTTCTTTTATGGAGACATTCAAGGCTGGTCTAGATACCAACCTCTGCAACTTGAGGCTCCTTCCAACCCCTACAATTCTGTGACTGTGTGAAGGAAGTTCCCAACGTGAGGACTTAGTGATGCTGTGAGCAAACACAGCTCTAAGGGCTGCGTTCCATTTGCTCCACGATGATGGACTCAGTGATTTGTTCCCTTGACTTCTTTGTTCAAGAAGAGCTCCACGTTCTGACGTTTCAAACAAAGCAACACAAACAGATCTGTGATTATTTTAAAGTTTAATTAAGTTGTCTGATCCTGAGTAGTATTTTCAGACCTAGCATCAATCTAACTTGCTAACAGGGCAGTGAGAAAGCACAGAAGGAGGTGGCTTCCAGAAGGGTCTTCCAGATGAGACTGAAATGCTTTATAAAACACTGAACATTTTTTACATTACTGTAGAACAGTGACAGTTGGCAGAACTATTCCTCTTTGAGCTCCATTCTGCAGCTTCAGAGGAAGGGGCTGGAAGATGCATCGTACTCTTGATTCTTTCAGGACCTGTGTGACTACAACTGCAGCATAAGATGAAATACAAAATTCAAAGGAGCCAACTTTAAAAAAGGTCTGTGTTTTTGCAGTACCTCCAGTACCGTGTTTCTGTAATAAATAGTAAAAACCAACATCTTTTACATTACAGAAAATGTTAAATAAGTTATTTACCAAAATATTAATCTTATTTTTTTTCCTCTTTCCCCCTCCCCAAGGCTCGTTCCTTTAAAAGAGCTGAGTGGATGTTTTTACATCAATAAATAGTAAGGCATAAAGAAGCAGCCACCAAGCAGAGGAATGGCGTTCCTGTACTGGTAGACCTTTCTCCTTCAGAGAATCCTTTTTTTGCTGGCATGGGAAGCTGGTTTTTGATTGTCAGCTGCTGGGACCTGGTAAGAAAAGCAACAATTAATACTATTCTACAGTACTACACACATGTAGTCTCTATCCCTGAGCCCTCATCCCACAAAAGAATCTGCAAATACGAGCTTCTCTGGTCAGCAGATCTTCCCATTAAAGTGATAAGATTTCTGTAAGCAGAAAGGCTTTCTCAAGTCCTCAGTCTCTCACTCAGGTAGAGCTTCTAACTCCTGCCTGTGCAGGAGCTGCATAAGGAGGTGCTCAGCAAGGTGCTGATGAGGGTAACAGAGATGAGAATCACAGAAAGATAGGAGAATTTAAGGGCAGGCTGGGAAACATACAGCCATTGAGAATGGAATGGTGTGAGAAGGATGCGATTTAGGAGTCCAGGAGTATATTACAGCCTTCTGGGAGTGAAGTCAGAGCCTTCTGGGAGAAATCAAATCTGAACAGTGGATACTTAAACGCTCAAAGTAATTTAATGCACTGCATTAGCAAATAGCTGTTTGCAGAAGCTTTACCTATTGGGTCTGCATTTAAAAAAACAGAAGCACCCGTTATTAACCCACGCTCAAGGTTTAAATAAAGATGCCTTTTGTGAACTTATTCAGTAGACAGCTGATTGGACTGAGATCTGATGAAAATAAACCATTGGAGAAGGAAAAAGACAGATGAATATTAATCCGGGGAACGTATCAGAAAAGAGAGGGTTGAGCTGTCTGCATGGCCAGTCATAAAACTCTAATTTAAACATCAAATTTTGCAGAATATTTATCGTGGTGAACTGCTGTCACCCTGACTTGATCTTAATGTTGTTCCAGTTGCAAACCCCACACAAATTGGACTTATTCTGCAAAATGCTACTGACAGAGCAGTGCCTATTTCTAATGAGCATTTATCAAGGAAATGAAGTGCAGTGGATACTTTACTTACTTCCAGGTTTCCTCTAGCCTTCTTCAGGACATCGTGAGTTAAAACCACTGGAAACAAAGAGGTGATGATTACATGATGCTGCACTGTACTCAAAGCCTTAGAATCAAATATTAAATAAGGTACAGAGGCCCACAAGAAGGGGAACAGCCAGGCAACCATACACAGCCTTGCCACAACCACTTCAGCTTCCTCACTTAGCAATATCCAGAGCTGTTCCTCTGTTTAAACCCCATTTGGGCTCAATCCGAGGCATCAAAAGAATGTTTTCTGTTAATTTTAAGGGAGATGGTGCTTGATCTAGGTTAGGGGGAGAAGGAAGAAAATGGTGCAGTGGAGAGGTTCTGTGGGATGACGGTCTGGGAAGGCAGCAGATGGCAAAGAAGTCAGCCAGCTCCTCCTGCAGTTCAAGGACAAAGCAACCTATATATGCTTGGGGGAAATCATGTCATTGGTTCGCTCTGAAGGAGCCCAAGCTAGTCTGCCTCTGCAGGGAGGGAGCAAGACCTGTGAATGGAGGAGGGGATGCTTCTAAACAAAACTGGTATTTAGAAATGTCAGGTTAAATATGTGATTCTCTAATCTGTGTCAGCTCCATAACTGCTGAAAAATACCATTCACAAGTGCCAATTTAATATTCCAGTCTCAAAAATAAACAATTTAGCCATAATAAAGATTTTTCATTACAATAATAAGAACCCAACAACTCCAAGGGTATAGCTGTCATGAGATAATTATACCCTTGGCGGATTACTGCAATTTGGCACTGCATTGTTGCATGTTCAGAGGTTCAGATGAGGTTTATAAGCATTACATTCTCTTGCCCAGAGAAAGCAGACAGAAGACTCTGAGCCATAAGAATGTTCCAGTCTCTGACTCTAATGTATTTAGGAATGCTAAACTAAATAACAGTGGGAAACTGAAAATCCTCAGCAGTGACCAGCTAGAAGGATACTTAGAGAACGAAGGCAGGCAAGGTCACCCGCTGGAATGCCTGTGGCTGCTTCCCAGCAAAACAAAATCAAAACAAGTATAAGCATCATCATAATCTCCAGCCCATGACTCGCTAGTTTTGTTGTATGCTTTGTCAAGAATCTGTACACAGATGCAATTCTGAAACATTTCTGAAATTGCTCTTTAAGGCAAAGGTAACTTGACATCCATAATTCCCATAATCAATGAAACTTAAAGAATATTGTATCTTGGTCTTTCTGTGTAGCAGAGTGCTCTCTGCTCATAAAGAACCCTGCTAGTAAATTCACTTCACCTGGCAAACTAGATTTTTCTAAATCAAAAATATTAAATTCAGTGCATGGAGAGAATTTAGAGTGTGTGACGCTAACAGTGAAGCTGCTGCGGGGCAGGCAGTGCTGCACATTATGACTTCAGAAAACAGGTTTCATTTTATTAGGACCTAATTCTGGATGTGCTGAAAAGGAGTGAACAAAATCAGAGGGAGAAGCACTGGTTTCTTTCTGAAAGCATGGACGGATGGAGGGGCTGAGTCCATAAGGTTAAATCTCTGCAGATTTAAACTCTGCACAGCCCTCCTGAAATCACACAGTGTGTCTGTGTGACATGTCACTGGGATTAGGAACTGACCAAAGCAAATCAGTACATCTGTCCCGAGGGATATTAGTGGGATAGATGTAATAACAGCTTTGATTTTTTTACATGACAATTCCAAACTGAGTTATTTAAAACCTAAACAAGATCTAATTTTAGATTTTGTGTAAGTAACTCGTATGCCGTTTGATACAGCACTTCTGGAAGAGATGATCAGAAACCAGCTCATAAATGCTAGAACAAGAAAAAAGTCTGCACGCAGAAGATACATGTAATAATTACAGGCTATGGAGCAAAACGAGCTAAATAAGGGCCAAATAAATGGCTGGAGTAACAGTGTTTGGATAAACAGTAACTTTGCATGATGTATACATCCGAGATTAATTACTGACAACACGAATGCCATTCAGCTTAGCTTAACAAGTCTTCATTTTGTTACTTCTCTAAATTCACTGGAAGCCATGAATGACAAAAAGAAAGAACCACTCACACTGATCGATGATGACTTTCTCCATGTTCTCCTTCAGCTGGTTTGTGCAGTGCAAGCGTTTCACCGTGCTGTGCAGCTTCTTCTCTTGCTCAGTCAGTTTCTTCCTTAACCTCAGTATTTCTGCTTTCATTCCTTCATCCTGTACCCAGAGATGACAATACCACATTAAAGCATTACAGAAATTATTAAATACTCTGTTAACATTTCAATATCTCTTTTTAAGCTTCAGATTTTACCACCATTTCTAAGCAAGCCATGGCTGGCACCCTGTAACACAGGACTCCAAGTAGCCCTGATGCAGTCTGCTCAGAACCCACACTGATCTGGATTCCTCATGCAGAGTTAAGCTTCTACATTTGTCTTGTTGCTGTGCTGTGAAATAATAGCACCTTCTGGAATTCTCCCCTAGTACTTTGCTCTTTAGAAGAACTGATTACTCCTGTGGGGCTGAACAGAAGGCAGTGAATGCTCAGCATCTTTTGGGAGGCATTCCTTTGTATACTGCATTTAAGACATCAGAAGCACTCCAATGGTCGTAAGATCTCAGTAGGTTGGATAAGAAGGTCTAAAAAGGATTCTAATAGACTCTAATTAAGAACTGCAGTAGCAACTCAGATCTCCCACACACGAGGTCACGTTTTCTGACTGATCCAGATCAAGGTTTACATTGGAAAGACAGAAAAAGCATTTGTGTGTTCAAATATCATGCTCAGATCACACAAGCCAGGCCAACATACAGCTATGTCTATATACATTGTGCACGTGAGGATAAAAATGGAAGTGTTCGACCTTCTCAAGATATCCCGAACACAGAACTGAAACAGAAGAGAATTATACTGCCTTTTTGATTTAACACATTTAAGAGTGCTGGTGAATAACAAAAAATGTTATTAAAATGATAAATCAGGTGTTAGCTTTCCTAGGAAAGTTTTATTTTCTTCAGCAATCTCCTGCTTCTTTTAAGAAACACACACACAAAAAGCTCGGGAAAAAAAAAAAATTCAGATGGATTTTACAGCCAGAGTTTGAAGCAGTTTATTGTTGAGTGGTGATATCATGACAGTACAGATAATTCATTCCTCATTCGGTTTACTTTCATTCATTTGCATAGTGCAATCCTTTTTAGTTAAAATGTTATAAAACTTGTCTCGGGGTTTTGTCACACTTTTAAGAAAGCATCCTATTTTACAGCTCCGGCATCAAAAACATAAAACGAAAACGTAGCTCAGATTACATCAAAGTTGCTGAAGTTTCTGTTGTTACTGGAATATATTTAATCACATTGAATTTAATTCTGTACCAGGGAGTCCGAATCTTTTCTCACTGAAAGGGAACGTTTGCTATTTGCCTGGGTTTCCTGAATTATCATGCAGCAAGGCTGCAGAGTACAGCCTTCAATATGAGGTGTCAGCCAGCTGAACAGTATGATCAGGGCAGAAAGCCACTACGCATTCAGCCACGGCCTTCAGTGGTGAGAGCTACTTAAAAACTGGCTTTCCTGCGCTCAGGATTTACAAGAGACTTTCCCAAGTGACACGTTCTTAACTGGCATGTCCTCCTTGACACACTGAAACAGTTCAAGAAATCAGAACTCAAAAGGAAACGAAACAGAACAATACCTGAGCGCTGCGAGCAGTGCTGTGTACCGCCTTCATTGGAAGGGAAACTCTCCAAAGGAGTTTCAGTAAACGTGCAGCCTCTTCTAAAATCTGCTGTACTGTGTTGGTGCTTGCAGAAAAGCTTTGCAGTGATGCCTGGTCTGGTACCTGTATTGTAAGGACGAGACACACTATATTTTACCTTGAAAAAGTTATGAAAATGTGATCTTAATTAATGCCATAAATCCCACTGATACGATTTCATATTTAAGATGATGCACGCAGCCATTGTGTGCCTAAAAAGCTCATTTCTTCGTTGAGACAGGCTTGTTGAATTGCACATTTGCTCAGAATTTGGAGGAGGAAGGAGATATCTCCTCATCAATAACCATGATTAATAATAGATTACGTTTACTGGATTTGCTGTGCCACACGGTAACAGTTGGCAACTCTCGCCTTTCTCCATTTGCATTTTGTGTCATGGCATTTGAAAGTCAAATGATTACAGGCATCAATTTAAGCAATATAGATGTTTCTTCCTTAGCAGCCCCTTTAAACTGTTCCATTTAATGCTAAAATAACTATCAGGACACGCATAAAATGTTTTCCTCTGCTGACAGATGAGAAAACCAAATTGAAGAAATTGCACGAACGTGAAATAAAGGAGGGGAAGAATGCAAGGGGAGCAAATGGATTACCAAAGCAGTGGTGATACAGAAGGGGGGAGGGCAGTGAAGTAAAAGCATTTATGGTTTGTGCCCCATCTGAACAGTGACTTGGAACTGCAATCCTCCTGTCATATAAAGCATCCCACTTGCTAAGTAGTCTGAAACTCCAGCGATGTAAAGCCCGATTGGAAGCTTACTGCTTTTATCTTTACACCAACAGAAGTTAAAAACTTAGAGAGATTACTTCTCCAGTCATTATTAGTACCTTAACTAGGTCATCTGAAAACACGCAGTACTTCAGAGACTCTTAAGTGTCATTCAGACATCTTTCTACTGTGAGTGTGCAGGTGATACTACAAAAAGAATTTCAGAGCTGTTGCAGGCTGCATTCTCAACAGCTTTACTAATTATAACTAGGAAATACAAGTGTTCTTAGAAATATCTCTGCTAATAGTGATTCAGCAGTGGCAGTGAGCAGCCTCCAGTCCAGCATTACACTGATTTTACCACCAGCATCTCATCTCGTTTTAACCTTTCGTTCCAAATCTTCCCTATTGCAGGTTAAGTTTCTCAGTCCATTATTAATTGCCATGGACATACACAGATTGTTCTCTCCCTTTTGCTGAAACTTGAAGGTTTGATGATTCCATCCATCCCAAATAACTATCAGGCTGTTAACTGTTTCCAGACATCAACACTACTAAGGAAAGATCAGTGTAAATGAAGACTTGTTCTCCTGATTCTAGGGGAAAACCATGAAATGTCTGAGTTGTTTTTTTTCCCTTTGGAATATTTATCACTAGAAAGCAAGCATTTGATTGTTTTAAGAACTATAATGCTTCAGAGTACAGCAAGAGCACCACGACTTGATATCTTTGTTACATATGATGCAGAAAGAATGACAGACTAAGTGTAAGAAATCAGACGTTACCATTACTGAGAAATTCGAGTTGCTAAACTAGCTACTGATATTACTGAAGTATTCACCAGCTACCAGAAAGTGGAAAGAATATATGAAAGCTTCCTCAATCTGAAATGACATCATCAGTCAGTGATGTAATGTGATCACTTGGTGTTACCAGAGGGCAGAGCACAGGTAAGTGGAGAACCCAGCCAGCTGTCTGTCATCAGTGGTGTATTAAATTACTTTTAACTAACTCTCAATTCCTGGGCCTGTCCCAAGCCTCCATTACAAGAAAATCTACTGAATTATTTTCATCCTTAGGTTACTGATACATACCCCATAGCTTAAGCCCTGTCTAAAGCATTTTAGAGTTGAATCTGTTTTGCTGATGTTTTCTAATGCTTGTCTGTGGAATACCTACCAGCTTCCATAGCAAAAGCAAGCAGTTTCACCCCACTTCAAGTGAGATAGACTATTAAAGGACCAGAATTAACTTATTTATCCGTAGCCTCATTAATCCAGAATCACAAAAAGGAGCCTACATCTAGATGTGACTTGGACTGCCAAGGTTCAGGTGTCCCAACAGAGTTATGAAGTGCCTGCTGCACCATTAACCTGGCTCTTTGTTTTTATCATCAATACATTTCGCATCTCCAGGTAAAAGCCAGCACCTTCTAACAGCTTCCACATTTACCTTTATTCCAGGCTCCTGCAGCTTCGTACCAGTGACCTCTCTTAAAGAAATCTCCATTTCTCCCAAAACCTGCTGTCCTTCTGAAATCTGCTTCCGGAGAGCATTGTAATCCTCAATCAAGCCAAGGACATGGCGCCCGTTTTTGTCTGCCCACATCCGATGCCCAGGAACGAGACGAGGGGTACACGATGTACCCGAAGATGAGGTACTGCAGCAGTCGAAATCATCTTTAGAGGCAGAGTGTGGACCTGGGACAGAAAAGCAGTATTTATGTTTTGATCCTTACACGTAGAACTCATGGACATGAGACTTCTTTCAAACACGTCCATGTAAGATGCCTTTGGATGTACCTGTTTTTGGGAGCGAAATGCAGTGTCCGTGCTTCTGCAGCTCACAAACGTTCCTGCTGGCAGCAGGGCATTTGCAAAGTTTTTCTATACATCAAAAGAGAAAAGCATATCAATAGAAGTTAACATAAATTAAAAAAATCATCCTAGGTCGACTTCTATTGCTCTTTTCTGCTGATGCTACACTGGGACTCGAGAAGTAGGGAAACAGTGAGTTTGCTAGCACTCAGGCCACGCGTCTTCCATCTTTCACTCACACACTTCATTTTCACTCAGAAAATCTACAGTATAGCCAGATGAAGATATTTTAATCAACTCCACAACAAGGATGACACTCTCCAAAGCTGTACCATACATAAGGTCTGATTTTGTATATCGACACAAGCAGTGGGGAGACTTTATGCTGTACATGTGGAAAGCTGCAGAGCGCTTCAGCAGCAAGTAAGAGCATTCTTGTGCTCTGTTCACCCACTCTGGGACCATAGCTCAACCTTTAGCATTAAGACTACATTTTCTCTGATTTACTGTAACAGTATCACTTAACAGTGATTGAAATAAAGGTAAAATATTTCAAGAGCATAAAGGGGACAACTGATTTATACAGAGACCATTTAGTGAACTTATTGATCCTTCCTGAGTCACCCATACCAACTGCTGTAGAACTCTGCATTAAAATAAGAACCCTACAGTAAGCAAAATTTCTGGCATATAACAGAAATCCTTCCACCCCAGACATTTTCTGCAGATGCTTTTCTTGAATGAAAAAGAAGTGACAGCTGGAGGCTGTAAGACAGCACAGTGTGCGTGTCATCACCCCATGCGCTAATAGCTCTAACAGGAAAGGGATTTGAAAGGCTGATGGGCAGGTCCCAAACTGTGGAATCAATGTTGAATAAAGTTTTAAGAGCGTCCTTAAAAAAAAATAAGGGACAGGTTCTATAGTACAAGAAAAGCACGTGTGGCACAGTACCGTTCCTTCCTGCATAGTGCTGAGATTCCTGTTTGAAAAGACAATTGATATTCACAGCTGACACTGATCCCATTTCCTCCTCCTTTTCTTTTGAAAGCTGCTCCTCTAATTTTTCGTGCAAAGTCTTGTTTGTCTCTATGCTTCTTTCAAGCTGTACTCGCAAGCTCTGTATTTCAGTCAATAGTTCATGTAAGTCAACCGGATTATTCTGATCTTTTCGAAATTCCTCTGATGCATCACATCTGGGATCTGAAACGATTTGAAAGAAGCACTTAACATCTTTCACAATTACAATAATATTAGCCATTATCAGAATGCTGAGCAAGTAAATTATAGCCAGTTTTATCCTCAGTATTAAGAATTAACTACAAACGGCACTGAGATAATGGTTTGACAAAGCATGTCTTAATTGCTTTTACTCTCAAAAGATCTAAAGAGCTGAAAATTATTTTTTACTTTGTCCATAAAAGCTAATAAGTCTCATACCAAAAGCAAAAATATAATGGTGAGAGAATGAAGATTTACAAAATCTGAAGTGCAATCATGCACAGTCTGGGGGAAAAGAAGTAATGGGTAATCTTGGAGTACAGAGGAGGGATAGAGGACAGCTGGGAGTTTAGTTTTACACACTGCAGAGAAAAAGAAAACAGTGATCACCTGGCAACCAGCAACAAATCTGAACCTCAAAAAACCAAGGGCTGCATTCATCTTTCATAGCAGGGGGGTCGGAACACAAACAAATCCACATATTCTCTCATGCTGAAATCAAACTGGTCTCCAGATAGTGGAAAGCATTCAAGTGCTGAGGTGGGTGCTGCTACTCTAATTACATTACCAGTTCTGCAAGGAAATTTACTTCTATCCCTGAGCCAACCCTGGCTTAAAGCCTTACACCAAGAGGGCTGTTCTGCAGTTAGGCATGAAATACAGTGACAGCAGGGCATATTACTTAATGTAAGAAGAAGAGAAAAGCTGACTTTTACAAGAACTTCTAAGAGGAAATTTGCTGAATCCTGTATGCAGTCCCGACCAGCATTCTGCTTTTTAACCATGTGTGGTGCCATAACTTCCTTAACAGGTGGAAGGCAACCTGGACGTGCCTGGTCAGAGCATAAGCACATCTCTCAGCTATCCTGCCAAATTAAAAGCAGCATTTTATCATTAGGGTGTTGCTTCTGCTTTTGCACAGCAAACCCAAGCATAATCAAAGCAGTAGTGCCCCAGCCCTGCTGTCCTTTGACATACAGATCATATCCATGGAGAGAAGGGTTGCAAGAACCAAGGGTACTGAGTAACTGTGCATTTATACCTGTCCTCTTCCTTCTTGCTTCCTCCAGCTTTTCATAAACTTTGATCTCAGTTCGGAGCGACTGCAGTAACTTCTCATTCTCAAAGAGCTGATGTTGTTTTACATTCATTTCTGTTTGCAACCTGTTAAGATCCAATAAATCTCTAAGTTAATAGTTGAATCCTTATCCTTTATTTCAAAGTCTAGAATCCAGTTCCCCTTCCTCAACAATTCCTTCATTGCCTTCTGAATACATCTATGAACCTCATTAATGTTAATGGCTACGGCTAAACACATCCACATCACACTGACAGTTTTCCTCTCTAAATGCGTGTCTAAATGTGGACAGAATCAATACCTGTTTAATTCATTACGACTGCTGTAAATTTCACATGTCAGATATATGGTTTCATCCTCCTTTTTGCCAATTTGTTTTTGCAGCCTTTCATTTTCTTTCTTGATGCATTCATAATCCTCATGAAGATGTTCAATGATTGCATTCTTTTTAGAAAGAGATTCTCTTAGCTTTTCATTTTCCTTTTGTTTATCTGCAAGAAGAAGAAACATGAGGCGTTTGCAATGCCTGTAACACATTAAAGCTATGCTTTTCAACAAAATCAGCTTTTTTAGAGACTGTCAGAAAACAGCAGCTGCTCTCGTGAGTTTTAGGATTTCACTATTTCAGTTTTCAGATGATTTTTTCTAGATACATCTTCTGTGACAATGCAACATTTGACCCCCAAGACTTACAAAAGGTTCCTTAAGAGGGCTCAGTAAAAACCTGTGTACAGCTTCCACTGCTAGATGCCCCCACCACCTCTTGGAACTGGTTGGAAGGAAAGTGTTCAAAAACCAGTGGCAGCAGTTTCCCAAAGGAGGCACATCAACTTTGCTAATCCTCCCAAAATAATTTTTACTTCCTGTTGGGAAGAAGAAAGCTCAGTAGGGTTGCTTCAGGGAGTTACATCCATTCCACTCTGTCCCACAGAAATCCCTTCATCCTATCTTTCCCTGCCTTATCCATCCACCAACTTTATCACAGCTGTCCTCCCTTTCTTGGTACAACAATTCCCCAGGACAGAGAACTGCTGGTAGAGACAGATGACTGTTGTGACCAGAGAAGGGACACTAAGTCACCCTGAGTGACTTAACAGAAAAAGAAGAGGCAAGTTTGGCAAGGAAACAAGGCAGAGTCATTCCAATGCCCAACAGTTAAAAAAATCATTCCTTCTCCTTCAGTAGCCTTGCTGAAAGTACATGCAAATGGTAAAACCCATGTGTTGCTGAAAACAAGCACCCTCAGCCTCCCACTACTAACGGGATAAGCTAAGATTGGACCCAAGATCAAAACAAGCAGGAGGAATCTAGGCAGCTTTCCTCCAGGAACAGAAGGAAAAGAAGCTCACAACTCTGGAGACATTATTTTAAAACTCAAGGGCAACCATGCGTTATTCATCACGGTTCTCATATGAAAAAAAGTAACACTGGTATTATCAGATCATATTGTCAGATGTAGAAACAAATGAAAGCAGTAATAATTTAACAAATAGTAGATTTTAAACACAATGATAAGCTGTAAGAGGCACAAAACAGGGCTTCAGAACACAGACACGAGGAAAAAAAAGGATTACAAAAATGGTAATAAAAGGCACAGAAGAAAGAGGGGAAAGAAAGGACACATAAAAAGAATGGTATATAAAAAGAAGAATGGAAAAATGAAAGCACACATCAAATGGAAAATGCTAGGAATAAAGAGGAAGGAGCATTACTGCTACGCTTTTATCAACGCTAACCCCGGTGTGAGTGCTCATGGCTGAGCACAGAACTTCAGGTGTGGGAAGAACGGTGAAGGGAATTTAATGGACTGTAAATACTTCCTTGTTGTCTGATTTGGAATGAGTTGCGGTCTACTTCTGTAAGGCACAGTTTTACATTTTACCTCTGGATCCCTTTGCCAGCATCGCGTTCAGAACTTGATTTTGCTTTCTCAGGAAATGTACTTCAGAAGTGAGAGAATTATGCTGCTCTGAGCCACGGATAAAATTGTTTGCAGAACCTATAAATATGTACATAAAAGATGATTTATGAGTCATCTCTAGGTCATTAAAGATTAAACTTTCCAGACAAGAACAATTTTTAAAATTGCAGAAAAACACGTTATGAAAGGTATTTATCCCCTATGTATTTTGAAGGTTATCCTTACAGTCTGAAAGGCAGCTGAGGTTAATGCCCAGTAACCTAAAGCTCTGCATCACAAATACCTCTCATTGCTGGGCAACCATTATCCAAATTGCAAAATTATCCCTGCTAGTCTTCAGCTGCCAGCCAAGAATGCACCAGGACAAAATGCAGCAGTATTTTGTGACATTGCTATTTTAAATTAATGCAAACTGTACCAAGGTTTACCTGTATTTCTGTGTTGCCCTGCTCATACAAAGCACTGCAGAGGCTAGCTTTAACAAATTAATTAACAATGGCTAATACAGGAAGCAACGTGGCTGTTAATACACATGATGCCGTGCCAGTTCAGAGTGTAAAGCTGGAGTCACCATCTTTGCCTCTAATTACAAACTGAGAACCCATTAATGATGGCAGGGACGAAGACTCGTACCTCTTTATTTCAGATGTTTAAGGTTTATATAACTGAGCCTGTGTTGATCACTCTGGGCTTCCATCAGTGGTCATGGGGAACAGCAGGAACCCCCAGAGAGAGGCTCAGCTGGCACCCTGAAGATCTCACACGAATATGAGTGTTAAACTGTGTATCCACATCAGTTAAATCCCAGCCCAAGTAATCCTGCCAACGTACTGCATTTCCAGTACTCATTCCACACTGATGTGTACAGTACACCCTAAAAACTGCCATATTCCATTCTCAAGGCAGCTGCCTCACAAACACAAGTCAGGTAACTGTTATTGCCCTTTACAACCTATTTGTAGTCAGTAAAACACCTCGGAACCCACTGGAATTAACATTACCATTAAAAGTATTTTTCAGTTGATTGGTTATCCCAGCATCTACTAGGCTTTAGTGCTCAAGATAACTGCGTGAGTGCCAACTGTTTGGTTAATAGAGAAATAACCAGCTGGCAAAAAAATTAGTGGAATGTATGAGGAGGATGCCTTTCAGCTCTGGCAATTCAATTCAATTGGATGTGCTGCACTTCCTCTGAATAATCTCATTTTATTGTAATCCCAATTGAAGCTTTTACCAACTACCTAACTGGGACGTAGTGTGCCATGATATGCACCTCTTGTCGTTACTAAAAGACTTGCAGGCTCCAGAAGCTTGGCACTAATGGCATTTTACTATCTATATGTTAAAGAGTTGAGGCAGCTATGTGAACTCAAAAGGCTTTTTCCTTTCAGATTTTAACAAAGCAATTCAACTCCAAGTGGCAAAGCTTGATGGTCTCATCTTGATTCTAATTTAATTTATTGCCCATCACCCAGCTTTATCCTATTTGAAAAGTTATGCTATCACAATCCTACTGAAAGGCTTTAGAATATAACTATTAGTTATCTAACATAATAAGGGATAATGCAGAGCCAGTAGTAATAAGGCCACAATCCTGCAATTTGACCCACTACTGAGACTACTGCTCCTGTGCAGAGCCCTGCTGACATCAATTACGCTCTCCATAGATGCAAAGGTCCAGCCAGCCAGCGTACAGTGAAGCATCAGGGCCTGCAATTGGGATACACTTGAGTTTTCATTATGTTACGTGCTGGAGCACTACGTGTGAGCACTAAGAAAGCGTACCTTGATGGTTTCAAAGGAGCACTGACTGAAAGACAGGCACTACAGAAAATCACAGCAAAGAGGAGGGGAAGAAACACTCGTTCCCAATCAAAGCAAAAGAAAGGCAAAAGAAAGCTGAAGTCTGAGGACAGGCATTAGTTACTTACGGGTTAAAAAAGGCAAACAAAAACCCCTTTTAATGCTAACTGCTGTTATTAACATTTGAAACATAGGAAACTCAAAATTAAAGCTTTGATTTTATTTTGATGCCTAACATTTGAAATGATCGAAGCAATTATTTCAGTTCTACTTGCACTGCAAATCTCAGCTCTGTAGTAATGATGGAGTCATTACCAGTGCCTTGTATCATTTATAGAATGGTAGAAGCCCAGAGGCACTCAAATGCTTTGAAAATCTACTTATTAAAAATAGCATGGCAAAAAAAAAAATAGCAGGCAGGTGTGTGTACATACACAGATCTAACATCTATCAAATAGACAAGAAAAAATCTGTGTATTAAATTTCTTTGAACAAACTACTCAGTATCAAAATGAATTTAAGAGGCTCTCATCAGCAATTAAGTACATTACAACTTGGTTTCGATTTTTAAAAGAAAACAGAGCGAGCATATTGAGTTAAAACTAAAAAATTGTTTTGAACAATTATGCCTCAAAGCTAAAATCTCCTTTAGCACCACTTAAGGAACTTCTTTTTACACTGAAAGTTATAAAATAAAAAAAAACAACCTCACAAACAAAACCTATCTATTATGAAAATAAGTAGCATCATTACTAGGAGAGGAGATATCTGATAACATGAAAGAGATCTGCAGAACTGAGGGAAGCAGGAGGAGCTGAAAGAACATAGGAACAAAAAGGAACAGACGTAACACACAGTTGGTTTTTCCTTTCTTTTTGAAGATTTTCCACCTTGCACTGCTAGATGCACTAAGGCAACAAGAAGACAGACAGAAAGCATAAGACAGTTTATAAAGAAAATATACTTTCACTGCATTAATGGATGCCCTTGCCAGAATCTTTATGAAGCTGTAACAGAGCTGGAAGTGTTTCAGTGTGGTTATTTCGAGAGAACAGTGTGCCTTTCCAGCAGTGTAAATACTTCATGTATGAAATGGATGCTTTTATATGCACCGTTCCCGCAGTGTAAATTATTCCTGAGAGCACACTGCCATTTGTGGGTAGTACCCATCTGAACAGCAACAGAAATGGATCACGGGGATGATGTAAAACATAATGAATCTGATGTCAATATTAGTGAAGCTCAGTAAGAGGAAAGCACAGATGCATTCACTGCCTGCTTCCACTCTTGAGTAATATTGCATATTAATCAATTGTTCTGTAGGGAAAAATGTGGGAAGGAGAGCAAGGAAAGAGCCAAACGTGGGAAGGTGTGTCTGGTGCTGTGTGCTTGAAAGGTGCCAGAAAACAGCTCTTAGTGAGAGCCTGGCCACCATCTCCAGAAAAGTTTTAAATGCACCACTGAGCTCAGCTTTCAGAGATGCTGAACACTAGCAAGAGAGAGCAGTGACTCTGAATCTGCATGCTTATTTTTAGCATTTTTCATCCACTGCTTTATATTAGAGTTTGGAATGAAAACCAGCTCTATGTTAGAATTTCCATCGGTTTGACAGGTACATCTCATTAAAAACTCACAATGTCATTTTGTGTAGAACACATTTATCACATTAATCAATTCAGATGACAGGCTGAACAACAAGGCCTAGGCTCTGTGCTCTCCTGCAACTATTTGTCCTTGTATGTATGACCTGGCTATAGAGCAGGCAGAGAACTGCACAGAAGGCATTTCCAGCAGTGCCATCCATGGTGCACTGACCACCCGAAGCACACAGGGAGTAGAGGTATGAAGGCTAATTCCACAACATTCCTCCTTTGTATCAATAGCAGCAATGTAATTTAGAGCAAATAGCCTCCTCTTTTCAAACTGGGCTTGGGCCCAACTGAAATTATGTTGTTAAAATTGGCTTCCTCACCTGCAATGCCCCTGGCTGGACATGGCAGAGAATTAAGAGGGTGACATCCTAACATCCAAGACCATTATAACAATGATGATGTCCTAAAGGCAAAAGGAAGCAGGCTGTTCACTGATAACAGAACTAGAAGGTCATTCAATTTTCTGGGAGAAATTCAACCACAGTAACATCAAATGGCATAAAACAACCTGGCAGCACTTCAGCCCTGCTCTCCTAGCAACACGTGAGGCTGAGGGCTCTGTGGTGTACCCACATCCCATAGAAGCCTTGTGCATCTGTACTGGATCCACTTCAAGCAGTGGAATTAAGGTTAGGATTAGGCATTTACTCCCTCAGGCTTCAGGCAGAGGAGGTGGATTTAAGTTATCAGCAGATAAATTCTTACCTTGATCTAGCTCCTTGTCCATTACTTGTCTCTCAAGCTGCTTCCTCAGTCTCTCGTTGTTTTTTATGGAGTATTCTAAACGCTGTCTCAGGATTCGAATTTCATTCAGATGCTCCATTAATAACTCTGAATAAACCAAGAGACCACTTCTTATTTAGAAGAAATTCTTACTTAGACCACTTCTTATTTAAGAGTGAATGACTGCGTTCCTCTCTGCTGAGCACCCCCATCAAGTCTAACATGTTAACATCAGAGAACGACACAGAACTACTCAAAATGTTAGACACTAAATTATTGGCAACAGCTGTTTTTCCATTTGGGCCCAAACCACACATTTACTACTCTACATTTTAACAGTGGCCCAGCTTTAAGGCATTTTAAACATCACCTTCCTATAAAACTGTAGCAGATGGAAATAACAGCTAGTTAGAACATCCCCCAGATTCAGACACGAATCCAAAGTTCTTCAATACAGCTTCACATCCAGACTCAACACGCCAAGAGTACACATTCTTCCTTGTAACAATAGGAAGCTTACTGAAGTAACTCAGATATAAATTT
Source organism: Callipepla californica brunnescens (assembly GCA_023055505.1). Lineage (NCBI taxonomy): Eukaryota > Metazoa > Chordata > Aves > Galliformes > Odontophoridae > Callipepla > Callipepla californica. The sequence continues at coordinate 5,563,394 of JALIRH010000028.1, read as the reverse complement.
GACTTTGGCTCACACAATGCATACCTTAATAAATAAATCTGCTCTATCAAGTTTCATTACCTTACCTGTTCCTTCTCGCTTTGCTGTACTACAATTTTTCTTCCACTTGCTGTAAGTTTCAGCTTCACCCAGGAACTTATCTGTTTTAACTGTCACTATCTTACTTCCCAGTTTATCCATGTCATACACTCCTGGTTTACTCTGCAATATTTTTCTCCTGAACAGTACATGCTATCTCAGCTATTAAATTTTCATTGCTGCCTCTAACAAACTACTGCAAGCATCACTCGTGCTCAGTGAAACTATCCAGGTCAAACATGACACCACTTATTAATTATGCAGCACTTACAATTCTCAAGGAAACACAACACTGGCTTTTATAAAATTAGAAAATCTTTCTTTTTCAGTGCCATAATCTCTTGACAATTGTCTATTTTCCCTCATAACTTGTCTATTTAAAGACCGTCTGGAGTACTGTAAAAGATGATAGTCTAAAACAACAAAGACAAAATATCGTAGTTAATTTTGTTTCAAACAGGAGGTTGTTCAAATCGTTGCCATCTCTGTGTGCCTTATTACTGAAATTGCAATGATTATGCAAGATACTGGAAAGCTGAAGCAGATAAACATTCTTCATTATTTCTTAATTAGTTCCCTTGTGTCTTATTTATCACATTTTCCCCAATATTTTCATTGGGGGAAAAAATTACCTGGGGGAAATTTGCTTGGCAGAAGTGCCAGTGTGCCATGCTGTTCTTCTCCTAGGTGCTCTGGTGATCCAAGAGATGACTTCTCCGACACATCAAAGTCAGACAGGCTATGAAGAGCAGATGGTACAGGTGATTCATCCTTAAGCTCCTCGTACATTGTGGCATTCTTCTCATTTTCCCTTTTAAGCAGACAAAACGTTTTAAAATGTAAGAATTATTGTATTATTTTGGAAGCAGGGAAAGACAGCATGGTGCCATGTTTACAGGATAAATGTAAAGCAAGTGATTTTAGGTGACTAAATGTGACAAAGCACTACGTGTTAGCTGCATACTCTGATGCTCCAGCACCAAGATCACACAACCAGAAAAGCTACTCTTTCTAGTAGCTGCAATTAGGATAACACCTAAATATACTCAGTGGTGTCTTGTAGCACAACAGTGAACATTTTGTTTCTTCGTAGAAGGAAAAGTCCTGGTAGCATGGTGCTTTGCCTCAGTAATTAAGGCACGGGGTGTAGAAACACTGGCACAGATTGGTGGAGGATGCCCCCTTCCTGGAGACATTCAAGGTGAGGCTGCACCAGGCTCTGAGCACCCCGACCCCTCTGTAGAAGCCTCTGTTAGATGTCTCTGCTCAACACAGGAAGGTGGACCTTTAATGATCCCTTCCAAATGATTCTATGATTTGCTGAGAAGAAGAGAAAAAAGGCTAAGCTTGTTTTCTGCAAATATTTTACTAACAGAAGGTATATTGCTGAAACAGGCAGCGTAAAAAAAAGTCTTCTCCAAAAAGTAAAGACAATTAGATTGGGCTACAAAACATAGAGCATCCTTACCAGCTTGTCAAACAACAATATATTTAAATAAGTCTGAGCTGCACCTCTTACCTTTGAGCCAATTCATAAAGCATAGTGACTTCTGCACCTACTGCCTCTCCTGCAAAGCAAAAGTATCTGATTAAAGAGAGACACAGAGAATAATTTTTGCTTCCCCTCCATCTCAAGCTATTCAAGTACAGGATGGTAAATTAATGAGAATTTAGAGAAGCCAGCAGATTCTCAACACGCTGGGTATTTATGCCCAATACGGTACATGAGAAAAACTATTTATAACACAGCAACAAAACTTTCTACGGAGTTCAAAATAAACGACCAAGGAAGGACTGAGCAACATATGTGCCAGATGTGACAGTCTTACTGTTTTAGTTAGTAGACAGAGATCAAATATCCTGCTATATGACAAAAGGATTAGGGGTACATGTCACTGCTACTTTGATAAAAATGACACAAGAACGATTCTAGCTCACTTGGATTTTGGCCATCTGGAGCCAGGCTAACAAGCTGTCCTTAGCGAAGGAGCACACCCAGGGCTTTGCTTGCAGTATTCAGTGGCACAGTGTGCAAGCACACGCACAGCTCAGTGCTGGAGACATGGGCTCCCACGCTAATTTGAATGAGGAAATAAGAATAGTGCAGTGTCACCTTGGCTCAGCGCAGTGTAAAATTTTTGTGCAATTAAGCAAAAGTGGCAGGCATGAGTTGCACCGCTGAGATTTCAGGGGAACGAACTGAAGGTCAGGATGGAAATGCAGAGACAGACGGTTGTTTATGCATCTTCTTTACAGTCAGTTCCTAGTAAGCTGGATGTTCTTTATCGCCCTACAAACATCATTTCATTTTACAGTGTGATTCAGTGCAATAGCATTGTGTTAGATACATGGAATTGTCTCTGTTGTCAGTCGCTTTTCATAGTACATAGGATACCATCTGTTGGCTCGGTGGATTTTGTTTTGCTTTTTTAAAGGCATTTAATGTTTATTCACTACACACTCTCCCTGTTTTTAATGCAAGGAATCTCTGCAGCCAAGGGAATCACTGAAGACACTCAATCTTTTATTACACTGCTGTGACACACTGCCCGTTAATACCTTTTTCTCATATACAGCTCCCTTCTACGAGCCATCAAAAACAGCAAAATGCTGCGACTATCTTTAAAGAAAGGCAGAATACAGATCATCACATGGCTGGGAACTGAATGTTCCCAAACAAAGGGACCTTCCAAAAGCAATTTCAGGAAGATATAGGGGGTCCAGGTCCTTTTTTTTTTTTTTAGGACAATTCAAGTGCTTGGCCGAAGATGTCAGTTTTGCAGCTGGCATCTGCAGAAGTCCTACCAGCTGTCTGCGTGAGAAACAGCAACATTTGGACTGAAATTAAAATTGGATTAAACTATAACCACCGGGTTTTGAGCAGTTTAAATGCACGTGCGCTAAGACGACTTAAAATGGAAGATGCCAGCAAGGAGGGCAACTGCAAAAGTAAAACCCAGTCCTTTTGGAGGACTAAAATTTATATCTTCCAAGCCAGTCCATCACATAACACATTCAGAAGCAACCACGAGCAAGTTTCATTTCCACACACACAAAACTCTACACAGTTTGAGAACACAACCCAAACAACAAGCACAAAACGCCGCTGCTTACCATACAGGAGTTTCCTTTCCAGCTTCTCAAACAACAGCACACTTTGATTCAGCTGCTCACGGAAGCCTTCAGCAACATAATAATCTACATCACTGGCTTGAAGCAGTTCCTCAAAAGCTTTAATAAGGTTTGTCAGATGCTGATGGTAAGTGACACAGCCACGGCGGATCTCTTTAATTTGGTGGCGTTGAAAGGAAAGCTCTCGAGCTTGGGAATGAACTAATGAATCACATCTGAGAAAATGAAATTATCTTTGAAAGTAATTTTCTGACCATAAATAACATTTAAATATAAATAAAAAGCGAATTAAATTTATATTTCCGAGCTATAATTTTATGGGACTCAATTTTCTTTTAAAATGCTCTTACAGCCACAGTGACAAATGTATTGTCTATAAGTGCTGAGTTGTGTATCTGTGGGCATGACTTGTGGTTATTGTACTTCACTTAACTGCTTCATTTTTAAGATGTGCAGAAACTAAAATGAACTTATTTGTCTGCCTGAAAGTAACCTGGATTGCAGTGAAGGTGCCAAAATAAACAAGAGAAAATACATGAAGAGAATGTTTAAGAATACACTTATTTTTTCCTGTTGTTATTATTTTTCACTCAGTATGGAAACTTCCTACGCTGGCCACCAGGAGCACATTTGACTTTCATCCCATTTGATGAATTCTACACATCTCTGCATGCTTATTACCAAAGGCATGACCATGGCAACCACTGTAGTGCTCAAATTCTTCTCCACAAGCTCGGGTCTACGTATCAGTTCAGATCAGTTGAATTTATTCTGCACTTGTGAATAGACATCCTTTTTATATTGTAACTGTCTGTAGCACAGATGCTCTCCCCTTTACAGAATCAGAAATTAGCAAAGGGATTGGACCTGAACAAATTCAGGGAGTCAAAGGACAGAGCACATAAACAAAATCTATGACAGTATAGGTCGTTATGGCATTTTTAATGTCATTTCTACAGAGATACACAATTCATTTTTGGGTCTGTCATTTGCGACTGGTGTAGTTGTTCTACACAGAGGCCATAAAAATATTAGAGCGATCCATACCATCCCATTCCTTAACTCACACAGTTTGCTCTCCCTTTGTAATGTGAATAAGGTGTACTTTCAAGGTATGTAAATTTATACATACTAGGTAGTAAGACTATACTTTATGATAGTAATACTAGAAGATATACAACTGTCTGTGCTGCTGGTTGCTCACTGTCTCCAACTATTCCCACCCAAGCATTCCAAAGAAAGCAACAGGACGAATACTTTTCTTCAGAATACTTCCTACATTCTATCTGCCTTCAGGAAAATAACGACACTACAGCCAGGAAAAAAAACAAAAGCAAAAACAAAAAGGTTTGAGCTCACATTTTATGTCTCTGATTTGTATATGTGCTATCAGAAATGCTGCCCCTAGACCTTCCATATGAAAAATAGGACGGATACTTTCCAGCCTCCCAAGAATGATTTTCTAGCTTACAAGTTTCTGCCATAAAATTTCATTCATTAATTTCAGTATATATATACTTCTACATCCTTCAAAGAAGGCACTACAGCACACAACTGCAAAATAAATTATAACTAGAGTCTCAAATTCTTATTTTACACATAAAGTGTGGTCACACAGACAGAAGGGCTAGCATAAACATGTCAGCCGGTTTCCCAGGGAAATGTTCGTAGCTTAGTGGGACGTTCTATTTTCTTATACACGTCACCTGACAAAAACAACCTCTGAGTGATATAAGGTCATCCCACTTCATAGAGTAAGCAAGGATATCTGGCTTTGCTCAGGAGAGGACATTTTGCAGCAGTTGTGAGCCTGAGGTGTACAAAGAGATCCATAGCATCAGTACTGTGGATAGTACGAGCCTTTCAGAAGTTCTGCACTTTGAGGTATAGTATTTTGTACTTCCAGACATCCCTTAACTTAATGCTTTAGTTGTTTTATGTTACCATTCGTGAAATTTGTCATTCAGTGCAATACAGTTGTGAATAAAATTCATCTCCATATTGCCTTCCAATATGATTTGGTACTGCTGTTGAGAAAAAGGAACCTGAAGCAGTATCAACTTTACTCACTTGGATGGTGATGCATCCCTCAGTTTGTTCTGAAGACAATAGGCTTCATCAAGATGGTCATCCACAACCTGCTCTTTTTTGAGGTCTGTCTCATTAGCTGAGAGTAGATCCTTAAGGTTTTGTGCTGGGCACAAGGTTTGTGCTTTTGAAGACTCTGAATTCCTATTTTCTGTGTGTATCTCAAAGTCCATCAGCTGATGTAAACTGGAAGATGGCTTGATTTCTTGCATAGCTGTATCTAGTACAAAACGTCCTTCCCCAGGCAAAGCTGTGTCACTCAGAACTACATTGGAAACACCACTCAATACAAGTTGGTCAGAGGTCTGCAAATGAAATGTGAACATTTTGTCCTTTTCAACCTCAGACTTCATATTCTTAATTCTTTGTTTCAGTTCTTCTGTATCATCTACGACTTCACAGTCATCAAGTGCATCTGTGCTTGTTACACTCAATTTCAGGGAACGCAGACACTTGGAACCTGAATGTGCCGTGGCTGAGTCAGTGTCCTCATGTTCCACTGAATAAAGCTCTTCATTTATTTCTTTTAATGAATGCTGGATATTCACATCACTAATGTCACGACGATTTTCCATTTCTGAAAAACAGGAGGCTTGCGTGTGAATATTAATATTTATTTATCTAACATTCTGTTCTTAACAGCACCAGAACGAATTCATTTACTTTTATAATGACTGAATAAAAATGCAGAATAATTACGAACTGCACCATACTTGTTTTGGCCCTTTCACCTCTTTCTGTGATTTGCCCATTAATTCAACTTGAACATCGAACACTGCACACTCCCCATCAGTTGTCAAATAACCAATACCCAAAATAAATCTGCTTTCTTTTCCCAAAAGGTTCAAAATTACTTTTGGTATTTTCGCTTCTGAATCAGAGACACTGACGAAGCCCAGTCCTTCCCAGCCAAAAGGATGATAACTTCAGGCACAAGGCACTGAGGATTAAAAGCTGACTGTTACGACCTTACATGTGTCTTCCTAAAACTTCTAATTATACATTCTTTCTTCTCGCTTCAAAATCCATACAAAACCGATCAGAGCAAAAAGTCAGTGGAATTTTAAAAAGATTTTCAACAAAATAAATTTGAAAAAGGAGTCTTTAATAACTTCTTTTTTAAAATGCGTTCTAAACAAAATCCATTGAAAGGTTCACTGTTAAAGGTTGTACCAGCACTCATTTGGCATGCACAGCACATCTCTTGGTTGACTTTGCCACTCTCAGTAATGAAATCAACGCAGCCTCTGAGCAATAAAAGCTATATATATTGCTACATATGCTCTATGTTAATAGTTCTGTGTGTGTTGAGGGCTGCAAGTATCAAAGAAAATGGTATTTTCTGGTTACCAATAAATTAAAGCCTCCCCTTCTATTAGTTCTGCAAAAGATCTTAGCTTCTTAGAAACTCCCTTCTGGGAGTCATTCATTGATCTTGACTAAGTCTGAGGAGTTTCAAATCCCCTTTCATTCCATGGAGAATGAATGTGAATGCCCAAAACCTGACTCAGAGCAGTGTGTTGAGGGGACAGCTGTATGTGCAGTCTCAAGTCAAGCACAAGGACGAGATAATAAGAACAGAATAACCTAAAAGCAGGCAAAAAAGAAAAGGAAAAAAAGGAAGATGCATCACTGGAATATCAACATATTTGAAATTAAGACTGAATGATATTCTCTGCAACATGCAGACTGCTGCACACCATTTACATCATTCCAAAGGCAATAGAATCACAGGACAGAAACACTTCTAAGAAAGCATTCATGTATGAATACAAGAAGACACGGTGAATAAGAGACACAGCATTTAGTTCATTAGCTTCTCTTTCTCCTCCTCTACCTGAAAGGCACAATCTTTTGGCTCTGTAGTCGATTTTTGCTGAAAGAGATGCAGAAAGGTTGGGAATGAGATGCAAAAAGACTCAGGTACCCAAAGAACTCAAACCCTGTAACCCTGATTTGGGGAATGTTTCTGATTAGAATACAGGCTATAGCTTTTAATGAAACACTGTCCATTAAGAACTAAAATGCCTTGTGTGTGTATGGGTGTCCATGCACACAGAGCATGATCCTGCAGACTGGCAGGCTTCGAGGACTCGACTCTTATGAATAAAATTAATGATGTGATCAAAATTGGCCATATCCTCTGTATCTTGTGAACAACAGGTTGACTACATTATCCAAGCCCCCCCCCCCCCCCCCCGTAAATGACTGATACACAGTAATAAGCCTATTTACATTTTCATTAAATGATTCCATTAGGTTTCAACCTAGTTGAATGCCCTCAAATAATTCTGATAAGCAAAATTCTATCATGCAACTGCTTCATTCCAATAGTTCTTAACTAGATGCAGAAGCATAAATATGTAATATATATATATATATATTTAATACAGAACAGTGTTCAGAAGCAAGGACATTAGCAGCAGAGATCAGGGTTGGGCACACAATTCATTGTTTTTACTGGTATCCAGATTATAAATTCCTGTGACCCATCTGAAAACATAACCCTTAAAAGACTAACTTGGATTCATCTATGCTAGCAAAGTAAGCAAGATTTAGGACTCACAAATAACGACAAAGGAGACAGTTACCTGCAGCAAATTACAATACTGCAAAACCTAGCAGAAACTAGAGTTTCAGTTTTTTTATCCCTTATAAATGCTCTACCTTGACAGTTCTGCTGATTTCTGTACATCACATATTCATTCTTGCCCCCTGTATCACATTCAGCATCTTGCAATTCAACCTGAGCCCCACTGCTGTCTGCTTTGCTGAATGATCCACCTGGAGAGCAGCAGAGTGGGAAACAGAAGGCAGTGAGTGAATGGAAAAAAATAAACACAAGTGAGGATAGTTAAAAAAAAATAAAGAAAAAAAACACAACAACAACAAAACCAAACACCCACAAATCCCAACCTGATTATCTCACAGTTTGGAACTGGAAAATCACGTAAGGAACAATTTCTGAAAAGCTAACACAAATATGACTGGTGGCATGCAACAGCATCCTCACATTTTTTAAAGTACTTGACCAAACTCCAAGAACAGCTACTTAAGAATGTCCAAAGCATCCTAACCACGAATAAAGACAAAGATTTACGAGTCTCGTTTGTAATATAACTGCTGATCAATTTTTAGTGCATTTTCAAATGTTTCATGTGAAACCCAGAGAAAAGGTTGAAGATCGTGTCCGCTACTATAATTAATCATAAATGAATCCTCAGTAATCTTCCATTGCATCCAGTCTCAGAATTACTGCCTGTAGTCCAACCATCATCTACTATAGGATAAAGAAACCGGAATGGAAAGGAAATCTCAGGACTGCAGCATTCATTTCAGGACCAGTCCAAAAGCACTGTACCTCTCAGAATTCTCCACCTATCAAAAACAGCACCTCATTTGCACCTATCAAAATTAAATGCTACAGTCTTATCAACGTTGGCATTAACAATTAAGTCATGCTGTATCTGTCCCATCCCACAGCAAAGCCTCTACAACTTCTGCTTTTCACAGTGGCACAGTTGGAATTTGACTTAATCCCACTTCTTACATTTCTGCCTTCTCTGTCCCCCACCTGTCCTTTACATCTCTACTCAGTTTTTAATCTCACAGCTAAACACATTTTTCTTTTACCACTCCTAGTCTTTATATAGTACCCATTGTTCTCTGCCTTCCAAATTTGTCATACTTTGCTGATGCAGACACTTTGTCAACAAGTGAGTTTAAATTAACCCAGTCACGCTGGAAACTGACACGGCTCACTTGACTGATCAGTGGAATATTGGAAAAACATATTTACACAGCATAAACAAATACAGTATTTTTATACTCTCCTGTTTCTGTTACAGTTTCCATTAGGCTTGGAAGCCCATACAGGAAATTTTTCATTTACCTAAGCACTGACATATGTGTGCACATGCGGACACTCTGCAAAACTGTCAGTTATTACACAGTCCGTGCCATGTGTGCAATGTACTTTCTATTCCATACAAAGCTGTTTTACATTCTAGCAGCAAAGATTCAACAAAGAGGAAAAAAACAGTGTCTCTCAAGACCTACATACGCATAAGTCGCCACTTAAGTTTAAGCAGCATTGGATGTGTTAAAGTGACCAGTTTCCACTTTCTACAATGGAAGAATCCACTATTTCAAGCAGCACTGCAATGTCTACTCCTTAAACACTTATTTACCTCTCACTAAAGTGCTCTCCTGTGCAGGCTCCTCTTGCAGGTCTTCAGTTCCAGATTCTTGCAACACTAGCTCTCCATTTGCTCGTGGGTGAAGTCGCTTGATTTGAACCTCGTGTGGCTTCAGTCCTTCGTAAGCTGTCCCAGCATGACACTGGAGTTCTGAATCTGACTTGTGCACAGAGGAGTTCACAGGCCAGTTTCCTAAAGGTCTGGATGATCGTAGGAGAATGGGCAGCCGAGACTTCCTGGGCAGGTGAGCAACATCAGTCTGAAAAAGGCACTGAAAAAAACAGCAGCTTTCACCTGATAGCTAACAGTCAAGTAAAAGAGTATAAACAAGCATTCCAGGAAAAATAAAGATTTTCCAGAGTATCAGTCAGTTGTCACATGAAATTGTTTTGAAAATAAGACTGCAATACCCTCGCAACATGGAAAACAAATATTCAGAGAACAAAAAACCCATCCCACTGGTTCAGTTTTCTGAGTGAGTGCTGCTAATGCACTCCATGAATGGCTTCCAGTCTGTGAAGCTGGACAGCAAATTCACCACCAACCAAAGGAATTTGATCAGTAGGTCATTAACCTTGAATCTGTGTACGCCCTAGGAAAATAGTTTATTACTCAAACTGACTTCACTCTCATGAGTTGTATCTCACGTGACTGCCAAGTCACCACTGCTCCTGCAGGATTCCCATCACCTACCAGTAACTGACATTCCACCACTGGAGCTGGGAGGAGAAACTCAGTTTCTTAGTGGAGACCACAGTATGTCAGCTGCTCACCTTTTGAGACTCCACATAACACGAATGCATCCTTGGTTAAGCCACAGTGCCTAAGATAGCAGTACCTCCAGAAGGATGAAAACATGCTATATGTTGATGGAAGTTATAGAATTGTTTGCAATAATAATAATAAGAATCAATAATGGCACGTACAAGCAGATTTAGTTTATTTTTTTTGCTGCTCATTTGCTCCACCAGTGCCATCAGGTCCTGTAATTTCTTTTACCACCCAATGTATTCTGAAATACCTTTCCGCATTCATTTCCTAGCAATTATAGTCTTTACACAATTTAAAATAATAAAAAGCAAGTTCCATTTTCCTAATGACATCCTCAATTCCTTTTGTACATACGTGAATACAAATATCATTTGGAAGCTGAAAAATAAAGCCTGTTGAGATGAACTTTTCTAGTTTTACTGAAATGCTCTTAATAGTGTCAAATTATTTCCACCTGTCTCAGGGCTGTTGTATCTACATACACACTGCACAGATTACTCCAAGTTCAGTACAGCAGGCTATATGAAATAAAAGCCATTCAGAAACACCAATGTACTGGATGAGACCAAACAAGAAGAATTTTAACCAGTACTGAGGTTGCAAATCGTCAGGCAAATGATGAATCAAAATAGTACACTAAAATTTAATGAAGGTAAGAACTTGAAATAAAGAGGTTTCAGTGATCAGAACTGCAGAAAGAACTCTTGGCATTCCTCAGGGAAGGCAGGCAGGCCTCCGTTTGCCTCCAGAAAGACTGTCCTTCGTTCCTGAGGAGTGACACCAGCAAACCAAAGACACCACGTGTGCTTTTATGCATGCATGACTCCAAAGGACCTGGTCAGAGCAGCCAGGACACCAGAAGATGGAGGCACAACAGCCAGACTGACAAAGAAAACTGACTGAATGCCCAGCAGCCTAAAAACACTAACAGTCAAAGAATTATGGAATAGCTTGGGTTGGAAGGGACCTTAAGGATCGTTCAGTCCCAACCCCTTGCTGTGGACTGGTTGCTGCATCCTCCCCCCAGCTCAGGCAGCCCACAGCCCCTTCCAGCCTGGCCCTGGGCACCTCCAAGAATGGCAGCAGTGACAGGGCCTGACTGCCCTCTGAGTAACATGCCTCCCCTCCTAACATCTAACCTAAACCTTCCCTACAACAGCCTAAGAATATTTCCATTATCACTGTCTTTTCTACCCAAATACTTCTGAAAGGATTTAAAAAATTGCCACCAGTAAGGGAAGCTAAGAAGTCTGGGAATGCAACTGAACCTCTGCCAGCAAGCAAAGATAAGAGTCTGATAATGTGTAAATTGATTGGTGAAACAAGATGTTGTTTTTGTGAGTTACATTCATGGGTTTTGATTTCTATGAATTCTCCAAAGGGTTTCCCAGGGACCAACCATGCATGACAAAATCTTTTCCTTAAAGTCCCAAACCATACTGAGGTGCTTACACCAGTACAGACAACACCGCTTGATTTACAGCCCCTTCTTCCAATGAAACAAAGACAAGGAGAACAAGCCAGAACAAAGATCACGAGCTGTCAGCAATCTCTTGATCACTAAAGTCACAGAAACCATTCTTTGCAGCAGGTGCTACAATATTCTCTATTAGAAGCACACAAAATCAACAAGATTCCTCTGTCTCCCTTGCAAGATCTTCAAAGAGTTTTCACCTTAGCCTCTACACCTGCTACTGAAACAATACACAGGAACCCTTTAGCAGACACTTTGTCCCTTTTGTTTGGGATCACAGGCCTGAAAACTTTAATGGCACAAGCAAATTAAGCTCGCACACAAAACAGATTCTGCGCATTTAATTCCCAAAATAAATGTGAAGAACTGGCCTTGCAGTTTATAAAACTGTCAGACATCCCTAAGAGCGAGACATGATGGTAAGATGTTAACACATCCACAGACGTAAGACTTGAGTTTGTCAAAATCTACCATTCACCCCCGTGTGCTCTGAGACGTTACACAAGTCTTCAGTTTTCTAGATCTCATTTGCTACCTAAACTTAATAAACTAGAGGCTCAGAACTCTGGTTCTGCGCTTCATGAGCATCTACACCAGGATATAAGGCAGCACAGAATCAGGCTGTTATGCTATTATCTATCTCTCTATCCAATAACAACAATATTTACTGCTACCTCGTCCCAGTGGGGATTGAAATTCAATTAATTAAGGTTCTAAGGCACGCAGAAGTGCATGATGAAAAGCTCCAAACATTAAGAACAATTATCTTACATATATTTAGTGTACATCTCTTTTGCTAAGTTTAAAAATTACACAAAAGCAAAACCTAATATTAGAAATGAAACATGCTTTTCTCTTTTGTACATCTACTCCCTAGGTGTTAAAAAGAGAATCTTAAATAAACTTACTTCATTTGTTCTCCTTGAAGAGAAACCTCTTTCATGCTGCTCGCTCTTCTTACACATGTCTTCCTGATGAAGCTCTCTCTCTGCATTTAATCTGGAATATCTTGTTTTCTCTTCCGAGGTGCCTTTATTGCCTTCGTGTTTGAATCTCATGACATTGCCCTCTAAAGTTGCTGTTTGTGTTGCTGCATCTTTCAATTCCACTTTTAACAACTCAACATCTGTACTAATCTGTGGCGTTGCATCTGGATGAAGCTCCTCTTTCCCACCTAATGCTGATTTCAATTCTGCTTGCTGCTTTAAGAATTTATTGACCTGCTTGAAATGTTTGAGTTCAGCTCTTAGTTGAACAATCATTTGCCTCAGATCTTTTTCACTCTTTTTCTCTATGTCTTCACTTGAACATTGTTGCTCAGCTGTGTTCAGATGATCTAACAGTTCATTTGCAGTTTTCGTTTGTTCTTGTCTGCTATACACAGGAAGGAGGAAAGAAAAGGCATGAATTTTGATTTTTATTTAAGCAAACAAGAGCACCTTCTAAGAAACACTTGTGCAGTGTCTTGATGTACTTGAAATTCCCAGGAGACTTTATTTTATTCACTAATGAATTACTCACTAATGAACAGAGGTTTTGAAACATTTTCACAGTGTGAATTGTAACACAAATTATCTCATCAACGCTTTTCTTCTATTCCCGACCATGTATGCTCTACAACCTCTCTCCTCATGCATGAACAGTTAGTAAACCTCTAGTAACTAAATCGATTGTTTACATAACAGCAATAGAAGAAATAGGAACGCATTTTGAAAACAAAACTCCCACCAAAACACAGGAGACTCTAAACGTTGAGTTTCTTTTTCTGAAATGGGTCCCTTCGTGTATTTCTAATATAACATGGAAGCTGGAAATGGAGAAAGCAGCCAAAAGCCTGCAGAAATAGCTCACTGCAGACCACCACACTGCCTCACAGACAACCAGCGTCCGCTGACAGCAGTTTTGAAAACAACATTTTAAATGAAAATGAAGCCAAATAAGAGGCACTTAGGGCATATGCAAGTCCTCAAATCCTACAGATGATATCACACGTCCAATAAAGAACAGTTTGTGCCAATAAACACATAAACTAGCATTTTAAACAACTGTATTTATATAGTTAGCATCTGAAGTGCTACAGAATAACTAGGCTCTTTATGTCCCTGTCGGGCATCTAATGTCATTAGTGAGAATTGTTACCCAAAGTACAGGCTCATCACCAGCCAGTCTGGTCATTTATATCTGAATACAGAAAAAAAATTACACACTGGAGACCTAATGATGACGGTGGTGGAATCACTCATTAGCAGACTTTAAAGTAAAGTTAACAAATAAAACAATGTTATCTGTTCACCCACTACTAGTAATAATGCCCTCATTTATCACTGACTGGTGTTCTGACAGCTAAGATCATTGGAGCTCTTGGAGAGTTTTGAACAGCAATGTGAAAACACAGAATTGCTTGGGTAAAGTCAGCCACAGTGCCTGCTGAACACAGAACAGGGTTTGACTTGTGTAACTCCACAGGACATTCTGCAACCAGCACTGCTGAGTTCTCAGTGTATGGAAGGTCATTCTCATTACTCTCAGGAAAGCACAACACTGATGGGCACGAGAAAAAGAGTCATTTAATACTGTATACAGTCATAACAACATGGAAAGAACAAAGAAAGAAAAATGAGAATGATCTCTAGCAAAGCTGTAATTGAGTTTCCAACCAGAAGATTAAGTGGTTTAAGCATAAAATGGGAGGAAAGAAACCTAATGAGGGTGTGTTTTTTCTATAAACTTTGTTTGGTACAGTCCAGTTCCTAAAAAAATGAGCTGGGAATTGATTGCACTGCAGTGCAACATGCACACACACACACAGATAGGAAGACAGAGGGTACCAGTAATGTCCAATCAAAATTAACACTCTAGTCACTGTATCTCCACTTCCACTATCCAAAATTTCTCACTCATATCCCTAGCTACAGCAATACGGATTCACCATCTTCAACACACCACCATTTACTGTCCTGTGTTTTCAGCTATTTTAATATTATTAAAAACAGAAAACAAAAGCAAATAGAAAGCAGTACCATGCATCCTCACCTGAGCCCTTTAGAACTGCTACTCTCCACTCTGAAAACATTCCTCTCTACAGTAAAGCTCCATATATCAGTAACTTTGGGGAGGGTTCTTTTTTTTTTTTCTTCCTGTAATGGTTTTTTCATAAGGATTTCTACTGATAGTATGTTTCCTAATTACTTAATTGCATGATAGACTAAAATGGCTCTGAAGGCGCCTTGCCAATCTCTCAGGTAAATTAGACAGTGCCATTATCTAAATTCACTTTAGCAAAATTACTTTATTCTCTTCTCAAATAGAAATACTGTCAAAAGCAGTGCATCTCTCTCATACTTACGTAGATTCAAGTACAGATGTTCTATTTTCTCTTAAAAGAGATGCGAGCAAGTTCATCTCTTCTGTTTCATGTTCACTCATCCCTATTCTGCCAAAGTGTTTGCCAGTTGTATCATGTTCAAACTGAGGCATATCTGGATTCCTACAATGCCTATCTTTGCAGAAACTCTCTGAATAGCCTGATGGAGTTATCTGTTAAAAAAAAATTGCAAATATTTTCTTATTAGATAGGTATGCAATGTTCTATTAAATTAAGGGCTGTAATCTTTTGGTAATCAGGTTTTCTAATTCCTGATGCCCTTTATCTGCATTAAGAAGCATCCACAGACCTTTCACTTACCATTTATTAATTGAAAAACAAATGAACATCTATTTCACATGATTAATTCATACATATCAGTTGTTTAGTAGTAAGTAGACTTCCCCGGTGGTATTTATCTTTGAACAGGTATGAAACTTCTACAAAGCTGCCTGCAGACTGCAGCTAGCTTTTATTAGTTCACCTCTGAATCATTTGTCTTTACAGTGCCACGTTCTGTCCTGGGATCTCCAGACCCAAGCTCTGATGGCAAGGACAGGAAGTAACTTATACTTTTTACAAACAGCCAACTTCTTGCACGTTACACCAGAGATTTTGTTTCTACATGGGTCCTCTCCAGTAATTCAATCACCCTTTAAGTCAGTGGGAGTCTTTCGTATCCATTACATGACTGTATACACTGGGACCATTTCAAGCAGTTTCTGGATGGGCATCACCAGTGACACACTAGAATGTTTATGAGGCAGAATCTTTACAGTACAACGTTTACCTGCTTATCCACCTCAGAAGGACAATCCATGGGTTCATGAAGGCACACCTAGTCAACAGAGAAACACAGAAATGACAAACTTCAAACAACAGAACCCAACCACTCGAAACGTGTCACTCTGTGTTGTATTTTAGTATGTTACCATTTTCAAACAACTAGAAATGTCCAGCTAATTACACTCTATTATCTTTTCAGGTTCCTTTTAACTTGAATTATTTTATGATACCATGATGCTTTGGAATGACCAGAGGACAGCTGATTCCAGAAGCTTGTGTTAAGTACAAAAAAAGTCTCTAGCAAGTCACCATGACATCAAGTATTCCAGCCCAGAAGGATCTCAAATACTTCCTCTCATCAACAACAGCATCAGACAAATCTCACATAATTTGAACTACAGAGTTTTTGAAGAGAAACACAGTGTACCCAGAGCAGGGTCCTACCTGACTGTCCCTCTCATAAAACTGACTGTTCTGCATCTTCCTGTCATTGTCACCAGCTTCACTCTGCTTCACCAGCTCTTCTGTTCTTTCAAGAAACTATACAAAGTATGGAATGATGTGAAAATGTAGCACAAAAAAATACTGTGATATGAAACATGCATAAATAAGTCAGTGACATGTCTTAAAAGAAAACAAAAAAAGCCTGCAATACAAAGTAACAAACACCAAATTAGATTTCTTCAACAAGATCAAAGAAAATTAATATAAAGAGCAGGAATTATTCATATTACAGTGAAACCTTATTTTATACACTACTTCATTTCTATTTAACCCCCTCCCCACAGATGTTACAATAACAAACTAACATCATTTACCCTCTCCTGACAAAAGACCCCTATCCTCAATCATGTTCTCACTATGCCTAGTTCATTTTCCCACTGCCAGATTTCACTTTTACTTGATGCCCAAGGAGGGCTTTTCTCCAGCACCCAGGACATTGAGACACTCTTCAAAGAAAGCATACATAGCTTTCTAAAAACAGTTCCTGTAACAACAGTTACATCTGCTATGTCTAGCCTAACTTGGCCAGTTTGTAGCAAATGGTGTTAAATTCACCTATGATGAGACCCTGGGATCTGCTCTGGGTCAGCAAACTTCAGTCTTCTTGTTTTGCTGATATGTAACTATTTAGTGAGGTAGAAAAATGGAAATAAATTTATTTACATCCCTGGCTACATTCCAGTAGGTCACAGAGTAAAATGGGTGCTTTCTGGGGGAGTTCTTGAATCCACTGTGGTATGAATCTGGTAAAATATAGTATTTTAGGAACACATTGGAACAAAGGTTCCCAGACCTTGGCAGAACTGAGACAGAGAACATATCCCCAACCCTATCCAGCTGGGAAGAATGAGCAGCAGAGCACCAGAGGAGAAGGCCTGAGGCTGGATAAAGGGGTATGGGAGCACAGTACAGAGCCTCTCTATCACTGCAGATGGCATCCAAACAGCTCCACTTAAAGAACACTGAACTGGAATTTCAACCAGACTGGACAGTTATGTCATCTTGTTTATAGCAACTTTTTTCAATCTAATAGAAAAAGATGGTTATTTAAGATCCTTGCTGCCAGAACCTCATCAAAAATAAGGAACATGAGAGATGGCAAATACCAGTGATGCTGTGCCTAGGATGCCTAAACCATAGGCAGGATATTGCATTGGCACAGCAGATTCAGAGTTGCATTAGATACCATTTTTTACCCATAAAGCACTATGCCAGCAACACAGCACTGCTGAGTACAGCAGTCATAGGGAGCTAGAGAAAAATTAACTTAAGACAAGAAGGAGCAGAATCCTGAGCACAGTTACGGAGAAAGCAGTAAATTGAGATTACAGGTACAGAGACACAGATGACACACTGAAAGGAAAGGAACTGGTGCCTAGCAGTTGTGAATGTGATATTTATAGTTTTGATGGATACAAAGTGCAGGGCTGAAACTCACAACACGAAAAGAAAAACCCGCTTCCCCGATATCACATGCTGTAAAGTCTTGGCTCTCAGCACGTCGATCCAACTGCAGACAAACAGGGTTCTGCAGGGAGCATTTATTTTCACTTCCTATGAACACTGGGAACTGAACACATGTGTGGGTTTGTTGGTTCTTTTCATTTCTTTTAAACGAGCACAAAAGGGGCACTTAAATGTGTATGTGAAATAAATGGGAAAAGCTTTTCTTATCGTCCGATCTCTAGCAGTATAATCAACTCTAATGGTTTTATGTAACTGGATGGTGCAGTCTATTAATATATTTGCCTTTTACTATTAGAAATCTATATCCAAAATTATTTTCTACATCAGGTTTCAATTACCTTGGTATTTCCACTTAAAACTTGGTTTTCCAGGTCAACATAATGCAAAGACAACCTGAAAACTCGAGTAAGAACTGTGGCAGACAGCAAGAACGTGCATTACAAAATATATCTTTTCACTGCAACCATAGAAAACCAGAAGCCTGATCATATTTGCTATCACAAATGCTGAATTTTAGTCTCCCACATGTAGAAACAAGTCGTCAAACTCTATATTTGTGTATTAAAATTAAACTTAACACATACAACTTCTCTACCTAATGCAACTACTTCTACTGACTCAATATCTTCCTGAGTTTCCCTGGCCACTGCTGGGCTAAATAAGTGATGCTTCTCAGACTGGAACTCCTACATCAGACCAACAGGTTACAGCACACTGCAACAAGGAATTTCTGCAGCTTAAGCCTGGTCCTACGTCTGAGATACTGAAAGGGAACTTTCTGTGCTCCAAGGAACATAATTTAACGTTCAGCAAAATATTAGAAGAAAATAAGTGGCTTAAGGCCAGAAAAAAAGAGTTTACTAAAAATAAGCAGTCTGTTTAAAGTATTTCCTTGGGGACTGAAAACCTTGAGAATGTTTTTCCTAAACGAACCACTGATATGCTTGGTTTGTAAAGATCCCTGGAGCCCTGAAGGCTGAAATCACTGAGGCTGCTTCTCTCAGAGAAAGCAGATGTTCAGAGGACGGTACAAAACCAACCTTTTTCTGTTCTCCTCACTCCCTTCCAAACATAAGTCAAGAAATGGAGCACCAGGGGCTGCCAGGCCTGTGCGAGATGTCTTGCAGAGACCCCAACATGCACGTTTATCCAACCTGTGCTCTGGCTTTTGGAAGGAAAAGAAAGATGGGTTCCTTTTAAGAACCCATGTTCCTGTGCCTGACCCAGTTGCTCTTACAGCACGTGTCATCTCAGCACAACCTGCCAACAAATCCTAGGCCAAAATACACACAAGAAACAGAACATGACAATGGCAATTAATATGCAAAATACACTCTTATCACAATCCCTAGATCGAAAACCAGAGAGCCACTTATTGCCAAGGCTGATGAAATAGTACCTTTTAAACTAAACGCATTTAATCACAGCTTCTGTAACTTTTGAGCTCTATAGCACTGTTATCACACAGATACACCATAAAATTTTACCAAATTTTACATTTCCATCTCTGCAACAAGAATTTTGAGGCCTTATATTTTAAAGGCTTCGCTCTTGGTCACTCTGCATCTCATTTCACATAGGCAGCTTCCTAAGTAGCCTCGTATGTTCTGCTCATGCTGAGAAAAACATGATTACAGCATCCTGTCACGATAACACACAAATTCCTTCGGTATGAGCCACGGCATCAGTGGGGGTGCAGCACCCTCTGCAGGATGGCACGGCAAATTACGAGGAAGACTCATCTACAGAAAGCACAAGCACCCTGAAATAGACCGCCCACAAGCTTTACAGTGCAGAACCATGACAACAACCTTAACATTCATTATTTCAATTCATGACACTCCTTGAAGGTTGCTCTGTAATTTAAACATATTTTGATTTAAAACTAGATCTTTAGTTCCTAACTCCCAGGTTTTACGGTCATTCTGCACTTACGCAAACAATTAAACAATTCCACAGGGTACATCAGATGTGAGAGGCAGATTCACTGCTTTAACACTGAAAACCTACCTCACTCTGGTTTAATATCCTCACTGCTTCCTTCCCTTGAGAATCTGTTGTGAAGAATCCAAGCTGTTTCTTCTTAAGGTCTTGATTAACTAACTGCAGGTCCTTAACCATCAAGAGAAGATCAGTAACCTGAACAACCAAAGGAAGAACAAGCAAAACTGATAGCACCCATGCTGGTAGGAAAACAAATTATGATATATACATATAAATCTAAACTGAAAAGTAGGAACACCTGGGCTTCTGGATCTGCTCATAAGGCAATCTCCCTATGTAAGGAAAATATGTTCATGTATTTTTAAGTCGGTGTTCAAGAAATCTTAACTTGGAAGACTCTAGTTTCCAGCAAAGTTATTAAGATCCTTGATTAAATCTGATTAAGCATCAAACTTCATTATTCAGTAACAGAAAGAAACCCAAGGGCACTTCACAGCAACAGGATGATTTGTGAAGAAACTTTTTTGATGCAAGGGAAGCCAGCATTACGTAGAAATACCAATGTTCAGAAGCAATCTGTTCTTGTGCCACAAACACCCGTTAAGACACTACCACTCCGAGTAATTGTCCAGATATAAAAGTGGTATCAGAGTGAACAGTCACATTTAAGACTCTTGAATGGATGTGACACAGACTTCTGTAGTTAGATCAAGAAGGCAGCACTTGCAGAAATGTTTTTATGAGAGCAATTAGTATATTTGTGAAAAGCAGATCAGTATTCAGCCATAGAACCTGTTTTTCAGGTAAGAAAAGGTTTATCATCATCTTTTCTGATGCTGTCCCTGAATTTGCCAAAGGGAATATGTTCAGAGAGAAAAATAGTGTTCCTCAGAATGGGACTGAAAGACAATCTGGGGCTTTTTTACTTACACCTGCTCAGTGAAAGGCAAGCTTCCTTCCTTCCGATTACCCACCTCCACACTTAGAACACTTGCCTACAATTCAGCTGCCCATGAGAAATGGAAAACTTCACTTATGTTCAGTCTCAAACAACTGCATTCAACACAGCTCCTTATCACAAATTGGTGCACTGCTCAGAGATCAGCGCACAGGATGATGAGTTGGAACAGTTTTCTGAACTCCAATACTAATCTATTGCTTGACAACTGTCTGCAAATTTAATTTCTTTGAATTTCAGTTCTACTTATGTAGAATGAAGATAATACTAACCTACCTCAGGGTTCCTTTTTAACATTCCTTATTTGTCAAAAACTTTGTAAAGCCTAGGATGGAGTGTGCTATACAGAATAAATTACATACACCACTACCATATTCATGATTAATAAAGGCAGGTGAGATAGGCATTGTAGGATACTTAATACAAAAACTTTCTTTTCAGTTGGCATACTTAATGATCACTAAAATAGGGCAGAGTCTGAAACTCGAATCCAGCTGTCTAACTATTTGAAAAGCTTTGCAGCAGCCTACCTACCTTGCAGTTGACTCTGAAGCTCACGTTGTGTAACAAGGATAAACTGCTCATAAAAGGTGGATCACAAACCACACAGATAAGAACATCAGATCCTACCAAATCTACCAAGCCACATCTAAATAAAACGCTTCTTCCCATGAGAGATGCACAAACGACAAATGAATCAGAATTAAGTCATTAAAAGCAGTAAATATTAAAACAGATCAATACCTTTTTCTTAAGTTCTTCGAGAGACAGATGGTCTATCTGCACGTTTAAATTATCATGCTCTCCTAAGCAAATACTCATATAAGATGTTTGATCTCCACAGAAAGACAGTGTGTCATCTGTCAAAATACCCAACAACAGGAATTATTTCAGAAACTCCGATTTGTTTGCAGGAAAAGAAAGCATAAAATGCAAAGACAGGACTTTTCGAATAAGAGCCTACCAGGAAGTCTGGGGGAGGCCTGTTAAAATTGTCTCATTCCCCAAAATAAGCTTTATGTTCAATTGAACCAATTTTGTCCTTAGATTTCTTTGTGCTTCTGACAACTAGGCATGCTGTATTTTCTGTGGTTATCAGCATGAGTTGTGAATGCAATTGCGCATTACAATTTGCATATTTAGCATTACATTTAGAAACACTTCTTAGGAAGGATAAGTAAGGCACGACTAGTTATTTTAACTATATTCATAAGAATTTGAAGTCTTGAGGCAAAGAGCCAGGTTGGACAAGGTTACAGAATTTGTCTTGCTTTGAGGTCAAAAAGATCTGAAAATTAATGGAATTGAAAATACTTATTCATTTCCTTTCTAACCGCATGACTGCTTTGTTATGTTTCAATAAACACCTGTTCATTTACAGCACAGATGACAATTAATTCTTTAATATTATCTCATTAGATAGCGAGAAAGCATATCTAAATTATGACAAAGAGGAGACACCCAAACTCCATTCCTAACTCTGACACCAATCCTATGGAAGCTGCAAGGACTTCAATGATTCTCAAATGATTACAGAATTTCACAGTCTTCACCTACAGCCCAACTGCTTTTGACCACTGGACTGGGCAGCACCCACAGTTCCTTCAGGCTTTTCCTTCACCTCTTTACTCTGGAGGCACTGAAAAGGCAGAAGCTCACTTTTTGGTTACAAAGGGAGAAAGAGAATGGAAGCCACAATGGAAACTCTATGTTGAAACGCTAAGTGAACAGGCTTTGTTAGTTTTTAATATACCTCCTAAGAACAAAACAGATCAATCTGCAGGTGTAGTGAACTTTAACGATAGCCATCATTCTTTTCTGTATTTAAGTATGTACTAAAACCATCTTCAAAGAAATAAAACCAAGCTATATTTAAAAGCTTTAATATTTCTGAATAACTACAAAACAATAAAACTACTGGCTACCTTTTTCTTCTCTGGAAGTGCTTCTTGCCTTAGGAGGAGTCTACCAATTTCCTGAGACAAAAGCTGTTTATCAAAATATCATCAAATAGTGAAGTTCCAGGGACAGAAAGTGATCCCATGGCCACAGATTTATTCAAAGCCAGGAATCTGATTTCTGCAGAAAACAGTAAATTCTATGGGTACAAAATTGTAGGCAGCTTGAAATGATCACTGCAGTAGAATTGCCATAGAATTACTAACATTTGCTGCGGGGAAAGAGAAAAGCTGTCCCTTTATATAATGCTCTGATTGCTCAAAGATATTCTGTTACAAATCCCCCAAATAATTTTCAGTGCAGAAGGCTGAAGTCTTTTTACACCTTTATCTAATTTCAAACGGTTCTTCTCCATCACAGCAAACTGAGTGCAATAAAAGCAGTTTTCTTTTGTGCAGGAAGATCAAGAAAAAGGATGGGCTGCACATGTGTACAGACCTTGTTTGTTTTTAGCATTCTTAATCTGATCTTCCAAGACCTTCTGTAGGTTCCGAGTGGCTAGAATGTCATCTTCTAGTTGTCTCCGTAACATGAAGATCTTGTTTAGCTCCGTCTGCAAACTATTTAAACTAAGGAAAAAAAGGAGAAAACCAGAAATGAAACAAAAACCTTAAAGATCTCAATTCGAAGCACTCAGATAGGCACGGCAGCATGATTCTGGCACAATCCAACTCTTTTATTTCTTCCATCAGCCAGCAGTCTGCAAAAAGACCTTTCAAGTTTAAATTGTGCCAATTATCTCAACTGGGTATAAATTCCGAAACTTAAAAATGACAATTTGTCAACATGAATTAATTCCTTAAGCAGCTTTTTTCCCCAACGTAGTCACTGAAGTGCTTACTTTAGCATCAGTCACTGCCCCCTACTTCTCTCCATGTCAGCACATCCAGCTGTCCCTTGCTAGATCATCCCCATTACCCTTCAACAGCACCGACAGGACAGTTACAATCAGTTCATAAAAGAACTTAAGTACACTAAAAACAGAGATTGTAACAGTTTGAAAGAAATTGGATTTAATAAAAAAATAAGGTGCTACCAAGCTCACTGTCTTATTTATTTTGACACTAAACTCACTCCAAACCTCAGTATTTTAAGATAAATTATGCTGCTGTCGAATTTCCAACCCACAATATTGAAATGCCTAAGAAATCAGGAATCTTTCAAAGCAAAATTCAAATCTGCCTTACAGGAGGCTACACAGGAGCAAACAGTGCATCATACTTGCATGAGGATAACAGCATCTTGCAGAAACACATTAATTAAAAGGCAGCATATATGAAAAGACTCTCAGTCTGTCTTCTGACAAGTGTGCTGTTGTCAGTGTTTCTTGCACATGAACCCACTCCTTTAACTAACGCTCCTGGCTTGGGAATAACTTTGAAGAGAAAGCTCTCTTAAATGCTCAGCAAAAAATTAAGAAGAAAAACAAACCAAGACATTACTAGCAGCTAAGTAAGCAGATTCTCTCCTCTTTGTGAGCTAAAGGTTTTATCAGAATAAGCACTGATTCTCTGCTTGGAGAGACAAGGAACATCATGGTACTGACATCAGGTATCTTATTTTGAAAAATACCCATTCAAGTTGTACAGTCAGCTACGGTTATAATTTTCCCCATTTGAAAGATATTCTAAGAAAAGATAGCAGTAGATCTGCTTCTTTGTTGCTGTCATTGCTATACACTGTTGACACAACCACCTTACCCACAGACTGTTTCAACAGTAGGGCACTTTGTGTGAAATACTGAACCAAACTTCTTCCTTCATTCGGTTATTGCCACAAAAGCCATTGCTCTTTTCCTGGAGATAAGAAATAATCCCCATAGTCTGCATTCTATCACTATTTCTAATGAGAAAGATTCTATTCCCTAAAACAGCTTCTGAGCTGTGGCCAAGCACAGGATGGCATTACTATTAATGTGCCTAATTCAAATTCTAAATCTCATCTCCTTTAGTGCTACTCACATGCTGGTTTCCAAACCATAGCTGCTGACTCCAAAATACAAACATGCATTCCCATAACGCAGGCAGGGCAGGTATGAGCCACTGCATTTAGGCAGGAAGAGCGAGGAGCCAGCTCCTAAACGTTCCCAATCTCTAATTATGATATTTGCAATTTTAACAGCAAAAGTATATTTTAATAAAACAATATTTCTTTTACCCAAAGGATAAGAATATTCCTCATTTCATCATAACACCTCTTCCTCAACCGCCAAGCAACTGCAGAATACAAAGTAGGTTAGAGATTTCTTTCTAAAATGCTGTGCTCTTTGATATTAAAAGGTTGAAAAGCACTACCTCCTGCCGTTTAGAATGCTTTTGAATGCTTTACGTTGAAAGAACGTTATGAAAATTTCACTTACTCTATTTTGTTTAAACGTCTCCAAAACCTTACCTGTTTAATTCTCATCAAAATTTTCACCGTGCCACTTTTGAAGTGTTTGAGAGGGAGCAGACTACAGTAAATCAACCAGCACAGCACAGTTGACTGTGATTTGATTTTTCCCCTATATTCTAACACGGGACAAGAACCTCCTCTGAAAATCCACCTGCTTACTTTGTACGCAAACAGAACTCTAATCCGAAGGGAAATATTTAGCTCACTGAAATAACATAACCCTCTTTACAAAAAAAATACTTGGGACAGCAAGTTTATCCTCTGTTAACAATTAGCCTGTACAAAACACTACCTGCACAGTTAAACAGCACCTTTACTCGTAACTTCTAACTTCAGCCATTTGAGTTGACATTGTCTATCAAAATAGAAAAAGTACTTACCTATCTGATTCTTTAAAGGTCTGCACTAGTGTAGAATAAATATTTTGTTCCTTTTTTAAAGCAAGGATCAGCTTTTCATACTCAGATTCTTTTTTCTCCTAAATTAAAAAAAGAACACAGTTATCTTAGAATGCAGTTTTTATGTCAGCGTGTCTACAACGTTGTGCAGGCATGAAAAGGAGAAAAGGTGAAAAGAGCAACTCAGAAGTCACTGAACAGGAGTGCCCACCTCAAAAGTGTAACGTGAATCTGGAAATGATTTATGACACTTAAATCTGCTGTTATTACAGGAGGTGAATAGCAGTTTGCTATTTACCTATCAGAAATGAGTTATATATCTAAATAACGGTTCAACCCAGGAACAACCCAGCAAGCTGTCTCCCTAGGGGAGGAAAGGGAAAGGCAAGTAGAAGTCCAAAGACCAAGTGCACATTTTAGAACATCATGCCAACTCCTCTCCATTTTCTGGATAAAAGTGGCTTTCTCTGGGGCCGGGTTTTCTGCAAATTCTGTTCCATTTCTGAACAAAAAGGTCTGCATTGAGCCAACAAATACAGGATGAACATGCCAGCCACATACTCGTCGAGTCTGAACACTCAAGCTGGGTCACTCCAAGCTGCTTTCTTTACTTGTACAAAGAAAATTGTTTGCCTGCAGCCTTGCTCACAGAAGGTATGTTATTACTAGAATAAATCCAGGCTCCTGTGCCACTTTCTCAGTAAGCATTCACTGTAAGTTCTGAAGACTTTTTTCAATCCAACAACCACTCAGCCACTTTTTCAGCAGGAAGCAAAAAATGCAGCTATTTAAAGGAGTATTTGCTTGCACTTATTACATAAAAATACCTAAGATGTCAGCCAGCTCGGAAGAGAAAATAACTGGGATATCTATAGGAAATGTAGATGCTTTTAATGTCAGGCACAGTATCTTCTGTCTCTGTTTGAGAAGGAAAGGCCATGTTGCTTCTCTCGCTATTCCTTCTGACTTAAAATTGAAAGCACAAACAAAAAAAGTGCCACAGCCAGGGGGGAATGTGCATGGCTCCAGCATGACAAGACAACTCCAGAGGACAGGAATGAAAGGTAATTCTATTTTCTCCACATTACAATCTCAAGACTGGAAACTAAACTCTCAAGAGATACTAAATCATTAGTGAACAGATCATTAACAGGGAAGAGATCTACGCCCAGGAGTTTCAAGCAGCTGTTATTACATCAATAGCAGCTCCTAAGCCAGGAATTGCAACAAAAATTCAGCTACAGTAGAATCTCGTTAATTCATGCTAACGATGCAGAGACTTAATTTGAAAAATTCATATTCTGCAAAGTAAACAGCACAAAAGCAAGGACAACTGTTGTTTACTTTTAATTATTTATGCTCGTACATCACAGTGTGCTAGCAAACATGTTAAATACTATTTTGCAAATGTAATCAAGTTTTGATCAAATTATTTCCATTGAGTAATCTGCATAACAGATCTCACTGCTGAAAGAGCAGCTCATGCCACTTAACCCTGCAAGCTCTTTGAAGAAGTGACCTTGTCTTTGTGTTCATCATGCTCTGCTAGCACCATCCCTACTGGTACCCCAACACACGTTTCAAGGTACTTGTGCTGTTTGTACACTAAATACTATTTTATAAGTGAAGGGCAATATACTGAGCCTAATGTCAAGCTTACTGTCAAGGTGAGCAGAGAAGCAGCACACAGCAATGACCTCTGCTGGCTGAGCACTGAGAAACACAGAGGCAAACGGACTGAGATGGGCGATCCAGAGTCCATTAACAAATATACCTTTAAAAAAGGTCCAAAAATGAATCTTACAGGCTGAGCAAAGGACTCTTAGCAACGTGCAGGAGTCCCAGCCTTACAAAAAAAAGGCATTTAGCAGAAAGTACACTGACTGCAATTCCGTTTGGGAAAGGTTTGATCACTGACAACAAAACTGATCAATGACACGAAAGGAACAGGAAGAGATAAATCTTTTCGCTTAATTTAGTTGGTTAACAGTCTGTTAAAAGCTCCAGTGAACTCTTCCATATGTCTGATACAAGCCTTGCAATTATTACTGAAAATACTACAGAACTGTATCCTAATTAATAGCTCCTTCTGAGTAATGTCACTCTAAAGAGTTTAGGACACACAAATTAGATAACGGCTGTTACCAATTGTTCAGGGGCTGTGGCTGCCGCTTAGCAAAGCAGTGCTACACAGAACTGTGCCTCTTTTCATACATTTCTTTCTGAATTCGTGTGCTAATTCAGTTCTACATCTGCACCAAATACTGAGTAACCTCCTGAAAACCTCCCAACATTTTTTTTCCTCCATTACAAGGGTTGCTTCTTAATTCCAAATGTCACAGATTATAGGCAAATTACTGCAAACTCTAAATTCAATTAGCTAGGTAAAGGTTAGCAAAATCATGAAGAAGCGTTCTTGATTATTCAGATTCTTCCATGAATAATAAAGATGAGAAGATATGGCATGAACATTTTTTGGGGGGGGTACATTATTACTGTCACTTCTAAATAAAGCATAGGAGTGAATTATTCCAATCAACTCCCCAAAGGTACACAAAACATACGGCAGCTCTGTAACTTACACAGACCATAATGCTGTGGGAGTTAATGAAACATTAAACCTCTTGACACATGGTGTGAGGGAAAATGTGTTAGAAGAGATAGCTGCAAGACATCCAGGACCATATTGCAGTGGAAGATTTATATTCCCATGAAAGCAGGCAATCTAATACATTAAAGTCTATATTTAAATCTGACATAGTATTGCAAAGCAGCAGCGGTGGAAAACATCACTTATTTTCATTAAAAGGTTTCTCCGATTGTAAGCAATGAAAGTAAAAGGTTTGCACCTCGGCAGTAAGTAACCTACTGGCAACGTCACAGGAATATTTGGTGGCCTCATTGGGATCGCTTTAAAACCTGTGAAGGTCAAGGGATGAACAACAGAGGTGAGGCCATAACCTCCAGCCCAGAGCCAACCCAGCTGGGGCCTGCCTGCCATCAGCACCAAGATTCAGTCATTTCTTATCACCTTGCAGAGAACTGGATGTACGGTCTTACTATAAATGAAACAATCACTAATAAGATCAAAATTGTTACAGGCCAGTGAGTCACAGATCCGAAGATGGAAATTACTGCGGCTAAAGACCGCTGGTGACTTTTAGAAGATGTCATCTCAGCCACAGAAAATGTCAAAAAGCCGACGGCTCTGAGGAACTCACGGCCCCTCTCGATGATATATACAGCAAGATTACTGGACTATAAACACGACCTGCAAATATCACTCCATCGGGCTAGCTCTGTCGAGATGAAACTTCTGCTAATATGGAAACGGTGAATCCCATCTGCTCCCACCAGCAGGCTGCACTCAGTGTGAGAGGTGAAAAGCATCGTGAGAGGTGAAAAGCATCGTGGCCGCAGCGCGTCAGCACAAGGATACCGACAGAAAGCAATGGCTGACTTCAGCTGTAAGCTAATCTCGTCAGATCCGAAGCTGAACTGCTTCCCAGTTAATGCACTCACAACATCAATTTGGAGAGACAAGCTACAAAGCACTGATAACTGTTTAATAGACACTTGTATAAGAAATAAAAAGGCAGCTACATCACTTTCCATCTCCCTGGTGACGTGGCAACAACACTGCACTGGTTTCACCAGTCAAGACACGTCCATAGAATGGTACCACTTGCACCAATTCTGGCTCTCAGGGCACCCAACAACTGCAACACCAGCTACATCAAAGACTCCATGCCCTGACTACCATTTCTCCAACTGCAGTAAATCAGGCATCACAACTGCACGCATACAGTATTCCTCAATTCCCTGGCTGCACAGCATTAACTGCCAAAATACTGCAGTAATTATAACTGAAGTCAAATAATGTGCTGATCATACAGGAATTTAAAAGCACTGTGTTGTTTGCAGAAACATCAGGTTTCGGCTGCTCTCATTTCCTACTCCACCCTCAAGTGGCACATGGGCTCCCTCTCAGACACAGACATTATGGAGAGAGATCACAGCAAATCCAAGGATTCTTTTGGACACTCGGAGAAACCACTTTAGAATTAAAACTCACATCACTGTGGCCCCCCACGGCTGTACGAAACAGAACCCAGAAACATACATAAAGGATTGAGCAAGAGGCTCTGCTCTCAATTTTCCTGCTTTTCTGAACTGCAAAGGTCTAAGAATCTCTTGGAAATGTATTTGCCTAACAAAATGTCCAACAAAAACAGCTTTGGAAGTAAAGGTGGTGAGAGAGCAGCATTGAGTACAAAATCAGCTACAGTTTTAAAAATTATACGAGTCCATTACACTTCTAAATTCCAAGACTTCACAGATACCAGAGTCAGCAGTTGCATGACTAACCTAATCAGCAGTGCTCTTGCATACTGGCTCCCTCCCCCCCTCTCTCTAGCCCATGACAGTGGCTCAAGAATCCTAACTTTAATTGGAAACTGTCATTTATCTTCCCCGGCCTGGCCAAGGCACCCAGCAGAGCTTTGGATGTTGGTTGCTTTAAAATTTATCATTACATTAAAATAAAGTAAAAAGGTATGATGAAAGAGAGAAAGTTCTGCATCTCTCAATTCCGTTTCTTCAACTTTAGAGATCAGTGAGGCCAGAAGAGCTCGGTTTCTGTTCTCTCTGGTAGGGAGGATCCCACTGTGCATTTGCTGAGAGTTGGTGCAGCACTGCAAAGTCATCAAAGAGACTAAAGCAGCCAATGAGAGCAGAGCTCTGGATAATCTGTGTCCAAAAACTTATGATTAATATGCCAAAGGGGTTCTTAGAGGTGATATCTTACAAAGAGGTTGAGCAGAGAGGACAAAGGGTT
This sequence comes from Callipepla californica brunnescens, assembly GCA_023055505.1. Lineage (NCBI taxonomy): Eukaryota > Metazoa > Chordata > Aves > Galliformes > Odontophoridae > Callipepla > Callipepla californica. Next base: position 5,533,041 of record JALIRH010000028.1, on the reverse strand, counting down.
GTGATTACGTATTGTTCACAATCACTAAGTGAACCAGCAATACAGAATAGGCTGTGATTAGCAGGTGGGTTCTGGGTCATTACCATGCATGGCTTCACTCGTCACTGTTCTCTTTCCTGGTTACACACCTGTATCAGAAGTGGGGTGTCCAGAGGAAAATTACCATCAGATTTCTGTATGATTTTCCATCACTACTAGGTCCCTTCATGACAGAAGGTGCATGCACACACTGCAGTTTGGTTTACAGAAGTAAAACTTCCCCGTGGCCTTTCACAGACCTTACTTTCTCTGTAAGTATATTCATTTATACTTTGTTATACTCTTTGCTGGTACCCCAGCCAACAGTGATGCAGCTCCTTAGCTCTGAGCTTCCCAAATAACCCATGTCTCAGACTATGCTTGCACCTACCTTATTTAATTATCAGGTCCCTAACATATTAAACATTCCATCACTAGTGCATTCAGTATGCAACAGTACATACAGTACTCATGCTTCCTTTGCCATCGGCTCTTTTTATTTTAAATATTCTCGAGAAAATTTCATTAATGACCAATATATTATTCAAGAAATGAAATAGCTTTCTCCACCATTAGGAAGTACCAGTCCAGTTCTTGCTGCTTAGCATAATTCTTTTGGAGATCTTAACAGACTATACTGCAAGCAATACAAAAGACAAGAAATGGAATGTATCTCTAAAAGAAACCTCTTTGTCCACTAATCTGGGCACAATAATAAACAATGCACTGATGGAGTCAGCAACTGATTCAAAAACTTGTCATCAGTCCTTGATCTTTCCTTTAGGCTAGAATCAAAATAGAGGGGGGAAAAATGCAACTATATCTATATTTTGAGACTTTGAATTCTGACTTCACGTTTCAGGTACCAACAATACTTCTCAATTTATGGCAAAAAATAAAATAAGGGGAATAGATTATATATTTAACAAATGGCAGATATTTTTATAAAATCCTTTTTCTCTTGCTTTAAAGTATTTTTCTTTTTGTTCTAGACACATCTTTGCTCCTACCCCCTTTTTGTTTCTTATCCTCAATGTCCTTTTCTCTTTTCAGCTCGCTAGCTATGTTTCATCTTTCCCCTTACCTATTAGAAGGGCACAAATTCTCCTTTGTACTGCTCTTCAGAAGCAGAGATACTCTCCCACTCACGGAAGTATCCTACCTTAATGACCACAAAACTCTACAGCTGTATGGTAGGCAGATAAATTATTTTATGCACTTTTCAAGCTCATCAGTGCACAATTCTATGTATACTTTTAATGCCAAATCAAGAGCATCACAGTCGTAGGCTTGTAAAACATTTCAAGTGATCTAAAAACAATAACTCAATTACTAATAAACTCATCGTTAGCACATTGTTACAGACCAAAATGGTACTGGTCTGAAAGAAAAGCTTGCTACACGGATGAATTGCAACATATACAAATCCACAAGCATGAAGCCAAAGGGAAAACCATCATTAATTTCAATTCAAAGTACTTACCTTCAAATGATCCCAGCTATGTGAAACTCACCTCTAACTCTCTGACTATCCCGATGACTGCCTGTTCAGACTGTGCAGCATATTTTTCCTTGATCAAGCCCTCGTTTTTCAGCTCCAGTTCTTGATTGTCTCTTAGAAGGTTCTTGTACTTATTCAGCAGCTCTTGCAATTCCGCTTCCTTTTCTTTAATTGCTTCATCAGATTTCTAACAAAGGAAAACAGTGATAAGTTTTGGCAAAACTCACTCTGGTTTTATACTATAAAACATATGCAGAAACAGAACTCAGGAAATAACCAAGGATGATCCATCATGTTCTTTATAGACTTTACAGAAGAGAAGCTCAACACAGTAAAACAAATGAAGGAAAAAAAAAAAATTAGAAAAAAAAGGATGAAACAGAAGCTTTGACCAAACATTCAACCATTTAAATACTAAAAAAATAATAATAATAAAAATAGAAAAAAGAAAAACTGATGACTAAATCTGAAAACTTAGCAGTATTTAGGCATGCACTTTGGTCTCCAGGTGCAGAGCAACCTCAATTACTCGTCTTTGCAGTGCTGGTTGAATACCACCAGTACTGTTCAGGATCCAGCTATAAAAGCTTTGAGCAAAGCTTCTTTAAACATTCAGGCAGCTACTTTCTCACATACCTTGTTTGGAGTTGGCTCTTTGTCCAGAAAAAAAAAAAACCAAAAACAAGAACAAAAAACAAAGAGAAAGAGAGAGAGAGAGAAAATATTTCACTGTCTATACCTACTCCTCCACTTCCAGTTTCTCAAGTCTCTGCACAAATTGTAACTCATAGGCACTGCAGAGCTTTTAAGTATCGTATCACATCAGTGAAAATTCTGCATAAATATTAGAGAAGCTTTTCCGGAGGGGCTGTCCAAGTATCCAATAAACCCCAGTAAGAAATCTATTTAATGGCACAGATCCCTATAATTGTATGCCCGTTCTACAGATAAAGTACTATAAGAAGTGAAGGATTATCATCAAAATCAACAGCAATTCCAAATACAAACAGGACTCTGTAATCATTCCTCATTCAAAATCAAATGATAACTCCACATTTTTCATTTCAACTCGGGTCTACCTACCTGAAGCAATAGATCTTTTTGATTGACATTGTCTGTTAGCTGCTTGATAACTAGTTCTTGGCTCTGCAACTTCTGATTGCTTTCGCTCAAAAGAATATTGTAATGATGTTCAACAGCTTTTTCTTTCTCAGCCATTTCACCGTGTAATTTCTCTAGTTGATTTCTGAGGTCCTACAAAAAATGAAACTGAATATTTAGCAAATCGATTTTAATAAAAGTTGAAGATTGACAAACCACATTAATAGCTTAACTTTTTATTACTTCAGGTTCCACCTATCTCTGTGTGTTCTGGGGAATGCACTGAAGTCGGTATCCTTCTCTTAGTATCTGCAAATGTAGTTCAAAAAAACTTCTACACAAGGTGCCAGCATTTCTAAAAACCTAGATTGTTCTAGTTTAAATGCTTTTCAAACTGGACTCCAAGGCTGTTAGGAATACCATACATGTGTATGTTGCCACTGCCACAACAAATACTTCTGGGTCAACTTATTCTTTTGACAGAAATAGAAAAAAAAAATAGTTACGGGTGATTCAGATTATCATTTGTTCTTCTCCTTTCCCCATGGCTCTGAAGTTAGTTGTGTCACTTCCATGCTGACTTTATGCTACCTAAACTTCTCCTCAGACACAGAGAACGGGGTACCAGAGCCTACATCTTAAAATTAATTTGTTTTCTTTTTATTCCCAAAGGCAGCCCATTTGCAGAGTATCATAAGCCCTTTAAATAGATTGCACATATGGTAGTCACCTATAAACTTCACTTTTACCTTCACTGGGATTTAAAATTCAATAGTTCTCTTATCCCAGGTACAGGGAAATAGTACTGGTGACACTTTAATTGCATTGTCTTTACAAACTGCTTTATGCCCCTTTTTTTTTTTTTTAACTTAATTACCCTGCTTCGTGCAGGTTCACATCACATCACTGGCATCACTTTACTACTTCCCTGCTTTATGTCTGTTTTGCACATGAAATACAAATTGCCATTTGCAACTCGTTTTGGTTTACTTGCTTAATTTCAGCTTCATTATCAGGAATCAGCTAAGACGTTCCTAATAGCTCCCCAAAACCCTCATCAAATGTTGTTCAGTTTCAAAGACTGGGTAAACTTACACGCTTAGTTCTGCAAACTAATAATTTTTTCATGACCAAAACAGCTACTTGTTTGAGTAAGAAAACTGAGAATTACAGCATCAACTCCAAATTTTGTAAATATTGACTAACTCAAATATGTTTCCATTCCATCTTTACTAACTAATAAACTGTAGTGAAGAGTGGAAGTGGTATAAGGTCTGACAACTGCAGAGCCTTTAAGCTATGGAACTCTTCAAGTGGGTCACATCACCTACACCGCTGGCGTTGGAAGCAAAGGGCTAACAGTAACATTATGATTTTTGTGATGCACTGCACAGCTGACTCCTTTCTATTTTTATGTCATTTTTTGAGCTATTATATTGGTACTCAGTAAGCAAACATCAAAGGAACACTTGTGATTTGGTCTGGAACTTCAAGCAATTATTACTCTGTGGTTTCTCTTTATGAAGACCATAAATAGATTTATAGAAAACAGATGTGTATAGATGGAAAACATGCTGTTGGCAATAATAGTGCTACACTTCCTAGAACCTAGCCTCAGACTTTTCAGTGTGCAACACTCATCAGGCACAGAAGTTATGTTTCTGCCTTTAAAGCAGCACACAGGTTTAGAGAAAGAGCTGCACTGGCAACACACATTACTGCAGAAAATGGAAAGGCCTGTGAGAGTTCGCCTCCAGTATTTCTGTCTCCAATATTCCCTTAAACCCTTCTCCAAACAAGTTAAGGGTTGAGATTGAAAGTTATTTGCTTTGCATGAGATGGAATCCTGTAACACACAAAACTATTCATCACTAGAGCAGGTTGCTTGAACTCATTGACCACTCAAATTGTCTGGAAGAAAATCTATTGGTTTCTATGCATTGAGTTGCAAGGATAATATAGTACCTACGTTCTCAGAGCACAAACTTTGCTATTCCTTCTGCCAACCTTTTTCCCAAGAGACTTTCCTATGATTAATGATAGTTGAACTAAGAAAAATGAATGTGAAACACAATAACGTCAAAGACTGGAACAGATGCCTCCCCCTCATCAGATGGGAAACAGGCTGGTGGATAATTAAGTCATGAAACTACAAAACCTCCCTCTCAGCCTGAGCTACACATAGGAAGTCTCCATAATAAATTCTACTTAATGAGTTATGCACTTCCCAAACAAGTGAACAAATACTAGCAACTAGTAAGCGTAGTCTAATTGTCTACATATAGGCCTGGAGAGACAAGGGTTAAAGTGCTTGAATGATGTGAGGTCGAACAAAGGCTCTGATCAAGAAAAACTAGAAGTTATGTATGTAATAACATGGTGGATGCAAGTAGGACACAATGATGTTTATTCCTCATCTGCTGTATGTAAGAATAGATGCAGAAATGAAGCAGAACTACTGATTAATAGCAGCTTCTGGAAAGCTCTGAACTAAAACAGTTGACAGAAGGAAAAGCTGGAGCACCCAGCCCATGGTACCAGGGACTCACGCTATGGGCCATCCAGTGTGCAAGATCAGCTCACACGCAGCAGTTCTAACTCAGCTTAAGCATCTTCCATCACAGGACAGTAATGCGCAAATCACCTCCAGCAAAACTGGCTTACAACAGGGGAGAACAACTTCCTCCAGAGGTTTGCTTCCCCCTACCCCCCACCCTCTTTTTTGTTTTAAATAGATATACGATAAAAAGTTGCTATTACCCCAACAACTGTATACAAAAAGTCACAAAACCTTCCCTGTGTGTGAGGAAGAGGTAGGACAGCTTAGAATAAATCCAGAAAGAATGTTCCTAACAGAGCAGAAACACTGATAAATAGGTAACTCGGGGCATAAACAGAATAGGATTTTTAGGGTCGTCTCACAGGAGGTTTGCATCAGATCACTGAAGTGGTTTCCTATTTGTCAAAAGGCAAAAATATCACAGCATATTTTTTCACTCCCACATATCTACTACTTAATGGGCAACATTTCTCAGGCAGTCTTGCTCTATCCAAACGTACTAGCAACTCTGAAATTGAAGCGGCTGTTCTGCACGGAGCAGGAAATAGGTTAGGGATATAATTTTTATAAGACTGCTCATCTTTTGACAGGAATGCTTTTCCCCAAGGAACTAGTCATTTACATGAAAAACTTGGACATAATGGAGTCAAATAGATTTCTGTAATACCAGTAACTTCGAATCCCCTGGCAAATCCCTACTCAGTCCTATTTTTTGTGCCTTTCCCATACAGATTTATATTTGAGCTCTCCTTAAAGATGAAAAAAGATTCTGAATAGAGGAGACAGTTAAAGACAAAATACTTAAATCAATAAAATATGTTCTTTGTGGCTGTTTTACTGATGGGAGCTATCTGTTCTTTTTCCCCTTAACCTCAACACCCAGAAGAAATTTCAAAGCACAGAAAAGATAAAGACTGTGTGACAGGAGCCTAACCACAGCTGACAATCAACCACAACTGTAAGTTAAATAAATACAGCAGACTGGAGGGGAAAGAGATCTTATTTCTCTGTAGGTAAAGAGATCCCTCTACTGGTTTTAAGTGATATTGCAGGGGCAGCAACTCCCAACACTATCCCCAGTGCTATATTTAATATATTATATTAATAAAATTATATATATATATATTGAATATATATTATATATATTCAATATAGCACAGGAATTGCTTATCAAAGTCTTTATTTAATAATTAGGGCAAAATATAAACTGGAGTAGTACAAGCTCATCTGATCTTCTATGTTATTTAATGTAGAAAGAGGCTAATCCTTAACTGGAAACTACCAGCCTTTGAAACCAGGCAAGAGTCCACCCATCATGCAGGTGCTGCCCTAAGGGAAGAAAAATCTGCACGGCAGGAGAGGCACCTAATCACTCACTTTGTTGCATGACCTGTGTATGCTGGAAGAAGTGTAGAAGTCTAGACAAGCTCTCAAAAAGAGAGTATGTATCAAGATTAAGGAACAGATACACCTTTTTTTTCTTTGTATATAGCAAACTGTGGTTTTGGGATTTTTACAAGCAAAAATTGCTATTAGTTATACAGCCTCTACAGTGACCAAGCTATGAAGCAAAAAGCAAGCTGAAGTTTGGCTTCAGGTTGCAACAACTGGCTTTTTCCTCTTGCACTGCATTAGAACTTAAAAGGTAATTGAAGATAACGTAGACACATAACATGGTAAATACAGCAGAAATAACATATACATTGTATGTTGGGCGTTTGGGCATGTTCAGACTGCCATCAGAAAACTGAAGCAAACAGCTACCATTCACTGCTTATAAAGGCCAAGCATTTTAGCTATGACTTCAGCAAGGTTATCAATGTAAGATTTAAAAGATATTTTTGGCACAGAATAAGTGCCAGAATTTTCCTTGGTCTTCTTGGCCAGTCTTGAACACTGAGCAAATGCATTTGCCTTTCCAACAAACCACTTCAGTTACAAATTTAGATTAGTTAGAAAAGGACATGCTAGTAACAAACAAACACAGTATTTCTAAACTTATTGAAATGAAGAAAAAAAGTGATAATAACATTAATGGTTTTGTCACTTCTGCTCTTCTGCAGCTGTGCTTCATCCAGCTCCTTCTCCATTTTCTCTCTTTCTAAATTCAGATCGTTTAGCTCTTGATCAGTCCTTTTAATCCTCCTTTGCAGTTTACGATTCTCAGCATCCTTTGTGAGGTTTTCTGAACGCAGCTCTGCTAAGAGGGTCTCTTTTTCCATCAGGAGAGCTTGATAATCCTCAGCGCCCTGAAACATAAAGCAGCAAAGTCTACACAGGTACTTCGTAAAACCTGCAAGTTTTACTGCTGTTGCTTTCCCCGCATGTGCTCTTTCTACCACTTCAAATTTCTGTCACCAAAATCCAGGGAAACGAGTTACCAAATAACATGCCAACAGTATACTAAAGATTTTCTCGAGTATCCAGGGTAACAAAGCTTTCAATGACAACTAACATAAGACAAAGTCTTAAGTATGTAAGAATTAGATGAAGGTTAACTTGCAAAGGAGTCCACAGCACAAATGAGACCATATTATTATTGGTTCCCAAAGCTCTCACTAAATAAGAATTCTGTTTTGGGGTCAGTTTGAATACAGACTAGGTTGAGTAGTTACCAAATCATACTCGTGTGAGGTACATAAGATAGCATGATTTCTTCCCTGTCACATCGTTACATCTGCCCTCCTGGAAGTTCACAACACAAGTGGCAGGAGAGGTGGGCTATGCATTATGATCTACTCACAGAGAACTGCCTTCAACTCAAGTTTGTAGCTAAGGAGCAGAGTAATGAGGAGGAAGGTCTGCTCTGTCACACACCATGCAATATGGGTTCTGTGGGCAGGAAGGATTAGTTGCACATTTTTTAAATCTAGAACTCAAAAATAATCAAGCTCAAAAATAGAAAGGTTAAATTAGACTAATATTTCATAAAGCAGTAATTTGGTGGTACTAAACAGCATACAAACTATAGTTTCACAAAGAGGACAAAGTGACTTGGAGACAAGACAGGATATATCTGTCTCAATACAGTACGCTTAAATTTAGGTTTATATGAAATAAACCTCTTTTGAAAAAAATGGAGGTGCTCTATGAGAACAGTACTATTTCAATTAGATTTTGAAATCATAAGTCAATACAGTCACAAAGCTTTAGCTGAATACTGCAAACATATCAACCACTTCCATTTCTGCTGATTTGAGAGCAAATGGATGAACAACCATCATAATGGAAGTTGGTACTAATTACTAAAAGTTGCAAGTCTACATTTTAGTAGGCTTCAGTTTAAGATCAGCTGGCATAAGTTATGTGTTCTGTTTTAAAACAGAATTTACTTTCTCCTGTTTTATGCCCTCCATATTACACATAACTTATCACAAATTCTTCTCTCCTTTGCACACACAAAAGCATTAGCAATGACTGTTTTTTAAGCTAGTGGCTTCATATTGGTTATATGAAGAACCATAAATACAAACAAGTATCTCAGATCCATTTTAATGTGGAAAGGTGAGCTGTTACCACACCTTTTAAAGAACCAAAGCACTCAATTAAGAGAACTCAGTATCACCTCAACTCTGTGAGTAATTGTACCTTCGTCTTCAATGCATTTTGCTTCTATGTTTTCCCTACTTAGTTCTCAGTTGTTATAGAAGAAAAATTAAAGCTAAGAAATTCGATATTTTAAGAGCCAATCACTTAAACAATTACTTTGGGCAAAATTTAATTCATAAGTAAAATTGAACACTCCAAAAAACAAAACAAAAAGCCTTTGAAAATAAAGGATTGGAAAGTAGTTCAAACACACAAAGTAATATATGTCATGTGGAAATACAGAGAAGGGGAAAGCCACATTAACTGCTTGCTTACCTTGAATTTCTGGATGTGTGCTTTATGAGTTGCCTCTCTTGCCTTAGCCAACGAAGCACTGAGGTCTTCAATTTCAGAAGAGAGTTCTTCATTCTTTAAGTAAAGTAAAGTGAACACTACATACAAAGTTATTTCCGAGGCATGGCCACTCAGTAATAGCTATCCCACCACCTCATTATCCATCCAGCCAACTACGCAAAAAGAAGATTTTTAAGAACAAAAACATCAAATGCATCATAATAAATCTCACATAAAGAAGCTCTCACCTCACACGGTACTCACTAGACTGCCCATCGCTCAAGTTAAACACTTCCCTCTCTTCCATAAAATTCGAATTTCATCTGGCATTGACCTACTGTTTCACCTTCCTTTATGACAGCTCTACTTACTCAACAACAACAAAAATACTTCTCATACCTTTTAAGTGGTGCTCAGAGCTGATAAACAGCAGTGTGTAAATGAAAACATTTTTCCTCTAAGTTCTTAAGGGAGAAAGCATCAGTTAAGTATCTTTTTTTCTCCCCCCTTCAGCTGAAGGCCCAAAGCTCTAGATAACAAACAGAACTGCTTACATGCGTGACAGGAGCAATTTAGAATCTACTAGAAGCTTACTGAACAGTCACAGGGAGATGAAACAATCCTTGACACAGGCACATCATGCACACACACCCAGCAATGGATCTACAAAACCAGCAAGATCATAGCCATCATACCTCTTTCTCCTTTGCTTTCAGTGCAACAGTTAGACCTTGAATGGTTTTATCCCTTTTCAAGCCATTCTTCTTTTCAACAGCAAGCTCATTTTCTCTCTCTTGCAACTCTTCCTCCAGAGACTAAATTAGATTATGAGCAAGTTGCATTAGCTTCTTACTACGAGATACTGTAGCTGCTGATTATTAAGTAGTCTCCAAGTTCTTATATCTTATTATTCAAATTACTAATATTAAATACATCCCAAATGCAAGCCATCATCTTAAAGATAAGTCTGGAATATAGTAAAAGAAACCTAATCATGTGCTGGCCACGAGTACGAGCCATACCAGCTTTAATATCTGATGAGCATGCCTTTCAGCTCCACTGAAAATTCCTTCAAAAACAAGGGGATCCCTCCTGCCATCTAATAAAAGAATTAACTAAAGGAGTTGCTTTACTACTTTTCTAGCCCATTCTGTTTATGAATGTATAACAGAAGATTTCCCAACACGTACTGCATGTAGCCAAAAACACAGAGAGACAACTCAGACTTACCTGGATTTTTTTTTCAAAGGAATTTCTCTCATTTTTAAGCTCCATCCTAATAGCCTATAAGAACAAAATGGGTAAAATGATTCTAAACAAAAGAAGCAACACAAAAGAAAAGGGATGAATCTTTCTCAGAAGAAAAACGGCCTCCATAATTTCTTTTCTCTTTCAGGTTTCCTAGCGTGAACAACAAATGGAAAAGCAAACAAGCAAGAAGAGCAAGCCTTCAGACTCATTCCTGCCTTTAAGCTGTCAAGGTATAAACAGATAACTCTTAAAGAGACAACAGAAATACAGTGATGACTCTCGGAACTTTTTGTAAGCTAACAGCAACGCTTTCACTTCATTTCATGAGAATTTTTTAACACTTATCTCCTTTATTAAAGCTTTTTCTCCAGGTAAGAGTAGAGAAACTGCTTCCTAAAACAAACTCTCAGGTCACACTCTTAAGTTATGTCATCTAATAGAGGGGATGTAATAACATTCAGCTTTTCTTTAAATACATTTTGTAATTGCATTATAGCAGTATATCTATGAAAAAACAAGTATAAAGTAGTGAATTATCTTTCTTTGAAGGAATGATAAGCATGGCAGGTAATGATGAATACTGGCTGTCAAGAGACAGTATAAACAACGAATGTTTAGGGAATGGAAAAGGGCAAAAGTAGAGAAGGATTTTTTTTAAGTCACTCACATACCACCCTGCACCAAACCTTGAGAATCCCAGACCACACGAGATTTACAACACCTAACAGTTTCCTCACCTCTATCTCACTGTCTTTTTCATGCCTTAAAGCAATGGTAAGTTCTTCAATTTTTTCTGCTGATAAGTTCCCATCGCCAGGTCCGCTCTGAGAGTTTTCCTCTTCGAGATGTTGAATTACAGCCTCTTTACTTTTCAAAGACAGGTTCAGTTGCTCTATAAGTCTAAAATTATAAGATTTTTCATATTAATCTTGCATGATCTACCAGAGACTCCCAAGTCGTTGCAGTAAATCTTGCAGACAGCTTTCCTAGCTGAAGACCCCAGACAACACTTGTAAGATTTGAGGAAGCTTCTCCTTCTAGCCTCCAGAGAAGCTAGAAAAGCTGCCACACACTTAAACCAAGTGACAAACAGGTCTGAGCTATCTGCAAAGCACTCATTTTTCTTTTCCTCCAGAACCATTTTAAACATAAATGCTTAAAGCTTCAACATTTTGTTTACATTACCCTATGTGCAAAAGCTTATTGCTGCATTCCACTTCCTAGCACATATCCTTAGGTACCATCACTTGTACACATGTGGCTAAAGTTGATTCTAATTTCACACAACCCCCCCAAAATCAGGTCATGGCTTCCTTCAATGGTCAGAAACATATCTCAGCACCTCCAGTCTTTCAACCACCTAAAATCAACACTTCTGTTTTTTGACAGACATAAGGGTTATACCTGAAAACCTTCTGACATACAAAGCCAGTTGTGATTTCCTTGCAACCCAGATGGTGAAAGGATCTTTTTAATACAGCATGAATTCCCCATGTTCTCCTCTCAGACAAGTTTAAAGTGCTGCACATCAGTACTTTGTTCACTTCAAGGAGTCAAGTACCTTCGTGCATTAGCACTTTTTTCCTGGTCCTGCAAATACTTTGACAGATCTGTCTGCTTAGAGTTACAGGAGGATCCTGCCAACACAGGATCACCAGAAGAGATCCTTACTTCGCACAGCCTTCATTTCAGTGATTCAGTTCTGACAATTTCTTCCCACTCTTGAGCCACTGTTTTCACACAAGCCCTAGAGCTGGCAACTGAAGTACATCAGAAAGAAACTGCTTTTGCAACACACTCCAGCTCAAATCACTCTCTGTGTTCGCAGAGAGGTCTAAGAGATTGAAAGAGGACAGTTAAGACAAAGAGGAAGAGAACGAGATGGCCTAAGTGATGCTGCAGTGATTATAACCTGGCAATTAACATACAGTAAGAATGACTTCATCAAATTATGATACTGCAGGAGTTCAGAACTGCAGTTTTCAATCTCTGAGTTTGTATAAATGCAGTCTGAAAACACTACAAACTTGCTTTGGTCCTACTGTATTATAAAACTGATAAATGAAAGCATCAGGCCAACTTAACTTTCCATTTCCGATTATGCAGTGACTCAGAACAGTTAACTTCAGGGTTCAGTCAAAAAAGAGCAGGAAACAATACTCCAAAACATTACAAATTATAACAATCTTCTCATTTCCACCCCAGGTTTACACACCCAAACTGCCAAAGCTTTACCAGACGTATTTTACCCTATACATATTTAAAAAAAACAAATAACAAAATCAGTCCCCCAGTCCTTGAGATCTGACTGCACACATCTCACTGCCTGAAGAACAACTCAGGCACCTTTCCAGCTACCTGCCAACAAAGCAGGACTAATGCTATGCAAAGCATTATCAAAGCCAAGAAGCTCAAACATTTTTCTTTTTCCATTAGATTCACAGGCCTCAACAGATACACCACCAAGACTGAAGAGCATGTAAACACCATAAAAGCAGCAAGTGAACACAGATGTAAAGTGATTCTCTACTCAAGCAATGGCTTAAAAGCAGGAAGTAGAAGGTGAGACAGAGTTACAAGAAAGCTCTGAAGCATGACACCTTCACATCACATGCACACTGATTCTTTTACACTTTCAGACATCTTTTGATTTTGTTATCATGCAACACAGAGTGGTTGCTGTACTCTATCATGTATTTCAGGGAAGGATCAAACCATTGTAGTCCACGACCATGCTGATTCTTCACACTTCAACTGTAAAAGAATTTCCTACTGGTTACAAATGCCACCAGCGAGAGTTCTGACCTGTCCTTCTCAGCTCCTGCAATCATATCCAGATCCTTTCCAGGAGCATTTGTAACTGAAGAAAGTTTCTGCTCCGCAACAATTCTCAACACTTTCTCCTTCTCTATCATTGCACTGGCTTTCTCCACCTCTTCTTGGGCAGCTTTAAGATTCTGTAGTTAAAATAAGAATTAAAAAAAAAAAAAGACCATCTTGATGTCTACAAGAACAAAATGCTCACAGACGTTTTTCATATACTGAGAGTCTTTACCAAACACACGCTAATTATTTCAAGCACTTCGCAAACTCTTCTTGAAAATACAGACATGAAAAGTTCAGATTAATCAATTTTCTGGTGCATAAAGATGGGAAGCCCATTTCCAAGTGGCAAATCAAACTCCCTATCCAACAGAAGTGTCCCTGTGCTACAACTTTAGATTTAGCCACGATAATTTCCTTTAAAATAACTTGACTCTACCCCACTATCCTCCCACCATCATAAGAAACAGAAATTAGAGAGATTAAAGGGGGGTTTATTCAATCAGGGATGAAAAAAATATCAATATTCACAGTCTCACTGTAGCTAACTGGAACTCCAAGATCACTGATAAAACATGATCCATGATTCCCTTGAATAGCAACAGAAATAGAAGGAACACCCAGATGTTCCAGCCAACTTCTAGTAACCCAGCTCACTGGGCTGGGGAACAAAAAGCCATCAACAAAATAAACAGAAACACACAACAGCAACCTGCCATGCACTACATAACACCTGTTTCAGATCTTCCCCTTCCTGTGGTAAGCTTCCCTGCTGTGCTCACTGAGTTTTGCTTTCTATGATCTGTCAGCCTCCCTGTAGCCTAACAAGTAATCCCCTCCCCTCCAAAGATGATCTCCTGAGAAATGGGCTGTGAAGAAAAAGCCCTTCTCCGCTAGAATTCACTACTCCTCTCTCCTCCCCGTCAGCATTTGTCTTTCAATCAAGAACTCCAAAGGAAATTTGTACCTGGATCCGTGTAACTATACAGCACTGCATGAACAAGTGACCAGTACTGCTCTGCACTATTTACATTCATAAACATAAGAAAACTCATGTCAGATGCCATCACTACCTTCAGGCTACAGAAAATACTACAACACCATAAGAAATAATACCTGCTACTCTCCGTGTCGGATTTAGGAAGCGTCAGTCTGATGGATTGTTTTGTTTTACAGTAAGTCATTTGGGACCTTTTCTACCTTGGCAACAGCACAAGGAACGCTCTGAGAAACCCCAGTTCTACTAAAGAAAAGGTCATGGTGAATCTCCACACCTCAGATCTGAAGGAGCTCACTGCTTTAGGAATACTGCTAAATCAGCCTCATAGAAAGCAGCATTATGAGACTGCTACCAATACCTTCTATGACCAATTCATTCTTTTAGGGACAGAAAAGCAAACACTGGAGCTTAAACTCGTCATATTTATTTACTTATAAAAGAGCACCAGATCTCTATTCTCTCACAAAATATGGTTATATAATCCCTTACCTAAGTATATGATCAGTGATGCAAAAAAATTAATACAGGACTTAAACATTTCCAGCACAGGCCATTCAATATCTAATTTATTCTTTCCTTTCCAAGGAAAAGAAGTCTCCTTGCTTCTGAGGAAGCACATTATTCACACAATTATTTTCCTCGTGTTGCCTGTACACTACAAAATGAAAAAACACAAAGCAATTCCCCCATTAAGGTATCAGCAATGGCTCAAAAATAAATATGGGAATAAACCGTGTCAACCACGTGGTAGGAGCTCTGACATAATGGCTTCAGCTATTTATGAAGCTGAGACCTTACCAGAAAAGCATCCAAAATGCAGCCCCTCTTCCTCTAATCAGAGATTGCAGCTCTAGAAACAAAGCTGCCTCGGTGGAACTCAAGACCTAAAGGTGTGTACTGAACACACACAAATAGCACCCAGAGGAAGGAATTTCCTGTAGAACTGCTATCCATCCTATTCAGTGCTTTAAGAGTAGCTAACAGTATTTTCACTGTTTATTTTGGTTTTCTCCTCTCTTCTCTTCTCCTCCTGGATCTGCACTAGCTATTTCACCATGAAAAGTGATGCAGTTTTGAAAATACAGGCCCATCAGAGTATCAAACCTCAGACAATAGTTCTAAGTACAGCTTTCTAACTATTCATTCAGTTTCAGGTACTCACCTCCTCCAGAAGGTTTATTCTGCCAGTCAAGATTCCTTCCATTTCTTGGAATTTCTTTTGTGCCTCCTCTTTCACACGTTGCATTTCAGCATTACCACCCTGGGCCAGGCTTTCAACTGCCTTTCTGAAAGGCCATAATATATCATCAAAATCCCATTGCGTATCAAAGTAGAAAACATTTTAAGTTCAAGCAGCTGATAGATTACGGAGAAGTTTCTTCTACTTTATCTGTATCTGCTTGTCACTGTAAGACGAAATACAAACATCTACACAGAGCATAACAATTTTGGTGGTATAGTCTCTGCTTGATGTACAGTAATGAGAGCTCCACACAATCCTTGCCACAATGAATAAACGTGCAATGAAAAATAGTGACTATTTATTTCCTATTTTTCAAGCTTCCAAGAACAGTATCAAGCCTTCAGTAGAGCTCTATTACCTACAAGCAGCAGCACTGGAATAAACTACAGATATGTAGTCACTGAGAACCTTTCCCAGTCACTTTTTTAGTGATGAATAATTCCTTACCAGCTCCTTCTTCTCTTTTTCACTAAGCAAAGGACGACCTCTTGCTTATGATTTCCTCCTGAATTCTGCATCCTATTACGAACTCATGCAAGGTCCCATTCAAAGCCCATTGAAACCTTCTGACAGCTACAAATGAAAACTGATCTGGACTACAGGATCTACTTGGAACTCTGAACTACCAAAAATGTAATTAGTGACAACTCAGTGCCACATGAGGTCAGCCACAGAGAAAATTCCTTTGCAGCTGAGGCCTGTGCAGCAGTCATGGCCAGTTTGGATTCATTTTGAAAGTGATATCTAGAAGGAAATAGCTCTACAGGGAATTATCAGCCTTAGCATAACTTGTATGATAGGAATGCTAACCCATTCTCAACTAAGGAGCCACATTTATTTAAGTTACTCAGTGACCACATCATTGTGTGTATAGGAACTAAAATGTCACACCAGCATCGCTGGGGGCAATTTCTAGAAAAAACACCACTAAAATGCTACTTTGGGCTCTTCACATTCTGAAAAAAGCATGCAAACAGAAGTAAGACCCTGGAAGTCTTAAATAACATACAGTTCTAACACACTGGTACTTACGATGCTTTGATGAGTAGTTTCTCTCTCTCCTGCAGATCACGCTTCAGACTTTCTATCTCAACTTTCAGCTCAATGTTCTAGAACACAAAAATGAAAGCATCAGCAGAGACCTCAGAGGCCACCATACGTATAAGTTAACATCACCATACAGGCTAGTTTTGCATGGAAGAGCAAATAAACTGGGATAAGATCAGCATAGCCACTTCAGCTCATAAAAGCACGTTTTACAGGGGTCAAGCATTTAGGTTCCCTCTACTCAAGCAAGTCTATGCATACTTGCGTATGTTTAACAACAGGAAGTGGTGCAAATCAGCCTGGGAGTTACCAGAACTTGGAAGCTATAAGATCACTTCTAGTGATTTTCCTTTTAAAGCCTGATTATAGCAATTATTGAGGCTTTTAATTGTTTTAAGAGCAACTTGGCACACAAGCTGACATAGTTTTCCATATGTTAGCCACTACAAGATAGGCCAGAAAAGGTGAAAAGACCAGAATAGATCAATTTAGCAATATTCAATTGAAACAGTGACCCAGCTAGGCAGCTGTGCACTTAACTAATGTGACAAGCATCAGGAGAAACTAAAGTTTCCTATTGCAGAGACCTAATGCCATTGCATTACAAAATGAATGTCTTGCAGAAAGTAAGAAGTAAACACTTGTCTCCCGCACACCTGAAATAACAAGGATGCACAGTCTCAAATGCTTCTTCAAACTGAAAAAAGAAAACCAAACCACACCTTCTCTTCCACAAACCCATACTGGAAACAAACAGATCAATTTCTGATTTAGAGGAACATAGAACAATAAAACAAGAAGCCATACTCAACCCAAACACAACTTCATCTACATGCTTAGAGCTCCACATAGACTGGAAGGTTTGCCACTTTGATTACCAGGCTGCCATGGAGCTGGTGAAATACCATTAAAGAACTGCTAGAAAGGAAGTAGATTCCTCCAGTGAACAGTCAGAGGGTAGAAGATTTCCAAGAGAGAAAGATTCAGAAGGAAAACAGTCAGCTTTCCCATTAAACAGTTCAAAGATGCATAATTTCCTTATGGTATTCTAAGCACATACGATTTTGTACATATCTTCCGTGGGACCATCAAACTTCTGCTGCATCCGCATCTCCAGGAAGTATATACGAAGCTTCAGGTTGAAGTTCTCTTTTTTCAGATCAGAGATTTGCTGTGAGAGAGAGAAAATGATTTGAAACTCATGACGTCGTTGGCTCAAAGGAAACAAATAGCGAGAACTACATCCACTTGGTTTTGCCCTCTGTGGTGAAAGACAATTACTGAGATAGAATCCAGTCAACATGGTGAGACACACGTGAACATATGTTTATTTTTAGCCCTCAAAACTCCAATGCATTGGCACTGAAACTGTAATTATAAAAGAGCATTGTTTAATAAGCACAGCATGCTGCCACAGTGTTCTCTTCCTTCTCTAAGTACTGAAACACTGTCTGACTTTATACAAAGAGAAACAAAAATATTATTTTTAGATTGAGAAAAGGATTTTTTTTCCCCCTCTATAAAGCAGTTTGAGCAAAATATAAGAAGATATGTTGGAACAGAAGTATTTCCACAGCAAAAGCATGGGATTGGAAGCATCATTCACAGGAGGAAGAGCCACAGGCACACAAGGCAGCAGAGCCAAACCAACTACCAATAAAATCTTTATCCGATCCTATAGATTTCATAGCACAATTCTTTGGAAAAAGAAATGGCTTCTCATACATGTCCTTCAGGACTTATGATTTTTGAACTAGCAGAAGCAGTAACATATTTGATGGTTTCATTAAAAAGAGTCTCCCTCTGAAATGTTTTAAGAGGCCAAGCATTAAACATTCATTCAAATAAGCCTTGTGACCCCTGTCAGATGCTCTCAGTAAAAGGAAATCTAATATGCTACAGAGCTCCTAATAAAACATTTATGTAGGCTTTTCCAGAACAGTACAGTACCACTTGTAAAAATTATTACCAATGCAATTTTTATAATACTCTGCTTGTGTAAGCCTAGGAAGACTTTTCTGTAACTCCCCTCACCACTTGCATTCACAATCTATCCCTCAGTTTAACAATCTCTGCCCAGCAAGGTGCCTTTTTATTATTCACAAGCAAGTATCACCCAAGCAACTAGAAATACAGAGGACTAGAACAACTGAGCGGCCCATTTGCACACCCTGCAGAAGCAGCCTTCAGCAGCAATGCACATAATTAACTCCTTCCCTCCTTTTTGTACCCCTACATTTCCAACCCAACGATCACAAACAGCAGCGAACAAGTTCAAATTGCATAAGCTGTGACTGCTTAAAGCACGACAGCTTCTGAGGATAACCTGAGAAACTGGAAGGAGTATTCAGATGGATGTGACCATTAAGACAGGGCAACTTTGTGCTCTGATTCATGGTCACAGAGCACAATGCTCTCAGTGCTGCTCAAAATTGAAGTCCTTATCTGGAGTAAACAAAAATTAATGGTCTCTGAAGGGAAGTGCAGAGTTGGCTTTCACATCTTACTCAGCTTTGCTCCCAAAACTTGAGCACTACTTGCAGCAAGCGAGAGGACACAGCTCTGTTTGTTTTTAAAGCCATCGGAAGATGATTCTTATCTGTGATTGTTTAATCAGAAAAAGCCCAAGCATCAAAGCCTGAAGTTGTAAGAGCTGAACTTCTGCTACGTTTCACACTCTCAGTACAGATCTGAGCTAAAAAGAAAAACGATTTCAGATCTCAGCATTCCTTAACTCTATTCTCACGTATTCCTGTGGCAACAGAATTAAACCAAAGAGCTTAAGCATACGTTTGCTTGCCTTCTGGAAAAAGTACTATACCATCAGAAATTAAGAAGCAAGATAAATGTTCTCCCTGACATTCAGTTCCTCAGAGCAAAGTTAATTTGAGCAGCCAATTAAAAGTTACAGCTTAATAAAAAGCAACGTGTAAAATACGAACAAGTTCCCATCGTAAAGGAATTTCCTTGGCAATCTTCTTGCCTTCCTTCCTCATTTACAGACCCACTCTTAATGCCTGCATACATTCTCATCTCTGTACTTAAGAACAAAAGGGGAGAAACCTCAAAGACTTGATGAAAACAGAGCGAAATGCAATACACTGCACGGAAAGCTGCACACCACAGACACCATGGCAGCAAATACCACTTCCCCAGCTCAGCTCAGCTCCTCTCCAAGTCTGCACAGAGCCACTTTTATGCAAAGCAGCATCTGTCAGCAGGGGCTGTGGTTTCACAGCACAGCAGAGTTTCTGCCAGCAGAGGCCATTTTACAAGACAGCACAATTCTGAATCTCTTCAGGAAGACAATAATAATAATAAATGAAAATAAAACCACGCACAAGAAAACAAATAAAGAACCACATACAGACAATTACTAATTTCCCTAACTTGCTAGCAGTAATTCATTCTACTCATGAGCATCTAATGTATAATAACAAGGTCCTCAATTAATGAGTTGCTTCATTCTGCCCATGTAATTGCATTTTAAGTCACTGCTGTTTTCCCTTCCTCCAGGAGGCACCATAAACAACAAGAAACCTACACCTTCAGGATTCTCTCTACCTTTGTATGTTCCCCAGCTCTAAACATATAAAGGACCTTTCCCACATAGGCCCACCCAACGCCCCTTCAAGGGCCACCACAACCCCCCTGGTCTCTCCAGAACGCAAGGCAAGTTCTTCCACTCTTCCCTTCCATGTTCTTTCCCACTCTTCTTTCATTTCCTTCTCATGTCCTGAGCAAGTAGCATAGCTCAAAGATCAGCAAATGCACATATGTGTATGTACACACACACACCTCCAGGCAGGAGCCATCAGGAATTGTATCTCTCTCTAACACGTTAATTCAGATTTGTTTTAAGGCAGGATAAGAGCAGGCTTACGATGTCAGCCCAAGAACATCTAACAGCTTCTAGATGCTAAGTAAACAGTAAAAGGATAAAAAAGTGAATGCTCCTTTTCTCACATTCAGCCTCCCAGCTACCAGCAGTCTCAGAAACAGGAGCAGTAGAAACCCCAGTGTGCTTAATCACCTTTTATTTGATTCTCCTGCCATTACTGTAAGAGATTTTTGAGCTTCCTGGTACTGTTAGCAACCACAAAGACCTCCAAGAAATCCCACAGCTTAGCTTAACAGAAGGGGTCTGTACACACCAGGAAGTTCCATTCTCTTCCACACGAGGCCCAGGCTGACATAGTTCATCACTAATATACCTCAGCAATACAGACCATGGGCCAGAGATAAAAAGCACAATATAAACTCTTCTGCCTGCTCCTAAAGGAAAACAGAACTCCTCCATCACACATAACCAACAACAGATTTTTCCTCCTAAACATTTTCCCCTGTGGAAACAGACACTGCTGAGAGTAAACCATTTGCAGAATGTATAATCTAGACTGAGGTCACATGCACACTGTAGTAAAAGACTTCAAGCACACACCAATGCCAAAGCAGAGTCCTTCTACCCCCAAACAATACTGCAAGATAAAAGAAAGTGAAATACAAACAGTAAGAAGCATTATTTACTGAGACTTCTCAAAAAACCATTAAGCTCTAACCAAAGAGCTCTTTCCTCAGGGGAAAAGAAGAAAAACTGAAAGAGTTCAGAAGAAAAGCTCACTTCAGTCTCAGCAATGCTACACAAGCTAACAGTGGCAGCAAGCAGCACACTAAAAACCACCAACTCGTCACATCCTGAAGATAGCAAGCCACGAGTTGTAAAGCAGGCACAAAAATGTGAGCTAAGTAACATAAAAACAATTCTACGGAAGTGTTGTCCTGCTATACCCAAACAGACGTCCCTCAGCAGCCATAAACAATCAGCTCATAACTTAAACAGTTTATTCAGTGCAGTTGACACTTTAAAAGCATCTGATGACTTCCTCCATATTCTAGTCAGCAGCTTTATCTACAAGACTGTCACAACTATACAAGGCCTTTTACAACAGAGATACTACGGATTCTGTTCTGCAACTTAAGAGCAGCAGCTGGCCAGTCTGCCTTACAGCAACATTTTGCCTCTGGTTCAGAAAGCAGAGAGATGGAGGTTGACAGCACAAATAGCCACAGAACACACCTGTGGCATAAATAAAGAGCCCAATCCACCGCAAGCCAGCGTATCAGAGTTAGCTCAGACACAGATCTGTCACCAAATCTCACATTAACAGCCTGCTTACATTTTCATAGTCCTTCATGGTCCGAGCTCTGGTTGGCGAGACTGTGTCTTCTGCGACATCTGGTAACCCTGGACATCGAGGAAACAGAATGAGTTCAGACAGAAGAATCCGAGCTAGGTTTCACTCTGGAAACAGCGAGTTCTCGTTACAATCTGGATTTCTTTCTGCTTCACAACCTCTGAAGTTCCAACTTTTAAATCAAGAGGTGTTTTGAAGTTACACCATACAAGGGATACTTTTAGACACAAGCATTCAGAGCATCTGCAGGGGACTTGAGTATTAGAATGAAGTCCTATGAAGCCATGAGAAGCTGGATATGACACCAGGTATTCCTAAAGCATACCTGGTGTAGGGAACCCGCTTTGGCAGGGGGGTTTGGACTCGAGGATCGCTTGAGGTCCCTTCCAACCCCTATGATTCTATGATAACACCTTCTGAACTTAAACTGCTCACACACAAGCTCTGCAATAACTACATTTAACAGTGCTGTGCAACCCACCCGATTCAAAGCTCCCGTGAGAGAGCAAACTTCACGAGAGAAGCGAGACGGCATACAGCTCACGGCGCTCGCATTACCCTAAGCACAACCGTGGCCTCGGGCTAACTCCCACCCTAATACAAACACTTCATTAAAGCCCTCTGCATAACGCATCCCGGGGATGTTTGAAGTGCTTTTAACTCTTACCGAACCGAGCGGTAGCCCGCCCTCTGCCCGTCAGCATCGCCTCAGCGCGGCGGGCCCGGCGACGCCGCGCGAACAAAGGCGACTCAGAAACACACGGAGCACAACGAAGCCCTTTTCCACACCGCACCGCTCGGACGTTTTCACCCCAGAACGAGCCCTTACCGCCTCAGCCCATCCCTCCTCCCCTACCTCCGCGGGCCTCACCTCGGCTGCAGGCCGGCTCGAGCTGCGGGCCCTCGCGGGACACGTCCGGCAGAGCGGAGACACTGCGAAGAGAGAGCGGGGATGCGCGGGGGAACGGCGGCACCTCAGCCCGGCCCGGTTACCGCGCTCCCGCCCTCCTACCTGCCCTCGAAGCACACCGGCAGCGTCACGTCCTCCCCCGGGAGGGAATCCATCGCGCCCGCGCTCCCGCCGCCTTTGTGCGCAGCTTTGGCGGCTCCGCTGGAATTCAAACGGCCGCAACCGCTTCCGCCATCTTCGCGTCGACGGAGCTGAAGCCGCTGAAGGCGGCGCGGAGGAGGGCAGGGGGGAGGGAACTAATGGGAACGAAAGGGGAGACGCCATCTTTGTTGCGGGTACTGGCAGGAGGTGAGCGGGCGGGCGGGCGCCATGTTGGTTGAGGGCAGAGCGGGCGGTGACGGCCAGCTGGGAAAGGGGGGAGGAGAGCCGTGGGCGCCATCTTGGATAAGGGAAAGAGCAGCGACGATGGCGGCGATGCTCAGCCGCCATCTTTACCGAGGGCACAGCGTCAGGCTCGGAGAGAAAAATAACTTTTAGCTTTAGAACAAAGCCCCAGCCACAGGCACAGCGCGGCCGTGCGCAGGGCCAGCTGCGGAGCTTGGTTTCCTCGGCTATTCCAAGCGTGTCACGTTTCCCTCAGTCGCCAGCCACGCCGTCTCAAGGGGATTCTCACCTGGCTGCGAAATGGAGCACCCATGGGGCTGGCACTGTGGGCTGTGCTGGTGAGCTGTGTGGGACACAAACTGCGGTGTACCTCCCTGCAGCTCTGCTCTGTGCTGGGAACAGATGGACGCTGTCAGCCCCGCGTGTGCCCCGGCCCCAGATGTGCGTGGTCGCAGTGGGCCGCCCATCCCTGCTTCTTTGGGTGCACGCGAGTGCATGGGGAGCAGCTGTCGGTGCCCCGAACAGCGAGGAAATGTACTGCTTAGTACAACTAAGCTCTTAATCTCATCTCCTTTCAAGACAGCCGTGCCTGATGCTCCTCAGTTGGGATCTGAGGGCCCTAAGATATGCTTGGTCCCCCCAGCTCCCCCGCTGCATTTGTCCCCTGATGTGACCGGCTCCCCTATTGCAGTGGCCTCACCTTCTGTCCTGCTGAAGCTCAATGTGCAAAACCAGGTCTTCCATATGGCACCAGGATCCACTCATCCCGTCTGCAGCGTGCCTTCCAAAGCAGAAATGAGCATTCACTTCCTAAGATGAGTGAACACCTCCTTAGGATGCCAGAGTGCTGTTGGTTAAGGTTACGGTCGGATATTATATACTTAATGCATGCCATTAAATCACCATCCATCAGCCACAAGTGCTGAGTCTGCAGAGTCCCAGCACGTTCCTTTCTGAAATCAGAAGGGCCGTCTTTGTGAACGCTTTGTGAGATGGAAGTGTGATGGATAACGGCATTCAGATGGAGATGCACACACACACATCCGCAGATGTGATGGAAAACTTCCCTGGGTTACTGCGCTGCCCTGAAGTTTTAAAATCTGCAGCTGCAAGAGGCAAGGAAGGTAAATGCATTGTCTAAAAGCCATTAACAACTTCTGATAATCTTCTTAATGTTATCTGACCTTGTCTTAATTAGCGGTACATTTGGGGAGATTATGGAAAATCCTTGTACCAGCAAGCCATGCTGGAACGGTGTTCTCGTACTTCAGAAGTCAGTCTGAGATTCTTACTGCTCCAGAAATGAAGTGATAAAGGGAATCTAGGAAATATGTACTTACAGACAGTGCAATGACTCGTGGAACAGGTTGCCCAAAGAAGTTGGATGCCCCATCCCTGGAGAAGGACCAGGCTGGACGTGGCCCTGAGCAGCCTGATCTGGTGGGGGGCAGTCAGCCCACAGCAGAGGGTTGGAACTGGATGTCTTTAAGGTCCATTCCAGTCTGAGCTATTCTATGATTCTATGTTGACCACAAAGTCTGAGGGAGAAGGGTGGTGGCACAAGGACAGATGTCACCATCAGCTGTCCTCAAGTCCCGACACTGGGGACCTGAAAAAGCATTCAGCTTTGCTCAATCCTGAGCAAAATTCCCCCTCAGCTAAGTCATGCAGAATCAAACTGCTCTGCTAATGCAAATCAGGTCTCAATAAGCTGTCTGGAATTTCACTAGCATGGTCCTTGCTGTTATAGCACTGGCTCAGTTAAGCATTCGAATGAACACATAGTTCTTAAGTGTTTGCTTAATTGATGCTGACTTCCTTCTCTTCAGGTTCTTTGCTTAATAGGGGTCAAAGAGTTAGATGTAACATTCAGCAGGCAAGTGCAAGTTTCTCATACTTCCTTTTGCAGACATGGCCAAAAGCAAGTCAAGAACTACTGACCCCACAGATGAGGATTTCAGAGTATCTGATAAACATCAATTTCCTTTGGAAGACCCGCTGTGGTCATGAAGAAAAAAAAAGAACAGTAGCAATATCCCCTTCCAGTTTCTTTGCAGGTTTCATTTTTAATGACTGCGTAGATCTCTGACAAAATGTGTCTATGTGAATATTACATAAAATGATGGGGAAATATGTGTTGACTGTCCAGCTAGCAAAAAAATGAATGAAAGCTGAAAGCTGGAATGGTTAATAAACAGACCCACGAGATCACAAGGCTCATTTTTCAGATGGATTATCTGACACAGTGTCAGCTGGACTAATGAATATCTGATGTTAAAAAACATTTTTAGGCCACAGTTCTCATCTCACATACAGCAGTATAATGAAAGAATAATTCTCTTGGAACAAATGTCATTACTGGGATGAGATCAGATTCATTCCTTTCGGTTTCAAGCCAGCTCTGATCGCTATCTGTACAAAGACTGAACGCCAATGGTCAAAAAACAAATGCAAAAATCCAAGTGGCATAGATACAAATTATATACATTTATTTTTATTCATTTTAAATAACATTCTTCTGTATAAATTCTGACATATATTCAAATCATACACTTTTTTTTTTTCTTCTAGAAATGCATTTGTAAGCATAGCATATGCTTAGGAGATGCCTTATTTGGACGTGTAGTAAGACTGATGGGTTTCAGTTGGGAGCACGTACAAGGCCCACATTTTTCTGATTTTAATCCATTCCTCTGACACACAAAGAGCAGAATCCTGTGGGAGCTCATTTCAAAACTTCAGTTTAAAGAGAAATGTATTTTTAGCTTTCAATCTTCACTCCATTATTTAAAGGAGACTGTGCAAACTTTCTGCCACATTTACATTGCGTTTAACATTTAGGATGAAGACACTGTATAGCAGCAGTTAACTGGCCCGGGATACCTGAAGGATGCTGAATACATCACCTCCTCTTTCAAAAAAGGCTTCCAATGTGCTAAGTTTGCTCAGCTGGGTCCAAGGGAATTATCATTCCAATGGATGACATCTGACAGCTCCCCAGGGCTACTGCTCCATGCAGTTATTTCTAGCTACAGCAGTTCCTAAGATTTAAGATCATCTACTCACGTTAACCCAATCATACTTTTGCATGTCTGTTGCACTTTGCTTACCAAATGCTCTCCTAAGCTGTGAGCCAGCCAGGCTGCCCCATGCCTTTGACACATCATTGCTTTTTGCCCTTTATCTGCTCCATTATATCCTCTTGCCTTCAGTTATTTGTGGAACTGAATTCACCCCATCCAGACCAGCTGGATCCACAGAGCCTCACAACCCTGAGGATCGTGCCTGCAGAGCTGGCTTCCCACCTTTACTCACCTCACAGATCTTTTCATCGCTCTCCAGCTACCATCCCATCCCACCACTGCCTTTCCCCACAACAGTCACACCACCACATCCAGACAGTGGTATACCCCATTAGAAATGACAGCTCTGGGTATCTGCATTGCTTCATCAGCCCTACAGGTCATCTAGATGCTTTTGCCTTTTCTTGATAGCCACTGAGTTGGGCCCCAGTGCTGCTTTGTAAGTAAATTCTGGCTAATCTAACCATACCCAACGCGGTGTTTGCAAACCTCAGCATCTGGGAAGCTTCATGACAAGTTATAACACAGGGCAGGCCGGTGGTCCTCGTGGCCTTTAGTACCCGGGCATAGGTGTTTTACCTCTACACTTCATCCAAGTGTGATGCCAACCCAAGCTGACTGGAGATGTAACTCACTCAGCTTCTCCTTCACCTTCCACAATGCCTGGGAGATGACTGCACGACTGATGGAGGCAGCAAGGAGAACCTAATCTCAGATCAAAGTCAAACATGAAGCTGTTTATTACTGGGGTACCATTGCTCCGCACCAAAGTTCAGGCTGGAGGTGACTGGTTCACCCTGCGGAGTCAGCTTGCAATCTGACAAGCACTGTCCCACTGCCACAACCTTTCTGTGCTTTCCTCCGCTGCCCAAACCTGGGCAGCCAGGCCCCCAGCCCAGCCATCCTTCTCATCACAACTGCAGGAGCCATCTACATCCCTTCATCCAGATGTCCTAACCCCCACAGACCACGGCTGTATCACTCTCTCCTGCAAAAGGCATCCTGACCTCCTCCTCTTTTCAAACCCAGGGCTAAAACACAAAGCTCTTACAGTTCTGGAGGGCAGCAGCAGCCCAGATGCAAACACCTCCCTTTGCAGTGTATGGGATGGGAGAAAAATCAAAGCCCATTGCAGTTACAAGGCAGCCTTACCAAATGTGGGGAAGAGGTGTTTCATGGCAAAGAGGATAACCCCTACTAAAATATTTTGGAAACATTAGAGTGAACAACTCGTCCTTCACTTTGCCTGCTAGCATGAGTCCCAGAAGCTAACAGTTCCTAAATTATCTTTCCCCTCCCTACGAAGTGACCAAGTGCAAGCGTATCGCAAACTGAGCACTGCCAAGTAATTATAACTTTTAACGATTTCTCTATTTTGTCACCAATCTCCTCTGTAAAAGCTGGAAGAATAGCAATGCCCGGATTTTCTCCTCCGTTCCTCCTCCGTTTTATAACTGAACGTAGCACTGCTCGAACTTCAGCCCAATTTGAGGAACTACGGGACCATAGCAGACCCATAGCAGGCAGCAGGAGCTTTTCCACATTCCTCTACACAATCCCACCTCTCCTCTCACCATCCTCTTGGCTATTTTCCCTCCTTGCTGTGCCTCGCCTTTAAATCAAGCAGCAAAGCTTTTGAGGCAGAAGCGGCATCTTTGTGCTTGTGTTTAAAGCACCTATTTTCCCTAACCCTCCCCAGAAGTCTCCAAAGATAAGAAAAGCCTCCATGCAACACCAGAAAGCAAATAAATAATCACCACGTTCCTCCTCTACCGTTTCTCACGCTGAGAAATATTTACTTCTGCCTGGCTCTGAGGATGCATCAGCCAGCTCCTGCTGACCCTCAGCAGGTACTTCATTCCTCCTCAGCACCAGTCACTTGCAGAGCACCAACGTGCACTGAGATCAGCTTTGTTTTGGAGGTTGGCTGCGAGGTGGGTGTAATATTTGTGCATATTCAGCACAACGCTATTGATTTACATGGGGCTGGCCCAGCACTACCAACGAGGTGCCCTGCAGCATGACTTCCCCACACCGTGCTGTCCCTCTGTGCCAGGGGAAGCTGTAAAACCTAGTTCCCTTGTAGATCTTTTGGCAGCTGATTCTCCACCACCACCACCTCGTGCTACATGAGTTTCCTGACAGCACCCGTGCACTTTCAGCTTTTAAGGCCAGAAGTGCAGGTCGGTTTCTGCAAGTGTTGTGGCTGAAAGCCATTTCCACCCAGATCTAGGCAATTTTTGCCTTCGTCCTTCAAGAGAAACCAGCAGGTTGCACCCAGCCATCACCATAACCATGCCCACGTGGGAGGGACAGCACCAAGATCCCACATGAGGAGCAGCCACTTCAGGAAAGCTCGTTCACTGAGAGCAGGCTCTCCATGCATCCATGCCAGTGTACTTGTGTCTTATACAGAGACTTAAAAACAAAGAACGGAAAGATACACCTGTCTGCTGGACACCCCCCAGGCCCTACTCGTGGCAACGCTGGAGATTTACTCTGTGTTAAAAAGAATAGGGAAATCTGACAGATGCAAGTAGGGAGCACTGACATTTTCTCTAAAAAAAACCCAAGTTATTCCATGACACACAAGAAGAAAAGCTTTAAGCAGTGGGTGTTTGTCAGAGTCCCAGCTCTGACAATATTGCCATCTAATTTACAGTATTTAAAACAACCTCTTTTTTTTTTTTTTTTTTTTTTTACTTTTTAAACAATGCCACTAACCACTGTACAGTTAAAATCTAGATGACAAAACATGACTGGGGAATAGAGGAGGTTGGGGAGGGGTCCACGCTTTTGCTGTTGCCTTTTTTGGTTGTTTGTCTGTCTTTTTTTTTTTTTTTCCTTTTCTTTTTTTACAAATAATTACAAATACAGTTCCAAGGAGATATATTACATTTTATATACAGAACACACCATTGCTATCAGGGTAGGGTATTAAGCCTAGCTTTTATTTGTACACAGCAACCCTGAGATGTCTTGTCGTCTTCCCTTGCACAGAAACTATACAAGTTCATTAACCTCTTCTAGAAAAAAAAAAAAAAAGTGGATTGCTATGTTTTAATAGCATCATCACCCTGTATAAATACTCAGAAAGGGAAAAGCTTACTCTCCTCCCTAACTCCAATATTTTTGTGATATTTTTTCGTGTTTCCCAGCTTTGTGGAAACTGTTAATGGTGACTTTCGTTCAAGTGTGCAACTCACTCCTCTACTTGCCTCTTGGTAGTACAGCAAACAATCATTTCCCATTTTTTTTTGTCCTCCTTTTCAAGCAAATTCACATCAGGAACTAATATGAAGCCTTTACAAAGGTCTGTTTCCTGAAAATCCACTGTTAATTCATAAGCTACTTTTCAAGCTGAAGATGCAGGCTTAAGCGTTAGGTTGGCTGGAAACAGAGTAGCTTCTGATTAATGGGGCATTGCTTTCACTGCCCCAGCTCCTCTTCACAAAAAGGATATTTTGAGATCAGCATAATTGAGTCTTTACCAACAGTGAATCATATGGGTCCTTCAAAGAGCAATACACCGAATGCGTTTTACCACGTTACCTGAAATTCGGACGTGCTACACCTGTTCACCTGCGAGCTACAGCATGCCCAGCTGAGAGTATCTGAAGAGCAAATTCCTCTGCACGGAGCCTTGGCACGGATCCTGATACCCCTTCAACAAGCCCTGCAACTTCTTTCAGCCAACTCTGGAACAGCTGGATTGCTTCCTCTTCTAAGCTTTAAAGTTGTGCATGGGTGTCGTCAGCGTCAGCTGGCCGTTCGGTGCCACTTCGTTCCCATCGTCTTCCAGCAGCCCCGAAACATCGGCGTTGGGGATGCTGTCGTGGTAGCTGCTGAAGCTGATGTTGTCCTCTTTGAGTTCAATGGTCCAAAAAGGAGCGTTGAGTTTTCTGTTTTGATACTCACGGTACATGTAGACAGCACCCACAAAGCCCATGAGTAGGACCACGACGATGATGATGACTGTCAAAATAATTATATTAAACTGAGTCCAAGAAACATCTGCAAAAGCAGAGGTACTATTGTCAGAGGAACTTAAAGGAAATATAGTCTGTATAGTTGTTGGTGACAATGTACTGTTTGTCACTGCAGTTGGAAGTGACGTCGCCTTGCTAGCATTCAGAGCAGGACTTGTAAACTCTATTATTTCTGGGCCAAGAGTGGCTTCTACAAAACAAACAAAAAAATACAGATGCTGTCAATAAAGAAGCATGATAAACTGCAATCAGACACACTCTTAAGTAACAGTTATTATGCCAATCAAATCCACACCGCTAAAGCTGGATGTTTTTCAAAATAGCTCACAAGAAAAAGGTTAGCCAGGGATTTTTAAAATAAATCTGTGTGCTAAGTGCTCCCTGACGGCAGAGACCCTGAGCAAATCTGGTGATGGACAGATAAGTTTACTATCCAAACATGGATAACAAGTGCACATGCCAAGATTCAGTGCTAGATACATGACCTCGTGATGAAAGCAACCCACCTGGTCCAGTTCATACTTAGCACATGAAAATGGGACTCCACCAGGCACAGCAAGAATTTGTGCTTCAGCCCAACAAAGGCAGAGCCTCACTGGAGCAATGGGGCTGGCAGAGCACCGTGCACCTTACACAGAACACTACAGGTAGGATTTATGTTTGTCTTACCTGTGCAAGGATAAAAGAAAACAATGGCCCATCAGCATTCTGCTGTCACTTTGCTGAGTTACACTGTGGTATGTAAAAGGGCAGAACAATCCCACTTCTGCTTTCAAATGAAGTCATACAGAAACTTCATGGAACCCCCCCTGGTTGGGACAACCAGAGGCATAAGATAGCTGAACTACAACCAAAGAATGCTCTGCATGCTCTCCTCGCCCAGATCCTGTTTCACTCTCAGCTGTGGGCACATGTCCACACACAAAAGACAACCACATGGGGACAAGCAAAGGGCCTTACTGACACAACCCTCCTCAGCAGCCTCAGGCACAGGCAGCCAAGGAGCTGCCCTCCCTGCAGGGCAAACTCCCTGCCCAGAACTAGGAGACAGCCAGAAGGGAACACTGGAGATACAGTGATTAAGCCTTCTTCAAACCCAGTGAGCGTGAGGCCTCAGAAAGCACCATAAGAACTAGACTATCTTTCAAAATGTGACTACAATGAAGTATTTTCTTCACATGTGAATCTATTTTAGATTCTCGAGCCAAGGCAGTAAGAATCTTCCAGAAGCTGAAACCTCATTCAATCAAAACGTACTCAACACCCATTGTTCCTCAGGACTCTCTGCAACCTCTTTCCATCTCTCTTCCATTTCTGTTTCTGCTATCAGAAACACAGCTTCATCTGAAACCCACTTACAGCTGCGGCAATTACAGCTGATGGTGCTGCACGATATTGATTCAGCTCTCCTGGATAGCCTGCTAATGATGACTGAGGAGAGGAGTCGCTTCTGAAAGAGTCATTTTGCACAAAGTTGCATCTCCAATGGCAACAGGAATTGCTGATATTGAGCACATCTCCAGCCACAGGCCCTCAGGGGAACACCCAGGAGTTAACTTCAGGCTGATGGACTCCCAGCTCAAGTGATGGAGAAAGAAATTCCTCTGAAAGAGGCAGCATGCACCTAACTCAAGCTTCTGCTTCGAGTCCTCCCTGCAGCAGCTTCTCTTTTCACTGCAGGTGCTGCGTTAGGTTGATGAGGATGCTCAGCATGCTGGGTGACAGAAGGCACTTCTCTATGGGTTAATGGGCAGAATCTAGTAGTAGGAAGGAAGGTGACGGGAGCAAGAGATTCCTGGATACAGCTTTGGAAGAAGGGCATGAGGAATTCAGTCATTCTTTCCAAATTCCTTCGTCAACACTTAATTCTTGGCAAATCCGGCCAGTAGCTATAATTAGCAAAAAAAGAACTGAGACAATGGCTGATTCACCAGTGAGGAAACAGGACTTTTCAGGGCCTTGTTTGTGAGTCAGCACCAGCTAAGTGCTGGCAAGGGTGTCCCGGGTGGAAACATATCCTGGAACTGATGACAACATCACAGGAAACAGTGCCACGCTCTGACAGCGGGCTGCAGCTTCTGGGCCTCAACAAGGGTGCCTGTTTCTGCTGGCGAGGCCGTGCCAGCCCTCCAGATGTCCTAGGGCTGCTCCTTGAGAGCTGCAGCTGTTCACTCAGTGGGCAGCTTTGTCAGCTTTGTCATGAGCATCATATCCAGCTGCTCTGCTCACCCGCAGCCTCTGCAAAGCTGCCACTGACTCGTGAGCTTTGGGGAGCCGGCAGCGCTCGAGGAAGGCAGCGATGCTCTGCAGGATGGCATCCCCAGTTTAGGCTTCCTCTGTGTGCTGCTGCACCTCACCACTGCAGCAGGATCAGCAGCCATCCAGGGATCCAAACCCTCCCCTTTGGTCATCCCATGTGACTCTTGAGTGTTCTCCCAATGGGCTACAAAAGCACCTGGTAAGGTTTGTGAATGGTCCCTGTGAAAAGCTGAGGTTGGTTTCAGCCTTGCCCAGGCAGTGCAAAATGTGTTGTCTTATCAGCTCTGATGGCTTAACAGAGCCTCAGAACCCGACAGTTTCATCTGTGGATCTGGGGAGGATTTCACTCCAGAAACGACTCCGAACTAGGTCACTCAAACACACCGGTGGTTTGTGAAAATCTCATGCTAAACTGGTTAATGCACAGCACCTCAGCAAATCAATTTTTAGACAAGTGAAAGAAACTGTCAGAAAGAGAAAAAACAGGTGTCAAGGAAACAGGAGAGCTAGATGAACACGCGTCCCTGTCCTTCTGAACAGAGACAGTCTTCTCCCACATCAGGAATTGGCTTTAACAAGGTCCTTAAAATAAACTGAGTTGCAGTGAAAACTGCAAGTATACAAGCAAAATCATACATATGGATTTTAATGGAGCAAGGTCACGTCGTTCTTTGTGTGATGGCAGGGCTGTGCAGAGGGTGATAATGGATGACCCAATGCAAAACTGTCATTTCCAGCCCTGCATCTGCAAAGTTAGAGCTAATGAGCATTCAACTTTCTTTGTATTGATCATCTCCCTGCACAGAGGGCTCGGTGATTGCACCTCCAGAGAGCAGCATGGGAGTAAAAACCACATCAGCTCCTAATGGAAGATCTGAATTAAATCTCTGTTGATGACAAGGATGAATTTGGGCCCAGGTACATTTCCTGAACTCCAGGTTCTCTCACGTAAGAGCACTGGAATTGTATCTATGTATGCAGCTGGACATCCACCTTGAGGAACAACTTCCTGATAACCACCGAACTGGTTTCTATGACAAGAGACCCCAGAGCAAGTACCACTAAGTTCTGGCATTCATTTGCTGCCCGGTGATCTTACAGGTCCCTTCCAAGCCAAGCCATTGTGTGATCCTGTGATCTGGGCAGTTCATTGGGCACTAGGAGCACAAGTCACCAAGCACTGGAAATCTGAAAACCTACATTTCAATGCACTGCAAGTGGATTTCTCCCCAGCACACTGCCTCGACCTGGGTAGGAAACTCAGGATATCTGCAGAACGCTGAGGGCAAGCAGCACACCAGGTGCATTGCTGCTGCTTGTTTCAATATTGGCTGTATTCTATGCTGGTAATGGAGGACAAAGCTTCCCAAGAAAGTCTTCCTGCACCCCACTGTGAGCCAGCCCTTCTGGAGGCACGGGGTTCTCTGTTTCCCTTTCACATTTTACCTTTCCTGGTGCAGTTAGTTCCCTCGGGGTCCCTGACATAGCCGTCCTCACACTCGTGGCAGTGGAAGCCAGCAGTGTGGTACAGGCACCCGATGCACTCGCCGCTCTCCGGCTTGCAGATGCTGGGGGACAGCGTGGGGTCCACATTCCCATTGCACTGGCACCTGACACAGATGCTGTCGGAGTCGTAGTAGCCGTTGGCACACTGGTTGCAGTTGGGGCCGGTGTAGCCAACTCTGCACTTGTCACACGTTGGGGCAGCTTCACCGGGCTCTGCGGAATACAGAAAGCAGAAGAGGTGTGTGCCACAGCCCCTCGCTCTGTGGGGTTTGTTCTGTGGGACGGACTGTGAACCACTAAGACAAACATCAGCGACCACTGAGGGTTCATCAATCTCGAATTTGAAGCTAAAAATAGAATTCTTTAATTGCATCATTTTCTGTTTCTAGGGGGGGGGGAGGAAAGCGTTGTGGGTTTCTGATGCCTCATACCAGCATCACAGAGCATGCTCGACACGTTGCTAAGCAAACATGCCTGCTCCTGAACGTCTCAAGCAGCCGATTTCAGGAAACAGCTGGATCAAGGCCATCAGCAACCTGCAGCAACTTGGTGGCACTGCTTCCAGCAAGATGCCCTGGTCCCATCACAGGGAGACCCACCAGCTATAAGCCATCCCCACGGCTGTCGCACACTGAGCAGCAGTTTAATTGAAACACATTGAGAAGAGCTCAGACCAAGAGGAATCAGACCAAAAGGAGAGCCTTACGGATTCGGCAGGTGCCCGTCGATGCCACGGTGGAGCAGGGGCAGCGGTGGCAGCTGTGGGCACTCCTGTAGAAGCCATTCCTGCAGAGCTCGCAGTGCTTCCCCTCCGTGTTGCCCTGGCAGTGCAGGCAGGTGCCTGGGGACAGAGCACAGCAGCCAGTTGGCGGCAGAACTGGAGCAGAACATTTGGAGCATGAACCCACGTGGTGTGGCTCGCAATTAGCAGAACTCGCAGGTGATTCAGGATGCCCTCCAGCCAAAACACAATCCTACAACCTGCCTTGGACTCTTATGACCTTCTGACAGCGTTCCACACACGCAGATAACGTGAAAAAGTGGGTAGCCCCAACAAAGGTGCCCACAGCTCAAGATAAACACAGGCTATCAATATTAAATATTCCCCAGTAGAAGGGGTTTGGGGCAGCACCTGCCACAGCGAGCCAGGATGGCGATGCTTCAACTCCCCCATTATGCATTTGCCCCTTTTGTGTTCCCACACCTCAGAGCTGATAAACAAATGCCACTGCACTGCTGTGGGGGCCAACAGCTGCGTCCCACCCGTGTGGATTGAGCTCCCCCATTCCTGGCCCAGGAGGAACATTTGTCATGGGCACGAGCCAGCAGCAGTCAGTGACCTTCCTGCGGGGACAGAGGAGACCTTCCAGGGGAAGCCCCTGAATCAGAAACCTGACGGGCTGTGTCTCATGGAGGCTGTGTCCCAGCGGCCCTCTAAATTGCATTTTGATATTATTGTGAACAGAGAAAGAAAAATCAACCACAAGACCATCCATCAACAGGAACACCCTGTAATTCAGCAGGCTCCTCTTGGAGGTGGTGCTGACCTGAGGGATGCTTATTTGATTAAATCCCCTGCACAAGACTCTAAAAATGCAAGTCTCCTTGCAGCAACCCAGGCTAGCACTACACACATATCCACTGTGCCTCTGAGCACCAAGGGAGGCTCCTCGAGCTACGCCAGCAGCACTGCTCCTATCAACCCTAACCACATCTAACATCCTGAACTGGGTTAATGGGGATTGTTAACACAACCACAGCAGGTTTTCTCATTAATTTTAAAGCAGTTTGGTTCCCATGCAAACCCACTGCACGGCTCCTGCTGCTCTCCTTGCACAGCGATGACTTTGCAGCTGAGCATCCCGAGCCCAGCACCAAGGAGACGAAGCAAACCCTGGTTAGCTTTTGAATTGGGGAAGTGGCTGATTCACTCACAGCAGTGCTGGCAGCACCCGGGTGACTCAGGATGCTTGCTCGGCATCAGCTCCCACACGCTGTTTGCTCTGCTCCCAGCAGCCTGCCAGACACGAGCTGGTGGCTTCTGTGGGAGAGGTGCAGAGTTAGAGGGGAAACCACCTCCTGCTCTCCATTCCCACAGCTTGATCAGATGCTCTGCCAGGATGCCCAGTACAGAGCAGCTCCTAGAAAGCCAGTATGCCCCGTCAGCACTGAGGGTGCCATGAACTGTGCTCTGCAGGCTTCAGTGGGGCATAAATCTGAGCTCACACCTGCGTCTTCTGTTCAGCTGTGGTCATTTCGAGCCCAATGTCTTCCTTGCCCGTGGAAATTACCAGCGTTCATCTGCACAACCCCGTGAAATGGCCGCACTTCCAATGAGTCAGCAGGTTGCTCAGCCGTGCACAGCAATCGAGTATCAGTGTGGAAAGCTTTAATAATTAATGGCGCTTCCCACCCCGATAACACCCTGGGGACGGCTCAGGGTTGGCTGTACCCCAGCTGGATACAACCAAAGCTGCACAGCCCCAACACCAGGCACGAGGGTCACAGCAGAGGAAACAGGGCCACACGGGGACTTCTGGCTGCCCAATTTCCAGCCCAGTAATTCTAAATATTCCTCCTGGGCAGAGCTGAGCTGAGCCAGGCTGCGAGGAGCCGCCAGAGGGAGCCCAAAGGACGGCATTAATGCGGAAAAAAAACCCTTGAAAATTTGACAAAGACTGCACACAGTTGATGTGAAGCTGGGGAGGTCACACAAAGTGCAGTCTCTAGAGCAGGCTGAGAGCACTGTGTTACTTGTTAGGCATCAGAGCTCGTTTTAATCGACTGTTCTCTGTTCTGGTTTTGTTGGGTTCTCCCATCTCCGGCAGCAAATAAAGCAGATGGAGGAAAAGGGGGGAAAAAAAGGATTTTTGTCAGATCAACAATAGCTCATTAATTGAAATGAGAGCTTTTCTTTGCAGAGCTGCAGAGGCCAGGGCTGTGCTGGGGTTTGAATCAAGAGAAGGGGATCATCGTGGGAGAAGAAGGAAGAGCAGATTATCTCACTCCTTCACAAAACCCACACAGCCAGCTCCAAATCAGCACCACAGCTGATGTGTGCACAGCTTTAGCTACAAGCTCATATCCTGCAGTATCAGGAGGACATATAACCACGCTTGAAGTCTGGAGTAGGAATGAATGAATTCAACTCTGAGGAGTGCAAACCTGGTACATGCCCATGGAAGCACTTGCTCTGCCGAGCAGGAGTAGGGCATCCTGCAGGAGAGGGAAGACACACTGGTGCCAAAGCTGCCCCAGATCACCATACTGATAAGCTCCACCTCTCTGTCAGCTATCAAAGAAAGGGCAGCGTTTCTGAAATGACTGCTCCTAGATAAGCCCCTGGATAAATATTACAGTCTCACTGCAATGTGGAAGTTCAAATGAGAATGTGAACGTTACAGGGTGAGTGCTGTTGCTACGTGGGGACTTGTACTGGTTGCACAGTGATGTTCCTCCAGGAGCAATCCTTGCAGTGGAGAGGGGAAACAGCTCGCCCACCCCCTTGCCCTCCCACACACCATCCAAGCACAGGTGCCTCAACACTTGCACCCCATCAGCACCCACATGAACGAGAGATGACCAAAGGGATCATCAAGGTAAACAAACGAGGCAAATTCACAAGAAGTGGGCTACAGTAATTAGATGCTGCCAGTTTTTTTCCAGCACTAATTATGTTATCTGTGGCAATAACAGTCACCTTACGTCACTGCCAGCATGGTATATGTTTCCAGGTAAACAGCAGTGAAACAAAAGCTCCTTAAGAGCCCGTGTTGTGTGTTTGTGCAGGAGAACAATGGAGCACTGATTTCCAATAGAGACTGCGGGATAAAGGCTCTGCACTGCAGCCTGGAGCAAATAACACAGCCTTTATCAGCTTCACTGGGAACAAGACTCCCTCCAGCCCTGCCCTACATCTTAATTTCAGCCTCACGGTGATGATCCTGAGCACTCAGAGCACAAAGACGCAGATCAGTGGGGTGAGAGTGTAGGTCTGAGTGAAAACGGGAAAGGAGACAAAGAATGCAAGCTGGCAGGTGCGGTGCTAAGGAGGGGAAGGAGGTGTCCTCACCTGTGTGGCGGTCGCAGGTGTTGGAGTGGTTGTTGCACTGGCACGGCTCGCAGGTGCCGTTGGCCTCGTAGTACCCATCGCTGCACCGGTCACACTTCAGGTCCGTCACGCCGACTTTGCAGCGG
Organism: Callipepla californica brunnescens; assembly: GCA_023055505.1. Taxonomy (NCBI): domain Eukaryota; kingdom Metazoa; phylum Chordata; class Aves; order Galliformes; family Odontophoridae; genus Callipepla; species Callipepla californica. The sequence continues at coordinate 5,495,092 of JALIRH010000028.1, read as the reverse complement.
CACCTCCCATCACTGCACAGAGAGGAACAAGCAGTGAAACCACAAAATCATGACAAGCGACCTTTAAAGGCCATCAGGTCCGACTCCACGCGATGAGAGGGGCTGCTCGGGGCGGCCCCCTGCAGGAGGAGGGGTCAGCAGCTCAGTGTGGTCCCCACAACCCACAGAGCACCCCTGGGCTCCCCCTTCCTTCCCCCACCATTCAGCAGTGCCCCTCTGCATCCCATTGTTCTCCATCACTCCTCCTGGGGAAGTGCAGCACCACACAATTTGCTTCTGAAAGCCCCCAGAAAAATCTGTTGAATTCAAACTAACAGAAGCTGAGGCTCCGAACAGCTCCGAGCACTGCTGATGTGCTGTTTTTCATTGAAACGCACTAGATCGGGATGTCACGGGAAGACGTTGCTTCTGTTAGAAATTACCATAATTCTGTGTCTCTGTTGTTTGCTCGCTCGCTGAAGGAAGAGGAAGCACTCCAAGGCACGCCAAAAAGCAGCAGTCAGCCTGCACAGTTAAACACTGGCAGAATACAAAATTTCAGGCATCTTTTAATGGACCGATTACAAGAAGGCAAAAGCAACGCGACGTTTCCTGGCTCTTCAGACCATTATCTGGAATGGGAGCGGGCAGATGCGGAATTCAAAGGGATGGTGCCACGAAGCAGCCCCGAACGTCTGACTTTTCAAAAGCTTTTCACGAGACCCAGCATTAATCCAAACGTTGTCACGGCGTTTACAACGAGAGCAAACAGAAAGCAGTTTGTTTTGATTCGCTTCTGGCCACCACTGGGCAGATATTCCTGTAAGCGGGCAGGGGATGGGCAGAGCCAAGAAGGGAAAAACAACAGAACGGGGATTTCTCAGAGCCCCAGAGCCCTGTGTTATTGCCCCTCACCCCATGATCACCCCTGTACTTCCATGACACCCTTTCCTCAGGCTCCCACCTCATTTTTTAAAGGTTTCTTTCCTCGCTGACTCCACTCGGCGGAGCGTTTTGGGGCAGCGTCCCTCGATTTCACTTGTTAGCTTAAAACTAACAGGAAAGAAAGCTGTTTTCACACGCACGCAGAAAGAAAAAGGTTTTGGAAAGTTTAGTTTTAATAGCTCTCAAGCAGACCTTTTCTCAACACGCCACACGTGGCACAGAGCCAGGTTCTGCATGTGCGAGAATTAAATCACTCAGCAAATATAAAGCTTTGCCTGTGGTCATTGCTTCCACAGAATAAAGCCCCCTTACAACGCTCCTTTTCATAGCCCCGGCCCAGCAAGGGCTGTCAGACACTTCTTAAAGCAAAGGTCAATGATATAAATGCGTCGAAACCACAAAAAAAAGTCCTGTTAACAGAGCGGCTGCGCCCATAAAAATCCAGAAACTTAAAAGAAAAGAGCCACAGTTGAATGCCCGCGCAGTGAGAACGGAGCTGCGTTTTGAGCCGACGCCAGGAATTTCATTTTTGGGGGAGGTGGGGGGGAGGAGGGGGAAGGGAGGAGGAAACATTTTGATGCAGCGACATCAATTGCTCAACTCCATTTCAGCGATTAACTCCACCGGAGCCAGCCAGCTTTTAGCCCTCGACAAAGAAGGGATGCAGGGATGGGATGGGACAGAACCAGACCCCACATCCCAGCATCTCAATCAGCTTTAACCCTGCCTGGAAACGCCCTGGGAGCAGGGCACAAAGGGGTCCCACCTCTGTAGCATCCTCCCTCGTGCTTGGTCTGAAGCTGCAGAGCATCCCAGGTAACTCCCAGCCAGGACTGATGGCCCGGGATGGACACACGGACACAAAGGGTGATGCTCACAGCCCTCACTGCTCAGCACAGGAACTTGAGGCCTCCTTGAAAGGAAAATAAGGAAAGCACGAAAAAAAAATCTGTGGCCTGACAGAAGTTGCAGCATGCAGTTGAGATGGGAGCCAGTGCTCCTGAGCACAGATCCCCAGAGAGAGGGGACAGACAGACACGAGGTGGATGGGCAGATGAACAGCACAGCCTTAGGGCTGTTTGGAGGCATGCTGCACATGGTTTCATGGTGTAACAGAAAACCCTTCACAAGCTCCAACGGTTTATTTTCTTCTTCTTTCTTTTCTTTCCCAAAGAGAAGAGAAGGGAGAAATTCATGCTGAATGTTTTCCCAGCTGCCAGTAAAACTGGATGCTCAGCTGCCATCAGGAGCCCAGGAGCTGACCAGCGTGTCCCAGCACCAACCTTTTGTGCTTTTATGTCTAATTTTTTCTCTTAATATACAGAGCTGGCAAGACTTTGGAGCAGGGTAAGAAGGAGGGCACACCCATGGGTGTCAACGCAGGGCACGACACGTGGATTTCCCATCTCCCCGCTCCATTCAGAAGCACAGAGCATGCACATCTGGAACAGGAAAAACCCCGTCAGGTTTTACCTCCCCTCTCCCTCTGGAAGCCCAAACGCTTTCGTGGAAGCAGTGCCTGTCTCTGAGCCGCCTTTGTGGTGGGCAGAAGAAGTGGGGCTTTATGGCACAGAACATTGGGCCTTTGTGCACTGCATTCCATGCACTGTGCCGGGGGAGGGTGCCTGGTTAGAGGGCAGCCCTCGATGAGAGGGATCCTGAAAGGCCGCTCTGTGAGTGTCAAAGGGCCACCTTGTCCGGCCCCACCACCACATCCCCTTGCTGGGGACACCCCGCATCCCACCATGGGAAAGCTGGGGATCTCTGCCCCAGTGCTCAGAGAGAGCTCAGTGGCAATGGGGAGAGCACGATGCCTCTGGAGACCAACGCTGCCCCATGAAGTACAGAACTAAGATGGACTCAGAACAGGATCCAGCATGGGCTCATGGTTCTGCACAGTGCAGCCCTTCGGGGCCCCAAATCCCTCCATGCAAGGAGAAGGAGGGCACAGGGCAGCCTGAAATCAGGGTAAGCATCTCCTCAAAACCAGGATGCAGCCAAAAGAGCTCCAACAGCCTCACTGGTATCTTTATGAGGGCAGGCAGCTTTCCTAAGAGCAGCAAGCAACAGCAAAGCCTGCTGGAAAACCAACCAAATAACAGGATTTCTGAGCAGCCCCAATTACTGTAGGGGAGATTATGACGATCTGCTGCTCACCGTAGCGTCCATTCACTCAGTCCTTTCCCTTTTCCCTCTGTATCCCAATTCAGACGGGTGCAGGGACAACATCCACCTGCTTGCAGAGGACAACCAATCAGATGTACAGCACAGCAGCTGGTCATAGAAGGGATATTTGGATAATTAAAGCACGTGGGGAAAAAAAAAAAGTCTGCTCTGCCGGGGTATTCTTCTACATTTATGACGTCCACGTGTAATAATTTCCGCTACGAAAAAAATCTCTTCTTGGCAGAGGGATGCTGACGAGGCACTGCCTGGAGATAATGAGCCACCACTTATGCTCGGCCGATCCACAAAGGGAAAGCAGCGCTTCAGACATGAAACAGGAGAAAATGGCTTTTGTGGGGCTGGGTTTTTTTTTTGGAAGTCGTTGAGGAGTTGGGCTCCCAGCACGGCTCACTGGGCTGCTGGGATACAAGGGGAATTTTCTATGTGCAGAATGAGAACTTCACCACCTTCCCCCCTCAATAAGCTGGGATGGGTGGAGGCCCTGGGAACGAGACTGGGGAAGCTCCACAAATGTATTTCCAGGGATCTGCATTTTCTAACAAACCCCACATTTCCACCCCACGTGACCTCACACCACACGATGCCCAGCCTGGGTCCAGCCCCTGCCCTGCTGCCTCCCAGCAGAACCAATGCTCCACGTTCACATTTCCCCATGGCCCCACTGCATCCTTCCCCTCCCGGACACCTCTGCAAGCCCAGCTCCCCCAGGACCCCCAGCCCTTACTCAAAGACCTTCAACAAAGGACACTCTCTGGCGCTGCTGCTCCTAACCTCACTGCAGCACTCCTGACAACCCATGCAGGTCAGGATCCCACGCAGCCCCTCCATCCCAGCACACGGAGGGCACACAGGGGGAGGCTGCTCCCCTTCCAGCCTCACCACATCCCTGCTCCAGGGCACAGCCATGTACAAATGCTCTTAGGGATGCTCCGCTTTAATTCTTTTTAATGCAAACACAAAGCATCAGATCCCCTCGAGGGGGCAAAACATCTCTGAATTAACGCTTTGGCATTTATATGCATGCATTATCTTTTTTTTTTTCTTCTTCTTTTTTTTCTTAGAATGGAAGCAAGTGACAGCAGATCTCTGCTACGTGATTTACAGCAGCACGAGGCACAAAGCAGGGCTGCACCAGGACTGCACCGCAGAGCTGCCAGGCTGGAGGTGAGCAGAGCAGAGGGCAGGATGCAGCCCAGGGCACAAAGCAAACTGCAACGGCAGCACACAGAGCTCCAGCTCCCCGTCGCCTTTCCACTTCTGGGGAAACTGAGGCACAGGCAGTGGAAGCAGCTTATCAAACACTGCGAAGTCCCACTTCAACGTATGCCTGTTTTCTTTAGGGACACACAACCACATTGCACTGTTGCCCCTAAAGTCCCACCGGCTGCTTGTTTCCACCAGCAATTTCCCTGAACACAATGATAAGAGACAGCCACATAGAAAGGAGAAACAGGGAACTGAGCCCGTCCGCAGGACAGCGCTGCCTCACATCATCTCTCCATGTCACATCCCAACGCACGGGGTGTGACAGCAGCTGCACAGAGATGCCTGCTCATGAGCCACCAGGAAGAAAAACCAGCAGGTGCCATGTGCCACGCTGGGAACTCCCAGCAAGAGGCAAACGAGGGCAATGACACCACCACACTGTGCACATGGATGTGCTGGGCTGCCCGGCGTTGGCCTTGGAAAGGCACAAAGTCCTTCAAGCACCTCCTCCTCGTGGGCTGCCTCCTGCAGCCTGGAAGCCCGCGTTTCTGAGTCAGGCAGAGGACAGGTTTCCACAGGAAGGCGGTTTCGCCATCCTCTGAGATACCCTTTGTGGCAGGAGGAGGCTCCGACCGCTCCCATCCTGCGCTTTGGGCATGGCACCCAGCAGGAGCATCACGCCCAGCAGCACGCAGGATGAGCAGGCAGGCACAGCTCTGCACTGCAGGTGCCCACCCAGAGGTGCCAGGGGACGTCAGCACAGCCCTGCTGACGGCAGCACCCGGCCCCGCTGACTCACAGCCTCCAGAGGGGACTCCCAGACAGAGAACTAAAACAGAAAGCGATCTTTGATTAGCGGCCGCGGAGCCCAGGCACGGCGACAGCACGTCAGGTCAATGTTCACTCCCCAGATCAATGCCTCGCCCGAGGAAGGGAATTTTTCTTTCCTTTATTTCTTATTTTTATTTGTGGTCTAGTTAATAAACAGCATTTTGGCCAGACAGACGACAGCACACAGATAGAGCACGCCCGGAAATAATACCAATAACAATCATACTGCGCTGCTTTAAAAGGCACTTTGGCAAAAGGCTGAGCAAGATGATAGCAATGCATCCATGCTCCCGGCCCCAGGCTGGCAGAAACATGCAGCTGCGGGAGCTGCTGGAGGCCACAACCATGCTGCTGCTCTGCTCAAACCAGAGGGAGCTTTTTTCTTAAGCCAGGGTGCAGGAATTAACCTGTGCAAGTTAATGCTTGGCTGGTGCTTTAATCAGTAAAAATAGTAATAATAGCAATAATGATAATAGTCACAAACAGCTGGCTGTATTTTTAATGTCAACAAAGCAGGAGCTGGCTGCTAGTGTGCCTGGTCCCGAGCAGAGTGGAAACTCCATGCCCCCAAGAGCCACCTTTTCAGTAAGGTCACTCCAGTCACGTGCAGAACTGTGTCTGGGTTCTGATTTTTTATCACGTATGCCACCAGAAAAGGGCCAACAACGCAAAGGTTGGAAAAGAAATAAGGCATAAAACTCTTACAGACAGCATGCCCCTGCAGGACGCTGCGGTTCTGACTCAGCACCAGCCTTGGCAGCACAGTGCAGGTGTGCTGAGCACGCAGGGCGCCCGGACCAAACCCCAAAAGACAACAGAGCAATGCCAGCACAGCACAACCCCTGGCAGAGGAACACATTCATTATGCTGCAGCTCAAGAGCATCTGCAGCAGCTCTCTCAGGTTAAACGAGGCTTGGTTAAAGCCCAGCCAGGGAAAGAACCACGGAGCAGATGAGGGCAGACCCCAACACAGCACCTGTCCCTGCCAGCACCAGCCAACACGACCCACCCGCAGCCCATTTGCAGGCACTGGGCTGGAGCTAATGATCTCTGAGGTCCCTTCCAACCCAACCCATTCCACCACTCTACAATTCTTACCTGCTCCACGTCTCAAACCCTCCGAGCCCACCTCAGCACTCACCCCCAGGGCTGTTCAGGTACTCACTCATCGCAGCTGGGTCCGAGGGCACCGGAGGGGCTGCAGGAGCAGGGCAGGCAGCGCTGCCGGCTGTGGTCGGGGTGGAAACCGTGGGCACAGTGCTCGCAGCGTGGCCCTGCATAGCCTGGCAGGCAGGTGCAGTGTCCTGGAGCATCGTGGCACCCGCTGCTCCCCACAGCACTGCAGTTGCATGGCTCTCCTGCAAGAGGGAAAGAGAGGCTGAGAGGGGTATGTGGAGGACACAGGGTTCGGGTCATAGCTGTATTATGGGTCTAAGGGCTTGAATACATATATATACACATGCACAGACATTGATTACGTCTGCTGTTGTCTGGTTACATGACTGGTCAGGAGCTGAGCAACACTAGGTGACACTGGGATAAAATCACGATGCTGGTGGTCCTGGGCAAGCTGCTGGAGGTGGTCCAGCTGAAGCAGAGCACCTCCAGGGATCCCTCCCTGCCTCGGCCAGTCTCTGAAAGCCATCAGCAGGTGGTGAACCCATTAACTGTAAGATCCTCCACTCTGGTTTACCAGTGGTATTGTCCTTACAACAAGAACATCTTCAACACACCCATATGGTGCACCGGGTAGGACCACTGCTCATGGAGAGAGGGTACAAAATCCCCCAACAGCTGACCAGATTTGAGCTCTGTGCATTCAGGACTTAGCACTGTCCATTTTCCATTGCAGGTCCCAACTGCAGCAGCCCACACCCCTTAGAAATCCACGCTGGGAGCACAGAAACAGCTTTAACCACCGGGTGATGGAGCTGGGCAGTAGAGACCTGCTTGCCTTGCCCTTGACACAATGGTTACCATCAGCTTCCCATGAGCTCTGGGGACCCACACATCTGTTTTGGGGACTTTCATCCTTCACAAGTCTATGCGACCATGCACCAAGCAGTCAATACTTTAAGAGAGGAACAAACCTGAGCCAGCAGTGCCTTCCCAGTCCCCACACGCATTATTTCTCGTAATATTTCCAAGCACCTAACTCAGCAAAGAGAACAACCTCCCCGGCAATTTGTTTCTGACACGAGGTTTATCTCCGCTTCTTCACTGTAAAGTATTTGGTGCCTTAATAATTTACAATCTTCCACTGCCAAGTGTGAATTATAAACAAGGATTATTTTCAGAAAGAGCACATCAGGGCTTTACGCAAGCACTGCTATTTGTTATTCCCTGAGGAAAGCCACATTTGGGGCACTTTGCAGAGGGGAGAGGACAGGCCCTCAGCACATGGAAACCGGACTTCAAGCAAGCTCCGAGCACCCCAAGAAGACCCAGGGCTGCTGCTCAATGTCACCACTAAGACCTAAGGTTATTTAACACTTACACTGCATGCTTGTGCCCCAGTGAACCACGGCTGCTTGCTAAATACCTTGCCCTGCTTTGACTGCTTGTCTGCTTTCTCTCAGCATATACACATCTCAAAAAGACGAATTGCTTGGCTTTGCCACTCCACCACTGAAGTCATCCCCATGGAACTCACTTGGTGCCTACGCACCTGCAAAGCCAGTGCCAGCAAGCAGGACAAACACCTCGAGACCCACAGCCGCCCTTCCAGAACTCGCAACACAGACAGCACCAGCTCCACATTCCCCATAGAGCAAGTAATGCTGCAAGAATCCAAACACAGCCAAAAGGAGCTTTGTGTCGGCAGCCTGGGGGGGCTGCTGAACTCGGGGAGTAATTGCCCCCCCCAGATGCAAGGCACCATGGGGCCAGCACAGATCTCCCCAGGGGCAGCTGCCCCATGAGGCCTTCCTCCCTCGAGCACCCAGGAGGACTTTTGGGAACGGAGAAGCATCACGCTTTGTACCCTAAGGACAAAAGTCCACTCTGTTGCACCCAGCTGATGGAATCCAATCGTGCCCTAAATGCCCTTTGGTGGGAAGCAGAGGAGAAGCAGACAGCAGCGTCAAAACCCGGCGGCGAGCACAGCGTCAGGGTTTGACATGATGATGTACCAGACTATGAAAACCCCAGGCTTAATTCAGACAACACTTTGGTGTCCTGACGGCTGCCGGGTTGGAGAAGGCAGACACGATCTGCAGCAGAAAGGGAAAGTGGGAACAAAGTGGGAACAAAGCCTCTGCCTCTGAGGTGTGGGGATACACCACAGAAAGTGGGGAGGGGAGAAAAGGGACCCGGGTACTCGGAGCCTTTATTCCGTTTCGTCAAGCAGATATTTTGCTTTTGAAGGTAACCTTCACCACCACTTTACCCAGAGCTTTTGCCCAACGGAAAGGGTTGGGGAAGGCTGGCTGCAGCCCAGGGCTGTGTGTGTTGGGCTGGAGGTGCTGGGTATGGCCACCCCAGGGCCACAGCCATGCTCCGAGCTCCTCACCATGCTCTCCCCCCCTTGCTGCCTTGGTTTCCCCAGCCACAGCTCCATTTCCCCATTTCTACACCATCATGGTTTCCTTCCCTTCCTTCCCTCTTTCTCCAAGCACTCTGCTCTCAATGATAAGAACAACCACCTTCACTCACGAAGGTGCTGGCAGGCTCTAATTAACAAGCAGCCCAGTGACACTGCGAGATCCCTGAATAAGAGGCACTACAAAAGCGTGCATCCTTCCCACGTGCTGCTACTCCAGCCAAAAAAAGGAAACATCATTCCCTCCGTGAGCTGGTTTTCAACCTTCACCATTCACTGCCAGATCCAGGGAGGCAGGTGGAGGAATGGAGCAGGTTCCCAACGCACTGCAGCAACAGACACAGTGCTCACGGTGCAGAAGACCCAGATTTAAAGTGCAATTACAGCAGCAACCCTGAACTGAATAATTACTAAGCACAAATCATAGGTTGGAAATAAAGTGGAGAAGAGCCATGCCTGGATTTTCACCCTACTGGATGCGTGCTGCTGCTGCTGTCGGATTACCAAAAGTTCTGCTCAGCAGTACCAACACAATGAGGGACCTGCTGGGATCTGCGCATGCACTGATGGACCAGGAGCATCCCCAGCCATGCCCCGAGGCACAGAACACAGTGCTGGGCCCCAGGGCTGCTTTTAGTCAGGATTTCTAATGTGTGCACTGCACAGCCCCTAGCCTCCCCAAGTTGAAGGGCTTGCTGCAGTGCAAAAAATGTTTTCTGAATCATATATATATGTATGTATATGTATTTTGCATCCTATTGGACACGCTGTGTGTTTGGTCATGCTTTAAGCATGACTCCTTCTTCCAACCAAGGCACTTAATGGGTAAATAATTTAAAAGCTGTTGAAATATTCACAAAAGAAAGAAGGAATGGCTGTGAAACACATCAAGATGCCTGTACAGAGCCCGTATGTGCTGGGGATATCCTTGAACTCCTGAAATCCTGAACAAAGTCCCCTACACGTTGGGAACCAGCACACAGCATTTCATGTAGAACACCACAACCTTCCTGTCCCGATCATTCAGCACAGGTTTCCCCCAGCATTTCATCCCCAAGTGCAAACTCTGCCTGCCCTCTCCATCTCCATTATTTCCATCTCACCGAGTCCAACCCACAGCTCTGAACCCAAACCCTATGGCTGAAAGCAGTGCCCCAGTGCTCCCTGAGCTCCAGCATCAGGGCTGTACCCGCTGCCCCCTGAGGCACAGCCTTTCCCAGCCCCATCCTGGCACTCCCCTGCTGCAGCTCCACACCACGAGTTCTTGCACGCTGCCAGCACACAGAGCAGCACTGCTCATGTTAATGCTGTTAAGAGCTTTACAGGGATCGCTTGTGTTGTTCCTTAAAAGGATTGCGTGGGTCAATAGGGGAGAAAAGACAAGGATTTCTCAATGCTTATACACCGCTTGTAATGTCGTTAGAAGATTAAACATGTTTGCTGAGGAAAATTAAATCAGATTAAATCCATCTCTTATCGCTTGGAAGGAAACACAACGACAAGGTGCCAGCTCCAGGTCGCCAACAGCACTTCCATCAGCATGGGACAGCAGCAGTGGTGCAGCCAAGACACTGTCGCTGCTGGGCTGCTCCCATCCTTCCAAGGGCTGTGTACGACTCCTGCTCATCCCCATCCTCTGTCTGAGCACAGTGATGAGCATCAGGCCTTAAACGAACTCAAAGACATGGAGGATGAGTTATTTTTATTCCTTTCCTGCACCTGCAGCCGAACATCAGGCATTTGGTTTCCTAGCTGGTGAAAGCACTTCTGTGCAGCACGAGCACGAAGCGATTTGTCGCTCCCCCATCCTTTTTGATGCTGAACAAGCCAGCAACCTGCACAGCAAGCTTTGAACCAGCTCCTTCCCAAGCAATGAGTGTCAAAGCAGTCAGACACAGCTCACGATCAACTAACAAACAGACTGCACGACCCAGAGCTGCCCCGTCAGCCCTGATGGGACACACAACCCCGGGCAGCTGGGACCCCACTGCCACAGGGAGCAATTCACACCTCACATTGGGCTCCCATACAGAGAAATCCCCCGGGTTTGCACAGTATTTGAAAGTGGTTTTCATATAAAGAATGCAGCCCTAAAATGTTTATGATACAAGAAGCTGCGGTACCATCAAGCAGACCGAATGAATGTTTAGGGATTGCGATCCCAGCAGTTAATAAAAAGCAGTCTTGCTCCTTTTAATCAATTTAGAAATAGTTTGGCTGCCGCTTTCCTCCACTCAGTTCTATTCTCACACTAATATTTTCACAAACCGTATAAATATTCTGCCTGGCCGTTTAAAATAATAATAATAATAATAATCCAGTGCATTTTTACCACCCAGAGCGTGACACCGCCGAGCTGGGAGGTTGGAGGTGAACGAGACGAGACGTAACTTTGGCACACACCTGCCCAAACAGCCTGGGAAGCTCACCCCGCCAGCCACGCTCCCTTCGGCAGTGCCTCTGTCAGCAAACCCCTTCAGATGGAAGATGAAGGCACCTCACACGGGCCGGGGCTGGGGATTTATGAGCACGCTTCAATTTTGGTATCTATCAGCCACGTCCTAGCGGAGAGAGAGGGATTAAAAAAAGCTGCATGAATAATACAAACTCTAATCAGCTGCTGAAGTCTCTGCGCGCTCAGATCCCTGCGAAAAGTAATTAAATTCACAAACTTTGCTCAGCGCTGTGGGGAATTGAGGCTAATGAACGGGTGCATTAATTTCTACCGGAGCTTTAACGGCGCTAACCTTGGGCAGCAGCCATCCTTCCCAGCACCCACGCAGGGTATGAGCTCTGCTGTGTGCACCAGCAGCTGTGTTAGGAGCAGGAAGGACAATGCTGCCTCCTTTCCCAGTCTTTGGGGTCCAGGGTTCCTTCCCTGGTTTTCAAAGCCAGACGTTTTTCAGATGTTGCAGCAAGCATGCTGACCTTCCCAGAGCTGCCCACTTGCAGCCCTGCACCTTGCTGCTGTGCATCGTTTGGGGGATGCTCCAACACTGCAAGTTCATCCCGCTGCCAAAGGGAACAACGAGCTGCCATACTGGGACAACTGGTCGGCAACCAGTGCCACTGGGTGAAGAGCAGAGAGGGAGAAAGCACCCAAAGGGGCAAAGCCAACTGATGAGCACAAGTGCTGAGGACTGGGGCAGAAGCGGCAGCGAGGACGCAGAGCCCAGCTCCCAGGCACACGGGTGGGAAGGTTGAGCCCAGCACTTGGCACTCCACCCCGACATCATGCCCAAATTCGCTGCCTGCTGACACAGCGTGAAATGCCTGACGCTGCCCGAAGCTTTGTTATCTCAGAGCTTTGCCCTGGAGCCTTCTCCTGGAGTTAATTTGTTGTCAACGATTTGGATGCTGTCGACGACGCTGGTGCAAAGCACTCATGTTCTCAGCTGAGGCTCCCAAGGGCTCTCCCTAATTAAAAGCAACTCATCAAGCTCCCATTCATCAGCTGCCCACCAGGGATGGCGGATGCAGCCACCAGCACCACGTAAGCACTCCGGTCTCCTGAGCAGCCTGGATCCCCTGCAAAGGGCAGCAGTAATGACCACCATGGACATTGCCCTTGCTGAGTACAGCCCAATGCATGGCAAGATTTGAAGGGTGCTAAGGCAATACCCCACGGTGGGAGAGTTGTGTGCCACTGTGCCACAAAATTAGGCAACACGAAGTACTTATCCTGGCTTGAATCAACTAACAAGTCTTTCCTTGCAGTGGATTGCAAGATGCTGATCACAGCCACGAGGCACCTTAAATCCACTGTAACTCAGGATGGCATCGCCAGAGACCTGCACACCCCGTGTCTCCATCACTAGGACAGCAAGAAAGGAAGGTGGTAGCTTTGTTCTTAGAATCATAGAATCAGATGAGTCAGAAGGGGCCCTTAAAGGTCCAATGTCCTGCAGTGAACAGGGGCACCCACAGCTCCATCAGTGCTCAGAGCCCCAGCAGCCTGACCTTGGCTGTCTGCAGGGACAGGGCACCCCAACCTCCCTGGGCAGCGTGTGGCACTGCCTCACCGCCTTTATCATAAAGAACCTTTTCCTTATACCCAATCTTGGTCTCCAGACCATAAGTCCTGTGTGCCAAAGAGTCCTCACTAACAAGGTGCTAACGAGGCAGAACTTGCCTCCCTTCTCTCCAGAAGCCTTTCTGCACTCATAGAGCACCACCGCAGTTCTGCACTGCGTGCTGCTGGGGCTCCAGTGCGGGAAAGTTCCCACCATTCATCCAAGGGCATAAAAGCACCAACAAGTGAAACACACAAGATGTAAAGGAAGGCTTCCAAATACCCACAGGAGCTCTGTCCAGCTTGTGAGGGACCCCTGTGCCCACCTACAGGAGCTGCTCTCCTCCTCACCCCGCACTAGGCCCAGCATTGGGGTCCAGGAGCTCCATGGCACCTGAGGGCTGCCCCAGCCCCTCTCAGGACCCTCAGATGGGAAGGGACAGGCCAGGCCCAGCTGCTGTAAGACAGCATCTTGCTCAGCACAGAAATCACCTCTACAGCTGGAACACATCTCCTTGAGTACCACCAGCACCCCTCTCTCATTTTGAGCAGTCACACTGGGAGAAAACACAGAGCAACGGCACAGAGATGCCAGAAGCAACAGCATAGACGTGCAATCAATACAGAATTCAATATGAAAATGCCTTATTTAAAAAAAAAAAAAAAAAAAGAAAGAAAAAAGAAAAGGACAGACTTGCTTTGGAGGGCTGCAGGCTATTCTATGTTTAAGCCTGTGGAGAAAATCTGGAATGCAAACTTCCATCAGCATCTCCAGCAGGTGTCCGGGGCAGCTCCTTTCAAGCTTCAGCTCCTCTGCTGGAGCAGCAAAGGGACAGATCCTCTAACAAAGGCTTCTTTTATCCCTAATGTTAATAAACACTTACTGAAAGTGTTAATGAAGAAGTTCTTTGCAAAGCCCGAGGGAACACCCCCCCCTCCCCCCCAAACACACCCCTCCCATCCCTCTCAGCTCGTTGCATTTTCAGCTTGGGGATCAGGTGAAGCCACAACAGTACAGGATTCATTTGCCATATAATTTTCTCTCTTTTTCCACCCCCAACTCTCAGTAAATAAATGCAGGGTTCTACTCATCACAGCAAAACAGCAAAGTACCATACAGCCAATGAGTGGCTTAGGCCAGAGGGGACCTTAAAGATCACCTACTTCCAACCACACTGCCATGGCATTCTCCCTTTCATTCAATTTAACACCTGTGCAGAGGAGGAGAGAAGAAAACCCTTCCAGCAGCCCAAAGCCTGGGAGTTCTGCTTCTCAAGCTCTTCGTTCCAAGTTTAATGATGCTCAATGAGTGGAATTACCACAGCAGAAACTCTACTGGGAGAGAAGGATAGCACAAGGCATGAGTAATCACAACTGGTTTCAGGCAGGTTTTTGGTCTGCTTTCAAGGCTGTGACGACACAACGCTATAGGCAAATTTGGATTTACCACGATTCTTGCCAGGTGAGTAGTTGCAAGCTGTGCAGTGCTGCAAGCACAGAGAGCTCTGGAACAGCACAAGGAAAGTGCCCTCCCAGATGGGAGGAGAAGATGCTTCCTGCTAGCCAGGCTTTATGGCTTTATTCCTGTACTTTGTAACATGGGCCTCATGCTGGACCTGCAATGCTTCGCGTGGGACCTGGTGCTGTGCTTACTTCTCACTCTCATCCCACCCTGCAGTTCCCTAAGCTTTTGCTTTCAGCCAGCACCAGCAGAACTGGATTGTGGACACTCTAATGAGACAAAACCTGCTGGCGAACCCTAAGAGGAGAAGCCAAACTTTCAAAGAGGGAACCAAGCTGGGCCAGGGCACATCAAGGAAATAACGCACAGAAGGGGGAGGTGGGGATCTGCAGCCAAAGGCCAACATTACCTTCTGGGTACCGGCACCCCCCAAGGTCCCCAGAGGAGGAGGGGATATCTGGGAACACCTGAGCTCTGTTTTATGATTTCTCCTCCAGCTGCAGTGCTGGCACGAGGTCAGAGCACAAAGGCAGCACACTCAGGACAGAGCCCATCTGTAGGGCTCTGAGGGCATCCCCCTGCTCCCCCGAGCCCTGGAGCAGATTGAGGACTCCAGGCAGGGCTGCAGGTTGGCTTTTCATTTCTCCCTTTAGTCACTGTGCTGTCAGTGACGCTGATGGACATGAGGTTCACCCAGCCCTGGCTCCTGCCTGTGTTTGTTTAGTTCACCTTCAAAATGAAAGCGGATCCATTAAAGAAATAAGTTCAGCGACTGCAAACAAAGACCGTGTCAGAGCCTAAGCCAAGGCTCAAGCCTTCACAGTAAACACCACAGCATCCACACAGTGCCATACGTGGAATGGTGAAGCGCCCACCTGAGCTCCATCCAACAGAAGAGCCAAATCCTCTATAAACAGGCTCAAGAAAGATCAAACCCACAAGTAAAATGCCTGTGCAGTGCTGCAGAGCACCCAGCAGTGCTGTGACATGACCCACACAGCAATCTCCCACAGTGCAAGGCACCAGATTCTGATTTGGATTAGCAAAGGTGAGCCTGAGCCCAAACCAAAGCGATGCTCAAAGCACACAGCTTCCCCTGTGCCAGGGGTCAGCTACGAGAGGCTTGGTTGTATTTCCCTCCCAGCTATTCACCAGTTTTTGAGGGCTTTATGATGTTCCTGGCTTAAATTAAACAAAAGCAAAAAAACTAACAGAGACTGTAGTCTGATGTGGCCAACGCTGCACACTCCTATTAAATGTGGTGCCAGAAATTGTGTAGATGCAGGCGAGAGGGAGCAGCTCCACACGAAGGAGCACACTGCTCCCGTATGTACCCAATGCTGGACACGACCTTGGGGTACCGGTGTGATGCTTTGGAGGAACACATAAAGGGATGGATGGTGAGAAGAAGAGAAAAAATTACTGATTCCACCATTTACAAGCTTCAGTTCACCATTTACACCCATTCCAGACTGGTCTCAGCAAATCCACAGCTCACAGAGTGTGACAACCACTGCTGCAGGTGCCCAACACCACACTGGGGGTCCCCATATGGTGGAACACTGCTCTGCATCCCACCCAGAGCCCACCTGGTTCTGCACTGCAACCAGCAGCCACACGCACCCCTTAAGAGACAACACCATCTCTCAGCTATTTTCCATTGCCCATGGGATGGACTCGCAACAAGGCTGCCCCTAAAGAGAAACAACCAAGTCACACACGGTAGGGAAGACCCAAGCACGGGGCACCGGCAATAACTCACATCAGCAGGCAGCTGCTGACAGCGTACAGTAAGCTTCCAGGAAGAGAAAAAGAAAGGGAAAAAAAAAAAAAACACAACAAAAACGCTCCGAGTAAAATAGTTAAGCCCAGACAAATGTTTGCCATTCATTATCTGGAGTCAAGCTTGGATTTCTCAACAACACAGCTGAGCCAAAGCAAGCGCGTTAATAATAAAAGATATTTTCCAGGGAGCTCCACGTTGGGCGTGCAGCCTGCCCTTGAAGGGAGAAACGCTGCAGGCAGGTGGAGGCTGTGTTTGCTTTTCTTCAGGAACAGGTACTTAGCTCCCTGCGTCACAATGCTTATCGCCAACCGAAGCCGTCCGTGCTGCTCCCTGGGCACGTGGCCACGGGGACATCACACAAGGTGCTGTGGGACTGAGTCCTGCCCCGAAACTGGGACAGAGTGCTGCTGGAGTGCTGACACACACACACACCTTGGTTATAACTCTGTTATAAATAATAATAATTTAATAATGTCTTCGTGCAGCCACTCACAGGGAGATGAGGATGGCCGTGGTCACCATCAAGGCCTTCGGTGCTCAAACCCAAGGCAAATCCTTCCCCAAGCACCAAAGGGGGACTGGGGAAGGTGAGAGGAAAGGCAGAGCAGGATGGGGCTGCTGCAAACTGCTGGGACACCCACAGCCAAAAGACATCTGATGTGCTTGCACCAAGAAAGCAAATCCCCCAGCTGGGGCAAGAGCTGGCATGCTCCAGCTTCACTTCCACAGTGAATATCCTGAGCTGGAAGTGATGAACAACCTGGGGCAAGCCCTGCACCTGCTCAAGGCAAAGACACGCAGGGATCCCCCACCCCATCACTTCTGCATCCCAAGATCCAGTTTGTAGGAATCTTACCCTGAAATCCTGCCCACCAGCAGTCACTGCATCCCTTCCCAAAACAGGCAGCTCCCTGCAGCAGTCAGGTTGATGTGTCTCTGTTCTGGGGCAAGGGAGGAACACCAGAAAACTTAAAAAAAATAGAAATAGGAAAAAAAATAAATCTATAATACTTTCTTTGTTCCCAGTGACAAAAGGCATGAGTTACGTCCGACAGAAAAATGGATTTGCTATCCCACAGGAAGTCCTGGCCTTCATAAAAAGTATATATCTGCTTTGGAAGAGAGGGCAGGAGGAAAACAAATCACTGAAGGCTTTCGTGAAGCTACGAAGAATTTGGGGGGGGGGGGGGGGGGAACAAAATGTCAAGCTTAAACTGCTTTTGATGGAAAAAAATCCACTGAAGGAAAAGGGATCTTTTCCAGAAAGATAGATGTTTTGCTGATCTTGACAAAAAGCTCTGAGTTAAAAAAAAAAAACCCAAACACCTTGCTTTTGAAGGCTTTCAACTCACTGCTTTGCATCTCGGTGCTTTTCAAGAATGCATCCTCAGAGTGTGTTACCAGAAGGGCACCAGGGACAGCACCTGAACTTGGTGTGGAAGCGAGCAGGTAAAGGTTGGAAAAATAAATAGAAAGCAGCTTTTCCCTCTCTGCTTTACCCCTGTGGAAGGGAAGAGCTGATCCTTCGCTCACAGATGGCCCTCCTCTGCAGCCACCTCCTGGCCCCCAGCCCACGGGATGGATGCGGGCAGGGTGAGCTCAGCTATGGGATGCAGCGCCGGATGCAGTGGCATTCTTGGGGTGATCCCATCCCCGAGGAGACCACATCTCTCCCTGCAAGGGAGGAAGCTGCGGGTCAAGCAGCAATTAAAGTTATTTTCTTAATATCGAGCGGCCTCCACCAACCTGTGATGGGATAACGAAAACATTCATTGCACCCGCCCTGCTCCAGCCGGTTTTAGCCCCATTTAGGTGCCTCTGGGCCTGAGTCACAGCACCAGGAAGGACAAGGCATCACCCCCAAGGCCACAATCCTCCCTGAACATCCCCCAAACACGGCCACAAACCCACAGCAGTGCCACCGAGGAAGCGCTCAAATGAACGATGCTGAAACAGAAGCGCTCTGCGTGCTAACAGCGGAGCCGTGCTTGGGGAGAGGAGTGTGAGAGCTGGAGAACCACCAGGGGGAAAAGAAAAAAAAAGCAACAAAACAAACAGTCCATCTCAATAACCTTTTCACAAGCAGCCGAAACGAACCCAGGAACACATCAGAGAATAATCATTTAGCACAGATCAAACAGCAGAACTCGCGCATTAAAAATACATGCGGCATTAATCAGCTGCGCGGAGTTATGCGCCGTCATTTCCATAAATAATACGGGATCAAAGCAGCCCAAGCAGTGCTATCAGTTAATATAGGCAGCCAGTCAGTCAAAATACAGTAAAGCTGCCTGAAAAGTGCAGCAGGGTAATTTGCCAGGAATAAAGCAGATCCATCTGAGAAGTGGCACGACCAGTTGAACGGGTGAGGGCTACCCGCAGCCTTCATTACACAGCTGATGCCACGGAGCCAAAGCAAGGCAAGAAAGGGTGAATAGAGCCCCAGAATAATCGAACTTGAGGGGGGATATCAACGTGCATCCAGCCTGGAGGTGAACACCCACGCAGCACCGATACAACCAGGAGCACCCGGTGCTGTTTTGGGGTTGAGTGGTGATGGTCAGAGCGGGGATGCGAGGTCAGGACGTGGGGTTCACCCCACTGGGAGGGCAGAGCCCTCCACGCAGCAGGGCTCGTGCAGAATGCCTGTGTCATTAAGTCTTTTGCTGAAAGGCTGCAGAGCCATTTAGCCGGCTGACTTTTAAAGCAGGCGTGCGGAGCAGCGCGAGCTATAAATAGCAGGGATGCCTGCCTTGTCATGTTTCTGCTGGCTTATTTATAAGGACGTGGGGCGAGTGAATTAAAAATGGTAAAAAGAGCAGCTCGGGCTTCTCCCTGGTTTCAAGGCTGGCCTGCATCAAGAGGAAAACCTCGGGGGTTTTGCTTTTTTCCTTTTGCAGGCAAAGAGCAAACACCCGTCTCTCCCGCTGAGGCTCTGAACCGGTTACATTTACAAGGCAAATTTTAATTCATACAGCAGGTGCTTGGCAAATCCTCCTTCAAGCAGCAGAAGTCCACACTGAGGCTTAGCAGGAGCTCATGCAGCTCCGGGAGCTCCTCACTGACACCTGCTTGGAAATAGACCCACGCAGGAGCAGGGACCCCACATCCATCCTTTTTCCATCGGTGGGAGTTCCAAAGCACGTTCTGATAGGGATGCTCTGCACAAGCCCTGAAAGCAAACGACCTGAGCATCCTTTGGGATCTAGAGCCCTCATGCAGAGCCAAGGACAAGCAGCAGCAATGGCTCTGCTCTTGTTATAGGACCTGGACCAGCATCACCAGCCACCAGTCTGCAGGGGGATGGGTGTAGAGCTGTCCCCAACACGGGTGGCATCCCTGACAGCTTCCCTATTGCATAAGGAAAAAAAGTTCCTCCCTACCAGAGGGGTTTGATGATTCTTCATGCAGAATGCCTTGTACAAAACGCTTCCAGATCCACAGGTTTAACCAAACAGAGACCTTTCTAGACAAGCCCTGCTGATGCTGGGTGTTTCCTACAGCAGCTTTTACCCAGAGCCCGTGCTGGGGATGGAGCACACAGACTTTGCCCACGGGGCAGCATCACGGTGCAGAGCCCTTGAGCTCCACGGGAACACAGCCAGAAGCAACGCAATAACCAGCACACAGCCACGTTATTTCAGCCTGGCCCGACTGAAAGTCAAATTAAACTTGTGAGGAAAAACAAAACAAAAAACCCCAGCAGATAATTTCCTGCGAAGCACAAGCCCCGGATTTCAGGCAGTTTAACAAGTCTGCAGGTGGGGGTTCTCCCGAGGTGATGTAAAAAGCACATGATTCCCTCCAGGGCAGGCAGATGGCAAAGCTGCAATCCTGCCCCTGGGCTGTACATCGTGTTAACATCCCACCAATTCCAGCCCTGGCCCCGCTGCCCTTACACAAGGCAGCCCCACAGAGCACAAGGAGAGCTCAGGCCCTTGCTGCAGCCTCATCGAGGCCTCAGCTGCAGCCTGCACAACGCTTCAGCATCCCGACAGTTCTGGGGTTTATTTTAAGCACTTGTCAGAGGTAAAGCAGAAGGAGCTGTCCCGACCAGATGGCTGCGGGAGAAATCCCCGCTCCGCTGCCGGCGCGGGCACAGCTTCAGCCCCAGTGCCAGCAGATGCCTCGCTCAGCTCAGCCCATCTCCGCTCTCAGGGCACTGCAGCAGCACTCCCCGCCAGCCTGCTGGCATCAGCTGTAAGGATTAGAAGCAGCACCATGACTTATCCCAGGGTATTTATAGAGCAAAACACTCTGAAATCTCTTTCCTGACTTCAGCAGACCGGCGTGCCTCCGTTCCTCAGGGACAGCTCCTTCTGTGCTCCTCTGCCCACAGCTCTGGCTCCTTGGGATGTCCCCTGGATGTCCCCAGCTCCCGTTGGCAGAGCCTGCTGTCAGAGCTCAGTCCCACTCTGGCTCTTCCATCTCTCTCCCACCCGGCAGCTCAGCGGTGCAGATGGAGCATCCATCCCAAAGGAAAAAAGCCAAACCCTAGTGCCGCACAACGAGGCTAATAAGTGAGACTTCAGGTATTCCACAGGTCTTCAGGAAATATCTAAATTCTTATAAGCATTGCTAAGCTCCAAAATCTTGAGTCAGGACCATTGGCAGCATCTGATTCAAGAGTGACTCAGACACAGCAGCATGGAGGCAGGAGGAAGAGAAGTGAGCCACAGGCACCATCCTTGGATTGCGAGCTCAAAGTAAAACCCCACAGCATATTCCTCAATGGAAGAAAGGCTCTGCCCTGGCTGCTCCTGTACTCAGTGCAAGTAATGCGAGCATCCTCCGTACCATCAGCCTTCAAATCTGTAACTCAATTTCCACGTCCTTAATAGAAATCAAAACGTGCCATCCAGAAGCTGAACTGTCCCTGTCACTACACTGAGCCACATCCAAACCTCGAAGCAGGGAGCTCCAGCCATGCAGGGGCTCCTGTCCTGCTGGGATCCGGGAGCTCGCAGCCTCCCACGGAGCACAGCCCTGGTGCAGCAGCTGCTGATAGCCTTGGAGCTCGAAGCAAAGCCCCTTCCCCTACAAAATCATCGCTAGGACTGCAGAAGCCCCCCCATAGGCCCCCACGTGCAAAGACCCCATGTGTGCAGCTAGCCCTGAAGCTGCACAGAAAAAAGAAGCATACCTCGTGCTGGTGGCCATGACCACCCTCTTGGCCAGGTCACCCCAGCACCGCGACCCACTGCACCCCACTGGGGTGTGAGACACCCACTCTTGCTTCAAGTACTGCTTTCCCAGAGAGACCCTCACTCACAAAGCACCCTGAAAGAAGGGGAGGACAGAGGGGCTCCGTTCTCTGTGCAGTGGCAGCACAAGTGGGGCCACGCTGACTGCACCCACCCCAGCATCCCTGCAGCACACAGCCACCCCGACCCCGGGGAGAGAGGATCAGGAAGGGGATGCTTCTAAGCCCGTCTCCACAAACAGGAGGATTAGCAATTTGCTTCTCTTAGAGAGAAAATCCGGGATTTTAACAGGATCGGAAAGAAAAATAAACACTGCGAAACTGGGAAAGGGAGAAGACGAACAAACCCAGCAGGCAGGAGGGCAGGGGCTGGAGGGCTTCTGAAATCAGAACGAGAACAACGTGTTGAAGTCTGAATTTCAGCCTCGGTAGCATCGAGAGGACTCGCACACCGAACCCTTATCGGGAGTAATGCTACCAGCATTAGAGGAATTCTTTCTGATGTCTGCGAGAAGAGGCCCACTTGTTTCATACAATAAAGGACACAAAGCATTAATTCCCTACTCTGGGCTGAAGAAGCAGCGTTGAAGATACTGAAGCCAAGAAGGACGGCACTTGACCCCCATGGATCTCATTGGCTTCACCGACCCTCCGGCCCCACGTGAGCTGGCAAACCCTCCACCAGGTGCCATTGGGTACGGCCAACCCCGCAGCACCAGACCCCAAAACCACATCACAGCCCCCAGTGAGGCCAACACCAGCCTGCTCGCGAACCTCAACGAGCCGACAGAGTGCCACTTCAGGAGAGCATCACCTGCCCACATGCTCCCACCCTGCCAGCACTGAGAGCGAGCAGAGCTCAGCACCCACTGCCACCGACACGCATGCACAGCGTGAGCATCCCAGTGCCACCCCACGCCCATCCCCACGGAGCGATGCTGCCACAGGGAGCGGCCCAGCCATAGGCACAGCCTGCCCGGCTCCCACCTCAGCACCGCGGGCTTTTGCTCCCACGGATCCCCAAACCGCTGCCTGCGGTCCCCGATCTCCTCCCGTTGTCTCTTCGGGTGGAAAATAAAGCCCCGAACCGCGACGCAAATAAAGAAAGGGCCGCAAGGCGGTTACACCCAGAGCGCGGGGTCGGCGGCGAACGCCGTTGTTGCGCTGCGGACGCTCCGGGGAAGCGCAGAACGGGCGCTCCGTTCGCCATAGGCGGCACCCAGAGACCCCGGCACCACCCCGGCAGGGCGCGGCGACCGACACCGTGCCACGGATCAAGCGAGCGGAGGAACGGAGCGGCCCCGCCGGGCACAAAGGGACCCGCGCGCTCACCTGTAGGGCCCGCGGCCGCCGCCTCCTCCTCCTCCTCCGCTTCCTCCCGGGGCGGCTCCGTGGACGGCGGCGGCGCGGGGCCGGGCCGGGCCGTGGGGCCGCGGGTGCTCGCGGTTGGAGCCGGGCTGCCGTCGGCGGGGCCGCCGCTGCCGCTGCCGGGCTCGGGGGGCGGCGCGGAGCCGGGGGGGGGCAGCCCGTTGGCGGCGGCCAGCAGGGCGGCGAGACAGAGCAGGGCGAGCCCGGGCGCGGTCCGAGCCCGGCGCCTCATGGTGCGGCGCGGCGCTCCGCCATTCACTCCTCCATGCCGTCGCTCCCCGAGCGGCGCCGGCGCTTCCCGCCCGCTTCCCGCCCGCCTCAGCCCGCCTCAGCCCGCCTCAGCCCGCCATGCCGCGCCGCTGCCCAGCGCCCGCAGGCGGCACCCGGCGCGCCCCGGCCCCGCTGACAGCGCCGCGCCCGCCCCGCCCCTCCCCGCCGCAGCCAATCAGCGCCTCGCCCGCCGCACGTGACGCCACCTTCGGAGCGCTCCCCTCGCCGCGCGGCCAATCGGAGGGCGGAGAGGCGGGCCGGGGGGCGGGGCCAAGCGGCGGTGCGGCATTGTGCGGGCGCCCCGCCCCCCGCCCGGGTGGGCTTCGTTACCCCGCGCTGCGCCCCTTCGGCGGGCGGGCGGATCCTTTATACCTTTCCTGCTTTATATCTCCTGCGCTTACAGCTCTCCTTCATATCCGTGTCTGTATGCACATAGGATGCTATTGGTACACCTTTCACCTCCCCCCGCCCCGCAGTGATGAAGGCCGTCCCCACGTCCTCCTCCCGCTGTTCCGTGTCCCCCCCCCCCCCCCACGCAGGGTCCCATTGCGCTGCCCCCCCCACCCGCGTGGGGACAGCCGTGGGGTGACCAAGCCGTGGGTCAGTGCGCCAGGAGCGCCTCTGCCCCACCGTGGAAGCGTGGCGATATGGATATTACTAATTAACGCGGATCCATCGGGGCTGTGCTCATCGGCACTACGGCACGTGGCTGCTGATGGTGCTGTGGCGGACAGCGGGCCCGGACAAGGACCGGAGAGCAGCCACAGCTCTGCATCCCTCGGCATCCTCCACATCGCAGTCGCAGAGCGGCGTTGGTTGGAAGGAACGGAGATCACGCAGCTCCAACCCCTCATCCGTGGGCACTTCGAGGGATGGGGCACCTCACGTGGTGCTGATGGACTTTGGTGCTGCGCATCTTTTTCATACAGGAGCCGACAAACGTTCCTCGGGGATCGGGCAGCCCCACCTCCACCGCTGATCCAGGCTGCGAGCCCTTCTCCCACACCGTATTTCGGGTTTGTCTGCAAAGGGCAGCACGGCTGCCGGGAGCTAATAGCTGCTCGGCGCTTCACCGCTCTGCCCCCGTGTCTCTTCCCATCTCAG
The DNA here is from genome assembly GCA_023055505.1 of Callipepla californica brunnescens. Classification (NCBI taxonomy): domain Eukaryota; kingdom Metazoa; phylum Chordata; class Aves; order Galliformes; family Odontophoridae; genus Callipepla; species Callipepla californica. The sequence goes on along the minus strand of JALIRH010000028.1, from coordinate 5,471,197 downwards.
AAACGAATGGGGCTTTATTCAGGCCTGACCGTATAGTTATTACCCCCCAGCAGCTTTCCCTCGGGGGCAAAACCGTTGGGGCTCTGCTTTGTGCGATCGCCGCCTTTCCCCGAAGCCCGAGGGCATCCTCCGAGCCCCGCATCCCCCGCAGCACCCACCTCCCAGCGCAGCGCTGCTCATTGCCATCCACCGGCAATGCTCTGCCCGAGGCGGTCCCCGCGGGCAGGGCCGGGCCGGGCAGCAGCACTCTCCGCTCCCCCTGGTGCTGTCGGTGAGGGTTGCAAGCGCTGAGCGGAGCCCCGAGGCCGAAGCAGCCCGAAATGGAGCGCCCCGACGCCCAGCGGTGCGGCCCGGAGAGGCACAGCCGCATCTCTCCAGGGCTTCTCTTTGTAAGCAGAAAGTGGGAACGGTGCGGGGTTGGGTGCTCCGCACCGAGCTCAGGTTGGGAGGAGGGTGTCAGCATCTCCCTGGGGTTGTTCCTGTTCCATCACATCAGCAAGGTTTCCCTCTCCCCGGTGGAAACTCTCCGGGAGCTATTTAACAACCGGCGTTCTCTGACCTATTTGCAAGCCCCAAGCCTCTCCCCACCGTTAGAAAGCTTTGATAATTCCATGAGATGTTAATTCCGAAACCCGCTAGAACTTGCGACATCAAAACTACTTTTTCCCCCTTAAAAATTTAAATCCCCGCTCACTGCAACGCGGGAGTAATGAGACTCCGCCACTGACTCCATTTCCAAAGCAGCACTGTGCTGCACAGCTCCCATTGGCACAGAGAGCTGCTCCCCAGAATGGGGACCCAGCAGGACCCCGTCCTGCCAGCAGAGCCCCACGTGGACCTTAGGGACAGCAGCACGGCCCCTGGGCTGCCCTTCCCGGGAGTCATCACCCCGCACACACGCTGCCTGGCTGCTTCTTAAAGTCATCCAACAATCTGAAGAGCAACGATGGATGAGATGTGAGATTCCCTTTGGAAGGAGCACGTCACAGCAGCTCAGATGCTGATCCTGAGCAGGATCTGGTTGGAAACATTAGCAAAAGCAGTGGCTTTACTGTCAGTGCTGGAGCCGACGCGGGGCAGCACGTAGCTGGGAAGAAAATCGTTCTAAAAAAAATATTTCTGTTCTCATGACCGAGCCTAATGTTAGCAACGAGAGAACAGCACAGAGCATAGCTTTCTCTCTCCGTGTGCTCCAAAAAGCAAACACCTGCACTGTTGCATCCCACAGCTGGTGCCTCTCTTGCCACTTCCCAGCCAACAGGGCTGCGAAGTCCCAACCTGAGCACCAGCAGAGCCAGCTCAGCTCTGCGGCCATGTGAAATAAAGGCAGCGAGCAGGCAGGGGGTGCTGGTGGCAGGGGTTAGGATGTGCTAGAGGTGCCTGCGGGTCCCAGCCCTGCACGCATTTAAACAGCTCTTTAACTTTAGATACATCAAGGTTACGCAGATGGAAAGCTAAGCTCCTTGACACATCAAAAATGGTCTCGCACGTGGAAGAAGACTGAATGAATTCGAGCGTTGCGTATATCTCTCACTGCTCGCTGGGGGGTTGGGTTGGAACAGCTCTGTTCTGCTGACTCTGATTGCCTAGAATCTTGAATTCCTGTTCCATGGGCATCTTGTGGCACTTTGTATCATGCTTTCACCCCCAAATCCACCCAGAATCTCCCAGAGAAGAGAAATTTTCCAAGCTCTGCATGGAGATGACTGTGCTTGTCCATGGTGGGGAAGGGCTGTGCGCTCCCACGCACACACCTATCTCACACCCAGATGTTTCCCCTCACCTCCAGCTCTTCCCACCACGGCTCAGGGATGTGCCCTCCTGGTCCTCAGGAGCACCACTCCACGTGCCCTGATTCACAGAGCAGGAGCAGCCCTGGCACAGAGCATCACCGACAGAGAGATTTAGGAAAGCGGTGTGGGAGAGTTCCCCTACTGCACATCCACAGAAGAGAGCAGCAAATCCTCCCCTCGTCGGATGGCACATGGTGCAGGCAAGTCCTCGAACGAGAGACACTGAGCTCCCGGGGATTACACAGCTCCTTTGAAAAAGGGCTTTTCTTCAAGATCCCTGCAGCAAATCTCCTGCTCTTACCCACCCCGAAGCACCGGTAACACTCTCTATCTCTGCAGCTTTCTGCTACAGACATGCATTTTGCCTTTCAGTCCAAGGCTGGGGTTTGTCGTTCAATGCTGAAAGCGCATTAGTGCCCGGCATGCAGGGCAGGCTTCACTGGGGCTGCCTGAGTGAAACAAAGCACTGTCTGTGTCTGACTGTTTTTCCACGTGTGCCTGTGGTAATGGGACCCCGTGAGCCTGTATGGAGGCCGGGGCTCGTTCTGGCCACAGGGAACTGCAGCACCACACCTTCCCAATGGCACTGCAAGGCCGAGATTCCCTGCAGCCCTTAACCCAGCAATGCCCACACAGAACATCTCAGCCACCACTTCACACCAGTTGTCTGCCTTCACTATCTGCCTTCACTAGTGCACATCATCCAGAAAGACCCCCAGGTTTTGTTTCAAGACACCAAAACCAAAAGAAAAACCACCCCACTGCTTCCCTTCGGGTTCGTTCCGAAACATTAAACCTGGTTTTGTTCTCTTTTTAACAGTGAAGGTGATTTATTTCCACTTTGGCTCTGTGTGGCCCTTGCTTCCAGCCACCCGTTTGCCTTTCCCCCCCGGAATCCTACAGGCCCTGCAGCACCCAGCCCGCTCCTCCATGCAGGTATTTATATGCTGTCATCGATTCACCTCTCAACCTCTTTACTTTTTAATCACACAAACAGATGGAGCTCTGGAAGTTCTCCCCATCCGTGGCTGCTGCTCCAGCCCTTCCATCATTTCCGCAGCTCTTTTCAACGCTCTCCAGGACCCCCTCTTAAACACAGACACCTGAACTGGTTGCAGAATTCCCAAATCAGTCTCCCCAGGCCTATAAAATGCAAAGTTCTCCCTCACAGCTCCTGCACACCATTTCCCCTCTGAATCAAATACAGTCTTTTGGCTGAAGCTTCACCCCGCACCAGGAAGATCCTGCAGAGATGCTGTTCTTCCTTCACTACAGCCCCACTGGGGCTTCACTGAGAATAAAACCATCCTAAATTACCTCCCTTGGCCCACCTCCTTGCTTTATAACCCAGGTGATTCCCCTACAGAAAATATTGCTTTTATGGGAGGCAAGTTCCCAGCTGGGATGTTTTCTGCTGGGAAATGGCTGAATTCTCTGTAGGTGATGTGAAACAAAGTGGGGAGGAGGGCAGGGGGCTGGCAGCTGCAGCACCACAGAGTTGCTCCATCCAGCACACAGCTGTGCAACATCTGCCTGCCCAGTGCAGCCACATCGCACCCTCCTGAGTCCCACATGCAGCACAGCATCCCCCAAACCCCACCGTGGGTTCTGCCTCAGCACCATTGCAGGGATAAAGGATCAACTGCACAAAGGAACCCTCTAAAAATGCAGAAGGGAGATAAAAATAGTTCAGTTGTGGATAATAATCCTCAGGGTTAACAGCACGGGGTGCTCAGGTCCCCTCAGAGCCTTCCAAGATAAAGGCAACTCGTGTTGTTCACTCCCCCCATCCCCTCCAGGCCCTGCTGAAGAAGAAATCTGTAATATGAGGCTTGCTTTTTCCTCCCATTGCCTTGGCAACGTGTTTCCTTGTTGTGTTCATCACCTCAATAAAACACATATCAGCTGGGGGAAGGAAAGGGAACCCTGGAAGCCCCCTAACTCCCCAGCTGCAGGCTCAGCTCCAGGCTCAGCACCGTGGTATTGTGAAAAGGGAGCCAAAAGGCAGCATTTTTGCTTTGGTTTAGTGGAATATCAGTACTGGCAAGGGTAAGAGGATTTATGGAGTGGAAATTGGGCTGACCACAGCCAAACAAAGCCTTTGTTGACTCGGAGGTGAGGGAAGGCGTTGAATTCAAAGGCTGCACATTGGTTGGCTGCATGCCTGGGTGCTGCGTTCAGCCAGGAGGGCCGTGCAGGTGTTTCACGCTGCCTGACGTGCTCAGGAGGCTGTGAAGGAGAAACCCTCCTCTAGATCAGCAGCGTTCCCCTTTCCTTATCCCCAAGAAAAGAAAACAAGCCGTCGTGCAAACTGACAAAACAAGAGCTGAATGGCAGCACTGGGTCTGTGGGGCAGAGAGCCCAAATTCCCTGCACGCTGCATCACCTCTCATCCCGTGTGCACCACGGGTAAGATGGACATTGCTGCACAGAGCTTTTCTCAGTGACTCCAACATAACCTTGGGAAGAATTCCCTGAGCTAGGAAAAGTTATACACAGTGGGCACTCCGCAGTGTGCAGCTCCCCCATCAGCACGGCTGTGCCTGGTGAGGAATATCCATGGTGACGTGCCCACGGCATCTCGTCTGTGCTGCCTGCAAAGAGCAGAAGCTCAGCTCTCGTTTTAATCAGCACTTGGAAAAGCAAGGAAATGGAGCCCTTGTTCTGTGGGCCAGTGTGAGTATGTTGAAATGGAAGCACTTGAGAGACCGCATCTATTCCTACACCACAGTGCCACGTCCAGCTCTACACATCTCAAATACGAAAGTTTTGCTTTGCTTTCCCACCATTGGATGATATTAATTACAGCAGGGAGTCAAGGAGCTTGAAAAAGGGGGAAAAGAAAAACACTCTGGAAAAGTTGCAGGCCTTGCAAGTATTTAAAGGGCCATCTGCATCTCCTCCAAAACTGTAAAGGCGAATGTGGGCAACAGTAGCACATATTTATTCAGTAGACATCACGGCAACATTTGTGCTCCTTTCTCAGCCAAGAGTTCGTGCTAGGAATGCAAGGCTTGCTGCTCCCCTGTCATCCTGTCCTTTGGGAATGCAGCGGCTGTGTCCCAGAAGGACCCAAAAGTGACCCAGAAGGATTTAATCGACCTTTGGGGTCAGGTGCCACCTCCTCCTCCACCTGCACCTCACCTTGTGACCGTCCCTTCAGAACTGATCCACATCTCCTCCCAGCGGGTTGTGCAGCTGGTAGGGCTCAGCGTGCAGCCTGCAAGGTGATGGATATGAGCAAACAAGTGGCACGGTGGGCAGATGGGCAAGGGATTTTGATCCCCATCTCTCTGCCCCAGGCACCACTGCACCCCTGGGCATCTCTCAGCTCAGCCAAGACCACCTCTGGGCAGGGACTTAGACTCAAACAATCATTAAGGTTGGAAAAAAACACTAAGATTAAGTCCAACCATCAACCCACCCCTGCTAACCTCACCCCTCGCTGCCTTTGTAAGTTTAAGAAACCAAAGGCCATTAGGACAGAACAGCGTGGTCCTGCTGCCCTTGATTGAGGGTTCATTTATTGTAATACAACACACACTCCATATGTATACAGCTTTTGATTAACGTAGGTGAGTACCTATCTTACCGGTGAGTACCTATCTTACTGCAGCCCAACAACCATAGCAAGTGGGATCAGCACGGGCTGCCCCAGGGGACTGTGGATTTGGGAACAGGCCCCATGCCCAGGACAGGGGACACAGCCAGAGGGAGAGCACAGTGCCGGTCACACCATGATTTAGCTGCCATCCCCTGGGGAAAGGTCTCCTCATTTCACATCTGGACACAAGCACTTGTTAGACATAATAAGGAAGGGCCGAGATCCATCTTAACATGTGGAGCGAGACGGACTGCTTAAGAACAATAATAAATACCAATAAGTTTATTCATAATTCATCCAGTTCAAGCAAACATCTTCTCTAGCCAGCCGTTCCTGCCTGCTGTCTCTCCCTGACATTAAGCAGGGCTGCTCAGGCCTGCCCCTGATTTTTCCTTTGGAGAGCAGCCAGCAAAGCCTCCAGGTGGATGCTGCTGATTTACAGCCTCATCTCCGTTCGCTGCTATATTTACCCTGGTTTTTCTTTTTTGTGAATTGCCTTTCAGGGCGCTCATCATCTGCGAAATACAGGAAGGAAATGTCAGCGATTGGAGGAAACCTTGGGTGAAATTCAGTCACAAATCTCGTATATTAATTCCTGTTCCGTCCCTCTGCTCCCTCGGTGTGTGCAGTGGGAAGTCGTGCCCGTCACTGGAGTGCCAATCAACTGAGATATTATACTGCTATAAATATCAGACGTTTGAAGAACAATGCTATCTATTAGCATGTAAAAGACGACCATTGTCTGCAGGTTGCTAGCTTCAAAGCCATCGCTGTGCTTGGCAAATTGCGTTCCACACCTCCCAGCAAACCCCCATCTCCGAGCGCCCGTCACCAAAATGAGGAACCAGAATGAGAGAGCCCTCCAAAACCCAACCCAAATCATCTGCTGCAGAGAGGAGCACTGCTCGCCCCTTGGAAGAGCCCTGTACAACCAAAGCTGAACTCCTGGCTGCGTGAAACCTTACGCTGAGAGCCCAGTGGTGCCAGAGGCTCAGAGCAGATGACCCAGGAGGAATCGTGGGTTTTACTGCCAACTCTGGCTGTGCTCCTGATGGCGACAAGGAATGGTGGGGAGAGATACACTGACAGGTACAAGCCTACAGCTGGAAACCTAAATTCAGATATTTGCCAGAGATCACGCTGCTGATGCTAGGAGCTATCTCCTCACCACAGCGTGCAGTTTTGGTGGCTCTGACATTCCCCTTCAGAGGGGCACCAGAGAAGCTCCACCAACCCCAAAACCCTTCCTCAAAGGTCCTCTGCTTCCATTCCCCCCTCCCCAGCCCTTGGCTCCGTGCTGTGGGCATGCATCTTTGCTGGAAAGCAGCAATAACCCCTGGGACACTGCAGAAAGGGGCTCTGGGACAGAGGAGCTGAGCCGGCTTCGAGGTCAGGGCTTGGGGGAAGCAAATGCAGAGCAGGTGGTTGGAAAGCTCACTAACAGCCCTGTTAACAAGCGCTGCCGATTAGACCAAACAAGAGCTCATCAGCATGCAGTCCAAAGACCACAGCCTGTGGAGTGAGGAGAATAGAGGGACAACAAGAAGGAGGGGAGATGAAAGGGAAGCGGAGATGGGAATGGGTTTTAATAATATTGTTTCCTAATTACAGCCCGGCAGAGGGAGCAGATGCACGCTGTGTGCCGTTCAGAGCTCAGCCGGGGACGTGCTGCTCTGCCAGGCACATGAGGGTACACTGTGGGCTCATTTGTGTGCTCCAGGGTGCCCGGTGGCTTCGCTGTGTGCCTGGAGGACCACTGGAGCTGTGGTGACATGGGGGATGTGGCGGTGGTGGCTCGGTGTGGGGCAGCTGGTGTTCAGGCACCCCGTTGTGGTTGTGGTTCCCATGAGCTGTGCTTGCTGCTGCCCGGCACCCTTGTGAGGCTGTGAAAAGCAATTTGAGGTCTTCTCCCAAGCCTGGTCACTGGTAGGGGCAGCAGTGGCTTCCACGGAGCAGCACATCTGGAGGCAGGAAAAGAGAAGGTTATGGGGTGTCAGCTTTGCCTGAGCTGTGCTGGGTCTCTGCAAGGAGCTGGCATGCACACTGCCTGGCATGGAGACACACTTCTACAGCACCACGGCACATCCCTCCTCCCAGGACAGCAGGAACCTGCTGCTTTCTCTTGGAGTCCCCCCATGGCACAGCGGTGGGCCTCGCACAGTAACCTCCACCCCACAGCCAGTGGGGCACGGATGGGCGCGAGTGGGGCCAGCCCACACCTTCTCCATTTCACTGAGCACGTACAGAAGGAAGACTGCAAACCCCCTAGAACCTCTCCCCTGGTCTCAGCTCCGTGTCTGTAAGCTCCTCCGCTCTCTCGAGCTGGGGATGAGGAGCACTAATGCACGCTTTGGCCCCAGTCCAAGATAAACGCCGGCTATAATAACCCTCATGGGAAAGCCAAACAGAGGACCCCATTGTTAGGGACAACCCGGCGCATCACGCTTCATTTGGGCCAACAGCACTCCCCGCACGAGGCTCTGGGCACCGTCTGCTTGATGTGGGCAAGGTGGGCTGAGGCCAGAAACTGGAGAAAAAGGGAAATCCGGGGTCAGGGGCTTCAGTTGATGGCTCGTGCATCAGTACGGCCCATAGAGACACAGGAAAGCTTGGAAGAAGGGGGACTGGCAGGTACGTTGGGAGCTGCCTTCTGATGGGGCAGGCAGCAGTGATGGCATCTCCCATGCCACGCTCCCTCTATGCTGTGGATGGAGAGGTTCTCTTCAAGATCCCCTCTGGTGAGCTCTTGTCCTTCCAAATAGCCACGTAGGAACACCAGCATCAGGCAAAACCCCGTGGCTCCCTGCTTGAGCTCCGATCACTTACAGAAGCTCCTTCCCTGCTGCAAACTGTTTTATTATTATTGAGGGCCAAGGGAGCGCAGCACTGCAGAGAAATGGAGATTTGCAAACAGAGCACTCTCTGCTGCCTCCAGGGTTTCAGGTTCAGGGCACTGCTGACCTCCTTGGCACACCCTCTGCAGCAGAAGGTACAACAATGGGAAACACCTGGGAGAAGGAAAAAAACCAACAACCAACCCGTGTTTCTAGTAGCCAGGAGGGAGAGCAGATGGTGCTGGGGGTGACACAGGTGCCCTGGATCACAAAGCTGTGATGAGGGCTGAATTGCCACCAGCTGGGTTAGCACTTGTTCTTGAGCACACACAGGGTGAGATGTGCTCTAGGAGGTGATGTTAGGAGCTTGGCTATTCCAGTTTTGCTGCTGGGCTGTGGGAGTGGGCTTGCTGGAGAGAAGGCACGTGGGTGCTGTGGAAATTGCTACAGGAAGGCAAGGTGAGGTGGGGCAGTGAGTGCTGATATTGGGGTGGGTACAACCCTGCAAGGAGGGGCTGGGGGTCACAGCGTTGTCCTGTCCTGGAGGAGCAACTATCCCTGGTTCTGGGGTTGGGTGGCCCTCAATGGGGATCTGGGCCACTCGGGATAGTGAAGGCTTCTCTGTCTCCATTGCTGCTCTCTTTCCTGTATTTCATTAACATGCAAAGCTTCCCAGTTTGTTTTACATCCAAAAATCCTTGACACTGAATGAGCTGGTAGGCATTAAGATGATACTGAACTGATAACAAAGATATAAATCTGGGGTGTTTCTAAGCTCCCTTCTTCCTGTTGCCCTCTCTGCTGTGCTGGTGGGTGCTTGTGATGTGGACTGAGCACTGCTTTTCAGTGAATTGCTTCAGATTCTTGTGGCCCTTGGCCTGAGTGGTGTTTGGAGAGGGTAGAAAGGATGATCAGGCCTGGTAGGCTGTATGGTGGCTCTTGTTCAACAGAAGTGACCTTCCATGTGGGCTGCTGCTTATGGCTTGCCTACGTTGCATCTGCTTGTGAAACATTTCAGCTCCAGGTTTTATAGAAATTTGGTTACCCTCTGAGTGTAGCAGTTGCTTGGTTTTTAAGCTGGGGAAAAAAATGGAGTATGGCCCTGACAAAAAGGGCTTGAGGATATGGGTGGATGGTGAACTGGATGTGAGCCTGCACCGTGCCCTCACAGCAGAAAGGCAACTGGTATTGTGTGTCAGAGATGTGGGCCTGCTGGAGTGCATCCAGAGGAGGGCTGAGAGGGATGGAACACCTCCCGCAAGGGCAGGCTGAGAGCTGGGACTGTGCAGCTTGGGGAAGAGAAGGATCCAGGGAGAGCTGAGGGCAGCCTCTCATTATCTAAAGGAGCTGTAAGAGAGAAGAGGGCAGAACCTTTAGCAGGGTCTGTTATGTCAGGACAAGGGGGAGTGGTTTCAAGATAAAACAGTTTTAGACTGGATAGAAGAAAAAGGGTTTTATGATAAAGGCAGTGCTCACCCCTGCAGACACCTAAGTTCAGGGTGGATGGGGCCCTGAGCACAGATGGAGCTGTAGGTGTCCCTGTTCATTGCAGGGAGTTGGACTAGATGGTCTTTAAGGGTTCCTCCCAGCTCAAATGGTTCTACAATATTAATTTTTGTAGAATTAAGGGTAAAAGATGTTGTAGAGAGTGTTAACGCTCTTTGAAATGCTGCTCACCACGACCCAAACTGGGTAGTCTTTCTGTCCAGAGCAATGTGGTGTGGCTTCTTTAAGTGTCAGTATGGGGAAGTGATAAGGGAAGGTCTCTTTCCCATCCAGCTAACCATCTGCTGTAATGAGAACTTGGCTTAAGCCTGCTCTCAGGGCCGGAAGGAAAGGCAGAGATTTGAGTTCATAGGACTGAGGCTGCCCTCGCACGTATGGCGTGGCCGTGTCCCCTTCCCAGTGTGAGTGAGGAGTGGGCTTTGTGGGGTGTATCTGCCTTGTAGAGTTGTCATCTGTCACAGCTCTTTGGCTGCAGTGAGTGCAAACCTCGAAGGTGAATGCATATCTCCAGGGAGCCAGGAGAGATGCATCCCCACAGCAGGCATTCAGCCTTGGGGTGTCAGCGGCCTCTGGAAGCTGCCAAATCCTTGCAGTGAATGCAGAGACAGATACTGTTGTAGATTTATTGTTGTTTTTTTGAATTCTGTTCCTGGTTCATACTGGTGTCTTGATGGATATTAACTGGGGGAGTGAAGCTGTGCGTTGCTTGCTGCCTGTCCAGACGAAGGGACGTGCTGAGCCTGGGTGATGCTCCAGGCACACTGAAGCCTGTTAATGCGCTCAGTGGGAGCCAGGAACGGAGCTGTGGTCTGAACACGCACGTGACTCATTGTGGTGCCTCATTTGGTTGATTGATGGATGAAGCCCAGGGAAAAAAAAGGCCACCTGTGCCCTGCTGGGAGCTCGGTGCTGCGGCTGCTGGGGAGAGCTGGGTGATGTGGACCCCAGCAGTGACAGGAGGAGCTGCCCAGGGAGATCCCTGCAAGGAAACAGCACGCAAACTGACCCTCGGTAGCAAATGCCGATGTGTTTCTCCATCTCGCAGGGCACACAAGGCATCTGCCAGCAGGCGAGGTGTGCAGGGTTTTTCTGCGTGTGCTATTACCATGTGCTCTGCAGATGGCAGCAGTGCACTCCGGCTCCTGCGCGTTTCAGGCTGCAAAATGCACTGCTCCTCACTTGGAGATGGGGAGCAATCCGCAGCTCTGACGGCTTTCTGAAGAGCTCGTTGTGTTTGTGATGCGCTGGTCGAAAGATGGATTGGCTCTTAAGTCCGAGTCATCCATCCAACTGCATTTCCAATGGTGCCCCTGGGACAGTTGCCTTTCCGAAATCCCAAGGCTGATAGCAGATCTCAAGGCCGGAGGCAGCTCCTAAATCTTCTGGGTCTAGCTCCTGCACAACCCAGACCGTGCAGCTCTGAGATCTGTGCTGTATTTGATTGAAACAGGTTTCTCTTCTTTCACCTGTAGGCTGTGTCACCTGAAGGAAGTAGCTCAGATACCCAACCATTTTCCCCTTAAGTTCTGTTTGCTCACCAAGCATCTCCTCAGTTGTGACACTGAGGTGCACAGCTTTGTTGCAGCTGTTGCTGTGTGGGGTTTTGTGGTTTGCTTTTTGCCTTGTGCTTCTTGCCTGGCTCAATGGGAACTCACAGGAGATGTCTGCATGAAAATTTTCTGGCCGCACCCAATGGTGCCAGCAGAGATCAGGTGCGTGGGATGTCTTAAAGGATGTCCAGCCAAATGGACACTGATGTGTCCTCCTTCACCTGTTTGGGTCATTAGGTTTCCAGAGTGATTACAGCTTTAAAGAGAGCTGAAGAACTGCAAAGATAAGCCTGCCCTGTGCAGTCCTTGCGATGGGACTATCTCCATGTGGTCTGCAGAGCCGGGGCAGTGGGACTGCTCTTCCTTGTGAGAAATGCATGTATTTAAGTAGCAGAACATCATGGGGTCATGCCAAAGAAAGGACAATTGCAACTGTGCCTGTTCTTGGACTGTTAATGCAGTATCTCCAGCAACAGATAAAGTCTTTGGTCTGATTACATGTGACAGCTTTTGAGATGGTGCTGAGGTCATAGAGTCATAGAATGGCTTGGGTTGGAAGGGAGCTTAAAGATCACCCAGTTCCAAACCCCCAGCAGCACAGAAGGGTTGCCAACCACTAAATCAGGAACCAGCTCAGGTTGCATGGGGCCTCACCCAGCCTGGCCTGGACACTTCCAGGGTTGGGGCACCCACAGCTCTGGGCAGCAGAGCCAGGAACTCGCTGCCCTTTGGGTAAGTATTTTCCTCCTGTCATCCAACTGAAGTCTTGATGCAGCAGCTATGAGCTGGGAAGGTTGGTGTCTGTCACCCTGTGTAGGGATGTGTAGGGCTGTGACCTAAGCCCGAGGCTGCTCCAGGGGTCCCCACAGCTGCTGGCACCATCAGACTCCCCTGCAGTATTTATATACTGCTGAGTGAAAAGAACAATGCTCTCATTTTAAAAACAAACCTTAGTTTTAAACAAGAGCCAGCCCAATAAAAGATGAAGTGTCTTTGTGACTGGAAAGGATCAAAGTGAAAACAAGTAATCTTTCTTTGTGGTGCAACTTTCATTTTTGCTCCGAAGGAGTCTAGTGTTTCCCAGGGCTTGCTTGTGGAGGGACAAGAATAACTGCTTGGTTCAGTTCTTGGCTAAAGCATAGTCTGCTTTGATATTTATTTATTTTTTAAGCAAACTTTAAATAGCTTTTTGGCTTGAGATTTTATTGGAAATCCAATCCCCTTACGCACCAATTTTTTAATTGTTTCTATGAAAACCAGCATTGACTGGAAGAATGTTTTTGTGCTGATCCCTGCGCAGCAGACTCCAGCTGCCAGCCTGAAGTGGAGCAGGAAGGTAACTGAAAACGGGTTCATGTCAATAGGTCCAAATGCAAGATGCAAAGAGCTGCACCTTCTTGGGGGGCTGCAGGAAACGTTGAATGTTGCTGCATCTTGCTGCAGTCCCTCACCTGAGCTGCACCACGAGAGGGCAACCTGAGGCTGCAAATCTTCTGCTGGAGCCCAGGAGATGCTTTAGGAGCTGTTGGGAAGGATGACGGGTTGGAAAATGTAGCCATCACCTTCCTGCACAGAGCAGGGTTGGTGGCAGTGTGTGCTGGAGGTGTTTACAACCATGCTGATGCTCTACAGGAAGCATTTTGTTGGCACTGGCTCCATCTGTGCTGGGTGCTTCTCTGCTATATGGATCAGTGCAGTCATTGCTGCTGTCAGCCCAGGGTTTGCATTTTGTACAGGGGCTCTGCCCTTTTAATTGATGTCTGCTAACACCAAAAAGAAGTGAAACTGTCGAGATTAAAGGAATGAAACATGGTTAGGGTGACATTGCTATACATCTTGGAACAACGACAAGCCGGAGGTTTTCGTGCCGTCCAAGTGATTGAGCCCCATGTAAAAAGACACGATGACTCCAAGCCATGTGTGAAGAGCAGAAAGCAAGGATCTGAGGCCATGGCCTGGATCTCATTGCACCAAAGAGAACTGCAATTAGATATTTGGTAAAAGCCTTCTCTGAGAACAGTGGCCAAACTCTGGGCTCAGAAATGGGGAATTGGTGGAGCTTCCCAGGTTTCTTAAGGCCATTCGAAGCTGGAAGTCATGCTCTGCATCCTCCTCCTGTCCTTGAAGGATAGTGATGTAGCATGACTGCAGCAGCAAGTCAGGCTGAAAATGAAAGTAAAGGACTATTTCTCAGCTCACCACCAGTGCTGTGAGTGGAAATAACCCTGTGGAAGCAGCCCATGGTTTTAAACTGTCCTGACACAGAAAGCATTGCTCTGGTAATGGGTGGGGTGAGCAGAATGGACCTTCAGACTGGTTAAAAATGGCTGGGTTGCCAAGGAGGGGCTGGAAAATGGCATGTCCCATTGGGAAAGGCCTTCCTGAGGATGGCTGCCCCTAGCCCTGGGCCGTGCCAGGCTGAGCAGCCCTGGTTTGGAACAAGGACTTGTTTAAATGGTGGCAGAAGCGCAGTGAAAACAGAGGCACTCTCCATGCAGAAGTACGTAACGGCAGGAATTACAAGCCACGATGAGTTAAAAGAATCGACTCGGGCCAGGGAAGGCCAATCCTGAAATAGATCTCGAATGGGGCTTGTTGAAAATGCTTCCCTCAGAACTGTTTCCTGATGGAGAATTTGGCATTTCTACTCAAAGAAATCTTTCAAGAAAAGCATCTGCTCCTGTGGAAAATTTCATCGTTTTGGGTTGGAAAAATGGAGCATGTGAAAACCAACATCCTTCAGCCCAGCGAAGCGTGGTGCCAGTTTTCAGACAGGCTCCTCCTCTGCGTTGAGCTCTGCTCCTGGTTCCTGTGATTCCTCTGTACAGAGGAGGAACCCTGAATCACTGAATCCTCCCCTGTGCTGGTAATGGTCACACACAGCAACAAAGCCCCCGTGGGATTGCTGGAAGGATGCTTTCTGGAGTCCTACACATAGCAGCTCCCACCTGGGCATATCCCTCCTGATGTGGGTTTCTGGGAGATCCCTTTCCACCTGTACAGGAGTTTCCTGAGTCCTGGGAGGTGCCTATGGCTGAACTATCAGGAAGGAAAATCTGCTTTTTACTGGGCTTAATTGTTATTTTACCAATTCTTTATTTTAAATGGCTCATCTTTCAGGTGTTTGAGAGTTTCCTTACTCACATCCCTGAGCATAATCTAAAATGTCTTAATCGCGTTAGCTGCTGTGTTGGGGAAACAGTGGGGCGTGAATGCTGTGGTTTTTGATGGCATTTCTGCTTCTGCGTTCAACCAGGCCCAAGATGAGGAAGCAGTCTTGCTTGTCCGTGGAGCTTTTAGCAGGGGGAGGATTGGTTTGTTTCCCTACCATACATTTCCCTGTCTGTAGAAAGATCAAACCCTGTGAGGGAGACGCACCCAGACCTGGAGGAGACCTTCAGAGGAGTTCTGAGTTCTTATTACAGTTCTTTCTCCTTCTGCTTGTCTTTTTTTTCCCCTTCCAGTGACTGCTGCGGATGGATGATGCTCACCTCACAGAGCTGGGGTGTGCAATGTCCCTAACACAGTGATGCTTTAAGGTCGTATCATATATGAAAAAGGTTCATATCAGGAGAAATTTCTTCTCAGGAAGAGCAGTCAGGCAGTGGCACAGGCTGCCCAAGGAGTGGTGGAGTCACCATTCATGGAGGTGCTTAAGGGAAGGGTAGGTGTGCTACTGAGGGATGTGATGTATGGGCATCATTGGTGGATGGTTGGACTTAGAGAGGTCTTTTTCCAGCCTTAATGACTCCATGAATTCTATGAAATATCCTTTTGATATGAGGATAGTTATAGCATGGAGTAACCCAAGCTTGAAGCATTGCTGATACAGGAGTGCTTACATCTGTTTGTTTTTATGCAACAATTTCAACAGAGGCTGAGAAGCCTTGGAGTGCTCACAAAGCCAGGTATTTGCATTCCCGTTTAGGTTCCCAAACCTGGAAATAGTGTGGGGGAGGGAAAGTCTTAAATTCTTTTTATGTTCCTAAGACTGTGTCTGTGCTGGGCTGCTGGGGAACATGTCACACTTGTGTCCTGCAACCAGGCTGCAGGGGGGACCCCTGGCAGCCCTGTACAGACAGGGAACCTCTCAGAAAGGAGCTGTGTGCATGTCTTTGCTTCCTGGGGCCTAGGCATTGTCATGAGATGGTGGTGCGAGCAAATGCTGAGCTGAAAACCTGCCTGGAGCCCGGGACAAAAGTGCTTTCCCCACGTGAACTTTATGAAAGGACTTCTCAGTCCATTTAAGAAAATATAAAAGTGTTAGGAGCAGAGGCTCGGCCAAAGCCTGGGGTCCTGGTCTGGAGACTGGAGGGAACAGAAAGGCCTCAGTGGAGAGCACTTCATAAGAAAACAACCCTGCACAGGCTGGGTTTGTGTTCCAGTGCTAGCACAGGTTCTGTTTACCAACCTTCCTCTGTTCATAGGGAATCAGGAGAGACATTTCAAAGATAAAATGAGGAAAAAGCCCTGTGTTTGGGGCAGCAGTGATGGGGGGCCCCCATGTGCATCACCCTCTGGAGGGGATGAGGTCTCACATTGGTCCTACGTGTCTCTTATTTTAAGTTGTTGCCCACACCTGGGTCTGCGTTATGACAATGCCACTTGGTCAATTGCATTCATGTGCCAAATCTCCCCATTGCTCTCAGGGGGAAGTGTGATCCTAGCAAAGCAGACCGTTCTCTTCTGAGCGGCCGAAGCATCCTCAGGTCCTGGGAACTATTGATTCCTCTTGCTAGGGATCTTGAAAAGTGTAGCTGGGACAGAACGTGCCTCTTTGGTCAATTAGTGATATCTCTGTTACTTTATTTGCATCCATTCCCTGTGGTCTCTGTGCACTGATCCCTGCTGAGAGAGTGGGATCTGAGGTCAATCTCTGCTGGATTAAGGGTTGCTGCAGCTCAGGTGAGTTTGCTGGACAGCCTGCAGTGCGCAGAGGGCTGATGAGAACAGTGTTTGACTCAATGTTTTGGTAACTGAGTGTGTTTGAAGTCCTTGCTGTCAAATGAGCCGTTGCTTATAATTAGCCTCTACTTTTTCTCTGCACCTCCTGGCAACAGCAGCCCTTCCCATGGTGTAGGATAACTTCTCTGTGCACAATGGTGTGTGCAAACAGATGGAAGTGACCCAGGAAGGGGCAGCTGTTCCCTTCTGCCCATCTCCAGCTTTGTCCTGGCAACCCATCAGCAGCATCCCATTTGCTGGTGAGCTCCATTGGGGTGGTGGCCATGTAACACTGGGTGCAATGAGGAATTATAAGGTCTTTGAGGCGGGAAAATCTGCTGTACCATTGTTAGGATAGCTTAGTTTCAGAGAGATATTGGGTTTTATGGTGCTGTGTGGCTGTGCTGGTTTAGGGGCAGAAGAGGGTGGGCTGGTGATGGATGGAGGTCATACAGAAAGGAGCAGGTGATGAATCCTTGAAGTAAGTACACTTCACCAAAGCATTTGGAGTATGAGCCTGGCAATTAACCCATTTCTGGATACCTTCTTTGGTACGTGAGATCTCTATGCATCACTGCTAAAGGAAAAGCAGCAAAACGTGGAGATTAGGTGAGATCAGAGTACATTACTAGTAACGATACTTATATTACAGACAGACTGGAAGAACCTCTTACTGTTCTGATCCCAAATGTTCAGTGTATAGATCTGTATGTCTGCAGCGAGCAGCTCATGGAGGTGAATTACCTGACAGAGGTGACTTGGTCAGGTAGGTGGTGCTGATCTGTGCAGTCCATGTGAGCTACGCACCTCGGTGAGCAGAAGGATTTCTGTTTTGAGATTTGCAACGTTTCGGGATATCCCATATCTATGAGTTCTGAGTCCTCTTAAAGGATCTTTCTGGTTCTTCCATGTTGCCCCGAATGCAGATGCATCTGAAGTTGTAGACACTTGAAAGTCAGACTAGATTTCCTTGAAATAATCCCTTTGAGCATTTGAGATGTCACTGGTGTCTGGTCTGTACGTCCTAGACATTACTGGTTCCATCTGATTGCGTTTTATGTTTGCAAATAGAATAATCTAATGACCTAATTTCTGAAGGAAGCCTGTTATTTATTAACCGTGATGTAAATCCTACCAGCCTCAGAATAAAGAACATCAGGCTTTTGAATTTCTGCTGTTTTTTTTTTTTTTAATTTTATTTTTTTTTTAAGATCCAAATCTCAGGGGCAGTTAATCATTTTTTTGACATATTGAATTCAGTCATGTGTTAGAGAAACAAAAATTCATATGGGCAGTTTATGATGCAACATTAACTTGTCAGCAAGAAGGACAATTCATGACTGTCTATGACTAGCAAGTGGCAGGCGTTTGGACAAGTGTCCCATAGTTCTGCAAGCATCAGCAAATTATTTTGGCAAAGTCTATGTAGGCAGAATATAATATACGCTTTTGCTCATATACTGGGGGGGGGGAATGAAAAAAAGCCCAACAAATTATAATCCCCTGCCAGGAGTTTCCACTTATTTTCCATAACGAGAGCTGGAGGGTCTGTAAAAGCTGGCCTCGTAAAAAGAAATTGCCTTTTTCCTTTGCGAGGAAGATGGAAGAAATTTGGGGTTGTTGGGATGCACAAGTCTTCCTAAGCTGTAGCTTATCAGCTGTGTTGCTGCCGTGTGGAGGGGAACTGGGTGACCAAAGCGATGGTTTGTCCCTGAGCCTGTCAGCACTATGGGCTGTGATAAGGTGTGGGCAAGCAGGGCAGCGAGCTGCAGGAGGCACGGTGGCCTTGGGGCACAGACAGCCAGACTGCTCTCAGGGCTTTTGAGATATCCCAGGAAAGAGCTGCGTGAGCTTTGAGGGTGGGAGGGGGTATACAGCTTCGCTGCTGTTTGTGGTTGGGCGGTCTGATGGGTCCTTGAGAGTGCACAGAAGTGGCTTTGCTTTGATGCAGAAGAGAAAACTGAAAGATAAATGCAGAAGTAGGTCTTACTTTGGAAAAGCAAACAGATTAAACAAAATCTCAATGGCACCGTTCCGGGCAGATATGTGAGAGGTGAGGCCGTGTGCCAAGTCAGAGGACGGGCTGCTGCAGGAACCAGGCTGTGAGCATACAGGTCTCACTTGGGGTTTCAGTAGGGTGGGGAAATGCAAGGGGCCCACTTCTTTGAGAAATGAGCCTTGTTCTTCTACTTAGGTCTGGTGTGGGAGCAGGGTGGTAAGCTGTGGCTGTGGGCAGGGTGCTGGCTTGCAACACAACAACTGGAGGTGCGATGGAGGCAGGAGGAAGGGAGATGGAGAATGGTGACTGTGGTGAGGCTGGGTGGAGAGCTGTGTATGTGCTGCGGGATATAGGTGGGAGAACGATGGCAGTGAAGCAGCCTAAAATGGCTTGATGCCTTCCACAAGGCAAGAAGATTAAACTGGGGGAGGTGGTCTTGAACTGCCCTTTTGTTCATCAGAGGTTTGGGCTGAGCCTCGCTGTGAGAGAGGGATGAGGAACTAGAGGAAAGTGTGGGAGTACTGCTGGCCTGTGCCCAGGTGCTTGCAAACCGGGCTGGAAACGCACAACCTTGTTGGGCTGCCTGCATCCATCCCTTGGACTGAGAGAGGAGCAGTGCAGCAGGAGCCCATGGACAGTGGGCACTGGGCTCTTCAAAGCACAGCTGGAGAAGAAAGTATAAACATACAGGGAATTGGAGGTGTCATGGTCATAGCATGGCTCTGTGGTGTTTCTCCAGCACTCCAGAGGAGCTGCGTACCCTGTGCTGTAGGAGGAGGCCGAGCACCGTGGGGCTGTTTCTGTATGAATGACTGTGGTCTAAATGGGATCTGTGGGCTGTGTGTATGTCATGTCCTGGCTGCCCCTCCCTGACCACAGATCACACCCTTCTCCCAGCAAAGAGATGCTGGCCTCCTGCTTTAGCTGGGAGCAGAGAGATTGAGACTGCTTAGGTTTGAGCTGGATAAAAGAGGCATCCAGTGCAGCAGCTTTTGATGGGAAGCAAAAATCTTGTACCATTTGGAGATGCAACATACAGCCTCCAGCATCCTTGCATACCTCCCAGAGCACAGTGAATGTTATCATTTGTCTCAGGTCAGCTGGTTGCTGCTTTTTTTAAAGACTGACTTATGAAGGATGTAAATGCAAAGGAAACACAGGGAGTATAATCCCAGTTAACTGGGATCTCCACTGTGCCTCGAGTCACAGAATGTAGAAACTGGCTCACGTGAGTAGATGTCATGCTACCATCTCATGGAAATACAAAATCACAGTGAATGTGACCAAGCAGGCAGCTCTCCCACCCCCTGCAAAGGGAAGCTAATGGTGAAGGGTGTCAGAACACAGCTCCAGTGTGTCCATCTTAACCCATGTGACTGCAGTCTGCTATTCCAGTCAATGCTCTGTGGGCACTGATGAAGGAGTGGACTCACACTAGAGATATTTAGATAACTGCCTGGCGTAAAATTCACCCTGAAGCACTCACAACAGTGCCAAAGAAGTTTCTGAGCACCAGTTTGTTCCTGGCTCCTTTCAAGGGTTCCTGGGGGTGAGTGAGGCTGCACAAAACTGTAAGGCAAACCCTGTACTTGGCACTGACGTGGAGGGGAAAATAGGAACTACAGCTTACCTCTGTAATCTAGACTAAAGGAATGGCTTGTGCCTGCCCCTCCAGATAACAAGGCCTGGTCAGAAACACACCCCACTGAAAATAGGAGGTTTGCTTCAGGAATATGGGAAGAGGAGCAGCAGATGATTTTGTAGATAAGGTTTCTGATTTTTTTCTATCTTGGTGCTCTTGTGAGTGAGCTAGAAAAACGTGTGGTTGCAGTGTGGCATGGTATGCATTAAGTAGTTCATTTTTCCAAATTATTATTTTTGGAGACTGTCGCCAAGTCTTCAAAACTCCCAAGTTCTCAGGCAGTAAAAAAAAAATGGTTTGGTGAAGTTTTGTCCTGGTTTGAGGACCATTTCATATCTTCATTAATGAACTGAATGATAGAGTGGGATGTAGTCTTATAAACATTCAAGTAACAGAAGAGTGGAAGGGTTTCAAGAATGCGGGAGGATGGTTTTCAGTTTGCTCTTGAAATAATCCCTCCTAAATGAAAACCAAATCCTGAGCGATTCTCTAAAATCATGGATGAGTGCATCTGTGCGTATATTTGGGAGCAGTCCATTGAAGGATTGCAGGAGTGGATACTTGCTGGGTTGTGATTTTATAGAAAATAATCCAACATCATTCTGAAACACAAACTGAGTATGAGTCAAAGGTATTGTCCCCCTGTGAAAAGGGGAAGGGACAGGTTAAGCAGCCTGCTGGGACACCCAGCCACCATAGAACTGTGGAGCTGCCTCCTGCTCCAATGCTTGTGCATGGGGTCTTCAGCTACTTTTCATCTAGCAGACTGCTGGCGGTGCCTAGGGTGCAACTCCCTTCACCTGTTGTTTGAGAACTTCTCCAGGTCCTCCCAGGTTGTGACAAAGTGGCTCCATTCTTGCTCTTTTCCAAGGGCATAGTTTGAGTTTTCAGCCATGCCTGAGTATCCTTCGTGGCTCCCGGGGTCCTGTGCCAAGCATGCTAACCTACCGTGGGGCAGAATGGCTTTCACTCAAGAACTGCCTGCAAAAAGTAAATCTTTTGCTGAGGAAAATACTTGGTGTGAAAACTAGTGCTGTCTGTGTCTGCTGAAATGCATCTTTGCAATGTCAGACTCTAAGTGAACTTCTCAAAGTTCCCATGAAGTCCTGCTTTACAGAGCTGGGGCAAGGCAGATAAGTGTAAGGAGTTGATAAGTTAACTTAGATGAACTTTTTCAGCCTCTGGTAGCTCTCCAGATGCCAGCTACGTGGAGACAGAGAAACTTGCTTATTTCTGCATTCCTCTTGTGTCCTGAGCTCTGAATTCTACTGCCTTGATCGTATGCACAGAGATGCCCTGGCAGGCTTCCAGCCAAGATAGCAATGTGTTCTCCTGCCTGTGTATTTAGCATGCCTGCACATCATCCTTCAGCTCCTCCACCACCTGTCTCAAAGTACATAAGCACACTCTGTCACCTCTGCACTGTGGAGCCTTATTTTTTCACCATCAAAATCACACTGAAGAGAGGAAGTTTGCACCAGAAAGCTTGTGCTTCTTGTTGCTCCTGGTTTGTAGCCAGAAGGCCTCAACAAGCCATCTTGTTGCATGCCAGCCAGCCAACAGAAAGCCTCCTGTCAGCCTACTTGCAGAGTTTATCCAACAAATTCCATAAACGTGCCCATAAAACTCAATTCAACAAGGTGCCCAGAAGTATATGGACTTCTAATGTTTAGCACCACCGTGCGCTGGTCAGTGCTCAGCATGCAGCCTCTTCCCATCCCGTCCTGCCCCAGCCAGCAGCTGCTCCCTGTAGGCATCCAGCTGGCTGATGGATGTGGGGTCCCTGGGACATCTTGTTTGTTCTCCTTCCCTGCTTGCTGGCTTTCTGACAGAGACATTCAGGCTTGGTTAGGAGCACCTCTGTCTCAGGGAACTTGCCTTTATTCATTTAACACTCATTTGTTTCATGATTGCCTTTCTATGGCTTCTAGATTGGGTATTGCAGAATCCACGTCACGAGAAAATGTGTCTAAAGGTGCCAATTGCATCAAGCTCCAACCATTCCTTTGCATGTGAGTTCCTTCTTGGGGACTGTCGTTTCTTGTCTATGGTCAGTGGTGATGGAGCATTCCTTGGCTAAAGCATATGAACACCACAAAATCCCTTGATCCCCCCTGTCTAGCTTCAGACTTGTTTATGGAACAGAGTCTGTGTAGGTATTAGTGGCTGAATTAGCAATGGAGGAGCAAAAATGTTCTCGGTTGTACTTGGCAAAGGTCAAAGAAAGCCATGTCCTCTGATGGCTTTCATGATGGATGTCTCAGAGGATGCTCCAGCTCAGGTTGCTCTTCTTCAGGATGAAATTCCCTTCATCCCTTGCAGATGAAGGGAAATTTTAACTACGGTGCCTTGCCCAATTATCCACATTGACCAGTCTGCAGGAGGTGATGGCACAGCCATCTTTTCAGCAAGCTGGCTTCTGTCACTTGACAGGGCAATGCTGGAAGTTTCCTCCAGTCTTGTACTCTGTTAGGGACTCTGTCTGCACCCCGAGATGTGGCAGGGAGGTCTGAAGTGCTCTCCTGTGAGCAGAGTGATGCTGAGACTATTTCTGTAATGATGGGACTTGAATAGAACTCCCTGCGGTCATGCTTTTGCCTCACTTATTCTGAATCTTGATGCCATATGTTAATTTCTGAGGTTTGTGTTGCTCAAGAGAAAAGCTGAGCTCCTCCATGTAGGTTCTTGCTTTATTAATATATCATCAGACCATAGCAGAGCATTCTGTGGTGTTAAAGCAGCCTGAGACCAAGCCAGAACTCCTTGTGGATGCCAGCAGGCCTGAGCCAAGCCCTGGAAGAGCCCACAGCTGCCTTCCTTTTGAGCAAGTCTGAGATCAGAGATGGTCACCACCCCTCTGCAAACCCTTCTTTCCTCATTTAGAAGAATGTTTTGACCATATAATGTATAAAGGAACACTCCAGCACACCTTGCTTCTCCTGTGTGTATGATGCTTCCAACTGACTTCAACCTGAGCTATTTTGGGTTTTATTTTACAAGCAGGAGAGCCACACCACCAAAGGTCCCTGCTAGCAAGGGCTTTGTTGGCTATAAGAGGATGTCTAAGGTATCCTTTACCTCTCCCACCCCAAACTTCTTCTGCACAGATCCTCTTTTCTTCCCAGTTTGAAAGAGCTGCCTGATGAGTGCTGTGGGGCTCACCTGGTTGTGGACACAGACTCGGCGATATTTTGGGCAGGGGCATGTGAGGGCTGGGTGTTGTTTGCCTGGGAGATGTATCAGGCCAGTGTAGCTTTGCGAGGACCTTGCCATGTTACACAGCAGCTTTGTGGCTGAGCAAAAATAAATGAGTGACTTATCCCACTGCCAAGGACCATCAGTGGGAGGTCAGGGTTTGATATTTCCACACCCAAAAAAGCAGCCCCAAGCTAGAATTACAGTACAAAATACCCATTCAGACCTCTCCAGCCTTCTGTTTTCATTGACTTCCATCCCCTGCTTGTACACACAGAGTCCCTTCCTTTCCAAAAGAAAACAGTATTGCTGATAAGGGACACTTATCTTGGCAAGTCATTACAGAACAAGTGAGCTTTTGTGTTTGCATGTGATTCCTGCCACAATGTTAACAAACTCTTAGTATGGAAGCTTTATTTTCCACTCTGAAGATGGCCCTTAGGGTGCTATGTGAGGTGCATTATATGTCTCATAAATACTTCCCACAGATGTTTCTTCCTTTCCCCCCAGAAAAAAAAGAAGAAAAAGAAGAACAAAAAGTCGCAAACTTCTTAAGCTTTGAGCATTTTATTTGTTCTGTTCAGTGCTTTTAAACAATGATCCTTGGCCATGCTGCACGTGGGTATTTACCCTTCTCATGCTCTCTGCTGAGATGTCAGTGCTCTTGGATATTTTCAAAGCATTAACTGGTGCTGCAGTTTTCTCTCTCATCACAGTGGGTTCCCATTGAAAACTGAATGCTTATCCCAAATGGTAGCTGTTTGAATCTGCTGTGTGATTTTCCATCCCAAATGCTGGGGCAGAGCATGTGCCATAGGTAGGCATTGTGGTACTCTGATCTGGGAGTGCTACATGTTGAAACCTGTGCTCCAAAGAGACTTTCTGATCAAATTTAAGAGCATCTTCCAACGTAATCTCTCATACTGGGAATATGGTAGAAGAAAGAGGAATTTCAGGGTGATTTCCATCTGTTTTCCTTCTGTCATTCTGTGGGGCTTTGTCTTCTGGGTTCAGGGGAATGTAAAGCTTAACTTGAGCCGGCGGAGTGTGCTTGCAGCCCAGAAGGCCAACTGTATCCTGGGCTGCACCCACAGAGTGGGGGCAGAGGACAGGGAGGGGACTGTCCCCGTCTGCTCTGCCCTTGTGAGGCCCCACCTGCACTGCTGCACCCAGCATGGAGAGATGTGGGGCTGTGAGTGGGTCCAGAGGAGTCCACAGGGACGCTCAGAGGGTCACAGCACCTCTGCTATGGAGACAGCTGAGTGTTGGGGGTGTGCAGGCTGGAGAAGAGAGGGCTCTGGGGAGACAATATTGTGGTCTTCCAGTACCTAAAAGAAAGGTGCTCATAAACAGGAAGGAGAGCAACTTTTCACGGAGAGATACAGGACAAGAAGGAATGGTTTTAAACTAAAAGAGGGGAGGCTTAGATCCAATATTAGGAGGAGGTATTTCACTCAGAGGGTGGCAAGGCCCCAGCACTGATGCTCAGAGCTGTGGGTGTTCCAATCCCTGGAGGTGCCCAGTACCACAGATGGGGCTGGGGGCAGTCAGCCCATGGCAGGATCTGAAACTGGATGGTCTTTAAGGTCATTTCCAACCCATGCCATCCTGTGATTCCTGAGGAAGAAGGTTGGGCTGCTTTCCAGATCCCAAGGAACAGTCTTCCTCCTTAGTACTGTGATGTAGAAACATCACTAACAATCCAGAAGTCCTGGGACTAGAAGTGGCCCTCTCTGCAGAGCTGAGGGCAGATAACAGCTGTGCACAGTGGGCCTGCAGCCCTCCCCAGGAGCTCTGCCCCAGCTGCATGGTACAAAGACAAAGAGAGCTCAGGCCATGTTGTCAGTTGGTTGAAGTACTGGGATAAGAGGGTGAGAGACAGCTCTCCCTGCCTGGTGTTGAAACAGCTACTCTGCATCACGCCACTGCAGCCAAAATCTGATGCAATTCTGATTATGTACGCAAAATAAATTGGAGTGGGCTGCAACTATCCTTGACAAATAAACCAAAAACAAGAACTGATTGGAAGATGTCCTCCTTCCCAATGGGATTTTTTTTTTTTTTTTTTTTTTTTGGAGGCATATCTCAAATCCAGAAAGTCCAAGTTCTTCTGTACTGCTTTCCATTGTGCTCTTGCTGTTCATCAGCAGGACATCTCACTTGGACTGAGTGCTCCCCAATGTGTCCCTGCAGCAGTGGTGTGAGGGATGTGTTGTGCCTGGGAACGCTGCCTGGCAAGGAGCAGAGAGACCTCAACTAACAGACATTTCTCATGGGAAGCTGTAATCATACTTTGGGCTTTGTTCAGAAATGTTTTGGTGTTTCTTTGGAAGGAGAGGTCACACGACTTGTAATGTGAAATCTAATTCTCTATTGGAAAACTGACATGGATTTTCCTCCCTATTTTGTTTTCCTTTGCTTGCCACCTTTTAATTAAAACAGCCCAGTTTAAAACTAGCTGCTCCCTTACGAAGTCTTGTTGGTGTCTTGAAAATGTCCTCCATCTTCAATCCTTTTAAAATAAAGACCAAGTTTGTGTCCATTTTCAGGCACCTGCCCAAATACACAAGCTTGAAGTACACTTCAATAATTTGGACACTGTTGATCAAAGGAGAATTTCTAAAGCCATCCATGAATTGCTCCTGGTCAAAGGAGATGACAGCTCCATGTGTGGGATGTGTTATTCTGGGGTCTCATCCTTGGGTTGTGCTGGTTCTAACAATGTGGAAATGGAGGTCTTAAACTGTGCTTGTCCTGTAGATGTGTGCACCTGGCTGCTCAACCTGCAGGACCATTTTACATGGTGCATGTAAGAGTCTGGAAGATTTAGCTAGCTCCTCTTGTACTAACCATTTTCCTCGTGTTATATTTAAAACATGAATAATTTTAAATGTTTAAGTAGTCTTCAGAGGGATTACTTGCATGGCATGGCATGTAGGCTGTAGCTTGCAGAGCTCTTTACGAAGAGTTACGTATCTTTTGGCCTTGCACTGAAAAAGGGAAATAGAGAGCGTGGTAAATGACAGTGCTGGGACTGCATCCCAGATGGCTGCTCCCCCTGTCTGGCTGTCTCTTCCTTATCCAGCCTGGTGCCTGCACGTTGCCCTTTTCTGTCTGTAGTTGTTCAAACTTTGATAACGTGGTGACCCTGAAAGGAGCTAACTATAAAGATGGTGATGTTATGAGAGGTTGGATTTCTGTTTTCCTCTGGTATGTGCTCCTTCCTCTACATCCCAGCTCAGTTCCAACCCATTTCCCAACAAGGGGAGCTCACCCCATGGCTATTGGTTTCTGGGGGTACCATTTGGGGTTGACTTGTGTTGAAAGCTGGGCATGGGCATCTGCTGTGCCTGCTGAATGCAGCAGAATGGTGTGTATGTGTGGGGGGGGGGAATGCAACCTCTGATACTTTTGAAAGAGCTCCTTTACTAATTTTGACTACGACTGTCAAGAAGAGCCCTAACAAACCTTGCAGATGTGGTGCTGTGTTAGCTGTAATGACTCTTTACTGTCATATAACCTAATTGCAGAAATGGACCAAATTCTGTCAATGGCACAAAGCCAGAGCACAGAACTCCTGAGCCCTAATCTCCCTGGCTTTATGTGCTTCCCTCTTGCATCTATTTTTTTTATTTTTTTTTTCATCTCCAATGAATAGAAGGCTTCATCTTTTATAAACTCCAGCAGGACAACGCACATGTGGACTGACTCTACCACAAACTCCTCAGTAACACTCTCACTGCTTGGGGGAAGTAAATACGCAAATTTCAAAAGTCTTTCTGTGTGGAGAATCTGTTTGGATTTGAGCAGGAAGCGGGGAGCAGGCATATAGGTAGCAATATTAATGAAGTTTTTTATAAAGGCTTCATTCAAGGCTTTCAAAGAAAATATGACTCTTATGGGACTCACGGTTTGTCTGCCAAGTCCAAGAATCTGGTTGGAATTTAAAATATACGTATTTAAAGGTCTCTGAGAAGTAGGAGATTAGAAGATAGAGCAGCACGGGACGGACACATGGGAAATTAGTGCTAGAAGAGGAGATGGGTTCTTGGGGGCTGAGCTCTGCAGCAGGGTGCACAGCCACCAGACAAGCAGTTTTTTGATTGGCCTCAGTGTGGTAGGAAGGGGGGACAGCTGGTGCAAATCCCATTGCCAGCTCCAGCTGTTGTGCCACGCCAAAGTGGTGGAGGACATCCAAAAGTCCTCCTTCGGGTGATGGCCACGACCTCTTGCAAGACCTCAAGTTTAGACTCCTTCCTTCTTTTTCTCATGTGGAAGATGGCTGTGTTGGCTCACTTGCTGCCTGAAAAATGCAATTAAATAGTATTGGCTTATGGACTTCTGCTTTACTGAGGGTTCCAAGGCCGCTCATTCTGGGACCGTGCGCATCACTTGTGTGAAGTCAGCACAATGATGGGAGGAGGTGTTCAGGCAGGAAGCAACCAGAGGCAGCAGCTTGGCATTTCATAAGGCCTTTTGGGTCTCTAAAGCCCCTGATGTACCTACATCATTACTCTGGGGTGTGGTGGAACAGTCTGAGAAGGCTCCCTGACAAGGGCACAGAGGTGACCTGAACCGGGAGGTCCATGTTAGCGTTCTGTGAGGACTGCAGCTCAAGAGGCCTTTGTTTTTCCTGGGGGCAATAGTTGGTTTCTTAATCTGTGAGTGGAAGGCTGTGCAAGGTTGCTTTCCATCTTGATTGCTTATAGTAGCAGGAAAGCCTGTGTACTATGGCTAGACATCCAGGCCTCACATGCAAGGTGTCGGACGAGCCAGCAGGAAGGTGCCCTGCCAGAAGAGCTCTGCCAGGTGACGTACAAGTGCACTGTTGGTGATGGTTCTGCTCTCACGTGGCAGTGAGTTCCTTTGTTTGTGTGATGCCCCACGCTTTGCACTCGTGGTGCAGGCAGAGTGGTGTGACTTCAGGCCGAGTCAGATGGCAGGAGCACAAAGCTGTGCCTCGACCTTCATCTTGTTTAGAAAATCAGCAATGCTAATTTGGAGTGAAGGCAGGCTCTGTGCGTGGGTCAAAGACCCTGAGAGTGTAGGAGGGTGGAGTGTACAGCTCTGCTGAGCCTCGTGCTCCCATCCCCAGCAAAAGCAGCCTGGAAGAGGATAATGACCCACATACAGCTACAACTTTTCCCCTATGTGTGTTTTTTCCAGTAACTTCACTCTAGGGTCTTCCTCACCCAGTGAGGATTTAGCACCTGACAACTAATTTTTCCAGTTGTTCCTTGTCATGTCCCGCAACAAAGCCTTTTGCTGCCCAGATGCATGCTGTGCTTTACTGTGGGGCTGTTTTCACCTCACCAGAGCTATGCCTGCTCTGCAGACCTGTTCTGATGTGATCAAGCTTGTTAGTCTGTACACTGGATGAGATGCTTTGTGTCCATCAATAGCTGTTTGCTATCCTAGGACGAGTCCTACAAACATTGGCTGCATTGAGCTCACAGTGCTTCTTTCACATGCTATCTCTATTCTACATTGGTTGCTGCACTTTCACCTTTACTGGATCCTGTCCAGGTGTCACTCTTCAGTGCAGTGGCTTTGTTGAGGTGTTACTGATAGTCCTCTTTTCTTCTGCAAGTCTCGCTGTTAGCAGAACAAATCTCTGTTTCCACTATGGGGGGATTTAGAGGAAAATTCTGGCTCTGTTCAAGATGATGACAAAACTCTTGAAGGCTTCAAAGAGATCTCCAGGCCATATTTCCATAGGATCACAAGACCACGTTTCACTGACAGCAGGAATAACTACCTAGAAAACAGGATCAGACTGACTCAAAATAATTGTCTGGCTTTGACAAAAGGGAACTCCTCACTTCTGGGTTTGGTAAGAAGGCATCACACAGCTCATCCTAAAGTATGTCCTGAGCTGAGATCATCTCCTGACTTTCTGCTAGCTGAAGAGCAAATCCATACGCTTCACATCAATGTAAGAGCAAATATCAGTGTTTACAGGACCAAAATAACCCAAGGATATATTTATTTATTTATTTTTCTTCTTTTTGCTTCAGCATCAAATGAATGGAAAGAATTTCCAAAAAAAAAAAAAAAGGCTTGGATAATAAAATTAGTGAGCAGGCAGCTCTTTCGAGTGAGTCCACAGGGAGAGGTCAAGATTTTTATTTCAAAGGATAAAGTAAACTTTGTGAAAATGTCCACCCTGTTGGAGGAGGGTTGGTTTTTGGTTTTTGTTGGTGACTCTAGTGGCTGTAACACCCAAAATCGGGTGGGTGTGTTGGCACGCTGGGCAAACAGGAGCAGCAAACCTATGACTCCCTCTATGTATAAACTGATGGTGATTCATCCAGGTTTTTACTTGAATGGCAAGGCCACCAAGCCAGCTGAAATACATCTGAGGTGAAGGCCATGGAATAAAAGGATCAGCTCAGGACAGCGGAGTGGTGTCCAGATGCCAACGCCCTGTGGTGGTACCATGACTCGAGGCTTGCTCTACCAGCAGCCAGGCAACAAGGAAAGAACGGGCAGCAGCTGCTGCCTTGGCAGGGATGGGACAAAAATAAGCACTGAACTTGTCAGCCCCTTTGGATTTTCGTCATTTTCTTTGCTCTATGTTCTGTTAAGTTTCCATGGGCTTAGAAACTGGAAGCAACCTGGGGCCCTTTTCTCCCCCGCATCCCCAAACCCAACTATTTCTGTTATTTGGCTGGGGAGAGAGGAAGCGATTTCAGTAGGAAATGGTTATTTTAAGACAATCTGAAAAAGGCAGTGGCTCTTAGCCGAATTAACAGCATATTGCCACTAAAATGTTGCTTTTTGTGTAAAGCTTCCAGTGACTAAACCAATAATAAAGGGCAGTGAGTTGGTGGAGCTGCTGGGCATGAGTCTGAGTGTGACTGTGCTCCCCTCTCACCTCTTCCTCTTACAGCACAGGATGTCAGCGGCTGACGAGCAGAGCTGTTGTTTCTCTTCTGCCTGTAAATCTAGCCAGAAAAAAAAGGCAAGTTGATACATATTTGTAGGGGTAACTTAAGGCTTCCGACCTGCTGAAAAAGAGCAGCTTTCCTCCTGGAAACTGAGCATAGTTGCAACAGCAGCATGCGGCTGAGAAGTCATTTCTGATCTCTTGGAAATAATATTTTAAGAATTCAGATGTTTGTTCTGGTCAAGGGTGGTTTTGGTGTGATTTTTGTGTGTACGTAAATAAGATTTCAGCTCCAATTCTTTTTTTCATTTTTTTTTTCTTAATATATAGAAATGAAGAAGGTGTTTATTGCTGAAGGAAATGCAGTGGGAAGAGCACCATTTTTTTTGGCTTTCTGTCTGGTTTCCACAACAGTGAGAGACTGTGAAAACACAAACAAATCTTTATTTCTGAGCTAATTGCTCGAAGCCAGGAGCTTGCAACAAGCCGAGAGTGATTTGATGCAAAACGCAGCTCTGTCACCCCGTTTTCACACTCCTCATTTCTCAAAGCACTTCTGTTCCTTCTTTCATCTTAGTCCTTCCCCGTAGCACTGTCCAGGCTATTGAAACCTGTAAGCTCATCCAAAAAACTACTGAAAGGCACAAAGCATCCTTTTGACTTAATGAACTCTAAGTACGTAAGGCCTAAACTAACACGGTCCTGCTCCCAGCCCATCTGTGGAAAGAAGTTCGGACACAAATTCAAATGCTGCTTTGGAAGCTTTTTTGGCCATATTCATAATGCTCTGACATCCTCTGAATTTTGGTGTTTTTTTGTTTGTTTTTTTTTAACCATTAATGCTGCCAAAAAAATAAATAAAAAGAAGAAATTCTTCAACAATAGAGGAAGATGATGGTTGGCTCAATTTGTTTTGGGAATGTACCTTTTGCTGGGGTTCTCACAGGACGTGCAGATGGCACAGCCGATGCGCTGCTCCCTCTGTGTGCTTTGAGCCGGATGCCAACCAACCACCTCCCCAGCACCCCTGCTGCTTCATTTAACTAGTTGCACTGGGGGGGGGGGGAAGGGGTTTTTATTTTGTCTCCTTGTGAAAACATTGACACGTTTGGCCTCGCTGTTCTGTTTCGTGTATTGAGCCTGTCCTGATGTTTCCAACAAATAGGACATCACGAATGCAGACTTCTCCCAGGGGGGGAATGCCTCTGATGTTCCCTCAGCAGCCAAAATGTGACGGGCTCCTGTGCTGGGACAGGGCTGTTCCCTGCCAGCCTCACCCAGCAGGAGGAAGAGGTGTAAGTTCATCGTTGGTTGGATTTAAGTGCACGCTAGATTGTGTATGTTAAGGAGGTACGATCACCAGTTTAACACTGGGGAGAGACTCTTCTAGTTTCAGGTACACGGGAATGGTGAGAATGGATAAAGATTCAGTGTGGCTGTCTGGAAAATTACCATCTTGAATGTGTGGCACAGAAGAGGAGGGCAGACTTAATATGGGATATTATTATGGGACAGACTGAGTCATTCAGATACCATAAGAGGTAATAGAATGAACCTCCTGAGATTCTGTTCCCTCAACTCTTCTTCCCAACCCAAGTCATCTACTACAACAGCACTGGAAGCACCAGATGGGACTTTGGGTTTGAAATCTAGAGCTATTTCTTTTTCCTCTCTTCATGAAGTCCAGCTAGCATAGAAGATCCCATTGGCTTCAGCAATTCATGACTGGGAATCACTTTGTTTCAGAATAATGCCCCTAAGTGATGCTCTAGGAAGTTTTTTTGTTTGTTTTTTGGGGGTTTTTTGCTTCTGCTCTATTAGTTTAATGCATTAATTTGGCACAGAGGAGGTGGAGCCCATAATATCCTGTTCCTGAGGAACGAGTGCTGGGTAACACTGTGAGCCACTGTTCCAAGCATGGGCTTATTTACTTTAATTAGAAAGTGCACTTGTTGAGTCGTCAATTAATTAGGTAAAGCAGCACCTACTGAGAGCAGCTGAAAGAGCTACTGTATGAGGAACGAGGGAGGGGGAGAAGTGAAGGATGAAAAGGGAAAGATAATACCAGTGCTGGAAAGCAAGTGGTAGTAGAGGTGCCAGAAGGAGATTACAGGTACAGCTCTGTTAGGGCCTAAATTGTAGTCACTGTTCCCAAATTGCCTTCAGGTACAGCTGCTGCTGCAGATTCTGTGGGATTACTTGGGGTCAGAGTGTAGGCTGTTTTAGAGCAGATCATTGAGTAGGAGTTGGAGATGGGTTTATGTTGTCCTGTCCCACGCCCTGCCTGACCTACCGTGGTCTAGATGCAACTGGGAATGCCTTGACTAACTCGTGGTCTTTTTGGCCAGCAAAAAATACTGCAGAATAAAATGCAGTCCCTTGTTTTTTGGAGAAAGTAGTTTGCTGTTGCTTGAAAGACATCTCAGTGTCCTTTGCTGTTTCGTTTCCCTTTCTCTTCTTCTGCTATTTATTTATTTTTTTTTTAGTAAATATATCCAAACTTTCAAGGCAAACAAGTTAGTCGATTTTGAAAGAAAATTTTCATGTTATTATTCCAGAAACAAGCTATTAATACCAGATGTTTAAAAAGTTGTAAGTCCATTTCCCCAAAAAAAAAAAGAGACAAAATAAACGTCATGTGTAGTCCTTTCCTTCTGGGTCCCGTGTGTGTGTGTAGGATTCATGTCTCACATCTGCAGAACGCTTGCATGGAGTCGAAGTTTGGGGGTTTGTAGGCAGAGCTTGGATTCATGGTGCCAGTTTCCAAGAGCTGGGGTTTGAAGCAACGTGCAGAGCGTCATGAGACTTGTGATAAAATCAGGCAGGGTTGCCAATTTTAAACTTAAACCCATCTCCCCATCAAGAAGTTCGCTTGAACTTCAGCCCAGAAGGAGTGGAAGAATGCAGCAGATCTGGGCTGAGTCTTGGGGCTGACCCTTTGCCTGGCAGCCCCACGTTTGTCTGTGGTTGTTTTAAATACCGTGGCTAATCAAAAACCCATTTAGTGGGTGGTTGCAATGCTCTCCAAAAGGCTCCGTGTTGACAGGTCGATACTTGGGTGCTGCAGATAGATAGTAGGTTTTCTGTGATCTTCTGTGCCTATGAGGTCTTTTTAGCCCTCCCCCGGAATGTATACACAGGGATATTTCGGAGGCTTCGGATGAAATGTTATGCTCTAGTGATGTCTACGTAGCAATTTCCAGGGAATTGTAATAACACACTGAACCAGTCTTCTCAGAGGTTGAGGGAACCTCTCCTCAACATTTCTGAGGTTCTCTGTCATCCCCTGGCTTTTCCATGCAGGAGCTCAAGTGTGGTTCCGCCGTGGATAAAGGCAGTGTTCGTGGTGGGCAGCAGGGAACACTGTGAGCTCTTGTAAGCCTCTTCCCAAAGCCTTGGAATATTCCTAACAACGGTATTTGTGTAATGGCACAGCATTAGGTAATGGCAACCCTTGGAGCCTGACTCTGCTCGGCATTCACGTCACTCATGTTCCACTCTGCTGTGGCTCTGAGAGCAGAAGCTTGGTGCAAGGGAGAAGCTCTTGGAAAATGAAGCAGAGAAATGGTTACTATGAAAACATGAGCATCTCGGGGGGGGGAGGG
The DNA here is from genome assembly GCA_023055505.1 of Callipepla californica brunnescens. NCBI lineage: Eukaryota > Metazoa > Chordata > Aves > Galliformes > Odontophoridae > Callipepla > Callipepla californica. Next base: position 5,437,636 of record JALIRH010000028.1, on the reverse strand, counting down.
GATGGTTTATGTTAAAAATACAAGCTTGATGGAAACTTTTGGAGATGTGCTTGCTGTCCCAGAGCACAGGAAGGATCCACCGCTGTCCTCCTGCTGCTGTTCTTTCATTTCTCTGTTGGTATCGTGAACACTGAAACAAAATCTGAATGCTCAGATCTGAGGAGGAGTCCCTGCTGTCTGCCTGCCCAGCACAGCTGCTTCAGCTCCCTGTGCTTTTTACGCCCATGTGTCATTGATGCTTCCACCCCTAAAAGGCTGTGGTCCCTTTTATTGCATCTGTTCCATCCATGCGTCCTGAAACCCTTTTTGGTTTGTTGTTTTTGGTGGTTTTTTTTGTAATCCAAAGTGCAACTCAGCTTTAAATACCAATTGTGACATTAAAAAATAAATAAATAACCTATATATCACTTCGTAAATCATCCTGGGAGGGTTTGTAGGACAGAGACAACTTCTGAACCATAATGATTGAGGTTTCTGAGGAAGCGTAGGGATTCAAATCCAAACCTTTCATTAATTTTAACGAGGAACAGAACATTTGGGTGCACATCTCCAGAAGTGCCTTATAATACAGTTAATCTGTGAACAAACCCCCCCCCCCCCCCCTTTTGATGCCACAGTCTCCTGAGATTATGCTCAGCAGAGTGGTGAAATGGTGACCCTGTGTTGGGAACCTCAGAGTGGGTTTGGTGCCCCCCAAAACTGGGAGAGAGATGCAAACAAGCCTGGTTTCAGCCCAGCAGCATTGCTGGGCTTCAGGCATCAGCTCTGTCTCTACAACAGAGCCTGCACTGAGGCCAAAGCAACAGGGAAAGGATCTCCTGCTAATGCAAGTCTGGAGCCTTGAGTGTAACTGATGGAAAATGCCATACAGATATTTCTTTTTTAGCTGCAGACCCACCTGCACTGCAAAACAGTGTGGAAGACATGTATGTTTGGATCTGAGCAAAGATGAATAATGCTAAGAATTATTCACATTGGGTCAACCACAGTTGGTGAATTTTGGTGTTGGTCAATTTTGCCCAATTCGATATAGTTTTCAACTGTACGAGGAATAATTGAAGCAAACACAGGAAGCTTTATCCTGTATTTGCATGTTGAAATGTTGCTGTCTCCTTTTCAAAATTAATGCTTTTCTTTCCTGAAATACACTTTGAAAGTGATAAAAAAGTTCTGGCACTCTGAACATGGAATTGTGGGATGTTTTGGGTTGGAAGGGACCAGCAGAGGTCATCTACTCCAAGTGCCAGCATTGCCTATGAGAGCAGCAGCACTGCCACAGGATCATGGCACTCATAAAGTTTTTCCACTGGTATTTCCACATTTGTGAAGCAAATGGGGTTTTTTTTCAGCTTTGTATAGCTTTGATGCAACCAAGAAAGCCTTGCTTCAACAGATTGAAGCAAACGTCCTCCATGATGGCAGTGCCCATTAACGTGGCCTTGAAATCAGATTCCAAAACGTCTTATTACACCTTTGGCAACCAAGCAATGAAACATGGTGAAGTTCTGCCAAGTCCTATAGCAGCTAAAGCCATTACATGCACAATGACCTTGGTGATAACAGACAGAACTGTGCTTTAAACTGATCTTCATAAGCTATTCCTTCAACATTCCTAATATTTCCAGCAATCATCTGAAGCACAGTCTGTCTGGTTGGTACTGAAGGAATTATAAAAGCAGTCGTACATATTCTAACCCTGTTTCTCTCATTCGTATGTACTGAGGGATTCAAATAGCAGTGGAATTCCTTATTTATTTTATGGGTGGTTTTATATTTTTGGTGCATTTTCCCAAGCTGCCATCATTTAAAGAGTTGCCTTCATTGGAGTACCAAAGAGAGACAACTTGTGCAATTGATCACAGCTAAATTCAGCTTGGACTTCAAATATCACACTTTGAATTTGCACACTGTGCAGGATTTTTAGAGACAAAATACCCATTTATGTTTTCTGTGATGTAGATGGAGCTGTGGATTGTAGGGAGCAAAAGTTCTGTCTTGCTCTTTATGCTTATTTCCAAAGGCCAGGAGCAATATCTGAAGATGTGCTATTCTGAAGACTTTTTGATCAAAAGCAGGAAAATTAAGCCCATGTAAGTCTTGATTGAGGCTCAGAACTGAAGTAGCTGTTGTCTGATTTAGAGAAACGGTGCAACTTTGCCTTTCTCTGCTGAGATAATCAAAGTGGTGCAAATTAGGAGTGTTAGTACTAGCCCTCCCACAGCAGAAATATCAGAACAGAGACAAAGAGTCCCAGCCAATGAGCTGGCAAATATATAGGAAGGGAAAAATGTATCTTTAATCTCCAAATTCTGGAGACCTTGACAGATGCTGCTGCGAAGATGAGCATCCTGCATGGTTTTTGTGTTGTTATGCAAGATGCTGACAGTGTGCATGGCTTGCTTCCATCCTGACACGTTGTGTAAATTATGTGCTGGATGCTGGACTTTCCTTCTGGTGAGAGAGCCAATGGGTGACCATGAAGTAAATGGAGATTTTAGGAAGAGATGCTGAGATTTAGCACAGGTACCCACAGGAGAGTATGTGCTATGCTCTTGTTTTGATCTGAGAGATGTCTGACTGCATCAGGGACCTTGGGAGCAGAGGTTTGTTCCTGGGAATGTGTTGACTGCTTCCCTAAGGTGCAGATGTCTGTGGGAGAATGAGCAAGCCACCCATTGGTCATAGCAAACATCTGTTGCTCCATGGCTTCGATGTGCTCTGGGGGATGCCATGGACAGCTGGTCCTCCAAATCTTGCTGTAGAGCAACAGGTGCTCAGGTTTGGCTTCCCAGGAACTTGAGATTTGCTCTCCATGAAGCACCAGCATGTTATCTGAGTGTCTCAAACGCACCCCTGTCAGTTGTGATGTGCCACTTTAGCCTCCAACGCTTGTGCTTAATTACTCACCAAGTCACAAGGGGGCACCCATGGCTAAAGCTTTCATTATCCATAAGGAGCTGCGAGCATTCGTGTCCATAGGATTTCTTCCAGCCTCCCAAAAGGGTTGTGTTTGCTCCCTTTGGGGCTGACTGCCACTGGAGGAGGGGCAGGAGACTCTGAAGTCAAATCTTGGCAAGGTGAGAGTAGTTGCAGTTCTTTTCTGTAGGGAATAGGGGAGAAATCCCAAAGCGTTTCCCTTGGTCCAGATGTTTAACTGAAGTCTGCTAAACTCATGAAATAATAAGGTAGGACCATTGCAACAATCCTTTTAGGCATTTTGGTTTCAGTTTTTTCCCCCTCCAGCCAATACTTAAACCTTCTTATTCCTGATAAATTCAGTACTGGCTGTTGCGCTAACAAGAGACAGTCATTTATAATTAAAGACAGGTTCGTGTTTTTGCTGTTCAAGGATGGAATTAGAAATCTGGAACAAGAACGAAGCTTTCTAGTGATCTTCTACATAGGATGTTTACGTAGCAATGCAGAAGATTATAGGGCTTCAGAGTCAAGTGAGGATTTGAAGATACCCATGAGTACGCTGCGCATTGAGTTGTTATTGTCTTAATTTCTGTTTATTTTGAAATTGCTGATTAATTCCCCAAAGTGATGAACATCTTCATCCCCTTGTGCCCTTTAGTAGGAAATGTGGTGTTCTGCATTTCTAAAATGGAAAGTTGAATGGAGATCTTGGCTGCCTTTCCCCACCTTCTCCCCTTTCTGCTCTTTGGACCGTACCGACTCCACATCTGTATGAGCATCTCATTCCAGCGACATGACACGTCCCTCTGCATCCTCATAACCACAGCTTTAGAGCCTCAAAAGATGAATTGCGTTGGCAAGCAGCACCGACAGCGCTAGTAGTTCTTTCCTTCACAGCTCCAAGAGTGGAAAGAGCCTTCCCCACTTTGATCAGGAAAAGCCTGAGCTAACAGACAAGCTTTAGGCATCCCCAGGGGTCAGGGATAGGAGGCATGCAGCAGGGTTTGTGTGCAGGGAGCCTCCTCCTGCTCCCAGCCACACATCCACAGGCTGGGCTCACACTTGTGCACAATGAGGTAAATGAGCCTGAAGAAAATGTTATGTGGGGAAGAAACTCTGGCACTTCCCAGCAAGAAATTTGCTCGTTGTAGAAGCCAGGTGCCTGGAGATTCCTGTAGCCCGTAGCTGTAGCTCTGCTTCCTTGCTGTTCTCACCTGGCACGCAAGGAGGAACCACTGCTTCTGCTGAGCTAATTGCCCTTTTTTAAAAGCAGATCCATCTAATTTCTGCTGAGTGAGCAGAAACTCTCATTAATTTGGAACAGGGAGGGAGGAATGCATAATGAGCAAGGAAGCACGGATGAACTCCACTCTCATCCCCACAGCAAATGAACCTGCAGCCAAGCCAAAAGCCCACCATGGGCTGGGGTAAGGTGCAGCCAATGTCTGCAGCTCTGTGGGAATCTTGTTCCCCACAGCACCAGGATGTCTGCCTCCCGAGCCCACGCCACCTTTATCTTTCTGCAATACTGGAACCAATTGTAGGATTGCATTTTGGTGCCTTTTTGTTGCTGTGCACAGAGTTTTTATAAGGTGCTGAGTAATGGGTGTGACCAGCCTTCTTCTGGTGCAGGATAGAGCAGGTATGTTTTGTTGTATGCACACACATCTCTGAAGGACACTAACAATCTCTGTTGATGTGTATGGTGTAAGAGGAAGTGAAGAAAATCTACTGCTGTTCAAAGGATGTGCAAAAAAAAAGATGAATGTAATAGAAAAAAAGCAGGTGTGTGTAAAGCAATGCTAGTTACTGCAAGTACAGAAAGGAGGTGTGAGTTCTATATTGAGTCTCCAAATCCACCATGAATGTCTCTCGCCATCCAGTACGATCTCTGTGCTCCCATAAATCCATGTCGGTGCTTGCTCTGGGATGTGCTAGCCAGGAAGAATCTTGCAGATGCTGCAACTGCCAAGTGCTGTATTGAGGAAACACCTGGGTTGTGTCTGCATGCACCCCACGTGCGAGGCAGGGAGGTCGGATGTTCCAAGGTGAAGCCCTCAGTCTGGTTTGAACTGGTGGACAGATGCTGCAGAGCACGTTTTAATTTCCCAGGGCAGAGAGCTGGGAGGCAGCAGGGATCCTCCAAAGCCAGCCGAGGCACTTATCTGAGCAGCCATCGCCTTCACACTGCCAGTCAAACCCATGGGAGCACCCACTTGCTTGGAGAACAGTTCCCAAGGAGGAATGAGAGCAGCCCTCAGCCATAAGCTTGGAGGTGGTGGTCCCACTTTGTCACTTCTTTTCCTTTTGGAAAACCAGAATCCGAGCCAGATTGCTTTGTGGTATTGAGACACTGAGTTTCCTGCTGATTGCATGTCGGTGTTGCTGGAAATGAGGAATCTCACATCGTAGGAAAAGGGATAGAAGACTGTGAAAATGATTCTCAGCGTTTTCCAATTGGCCTTACAGCTAGGTGGAAAGAAATAGGTGGGGAATGGGAGAAGATAGGGAAAGTGTTAGGATATCAAATATATATTTTTGGACGTAGGAAACTCTTTCCTATGCATAGGAAAAATGGCTAGGTTCTTGAGGGTGTAAATGTGGAGTGCTTTTGGCAAATCAAACTGTTGAAACAATGTTTTTTGTTCTGGGGTCACTATGGGGGTTACAGAAGTGGAAGCACTTTGATCTGGTCACTTTCAAAACCTCAGGCTTTAACACACAGTTTCCTTCTGTGTTTACAAAGTGAGATGAATGGCTTTCCATCCATTCCATTAATGTTTTTAAGCGCTTTACAAATAACAAGGGACCCAAAAATCTCTTTGTCATAATGCAGATCTGCCTCCAGCTTGATGCTGGAGTGGGCTGCTGCTTTCTTTTCCCCTCTCCTGGTTTACATCCCAATGTAAAATGGTGTTTTAGATGAAGCTCTGCATCCCACTTTTCTTCCTTGTTATCTTTGACATTGTAAATCCAATGGGTCTGAACATTAGTATGTACTGTCCCTTGGGTATATTAGAAGCCCATCTTACTTGTATTTCAGCCAAGCTTAGCAGAGACTTTCCCCTTTGGAACAGGATCCTGACTAACCTCAGGGGCTCCTCATGTTTGCTTGAATTTCTCTTGGCTTCTATGAGCTGGTTCCCTGACACAAGGAGAGCGAAGGATGCTCGAAAGAGAAACCTTTAAAACTTTCCAGATTTTCAAAGGGTCTGTCCTAGAGCATCTGTCTGCATTGGCTTCTCGTTCCCTGCCTTCCCTTGCTCCTTGCAGGTCTGCTCTGAAAAAGGTCTGTACGGATAGAAAACAATGATATATATTCTAAATGAGCAAATCTTTCTGTTGCAGCTGAGTTGTGGGAAGAATGATCATTCTTGCAGAGCTGTAACAGCTCTGGTTACTGAGTAGCAAGCCCTGAGCTGCTTCTGCTCCCTTGGTCTTGTCTGTACTGGATGCTGGAAGGCACACACATCTCCATCCTCTGCTCAGAACCCCAGGACAGTCTGTTGTGTTCAAGGAAGATAAAAGCAGCCAACAGGAATTATCCCCAGACTTCTAAGCTTTGTAACTTGAAATGTTAAGATCTCTTTTGAGCAAGGTGTTCAAGCTGGCAAGCAGAGCAACGGGTGGGAAAGTGTGTCATAACTCCAGCTGGTCGCTGAATCCAAGGCTGATATTTTCAGTGTCCCAGCATGGGATATCCCATGGCATTGGGGTGTGGGATGCTGTCAGAGCAATGCCAGCTGAGCTGCTCCTGCTGCCTGTGCTGGTGTCCATAGGGTGACGCTTGGCAGTGCCACCTGCTCAGTGTTATGATCACAATGTCATAATGAAGCTGATAGATTTGAGGCTCCTTTCTTTGCCTTCTGGCTTTGGTCTTCAAGTAGTTGTCTTCTTAAACGTCTTGCTCTTTTTATTACTATTATTATTTTCTTTCTAGAGATACAAATTGCTACCCATGCATTGTTTGTTCCTTCTTTGAATGAGAAAAGGATGCTCACCATCCCAGGGCCTTACAAGACCTCTGTTATTGCACTCTTCTGAGACAGCAGTAGAGAGCTGCTGATCCTTAACCCCTGCCCTGCTGCCACCACTCCCCATAGGAGAAGACACTAGGACAAAGCCAAGCTGTGATCACAGAATCACTAAGGCTGGAATCTTCAGCTCTCCACCCCACCATGCCCACTGACCTTATCCCTCAGTGCTACATCCCCACAGTTCTTGAACACCACTGGGACGGGGACTTGCAGATAGAGATGATCTCAGTTCTTACCACCCTCAGCACAAAAAATCCCAGCAACTTGGAGTTTTGTCGTCTCCTCCACATTGCTCCTCTTCTCCAGCCCTTCAGCCTCGCTCAGGCCATGCTGGGAAATCATAGATGCTGGCTGATGCAGAGCCATGCAAAACTGGTTGTTTGTGGTTCATACAGCCCATAGTCTGCTGCTTACTTCCAGCAGCGTGCTCTCCCTGCAGAGCATGCCATATTATTTACATTTCTACTCAGAGTGTTCTTCTCTGGCACAAAGAACAAAAGCATGCTGGTATGGATGGGTGAGAATGCATAGCTTTGTTATTAGAGCTGGAACTACTTCTGCTTGGACTTTTGTATTGGAAATAACATCCAGTGATTAATCTAGTCCTGGCTTTGTTCTTGTTACGACAAAAAGGATTGGCTTTTGGAGGACTTGCTTCTTTTTGGGGGGACTTTGCAACGTTGATTGGTCTGTAGTAATACTAGTGAAGTCACCAGAGTCTCTATAGTGACCAGATAGAGGTAAGGAAGTTCTTGCTAGGGGTGGATGCTGAAGATGTTGGATGCCAAAACTGCAAACTGTGGGCTCCACAGTCAGCTTGGACCTGAACGTCCTCTTTGTTTGGCTGAACAAAAACCAGATAAACAGAACTCTGAAGGCAATTAGCTTTGTTTGCTTGCCTTTGTCCCCTCTCTACCAAATCATTGTAAAATTAGGAATAATGCCAATGAATTCTGTAGCTATTCAGTGGACTAAAGCTGGTGCATAGGAGATGAGAAACAAATAAGTATAGTACTTCTGTTTTCAATAACCAGCCCGTTCAGATTTAGCTTTTATCCCATTTTCTCTCTCTTCTCCAGACTGAAGGAGATTTCTGTGATCCCTCTTGTAACAGAGAGCACCACGCTCAGCTGCAGCCATGCACGCAGGGCTGGTGCCACGCGTGCCCTGGGCAGGTGTGAAACATGGGTGTGAAGCACGCTCCCACCATCAGCTGTTTATTCCCACGGGTTCTGAAGGTTGTGCTTCAACTTTTTTTTTTTTTTTAATGTTCTTACATGACTGCTCCCACTCCAGGCTAAATGAGGGCTTTGTGGTGCAGCCTGTTGTTGTTTGGAAAGGGCAGTGCTGCATGAACGCAGCTACACGACCACAGTGATGGGTTTGCAGGGCCTTTGTGCCACCTGGGCTGCTTTGCCCTGCCTTCTCCATCCCCCAGAAATAGCTCATGGTTTGTGGGGAGAAAGATGGGGACTTCCCATGTTGGTGCTCTGTGGATGGCTCATTTTTTGTAGCCCAGTGCTTTATCCCCCCAGCAATCTGTGACAACGGTCAGACCCTTGCAAGGCTTGCACCTCATCTCCCATCTTACCCATGCTCCCCCCTGCATCTCTGAGGTTGTGTTCTTGGTCTATGGGGCTTTATGTTAGCTGCATGCCTGGCCAGTGCCACGTGGCGATGCTCTGGCAACACTCAGCAGCCTCCTGAGTCTCCCTGGGAAAAACCAGCTGATGCTTCACCTTCTCTAACCCTTTTAGCATCGCCTTAGACATACGGGCTTTGATGTGACTGCAGCTGCTGGCGGCATGGAGTCTGCCCAGAGGGCAGCAAGATGCCCACAAGCACTGCTCCTTCAGGGTCTTCCCAGCACAGTCAGCGAGGAAACAGGGCTGGGATTGAGCAGTGCTGACATCTGCCTATTCCCAGTGTCACACCTCCAACTGCCACGCTGGAAGCTGCTTCCCTCCCAGACCGTTGTCACCAGCACCCAGGGAGAATGGGATGCTCACAGCAAGGATGTGCTGAGCATCAACAGTGCAGAGCACAGCTGCTGCTCTGAGCACATAGAGGAGCTCTTCAAGACTTTACTGGGAGAAAGGCATATGAAACAGCTTAATGTGCAAGCCAGCTCACACCAAGCCCAGACCAAACACGCCAGGTCAGTGCTGCTGGTGGGTTGGCTCCCTTGTGTTGTGCAGGAGCAAGGCACGTCTCAGTGCTGGTGCACCACTGAGCTGTCCTTGGCTGGGGCTGGTGTTGGTTTGCTACCTTCATTTGGTGTGGTTATTTCTGGCCAAGAGAAGATTAAACTTGCAGTGGGTGTTTGCTACGTCAGTAACTATAATTAAGCATTTGTGGTTCTCTTGCAAACTCTGGAAACTATAATTTTCAGTGCAGTCCCCTCCTAGCATTGCTACAGGGAGAGGGTGGTCTTTGTAGGACTAGAAAATATATATATTAAAAAGTCATAGCTAAAAAATAAAATGCTGATCAGTGCTGTTTATAAGAGCATTAATTCAGCGTTACTTCTCCTTTAAAGAAGGAGGAAAATGGAAAGCTTGCCATTTCTCTCTGTCTTCCAAATACTTCGGGGAAGGTTTCACACAGAAACTAGTTTGTTCCTGTTGTCTAATAACAGCACATCAGGAAAAAAAGAAAAGAGAAAAGCATTAAAAGGGGCTCAAGATGAAGAGAGAATCTTCATTTTCTCCACGAGTCCCCTTTGCTGACCACGTGTATCACAGTGGTGCAGTTTGCAGTGCTGCTGAGCACAGGGTGCTGAGGAGAAGATCCGTGAGCTTGTGGACTCGGCAGAGCAGGAGTCCTGAGTTCATCTCCTCTTTTAGAATCGTTCCTTTGAGTATGTGGGGCTTTCTGTACATCCAGATGGTGGATGAGGCAAGGCCGTATGGGTGGCGATGAGTTAGGGCTCACCTTAATAATCACCAAGTGCTTTTAGGATATGATCACATCAAAGTATATATTTTTTGCACTACCACCCTATTCATCGCACCTTGGATGGGATGGGATGGCTCGGTGCCCCATGCTTGTTGCTGTGAGGTGAGAACCATGCTGCCCACATCAGTGGGTGCCCGGGGCTGTGCTCACCCCATAGCAGTGGGGCCATCGTGTGTGTGCCAGCCCTGCAGAGCTCCGTGCCTCTCCCTGCCTGATGTCACTCAGCCAGCCTTGGTGCTTATTCAGGGCTTTGGAGATGCAAAATGCCCAAGTAGCGTCTCGTATTCCATTCTGCTGATTGATGACAAGTCTGGCAGTGTGTTTTGGTCTGGCTCGTGAACTAGACATGGAATTTGGTGGGAAAAGAGCCCTAATCAGAGCCATTTGGAGAAGAGCATCTCTAGATACACTGAGATTAGAAGTTGCCCTTTTAAATCTAAACAAGAAATCATAGAACAGGCTTGGACTGGAAGGGATCTTTAAGATCATGTAGTTCCAACCCCCTGCTATAGGCATGGACTCCTCCCACCAGACCAGGTTGCTCGCAGCCCCATCCAGCCTGGCCTTGACTGCTTCCAGGGAGGGGGCATTCACTCCTGGTGTTAACAGCAGTTTAATGTGAGCTCATAATAAAGAAATGGCAGAGAAAAGCAATGCGGGAGGAGAAAGGCAGGTGTCAGGCTAGCTGTGAATTGAGATGGTACTGATAAAGCATACAGTTGTTCTGTGTGTGAAGAAAATGTTGAAGCGCAGTGAGTTTGCCAGTGGAAATGTTTGCTGATGACACGCGAATGAGATGTTCCATATGAAGAGGGATTTGACTGTTTTCTGAGGAACTGGAGAGTAAACAGTGTTTCTTTCTTGGTTTTTGGAGCGTAAACCTTGACCCCCATCTAACCCGGGTCAGTGACAAGACTTCTTCAGTGCCAGAGACTTTGGGGAAATGGGAAACAGGCTTAAAAATGCCTCAGCTGGGTCTGTACAACAGCCCCTCTATGTGATGCTGCTGGGCAGTGTGAATGAGGACCTGCCCCCTTGGCTGTGCTTCTCAAATATTTAAGAGTCAAATTCTCTGTGCCGCCATGCAAACGTAGATTGCAGCCGAAGTGTGTTGCTGCTGTATTATCTGTGAGCAGAGGAAATGCTGTGCTGTGTCTGAAGCTCCCCACACAACCCCCATCCGTTTGCCTCTAGGAAGTGGCAGAAGTTGCCCCGTTTGGATGGAGACAATTTACCAAACACTCCTTGTGTTCATCTTCACGATGTGCTTTGTAATATAGGGTCCAGGTAGCTTTACTGACATTCACTCCTCCATGACACGTATTTTCTTCCCACTGTGAAGCTGCTGTGGTGCCTTCCACACAGTCCTATTCCACTCAAATCACAACGGGAAGAAATCTCCCAAGCTCCGAGAACCAACAAGCAAACAAATAAAAATGCCCTTCCATGAAAGCCATTTCTAACACTGTATTTTATTTTCCTCTCCTCCAGGGAGGAGGGGATTTATTTCACCAGTGGGTGTATAAATATTGACTCAATTTTTTTTCTTTTTTTCCTTTTTTTTTCTTTTGGAGTTGGAGGAGCCGAGACACAACCAGGTCTCTTATTAGTTCTGACTTAATCGTAAGTAAATAGAGTCTTTCTGCAATGGCTCCAGTTTGGAGAGCTTTACCATACACTATCATTATTGAAGTGGGGAGAGAGCAGGGGTGTGCAGATGTGAAGAAGTGTGTTTTCTGTCAGAAAAGGAGCCCATTCGCTTTGAAGCAGATCTGTACACACTCAGTTCATGCAGTATGTCAGAAGATAACGTCTCTGTGAAAACGGGCTGTGTTTCTGCTTTGTGTGCTAACAATTCAAGGGGAGTATGAAGGAACTGAGTATTGTTCTGCTCTAGGTGGCACAGACTGCATTTCAGATAAAGCACTAGGAATTGTCTGCTGTGCTCCAGGAGATGTATTTGAATGGCACGTTTAGTCGGCAGGTTTTTTTCACGTGGCCCTTTCCAGCCAGATGAAGCTAACCCGTCTCTAATGAGCTGTGAGTCTGGCTGGTGGCAGGTTGTGGTGGATGTAAAAGCTGGTCGGGAAATAGATTTATACTCCTTCCTGCAGGAGAGCCTGCTGCCAACTGCACAGTACAGTAATAACAGTTTACTGGCAGTGCTTCATGTCCAAAGGTCTTAAACATCGTTGCACATAAAATGATCTATACCGCAAGCTCCACTCGAGACAAGAAAGTAATGGCACGAAAACAATGGCATATGTTGCTTCAGGTCAGCCTGCAGATCACCAGGATCATGGAAACTGAACCTGAGCCCTGCTGGGATCTGGCTTAGCAGCCCTGTGTTGGCCATGGCTGCATTCAGGCTGCAAACTCTGGGCCCATGCAGCTGCCAGGGAGTGAGATGCCCACTCCTTCTCCCCAGCAACACGCAGCACGCTGCATTGGGAGCAGCAGAACACTGCAGTGAGTGCAGTGAAGGAAGCAATGTTGTTGCAGCATGTTTTGGCATAGGTCATAGAATCACGGAATTGTTTGAGTTGGAAGGGGCCCTTGAAGGCCACCTGGTCCAGCTTCCTGCAGTGGACAGGGACAGCCACAGCTCCACCAGGTGATCAGAGCCCCATCCAGCCTGACCCTGGGAGTCTGCAGGGATGGGACATCCACCATCTCTCTGAGCAACCTGTGCTACCACTTCACTGCCTTTACAGGATAGAAGGACGAAGCTTTTTACAGTGCAAACCTCCCCACTTTTAGCTTGAAATTATTTCCCCTTGTCCTGTCAAGATGAAGTTGAGCAATTCCTTGTTCTGGTTGATTTGTGTCACGAAGTTACTCTGTACACAAATCAAGTTGCTGTTGTTTTGGCGCTGATACTTCAGAATTTAATGGAGTACAAGATCTCCTTAACGTACCGTGTGTTGTGTGTACGTGTCAGGAGGTGTCCCCTCTTTGTTCCACCCAAAGAGGTTTCTTTCAGAGAATCATTTAAGGTTGGAAAAGACCTCTGAGTTCATCCAGTCCATCTATCCACCACCGCTACTGCCCATAAACCACATCCCTGGGAACCACACCTCCAGGGACAGTGCCTCCTGTGCTGCTGCCTGACCACTCTTTCTGAGAAGTTCTTCTTAATATCCAAGGTGAGATTGGTGTCTTTGGTGAGCACAGTGCAGGCTGGAGTCCAAGAACTTCTCATCCTAGCTCTGCCTGTTTTTATCTTTCCTTCATTATACCCCGTATTATCATTTCCACTTCTTCCAGACACGGATGCAGGTGGAATTTCCCTCTCACCAGTCCTCCCAGTGTCAGGACACAGGTGTTTTCCTTTCTACAGCAGCCAGAAATTACATTTTTCCACTTCCACCATCAGATCAAACCCAAAAAAGGCATCGTGTACAACTTAAAAAACACACCAAATCATATTGTCTTAAATATCACTGCCCTTAAACATCACATCACACCAGAAAGTTGATCTGGCTTTTTGTGAGCCCTTCTTCCTTTCCCCTCCCTGTTGAAATTACCAAGAATCTAGCTGAAGTTTTCAGCACTGGTTTACAATCTCTGTCACAGTAGCCACAACCATCCTTCGTGAGCATGCAATGCAGATTAGCAGGTTCTTTGAAGCTCTGGGCCGTCCTTGCTGCAGGAGAAGGCTCTCTCAGAGCAGTTCTGTTTCATGAAGAAAAGATGTTCTGTTCCTTTAGAGAGTGATCACGTTGCTCGACCTGCCCAGTTCAGCACTGCCCACCCCCACCGCCCCAGAGGGTCCTCTGGTGCAGCACTGGGGAAAACATCAGTGCTTGCTGATGCATTGCAGTGCTTAACCTGCAAACCTCTCAACTGTGGAAGAATTAGTGCCCTGTGTGCAGCTGCCCAGTGCTGATCTGGATGGTGGGTTGGGTTTTTGGTTCTTTTTCGGTAGTGAAAGAGGAAAACCGGCCTTGGTTATCTGTTGTGTAGCACTGAATCACCATCCGGTTCCCAGAGCAGCAGAACAGCCTGGGCTGGTGCTTGGAGCTGAGGATGCTGCTCTCAGCTGCTGAGTGCTGCTGAATTCTGTGTTTTCCAGCAGCACCAGTGACTGAAGCATCCCTAAAGCAGTGCTCAAATTCAGCATAGGAGCAGATGGACAAATGAGGGAGATAGAAAGGGATGTTACCCAAACCAGACAGCCTGGTATCTTAAATGTCAGTGACTAGGACTAGGAGATGAAACACCTTCATGCCTAAAGCACACGGTGAGCTGCTCTGCTGTGCCTTAGTGGTCATTCTGACACCTGTTGTCTGTAGCAACAGATCCCCCAGCTTTGCAGCCATCCATAAAGCTGCAGTTCTTTGGCTACCTCAAGACAAATGTACGGCAGAATTGTGACCAGCAGCCCAGCGTTTCCTTAGGGCGGGTGGGCACAGGCCTGCATTGTGTTGCCCTTCGTTCCAATGGAGAAAGGCTCTGTGTAATGATTAACAGCAGCTCCCACCTCTCGGGCAGCCCGATGTGATGCGGTATGGCTGAAAAGCACCACAAGAGCCAGACGTGGCATCAACACTGCACCCGTCAAGAGACAAAAGCCTTTAGTGTTCCTCAAAAGAATTTAAAACATTTTACATCAAACGGCTGCAGAAGTTCAAACATGTCACCGCTGGCCTGTGGCACGGGCTGGGGTGGGGAGGGGGAGGATAGCAAAGGGCAATGGGTTGCCCAGACCATTTTTGAGCTCTCTGTACCTCTCCTGCGTGACTGATGTTCTCCGTTCAAGGAACAAGACACGTAGCACGCAAAAGCTTTGCATCACAAAATAGAAGTTAAACAGCAGTCCCTAAAATCAGAGCTGTGCGATGTTGGCACCTCTGCCCCAGCGCTCCCAACCAGCTCCAGGTTAAATGCAGCCCAGAGGGCTGTGAAAGGCCCTTTATCCCCACTCCCTGTTTGTCTGATCCCTCCCACAAGCTCTTCCTGCTCCTGGACTCACACTGCCCGTGCCTTCTGTGGCCATGCCACAGCCTTACCTCTGAACGAGGCATTTAGCTAAATATATCCAGTGTCCAAAGCAAGTGCTCTGTTCCCAGTGCCATGTGGTTCCGGTGGCATCTCCTCCTCCCATGTACTTTTCTTAGTTTGGCTAATTAAACTAAAACAGCCCCCCCCCCCCCCCTTTTTTTTTTAATGCGCTGCTGTGCCAATTTGCTTCAGTTTATTCAGTATTTTAAAACAGCTTCTATTTAAATATGGAAGGGAAGAAAAATAAACCCGCTAAATATATTTCTATTCAGATCATGCGTTGCGGCTTTTCTCTTTTTGAAGAATGAGGTCTGATTTTTGAACCTGAATCCACTTTGGCACTGCTCTTGGCTTCAGCAACGCTGGGTTTCCTTTTGTTTTAAGCTCATTCCCTTCTCCCAAGTGCTGCTCCATGCTGGTGTCTGCGTGCGAGCAGAGCTCATCTGTGTCTGTTTGGATTGAGACTGCTCATCTGAGCAAAGTGTGCTCATCAATCGTGGCATTGCTTTTGTTCTCATCCTTGCAAGGAGCTGTAGCATCCCTCCTGCTTTCCTCTCTGTCCCTTGCTCCAGGAAGATGGACCTTGATCTCTGGGCCTCGATCTCCTCTGGATAGTCTGGCTCGTTTAGGGATGAGAGAGATGATTAAATACTCATTGGTTTTGGAAGGAGTGGGAAAGAACTGGAGCAGCACACATTTCTCTCTTGACTCTACACATTTCTTTGCGAAGTTATAGGCTTTCCTCTCACTTAAAGCTTTAACTCCAACACTTGGTCTTGGCTAGAATGCGTTTCTGAGCAAAGAATGCATGACTGAGAAACACGCGAGAAACAGCTGGGGAAAAAAATAGCTGAGATAATAGAAATTTGATGTGGTTTCTGACAAACGTGTGACTGCCTGGTGTCCCCAGAGTCGCAGCACTCAGAGCTGCTCTGGGTGGGCTGGGTGAGCTCTCAGGGTTTGCTGTGCAGGAGCTCCCTACAGCTCTGTGGATGTGCGACTTGGCTCCTCTCTTCTGAGCAGGTTCCCTGGAGGAAAGCAGGCCGTGAGGATGGTTCTTATTTACCCCACACATAATACGATTTATTTCGGATTCCTCGGCGCTCTATTGTTGCTTAAAGCTTCATCTCTTATAGCAACAAAGCTCAATGCAGATGTTTCAGAGCGAAGGTATGAATAAAATCTCGTGCCTATAGAAACTGGGAGATGCAAAACCACAGCCCCTGCGTGCAAGCACGGCTCAGCCAAATGCACGTATTAAAGAGGAGACATCCTCAGCACACACGGTAACAGAAGACGTCATGCATGCAGGAGGTCTGATGTCTGATGGAAAGCATAGCTCCTGGCTGCATTCTGAGGTCACTTTTTTGAGTGAAACCCACTCTGCTGAGTCAGGCCACTGCGTCCTTGAGTTGTCTGCCCCGGCCATGGGAGCGTTCCCCTCCTGCTCCAGGTTCAGGAACGTGGCTCAGTGGCTCAGTTTATTTCGGGGGGGACCCGACGTCGGTGCCCACAGTCAGACAGCGGGGCTTTGGGTCCTGCCGCTCCTTCAGTGCCCGTAGGGCGAGCATCGGAGGGGCTCAGCTGCGATGCTCCCTGCAGCCCCCGCCCCGTCCCCGCCGGGGGAGCCCCGGTGCCCCCATCCTCCCGTGCAGCACGGCAGCGCTGAACCTGCCCCTCGGAGGCTGGATCTGTGCTCATTAGCTGATGTTTGCTGAAACCGGATACCTGGGGCACCCCAGCCAGCGAGCGGAGTCCCCTGGCTGCAGCTATTTAAAAGGACGAGGGCAGCGTTACCATTTCCACCTCTTTCACATCCATGTCCCTCCCAGCGCCCGCTCCCAACCCATCTCCTCTCCTGGATCCCCGCAGCATCAATGAGCCCCGAGCGGAGCGACCCGCGGGGAACCTGCTCGTGTGCACGTCGGGAAAGGATTACCTGCTGAAGTCGGGGGGACCCCAGGCTTTGCGGGGACCCCCGAGCCTGGCAGGCACCCGTTGGCTCCCAGCACAGGAGAAACCTTGAGTCTGAAGGGGAAGGAGGCAGGAAGGGGCTGGGGAGTTTCGCTTTGGTTTCGCTTTTTTCGCCTTTTTCTTTTTCTTTTTTTTTTTTTTTTAATTATTATTATTATTTTAAGAAGTAGACGTTGTTGTAAGCTGCTGGGACAAATGAATGCCAATGAAGGAGACACACAGCCTCTCGCCTCGCTGCAAAGTAAGTGCCCAAGGCAGAGCCGCTGTGAGAGAGGCAGAGCTGGGGGAACCCGGGTCCGAAGGTGGGGGGGGGGGGGTAGGGGGGGGCAGGAGTGGGGCCGCCCCCACGGAGCTGCGGGTTTGCTCCGTCCTGGTGTCCTCTCCGCAGCGATCAGGGCTCGGGGTGCTGGCCAGGCTTGTTGGAAAAGGAGGGGGCGAAGGGATGAGGGTTTTACCCACGCTGGCCGGCACAAAGTCCCCACTCGTGGGCACCGCTGGCCGTGTGACTTGGGATCTGATTTGCTCCGATGGACTTTGTCTGAGCGAACTCATCCCCCACCTCCCTGTGCCTCCGGGGCTCCTGGCACGTGGTGCTGGGAGAAGAGGGGTGCAGGGGTCCCCGTCCCTCCCACCCACGGCTGCAGCGCGATGCAAGGAAGGACTCGGGGGGGTTCCTGCGTGTCCGAGCCCCTCCGTGTGCTCCCAGCCTCCCCCCCCCGGCCCGAACCTCACACGCAGGACAGAATCCACGCCGGGTACCTCGCATCGTGGGGCCCTGCCTGCCCGGTGTCCCGAGCAGCTTTGGGGCTCAGGGTTTGCATCCCTGCAGCGATCTCCATCAGCAGCCTTCCCCACGCCGGGACCTTTCTCCACGGAGTCTTCCTCTCTCGCTCCACACAGCCCGGAAAGGATCCTCGGTTCCTCCTCTGCAGTTTCTTTTTATTATTTATTTACTTTGTATTATTAGTATTTTTTTTCTCTCTTCTGCAAGTGCTTCGGGATTACAGAGGAGGGCAGCAGAGAGAGGCAGCGGGGACATCCTTAAATCATTTTCATTTCTCAAAATCTGCCTTTTCCTCTTCTCTCTAAGTCCAGAGGAGAGATCCTTGGGAAGGAGGGGGTGGGGGGTGGGAGGCACATCTGCACTGCAAATAAAAATAACGATCGCAACCACCGACCCAACCAAAAACAACAACAAAAAAAAAAAAGGAAAACCAAACAAACAAAACCGAGCAAAAAAAAAAAAAAAAGTTACAGCTAAGGAAAAAAAAAAAATAACACTAATCAAGGACTTCGGAAACCGGGAGTGACAGAAATTGTGCTATTAATAAGGAGGAGGAAAAAAAAAAAAGAGAGAGAGAGAGAGAGGCAAGAAATCCAGCGACCATGGGCCAGCGTGGCTTCCTAGCATGTACTTTCTGTTCTCTCTCCTTTTTCCCAAGGTAATTGCAGTCTGCCGAGAGGGAGTTAAATGGGATTAAAAGATCTGTGTAAGCAAAAGGACCCAGAAGAGAAGGAGGAAGGAGTGAGCCGTCCGGGCCAGGGGGTGTCTTTGACACAGCTGAGCCCCTTAGAGAGGCAGAGAGCTGAGCTCCCGGGAAGGATGTACCCACAAACCGGCCTGTTCCCCTTTTTCTGATGGATTGCCGCAAAAATTGCCCGAAAGAGACAATGCACTAAACGTGATGGAGCCGGAATCAGAGCCGGTCTCCAGACTCAGAGCTACAGCAGCAGGCAGGGGGTGAGTACAAAGTGCTGCTTCTCCCGGCGCTGGGGAAGGGCATCCCGGGTTGGGGATGGGGTCCCGGGGGTGCCGGGAGGGTTCCGGAGGGGAGAGCGTGCCCAGAGGGAGCCCCGCACGCTGGGGCGGCTGGGGTTGGGGTGGGGGAAGACATTCCTTCTGCCAGGGGATGATGTGAAAACTCCTGAGCTGGAGAGGAGAATGGGCTGGGAAGCAGGGAGGCCACGCTGGAGCTGGAGCAGGAGGGTGGGAATGGGGCTGCGGTGTGCGACCGGGGGGGAGAGCACGGCGGTGGGGAGAGGAGCGGGGTGGGGGGGTTTGGGGGGGGGGGGGAGGGGGCACAGCGCTGGGCATGGCAGGGGGACCCCCCAATTCCCAGCACGGGGGAAAGGAGCTACGGGTCCGGCAACTGGTCCGAGGGGAGGGCACACACCCGCATCGAGATGCCGGTGAGGGCGATTCCACACCTCCCCGCGGTGCCCACGGCACCTCCGCCCCGCGTGGGTACGGGGAGGGTCCCGCGTGGGGCAGGAGCGGAACGGGAGCGCCGCAGCTCTCAGCCCCGCACCGCGGGACGTGGGGGGACAGCGGTACCTGGAGAGCAGCACCGCGGTCCTCCGAAAAGTGGGAAAGCCGTGGGGAGGGCTGGGACACGCTCCGAGAGGCAGGCGGGTGCGTGGTGGCATGTTCTTCATGTGCTCACACACGCGGGAGCACAAAGATCTCCGTCTGTCTGCATCCAAACCCGGCTTCTAAAATCGCAGCCCCCGAGCCCTGCCTGCCCTTCTGCACACGGAGCCGGGCACGGCTCGTGTCGTTTTCATCGCTGAATGCCGTGTTGTTGTTGTTGTTGTTGTTGTTGTTGTTGTTTCCCTGGGGCCGAGCAAAGGGTTAATCCCCTCTGGTTGCGTTGTCGGATGTAATGATGATTTACCGACACTCCCTTGGAAGGACTGGGATTCTTCTGCCTGGCAGTTTGAAAAAGTTGTGTACAGGATCCCTGTGCTTCTGCTAGAGCCGGACGGGTGCGAGATGGGGGGGAAAGGATGGGGGGGGGGAAGGGGGGGGGCTGGGGGGCACCCCAAGGGTCACCCCTCTGCTCCACGCGCGGTGCCGGAGCCGGGATGGGGACGAGCGTGCAGCTTCCTTTGTAGGCTGGGCTCACGCTCTGCCTGCATGTGTCTGAGCTCTGTGTGCGATCCCACAGCCTGCATGCACCCTGGAGAAGAGCGTGTGCGTGTGCGTAACGCCGCAGGTGTGGGCAGGGAGATCCCGCTCGGGTCCCAGCACCACGCTGATGCCGGGTCAGGGGATGGCACCCGTGGGGCTGCGTGTGTGGCAGGGCTGGGTCTGCCCCAGCACCTCCGTGCCCGCTGAACGGTGCCAAGGGAAGCGTGCTCCACAGGCTCGTGGTAACCCCAGATATCAGCGCCTTTTGTTCCCAGGGTCTGCTCTGGGTTGCATACCTTGCTAAGCGTGCTGCTGATCTGTTCCTTCCTCGGCAGAGGTCGCTTGCTGCTCTTACTTTATCTCCCGATGGGCTTTTCGGTGCTGGGATTCAACTTGCTTGGTGCAGTGGTGCTGTGCATCCTGCCATTCTGCTGCCTGCTCTTTCTGTCGAGGCCTTCGGTCACATCAACGATTCTGGGAGCCCAAAGCCAATTCCAGGCCACGCTGATGCCCCAGAGCCTCAAAGGGAACCCTCTGCTGCCTTCCCACGGAGTTGTGGGTCCCCACATGTTCTTGGGGCTCCGCATATCCCAGAACTCCCCTGACATCCCCATCTCGGGGCTGGGAGCTGGGAGCTGAATGTGTGTCCAAGCTGCAACACTTGTGCACTACCTCCCTGCCCCTTCCAGCCCCAGTGCTGTGTACTGCCCACGTTTCAAGATGAACCTGCAGGCAGGGCAGGTGATTTGGGACGAATTACAGCAAGTCCTGCAGCAGGCAGGTAAATGGGACATGCAGGTTGGGTGGATTGCAGCAAAGAGGAGGTGGTGGTTGCACATCCTCGCGGAGATGTGTCCTGGGATGGTTGGGGTCAGGGTCACAGTGTCATGGCCAAGGCACTGGCTCTGGTCCTGGAGCAGGGTCGCCCCTCTGCTGCCACTCTGAGCATCTGATACAGCTCCCAGCTTCGTCCCATCTGCAGTATCATGCAGGGGTAAAAAGTGTCCTGCTTCAAACCTGCGCTCCTAGAGGTTACCTTAAAGACCAGGGGACTCTCAGGTCTTGCAGAAAGGGATTGGATGAAATCTTTAATCGGTGAGAGAATTGAGGTTATTGCTCTCTCTTCTTCTGCCTCATTGCTGGGGGCATGAGGGCAATGATGGATGCTTAGTGAAGTGCAAATGGCAATAATGGGGAATTCTATATGGCTCTGCCAAACCCCATTCACAAAGTGAAAGAGTGCAAAGGTGTTTGTTGGAAGGACAAAAGAAAGGAGTTAGATGACAGATCACGCTTAGCACTTCTGTTTGTTGACGGCTCCAGTTACTAGCTCAGGACACAAAGGGAAAGGCCACAGTGAGTGTTGTCACATCACTCAGCAGCAAAGCCAATAACCCGAGCAGTGCTGGTAAGCAAAGAGGAGACCAAGGAGTGTGCTGTCAGAAAGATCCCCTATTATGGGAAGTTGCTGGGGAGCATCTGGAAGGATATTTGAGTCATCACAGCCTCATCAGCCTGTCCTTCTTCCATCCACACAGTGAGGAAGTGGACAGTCAGCAGCAGGAGCTCAGAGAAGCTCGGCCTGGGCTGTGCAGTGAATACACACGCTCTGGTTCCCAAGTAAGGAGCACAAGGGACAGGCAGCTTGAATTCCATCACCTTCCTCTGAAGGTATCAGCATAAACCCTTGCAGGAGCAAGGTGAGGTGCTGAAGGAGTGGGGTTGGCCGCACCAGTGCTGCATCTTGTTCTGCGTGCTGCAGATCTGCATTAACCTCCTGGAGATGTAGGTGCTGGGGGAGCAAACACTTCTGTGGCAACCAGACCTTCCTTGTGCCCGGCTGATTAAGTGGCTTTTAGGAGAGCAAAGTCTGTTTGCAATACTTGAGACCTCCCACTGTATCCCTCTTCTCCATCCTTCCTCTTGTGACTACACATGCAATGAATTTGTAGTTGTAGGTGAGGTTATACAGACAGGAGCAGTGGGTTGGATAACTGTTTTGTGAACTTGGTGCTGGATGGTATTTTGGGGACCTGGTTACACACATATATATACATAGCAGGTTAAGACTGCAAAAAAAAAATAATAATAATAACACAGAACTATGCAGGGTCAAAACAGGGGCATCCACATAACAATAAGTTCCCATCTCTCCCTCCCAGAGAGACAGTATCTTTTCCAGAAGTCCTGGAAAGGCAGCAGAAGTTTGTGCAAAAGGTGATACTCACACCAAATGAGATTTCTACCTCCAGCAGCTGGGAGTGGGCCTGATTCCACGGGGCAGTCTGGAGCCTCCATACGTAGGCTGTGCTTTCTGTTTCCTGTTGGCTGCAGAACTGCCTGGAGGTCTTATAAAAAGTCGCCTATGCTCACGTGCATCGGATCTTAAGTGACACATACAATATCTCTTTTTAAAAATTATCATTTGATCTACCGTTGGAAACGGAGATTTGCCTCTCTTGAAAAGCCATTTTCAGTGCCCAGCTAGCTCTCTGATCTATCCAACAGGAAAAAAAGTACACCTGAATAGGAGAGAGTGGGGAGGAATTGTTTTTCCACTCTGCAAGAATGTTTGCAATTTCCAAAGCATTTTGCGCTGTAAATGAGTGCAAAAAGTTAAGAAAACAAAAATGCTGCTTTTGGCCCTTTGTGATGTATTTTGTTTCAGCTTTGACCCATCATTTAAGCATAAAGGGACCTCTGGGGCAATGCAGTCATCTCCTGACATCCTGAAATGGTCCTACATCTCCTCAGGGTGCTTGTTCTGCTGCTACCTGCATGTTCACCCCTCACTGGGGAATGCTGAGGTCACAGACATAGACTGAGAAGTGGGTGATCATAGAAGTCTGAGAGATCACAGAACCACCAAGGCTGGAAAAGACCTACACAATCATCCAGTCCAACCATCCACCTGTCACCAATAGTTCCCTCTAAACCAGGTTTCTCAACACAGTGTCTAAATGTTCCTAAATACCTTTAGGATTGGTGACTCCACCACCTCCCTGGGCAGCCCATCCCAGCACCAAGTCACTGTTGGCCAAGTGTCACTGTTGGCCTTTGTACTTCTTGGTCCTCTTTTGCCGTCTCTTGCCTCACACTTTCAACACTGCATTGTTCTCACAGATTCATCGTTGGTATCTGGAAAAAGTAACGTAGTCAGTAGCTTGTTTGCTGTGAAGGAAGTTTGTATTTCCACTGGAAAGCCTTTAGAGTTCGTGTGAACTTACATCATTGGTGCGTAGGGGCATTTCTTCACCTGGTAACTACGGTGGTGGGATCCTCATTTGGGTATTCACAGGCCCTGTACTATAAAAGAAATTAATGTCTTTAGTGGGCGCCTCTTGCTGGAGTCTCTGGAAATAACTGGTGGTGGCAAGAAGCAGAGGTGAAGGCAAGGTGGGTTTGATAGCTCTATATAAGGAGAAAAGCCTTCACTATTACTACTCAGGCTGCTTATGCAATCCTATCGCTGCAGAGTTGTAACGGAAAAAGAGCCTGCTTTATAAAATCCTGCAATAATTAACAGCCCCATCAGTCACCGGTCTGCCATTTGGAAGCTGCTTGTGCTTTTTCCATTAAGTTGGTAAATTTTGCCAAAGTGTTTTTCTTTGGCACTCGGCCCTGCTCTCAGCTCGTACAGTGAGAGGGGTCCAGGAGTGGGGTTGGGGCCAGCTGGATCCCATGCGTTCGTCTCCTTCATGGCCCCGTCGCTGTCACCGGAATGGAATTATGTGCTGGATTTTCCCTGAGGCTTGTTCCCCTCACCATGTTGGTCAACAGGGATTTTAGAAGCAGATTTTGGGTTGTGAAGGTGCTCCTGCACCCTTCCACAACCCGTGTGTTGTGTGCCCACAGGTTTGCACAGAGCAGCGCAAATCAGATCCTCACCAGAGCAAAGGTGTTCTTAGTGCCTGGGGTTCCTCCTGCCAACGTTGTGTTGGTCACCCCTTCCCCTCACCTTCCCACCAGTTTAGCCCAGTTGGTGGTGCCCAACGAAACCTTCACTCTGCGCACACATGGGAATGGTGTCCGCGTCCCAACACTCTGTTGATCCTTTGGAGGCGAGCACAGAAGTGCAAGTCTTCCCATGGTGTAGATTTTTGGCCTCATTTAAGTTGTAAAAAGGTATCATCTAGAGGTGGCCATGAGGAGTCATTGTATTCCCCTTGCCTTCCCACCTCCCAGGTCTGCATCCTCAAGGGCTGCATCCCATGGGCTGCAGCGGGCAGAAAACAGCCCCATCTCCCCACTGGAGATCTCTGGAATGCAGGGAAGCTTTCCTGGTTAGCATATAGCTGGCTACAGGACTTGGTGAAAGGTCTGGCTATTCCAAGCCGCCATTCCTTCACGCATGAACTGCAGCAGTCCCAGAGCTCCTGAGATGTGCAGCCCGGTGTCAGGGTAATGGAAACAGTGCGAGAGTGATGTGGTTCATCTCATTTGTTTCCCAGCCGATGTGGGGCTGCTCCAGTATTTTGTCCCTTCAAGCCTTAAAATATTAGCCAGTGGCTAGATTCCTGTGTGGAGCTTTACATTCAAGGCCAGGTTTCCCCACTGATGTGTAAATCACTGTGGCTTCACTGGAGCTGCAGGAAGGGGTCTCCTGCACGAGGTGAGGATCTGGCCGAGTGTAATGCATCATCTCAGAGGATATTTTCCTGTGCTAAAGCTGAGATGTGATGGCAGGAAAAGAGTGGTCTCTAATCCCCATTGATAAACAATTCCTCTCTGCCAGATCTAAGAGAGGAGTGAGCAGCACTTTGCCATTTCTCTGCATGTCCCAGTGCTCGCGCTGGCTTGGCCGAGATGAAGAGCAACCAGTGGACGTCCCACACCGCCTCTGGCTGAGGGCTGTCTGTAGTTTACATTTTTGTCTCGTTCCCTCCAGCTGCCTAATGCCCTCGCTGATCAAGCTGCTAAATCTCGTCTCTCGAAGATGAGGGAATTCAATCTCCAAACTTTCCACTGACAGTTTTAAGTGAGCTTAACCGAGGAGTTTCCTATGTTCGTTGTTTGGCCGCAGATCAGGGAAGCTGGCGGGGGAAGGGGGTGTTCAGATGTCTTTCTGTTAAAACTTCTCTTCTGCTGTTTCAATGTCACTGTGATGCTTAAAGCTGAAACTGAAAGCTTTGCCCAATCCCTTCTACTGAGCACCTGTTGTCCCTGAGGCTGTGTGGACACTGCCACCAGATGATGATTCAGGAGAAGGCTGTTAGCAGGGCTGGGTTTGTTGTTAATGTTGTAGAAACTCATGGTTTTTTCTTCTCTTCCAATTTTAGGGGATTCTGCTTTGTCTGGACTGTGTTATGTTTTAGCTGGTTCCTGGGATTCACACAGGGAAACTCTGAAGGTAAATGACACTCTTTCCCCTCTTCCTTTTTTAATCAAAGTAAAAGCCAAGGACTTTTATATAATTTGAGGGCCAAACATTTAATAATTCCAGAGCCCAGTGCGGAGAATTAAGTGCATTTATTGCTGATCGTTGCAGTACTGATGATGTAGATGATGCAGTTAACAGCTGGCAAAGGAGCTGGGCTTCTACAGGTGATTACATGCCCCGCAGGACTTGCAGAAGTGCCTTTCTGCCTGGTGGAGCAGCTGGGAATGAAGCACTTTGGTGTATCTAAAACATCACTGGCATCTACCTGCATTTGTAAGCACTTGACTGCTGTTAGGAGGTGCCCATTGAGGCCGGGTCATAAAGGAATTAAGAGTCTCTGTCAAAGGATTTTTTCCTGGACTTGGATGCAACCCAGCTGTGCCTGCACACATACATGGGATGCTGTGCGTGCAGAAATTATGGGAGTTCCAAAAGCAGAAGATTGGCCATTAGGAAGAGCTTCTCAGAAAAAAAAAACAAAACAGTGAGGCAGTGGCACAAGTTGCCCAGGGGATGGTGGAGGCACCGTCCCTGGAGGTGTGCAAGGACAGGGGAGGTGTAGTTCTGAGGGACATGGTGTGTGGGCAGTAGTCGTGGTCGGTGGACGGATGGACTGGATGATCTCAGAAGTCCTTTCCAATCTTAATGTTTCTATAATTCTGTGAAAAGCAAATTTCAGGAAGAAGTCTCACATAGGGGTGATGGTTTCTAGGAGAATTACTGTGTCTGACTCAGCCCCTGTGCTGCAGGGAGAGTCTTCTATAGGGAGTGACCATACACCTTTACCCATCCCCTCTAGGCATCCCTTCCTGGTGCTGTTGGAGACAGGACAAAAGCTTGGGCTGCAATAACCCCCACATGACATCTTAGCTACAGAGTCAACAAAAATTAGAAAAAAAAAATCACATTTTACAGCTGATAGTGGTAACTGAGCATCTCTGCAACATCTGTTTGTCAGGGAGCCAGCTCCTAAAATAGCAACACCTCTTCCATGCGGATGTTTTACGCGGGCGCATGCTGGAACTGAGCAGCTTCCTGCGACCAGGAGACAACAATAAGTGGACTAGCAGGCTCCAGGGCTCTCAGTCTCCAAAGCACGAAGGGAAAATAGAAATTTGGTCAATGCTCAGCTGTAAGCCAGCCCACGGAGCACTTCTTGCAGAAAAAAAAAAAAAGTAAAATAACATCCCTGCCATCAGCAATTTTGAAAAATGTAATATTTTCCAAATTCTCCTTCAATGCAAAAAAGGTGAACATCTGGCTGAATTACTTAGTCAAGCAGTTTTCAGAGCAAGTTTTATGTCAGCTCATAAAGAGGCAGAACAAATACTGTCTCTTGGCGTCTCTCTTTCGAGTAGATTTTAATATGCTGCCTGGATCCATCTTTATCCATCATCTTAGTCCCATGATAATTACGGGATGGTGCCGTCCTTTTTATTGTTGCCATCAATTCAAAGCAAAGTCTTTCACTTTGTCCTTACTGTGTTACCTTAGTGTGGTAGATGCCAGCCTTTTGAGTTCATAGAATCAATAAGGTTGGAAAGAACCTCTGAGATCATCCAGTCCATCCATCCCCTGACCACCACTACTGCCCACTAAACCGTATCCCTCAGAACCACTCCTACCCTCTCCTTGAACCCCTCCAGTGACAGTGACTCCACCAGTCCCTGGGCAGCCTGTGTCAGTACGATGGTTCCCTTATGATATAGGAATGAAAAAATTCTGCCCGATTTCCCAACAATCAGAGTCAGGCTCTCCTTCTGGGAACCAGAAGTCAAAGTCTTCCAAGGAAGCAAAGGCTTTACATGGAAACTTTGGCCATCTGAGACTGTGTTATCACTCAGGATTTTCGACTGTGAGATTTACAAGAACAAATCAGAGCTCGTTCATGGATCTGCATGAGGATGAAATTAAGCCAGTGCTGTGGGCTATTGACAAGACCACAGTTGTTACTGTAAGGTGTAGTGATCCACCCACACAGTGGAAAATCGGGGAGCACAGAGAGTGTTTTTTCCCTAAGCATTACAAATCTGAAAGATCATGATGTTAGTGAGTTCATCTGATGTGCACTGACTAAGGGTCTGGGCAGTAACTTTTGGAAATGTAGCATTTATCCTACCCAATTTTAGCCGTGGGCATCTGATCTCAGCTGCTGGAACCTGGGAAGCTCCAAATTATTTCTCTCCTGACTTCTGGCTTCCTTTCTGATGAAGATTTTTATGTGGGGAAAGAGGGAGGGAGAGAAAGAAGAGCAGGACAGCAATGAAAACCTTTATCCCCTCTTTTGGACACAGTCGTGAGCTTGTGCAGGAATGTCTGTGCATCTCACTTAGAAAGGATTTTCCCTGCTGCTCAAGTGTTGCTGGAGGAATGCAGCCACTAGGTTCAAGGCACCTGGGAGCAGGCAGCTCTCAGCAAACGGATTTTTAAAATAATGTGTTTTGATGGAAAAAATCTACAGAGGGGAAAAAAAAATAACAAAAAACCAAAGGAGGAAAAAATGCTTTGCTCAGCTTGTAGCCATTTAAAGAAGCAAAAATTACCTTGCCTTTTGCATTAGCTGATGGCATCCCACCATCCCTGGGGATGTGCCCCACCTGCCCAGGGCAGTCATGGGGGGCAGAGGCAGACGGGCTGGGAGTGCAGGAGTCTGGAGCTGTGTGTCTGGACCTGGGGCTGGAAAATCCACACCCGTGTCCTGCATGAGGTCTGTTTTATTCAGATTCTTTTGCGTAAACATAGAGAATTTGGCTCTACCTTTGTGGGTTTTTAGGGAGAGGAGAGGTTGGGTCGTGCTTCTTTTTTCCTTTTTCATCAGCTCTGTTTGGTGCAGTTGCTAACAAGGCAGTTGGGTCAGTGTTGCAAACAGTAGCAGCATGCTCTGAGCAGGAAACATCCTTATGTCTTCACAGAGCAGCTACCAAACGAATAATGCCCAGAGTGCAAAGCATTTCTGCCCAGTGGAGGCACACCACAGCCTGTCTCTGGGACAGAACCTAAAAATACGTGCAGAAGTTGGAAGCTGGTGTCTAGCTCCCAGTTTCAGCAGTAAACTGATTTCCTTAGGGCTAAGTCCTGGTGTCTTTGAAGTCTGTGGCAGGGGTCCCACTTGAGTTTGCAAAAGCCAGGCTTTGGCCTTTACACGGGCTCTGGAAACGATCCAGCCTGAAGACATAGCCATGATTCCTCCCTTCAGTGCATGGACTCTACCTTTGCTGCGCTGAGGAACAAACCCTGTGGAGCAATACTGCAGAAAAACAGTGGGGGACCAAGGATTTCTCCCCAGTATGGGAAAAGGACTGTTATTAACGCCTGAACAAGCTGTGCACTAAATTATCCCCTCTGCACAGAGTGGGGAAATTTCCATCCTCTTGCACATCTGACACGTCTTCTCCAGGATAGTCTCTGCTAGAAAATGAGTTCAGCTGCCTTGTAAAAGGGAGGTGGGAAGAAAGCCATTCTCAGACAAAATAAATATTGATTGACTAGTTCTTACGTTCAGAAATAGCCATTGTTTTTGCCAAAGTCACAGAACGGAGGTTTTCTCACTACTCTCCTCCCTTCCTGGCCAGAGACATTACAGACCTCAGACTGGCTTGAGTCTACATCGCCTCTGGCCAAAACTGAGGATCTCTTTCTAGTCCTGGTTCTCCAGATATTGAGAACTGTGCTGAATATTTAACAGTTGAGGGCGAAGGCGTCCAAATTCCAAGGCCCCTCTAGAAAAGCAGCTGGCTCTTTTCTTTGGACAACCTTTGATTTGCCTTTTCTTTTCCTGTGGGAAAGCTGCAATCCCATGGTGTTACTGATGTTCAGCCATGATTGTCACTGCTGCATTTCTGATTATTCATTTCTTACCTTGAGAGCTCAGGATTTGGATTAGGCAGCCCAGGCAAGCAACCTGCCTGGGCTTGTTTCCCCACTTAAATACAGAGTAAAATGGTCATTGAGTAATGGGGATTGCATTTGGGCAGGGAAGAGGGAAGGAAATACAGTTGTCCTAGCTTATTTTCAATAGTGGTACCATCCTGTTCATCACTCTAGCCTTGTGTTTGTGTGTCTTTACCACGTGGTTAACATCCCTTGCTAGACTAAAAGTTGGATCTGGGATATGAGAACAGAGTTTTGGGCACATGGAGCCCTTTCTTCAAGTCTGGGCACATTTACCTTCGCAGTTCTTCTCACATAGACCTGAGCATCTTCCCCAGTGAAGTAGTTAAGCTGAAGTTGCAGCCAGCTGGCTCCAGGCTGTGTTGCTGTTGCCTGCTAATCTGCTTTGGACTCCAGGCTGTGTGACTTCTGTTAGACTTTGGGGCCAGAAAGCAGAGGACTCTGCTTGTACATCCCGTGCAGGCTCCTGCCAGCATCAATGGACAGATATGGGTGCTGTGAACTGCAAGCAACCTGTCTTCTCTTGAGCAGTGCACCCAGTAAATTCCACCTGCTCAATGGCAGTCACAACGAGTTTTTCAGCTTTTCACAATTCAAGCCCGGTTCCTCCAACTTACTGAAATAATGTAAAGCTGAAAGATGATCTGCTGGGAAAAAAAAAAAAAAAAAAAAAAAAAACAACAAAAAAACACTGCTGTTGAGAACCTGAAGAAGTTCAATGAAATCTAGATGTAATTTTTTCACGCTGGGAAGCACCTTTGTTTACCAAAACTCTCCAGAGGCTCTAAGATCAGAAGCTGCTGCTTACCAATCTGGAAAGGGACAGATAGAAGGCTTTTGCTCCCTTTGAAGGCTCTGTTTCTTGCCTTCTGGGGGTATAACATTTTGCAGTTTCTGCCCAGTCTGTTGTTCAAATTCCTTTCCAGATGTGCAGTCAGTACTCAGAACTACATCTCAGAGAAGTGGAGTGTTGGTGCTCAGTGAGAAATTGCCTTGCCATGAGCTCAGCTCCCTCCAGAACATCTGGAGCTGGTCTCTGATGGGACAGGACAGCTAGCCAGATGCACCATGGAGCTGATGCGTTTTGGCAATTGCTGATGACTGAGTTGAGTATGCACTTGCTTTTCACAGTATGTGCAGGACTAAAAGCTACGTGTGCTCAGTTTTCACCACATGAATGTATCTCTGTCAGAGGATGGCTGAGGTTTCTTCTCACCAGTTGCACTTTTGCACGGACTGGCTTGACCCCTGATAGCCACCTTACACGGGTCCAGCCCTTGGGTCCCTCACCAACTCACACTTTCTTATCGCTTCCCTTTCAGATGTGGATGTTCTTCAGAGACTGGGCCTGGGAGGGAGAAGGCCATCAAGTGGATTGTCCTCATCCCGTGCCATTCCTCAAGGGGTCATTCCTCTCAAATCAGGGGTTATCTTTACTCAGCGAGCACGCGTCGAAGCACCGGTCAGCACCATCTTCCCTGCAGGCGCCAGCACTGACCTGCTCCTAGTGCTGAGCCTGTGTTCCCACCGCATCAACAATGCTTTCCTCTTTGCTGTTAAGAGCAAAAAGAAAAAACTGCAGCTGGGGGTTCAGTTTGTGCCGGGGAAGATAATAGTGTACGTGGGCCACAAGCGCTCTGTATATTTTGATTACAATGTTCACGATGGCCAGTGGCACAATATGGCCATCAATATCCGTGGCCAGACAGTCACTTTATTTACTTCTTGTGGGAAGCGCAGAGTACATGCGGATTTGCATTTTAAAAAGGACGAGGCATTGGATCCACATGGATCTTTCCTCTTTGGGAAGCTGAACCATCACTCCGTGCAGTTTGAAGGAGCCATCTGCCAGTTTGATATTTATCCTTCCGCCAAGGCAGCTCATCATTACTGTAAATACCTAAAAAAACAGTGCAGGCAAGCGGACACCTACCGGCCTAACCTGCCCCCGCTCATCCCCATCCTGCCCAGGGATCCCAGTGCCTCCACGAGTACTCCACAGCATATGGAGCCCTCACTTCAGGGTCTGAAGAACTTGACCACTGCCACCCCATCCTTGGCGTTTGGCAGGGTCACTGCACCCCTCAAGACTCGGGGTTCGGGTGCTACGACTGTTGCCTTGGTCTCATCCCAGCCGCCACTGCCAAGACTGACAACCAAAGCCACAAAGGTTACAGTGGCCCCATCTCCTGTTCCATTGAGTACCGTGACACAGCCACCCACCCGCTCGCTGCCTCATGGGACAGTGACAACCCTCAGGGTGTCTCGGCCCACTTCCAGCATGCACACAGAGAAAAGTCCCTTACCCAGTGCCAAAAAGGCCCTGCCAACAAGCCCGAGCCCTGCCACAGCCAGCAGGAAAGAGACCAAGCAAGAGACCAAAAAGAAAATCAACCAAAAACCAACCACCAGGTCCTCTGAAGCACCCAGTACTGTAAAGCCCACAAGGAGGAGGATTGACAACACAACCAGCAGCGTCCACTTTGTCACCCTGAAGCAAACTCCACAGACCCCAACCTCTGGGCTCCTTCCAAAGAAGCATGTGCCACCCCCCACCAGGAAAGGGGATCCTGGCAATGTCCCTCTGGTGTACACCAAACCGCCCCTGGGGGCTGCCCGTCCTGTCTCCAGAGCCCAGGCACAGGCTTTCAACCTCACCACCCCAGCTGCAACCGATGGCTATCAGATCTTTGACCCCCTTGGGCCCACTCCATTTCCATTTTTACTGGGATACCCAGGAGTGAAAGGAGACAGAGGACCTCAGGTAAGCTTGAGCACTTCATAACTCTTTATAGTCAGTCCCAGCTCAGCTGGATTGGTGTTTCCAGAAAAGCAAATGCAAATACCAAAAAAAAAAAACAACCCAAAAACCCAACACAAAAACAAACAAAACCCCACCTTTCTCTATTTATATTGTGTAATGGTTTTTTGCTTGTTTGTTTTGTTATTTTATTTCTCAAAATATGAGAAGAGTTTCCTCTATA
The DNA here is from genome assembly GCA_023055505.1 of Callipepla californica brunnescens. Lineage (NCBI taxonomy): Eukaryota > Metazoa > Chordata > Aves > Galliformes > Odontophoridae > Callipepla > Callipepla californica. Next base: position 5,405,578 of record JALIRH010000028.1, on the reverse strand, counting down.
AATGTAACTACAGCATCCCACGTGCAGTAAGCACTCTCAGGGTGTGTGTGCTTTGGCCATCGCAAGCGTACACACAGTTTGTAATGCTAAAAGCAGTCAGGCCACACTAATTATCTGCTAACATGTTTTTTTTTAATGTAAGAATGCAAACAGAATCTTTAATCTGGCCAACGTTCAGGAGGATTTGGTGTTCCAACCCAAGCCTTTTGCTGTAATATATATGTGAGAGAGGGGTTGTACATGTATAAGTTTCTCCCAGACGGAGACTTTGGTTGCCAAGTTCCAGCCTAGAGCAAATTTTTACAGCTGACTTCTTAAAATAGTGAAAGAAGGGTATACAATGGAAAATCTGAGGCAAGCTCAAGGAACACAATCAACAGCCCTTGTGTCTGTAGATGTGCCCCGCTCATTGTTGGAACCCCTAAAATGCAAGGGCTGTGTTTTCCCGAGCCCACGACGCTTGCTAATCTTGCAGCATGTTGGTTCTCTCTGGTGGTTGGGAGTTTGGGGGGAGTTACTGAGGGGTGTGCTTCTTCCAGAGGTTCCCAGCTGTGGGAGAGGTGAAGGACGCCTGACTTCACAGGCACATCCCTGCTGTAGTCATTGTGCTTGGAGACGTTTCGCAAAATCCCTGAGTAGGCAGAATGAGCTCCTGCAGATTTATCTGTGGGCAGTGTTTCACGGAGAAGCGTTTCAGGCATAATTCCAAGAACAGAAGTTCGGCAATCGTGAACTTCTCTTAAAACACTCCTTACCTGTAATGGGTACACCTGTGTGGCCCACACTGAGCCCGGAGAAGTCTTGGACTTGTTACCCTGCACTGTGCTGATGGTGACCAGGCTCCAAGTCCCCACTTCCCCCTGCAATTTAAAGAGTGAATTATTGAACTGGAGCGGAAAATCCCTCTCGACTTGTGAATCATAGCAAAGAAACTGATTCAGGCTGTGAGGATTGAGGGAAGAGATGGCAGCATTTTTCCATCTGGTCTGAGAACTGGAGTTCTGAATTGAGGAAAAGGAGAACATCTTGAGGCTCTGCCTGGCTTCGTCCTCTCCAACTGCTGGAAAACAAAGTCAGCACTTAGGGAGGAAAGGTTACGCTGGAGCTGGCTCCTGTGACTCATCGGGGATCTCTGTACAATGGTTCCTTGAATGTCTCTGACGTGGGAACAGAAAAAGGAGAAAAGACCAGAATGGGGCTGACACACTGAGAATTGCAGCACTCTGATGATCAGACAAGTGTGCTCAGAGCGAGCTCAAATAAATGCTCTGTGCTTGAGTAATTGCCTGGCAGCATCCTGGCACTCAGACAGATGCTCTGGTGAGGTCAGGGCAGGTCTCCAGGCTGGCCATGGTGCTGCACACGACAGGCAGGGACAGGCTCTCCATCTTCTTACCAAGAGAGGAGAAAGGATCGTCCTTCATCCTGATCATCCCAGAATTAGGATGTGAATGACAGCCGGGGATGAGGCACTGATGACTCAGGCGCTGTGGTCTCTGTGCTTTTTGTGAGCAGTACCAAAATAACTGTGGTGTAACCTCAGCCATGCAGAGGGGCCCCTTCCCTGCAGCTGAGGGAAGTGTCTGCGTGGTTAGAGGAGTGCAATCAGGAGGCTGAAGGGATGCATTTACCTCGAAGCAAAGGCAGCACTGCCTGTGGGTTTGTCTGTCCTAGAAGACCACCACGGTGCTGCACAACAGGAAGCGCTGACACTGTCTCACATGCAGAGCATTAATGCTTCAGGAATGCTGGGTTTTACTGGGAGGGAGGATAATGTGCTCTTAAAAAAGAAAAAATTGCTTGGGAACCATTAATAACCGCAAGCATTTGGGATCTCTGCTGTGAATTTCTTCTGGATAGGAGGGAGATATTGCAAAAAGAGCCCCCGAGCACTGTGCTAGGTCAGTACTTGGGCATTACTTGAGGCTGGCCAGCATCCTGCACGACCCCAGCACATGGCTGCGAACAGCTAGGGCAGCCACAACAGGAAAATAATGCTTAAGGTTGGGTCTGGGGGCCAGCATCTCAAGCCCTCACAAGAATAGGTGTTTGAAGTCCCTCAGTGGGTGGGGAAGCGTTTTCTTGCTGGGGAGGAGGCTGTGCATGCAGCAGCTTTGCTGCGTGGCGTAGGGTGCTGCAGCCCTCCACCTTTCCATCATCAGGGATGTGTGCTCTGTGCATGTCAAAGAGCTGCAGCAAAGACTTGCCATGGCACAGCAGGGTTGCAGAGTACCCAAGCAAGCACCTTTCTCATCTGGCCCTGCATCATCTACTTTCTGTCTGGGTCGCTGGGTCCGAACGCCAGTGGCAGCAGCCCAGACAGAGGTGTGGTAAGGCTCTGGCAGGCAGCATCATTGCAAAGGCAGATGTTTCTGAGCCCATCCCAAGTCTAGACTGCTCCAGCTGCCATCTTCCACACGAGTGGTTTGTTTTGGAGTGCGGCTCCCTTCACAGAGAAGCGATCCTTGCCAATACAATCACCGTTCAGGGGAGAGAGAGGTGATTGGGAACACTGATCAGATATGAAGGGCCTATTTCCAGTCCTCCTTGTACCAGGAAAAGCTGCTCAAGCTGACAGTCTATGATAAATTAGGAACACACAATGCGTTTGAATGTCTCTTAATGAATGAGTCATGTTTTCTCTTGAAAGGAAGAAATAGCATGCTTTGTATAATACATGGGAAAAGTTTCAGCTTCACTTGTGCCCTTGGATCGTAATTTTTTTGCTAATTTAACCAGAACTATCCTCAAAGGAAAAAAATCTTGTAGGCAAATGACTAAGCATCAGAGAGCTATTTGCATAAGACAAAGCTCATTTTGAAGAGGAGGGATTGAGAGTGTAATCGAGACAGATGTGCAGCACAGGAAGCAGAGATGTGTCCTATAAATGCATGTACAGGTATTTTATAAACCCTCTAGGAGCAGAAAGTGAGTGACAGAGTGTGGGATCCCTTTATTTCTTCATACCCCTTTAGACTTCCTTCCAGGATCTGGGTTTGCTTGGGACTGCCTTTCTCATGCAGAGACTGCTCCCCTTATGTCTACAGAAAAGCTATTTTCATCAACTGCAGTACTAATATTTTGCTGTATAGTGCTGCCACACAATTTGGAATACAGCTGTGGACAAGACTTCTCTGCAATAGGTGTTGTACAGACCCGGAGTGCACATCTGTCTCCTTTCCAGGAATGGTGTTAGAGGAGTGGCTTTCTGCCAACATCTTGGTTTCTGCCAGAATTCCAAGGGTTTGGGTCTTCCCTCCTCCCCTGCACAGTGCTGGCAAGGGCAGAGAGATGTGGAGGGACTGGTGTGTCCTTTGGGATGAGTTCTTCTCACCTTCCATTCTCCTGAGCAGGGAAGATCTAATGCTGGTGCTGCCCCTCCAGTTGTTCAGTCCCTCCATGCTCTGGTTGTGCAATCCTGAATGCTGGACTTATGGCAGAGAACTGACGGAAGAAACGCACCTTGTTTTCCTCCAGGAGGAGAGCAGGGCAGGTTCTCCATCTGCAGAGGTGGAAAACATCCCTGCTTATGGTGCTAGCGTGGGGAGAAGCTTGTGATGCATTTTCTGAAGTCATTTTTAAGGTGGCTTTTACCACATGCGTTAGCATCTGAGAAGGAATAATGTTTGGCCTTTACACTCCTGTTTGCACACATCAGAACACCCTGCTCTGATGTGCAGACAGTTATGGGATGTGCAGGGGGACAGAGCGTGGGGAGCACGAGTGCAGTGGAGAGACCCTGCAATACCAGCGTGTCCATCTATCAGTGAGCGCTGGAATGTGACTGAATCGTGTCCTGGGCATTCATCAGCTATTTGCTGCTAGGCTGAGTCCCTGCCCCTGGGGGAGCAATTACAGAAATAGTTTGCAACCTGAGTGATACGAATCCGAAATCGTTCAAAAGGAAGAGAGTCATTTCCCACATCACCGGCACGATTCCTGTACCGATTACGCTTCGCTTGAAGCCTTCCCTGAACAGGTTCAGTCTTGCTCAGGTTCTGAGATCTGAAGGCAGCTCAGCTCCCAGGGGTGTTGCTGTGGGCAGGGGAAGCCGTGGGGAGGGCCGCAATGTGGGAAAGGCAGAGGGATGAGCTGGCTGATCTCAGCAGCAGGAGGAAGCGGTGAGATTCCGCTTGTCCTCAGGGTCCGATGTATTTCACTTTCAGACAACCTAGCTGAAATTTCCCTGTGCAATTTGAAGCTACGAAAAGCATCCTTTTTGCGCCAGAAAGTTTCCCAGCAGCGGCTTAGAATAAATCCCATAATCATTTGGTGGGATCAGTCATCATCGCTAACGCTACCGTGGGAAACCCAGAAGGGTTAAACTTTCATGTGGCTGCCACGAGCTGATCACAGAGCTGTGCGGGCTGGTTCACAGTTCTGCTGTTTGGCTTGAGAAGAGAGAGGATCTGCTCTTGCCACGTTTCTCCTTGATCTCCCGAGTTCGCTTTGTGCGATAACAGGGTGTGTGTGTGTTCTCTGCCGTGATTGCAGCGAGGAGTAGGCGAGGAGCCAGAGACAAGAAGCAAAGTGCTGGAGGAGGCTGACAGCTCTGCTGGTCCCACAGGGCATCCATGCAAGGGGAGGGCAGAAGCGATATCTTCCTCCGGCTGCCAGGAAAAGGAAACCCTCCTGTCCCTCGGAGCACTTCCCACTGCTTACAATGGGTTTCCCCAGGGATGCTCGAAGGGGTTACGATGGAATTGTCCACCCAGGCTCTGTGAGATTTGTTTAACTCTTCCCTGCATCCCTGCGTGCAGGCTGAGGGGGAAGATGCTCTGATGAGCGTAGGGACTGTGTGGGTATTAGAATCATAGAATCATTAAGGTTCAAAAAGACTTCTCAGAGCATCCAGTCCAACCATCCACCTTACCACCACTATTGCCCATCAGCTGTGTTCCTGAGTAACACACCTTCCCTTTCCTTAAAGTCTCCCAGGGATGGTACCTCCACCTCTCCATGGGCAGCCTGTGCCCGTGTGATCTTTTTGAGAAGAAATTCCTCCTAACACCCAACCTGCAGGCAGGCTGTAGAGGCGTGCTGCATTGATAGATGTCTCTTGCTTCTCACGTCTCAGAGCTTTACGTTTTAAGTGGGACAGCATCCACCGTCTGTAAGTAGCTGGGCCCTGGTCCAGCCTTATTCTTCTCTGGCTGCCTCTGCGGATGTGCATTTTTCTCCATGTGTATTTCAGCACTGCTCTCTCCAGTTGTCTGACGTGGGCCTCTTGTCTGAAAGCCGGAGCTGGATGACACAGAGCCTTGTGCATGGGGCACGAGGCAGAAGAGGGATGAGTCACTGGGAAGGCACGGTGCATGTCCCATCCAACCCAGCTCCCAAGGAGCCATGTGAGAAGTGGGAGCATGGCCTCGTGTCATGTTTCACAGCAACTACACGTGTTTATCCAGTTACCTCTGTCATCTCTACCACGCTTTGCTTATTTATCTCTGAACATGCCCCTGCCCTATGCAAATTGGCTACCATATTGTGTTGCCTTTTGGCTACATGGCTGGAGCCCTGGGCAGCCTGATGTGCTGGCTGAAAACCAGCTCGTGGCAGGGAATGGGGCTGGAACTGGATGATCTTTAAGGCCCCTTCCAACCTGAGCCATTCTGTGATTCTGTAATTCTGTGATACCTATCCTACAGTCACCTTATCCCTTTTATTTTCATGAAAGAAAAGATAGGTTGAAGGAAAGGTGGTAAATTAAACCTAACAAACTGTTAGGAAGCCCTGAATTACATAGTTTTCTGTATGCCTTTCTCTAACTCCGTATCTCCACTCCAGTGCAGGTATTCGTTCTGTCCTTTGTTTTTGTCAGCTTCGGTTTATTCTGAACAGTGAATATTTTTGGAGAACATTTTTGCTCATGTGGCCAAGTGCAATTGCAGCTGCTGTTAGCAGGAAGGTGGAGGAGGTCACCTCCTGTCTGGTACTTGGGGAACGTGGTTCTCAGGCAGTTGCATCTTCTCTTTTACATCTCCTTTTAGGGGTAAAGAGGAATGGTTTCTTATGGAAAAGAGGTTAGGGACTTGAATTAATCTTTTATTATTTTAATCTTAATTAATCTTGAATTAATTTCCATTAAAACTCCAGCTGCATTGGTTGCATTGGGTGCATGTTTTGATAGTTATCTTAGAGGGAGAGGGAAAGGGAGAGGGAGAGGGAGAAGAGAGACAATGATTTCTTTGTTTCCTGTACTGCTGATAGAAATAACTTAAGAAAAAATGTTCTGTTTCATTTGATGTCCCATCAAATTAGTAGCACAGAGGGACTTGCCCTGGGCTTTGCTTACTCTCCCCCGTGGCTTTTTCCTACAGGGACAAGGTTTGGATGGATGTCTTTTAAATGATTCCTCTGATAACAAATAATTCATCGCTTACCTGCTGTGCAGGAGGGCTGGTAGCACGAGCAGAGTGTTTCTTTATCAGAATTACATCGTTCAGGCGGTTTTCTCTGGTATATATTACCACCCAGAGCATGCCTTCCTCACCAAGGTGCTAAGACATAGCTGCTGGTGTGTGCTGGCACATAGCAGGAAACTGAAGCTGGAGGCAGTTGTGTTACCCCCATGGTACAGCACAGGTCTGGGTAACAAACAGAGTGTGAACCACAGCTGTGCTCATGGGAATGCAGTTCGTGGTGGAAAGATGTTAATATTCTGCTCACTGGAAATACTTGCTTCTGCAGATGTTGTTATACACAGCTTGGAGGCACTTATAGCAGTAGCAGAAATTGAAGGGGAATTCTGGCCTTGTTGTTATCATTTGCCCATGCCCTTATCCAAATAGGTCTCCTTGAAACACTCAGGAGAATCATCCTGCTGTAGAACAATCTGAAATGTTTATTTCTATTCTCCTAGGGTCCGCCAGGTCTGCCGGGCTTACCAGGACCACCAGGCAAGAGAGGTTCCCGAGTAAGTACTTTGAGTACTTCTATTTCTCTCCATCTGTACCTATTGCCGCCTGTCCTGCTGCTCCAAGGGCTGTTGAGTGGTCCTGTGGCTGAGCAGTGATTGCTTCAACACCCACCACTGAGGTCTGGCTTTCCTCCTTTCTCTCCTTCCCTGTTAAAGATTTCAGGCTGGCACTTTTTGGTGATCTGTGGCCTCTCCAAGCTAAGATTTGACCACGTCAGAGGCTGGGGATTGAATGTTTTATAATGGCCCTCAGGTGGATGAGCCTTCCTTCTCTCACTTTGTTTCCAGTAGGCAGCATGCCCTACCCATCCTGTTAACCACTGACACCATTCTCGTGGTAACAAGGTGCTGTTCCACAAGGTCTGGCCCTGAGCACTTTGTTGACTTGGGCTGGGAGTCAGCAGATATATGTGCATGAGGGTGCACTCCAGGAATACATGGATCTGTGATCCAGGCAGCATCCTGGCCTGGCAGCAGAGAGAGATCTGCTCACACCTATTTGGCTAAAACTCAACCTTATGTAAGGTGTTTAAGGAACAGCCATGAGGCTGAGTGAGAAGGCTCTGTGTTCCCTGGGGAGACTTGTTATAGTCCTGGGAGGTAAATGAACCTCCTTTCTGCAACAAGAGGTCTGCAGGACCCACTGCAGCATGGGGTGGATATCAGCAGACCTGAACGCTGATTTGGGCCCCAAGTGTAGGGCATCAGAGAGCTTCATTCTGCTGTGTTTTATGGAACAAGGCAGTGCACTCCACATCAGAGGTTTTCTTTAGTGAAATACAAGCACAACTGGTTATGCAGCTCCAGTGCCTTCTGTGTAGGAATATCTAAGCATGGACCACATCAGCAAATTGCCTGGACTTTGCCTTGATCAGCTTGTCCCCATTAAGACTGCAGGTTTGCTCTTACCCCAACACCAAGCGGCTGTTTGGTGTTACTTCTTGCAGTCCTGTGGTGTGCAAACCAGGCTCCATGTCTGGAGGCCCAGCTGTGAGAATGACCAACTTTCACCTCTACCTCTGAATTCCACTATCTGCCAAAACTTCAGTTCTTCTAGGACGAAAAAAAAAAGCGTTGTGGAAAACCATGTCACAACTTGGCATTGTTCCTCATCCTATATTTAAGACAATCCCCTGCGATACAATAAGCAATAGAGGATCTCTGAGTTCAGCTCCTGCCAGAGGTGCTGAGAATCAGCCCAGGGAAGAGTTCCCAGTTAGGAAGTGCTCACGCAGCTGAGCCTGGCTTGGCTCAGGCTGCTGCAAAGAGTCTGTGCTAATTTTGGGAGGGGGCAAAAGGGTCACCCTGTAAATGTCTGGCCTGGAGCACTGAAGACAGTGCTGCTCTGTGCGTGAGTTGTTTTGATTTTGCAAAGTGTTCTTCTTATTATTTTTTCTTGTGGTTCTTCAGGGTTTAAGGACTTAACTGCAAGGAAGGGGACCTGCCAGAAACTAAGACAGGCTTAGGGGAATTCTTGCATCTTTTGCTTTTGTTGTGCATGAGTCACTTCAAAATAAACGTTCAGCATGGCTGGGGGTGTGTTCTACCTCTGCTTCACTTGATCTGAAATAAAGCAGCCACAGTTCTTGTACCAGCCTGCGGGTAACCCATGGAGTGGCCCATGAGGTGTCTCATGATGTGTCCCATGGAGCATCCCTTAAGGTATCCCATGATGTGTCCCCCAAGCATGGACCTGCTGAGGGGAGCTGAGTGTTGCATGCAGCTTTGCAGCGCTGGATACTGGAGGAAAAGAAGGGTTTCTTCTTGTCGCCAATGCAGCTTATGGCTGAAATGATTGTCCATGTTGTAGCTTGCATGATTTCTGTATTATTAATGCTTATACAATAACTTGGTTTATTTGAAAGTCTAGCTGCAGCATTTGACTCATGACCTTCTGTAGCTGTGAAGCCCATAAAGTGGCTGTCTTGCTGATGTAGCGCAGTATTTCCACTCCTTTGAATTCTGTATTGCCTCTGTTTTATTTCCCTTTCTCCCCCCGTATTGGTCAGAGTTAAATGAAAGCTCAGATTAGCTTCTGCTTTGAGGGTGAGACTCTGGTCATAGGCTGTTCATAAGGAAAGCTGGCTGCTCCCATGAGTCTGTCTCCTTGTTTCCAGCAGATAAATATCTCTAGCTTCGCCTTACATTCAGAAAGTTGCTCTTCCATGTAAGCAAATGCCCCTGATTTGCAGTAACATAATGCCAGTCTGTAAAGGTTTGAAAAAGGGTTTGGGGGCACAGAGCTCAAACAGCATAGAAGTCAAGTGGATTCAAAAGTCTTCTTGAAAATGACATTTCCTTGATTTTTAAGTTTACCCCTATTCTAAGAGGAAGAAATGAACTGTACACCCAAGCACTCAGCATCAGAGATCCACAAAGAGAGAATACATGCACGCAGCCATGAATGTACTGCAATATGCAGGACATACCACAGCCATGAGGGCAGAGAGATTTACTAAATATAAGTTGTGCGTTTCTCACTGTCATATAAAGGACCCCTTCCTTCCTAAAATCTAACCTGTACCCCTCCAGTCTGCTCGAAGTCAATTTCCCCATTAAACAAGTGAGCAAACTCAGGTGCCAGGGGCATATTTTCCCCAGGGGGTATGTTTTACCCCTGGCCACCCAACAGGCCAGAGGCAGAATTTGGAGCGAAACCACAAAGCCTGACACACTGCAATTGCTCTTGTTTGACCTCTCAGACCACTGCAGGAGAAAAGCACTCACGGATGCTTCAGGATGCTTTTATCATGCTCCTGTGAACCTTGAAAGATTGCGAGGCTGCGGTGTGACACATCCCTGCCACATTTGGGCTGTGGTTGCAGAAAGTCTCCCTTTCCTTCCAAATGCAGTGCTTCCCCCTGAAACAAGCCAGGAGTTCGCCAGCTGTTCGGGCTCCCCCGTATCCTCATTCCACGAGGAAGGTTTTCCCGTTTCTGAAAAGAAGTGTTTAAAGGAACGGTTTGCTTGGTTTCGCCTCAAATATTTCAGCAAGCCAAAGGTCAGAGGCAGAAAAGGGAAAGCCCAAGGCGTAATGAGTGCTGAAGGAGCGGCCGTTCCTCTGACTTGCTCTCATTTAAGCAGGAGTTCCAAGGATATTTCCCCCCTCATGAAGGCTGAGGCAGCTGTGCACAGTTACACTTTTGTTAATTTCGGGGGGCTGTGACCCAGCGCACATAAAAGCGCTTCTGTGCTCAGGGTCCCATCTCCATCGCGTCACCCAGAGGCCGTCATAACCGTGCATTGCATTCCAGGGAGATGACAAAGCGTCACCTTTGGGAAGCCCTCCTCTCTCGGGGAACACATTCAGGGATTGTTCTGGCTGCTCTGCTGCTGAGCACTGGGCTGCTGCTCTCTGTGATAACATTTCCTGTGGCATTTCTGGTGCGTGGTTTGGACCATTTCAGATGCACGCTAGCTTGTCGCTGGACTGGATTGTTTCTGCCACTATGAGGGAGCCAAAAGGAGTGTGTAGAGAGGCATAATTGCAAATAATAACAAGTGCTATGGGATTTTTTGATTAAGTGGTCTCAACATCATCCCGAATATAGAAGAGAGAAATAAAACTGATGTAGTGATCGTAGAACTATGGAATCATTTGAGCTGGAAGGGACCCATTAAGCTCATCTGGTCCAACTCTGCAAAGAACAGGGATACCCACAGCTCCATCAGTGCTCAGAGCTCCATCCAGCCTGGGTATCTCCAAGGATGACTGTAAATGATGATAAACATTCTTAGGAGAAGCATGATTTCTAGATATGAGTGAGAACATGAACTATAACCAGAATGAGTAAAATATCACAGTTAACTGTAGAACTGTGAAGCAATTAACTATTAAATTGTTTCTCCACGGAGAAAGGGAGCACCAACCAGAGACGGGCAGTTCTGCTGGGCACAATAGAAGTGGATCGAAGGTTGGACTGGGTTTGATAGAACAAATGTGTGTAGCCAAGGGGTATGATGACTTATTGGGCTTTGCAGATAGATAAGAGGATCAGTGTGTGAGGCGTACCTGCTGGATGTTGTATTGCTAACAGCTCCCAAGGCGGTGCTGTCCTGCACCTTCTGTTGCTCAGCCCAGCTAACTGTACCACACCACATCTTCCTTGTCTGCCAGGAATGTGGGTGGAATCGTAGATTCAGGACTAACCGTGTTTGAACACATCAAGATGGGTTATTTTTACCATTTTTAGGACTACTGCCAGACTACGCCCTTTTTCTCTCCGCAGTTACGAGAGCAGTTTAAAATGTCTAGCACAATCCCCAGACGTGGTTACAGCAGCCACTGGTGTGCCAGACTGGACTTCCCACTGTCACTTCATCAGCAGGATGTGGCTGATTTTCACCAGCATGAGACCACATTGGTCTCTGGGAGTAGGACGGGTTTCTGTTCTTCCTTTGCTCAGATTACACGCTATGAGTCTCACTGAATTCAGCGGTAAATCCTCCGTCTTGTATGTCAAGAGCCTGTGTTTTCTCATAATCACATGTTTTAGCACTGGATAATGGGACCAGATTCTTCCCTCCTTTACAATCCCACTTTTGGTTAAGGCTTTATGATTGCGTTGTGCTTCGGTTTAGCTCTGGAAGAGGCTGTACCAAATTTGGCTGGAGGCACAGCGAGTCTCCTAACCAGGAGCTCTTGGTGGGCGGCCCAGCTTCCTATGTTCCAGCTTTCCTCCTGGAAGCTCTCCCTGTCAGCTAGGAGTCACCAAACCGTGCATTCCCTCCAGCCTAACTCTTTTAAGCATGCTCCAGGCAATGGCAGAGCACGGATTTCAGCTAACTTCACTGATGTAGGCTCTGAGCCAAACTGCCTGGCTCCAAATTTAAATAACAGCTGAATTCCCTCCTCAAATCTAACAGCAGTCGGAATTTATGAACTCTGCTCAGTGCTACCTAGATTATTGCTTATGCATAAGTGCTTTATGGAGCCCATCTTTTATAGAGACTTTACTCCTCTGGTTTCTGCCACTTGTATTGATTTTCATCCTTATTTAGGACCTGAAAGACTTGAGTTCAAGTGCTTTTGCTACTGCAGGCTTGTACATGGAGTCTCCATCCCACCCAATGAGGCAAACAGATGATCCCATACTTTAATGGAAAAATGAATTTATTTATGACCACTGAGTTACAGCAGCTATACGGGTTTTCAAATTACCATTTGATACTCCTTAATATTAATTAAAGTTGCTTCAATTTTGCTGCAAATTCATACCCAGGCTTAAAGGTATCAGGGAATTTCAGGCTGAAAAGCTGTGAGGAAATTAAGAATGGGACCTTGAAAATATTTGTGTAAAAGAGGTAATCTGGAAAGTTGAGCCTCAGCCTTTTGATGGAACAGCTTCCTGAGAGCAGAGCTGCATGGGTTGTAAAATGCACTGAGCACTCATCAACTGCTTATGCCATAAGATAGAATACCTAGACAAAAAAAAAAAAAAAAAAAAAAAAAAAGGTATTATTTCCTATTACAGTGTGGTAAAAATAAAACTGAAAAAAACTTCAGCTCACTGACACTCTTCCAAAAGAGGGCAAGGGCACTGCACTTGGGTGGCAGTTACATGTTTAACGGCAGTGATCAACCTTGGACATTCAACCCTGAAGGCACTGGCCCCACATATTCCAAAGTGCTCACTGGAAAGGGTTTAGCTTACTGAGAAAGTGTGTGAGTGGCTTTTTATCCAGCCCGTACTCCTCCTAACTGGAGGGTACACTACGGTGCTCCTGACAGTGGCATTAAGCTTGCACGCTGTCTTGACAGAACAGAAGCCCTTGGAATTAAGTCTTCAGGTTGTTTCATCTCTCAGGAACGTGTTCAAGAGGGCTTAGAATTATTACTACTTCTGCCTGAAAGGTTAACAGAACTTTTGTGCTATATACAATCCCGGGATAAACTATTCTTAGCTGTTTATTCCAGATAACTCCTTAAATAGCCTTCGGAAAGTATGTAAAGTGCTTTCAAAATGTGATGTAAAAGGAGATGGTGGTGTATGTGATCTAAGGTAGATGCTCTAACGGTGTCGCTGGTTTGTAAGAGCTATGCAGAAACACCAATCTAAATGGTATTTATTTTTAAATTGAGTCTTGCCTCCACTCCGCCTGTTTTACTGCCCTGACATCCATTTTTTCTTCCCCTAAATGCAAAAATCTCTTTCCCTTGTAGGGAAAAAGAGTTCATCTTCAATAAATAATGAGCAATTTTAAAAGCCTCTTTAGTAACTGCTTCCATCCTCTTCCATTTTGGCCTAAAAAGCATTCCCACCCCCATGCACTTGCACTGCCTTTTGCCCACCTCCAGCCCTTTCTGGGGCTCCTTGCAGAGTTTCCCCTCCCCTAATCCCAAGGTATTTCTGAGTCTGAATGGGGGATTTTTGCTGTCATTGAACCATCTCATGGTCAAAGTGGATCTTATGGTGACAAACATGTGTCATCTTCCCAAAGGGTGGGTGGGAACTGGTGCTAATGAATATTACTGACACCTCTTGACTTCATTTTGTCTTTGTTGTGTTTTTTAGGGTCCTCCGGGTCCCCACGGAAACCCTGGCTCACCTGGCCCCCCTGGCCTGAAAGTAAGTGTGCACTGATGGGCATTAGGAGCTTTCCCTTCATGTTTCTGATGTGTCCCAGTGGAGCTCTCAATGGAACAAGGAGTAGCTGAAGATACTTATCCCCTCCTCTCTGCTTGGACACAGCCAAAGCCTTTTCCTGCTCAGGAGACCCCAGTGTGCTCCTTGATTCTCACCTCTTCCTAATTGCAAACTCTTCCTAATTAGGATCCTGTCTGAGCTATACCTGTGGCAGGGAGCAAGCTGCTGTGCTGGGACATGGACGATAGAATCACTCACAACATCCCACCACATCCTGATTTCTTCACTCTATTTCTCACGGATTTCACAGCATCCATCAGCAGTGGGGGTTAGCATCACCCACTTCTCTCGCTTCCTTCTCCCTCACCTCCCCTTCCCTCTCTACAATGTTTCTGGTCAACTGGAACTCTTCCCAATCAGATCCCACTGCTGCCTCCTATATGTCCTCATCTATCCCATGAGGTCTCCACTGGGGACAACAAATAGTTGAGATTTGAAGGGCAGTGCTTAGCAGAGGTTAGCTCTAACAAGGAGGCTGTAGGTACAAGCGAGAGCCCTTTCTTTTTATGATCTCATCAGTAGGCAGGGATATTATGAACACTCTTGATGCTCTGGGAAAAAGATTGTGGAAACTTGGCACGCTGCCGTTACGCGATTAAAAATTAGGCACTGGAGACATGCTGGTGAACAGCAGCTGTTTTAAATTCTGCAGTGTAGCTATACGGCCTGAAAAGTGAGGCTGTAAAAGTTCTATATCTCAGTGCTCTGCATTTATTCCCCACCAATGACTTCCGATCACACTTGTTGAGTTTTACAAGTCAAACAGAACTCCTTTTTATCTAACTTCTCGTCGTGCAAATTGAGCCCGATCCAATCTGTGCAGCCAAAATGCTTTTCTGTGCTGTGGGATTTTTTTTTTTTTTTTAACATCAGTCCAATGTCAGAAATCATCACACAGACACAAAGCTTTATTCAGCTGGCTTCTTATTAGAAATAAAACATTTCTATAAGCGTTTTTCTCCCATCCTGGCTGGCTGCTTATAGCCTTTGGTGAATGGATTGCTGCCACAGCCTTCAGCAGAGATTTGGAGCCACCAGTATGAACTACATTGTTCAATTTTGCCCAGACACTGTTTGCAGGATTAGGCTGTTCTCCATGATGCTGTGGCACAAGAAGCTCTGGGCTTGCACAGGAATCTGAGAGCTGCAGCTCGGATGTAACAGGACCTGCTGTAACTCCAACTGTATCAATGAGAGCCTTCTAAGTTGTGATTGCAAGACCTTTGCGTACGAAGCACTTCTTGTAAGGTTCCCAGAGCTTTGATTTCCCTCCTTCCCTTCATTTCTTCAGTGCTATACCAGTCCCAGAAGCTGGGTTTCACAGAAAATCAAAGTATTTCATCCCTTTACAGTTTAAATCGCCTTCACCAGGTTCCACCTGCTATCCTCTTAGCATGCCCAGCCCATGCTCAGAGCTCTGGCCTGTGCTGTAGGCAGGGCAGCCCCAGGCAGAACTGCTGCTGGGCTCCATCTGCCCTCAGCAGCCTTTAACCATGTGGAAAAAATGAACAGCTCATAAAGGAAGCTGAACTTTCTCAGATAGATAGAGCTTGGAAACAATGACTAACAAGTATTGTCACTGAGGAAGTAACCCGGGGGTATAATTTTTATCAGCTGAATTAACAGAGTGCTCATGAGGTCGGACAGTGCCTGTGTACACGGAGGTGATTCCACACTGCTGATGCCCAGAAGCATTTGGTTCTGGGAGGAGACGTTCCTGTCAGCAGGCTGTGTTTGCCAAAGGCATGACAGCAACTGGGTTTGTATCTCATACAGAAGCCTTTGGCCCCAGACATCAGTGTGTTTTACTTAGCTGCTCTGGAGAAATCCTCCTTGTTACTGCGGTAGGCAAAGCTGAATTTTCCTTTTAGCAAATGGTTTGGCTGTAGTGCCACTGATGCTTGAAATACTATTAGTGGGACTGTGAAGCTGAGGTGTTTAAATTTCACAGCTGTCGACTTCTCCCAGGTAGGGAAAAAACAGGAGAAAACATTTTCCTTTCCAAGAGGAAGTCGTGTGTTCCATCAATTGGGATGGGAACACAAGAGGCTTGCAGGAAGGGGGCTGAAGGATGAGGTTAGGGTAGATCTCACCGTGTGGCTGCTGCACAGGAGGAGCTGGGCATTCCTCAGCCTCAACCCTCAGCATCACACATCTGTGCTCGCTGGCCCTGATGCGCTCTTGTTATTTAATCTTAGGAAAGTGTGATCCCACTGTGCCTGAGCTCTCCGCCTGTGTGAGGATCACAGTAGTGTCAAACACATAACACAAGGCACAGACAGCTAACATGATCTGGACCTTACTGGGGAGCAGTTTGAGAGGCATGACCCCTCTGCACAACTGAGGGTCATGTCACTGAGCACTTGGGAAGGCTCATGGATGTGGTGGGTGTCTACCTGCAGCACTATGTTAATTTTGCAAAAGCGAGTAGCTGTGATCTCAGGCGCCCATGGACAGCTCAAAGAGTGGGAGACTTGCCTGATAACAGCTGCATGCAAAGCAGGATTGTCTGCGTGACTTCATTGAGAGCTTGGAAACCAGGCAGCCTTCATTCAGAAACTCTACAGATGCATCTGCCTTGAGTTGGCAGCGCTCCCTACAGTCCAAAGCCAAGCAGCCTCACTCCCTGAGTCTTGCAGCTTGTGGTGGATGGTGGGAGGGGAGAAAGAGGGCAGCAAGGTGTGTCAGATGTCACTGCAGTGATGCTGCATGGAGAAGCTGCTCAGCTGGCCATAGCTAGACCTTCATGTTGTTAATAAGAAACACCAATTAGCAGGTAACATTATTCTTCTGTGGGGTCCAACCTTCAAGTCCTTCCAAGCATTTCCCTTGGCAACCAGTATTTATCTCCTCCAAAAGAATCTGGAATACTGCAAATCTCACTCCCTTTTTCCTGCTTCTATCTCTCTGCCACCCTTCCACCTTTTAAGATTTTAACCTGGGATTTTCCAAGAACTCTACTGGAATTAGATGTTTAGAAGCTGCTGGAATTCTATCAAAAGATTGGCTTTTGGTTGTACGTTCTCTTGTCACGGCTGTTAAACAGGAGAATAATGCATACTGCCACTTAAGATAAAGTGTGCCTCTTCCTCTGCCAGCCTGAACGCCTCTCAATTGCTCTGGCTGCTGGCAGTGCCTAATTAGTGTAACTTTCCAGTTTCTTCTGTTCCCCACAGTTAAAGAAAACAACAGCAGCTAGGAAGTTGTTAAGGATGGTTTATCCACAATAATAGGCTTGGTAATTATTTTTGCGATGGTAGTTGTAGACAAGGAAGAAATCACAGCTGTCTGATCTAATAAGTATCAAAAGTCCTGACATTGCCTTCTTCCAGATATCCTTTTTTTTTAGTCAATTTAATACTGTCAAATACTATTTAACACTCAGCACTTCTGCAGCAGTATTAACACGTCGGAACCAGCCCTGGAAAAACAGAGCTATACCTAAGGGCTTTAATGCATTTGAGGTATGGGAAGAAGACAGAGGTGAAACAAAATGTTGGTCTAAGTTGGGGGCTTGATGGAAGCAAGACCACACCTGTGTGTTGGGTCCCTGGGTGATGTCATTAATTTCAGTTTTTCATTTCAGGGTCAGAAAGGTGATCCTGGGCTGTCACCTGGAAAAGCTCGCAGAGGACCAAAGGTAAGATCTCATCGAGATCACACTGTGCTTCAAGCTCTGTGCTTATACTTGGAGGGGGTCCATACTGCAGCCATAAGGAACACAGCTGCTCATGTAGACATGGGATCAAAACTTAAAACTTGGACCCTGGATTCAGGGCTAAAGCAGGTTATCTAAGTTAAGGACCACGTGCTTTGCTAATTCTTTTCAGTGAACTATGAGCCCCATTTTTGCAGTTTCACAGCTGAGTGAATCTTACAGAGGCCACAAGACCTCAGAGAGGCCTAGAAATGAATAGAAGGGCAACCAGGGCTTCACAGTATCTACCTCAATTAGTTCTTTCCATGGTGGCTGCACAATACTTCATAATTCACATCCAGGACAAGAGGGCTGGTTTTCTTCCTTTCATCATAAGCCTTGCTATAAATGCACCGTTAATAGGAAGCATCAGCCATGAAGAGCTTAGACCCTTTGTTTGAAACCAGATGCCTCAGTGATCCACGGGGCTGTGAGCTGGAGGACAACTCACAAATGTTGAGATGGCTGAGTCTGAAACGACGCTTTTAACTTAACAGCACGAGGTGCCTTTTGAAATGTCTGGGACTATATCAGAAAGGCATCACATGGAAACCATCCGCCCGCACAATCTGGAACTGTTTTCTTGCAAGCATGCTCATTGTAAGAAGGGGGGAGATCCAGATTGCTTTTAGCTCATGTTAACAAGGCTTTGTTCCTGTTAGCAGTAATAGAAACAAGGAATTTCCAGCAGGAGTTTGGAGTGATGCCTAATTTTCAAGCTAGATACTCCAAATGCATTTTCACTGAGCAGGCACAGCAGAGTGCTAGAGACCTGGAAGGATTTTTTCATCCTAATCAAAAGAGGCTGAAATGGGCTTGAACTAATGGATCAGATGTTAGAGCTCTCTCACCAAAGAGCTTCTCAGTTCTATGATAGTTTGGGGACACCAGCTGGGATGCGATGCAATCCCCTTCCAGAAGAGAAAGACACTGACAAATTCTCCCACCAACAACCCACAAGGGTCTGGCTCATGTTGTGTAGGTTAATTCCACCATCGGGGTCATCTGAACCAGGCCAGTGTAGTAGCAGAGCATAAGCACAACCACAGGGTTTGGCAGGAGGTACCTGTTGTTCCTGTTGCATTTTAAAGCTGCATTTTTCTTGCCTTGGCCATTTAACACCTATCTAAAGGCAAATGAAGCATGTGAATGAATGAGATCTTTTGGGTTTTCTTTTAAGTATTCATTCTGTTGGTGAAAACTGGACTCCAGCAGCAGCTGCCATTGATTAACTGGAGTTATCATTTATATCAGCCAGTTAATAGAGATGGTGCTTAAATCTACACTTTTTATCCGGGCAGAGTTGCAAATAGAATCAGAAATATCGATAATTGTGTACTTCTGTAGGCAAAATAACTTCAGTAACAGTACACTTAGCACGGGGGAAATGTTGCTGAAAACTAATGCAACTTTCTTGTTTCCTGCAGGGAGACGTGGGCTTACCTGGTTTGACTGGGTTCCCTGGGCCGCCTGGTAGAAAGGTAAGCACTTGTCCTTTCCTAGTGAGTTAAATCACGATGTTCAATTCAAAATGTCCTCCTGTGACTCCACCTCATTGTTGTTTCAACAACAATCAGCATCACCAGCAACACACCTACACTTTGAAAAGCACTCACAGGGCTGGAACATGAGATCTATCCCTTCCTTAGTGTTGCAGCAGTGTATGCATGTGTTCAAGTCCGCATAGAAGCACTCCAGCAATCCATACGCTGAGTGTGAGAGCATCTATCTTACACACCAAGGACACCTGAGTTGACCTTCCAGTTCCAGGCCGTGTTGGTAGGTTGGGCTGTTTTTTTAGAAGCTGTTGCAGGTTGTTGTTTGATAGTTGGGCTCACCAGGTGTGACCCCCTCCCCAGGGAGCCAATATCGATGTAGCAAAGCTGAATGGTTAAAACTAGCATCTTGGTTCAAGCACTCCACCAGTGAATGGGTACTCCATCAGTAAATGAACCGTTCAAGATGCGCTGCTGTTCCTAAGCCCAATTAGCTGCACACAAACACCTACTCATGAGTGCCTTAAGACTCTGGGGAGAGAAAGGAGATGTGTAGGAGGCTGAAAGAAACCTTTCCTCTCCGTGCTTGCTGTGTGCTTTATAACTGGAAGAGGTAGGAGCTGGGGTTGTTTGTTTTCTTCTCTCTTATGCTTTGAGTGCTGCGCAGAGCTGGGAGCAGTAGGGGGATTAATTAGCGTTCTTTTGCAGTCACAAACGAACTCTAACAAACGCAGTGCAAAGAGTATCATTTTCCTGATATAACAGCTCATAAAACAAAACCTTGCGGTTACAATCTGCAAAACAATGTCAGGAGAGCAAGGCCTCATGGTGGGAAAAAGTGGAGACGGAACAGGAGATTGAACAAACATTCCTGAGTCTAGCACATGGCCTTCACATTTGATTTTGGCTCCCCCAGGACAGGGCAAAGGCAGGGATATGCTTCTGTTTCTCTCTGTAACGAACAAGTTGGATGCTGAATTTTTTCCTTTGGTGCAGCTTTAAAAAACACCTCCCAGTAGCACTAGGCTGGCAGTGGTTTTGGTGTAACCTGGCTTTTATTAGCATCCTGCATTAAGAAAAAAATTTAGAGCTGTTGGAGAAATGTTTGGAAAAATCTTTTTTTTTTTTTTTTTTTTAATCTGGATTCCCTGCTGGCATCCCCCCAGTGAAAATATGCTGGTGTTTGGCTGAAAATAGGCAACACAACTTGGCTACCAGCAAGCAGGAACGCCTTGGAAATAGACAGCCCTCTCGCTCGCTGCATGGAAGGACAGTTCTGGGGGCTTTGATCTGAAAACTCTCTGTAGAAACTTTCAAAGAGGCAGAAGAAAGAAAGAAAGAAAACACTTTTCTCACTAAATAAAACACACGTCTCAGTAGGATGAGCTGGAGTCACAACCAAGAGGCGGATGGCTTTGAACAGTGTGACTTCCAGCATGGAGCTGGCCCTCTGGATGTAAACCTTTTGCTCCTTGTAGGGCTGGGGAGTCTGATCTGCCACTCAGATACATCTCAGTGCCACGAGTGCTGCCGAGTGCCACATGGTGTGGGACAGCAGCAGAGAGAGAGAGGGTTATGGGTGGTGGGTTGGTGGTTGGGTTGGTGGTCTTAGAGGCTTTTTCTGACCGCAAGGATTCTGTGATTCTAAGAAGCTTTGCTGAAGTCATGCAGGGACTAAAGGCAGAGCTGGGAGGTGCTCAGTGCCTGCAAACACATCCTGCCATGCAGACCTCATTCCCTGCCCTCTTCACTCCGTACATTTCCTATCGGAGTGCAGGATGCCCCTTTATAGCTGGGAGTGGATTATAAATATCATGGCAGATGAGCAGATCTTTCAGTGGAGTGCAATTTCCTTTCTAAATCACAGCCCTTTGTGTCGAACACCCTGTAATCATCAGGAAGTGTTTGGATCAAGGAGCAAATGCTGTTGTTTTCATACCCTCTGCCCTGTCATTTTAGTGCTATTTGAAGAGGATTAACAGGTAAATGCTTTCACATTCCAGCCAACTTTAGCATATACAAGCTTTTCTGTTTTCTCCTCATTATAATTAACCAGAGACAGAAATAACTGCAGTTTAGAGTGAAAAAAACCCATGCATTCAAAGCACTATAAATAGCAAGAGTGGATTTAATATGATGCAACAGCAGTAAAGTATGTACTTAACTTCAATGCAATTAACTTACCATTACAGAGAGAGCAATGCAATGCTTGGTGCTGACATTAGCTCAGGGCATGCTCTGAGTGAGAGAATACCAGAGCTAGGGAGCAGATCAGCGATGTGGGATCTCAAGGGACAGGTTTCTGTGTCCAGGAGGTCACACCTTGCCGATCCCATCTTACTGGTCCCATCTGTTGGTCCTCCTTCAGGAGCTGCTGACAAAAACATGCTAACAGCACTTGGGGAAAGGATCATTCAGAGGCCAAGAGAAGAGCCAGGCAGTAGCCCAATGGTCTTCAGGTTAACCACTGCTTTCTTGGGGGAGTTCAGCTCCATCTGATGAAGAGGTCGAGCAGGGGAGAATGGGTGAAAAGGGAATCGATGTTTTTCCAGGCCAAAATGTCTGAAATAACAAGCGAGGAGGAATGCAAAGGGGAGTGAGTAGTGGCCAGGATGGCTGAGAACATCGCATACCTCCGCCAGAGAAGGCTTAGGCTGCAGGTCTAGAATAGCCCAGGGGAAGAATAAAAAAGCAGTTAAGCAGAGGTGTGGAGCTGGGAGCAGAAACAGGCCTGGGTTCATCTGGTGAGGGAAGCAGGAGGACAAGAGTTGGCCAAGCCAGAGCCTGGTGGTGGCTTCCAGGCTGGGGGTGCTCCTGGGGGCTTCACAGACACAACGTGTGTGGGAAGCACTGGGCTGGGATGGGGTGAGCAGCAGGGGCTGAGCTGCAAAGAGCAGTTGTAACCCACTGTGAAAGCATTTGGGTGTTGTTTTGTTTTTTGGTTCTTTGGTTTTTTTTTGTTTTCCTGTAGCATTTGTGCAAGGATTGTTTCGCGTTGATTTTCTCTCTCCGCTGGATTCAAGTTCAGTGTTCTTGCCTTTGCTTTCTGCCCCTATCTCTCTAGTAGCCCAGCTAACAATCGCCCCTGCAACTGAAGATAATCATAGTTTATATATATATCATATCGTAGGTTTGGATTGGGAGGGGCCTTTTGAAGCAGTGTGGTTCCAGCTCCCTGCAACAAACAGGGACACCTGCAGCTCCACCAGGTGCTCAGAGCCCCATCCAGCTATGACCTTGAGTGTCTCCAGAGATGGGGCATCCCCCACCTCCCTAACCCTGACCCACTGCCTCACCACCCCTATTGTAATCTTCTAATCTGCTCTGACTCTGCCTGAGGGAAACAAGTTCTAAATAGCTGAAGCAACATAATAAAGGGAAAGAGCAAAAAACCATGCAGAATTTCCTTGGTGTTTGGAAGGAGATTCTTGGTAAATCCTGGGGGAAGAGGACTCAAAATACACACTGATCAGTCTGCAGCCGAACAGGCTGCCTTTGTTCTGCATTAAATATATATATATATATATATTTTTTTTTTTTCAGCATATATATATGCTGAAAAACTGAAGCAGATTTATGAAAGACCTGTGAGAGTGATTTGAAGGCTGCAACACCTGCCAGCTAGCAAGCTGCATTAAGGAGCTCTAATTTGGAAGAGAGCAAGTTAAGAGGCAGCTTGCTCACCATTTTAGGTAGCTCCATAAGGAAGGGCTCTGGATCTTGTCACACCTCGTAATAATTAGATTAGAAAAGCTGGAAGAGATACAAGTTTGAGCTGGAAACCAAACTGAAGCTTCCCGTGACAGTAAATGGTTTTGCTGGTGTTTCCTGTGGCATTTCCAGTTCTAAAGAAAAAGTGAGAGTATTCTCTGAAATGCAAGCGACCCGTGCCATGCAGGGCTTGGAGCAAGGATCACTGGATAAAAGGGTACAGAAATGATCACTGCTTTCACCATGGCCTTCAGATCTACAGCTGAAGGCAAACATCTCTGCACCTGCCTAAGCCCTCTGCCCTGCAAGCTTGTGGTTTCCTAAGGATTGAGAAATGGCCTGAGTGAGCGTAGCTGCAGTGCTCTGGCTGTGGATGGAGCAAGTCCTTCCTGAGCAGCCTCCAGCACAGCCTGGGAACACCAGCAGGTTTGGGCAGTGCTTGGTAAGAGCTTGTGGTGGTGTGGTGCTATTCCATACCCAAAGACCTCTTAGTCCTACTTACAAAGACAAATTCAAACCAAACTCTTTCTTTTTTCTTATCTTCTCTACCTTATTTCAACAGGGATACAAAGGCTACCCTGGACCACCAGGTCACCCTGGAGAGCAGGTGAGTCTTCCCAGTTCACAACACTGAACCCACAGAGAGGGATGGATTGGCTGATGCTGCTTTGGGTGCTGTACAGTATCTGTGGGACCGGGGAGCTCCGTGCACATAGGGAAGGCACAGTGCATCAGTCAGCATGGTGGTGGGAGGAGGCTGCCTCGAGGTTTCTAAATTTAATTTCTAATTTTTATTGCTCAACCACGTTAGGCCTGTGTGGTGGAAAAAATACCAGCTTACCCTGCTCCCCCTTCCTTCTTTTGCGTTAATTTCATCTGGAGTTTACTAGCTGCATCGAATTAAGTACTAGCATGTAATTCCCTCCCAGAGTCTGTTCCCCACTCCCCTTCCCCCCTTTATTTGGTTAGGTCCTGATGTTTGCAGTTCAGGAAGAAAAAAAAAGGGCAATGAATAGCAGGCCCTGTTAGCAATGATGTTAAAGGATATTATACATGAATCCGTTTAGTTCTGAAGAATTTTGGCAGCGCTTCCCCACCAGCAAAACGGTTCCATATGCCAGATTTAGATGCAGCCTTACACCTTCTCTAAGCCTCCTTGTTTCAGACTATCTGCTGCTTTTGCTGCAGATGGAGGGAGAAGGGCACAGAGCAATGCGTGCTGAACGTGTGGATAATACCGCCTTACTTCTGCTTGCTTTTTGCCCCTTGTCTGTTTCTTCCACCTTCTGTCTTTCCTATTTTTTTTTCTCTATAGATTTACGTCACAGCTTTATGATTAAATCACAGATCTAATCCATTCCACCCCAGCTCAGAGCAGTTGAAATGCTTCCCAGGTGCGTGGCAGTCCCCTTACCTTGTTCTTTTTTTTCTCTCTTTCCTAAGGGTGAACGAGGACCAGCCGGCAGCCCTGGTGCCAAAGGTTATCCTGGCAGGCAGGTGCAGTAAATCTCATCGTGCTGTGCACAGAGTAGGGCTGTGGGTGTGCAGGCAGCAAACGCGTGCCCTGCTACATACGTGCCCCACTAAAATCAGTGCAGCAAAGACATGACCCCCCACTCGCTTTGTTAGAAAGGATGTTGTGCCTGGGATGAATACAACTTGAATTTCTGTAGCAAAATCCTCCTAGAATAGGAATAGGAGAAAAAAAAAAAAAAAGATCAGAAAGTAAGCATAACAGAGCAGAGAACCATGCTTGAAGGTTGCTGGCCCATCACCTTTAGGCAAATCCTTGTGTATGTAACACAAGCAGGTTAGAAACCTGTGGCAGGTTTCTGCTGATTGAAAAGGTTTGAGTGAAACCCCACATTTGGTAGCATATGTATACGTATCCATCTATATGAAGTATAGATGGATATACACACAGCCCATCAATATATATAAGTCATTTGCAGCTGCCAAGAAATAAAAAGATGGAAGAAAATCAAGTCTTCATTTTCCATTGAAAAAAGGCTCTTAAGACAGCTTCAGGAATGGAGGAGGGTGCAAAGGGAAATAAGTCCGGGTCAGACCCTCAATTTTCTTACTGACATTAAGAGTTACTATGTGAGTTCTTACTCTGATGCACGGGACTGAACATGAGCTAGACATGCAGAACAACTGCCCTCCCCCTGCCGCAGGCTAACAGCAGTGTGATCTGTTCTCAATCCCAGATGAGGCTGATGCTGATTGTGGGTGGCACATTACAGGTGGTGGGAGCGGGTGGGAGTTCTGTGCACCTGACTGTGTGCTGTGTTCCTATTCCAAAGGGCTTGCAGAGATTTGCACATTAGGTGTGGATGTTCATTAGATGGCTAATGCAGCGAGATCCAAGCTTTAATGGACATACAAGGCTAATGGATGCTGCTTAGCAATTCACAGCTGTGTGCTGCCCATCAGATAGGCAGGGGGAAATATTTGTGCTCGACATACGAAGGACAAAAGCACTTTCTTAAAATGAGGTTTGGATGAAGACAGCAACTTTTTTATTTTATAAAAAAAGAAAGAAAGAAAAAACAGCCCTTTTTTTTTTTTTTTTTTCTCCAGCCTATCTGAAAGCTGTGTGTATCCAGCACCGGAGCTGTTTACTTTAATGAGATTTTACTACTTGTTACTGCTGTCAGCTGTGCTGGCTCTGCCGCGCGATGGGAGAGCGAGAGCTTGGCTCTGCTCTGATTTGTGCATCACTGGCAGAGCTGTTCGCTTCACCCCGATGGCTGAAACCTCTCACTGGCAACAGTGCATGAGCCAGAAAAGAGCACAACATGACTTTCAGATCCCAGGCTGAGCCTGCAGTGCTGCCAGCGAAGGAAAATACAGCGTTGGCCTTTTTTTAATCGTTAGTATTCCTCCTTCCAAAAAAAGCCCCAGCAGCATTTGGAAGTGGTAAAGTATCGATCTGGAAAGTTGCTGGAGGACAATAAACGTGCAAATTCATTATGCATTTTTATAGGCTTCCCTTTCACTGCCCTTTAAGGGAACAGAAAGGGGGAATGGGGAATGTATTTTTAATTTTTTCCATAGCTGTGGATGCTGCGAAGGGTTGGAGATATGCATAGCACCTGCACTGCTATGCAGCTTTGTTGGCTGTAGAAATTAGAGGGACATTCTCATTGCACTGGGGCTGCTTCAGCCCCAGGGAAGGCTTGCTGTGTGCAGAACCACAGCTCCCCAGCTGCAGGAGATGTGGTTTTGGTGTCATTTTGTCTGGTTTCCCCTTTGTTGATAAGTGTTGGACTCAGAAGCAGAGCCATGCAGGGATAGTGCTGAGGACTTGGCAGTGCTCATTAGGCGAATGGAAGCCTGTCCACATTTATCTTTGTTTTCTCCCTTCTGTTCTAGGGCTTACCTGGCCCCATAGGGGAAGCTGGTCCTAAAGGCAGTCGGGTAAGCAGCCTTTAATTTGTATTTGCTTGTTTTTACTGAGGGCTTCTCAAGAACTGTTATGCTTAACTTTTCAATCCTGAGACAAGTTCTTCAAAGTTGTTGGATCTGGAGGATTTGGACTGCACATCTTATTTGTAGAGGCCCTCAGTGAACAACCTTGTTGTTTATTGAGGCACAGTTACATTATTGAAATGAAGCTCTGGATGTACCAAGATCAAAGATCAACAGTAGTACTGACGATGTGAAGTCACTACCCCTTACGGTGCAGCAGAGGGAAGAATGGAATCCAAATTCCTAGAGCAGATCAGCCTGAAGCTCCCGCAAGCCCCAGCTCCCTGAGGCCTCTTTAATTTCAATAAGTGTGGTTCAGTGGTCTTTGATCATGCTGAATATCAACTCTTCTGGGTATAGTCCCGAGTTTGGGACTGATTTATATCACTATGCTGAAGAGCAAGCCAGCATCTTTGAGCCACATGCAAATATAAATGTTAGTATTTCTGTTCTGCCCATTTTGCTCGTCAAATTGAATTTTTGGGAGTTCTCCCTTGCTGCTAAAGGTTTTGTTCTCTTTCTTCAGCAATTACGACTTTCATGAATCAAATTTTGCTCTTTTCCTGCAATTATAAATTCACAATGAGCTTCTGACCCAAAAAAGTCCCCTCTTTCCCTGACACGTGACACTTCCTCTTATAGGCAATAAATTCAACCAGCTGCATTTCATCACCAGAAAAACTGCAAGGCATAAACAGCCACTGACCCTCTAGTTAGCTGTATTCCTGAGCTGGAGAGGGAGAGCACTGTTCGGTGCCCTCCAGGAGGGAGGAAGATTTGGGGGAGCACAGCTTGTTCACCTCACTTCTGTATCATTTTTCCTGGTGCACCCACTACAGTGGTCATCCAACAGAAGTTGGATGGTTTTCTTAGGTGGGGTTCAGAAGACAAAGGTAATCAAGCATCCTTTGATGTGGCCGTGTTTCCCAGTGGGATATCATCCCCCAAAGGAAGCACGACCCAAAGGGAGTGATGGACTGGTGAAAGAATACAGTGGGGTTGACAGTAAGAGATTTAGTGATGATGGAGAGAGAAAGATGAGAGAAAGTCACTGTTAGCGTTTGGCTCTTGTAACAGAGAGGTGCCACGGAGGGGGCTCCCCGCTGAAAATCACTTCCTCTCGATTCTGCATGTTTGGCACAAATAGTCCTTTGCAAAGGACCAGCACACAAGGTAACTTTGTGCTAACTGCTGAGCAAGGAGGATTAAACACAAGGCTTCAATTGTTGTGAGGGAAAGAAAATGTGGCATTTTATGCAGTGCGTCCTGTCTGAGCAGGATCCCAAAGCCGGACAGAAACATTGCATGCTTGAAAATGCAACGACCACTGGTGACTATGAAAGGAATAGGTTACTTTTGCGCTCATTCTTGCTAACTTTGAACCAAGCTCCATTTCCCTCAGGTACACTCATAGCCAGCCAAGGTAAGATCTCCTATTGCTGGCCTCTTCCTGCCCGGAATCCTCATGATCCCTGGTGTGAGGGTATGTGCCCTTGGACTACATCGTGGAAGCCAGCACCATGCAGTCCATGGGCATATACACTTGCCTCAAGGTTTATTTCATCACGGCTGCCATTGACCAACGCTGGAGGATGCTCTGCTTTTCAGGAATTACAGACTTACAGGCTGCTAATGGAGAAATGTATCTGACTACTTGTTCTTCTTTTCTTTAGGGATATATTGGTCTTCCTGGATTATTTGGACTACCAGGGGCTGATGGAGAACGAGTGAGTATTTTCTGAAGATAACCATGGTGTGTTGCATGAATACAGTTCTTCAGAGCCTGTTGTGACCTCTATCCCTTGTTTCTGAGAAAGGAGGCAAGCATACCTAATGTTTGAACATGCCTTCTTCAGCCTGTCTCTGTCTTTGCATGAAGACCTTTGTCTCTGTATGACGGTGGCTCAGGGAAACCTAGTCTTCAGGCAGAATTGTCAGAGTATGCTGATGCACTGGGAGGTGTCTTTCTGTATTGTCCTTCACTCCAACCTTGCCCTTCTCCTCCTTCCAAGTCCATCTTAATTGGATGGGGCAGGGGGAGAACATTAAATGGGAATTCCCTGTGCTCACACGAATGCCATCCCAGCCACCACACCCCAGCACTTTGGGCATCCAGTTGGAGGTTTGTGCCTCTTGGGAGGAGCAGTGCTGGGATTTTCTGATGATGACTTTCATTCCAGTTGCATCAAGTTGGGCAGTCAAGCCTAGGGCCCATAGAAGAATACCTGTGGCTGCTGTCCCGATGTGTCCTCCCTTCCTCTTACCCTTCCGCCTGTATCTTCTCCAAATCCCCTTGTTCAGAGCTTTGCAGAACCTCCCTTGCTGTTCTGCTCTTCTCCCCCAAGTACCCCCACCTGCCTCATCTCTACCCACCCAAGGACTCCCTCTTCCTTCAGCAAGAGGAAGACCATGAGGAAGGCCACTGTAAGACGAAGACCACTTCATTCTCACTTTTTCTTCCTCAAATGCAAGCTCCAGAAACCAGAGAGGCCCCAGGAGCATGTGGGAGTGAGTGTGCCTGCCTGGGAGGGGACTGCCCTGTGCTCAAGAATCACTGATTTAATGCCTGTATAACTAAATAAGAAACATAAACAGAAGTTCTCCAGCGAGTGCCTTGGCGGTGGCCTTCAGTCGGTTCCAGCCCAGTAGCTTAATGACTACTCCAGCAGTCATTAAGCTCCAGCCTGTAGCCCTGGGTGTGGATGCTGCCTGTGTGAGTCCCCAGGGAGGGCCGTAGTTAGTGGGTGAAGGTTAATTGTCTTCTGCTCTTGCTGTAAGTAGCTGACGTTTTGATTCCTGAACAATGCCGCAGTCATTAGCCTGTTTTGCATTCCCCTCTCTCTTCTCATTTTTTTTTTGCATTGTTGGTTGGCTGTTTGCTTTCTCAACCAGACCTATTATTTTTTTTTTCTCTGTGTGTTTTCCTTGCAGGGGATCCCTGGAGTTCCTGGGAAGAGGGGCAAGATGGGTAGGCCGGTAAAGTTTTTCCTCGTCTATTATGCAGACTTTGTTGAACGAAACCGAAAACAAAACATCTGGCTTTTGGCTGGGCCCCCTGATATCTTCTGCTGGGAACTTAGTGGGGAGATCAAACAAACCTTTCCATGTCTCTTTCCTCGAGCAGGAAGAAAGCTGAAGATACGAGTACTGTTCTCTTCCTTTCTTTCATGCTCTGCCCTTTTGTTCTTTGTTACACTCTCTCCACGCTCCCCTGGATCCTACACTGCTCGGATTCTCTTCTGCAATACCTTCCTCTTCCTTAAATTGCTTTTTAATTCCCCACTGTGATGGCGGCACCCGGGTCCCTGTATTTGCTCTGTTACGTTTAATTTTTGTGCTCTCACCCATCCCATCGTACTTGCCTCTGTTGACTGTGATTCTCTTCAGCCTTTGTGCTGTCCTGGTTTACATAATGGCAGCATAATTTGGTGCGGAGACTTCTCTGCCCTTGGTGGTGGAGCACAGTTAAAGAAGTGACAGAAGAGATGAGGATGTGATCTCTGAGAGCCTGGCCAGGAGGGGGAGGTGATGCAGATAGGGCTGAATATGAGGTGGAGCTGAAAGCTGCGTGGAAGGGGTTTTGTGCTGCCTGTAGTAGGTGGGAAAAGTACAGAAATGAGCAAAGGAAACAGGGAAAGGGCAGAAAGAAAAGTTGTCCCCATGTCAGCCTTCTTCCTCATTCTCCTGTGCGCTTCCTTTGCCAAACTGCATCAAGAGATTTGCTCCAGGAGTCAGTGCAGAGAGCAGACAAGTGCATGCTCTGCTGTCTCTCATTGCCTTTGCACCTTGTTCTTCGTGCTGGCCTGAGTGCCTCTCAGTCTTCTGACATCATCACGCTCACAGGCTCCTTGCAAAACGTCCTCTCACCCACACGCTGAAAAATCCAGAGCTTTCCCCTTGTCCCCCTTGCATGCGAGCGCATGTTTCCTAGGATCCCACACCCACTGCTTGGTGTTCCCACAGCAAAAGCTGTGCAGAAAGCTCAGCTCCACAGTGCCATACTCATCCGGGATGGCTGCTTCCTCCTGCTGGGATAGGGGAAGATGGAGCAGATTTTGGAGGGGGGGGTGGGACAGCGGTGGTGGAAATCTGTACTGAATCTTCCAGCTTTGAATCCATGAGTTGCACCAGAAACCTCTGCGATGAATAACT
Organism: Callipepla californica brunnescens; assembly: GCA_023055505.1. NCBI lineage: Eukaryota > Metazoa > Chordata > Aves > Galliformes > Odontophoridae > Callipepla > Callipepla californica. Next base: position 5,375,482 of record JALIRH010000028.1, on the reverse strand, counting down.
GCAGCGAGCCAGGCGGTGTAAGGATGACTCACTGACCAGAGTAAAACAAACAAAGCAACTGTCGTTAGGTACAGGAGCAGGCACTCTGCTCTGCCTCGTAGCTGTGCAGCACACACTGTAAGCTCAGAGCCTTCCTGCTGCTCATAGTCTTCCAGGCAAGAAGAGCTCAAGTGTGGTGATCTGGTGAGGAATCTCTCACCCACGGAGGCGTTTGGGCTGGGATCTAGAGAAGGGATGAAAGCGCTGCACGTGAGCGCCCGTGTTCTGCTCAGAGGGTTTTGGCTCCATCCCCGTCTCACGATATCGGGTTTAATAAGAAATCCTGAATGGAGAGACGCTGTTGAATTGTACTTCCGAGCGTGAGCTAAGAGATCCTGTGGCAACCAGAGGTATTCAGGAAATCATTGGAGAATGGAAAGGAGGAAGCAGCTGACGTGGTTCCCTTTCCAGCACTTATCTCCTGCCCTCGCTGTCTCCCAGCCGGGCTGCGGTGTGAGTGATCCGACTGTGATTTTTCTGCTAGGTTTGCTGGCATGGCCACGGCTCTGTTCTGCTTCAGTGCTGTCACTGCGATGGAGAGCTGTTGGAAGCCCTTATTAGCTACCATCCGAGGCTGGTTAATGCTCTGAGAGTAGGGAGGGAGCTGTTATCAAATACATTTCCCTACGAGGTTTTGCTTGGTATGAGGCAGCAGCAGATTAAGAGGAGCAGGGGGCTGGGGGAGTTTGCATGTGACACCGTGGGCCTCCTGGAATGATGTAAGAGCAAATGATTAAAATAGACGAACTGGACATGAGTCAGATTTTGAAAGCATTCCAGGGAATTTAAGTTCTGCAGAGCTATGAGGGACATGGTGGATCTGTCATGGAAGCAGGCGATTCCAGCTCCCACCCAGCTCTCCCTGCAGTGCTGGAGGCAAATATGCCTACAGCAGCTGGGCACCAGTGACCCCTGGGCAAGAAGTAGCTGCAGTGTAGATTGCATTAAGCTTCAAATAGAATATAATAATTTCAGATGGTCTCAAATCCTGGAAGAGCTTTCAGGAAATGTGACAGAAGAGGCTTGAGCTCTCTCTGGTTTACTTTTGTTATGGATGGACGCTTGTGTTTCTGGCTCTTTTCTCTCATAGATAGTCTATCGATCCTGTCTCATCCCTGCTTTTAGCTTATAATGTGGTTTTTTAGCAGTAATATTTTTAAAGAGATAGGAAGGAATGAAGTTTTGTAATACTTGGATTTGTCTGAAGCCTGTTTACCATTGAGCAAAGACATCTGAGGTCTCTTTATCTTCTGAGGACTTGCTGCTGCTGTTGCTGGTCCCACGCCTGGACCTCAGTCAACCACGTGAAGCCTCACTGTGTGCTCAGGTCCATTGTGCAGGTGTTAAGTGTCAGGGATCAGCACACAGGTGATACCAGAACTCCCTTCTCTCTGCCTGTTGGCCACAGCATGGAGGTTGTGAGAGCCAGCAGTGATTTGGTAGCCACTGACGTGGCCTTGGGATTTGCTGTGAGCATCAGTGTGGTGGCAAGCTGCCTAATCTGGCATTCACTTCTCATGAGCTGACCACAGCCGGGGTCCCCCTTGCCAACTCTCAGCTTGTAATGCGGCAGAGCCTTCTTGCCAGGCTATTTTTCATGTCTGCTGTCTCCTTCCATCTTGACTTATGACGTTAATGTCTTAACTTCTGCCTCCGCTGAACACTGAGCCTCAAAATATTCATTTTTTCTCCACCTGATGAGTTGTTAGAAGGGCATGCAGTACCCGTGCACTCCCTGCTGAAATGAGAAGACTGTTGCATCATCTGAAATAGCAAAAAGCAGGGCAGACTTTGGGAAGGTTTCACTTTACAGCCTCCTCCAACCTTTTGATATATGGCTGAGATAACTCAGTGGTGAATGTAACTGCACGCAGCTTTGCCAAGTTACACAGCCACAGCTGTTGTCCATGCAAACAATGGGGGAGATCTGTCTTGCCATGTGTCTGGAAAGACTGGCATAACTCATATCAGTGAGAAAACTAATTTGGTCCCTCTATGCAAGGACTGGGGCTTTAAGCCTCCCCTCTTTTTGCTCCAGTCTTTTCTCTGCTTTGGATGCAGCTGAGGTCCTTCCTTGCATTTGAAGACAAGTGAGCGAGAGTCTCCTGGAGCGCACAAGCTGAGATTTGGGAAACTAATAACAGCATTTCCAAGTACCACTTAACAAATAACTGCCAGACTGTACTTCACTTGAGTGGGCTCCCAGGAGTGTAGAAAGGCTGCCCATGTGGCTTTACTTGTAAGAATACAACTTAGAGTACACCCTAAGAGCTCTTCCCTACAGCTCACATGGGCTGCTAATGCTCCAGCCGTGTATGTTTTGTCACTATGACCATTATATATCCTCAGAAAATATCTACTCTTCCAGGTCTGATACACCTGAGCGCTTGGTGAGCTCTCCAGATCATAAAGGATTCCTTCAAACCAGTGTCCCAGGTCAGGTTCAGCTGTTTGTTTCCAAGAACGTCCTAGGAGAGTTGTCTACCATCATTCAGAAAGCTTGTGAAGAATTAAGTCAGCATCTTCTAAGCACAAAAGCATCCTTCTTCCTTTAGGGAAATGTTCATTTATTTATCAGAGCAAAGACCAAAGTGTCCTTCATTAGAAATAAGATAAACCAATGTAACTATCACATTTGACTCTGGAAGCATTTTCACCTAGACTTTCTTGAATAGGAGGCTGCTGGACTTGGAAATCTTGGCCATAAATAATTAGGAGTGTTGGCAGATTCAGTGCTCTTGAGCATTAGGTAATTGAGTTTGTGTCATCTGCACTCTATCAGAGCCCGACAGAAGAGGGAAGAGAGCACATACGTGCGTGAAGGAGCAAAGCGGGTGGTTGGGAAGGTGGAGGGCTGTGAGTTAACCTCAGCGGTGCTTGGCTGAAGAGGCTTCAGTGGATGTTGGCTCTCGTTTGAGTGGAACTGAAGGCTCTGAAGGGCAGCTATACTGAAAATGCCATGAAACCTTTATCCAAAGAGGATGTGACATGGAGATGTGAAGTGGCAAGGCCAGCAGCCCCTGTCCCCAGCTGTGGGTGGCACCTCCCCCCTCTCCTGGGATGCAAGCTGCCGCAGTCCCAGATCTGAGCAGAAGGCAAAGGCTGTGTAGCTGCATGGATTAAGCAGGAGAGCAGGGCTGGGCACGGGGACTTTGCCAGGATCCCTGCAGGGTACTCGAGGAACCATTGCTGAGTTGCAATGGTTGCCAGCCCTCGTGCCCGCTGGTGTGGGGCTCACGTCTGCACTCTCCACCATGAACACTCTCAGAGGTGGATGCTGCCAACATAAGCTCCATTTGTTTATTTTATTCCCCCTCTTTTTTTCTTTTTCCAGTGAATGCCTTCTCTCACCCTCAGCCCCGCTTCCCCACCGTTACCTTTTTGTTGTTGTTTAAATTGTTTGACTTGCACGCTCCGTCCCTGTGGAGATTCCTGGGCTGAGATTTACCTGGACGGAGCCAACTGGCAAATGCAGTCTTCTGCAGACAAGACAGGAGGGCTAGTTGGTTTGAGCAGTTTCACCTTGAGCCAACAGGAAAATAAAATCCTATTTTTGGAGAAGGATTTTATTGGCGTGCAGACCTGCCAGGATTCCTTGGAGCAGCAGCTGCCAGACTGCCTCCCTTACTCCATCAGGAAAAGTGCTCTAAACTGAATCAGATGTTGTATACATACAACACACCCACACACAGGAGCACACCTGAGAGGGCCCTGGGGAAGCAAAGGACTCAGAGCATCACCTGCCCCTGCTTCTCTGGGGATGGTGGTTTGCAGGGATGAGAGCTGGTGGCATGAGTTCAGACCTGGAGCAGCCCTTTGGCTGAGGATGGCAAGCAAGGGCAGGCTGCTCTGTTTGCTTTAAGCAAAGGAAGAAAGGAAGGGGGGGTAGAAGGGGTTATTATCCCTTGCTGCAAAGAAGCTGATTCCATTATCTGTCTCGTGGCACATGAGAGGATGCCCTTTGCAGGGAGCGTGGATGAACAGGAGTTCAGGTACAGTTGTGGGACCTCAAAGGTGTAGATTTTATTACTGGTTCAGCTTTGGACTTCTTGGTTTTAACTGGGATAAACCAGCTTGCATCTCTTTGTCTCAGTTCCCTCTCCAGCAACAAGTACTGAGGACAAACTGCAGCCACTGCTTATGGGGGGGGAGGGGGGGCAGAGGAGAACAGATTCATTGGATTTTGCTTCTGCTTGTATGGCTTTTCTCCAACCCCTCTTCAAGCACCACCTTGCTTCTTTCATTGCGTTTCTCCTTCAGACAATGTGAAATCCACTCAGCTGGGCTTTTCTCTTATTTTTCTACCTTCTGTATTTCCCAGCTGAGAGATGAAGCCAAAAGTTTTGTCATACCTGACTGCAGCCACTGTGGAGGAGCTGGCTCCCTGCCGGCACAACTTGTTAGGCGTGCATTTTCCTTCAGCCCTGCTGCCCTTTGCTGTCCCTTCCCAGTCCTTGACTTTTTCCGTGCATCCCCTTCCTCCCTGAGAGCAGGATGCACGGAAGAAGGATGCACAGCTGGATGTTTTCCACTAGGGTGTTATCCTTTGCTATCCCAATTTTTGAGAAAACAACAGACATAAAGAAACCACTCTGCACTCAACTTTGGGAAGGTCAGGAGAGCGTGGGCTCTGTGTTCCCTTCCAAATGTCTCCTGCAGCGGACAGCCCACCTACCCCTGTGTTCCCCTCCAGGTTGGGCTCTGCTACTGGGGCAGAGCTCAGCCCAGGGGGCACAGAGCTGCTCTCAGGCACCACAGGGATGGAACCAGGGGGATAACAAAGTCCCCTTGTACTTCTTAGGCTGCTTGTTTCGGTTGAATAGCACAGCTTTTATTCCCGAGGAACATCTCTGTCCTCAAGGCTGAGGCAGGAGGGTTGAAAAAAAATATAGCTTTTACAGACATGTGAGAGAGAGAGAATTTAGGACACTGTGGTCACTGGAACGGTAATTGTGGTTTAAGCTGCTGCTGCTTACCCCGTGGAAAGAAAGAGCTTTCTTTTCATTAGGTGCTTAACAGATTGATTGCCTCCTGCTGTGAACAGGATTGTGCTATAATAGCTTTCACAACCGGGATTGAGCCTTTGGAGACTGTAGGGATGCTGAAACATCCTCCTTCATGCCACAGCCACCAGCCTTGGTCTCATTTAATGTGCTAAAGTGCTAATCCTTGTGCTGCCAGGCTCCAAGCCTGGGTGAGGATGTGCAGGGTCCATTGATTTCAAGTCACTTTTTCCATTGTCTCCTCTTCTGGGTCTATATTAAAACGTGAGCCAAAAAATACCAGGGGACCAAGTACCATCCCAGAGGCCTGCGGGCCCAGGATAAGAAAGGTTCTCCATTTCCTACCAGTTTTACCATTTTCCATCTCCAGGATGGGAAGAAAACATAGCTGCACTAAGGGGACCACAGCACACTGTGAAGGGGTTTGGTTGCTGAGCCTCTGCTGGGTAGAGTTGGCCAAGCAGCCTCATCTGGGTGCTCAGCTCTCTGCCTTTGAAACAGGAATAATCTGCTTGTTTAAATACTTAGAGATCAACTGGAAAGCCTATATAAAAGCTAGAGGTGCATTAACTCTATTAGTAAGTGCCTCAAATCTCCCGTGTCTTTGCCTTTGAGCAGTGAGGTTAGTACAGGAAACTGAGATGTAAAAAGAGATTAGTGGGAAACATGAATTTAAATACTTTCTTATCTGGATATATATATATTTTTTTTTTTGGCAGAAGAATGCAATGTTAATATCACTTTGGAAGAGGTTTAACCCAAATTTAGCAAACGTTCTAAGTCTGAAGCAAGCATTTCTCTAGATGATAATATGCAGCTGTAGCTGCGTCAGTTCAATTCCAGTTTTATAATGGGTGAAACCTTCCCAATTGGATGAGGTCTTGGCCCTATAGAGGACACCTCAGCAGCCCTGGGGCCAGGTGGCTCAATGGCATCAGTGGGTCCCTTTGTGCCCAGCTGTGCCCCCTGTAGAAAGAAGGATGGGGGATTGCTGAAGGCTGGCACTGCAATCTGCAGCAGCCATGAGTACAGTATCAGTCTGTGCCTGCTGTATTTTTCCTTGGCCAGCTGTACGACTGTAAACAGCAAAATATTTCAAGGCACTCTTTTTTTTTTTTTTTTTTTTGTCTTGCCAGAGCAATGAGTTTTCCTTAAATATATCTGCTCTGATCTGATTGTTACAGCATGTAGCAGAGTTATTTTTCCTCTATTATTTATTAAAGTAGATTCTACCCCCCTCTCAGCCCTCTCCTCCTTGTTATATTTGACGTCTTTGTCTCTAGGTGGCAGAAGGCTGTTGCCAGTGGTTGCTCACCACAGCTTCTTGGCTTGTGCACAGGCTTAAGGGATGTAGTGCCCAGCTGAAAAGGCAGACAACTTTCCCATTCGCAGTGATGGCCACAAAACAGATTTACTCAATCCAAGCAAGTATGCAACAGCTTGCATCCACTCATGGGAGTGTACTGATTACTATAGGGAAATGGAGAGAAGAGGTGAAATCCTGGCTGAGAAGTCAGTAATAAAATTTTAGTTGTCTTGAACAGGTCCCCCATATTTCACCTGGCATGTGACCAGGTGTCCTCCTAACTGGTTGTGTTGGTCAGGAGTTGTGAGCCACCAAAGGTGATTGGGGGTCTGGCTCTGGCTATAGCAATAGGTCCTTAATTTTTCATCCTGATGTCCACAATCAGGATAGCGTAATAAATCAGGATGGTGACTTTTGGTAAGAGGTGATTTTTTTTCATATAGAAAACATGGTCTTTTCATGGACCATCATGAGCTTGTTCATTCCTTTGGCAAGCTGCAAGGTCGTGGATGCAGGAGAGAGAACTCTCCGTGCATCTTTGATCAGCTCCATTAAGCACTGTGGGCCCCAACAGGCCTTAAGACATTTATCTGTCCTATGAGCATGGGACATTGTTAAAACTGTTGTCACCAGGAGGAAATAATTCAGGCTGACAGACCATTTTTGAGGAGGAAAGTCATTACGGCAAGGTTTATCAACTCCTCCAGAACAGAAATGATTTAGGATCCACTTTAAAGGAGGTATTGTGTTTATCAGTAGAACGTTTCTTAATCTTTAGATGCAGGGTTTGGTCTGGCAAACGTGTGATTTACGTTTCATTTGTAAACTATGCATTGTAACCTTCAGGGCTGCATATCCCCTGTTGGGATGTATCGAGTGACTTGGGTGAACCAGAACAAAAGCACTGATTTCCACCTTTCTTTCCTATGCATGCTCACATTGACTCTATACCTGGCACTGCCAAAGCCTTGCCTGCTGTATGAAACATACCCAGGGCTGACAGACACTGTTTGGAGCAGGTGTGGCTGATGTGAACACATCAGATCCAGCAGCCTCAGCAATGGGTGCCTTCAATAGCAGGGCCAAGAAAAAAGCCTTCCTGTTTCCTTGTTGACTTCTCCTTCCCAGGCTCCCATTGGATAATGCACAGCTGATGGCTGAACCTTTTAAACAATACTTTTGATTGCCCTTCATTGGCCCCAGGAGAGGGGTTGAAATCAGCTCCTGGCTTTGCAGAGCTTCTCGCTGAGCAAGTGTGCTGTGGGTTGGGTTGGGTTGGGTTGGGTATGCCATGCCCAGTGGGATGTTGGACTGGGCTTCCTTCTGACCTACTGGCTGCTGAAGTGCTGCACCGAGTGCAGGGGGAGAAGTATTTAAGCTGGCACCAGTAACACTAATATTTTCCTCTGCTCCTCAGGGTTTTCCTGGTGATTTTGGGGAACGAGGACCTCCAGGCATTGACGGGATCCCAGTAAGTTGATAGCATTTTCTCTTCCTGTTGTGGTAGGCACCACACTTTGCCACATGATGTAGAGTTGAACAAAGGTATTCAATGTGGTGTTAGCTGCTGGTGTTTTGTTGTCCCTCCTGAAAAACAAAGGTACACCCCTGCCCTGCTCATGCTCCCTGTTCCTGTGTTCAGCCCAGCATCCTGTAACTGTCAGCTTGTCGTGTTTTGTCCAATTCTGCCTTGTTCCATAACCCTCCCTGCACCTCAGTCTCAGTACCTTTCCTTATCAGATGTGAACAATCAGTGGTAGTGCAAGAAGTGTCAGATCACCTGCACTGAGGACCCAGTGCTCTGGGCTCCTGCTGCCCTGCCTGGTGCCTCAGCTGGCCCCAGCGTGGTGCTGGGAGAAATCTCCAGGCCCCTGAGTCCTTGCCCTCTCTCCAGTCTCTATGTAACCCCTGCTGACTTTCTAAGAATGAGATGTGTCTCCTGGGACCTGGGTCAGGATGGTCCCAAGGACCATCTAAGCAGCTGGATGCTGATGAGATTTATTTTGCTTTGCTCTTTTAGCACTTAATAGCACGCACCCAATTATTTGGTGTGTTTTCTGCTGCTCACAAAACATGCTCTTCTGGACTGTGCAAGTTCCCACACGTATTAACTATCTGAAATGATCTTCTGAATGGCTTTCTCAGTTCTCCCTCAATTGGCAGATGAGGAGTTCTGATTCATCTTTTAAATTCATGCTGTCTTGGTTATTCACACATAATCACTCGTGGTATTCAGTGTGTGTGAAGTAACTTGCTCCTCATGTGTCTTTAAGTTCATCATGAATGCAGACAGAAGTTATTTTCCCAAGCAGCCCTAACCAGCAAGCCAAGCTCAGCTACACTACATCTTTTGTGGGAATTCTGCACAAGAGTTACAGTTGCAGTGAACTGAAAGAACTAGATTCCCAAGGAATACTTGTGCAGGACTTTTCCCATCCTTCAATCAGCATAAGCCGCGGGTCAGAGTGGAATCAGTAGTCTCAAAGCAGAAAACTTTCTAGATTGTATTACTATTTCCAACCAGCCCACCAGGAAGAGCAGGAAGGTCAGAAAGAGTCCTTTTTTTTCCAAATAACTTGTTTTGTTTTCATTTAAATCTGCAAGTAGTCTTAAGTCCATTCAGAACATGGGCTCAACGTTAGCCGAACGCCAGTTCCCAGAGCATCGTTGAGAAGCGAATGTCCTTTCCGTTAATTCATCCGAAAGGATCGCTCTGCTTTCATCTTATCAACAGCTTTTAAATATTAATGTGCCTTGGAGATCGTAGAATGAAAACAGACCGTTTCGGCTGACTTAAAGGGAGGTTCACAGGGTCACAAGCGGAGTCACAGACGCAGAAAAATGCCAGAGAGTCTGTTTGTGGAACAGACAAATATGCCGAGTTTGCTAGGTAAAGTATGCAGCTGAATCGTAGGCAGGCAGGCAGGCTGCCACGGCTCCCAAGCTGCTCCGTCCTGTTCGATCCACGCATAGAACATGGTGGAGCCAACAGCCTCTCATCTTCTTTCCATCCTCTCCAGATAGACCAAAGACTCTGGCAACCGCAGGGACGTCCTTCCCTCCTACCAGCTTGCTGAGAACTGTTGAGCCATCGCATTCCAGATCCCGGTTCCCGGAGCACTTTTAAGCCACTCCAATTAGTCTCTTAATCACAAGAATTAGACGTGGACTGTTGATTCATCTCCTTGTCTCTTGTCCCTGTGCCAAACTCGTGTATTGCAAAAAAGGAAGATGGAGCACGATTCCTCTTGCAGGTCAGGGCTCAGCCTGTCCTGACTGATTGCTGGGAAGGGAACACCTGTAAATCCCCCCTTCCCCAGGCCAGGGAATGGCTCAGATAACAGCTGGTCCTGCCTGGGTTCCCGCAGGAATCCACCCCCTCCTCTTCCAAGAGGAAATCCTTTTGCATTAGATATGAGGCCATGCATTTCCACTTATTTACTCTTTCTCTTGAGGAATACCCATGTGACATAACTCAGAAATCGAGGCAGCCCCACCTGTGCTTATTGGGACCAAGAGCTGAGCATCCACACACTCTCCATCCCAACCATCTCCAGACTGTGCAGAGCTTCCTGGGGAACTTAACAGCTCCAGTGCCATCTCTGGGGGATGTTCCCTCTCCTGCCAGCACCAGCCCATGACTGAATGCTCAAAGCCAACCTTATTACAGTAGCTTTGAGGACAGAGAAATCCCACCCATGAGGAACAATTGTTCCACAGATGTCCCAAGTATGCAGGAAAGGAACCGGCCATAAAAAAGCAATTTTAGGCTGGTTGAGATTATGAAATGCTTTTTGTGTGTGCTTGCCCAACAGTCCTTTACTCCACTTCCCATAAAATAAACACACGTAACCCTTTGCCCAAGAAAGCTGAGCATGGTCAGTCACGTTGCGTTCCCTTCTCTTTCATTCTTTCACGAGGCAAAGCTTCCCTTAAAAGGGGAGCCTTATTGCACTGAAGGGGACTCCACCAGATGTGCACTGTAAACTGAGCTACTCTGTCAGAGTACCCAGCGTGATCCAGAGCAGGGGTAGGGCTGTCTGAGCCAACAGGAAGTTTAGGATTTCCAATGCGCTTGTTTGAGAGGCGCTGCTGGAGATGGAGGTGTGCAAGGGCAGGGCCTTGCCTTAACAACCCGCTGTCAGGGTGCTGGAATTGTGACAAGGGAGACCAGGGGCTGGCTGAGCATCCCATGGGGATCGTCAAAGTATCTGGGTGCTGAGGCAGGTGTTTGGTGTGGGTCTGATGCAGTTTCTCTGCTGCGCTCCCCCTGGGATGCCACCAGCCCCTGCTGCCAAGAATTCAGAGCAGCCTGTGCCCGAAATGGGGAGCCCTGAGCCCAGCAGGGTGAGACAGCAGTAGAGGAGGCTGCTGGATCCCCACCCTACCCCACCTGTGTGCTCTCAGCAGCTCACACTACCCGATGTATCAAACACACTTCCAGGGCCCATCAGCCAGCACAGAAGCCAGCATATCCTCTCCCCTAATTGCCTAGTTTAATTTTCAACCACGCTCTCCCTTTATCATGAGCTTTACATTTCTTTAACCACTCTCAGCCCCTCACCTTTCCCACTCCAGAGCAGCAGCTTGCCTCTCCATCCCACCTTCAGCTTGCTGGCCCCTCTCTTCCCAAACCTTCCCATTGCCTGGGGCAGCTTCCACCTTTCCCCTGCCTGCCCACGAGTGAAATGCTGCTTTCATCCATCCCGCTGCTGGGAGGGGACTGCAGCTGCAAATAGCTGTAGAGCAACAAGCAGCCCAGTGTCTGGAGAGGCCGAGCACCCGCACGGTGGATGCTCTCCATCACTTTGGCTTGGGGAAGGGGTTGCATAGGGTGGGAACGGAAGGGGGAGGGATGGTGTTTTCCCTGCCCTCAAGCCCTTGAAACACTGAGCTGCCTTTCAGTCTCTGTTTGTCTACAAAGAGTCCATAACCATGTTGGTCTGTCTTTCCTTTTAGGGAGAATTGGGAGCCCCGGGTCCTCCTGGAGTCCTTGGACTCATTGTAAGTATAAAAACAAATGGAGATCTGGCTTCTCCGGGCTTTAACCCATTCAGGGTGCATAACTGCATGCAGATTTTCTCCTTCCTGTGCTGGGCAGTGCAGGGGATGGCTGAGTATGGGGGAGGCATGACGGCTGGAGAGTGGGCGGTGGAGGGGAACAAACACTCTCTAAGCAAAAGGGAGCAGAGTAAATATTTACTGTTGGTGCACTTAATGCTAGATAACTCACCCTTTCGATAGCATTTACCAGGGTATTTCTTCAAAGATGAAATATTCATTCCACACCAGAATCTGTTGTCTTTTACAAAGAAAGACCCTGTGAGCAGCAACCCAAGGGTGCACAGTTCTTGCTCACTGGGGAGACAGCAAGCAGGAACTGTCTGCTCCCTGGGTGCACAGGAATGCTATATGTGCTCCCACCATCCCATCGCTAATCCAGGTAACCACAGGCACAGACCAATTCCATCCTTCATTCCATCTCTTTTCCCAGGAGGAGACAAATGTCTACAAGCAAGGGTGGCAGCTCATCCCTGGTAGTTGGGCTGGGGTTAGGGAATGCCCAGCTGAACATATTAGGGTTTAATTTTAGGGCCTAGAAGTTGTTTCAAGGTATTTCCTTCCGCGCACAAGAAGTAGTAGGTCCTGTTAGCTCTACAGCTTTCAAAATTGCTCCTTTTCTGTGATCATCCATGAAAAGCTCACTTGCAATGAATGGTAAAAAAACAAACAGCCTCCTTTTGCCTTTCCATATGTTAGGGTACAGGAGCTGAGAGCAGGGCCCAGCTGCTCTGCGCCTCACATGGACATAGAGCACCCAACCCAGGAATTTTAGACAGTGCAGGAAAAGCAGAGAAAATCATAGCATCACGGAATCACTACGGTTGGAAAAGACCTCTACAGTCACCAACTGTCAACCCAACACCCCTGTGCCCACTGACCACGTCCCTCAGCTATGATGCTCCAGCGCTGTGATCTAAGGGTGACCTCCTCCATCCCACTGGGAGATGGGTCCCTTCCACCCCACATTCTCCTCCCCATAGCACAGCCCCAGCTCCCGCCCTGGGCTTGCTACAGGGCATGCAGAGGTGTTGGGTGTTTGCTCCAGGCTGCCCCATGCTCAGTCCCTTCCTTCCTCCCTGCCGCAGCCCCCCAAGGACCGGTCGTTCCCTCCACACACTTCAGGTGTTTGGGTTAGCTGTTTAAAAGAGGCTGGAGAGCAGAATTAAGCAAAAGGAAAGCCTCTTGCCCTCCTAATTAGCTGTGCAGGCAAAGCTTTAAGCAAACGCCTTTCTACAAGAAGCCTTTATGCTGGGAGGCATGAAAAGGGCATCTGTTGGGGCCCTGACGGCCAGCCAGAGCTGTGCTCCCTCGGCAGAGCCGGCCCTGTTTATTGACACGTTGCCGTGCATATCACTGCCTCCCTTCATGGGCTGAGGGCAATCAAAGCCCATTTAAATGCTGGCCACTGAAGGCTTTCCTTTATACGTGTGCATGCAGGTACACACAGCCACTGTGAACTCCAGGGTCCACCAGGGCTGCAGTTGCTCCTGCATGACCCAACACATGATGCCATGCTGTCTTTCTGCAGCAGAATGGCCATGCAGCCGTGGCATCCCTGTCAATTACACTCATTTTTCAAACAGTGGAAGAGGAAAAGAAAATCGATTCAGACGTAAGGAAGAATTGTAAGACACTGAGGCACTGGATGAGAGAGGAATTTGACCCCACTGGCTTTGAACCTAATGTCTTTGGTCGTTTTCTTTCTCTTACCAGGGTGACATGGGCTCTGTTGGACCTATTGGTTATCCAGGACCAAAGGGCTTAAAGGTGAGAGAATAACAGTGCTGTGTGAGCGCTTGTCCCTCCGTGGCAGCACTGAAGATCATTTTGTTCCTTTTTTGGGTGGCAGTGACCATCCTGAGGGAGAGGATGGGCAGCAGTAGTGCTTGTCGTTGTCTCACCCAGGCACAGGACTGCTGAACCCAATGTCCCGCTGGTGGTCTGCAGTAGCTGTAAGTTACTGGAGGATAACAGGGGCATTGTCCCCATGTGCCTCCAGCCCAAGTTGGGTGTTTGAAGAAGGTCCATGAGAGTGTGCTTAGGGAGCTGCCAGGCATGGGGCCTTTGGGCTGTGCTGGGCCAGTGCTGAGGGTCTGAGCCACCAGCACCACTGGGGACGTAGACCTGAGCAAGTCTTTACTGTGACTCAGTCTCACTCTGGGCTTTCTTTTGTTTCAGGGGCTGATAGGAAACCCTGGAGAACATGGACTGAAAGGTGATAAGGTGATCTGAATACTCCCTTATTGCACTGTGTTTTAATTTTGCATGTGAAATCCCCTTTCCAGCTTCTGTTTCTCAGTCAGCACCATGGTAGTGCCCCCACTCTGGCTCTCTTTTCTCCCATCCTTCCATCCTACCCCTTTCTTGAAAGTGAAGCTTCGATTTCTCTTTCTTTTATGATACCTGCCCCATCCTCTAGAGAGATTAGATCAGTTATGCTCAGCTCCTCTTTGAAGCTTCTCTCCCACTGGTAGTGATAGTAGCTATACGATCATCTGGTGTTTTAGTGGGCTTTTATGTTTTTATATTGGTTACATAACGGGATGGAGAAGAGGATGAAACCCTAACAGCACTGACAGTGGGTCTGCATTAATGCACTGGGGGAAACGTGACATGACAGAGCAGCTCAGCTCTCTGGATCCTCAGGATCCAGGATGTGTGTTCAGTATCTCTGTTCCTGCTCGGAGAGGCTCACCTCCACTTCCTGCCGAGAGGAAATTGCCTTATGCCAAACTGATATAAATCACTGCAGAAAAGGAGGAGAGGGGCATCGATTGCAATGATTTAGTGCTGCTGGCACAAAAACACGCAGCTTGAGCTAAATCAGCATGAATCTGTGTGTGTAAATGTCTCATTGTCATGAGAACCATCCTCCTACAGATATTCAGCTGCAGGATTTATTTAGACTAAAGGAGTGGGAGGTGCAGTCATCACTCTGATTGCCTAGGAGGGCAATGCACAATGACCATTAATTGTATTCTCCTCCTTTCGTGTGACGTTTTTTCTCTTATTAGATGTTTGCTTTTAGAGAATGATTTAGCAGCCCAGAACTGCACATGGAGGAAGTAGTGTCAAGCCAGTTATTTCCACTCTCCTTACATTACAGTAGCTCTTTGCCAGGCCTCCTGTATGCGGTTCCCATTTCTCCCCTGTGCTTCCTTTTCACTTTTGTTGTGAGGAAGGAGAGGGCAAGGAAAAGTCTTTTTCTCTAGGGCAAGTTTAAGACATCGGAGCTGGTTTCTTGACTCAACACCAGTTCCCAGAGCCCACAAACTCTTCTGTCTGTTCCTCGGAAGAAAGGACTGAATGTAATAAGAACTGGACAGCGTTTAAGTCAGTGTTCTGCAAAACCAACTCTTCGTGGCCATTGCAGTTTCCATCACTTTACACAGACCACTGTGTTTGTCCCCACTATTTCTCCAGTTGTTCTTACAATGCTACACAAACAATTTGCATCCCTCACACAGGTTATCCTCACAACAGACCCAAGAGCAGAACTATCCACCACCCCCCAACAGCCCTGTACTGTCTTGCAGGTTCTCTGCTGGGGTGATGGGAAGCTTTCCTCTCCCTCCTTAGCTGCCTCTCCCACTGCATTTCCCTTAGACAGGACAGACTCCCTTCTTGGCTTTCATTGACTCCAATGATTCTTCAGTGAATTGTGCCTTTAAGCCATTTTATTTTTTCTCATGCTGATTTGGGCTTTCTGAGCAAAAACACTCATCCCCTCTTACAGCTTGTTTACATTTGTGCTTTAATTGCTTACACTGCGGTACCACTGAGAAATGCACATGGCAGCTGCTCTTGCTGCCGTTGCTCAGTCTGTGGCAATGGAAAATCTCTGCTTTCTAGGCCTCACAGTCCAAACGCAGTCCTGTCACTGATAGATTCTGCCGCTGTTATTTTTAGGTTGCAAAATCTTAACAGGTTTCCCTGATTGCTTACTACTATTTTTCTGCCTCTTAGATTTTGACTTCATTATAGCTCTCCATCATCGTTTCTAGACAAAACTATCTTTCGTCTGTGACCAGAAACATAAACAACCTGCCTGCATCGTGTATTTATTCCCTCTTTCTGTCAGTCTGAAAGTCTGCCTCCTGCCACTCTTGAAACATTTCCAGACTCTTTGCAAATCTGCCTCTGCAGAGACCCTCATTTGTAGCCTGGTTATCTCCCAAATAACAGTTCCCCTCCCTATCAAATGTTCAGGGTGCAAGCACCAGGTTGGATTTAGCTAACTAGTCAGAGATAACAGCCCAGCTACTGCACAGCAACTCTTGTGCTCCTTCATGGTGTCGGAAAGCTGGTACACATAATTACACTTCACATAAAAGGAAGTGCTGGAAAGGTGGGGGTTGGCCTCTTCTCCCAGGTAATAGGATGAGAGGAGCAAACCTCTCACTTTCAAAAAACCAGAACAAAACACTGTTTTCCTGCTGTTTTCTGGCAGAATTGGTTGCCCGCTGATTTTGGTGGTTTAAGCCATGGACTAGATAAAATAAGTGGAAAATTCAGAGAAGATGAGAGAAATCATGCAATGGCCGTAAAATGAGCTGGATCGTGAAGTATTCTTTTGGCCATCTCTATTGCATCTGATACTTGCAGTTCAACTGAACGGGAGCTGTGTAAATAGCTGATTTTTTCCATCTGCATGCTTTGCCAAAAGAACAGGAAGAGATGGAAAGTAGCTTGGATGAAGCAGAATGTTGGTTGTTTGACTCAAATTAAAATACTCCAGGCTCAAAAAAAAAAAAAAAAGGAAAAAGGATTAAAATTCATCTAACATTTTTGAAGAAGAGCATCTCAATGTTGCTACATGAAGGACTTGTTTTGAAGATGGTTCAGTGAAATGTTCTCAGAACATTTACCAAAACATCTAATTTAGCATGAAGCCATGAAATGTTTCCGCTGTTGAATCTGCACACTTCTTTAGTATTTTCCTCCTGGATAAGTTGCATCCAAAAAAATCTTTCCCAATTCAAGTCTAAACCATTCACAATTTCATTATCCTCAGCAAGTTACCACAGTAGTTATAATTATTTCAAGTCTCTGATAACATGTGGGTGGTTTTTGCTGGAGTAGAAGTTGACTTCCTCTGTCATCTCTCTGTAGACTTTGGCTCTGTAGCACAGTCCATATGTCTTCCATGTGAAGTATGTTTAAGCATACAGCTCTGTGCTCTTGCGTGGCCTGTTCCCCTGCCGGGGAGCCAAGTTCAGAGCATGTGCTGTGCATGGAACAGAGTTCCTCCAGCAGTTATTTTGGTTGGGTAGCGTCAACATACCAAGTTTTATTGTTATTCCTCCTTTGATTCCCTTGTAGAATTTTCCTTTCTCTGCCCCATCCTTGACTTACCCTTTACTTAAGTAAATCACTGAATAAATGAGGTTGGAAGGGACCTCTGGAGGTTATCTGATACACAGAGCAAGGCCAAGGGGTAACACAAGATAGCCTACTGTCTCCAGAAATCCTTCCCTAAGGAATAAGGATACTTATTTCTGCCTAGGGAGCCAGAATGTGTTGGAAAATTCTGAAGAGGGGTAAGAGAGCTCAGTTGGAGGGTACAGTGCCTGGTGCTGAACTCAAAGTTGGGATCCCCTTCCCAACAAGCAGCAGCCTATCCATCCTGGAAATCTCAGCCTACATACTGTCAGCTGTGTGGTTGTAAAGTATTACTGCAAGTACTCTTATTTGCTTTTGGAAGAGGGCTGATCTTAAGTGCCAAAAGCAGGACCTTAAGAGAGCAAAGGTCAATTTCTCAAAATATAACTAATTTTTCTGCTAGGCTGAATCTTAATATTTCACCACCTTCTCGGTTGCTGTTAGTCAGAGAAATGTGCCGCTCTTCTTGCAGCTTCCATGGAAACACAAGGCTTGCACATTCATATTTTTCTTTCCCTGCAGTTTCATTTTCCAGTTGAGAAGCAGTGTTGGGAAATGCCTACAGTATTTAGGATTACTGTTAGAGTGAATACGATCTACGTTTTGTCACCAGATTTGGATGAAACTAGTGATGAGACTTTTGGTGTACAATGCACTGTCTAGCATCAACCACTGTCTAGCATCAAATCAAGGGCATTTTGGCCACTGCTGTTGTCTATTTTAACTCTCTTTGGTGGTGTGTATCCAGGGTGATCAGGGAGCAGCAGGTCTTCCAGGAGATATTGGCTTCCAAGGAGACAAGGTAATTGTTTTCCCTTTCTTTGTCATTTTTTTCCCCTGCCTGAGCAGTTTGTGTGGCCATCAGCTTTTCTGTCTCCTCATGCCAAAATGTCCTCCTCTTCAGATAGCTCTCCTTTGGAGTACTCTGATACAACTCATGAATTTTGTTGTTATTTATAATTAAAAAATGATATAATAAAAATAAATGATAGTAAAAACGATGGGACAGGATTGGAGTGGTGTGGTCCAGCTGCAGAATCTGAGGCTGGAGGTGGGAAAATCGGTATGTTTTGGTGCTTCGTTCTGTTTTCTGAAAAATCCTCTCCATTTCAGGGTAGCCACGGTTTGCCTGGAGTCCCTGGGGCACGAGGAAAACCAGGCCCTGTGGTAGGTAACCAAATGTCCTCTGCTTCTCAGTGTCCCTTTGCAGAAGTCCAGGGCCCATCTGGGCAGGGCTGTGCTCTTCTACGCAGAAAAGCCAGCAGCCAGGAGTTCACTTCTCTCTGTGTTTTTTCTGATTTCTGCAGGGAAAAGTTGGTGACATGGGTCCGATCGGGTTTCCAGGACCACCTGGCCCTGAGGTATGTCCCACCACTTCCTCTTCCACCTTTCCTTTGCTACTTTCTTCTGCATCCTTTCTTCAGCAAGCCTACATGTTAACTCCCATCTTTTGTTCAGATTGGGAAATTGGGCCAAATGGCTCTCTTGGACTGCCTGTTCTCCAGTCACTATTCCAAACCTTTTTTTCCCGTTCAAGGAACAGGAAAAATTTCCTTTCAAGTCCCATATGCAACAGCTTGTTCAGTTTCTCTTCAGAAAGGTCAATCCCCCAAGTTTGCCTCTCCCACAGCAAACAGCACACTGCAACCTATCACCTCTCCCCATCATTCACTTTGAATACCTCGGCAGGTAGATACCCATTGCAAAGCAGAACATCCCATCATTCTGCAGAAGGAAGATTCAAGTAAAGGGAGATTCCAAAACACGCGAGAAGAGCCAGCGGTGCACTGGAACAGAGCCCTAGGTGTCTCCCAGAGCTCAGTCCATCCTCATGGACACTGCTCTATCTAATCACCATGGTGTTCTCTTGACCCTTTTTACTCTTCAGCTGCTTCCTGGGGCAGAATATTCATTTCTTGAATTTTGCACCACACTTTCCACCTACCCTTCGCTTTCAAGTTGTACATGAGGAATTGTTTCTTCTCAGAGAGAGCAGTGATGCACTGGCACAGCTGCCCAGGGTGGTGGGGCAGTCAACATCCCCGAGGGTGTTCCAGACCTGTGGGGATGTGGCACTGAGGGACACGTCAGTGGGCATGGGAGATCTTGGGGATCTTTTTCAACCTTCACGATTCAGTGATTCTTTTCAGCCTGGGGCTTTCCACACCTCTTCCAGGCTATGATGGAAAATGTGTGGCTGTGAGGCAGAGAGGACCAAAATAGGCTCATGACCCATCCTGCATCTCGGTCAAGTGCTGCCACTTAGCAATCTTCACTCTGTTGCTATTGGAAATAACCGCGGATTCCTTTGTGTCCCCGGCAAAGGGGCGGTGGGTGGGCAGGAGCCGAGCGGCTAATGAGCGTGTCAGCACCTTTCCTAATTCCCCGCCTGCCGCCCTTTGTCGCCGAGGCGTGCAGTTCCTTTCTCGGAGCAGCGAGATGATGTGCTGACTCGTAAAGATTAATTAAAACCCAAATTGCCGTTTTTAGCTGCGTGATGACAGGAAGGCCTCGTAGCAATAAATCTTCCGAGAGGATGGACCTAGAGGGAGCGGCGGGGAGGGCTGCCGTGCCGATAGAACTGCTCCATTGTGCTCCGGGCTTCCCTTGGGATGGCCCACACACGGACTCACCACGCGCGGCCGATGTTTCGGCGCTCAGCCTTTCCTTCAGGCTCTTACAAAGGCTGCTGCTTGCCGTTGTCCTCCAGTGCATCCCAACGGTTTCTTGTTTCCTTTCAGGGCTTTCCAGGGGACATCGGCCCGCCGGGAGAAAACGGCCCCGAAGGCCCAAAGGTGAGTGGAGCTGAGCGGAGCTCCGTGTGGGGTGGAAGGCAGCCAGGAGTGGGAAGGGGGAAGGGAGAAAGCCCTGGAGGTCCCTGCGGGATGCCCTGGCCAGCATTTCAGCTTGGGCTGTTTGGCTTGAGGTCCCTCCAAGAGTGGTGTTTTCTTTCATTCTAAGCTTTTTTTTTCTCTAAAAATTGGCACTGGATGATGTCCTGTGGCTGTCAAGCAGAATTTCTTCTTCCAGTGGCCTTTCTGAGCTTATGTTACTATTTTTCTGAGTATCTTTTCCTTTGGCTTTTCTCAGGGGAAGCCTGGAGCGCGGGGTTTACCTGGGCCAAGAGGGCTGCCTGGACAAGAGGTGAGCATCCTGAGACTGAAAGCATGTGGGATTTAAAGAATAACATTGCATTTTGAAGGTTGACACACACTGACGTGGTGCCTGTGATCTGAAATCCTCCGTCCCCTCTGAATCTGGATGCAAATGCTTACATTCTCCAGTCAGAACCACACAGAAGAGCTTCCAATGGCTGCAGCCCCGAGACCTTTGCTTCCAGTCCCTGCTGACATCTGTTGACCCGAAACGCTGCGTTGGCTTTTCTTCTTCAGCGTGTTCCCCCACACCCACACACACTTCAAACGGATGTTAATGCCCCTTTCCCTGCACGCCCCTTTGCATGGGCATGCCCTGACCTGGCTTTTGCTTTCTGCTCCTTTTAAGTATGTTTTCTTTCAGCTGTGAAACCTGCAGGCTCCGCTCTCTCAGTGGAGCAATATGATTCGTAAAACGAACGCATCAGCTGAAACTGCTTCTCTGCAAAGTTTTGTTTGCCCCAGCACCTCTGAGCCAGCAGCTTTCACCTCTCATTGCTTGGGAAAACCTGAAGCTTCCTTCCAGCTGCAGTCATTAAAAAGGGACAATTGCCACTGATTAAATTGTCCTGGAGCTGCAAATACTTTATCACAGCTTCCGTGGCTATAACGTAGTGCCTTCAGGGTAGGTTCTTCTCAGTCAGACCAGTGTTTGTCTGGAGTGGCGAAACATTTTGCATGCACACACGGGCAGGAGCTCGGTATAATAGCACTAACCGTTCTCGCTTCTTTTGGGAACAATTTTGCTTGCCCTCTAAATGCAATTAATGCAGATTAGCTCAATTATTTGCACTGAAATAGGAAAAAAAAAAATACTAGTCAATTTACAAAGGGAATCAAAGTTCTGCATTCCAAGTTCAGGCAGGCATGACCAAGCTGCCTTCAATTTACTCCAGTTAGCGTGCGTAAAAGTAAAACTGAAGACATGGACATGGACTTCAACACGAGCTGTGCTGAAGGACTGTGAACGCGCACCAGAGCACACCGTGGTGCCTTCAGTGCCGCTGTTAGCCCAGGCCAAGGCTGTGAGTTACACCTTTAGAAGTGTGCCACAGTGTGGGTGTTTGTCTGAGCCCACTGAGCTGGGCACCCAACTTCTAGTACCAATCTCAGCCCGCCAGCTCATGCCACTTCATTACCACGCTGACCGCCGAAATGAGAGCGGAGAGAACTGCGGCTGCCAAGGGCGCTTTTAATTTCTCTCTTGGCAGTTGGTTTTGGACACTTGAGATAATTTTTGTGAAGCTTAATTGAAGGTCTCCTAGAAGCTGTAGATCTGATTCTATCGCATTAGAAGTTGGTGTAGAGCCAAGGGAGAAAGCGGAGTCCAATTGCTGTGTGAGATTTTGAGATAGCCCCGTCCTGCAGCATGTGTAGTCCTATTTGAAGGCAAAAGGGAAACCTCCATACTGTTGCCAAGTGGTTCTGTGGGAAATTTTGCAACACTCTTTTTGTGGAAAATAGAGTAGATGGCTCTGCAGCATCCATATCCCTGCCAAATCAGATGAAGCAGAGTTCTGTGAGCATGACCAATGTATCCCGTGGGCTAAATCCAGCCATGAGAAGCCCACACAACTGATGTTGACTTCGGTCAAATTTTGGGTGGCCTTTACTGGAAGGACTTGACTTCGGATTTGATTTCTGAGATGAGGAAAGATGAGCTTCAGAGATGTTGAGCTGCCTGCTCTAAGGTTCAGCGGGACTCCATTGTTAAAATGTGACAGCTGAGGACACAGTCTGTTTTAACCACTGTTCATCCCACAGACCTTTAATTCTTGCTGTATGGTGAGTCCAGACTTTGTCAATAATTTGTTTATTATTTTAATTTCTTTTCACCATAGGGAGATGAAGGACCCTTAGGACCATCAGGAGTCCCTGGTTCAGAGGTAGGTTTCAGTGGTTTACTCAATTACTGTCAACTCTATTCACCTTGCAATTAAACTGCAGTTAAAATAACATAAGGCTTCAGACCTTCTGGTTTGGGAAGTCATCTGCACTTCTAGAAAATACTGTACTGTCCATGACTTGGTCCAGTTTCTTGATCCGGAGTGGCTGAAAGTCAAGGAAGAGTCTTTCACAAGGTGTTGAGTGAGACTCTGATTTTCTAACTTGTTTAAGGTCTCAGACCTTGAAAAATCTTCTACTATTCATTCTCTGCACAAAGCACTTTCACTGGGATCCATCTCTGTAAACAGACCTGATGTTTGGTTCTTTGGTTTACAGTATTTCTCAATGAGAGCAAGGAAAAAGACAATATATTGAAGCAGAGTCCTTTTTGTCATCCACATCACAAAGAACGCAGTGATGTATTGCAGAAACAGAGGAGAAACAAAAAGAATACTATCATATCTACGAGCCTGCCAGCTCAGGGTTTCATAGTGGTTATTTCCCCTGCTTTTCTAGTAGACGCTTCTATTCATTTCTTGATGCAACACAACAAATGCAGTCCTTAGAGTGCCTGGAAGAACACAAGTGTTGTCCTAGCTAGAAGGAAGAATCAATATGAAGGATCACTATGAAGGCCCTTGGCTTGGTTGATAATAGTCCATGTGTAATGTTTCTAATGTGATGTTTAAATGATAGAACCGAGCCACAGGGGCACAGTAGGGCCAAACCTCAGAGTAGCTGTCAGGATGTGTTCCTCATGGATCCAACCCAGTGTTGCTCAAGAGTGTTTTCTGCTTGTGTTGCCTTGACATCACTGAGGACTGCTACATCTTTAGCACCCAAGATTTGCTGGGAGCATTGCTTGTAAGCTGCACACTGTCTTATGGGTTCACAGGCTCTCTGCTGTGACCCAGGGAAGCTACAGTAGTGTTATTATTTCACTTGTATTTATCATCCTTATGTGTATTTCAGGGTCGCCCTGGACGAAAGGGATTTCCAGGAAGACCTGGTCCTGACGGTCCCAAGGTGAGCAACACGTTTGTTCAAGATCAGAGAAGCAGTGAGTGGAAGAAAGAAAAGATAGAGAGAGGTCTCTGTTCTCAGCCTCACCGTTCTCCAAGCCTAGGGTACTCATTTCAGAGAGGATAAGGGAAACTTGAGGTTTTGCTTTTACACTGAATGTTGGAGTCTCAGTTCTTGCTTGATATTTTCATCAAAAAGAATGATGGTGCATTTTTTAAGGCACGTGCTTTATTATAAACAAGTGTGTTCCTCTTCTGATATTAACATGCACCCCCACCACCACCACATCACTTCATCTGATTTTCTATTGTTTCTCCACGGTTTTGTTCTAAAACAATGCATATCATTCCTATCTCTGCTGCCTAATTAGCAGCAGAAGTCATCCCAGAGCAGCCTGCTCCACAAACCCACACTCAAAAGGAAAGAGAAAACCCAACAAAAACAACCTCTTCAAACAGTAAATAGCAAAAATGTGGTCTGGCAGCACATCTGGAGTATCTGCCTACTGAGAAAATACAGCTGCCATCACCCGGAGACAATAGTGCTTAGTGGTGAGTGGCCTCTGGACGGCCCATCCAGGGCACAGTGCTGGCTTTCAGCACTGCCCCTATATCCCTGGCAGATCTGAAGTGCTCCCCTTCCTCCTGTTTTCCTCTTCACCCCTCATTTTTCTCATTCTCTGAATTTCTCTGATCCTACACTATGATTTAGCTCATGTGGGTCGTTCCTGTGGTTTTCATGCTCTGTGTGACAGTAATGTGCCTATGTTTGAGATTTTGCAAGAGCAGGAGCAAGGTCATCACTGCCTGGGAATATTCAAGTTGCTTTTTATTACTTTTGATCATTCCGATAGCAGGAGAATTTCCTACATCCCTTCTGTCACTGAGGAACTGCTCCTCCCCATGGTTTCCCACAGTCTCACCTCCACCAGATGCTCCTCAGATCCATGGGTTAATTGTGGTCCTTTCCTTCTTTCTTCCCCTGGCTGACATGTTTCATCTGTTGCTTTACTCAGTTGTTCAGATAGAAGTGTTATGTGTAGAAACACGCCAGCTTGGAGAGGATCCCCAGTGAGAACTCACACCTTGTTAACCATGGGGATAGATCACCCAGGACTAGGCTGTGCCACAGGAAGGCAAACAGCTTATGTTTCAGTGCCTGAGTTTGACTTTGTGTCAGTTATTTTATCACAGCAGGAACAGCTGCTTTTGTGTGAATCTTACTCCACAGTAGTGAGTGTTTGTTCCATGTTCAGGTCACCTGTGTTTCTTGCTTTGAGTTATCCTTGAAAGCTAAGGGGGTTTTGTAAGATGTAGCTCCTTGCTGTGGGTGTGCACTGAATCACATTGCATTGAGGGGCTGGCTGGGAGCACTGAGTAACCATGTCCCTCCTCTCCCCTTGTGACACAGGGTGAGCCAGGAAACCACGGGCGACCAGGAAAAGTTGGTGAGCAGGTAAACTCCTTGTTTTGATGTCTATCTGGTGATCTCTTTTGTTCAGCATCTCCTGAATGATGGGGGTGCAGGCAGAGGACAGGGGTTTCTGGCTACCTGAACTTGGCTGCAGTCCTGGTACTCCAGATGCGCTGTGGGAAACACATCATGTAGTGAGGCTAAAGCTCTTGGTGAATAGCACAGACAGTGGCCATGGGGTCTGTGCTGAACTAGGTGTTTTTCCATAGGCAGTCCGATAAAGTCACAGTTCAGTACAGCACAAAGGAGTGGCTGTGCTTCTAAAGGAGATGAAGCCAAGGAAAAGGAAGAGATTACGGATTTCTGTCTATTCTTCTTAATCCTAAAAGGGCAATTCCCAGCTTTGCTTGTATAGGTTTGAAGCACTTCTGCCCTGTGGTGCTGTGCTGCTTTCAGAGGAGGCAGCACTGGGTAAGAGAGGCACTGAGCCGCATTTCGTTGCACTGCGAGAGAGAACGTTCTGCTGTGTTAGCAGGGGACATTCATCATCCATGTAGGCTTCAGGGTAACCACAGGCATCAAGGAAAAAGAAACAATCATCCCCATGTCTCTGTGATTGAAACCAACCAACCCATCCACCACCAACCTTGAAATTGCAGCCATGGAGCCACCAACGTGTTCTTTGCACTCCTACATGACCGCACCATGCTGGAGGCAGCAGCTGGCCCTGCCAAGGAGGGTGGTTCTGCTCAGCACAGCTGTCCTCCCAGCACTTTCCCTGCTTATGGTCTGTGATTTTGGTTGGGTTTAACTTGTCCACTTCCCACACATCCCACTCATTTATCCACGGGTCTCTGATCAAGCGTGTCCAACAAGCCATGATGGATCCTATCCTTTTCAGTACCAGGGCCTCTGTATGAGTCAAGGATGGTTGTTTCTGTCTGGAAATTAGCACCGCTTCTACATTCTGGTTAATGATTTACTCCATGAAGAGCAACAAGTGGAAAAACAAAGATGCTTCTCACACCCGAAGTTGGGGCCCGAATTTAGCACATTGACTTGGGCAGTGCCTTCCTCTGCTCCATGCCTCAGTTTCCCCTCCTATGGAAGATATAATGCAGAGCTGTGTCACACCCAAGACCCAGTGAGAGGAGAGCTTCTGACAAGAAGCACCTTGCTCTGACAGTGCTTACCACGATGCCTCCTGGTCTCAGGAGGCACCTATTATACCACAGTAAAAAATGAATGTTTAAAAGTGCTTTGAGAACTTGAACAAGATGTTGAAAGACAAACCATCGTTGGGATTGTTATGCTTTAACGTCCCTCAGGACTGACCTTGGATGAAAACTGTAGGCACTGTTCACTGAAAAGAAAACACAGCTGGCCTCCGCTGACACTGAGACCAGCATGGTGGTATGAAAGCTGCCTGTTTTATTCTAAGTCAATTAGTCTCTGTCTAGAAATATCACCCAGAAAGAATTTCCATTTTCATAGCAGTTAAGTCATTAGAACAAAAATGTCATGCCAGATTAGGGAGAAATAACCTCCCTTCCCATCACACCTTTGCTGGACTGCTGCCTACTCATTCCTCCCTCCACCTGAGCTCCAATGTTTGGTGGTGAGGCAGCACTGGTGTTTGCTGAGCTCTGAGGGTCAAGCTAACAAGGTCGCTCAGTGCTGAAACCTTCAGCTTATCCCTGTTTTCTCCTTGGACATCTTGGCGCTCAGATGTTCCAGACTCACTGCACAGACCTCCCCACAGCCCCATGTGGGGCTCCCTCAGCAGGGCAACGTGCAGAAAGCTCTGCCATCCATCCCACTGGAGCTCTCTTCTCGTCACCTGTTTAGGCAAACATAGGAATTTCTGTAAGGCTTCCAGTGTCTGTTGAGCTCTGTTTAAGAAGATGAGTATTTAAGCCACAGGGTGGCCTCTATGTTGTTTTTCCATTGCAAGGACGCTGACTTGGGAACTGCATTCGTAAGATGCTTGTTGCATTCAGATGCTGGAGGGACTCCAGCTGCTGAGCTCCCCTGCACCCTGAAAATGTGTGATTTAACTGTTCTTGCCAGCATATGGAGGCAGAATAACATAATGAAGAGCCACCATCCTGCCCTCCCAGAGCACGGAACACCAAGCAGAAAGACATCACCTGATACAGCGAACAGGGGAAGGGTGCAACCAGCCTCCGAACTCACCAGCACTGCACTAGAGGCTGAAAATATTAGTGGAGATACATGCTAGCCAAGGATGACCCACCTCCTTCATGGGAACAAGGTTTTGTCATGGCAGAACAGCTTTTGGAGTCCTTCCTCCTACACCAGAAGCTCACGTGGCGATGTTATGGCCACATCCCCATCACGCCCTTCTGAGAAGATACCACGGTCCCCTGGGGTATCTGTTCCTCAGAGGGAGAAGTACATTGTCCAGAGAGCCAGTATTACCTTGAAATAATTTGTCAAAGGAAAACAGCACCATCAGTCCTCTCTGCAATGCGTTTTCCTTGCAGTGCTCTCACAAAGGAGGGACGTGCAGTTGCATTAGTTGTGCAGGTGGGATCTGACACATGGAGGTAGGGGTGGATGGGTCACTGAGCAGAGAATTGCACCTCTCAGAGCAGCGCCTTCCCAATACATCCTCCTTTCCCTCCAACATCTTTTAAGCCGCATCCCTCTTGGGGCTCCTCATTCAGGGATTCATGGATGCTTGAGGGCACAAGTTCCCTTCACCCACAACCCAGAGTGGAGCAGGACGCAGCCCCACGTTAGGGCTGAACTCCAGTGCACAGAGGGTTAAACCGCATGGCTTTCCTATGCGGGTCAGAGCGTCCTCCCTTAAATGCAATATTTACTGTTTTACTTTCCCTTTCTTTCATCTGAATGGGAGGATTGTACATTTACTCCCTCCCGCCCTTTGTCCCTGCTTTGTTTTGTTTTGAGTTCTGGCGAACCAGTAAAACAGAAAGGCCGCGATCAGATCCTGCTGGGAGCGACTGGCGGTGCCGTCCCCGGGAGACCCCGCTCACGCTGCGCTGCCGTTCCGTCCTTTCTCTCAAATGGGCAATGATTTATGCAAGGCTTCAGTGCCGACTTGCTCGCTGTTGATGCAGCCAAGGGGCTGTGGGGGGGGCCTTAATTACAACAGCACAGGACAATAAATGGGGAAAACCAGACGGGAGTTAGGAATTGCAGCCCACCAGTTTCCCCTTTTCCATCCCCCAAAACCCCCAAGCAATGTTTTAACAATCTCCGTTCCTTTTCCACCGTGCCCTTGGCTGGGGCCGGAATCACAGCGATATGCTGAACCCTCCATCTCATATAAATGTTTTACATTCTTGCCTGTGTGCTGCGCAGCCACCGCTGCTGGGACTTCACGTGCACCGTTACACGCGCTGCCTGGAGCTGTGTGTGGTGCAGGGCTGCTTTCCAGCCCCAGGAACCTGGGAAAATACATTATGCTGCAGCCATTTTAGTGTAACGCCCACCGTTCACATATGCTTTGGTTTCATGTTGGCCACTTGCCGCAAGATCAGTGAGTCCAATCCCTGAAGCTCTTCTGAAGGTTTCTGAGGAGACCCAGAGACATCTTCTCAGGGAGAGGGATTCTGCAGGTTATTGAGAAGCTGGAAATGAAGGAACAGATTGACTCTTTCTTACTTCTTTTTTCCTATCGTCTCCTTGTTTAGCATAAACTTCCTTATTTCATCTCATTGCTTTGCCATTCTGCCTTAGCGTTTGCCTTCTTCATGGCCTTGGGCTACTGGAAAACTTCGGTAACCTGCAGCAGTTATTAGCTACATATCTGTACTTGTGCCTAATTAGAAGGATAATTGATACAGCAACCTTCAGCAATGCTACCCAGTGGCAACCGTGCTTATGCAGGAGCCTCTCGTGTGCCTGCTGTCCCTGTGGTTCCTGCACTGGGCAATCTGCTGCCGAGTTCTCACACATCTCCTGTCTGTGCAGCCTGTGCTGATGTTGGAAGGGTTGGTGACACTGGGATAGCAAAGTTCTCCTGGTAGTGGCTGTCTTCCCATGGTTAGCTGATATTTCCATGGTGGCACAGTAGCATGGCAGGTGCCTAGCACAGCATTTCTGGGTGAATTTCTAGCACTAGCATCTCACTCCAGGCTCTGAGCTCTCCCGAGTTTTTCTGTGCTTTCCTCACATGGACATTGTTCCATGAGCATGACGAGGGCCCTGCAGCTCTGGAGCCGTGTGTGGCTGCTCGCTGCTTCTGCTCAGCCCATCAGTGCCTCAGTGAAGAGCTCCCATCTTCAGTGACTCTCAAAGGATGGCATTTAATTGTACCATGGGAAGAACATTAATGCATGAAGTCTCTTGGCACTTGGAGTTCTCATCCAGGCGATGCTAATGAAGAAGCCATTCCTCCTGTGCCTTGCTCAGCAGCCACCTCCCAGCAGCACTCGGGCTGCTGCCCAGAACTGAACAAGCCAGGGCACGGCTGAACTGGCACCGCCCTGCCAGCCCTGGGCAGGTCGTGAGGTGTTTCAGCAGGAGATGGATCCCTTCCATTACAGATTCACTGGATTAACTACCTAGAGATATCTGTCTCCCAGTGAGACCCTTGCTGAGATTGGGGACGATGTCATGAGGACTGCATAGTGAGAGCTGATGGTGGCATAAAGGATGGTCCTTTGCATCCTCCAGAGCCAGAAACCCACTAAGCTGCTAGGAGGAATGCTGTACATCGGTGTTCCAGAGCCTTAGCTTGAAATGGCATGTTTCTGTCCTCCTATTTATCAGCAGGTCTCTTTTTTTCATTATCCCAAATGCCATTAAATGCTGACTAATCCTGGTTAGGCTGTTCTTTGGGTTATTTTTCCAAGATAGTTTGTGAGTAGTGGGACAGACTTGCTGCCCTGCTGACCCCGCAGACCTTTATTTCCTGCAGACATCCCAATAACGTGACACTATCCAAGGCGAAATGAGTTTGCACAAAGGTCCAATTAACCCAGAGGAAATCTAGCCAGTGCAGCAGTGAAAATAATGGTGACTCCCAGTGTGTGCAACCCGGGAGCTCCCGCTATCGATGCTCTTGGGGAAGCTGTGCTGACATTTAGGGAAATGCTTGCAAAACAAAGCCATGCTACGAGCTCAGCCTCTCTATGAAATGTACTTAACTCATCCCCTATAGAGTGTGTTGTGGCTCTCACAGATCCCAGTGCTGTCGATCCAGCTGGTCCAAAGCAGAACCAGATGTGGAGTTCAATGCTGCTATGTCTGGGAGCACCCTGTCTGTTCTGGTAGCCAGTGGGAATTGCTGAGCAGCACGCAAGGGATGCTGGGCTGCTTCAAACAGCAAGGCAAACCAAGGAAATTATTTACTTTCCAGCAAGTAGAACCGAGAATTAATTGTGCTTTTCTCATTCCTCAGGGTCTAATGGGATTCATTGGTCCAGTAGGGGAGCCTGGAATAGTGGGAGAAAAGGTAAGATTGCTGGCAGGGAATTAGTTACACTAACTTTTGCAGGATGAGGGAGACCAGGATGGGGGAATACTGAAGAGGTTTAATAGTCTGTGCAACACCCAGCTGGGAGTGCAGCATGTCCAGGGTCTCTGAGCTAGTCTTGGGCCAGGCAAATGTCATCCGCTTTGTATTTAGGAATTAGCGTGCATTACACTCCAAGGAGATGCTGTCAAATGTTCTATGAAAGCACCGATACTTTCAAGTTTTATTCATTCATAATCTGCCAGAAATCTTGTGTCTGACAGTCAGTTCTGTTTTGTTGTTGTTGTTGTTTTGGTTTGGTTTGGTGGGGTTTTTTTGGGGGGGAGGGGCTGGAAAAAGGAACTGAATGAAAGGAACCGTCAGCCCTAGTTCCTGTTCAAGGGACAAGTCCAAGGAGTCCAGGTTGCAGATGTGGGCAGAGATGTGCTTGCTGCCTTGTTGTTAGGGTCACACAGAACCAGGGCTGAGCCTCTGCTCAGCAGGAGGGCTCATCGAATTCTCAAAGACAGAATAAGAGTGCAGGCACATGCCCAAGCAAAAGCTTCTCCTAACACACCCCCATTTCATTGAACCAGGCCCATGCTGTCTGCCTGCCCTGTGTCTGTGTGGGGCACACTGCTAAGAGCTGGTGCCCTCTGCTGTGCAGTACTGACACCTGCTTCTTCCAGGATGAAAAATTATTTTCCATTTAAAAAGAAAAAAAAAGTCAATGTCCTTGAATTCATCTTCCGTTAGAATGCAAAACGATGCGTTCCACACCTCAGCTCTCTCTCTCTGTTATTACTTCAAGCCCTGTCCTCTGGGTAACGATGTCACACCTCTGTGACATTGCACTGTGTTGCTGTAGGTGCATTTCACTGCTGCCTGCAGCAGCCCTGGCTGCCCTGTGCTCTCACTGCAGTGTCAGGGCAGTAGCAGAAGCAGGCTCAGTCTGAACTGTCAAAGCACACAAGGAGTAAAGGGAAGGATGTGGTGTGAGCTGTGTTTTACAGAAGGAGCACAGGAATAAAGCTGTGGAGTGTCCGAGTCGCTGTCTCTCAGTGACTGAGAGAGCTGTGTCTGCTGCCCTGAATTGAGTGAGGAGTGAAGAGTCTGCCATGCAGGAGATGTGGGAAGTAAATTCACATCTGGCCCTACTGACTCCTATGCCAATGACCACGTGAGCTATCCTCCAGCTACAGACTGACTCTATACATGGCCATGTTACATTGGTGTCAAGGCAAACCCTTTGAAAACCTGCCCTAGGAGATCCTCAGCACAGCTGCTATTTCTATCAGACTTCTCCTTCTCTACCAACACAAACTTAGGGATGACAAAAATAGCTATCATCAAATCAAAACCTCAACCAGGCCTCCAGTTGGCATAGCGTCCCGCAGCTTACTATGTTGCTGCGAGCTAAATGAAGTGGGAAATGTGCTTTCGTTAGACAGAGCTGAGTCAGCAATCTCTACCCTGAGAGCTGCAAAACTTAAGACTGAAGCCAGTAGAATCCAGAGATTATCAAAGAGAACAATACAGTTAATACATTCTTAATAAAATCCATACATTCACAGGAGAAAAAAAAAAAAACTTACTTTGGTTTACAAGAGCCAACTGGTGACAACACACACTCTGAGGTTTGTTTTTAATAAGATGCTTAGAGCCCAGAAAATATTTCCCCTTACACTATAACTGCTGGAAGGTAGGTCAGAATTTGGGCGTAAACTGCTTGGCAGTGTTTGCTGACTCCTCCTTCCTCATCCCCCCAAGCACACAAGCATTACACACCTAATTCCCTGCTCATTGCCAGGGCTGTGGGGGTGAGCACGGGCAGTGGTGGTGGGAATTGCTGCTGCCACCAAAAGTGAAGCAGTTGAGGTCCCATGGCCGGAGCTCTGCCTGGTGGTCACACATCAGTGGTCATGGTGATGCTCACAGAACCTTGTGCCTCTTCCTCCTTCCTTGGCCAAGAGTGCGCTGGGAGAAGTGACATGTTCTGTAGGTGGGGGTGGAGCGTGTTATTTATTTTAATGCCAAATGTCAGCTTGTTTTAAAAGAGCTGGTATCTTCATCTGGCTCCATATCCTCAAGAACTCAGGTCTGCAGATGGCTGTTGTTTGCTCTGCAGTCTCAGTGTGAGCTGTAGGACAAGGAGTCCCCAAGAAATGCCTCCACTCTCCTGAAAGCACAGCCACATATTCCAGGCAGTCTCTTTGTGTTCTGCCACTGTGATTCTCAGCCCTCATGTCCACAGCTCTCCAATCCACGTCCCTGAAAACATCAGAACGTGGTGGTGTAGGATGTGTGGTGCCATGGGTGGGATCCAGCCCCAGCACTGTAGGGACTCAAAAGTGGGCTTGGTTGCTCAATTCTTGTCAACTTTTGGGATACAGAAGGACAGCTCATTCTTTCTGTAGTCCATTAGATGAGATGAGATGGATACCTGAAAGGGAATGAGTTGCATTCTGTGCCAGAAGCCTTTCTGGTAGAAATGTAGCATGTGCTGCAATCTGAGGTTCTTTCAGTTATTTCATTGCTGTAGATCATCATGTGCAGATCACAATTCCTCACCTTTTTTCCCCACAAACCTTTGTCTCTCCCAGGGTGACCGCGGCTCAGTGGGGCCCCCAGGTCCTCCCGGAGTCAAGGGGTCGATGGTAAGGAGTAAGTCTGCATTCTCTCTCTCGCTGCTGCCTTTCTGTCCTAGGGAAGGATGAAGGTCTTTGGGTTTGCATGAGAATAGCTGAAATCCTTCCTGTCTCTGTGGGATGCCATTTGATTGAGTAGATATTGTGGTTTTGCCAGTCCCCAGTGCTTAGTCCCTCCTTCAGAGAAACATTGTGTTTCTACATGTGTTCTACATCTCCACAACTGAGGACCTGTTGTGTCAGATAGAGGCAACTAGGAACCATGAGCTGCGGCACCTGAAGGATTACCTGCAGGCCCCAAGTTTTGCCAGGGGACATTCAGATGGGATAGCATGAACATTTCTTCTCAGAAAGAGCAGTGATGCACTGACACAGGCTGCCAGAGAGTGGTGGGGTCACCATCCCTGGAGGTGTTTCAGACCCATAAAGATGTGCTGAAGGACATATCAGTGGGCATGGTGGAGTGAACTGATGATTGGGCTTGATCCTAGAGATCTATTCCAGCCTTAAGAATTCTATGGTGACCCTTTTCCAAGCATCTTGGCATCTGGACAGATGGGTTTGGGAGCAGGGATTTCCAAACCCCTGTTGTTCACAACCTGCCACGCTGTCAGAGATAGCTGGAGATATGGGGCTGCTTGGACACCACGCTGCTGGACTGTGCCATTTGCACTTCTCCCTGAGGATGCTTGTTTAGGAGGACACAGTCTGGCCTGGGCTGTCTGCCCATGAGCTCTTTTACCCCAGCAAATAACAGCCCTGCCTGACCTGCAAGCAGCAGCAGTGCCTCATTCTCTGTCTTCTCACTTGGAGGAGGAGGAACTCACAATAGATGTTCTTCCTTCCCTCACAGGGGCACCCTGGGATACCAGGAGCAGTGGGTTTTCCTGGAATCCCTGGACCAACAGTAAGTAAAGCTTATCTTCCCTTGTAACAGTGTGCACCAACAGTCAGCATCCTATATCCTGGGTGTTCATGTGCTGAGTCAAACAACTGTGTCCCAGCTGATTCCAATTTGAAAGATGGTTTAAGAACCGATTTTGTGAAATTCCCACATTGTGGTGAATCAGGAGGAAGATCACAGGAGTGGAGTGGGGGAGTGCCAAAGGTTTGGCCTTCAGCCTCATGGCAGCTCTGCTCGGTGCCGGAGCACAGCGATGCTCTGTGCCCACCAGCGTCAGTGGTCCTTCTGCTTCCTTCAGTGCCCTGTTCTCCTGCAGGCAACCAACCAACAGGTTCATCCAAGCAAAATGTTTCCTCCAAGGCTGCATTTTAAAAAGTCATAATTCAATAAGTCAAACTTCCCTGCAAAGCCAGTAAATCAAATAATCCCCTAATATTAAATCCCTGCTCTTATTAACTCCAGCTGTTTCTTCCTGTTTCTCCACCAAACAACCCATCATTATTCGCCTCTACAGCCAGACCTGTGGCTTGTTTTGTTATTTGTCCTCAGCTGTTATGCTCCTTGAGAGGAAGCTGGCCAGTGAGCCTGGTTAATTCAACAGCATGAATGGGAAGCAAAGGTGTAGTCGGTGGTAGGAGAATCTGCCCTTGATTTCAGCTCACTGAGGGTTCTGAATTCCTCTTCCTTCTTCCCACTCACCATCATGGTGTACTTTTTGGGTTAGTTTGTAGTTTTGAAGATGGTGTACACACACATAGGTAGCTAAAGGCTGCTCATCATCTGTAATACTTCCTTCACATTCCCAACATGGTATCTAATTGCTGCCCTCAACATTTTGCCATCTCAGTTAACCTTTTAACAAGCTATCTGGGATAGCCTGAGACTCTCGGTAGGATATTCCAAATACCAACAATGAATTTCATTTCAGTATGTGTTTATCATAAAAATCTCTATAAAACAGGCATCTGACACATCTACTTCTTGCCTGTGCCAGTCACTACTGACCTCACCAGCCAAAGGGAGATTTACTGCGATTAGAAGTAGAGTTGCCATAAACCAGCCTTTCCATTTTGAGTGAAACAGCTCAGTGTTTGTGTTCTGGATGTACATGCCATGCAGAATAACTCAGCTCCAAAAACAAGGTCTTTATGAGCAGCGTTGGTACAAGCAGCAGGGAGATCACAGCCCAGTTTTGTTCTGGTCCTTGGTGGAGCTCACAGGGTTGACAGTTGGCAGAAGCTATTACTGTATAAATAGCAAACTTGATGTGGAATTTTTGAGAGAGTAAAAGTGTGTTATTCTC
Organism: Callipepla californica brunnescens; assembly: GCA_023055505.1. Taxonomy (NCBI): domain Eukaryota; kingdom Metazoa; phylum Chordata; class Aves; order Galliformes; family Odontophoridae; genus Callipepla; species Callipepla californica. The sequence goes on along the minus strand of JALIRH010000028.1, from coordinate 5,340,906 downwards.
AGGTTTTCTTGTCTGACAGCAGAAAGGCACCGAATTCAAATATAGGTTTGTAAAGTCGTAATATAGACGTAAATCCTATTAATTGAACACATCCCTCAAGAGCTGAACCCAGTACACATTGTAATGAGGAAAGCTCTTGAATTTTCTTCTGCATTTCCCACATGCGCTCAATGAATCAAGTGAGAACAAAGAAAACCCAAAGCTTTTCTGTGAGGGTGAGAGGGACACCAATAGTTTGAATGAAATCAGCATCTGTCTGCCAGCACGGAAATTCGTGCGGCGTTCACAGGGCAACAAATGCTCAAAAATAAAATCAGAGTTTGGCTGAAGAAGACCAACTCAGGTACCTAAGACAAGGTATCTGATTTTCTGTTTGAGTAAGTGAAGAAAACATCCTGGTTATTATTATTTTTTGCTCTGACACTGCACAACAGCTGCTTTCAATAGTTCTGGAGGGAATTCTGGATGCTCAGCTGGATGCTCAGATCATATCACTTACACAGACAACAGGCTGCACACACTCAGGCATACAGAGCTCAGCCAGAACGCTGGGACTAAATGTCGATAACCGAGAGACAGCAGGTGAGTTCAGAAAAAGACTCTTTGCAGCCAAGTAGATGTGGCTGTGAGTTGGCAGGAGCTCAGGAGCCCACTTGCTGGTAGGAGCCCTGTGGCTGATGGGGGGACATGGGGTGTCACCTGCCCACCTCCCGCATCCTCACTGTGCTCCTTCTCCCTGCAGGGTCCGGCAGGAACCCGCGGTGCACCAGGGATCAGAGGGGTGAAGGGCCGCCGGGTAAGTGCTCCCCAAAGGCTGCAATGCCTCTCCTCTTCTGGGCTTTGGAAGGGGAATCAAGAGAGATAAGAAAGACACTGAGGTACTGGAGCGTGTCCAGAGAAGGGCAACAGAGCTGTGAAAGGTCAGAGCACAGAGCTACAGGGAGCAGCTGAGGGAGCTGGGATGGCTCAGTGTGGAGCAGAGGAGCTCAGGGGGGACCTCATCGCTCCCTACAACCCTTAAAGGGAGGATGTGGTGAGGTGGGGTCAGCCTCTGCTCCCAGGGAACAGCAGTAGGATGAGAGGTGATGGCCCCACATTGTGCTGAGGAGGTTTAGGTTGTGTATTAGGGAAAAAATTCTTCTCAGAAAGAGCAGTGCTGCATTGGCACAGCTGCACAGGAACAGTGGGGTCACCGTCCTGGAGGTGTTCTAGATGTGACACTGAGGGACATGGCAGTGGGCACGGTGCCGTGGGGCTGAACATCATCTTTTCAACCTTAACAATTCTGTGAATCTGGCAGATTGGTTTTCGGGTGTGAATCTTTGCAGAGGCCGGGGCAGCACCTCCGCGGGTGCATTTCTGAGATGCTGTGAAGCAGCGACTGCAAGTGATGGCAATGAGCAGAAAGTTGTCCAAATGTGCTGTTGTGAAAGGAGTTCAGCCTGTCCCAGCCTCCTGCAGTGTGAGGCAGGGTTTGTGGACGCTTCTGGTGAAGATTCAGTCACCTGAGGGTGGGTCTCAGCTGGGGAGAGTGTGTGTAAAGGACCTGGAAGGGTCCTTTGCTACCAGTGTTCTGCGGGGCTGTCAGAAAGGTGTGTTTGGCACTGTCATTTACAAACACAGCCTGCATTTTAATATGTGTTTTTCCAACCCGTAACACAAGGCTCTGACTTTATCCGTGTGTATCTAACAGCACCAGCATGGAGCACGTGTGAACCCTTGCCCTGCCTGGGGAGAGCTGGCCCCCAGCCTGGCACCGGGGCACGGCGCAGGCGAGCACTGCTGACAGTGCTATGAGTGGGTGTTACACTGGGTGGATATTTCACAAACACTCAGCGTCAACTCATTGTGGCTCTTCCTGCTCCATTTGGGTGACAGCCGACAGCAGAATGACCTCCAGACCTGCCAAGGCTGCTTGTTTTCCTGGCTGTGTCCTCCAGCCCACGTCCCACTGAGCTCCTCAGTCTTTCTTCCTCAATGGGACATTCATTGCAGGAGCATCTCTGCTGTGGACTTTTTCCCCTTATCCAGCTGCTTTACAAAGTGTTAATAGCAAGCAACCACGTATTCTGCTGAAGGCCCCAGTGACAACATATTTTGCTTTTCTCCCTCCAAGGACCTCATGATACATGTTTCCATGTTAGATTTCCGAAGAGTAGGCTGAAGCAAACTAAACATTTTACCCACCCCCAGTCTGCTTCTACTGCAACTCCTGCTGGGGGAGTTTGGGACATCCCAGGGCTGCATATGTATACCAGAGCTAATACTCCATTCGAATAGCTGTGACTGGCAAAAGGAAATGGAATAACCAGCTAGAAAGCACTATAACCATAGTTACGTACTCTGGAACATCTCTATGCTTTAGAAACACAGCTAGAAGGGCACCAGTGACATCCAAGCCCAGGAGCTGTGTATGGGGACTCAGCTTTGAGCTCATGGCTGGGCAGAACATCTTCACTGCTGCTCCCATCAGAGGAAGGTCCCTGTGTCTCTGCCCTTGGAGGGCCTCTGTGCACCAGGTTTCTGTGTGCTACACAGCGATTAATTGAGTTATCCAGGCTCCCATGAGCGTGACAGATGAGAAAGCGGAGACATTCTGCTGCAGGAGGCGTTGAGTGGACGGCGGAAAATATCTCAAGGTAAAAGTGCAGCAGGGAGCTGAACGGGAAATGCCTTCTGAATGAATCCCAGGCTGCCGGCTGTGCGGGCTCTCGGAGAGGTGGGAGCACATTGGACATGTCTGCCAGGGGTTCTGATGTGTGCTGGGACAGAAGTGCCCTGCTGCCAGCACTGAGCCTGTCCTCATGGCAGCAGCTGCACCACAGCGGTGTTGGGCTCCTGGCTCGTGCAAGGCTCGCTCATGTCACACATATGTAGAACAACCCGAGCTGGAATGGGCCCATAACGATCATCAAGTCCAGTCCTCTTCAGCTTTGTACGTCTCTCTTGGCCTGAAGTCCTTGAGCCACAGGGGGAAGTATGCTTGACCAGGCCATTTTCAGCTCCACTTGTACCAGCAGGAGGGAAGAAGGAGATATTTATTATCGTGCTCATAAAAGCAAGAGCCAAACTGGATCCAGCTCCCAAGACAGAGGTCAGCTGGCTCAGCAGGGACCTGGGTTTGGATGTAGCTGGATCTAGAGAAGGGGTGCCAAGCTCTCAGGAGCGATCCTGCAGCACACCACTCCCGCCAGCAATGTCCATCTCCAGAGTGATGTACCACATGTCAGAGATGTTCTGCTTGGCGGCCGTGTGCTGTGTTTCCTCTCCAGAACCACAGTAATACAATCCCTATGGAATTTGCAAGAAAGGCATCCTTTCTAAGAACCCCAGCAGAGAAAGGGAATTTGGATCCTACAGATTTCAGTGAGTACGATGCAGGAAAGTTGGTGCTGTAAGGACCAGCAGATCTCCTGCCTGGAGGATTTCTGGTTTGTATCTCTCTCTCTCACATTTTCCTTCTCTTCGTAGTCTCTGAAGATATTCCAGGCACATAGTATTCTGTGTTTGCTTACTTTGTCCTGCTATTCCGGCTCTTGGTTTTCTCAGGACGGGGAAATGATCCCCAATTGTAATTTCAGACATTACCCTCTGTCTATCCCCGTTTACAGAAGGGATGTAATTCAATTCAGAGTGGAAACATGAAGGCCGCCTCCGCCAGATGTTTGTGGATTCCATGAGCTCTGTTTGTGGAGACTTCATTAAAGCAATTTCACTTTTGAAGAAAACGTAAATAGCAAATATGGTTTTGATTGTCAAGAACAATGGAGCCTTTTTGGGATCTGTATTTATGTTGTGATAGCTTTTGAGTTGTCAGGATAGAAGTACAACATTTGAAAAGAATATCCTTAAAGAATTGTGACTTTCTTTCCAGTCATGAGAAGGCATTGTTCCTCCCCATCTCTGTGATTTGCACATCCAACCAATACTGAGCAGTCTTCCACAGACACGGCATCCCCTCTTTGATTCCCAAAGGATGAGGAACTGAGACCTGCAAGTCCAGGTTTCCTTCCCTTCATCCCTCCCCAGTGGACCACTTGGACATGTGCTTATCCTTCTGTAAAGTGGCCATGCCCCATTCTTCTGGCCAAGATGTCAATGTTTGCTGAGTTTCTCCTCTCATTGGTTGGGATACTGGCTTTCTAGGCCCCAAACCACATTTCTCTTTTCTGCCGTGCCACCAAGTCTTGCATTCTGCAGAGTGGAGACAGCTCTTGTGCACCTGGTGGAGGACTGCTGTCTCCCTGCCATCCATCCCCGCTGCTTTGCAGCATCACGGGCTGCGAGGATTCATAAACACGATGAATCTGTAGTGTTTTGTAAGCAACCTGGAAGTAGTTGCTTAACCCAGGCCCAGCTGAGAAGTTGCCTATGGGGAAATGGCAGAGGTGTTTTTGGCTTGCTCAGGGGGATCTTGCTAGTTGACTGAAAAAGCATTAAGTATGTTTGAGGGAGAGTTAGCTATGGGTCTGTGGCAGGTGATGTCTCCAAGCTTCAGTCAAGGCATCTGCTTGCTTTTCATTTGACTGGACTGTGGTAGTGAAATGTCAGTAGGTGGATGAGAGGTGTCATCTGTTCTGGCAGCACTGCCTCAGCACATCCCTGTGGCTTTGGATATGCTGCTATGGGGTGGACATAGCAATGCCATTGAGCTACCCACTGACCCACACTGAGCAGGTTCTCAGATCTCCCTCAGCTGTGAACCTGCATCTCACTGTGCAGCCCAAAGGAGCACACAGGTCTCCTTCTAACCCTGCTTTTTTTCCTGGTTGGTTTGTAAAGCTGCTCAGAGCTCACACCGTGTGTGTGTGCAGCTCTGGCCCAGAAGGACCTGCCCTGAGCTGTGCACTGCCATACAAATGTTCACATGGACCAAAGCAAAGCTTCCTTCTCTGTTCCTGGGCTCCTGGAGATCACAGAATTATTAAGGTCAGAAAAGACGATCAAAAAAGATCATCAAATCCAACCATCAACCTATCACCAACCTGCCCACTAACTGTGTCCCTCACATGCTGACACCAGCAAGAAAACCATTCTCAGCATGTCTCTTACCCCATTCTCAGGATGAGTCCGTGCCCTGCATGCCCTCGTGTGCCCAGGGAAGGCAGCGTGCCGTGCACCGCGGCGTTGGCATGGGATGGTCTGGAGAGCTGCCAGGACCTCGCTCACCCCTCTCTAACCAGCGCTGTCAGGAGAAGAGAGATTTGAAGATTTCGCTAATTGGCTGAACGCAGCCTTCCCTGTCAGGGCGAATTAGGGGAAGCCTTCATCCTGGGTCGGAGCCCAGGAGGCTTGGGGAAGATGAAGCTTGCCACATGCATTTGCGAACACGGGGTCACTTTCTCCTCCTTTGGGTCAGGCGCTGATGAGATGTGTTGTGATGGGATTAGCCAGGTGACTGCTGCGAAGGGAGATTGCCCTGGCAGGTCCTGCCATGCTGCTGACAGGGCTCTGCTGGAGGAAACGCGGATACCACAAACACGGGGCTGGCTGCAGCACTGGGCTGGGGGCACGGTCCCTCCATCCTTCTGTCCCAGGCAGAGCTGTGTTTCACTGGCATGCAATGCAGGCTTTTGGTTCGTTCATCTCTGGTACGCTCAGCGGCACGGGGTTTTGCCAAGCACAGTAGAAGTTTTTGCATTATTTTATATTGATGGCATTTGTCTGCTGTAACAATTTGGCCAAGTTTCCTGCACATCTTCTGCTGTTACACTGCCGTTCTTTGTGAGTCTCTCCCTGTGCCTGTCATTCTGGAGTTGCTATTCTAACACGTTGGCTCCCTGATGCTCTTATTACTTTTGGCACTGGGCTCGCATCCCGATTAAGCACATTGGCTCCTGTTTTCTCTATTTCCGTGTTGGCCCACTCTCAGAATTCCTCTTGCCATTGCATTCTAGCACCACTCTGTGTTATTATTTATTATTTATATCGCAGTAGCGCCTGAAAGTCCCAGCTGAGATCACAGCCTGATTATGAACATGACGTGCATTAATACAGTCTCTCAATATTCCCTTTTTATACCGTTTGATTTTCCCTGACCACAGCTCTGTTTATTCTCCATCAGTGTGATACATGGAGTTCTGGGGTTCAAGCAGTGCGGAGGGCTGTGCATTCAGATGGGGGCTTGTGCATCGTTCTGTGTGTTTTATCATAGAATCATGGAAACATTAAGCTTGGAAAAGACCACTAAGGTCACCAGCTTCAACACCAACCCACCCCCACTGTGCCCATTAACCATGTCTCTCGGGGCCTCATCTCCACAGTTCTTGAGAACCTCCAAGGATGGTGACTCCACCATTTTGTAGCTTTATTGTCCTGGTTGTGACCACGAAGCAGTGTGATATGCCAAGGAGCAGTTGGAAAAGCAGTGTTTATAGGAAGGAAGAGATCTGATATCAATAAGGCTAGAACTGTGAGACTGTGCTCTGCAAAGCCATCATTGTGTAAGTGTTGCCTGAAAGTAAGACTGTTCCTCACGCTCCTTTCCCCCCTGGCTTTGGTTTGCAGCTGGTAATTAAGTTTAAAAGGGAATAAAAATGTTCTGGTGCCGTGTGCTGGCAAATGGTAGGAACTGAAACAGAATAAAGCACAGAAGGGATCTTTTGATCCCTGGACTGCCCTGCTCAGCCTCCCTATGTGTGATTGGCCTCCCCAGGACCGCTCTCTTGGCCTTCCAGGTGCCACAGCTAGGGTACTGCTGTACTTCCCAGTGAGACAAACACTCATTTTTTCCTCTCTTTCACCTTTTTCCAGGGTGCCAGAGGGCCTGATGGACCAGTAGGCGAGCCAGGGTCACGAGGTGCCAAGGTGAGCACTAGCTTGGCTGAGACTGCTCTTGGCTGTGTTGTGGACATACCAAGGTCACAATGGCTCCATGAGCACCAGCGAGCAGGAACAAGTCCTCTATGCAGACAGAGCAAAACTTTCCTCCAAAGAAGTGTTTACTCAGAAAGTCTCGGGTCATGTTGCTCATTGCCCAAACTCTGTGCTGGTTGGGGTGCTCCTCAGGACAGGGTGCAGGGCATTTGGCCTTGCAAGAGCTGCAGGGAAGTGAAGGGGATATCTGGTGCAGAAAAATGCAAGAGCAGGTGGGCTGGTGCAGGAGAGCATCACCAATACTGTTTGTGCTCCTGACGTGTTTGTCCTTTTGCTTCACAGGGCCGTCCAGGGGAGCCAGGCAAGCTGGGGCCAGATGGGCTGCAGGTACGTCCTGCAGCCAGCACCTGCCCAGTGTGGTGAGGTGTCAAACCCCTCTGGGGGTAGCCACGTGCACACAGTGCCCAAGGACCTGCAGCTTCTCCTGGCCAAAGCACCACAGGTATCTGAGCACAGATCCAGCTGCTAACATCTGTCACTGTGTGTTCACAGGGGAAGATGGGCGAGACTGGGGAGACAGGATCCCGTGGCTTTCCAGTAAGTGTCCACGAAGGTGTTTCCTTTTAGAGACTCATTTTCACTCAAGTTATTCAAGTTCTGGGTCTTGGTCCAGGGGGATGGACTCAGATACCTCATGCTTACAGGGCCACTTCTCCACTCTTTCTTGGAGCTATTCAGATGTGAGTTACTGCCAGGAGGCAAGAAGCATTGCCATGGGCTTGGGGCTGACCTTGGTGTGTTTCTTTTTCCTAGGGTATCCAAGGGCCTTCTGGACCTCCAGGAGCAAAAGGGGCACCAGGCGACCCGGCAAGTGCCTCATGACTCTCTCTTCATCTGTCACACGCAGACACCTCATTGCTTTCTCTGTCCCTACTCCTTCCCACTCCCAGTTTCTTTGTCCCTGACAGTTGTAGTGAGGTCAGAGATGTGAAAGACTTGGCTAGAGCCCTGCAAGGCAAGAGGAAAGATGAGATCAGACCCCTGAAAAGCCTGAGAGGGGCATGGATCGACCAGGACAGTGTAGAATACATCCTGGGCTGGATTTTGGAGGGAAATGGAGGAAAGAAAGAACAAGGTTGGGTCTGAGATAGGGTGAGATGTAATGGGAGGAGTTGGGCTGGATGGGGACCAAGAGGGATGCTGGCAGTGCCAGAAGTGAGCCCACAGCATTGGGGGAAGCACTGGGAGATGTCAGATGAAGACACAGACCTGAGGAGGGCCAGCAGGACTGTCCCTCCCCTTTGAAGCAGGATGAGGGTTGTCTCCTGCCATCTGTGTCTATGGGGCTGACCAGGATAGAGACAGGAGAGCATACCAGACTCTTCCAGGTTACCATCTGCAGTTGTTTCAGATCAGAGTGAGATGATGAAGGACCTTCTGAGCTGTGTGATGTGGGAGGGAACCAATGTTTTACCTTACGTGAAATAAAACAGTTGTATGAAAAGAGCCCTGTGTTTCTGTTTTTCAGGGTCCACAAGGACCACAGGGACCACCTGGACCTTTGGGAGAAATTGGCCATAAGGTATGTCTGGTCTTTGCTCTTATTTCTTTTTCCCTCACCTTGAGAATGGCAGGAGGCACCTTCTGACAGAGGTGCAACCTTCCGCACCCAGGGGCATGAGCAGGAAGGACTTCCCTCAAGTCTGAATTTCATCTTTCAAAGCAAACAGCAAGAGACAGAAATTCAAGCATCATTCTCACCTCAGGCCATAGACATGCAGCTGGCACTTGGGCCGCCCCATCTTCACAACAAGAGCAACATTTCTAAGCTCTTACAAACACATCCCAGGCATGGCTGTACCACCACACTGCACCACAATGCAGAGTCAGGAACAAACTGTAGCCCTCCAACTGAGAAGTGGTATTTTCTGTCCCACTCACTGGCCCCTTGGCTGGCAAGGCACAGCTGTGGATGGCCAAGGCAGTCCCTTCTCAAGTCACTGCCGCCAGAGAAAGAAGCTCTGAGAAATGCCTTTGCTGCTGACAGTGCTTTTTGGGTTGTTGTTGCCATGAAGCAGTGGCACAAACACACCACAACCAACGCAGCAGCTGCTGCCAAACACTGTCCTGATGGATTGCAGGAGATGCCCCTGTGGCTTTCCCCTAGCTCATCTACAAACTCTGCTCTATTTGACTCTCCATGAAATATCAGCATCTTGTCTGAGAGTACCAGTTCCCCTTGGTAGCTCCTTTCCATACATCCAAACTGTAAAGCAGCCGTGATGTTTCACTTGGTAGTGAAAACAGCAGCAAAGGTACCTTTTATAACAGCCTACTGCAAAATGTATGAGTCATGAAAGTTTCCATTCTCATGGCTGCTAGACTGAATGGAGCAGGCTCTCAGCGTGGTAAACCACACTGGAGAGCTGGAAAGCTGCTACCAAGCCACTCTGGATGCTGCCAACCAAGAAAATACAGAGCTTTATTCAAATCTGTGTCTCTTCCAGGAGCCTTTCTCTGCACTGGCACCTCTGAAGAAACCAAAGCAGGATTTTTGCTTTCATTGGAGCCTGAATTTTCTCATTGCGTGACTTGACCATTTGTTAATAAACCCAACTCTCGCCCTGCTCCCTCCTCTGCCCAAATTCATTGCAGCAAGCCAGGAACTGGCTCTCTTCCCTGGGCAGCCAAGTGCTCCCTTTGACTATGTGTTCTTTTTTTTCCCTTTATTCCAAACTGCAAAGAGAAGGGAGAGTGCTGTTTGGAAAGCAAATGTCCTAAGTAAATAACCCCCTGGAATCCTTTGAAGACAAGCTTTCATCTTGTCTTGTGGATTGCCATTCTTCCCAGGGTAGCAGAAAATATACAAAGATTATATTGGTATATACAAAGATTGGCATTGGTACCAGAGGTGTTGAGTGAGTCCACTGTTGCAAAGCTGTGACACCTTCCCTCTATCTGCCTGTCTTCCCATAGATTTTTTGGCTGTCTGTGGGGTGCCAGCATCAGCAGCCTTAGCAAGGAGAGGGCTGGAAGGAGTTACAGGGGAGAATGGGGGCGTGGGAGATGCACAGAGCCCTCGCAGGAACCAGGCTGTGCCTCTTTGATGCTGCGCACCCTGAGCCAGCTCCAGGGCAGTGATTGTATTGCAACCAGGACTGTGCTGTCCCGGGAGGTCTCTGCTAAAGGAATTATGTCTTTGATCTCATTTTCTGCCTGGTTACAATGGCTTTTTTCATTATCTTTTTTTTTTTTTTTTTCCCAGGGACCGCCTGGCCCCATGGGACAACCTGGCCTCGCAGGTGAACCTGGCATGAAGGTAAGAAAAAACACTTGTGCGATTTCCCTGTCAGAGCTTGAGAAGGAGCTTGGCAATACATTTCAGCTCTGTCATAAATCTCAAGTTTGAGTGGAGAAGGGAGTCCTCGAGACCCAGAGGTCGAGGCAGCTTCCAACAAGGAACAAGAGGAGCCAAGGTCTCAAGTGTAAAAATACCTTCAGACAAGGTCCCCCCAGTTCCCAAGCCTCAGCTCTGCGGGGACTGAGCTCCTCCAGTGGTTATGGGGGAGGGTGCCCTGCTTCAGGGCCATGAATGCACCTTCTTGTCTACACGGAAACAGAAAACTTCTCTTTATTTGACAAAGATCCCTGTGCAGAGTGGCTCATAGAGGGGTTAGTTTTATTTTGTCCCCCCCCTTGTGCTTGGTTTGAAGGTTTTCTCCTGCATGGAGGGCTTGTGAACAGACTCTGTAGGGATTACTTGCTATTTCCTCTACTCTGTTCTTACACCCAACCCCATCCTATGCCTCTTTTTTGTTGGCAAACACTCCAAGGCTTCATCTGTGTCTATGACATTCTGATCCTGTGCTCCTGGCTGTCCCTCCACACCATCAGTGGAACAGGGCACAATGGTTTGCACGAGCACCTCTTTTCCCCTCTGGCTCTGCAGGCAGCTGCCATCACCTTTCAGTGCCCCAGCAGGCATTCAGGGCCCCATACTCACCATCAGGAAGCAGCTTGTCTCATTGTCTGTGATGCCTTCCTTCTAGGGTGATCCTGGCCAGCTGGGAGCTCCTGGAGAACAAGGCCTCATTGGTCAAAGAGTGAGTACCCAAATTCTGGTGGCACTTCTCCATCACATCAGCTCCCCAGAGGCTCTCCTCCCTGCTCACCCACAGCCTCTCCCAGGCATCCCATAACCCTCCCAGCCTCGTTTGCTTCTCTGCCTTCCCCACAGAGCCCATTGGCTTGAGCTGAGCAGGGAGACACTGGCTGCTCTGTGGGAGGGAGTAGGGATGAATGCAAAGCCTGAAGCTGGCTGTGGCTCTTGTCCCTTCTCAGGGCTGAGATCAAGAATCATCTGATGATGGAAAAAGTGTGTTTGGGCACAGCTTTATGTGGCTTGCCTCTGTCTTGCAGGGAGAAACTGGGCTGGAAGGGGACAGTGGACCACCTGGTCTGGACGGAGCCAAGGTAAAACTTGGGATGCATGGGGGGAGTATTCTGGTGCAGTGTTCCCTCACCCCCTCGCTTCTTTGATGGGTTAATTTATTTAGAAATAAGAAGTCAGGACATGTTTTTTCTGCAGACACACATAATGGACTCCTCGTGTTTCACTCCTCTACCCACATTTTTGGCATATGATCAGATCTCCAAAAAGGTCAACTTCTTTAAAATCTAGTTTCCAGCAATTTGTCTGTTTTATTTGAGTTTTTACAGATTACATTTCCAGCTAATTAAGAGTTCCTGGGCCTGGCAGGGGAAATAAAAAAAATTGTCCATCACTGCCCCCTGTACTGCTGACCAGAGCATTGTTTGCAAGGAAAGAAATGAAATCCCCCTCCTCTTGGCGACGTCCCAGATGCTTGCTCTGTGCTTGCATTGCTCCCTTTATCTAACTACTGTGAGTTGCTACCTTGCCTTTGGAACAGGACTCTGTTTCTGTCCTTGCACAGCCGGCCTTTCCAAACAGGACAACAGTTTTGTTCCATGGAAAGAAAACGCAGCCGGTCCCACAACAATGTGCTTCATTCCTTCGTTCTGGTTAAGCTGTTTGCCACGTGTCTTTGTTTATGCTTATCTCTGAACACCAGACCAAAAGACAGTCAAGTCTTCTGACTTCTCTCGCCATCCCCAGGAGCTCTTGAACCATGCCAGTTTTCACAGAACCTCGAGGATTAGGAAGGACTTCTGGAGATCATCTAGTCCAGCCTGGCTGTGTCTCTGGGCAGCATAATAGCCACTGCTCACTACTGAGACATTGGTGTGACCAGAAGAGATGTGGCTCTGCTCTAGCACAGTGGGTAACAGTCACCAAGGCCGGTTGGCTGTCAGTGCTGGCATCAAGGCTAGTGCTGCTGTCGATGCAGAATTGGCCCTTTTGTTCATCTCAGTGAAATGTGCCATCAAGCAGAGGAGCAGAGATTTGCCATAATCCACTGCTCCAGCCACAAGATCCCCTCAGGGCAAGGTGGCAGCTCCACAGCATGGATCCCAGCCCTTGCAAGAGGCAGGTGCTCCTTCAGACAAACCCATCAAACCCATTCAGTCTTTCAGCATCCAGAGTGCAGGGCTCCTGGGCGAGGCAGGGGACTCTTTCAGATGTTGTCCGTTGTCTCATTCATGTGGGAGGTTCAGGCTTTACTGCAGGAGAAGCAAAGTTCACATTACCCTGTGTAATGGGGGAGTTCCTCCTCCTACAGCCAAGAGATTTTTTTCAAAAACATGGTTTTGCTCATTTTGTTAAATGTCAAGTGTATTATGACTCATCCTCATTCATCCTTTTGCTTGCAGGCTCTTTTCCTCCCAGACTCCTGAAATATTAATTATGGAGTGTGTTTTTTCCCTCGCAAGAGCCGTGTACGGTGACCCATGCGTTGTGTGGGTATGCAGACTCCCACCTCTTCTCTTCCACAGGGAGACAAAGGAGAGCAAGGCCTGGATGGAGAGAAAGGAGAAAAAGGCACTGAAGGACTGAAGGGAAAAGAAGGGCCTCCTGGATATCCCGGCATCACAGGTGTCCGAGTGAGTCTGAGAAAGCATCCTGCTCACCTCTGCCAGCTGGGCCATGGGGTTCCTGCAGCAGCTGGTGCTCTCCTCCCAGCTGCACGGTCAGCCCGTGTGTATTACAGGTAGCTGGGAGAGTGCATGAGCCCAGCACAGCTCCTGCACTTCTCCATAGGGCCATCCCCCAAAGGGATCAGCAATGCTCTCATCTCAAGCCGTTCTGTGCAGGGTGATTTTCACCTTCATGACTGGAGCGTGGCTTACATGCGCAGTATGGGTTCTTCTTTGTCTTCCCCTGCTCAGATGTGGGGCACGCAGTGAGCCCTGGGTTGCAGAAAGCAAACCAGCTCATCCAAAGTGCTGAGAGCCTACCGCAACCTTGGCACAAACAAAAGCCTGTGATGTTGTGTCTGGGAAGCTGGATTGCTCTGAAACCCTAGCAAGAACAAAACATGCCTTTTCTTAAATCATCATTTTACAAGGATAGCCTTTACCATCAACATTAATACTCTGTGACAGGACATGCCATCTTGTAGCAAAACACGTGGGGGCAGACTGAGTGGGAGATGCAGGCAGTGAACCAGGACACTGCTTAGGGCAGGATGTGGTCCAAGATGTGACTCCATGCAAGTGCCAGTACAAAGTAAGTTATTTTTACTTGCAGAATAAAACATGTAAGCAGGAGGAGGGGTGGTCACTGAGAGGTGGATCGCTCACTCATTTCTGATTTGCCCTCACTCACTTCTGTTTGGAGGAGTAGGGTAGGATCCAGCATGGGGCTCATTTGGTGATGCCAGGTATGGGGCAACACTGCTCAGTGCTGGAGCACATCGTTTGTGCCTTTGGTGATGTTGTAGTTGGCTAAAAGGAAGGCAAGGGGAAGAGTGTGAGGAATGGAGGCAGCAAAGGGGCTGAATTTGTGTTGTTTTGGGGCTGAGCTGGGGATTGGAGCACTGACTTGACTAGAAGGTGGAAACTTCATCGATACACAGAACAAGGCTGTAATCCTGCCCCAAACGCATCCACAGCCCGCAGGGAGCCCTTTGCAGGGTGGGTACAGCTTCTGGCTGCTTCACGTGTTTATGCTGAGCACAGTTAAGAACCAATAAAAATGCTGCAATAATGCAAAAGTCACATTAAGTTATAGCATATAAAATATAGATCCTCACAGACCATTTGCCAGCATGTCCCTGGGAACACGATGCAGTTCTGTTTTATTTAAAAAGGAAAAAAAAAAAGTCCACAGAGCCAAGATTCCCACTCGTAATCACTCCCTTTTTTTTTTTTTTTTTACTGCAAAGTGCTATATTTCCATCTACTATTTTAATATGTTCCTTTGTATATCCGTATGTCTGAACTCGAGCAGACTTTCAGAGACCACAGGGCTCCAGATAGCGCTGCCTGCTGCCAAGCGCCGGGCCATTACCTAATGCACAGGCTGCTGTTCCATGCTCGCTGAGGTAATCTAGAGATGGAAGTCCTCTGACAGAAGTACAAATAATTTTTCTCCTCCTTTTTTTATTTTTATTTTTTTGTTGGAGTTTTTCATCCTAACTTCCCATGGAGAAAGCCGTAAAATCAGGGATTCGTTAAGGTTGGAAAAGACCGCTAAGATCATCTAGTCCAACTGCTTATCCATCACCACCAAATGTAGAAGTGCTAGTGGGATCTTCCTTAAGTTTCTGCCAAGTTCATGGATCAGAGGTGCAAACCACTAGTGATAGCTACAGCTCACTCGTTTCCAAGTGAAGAATGGAAGCTGCAATGAAAAGTCAAACCACGGCACAGCACAACCATCATCCAGACATGGCCTGCAGGAGTGTGCAATGGACAGAGGTTCTCAAGGCTGATGGAAAATGGCTGGAAAAGTCTAACCAGGGGCAAAACTTGAAGGTGTTCACACAAGGGTAAATGCCAAGGCTTTATGGTGTCCAGTTCCTGACCAGGACTTGCAAAGAGCTGCTTCAGTATTGCTGAGATACTCTGCTTGTCTGTAAAGGTGATGGTGGAGATGTCAATGCTTCGGTGCTGTTAGTGGCAGAGACACCAGGATCAGGCTGGTTCTCTGTGCCAACCAACTGACCTGCACCTGGGGTGTGCAGCTCACCTTCTGCTGCTGGAAGAGGTTCATGTTGGCTCAAGGAGGCTGGTGCTCATACACAACTTAAGACAAACTTCTCCAGCACCTTGGCTTGGCTCTCACCCTGCAAACCCCTGCAGCAAAACCACTTCCTGAAGAATTTTCCTCAACACCAAGGACATGTTTAGTCTTCATCTTGATCTTGCTTATGTCTAAAAGGAAAAAGGCTCTTCAGCGTTGTATGTTCTGGACACATGTAGGAAATGAGGCAGCCGAGTGCTCTGAAGTGATCTGGCCGTATTGCTGTACGTTTTCAGCCTGCTTTGCACATACTGGCCTGGGGGAAAGGCCTGGTGCTGGCAGCTCCCTGCATGGAGGTAGGACTTGGCTGGGCTCGTAGGAACTCGCACACCACTTGGTGATGGAGCAGCAAAAGGGATGGGGAGAGGCAGCGCTCGCTTTGGGCCATGCAGTCCTACTGGGTCATGCAGAAAGAAGCTTCCACCCAGCAATTGGTCCCACAGGTCTGGCTTTGCAAGGGTGTGTTTTCCAGGAAACCATGCTAGTGCTGGTACATTACGGACCAAGCTCACCCAAGCTTGCCTGGGTATTCAGGAAACGTTTTTCAAAGATTGTTAGCTTTAACTTGGCTCAGTGATCTCCAGTGTTAACATATCTGCAAACCCATTTTTAAATCTCAAACAAAAGCAGCAGGGAGGCCCCAGCTGAGTCTCCGGGGATAGTCTGTGCACGTTTCAAAGCCAGTGGATTTCAGCGAACAAATGGAGATGGGCCATGAGTCTCCCAGCTGTGGCTGGCAGGGCTCGAGGCAGCTGGAGCAGTGACACACGAGTATCTTCTGTCTTTTGGTCACTCTGGCCAAGTTCACACTGCTCCGTTCAACTCTGGGTCCTGCTCCTGCCAGTTGTCCCTCTGGTAAGGAGAGAGGAGTCAGAGTATCTGAAGCACTAACGTAGGCTGAGTGCAGGATCCAGCTGAGGTTTCAGAATTTCCATTGGAAATGTGCATCCCTTCTGAGCTGATGTCCACCTGATATGTCCTCCCAGTGGTTTCCTGCTTCCTCTAATGCCAACTCCTTGCTGTCACCTCGTCTTGATTCTTCCAGACTTGGCCACTTGACCTCTGCTTGTGCAAGTGAGAGCAACAAGGAGGTGGTAATCTCCTTCCCTTGCAGTGCACAAGGTTCGGAATCTTTCAATGGAAACTGGAGGTGCAGGTCCAGGGTCAACAGTGTGGGGAGCAGGCATTGTCCCCTGCAGAGTCAGCAAGGTGGGACAAGGACATTTAGAACACAGAGCAGCCCTTCGAGCTCCAGCAAGGTGTTCATCAGCAGCGCAAGCATCACAGTGTAGTTACCAAAATAAAGAGCAAATTCATCATAGCAGGTCACTGTATAAAGGGGCAGTGCCACGCAGTCCAAAATACCCAACCAACGTTGGGCACGTTGAACGTTGTCGGAGAATAATGTGCATTTCTGAAGGATCTGACTGCCTGTCAATCTCACGCTCAACAATAAGGGATGAAAGGAAACAGAGGTTGCAGCCAGCACCGCTGGCTGCACGAAGGGCCCAGGCCAGTTGGCAGGAGGCAGGCGGTGGGTTTCCAGCTGCTCCGTGGCTGCGTGCTGTGGTTTTCATAATGTGCTGGTTGTCATACAAGGCAGACATCTGATAGCAAGGTTTTTACAGTTCCAGGAAAGCAATTGGAGAGCCTGTAGGTAATGAAATGCAACATGCTCTGAAACAAGAAAATCCCTCATTGTTCAGCAAAATTGGGAGCTGAGCTTTTTTCTTTTTCCACTTCCTTTTTAACCTGAAATTCTATCTGCAGTGTCATTCAAGCCATGTCAGGACGCAGAGAGCTTCGAGCCAAATGCTTCAGTGGTAAAAATGGCCATAAACAATTACATCAGAGCAGATCTGGCTGCGTGTGCTGCATGGTGCAGATGTGCACCAGCAAACCAGAGGAGCTCCAAGGGCTGGTAAATCCCTTTGCTCGGGTGTGACACGGTCAAAGTTTTTTTTTTTTGCTGTCCCAGAAGGCTGAGTGACAGAGCTAGACCAGGGTGGAGATCTGAGAAGGCTTTTTGAGGCAACTCAAAGTGCTTTGGAAAGGGCAAAGCCACCCTCCAGCTGAGGAGTGCTGTGAATGTGCACTGCTCTTGGCTGCAGCCCTGTGGGCTCCGCCATGTCACTCCCCATGCACAGCCCTGGGTGGTGCCCCGAGGACAGCATCTCTCCCATCAGCTTACACGTGTTCTTGTTTCTTCATCATCTACAAGCTAAAATCCTGAAGTGGAAGGAAGATGTGCTGTTCAGGATGGACCTTCTGCCCTGAGCTCGCATTTTCACTCCAGAAACACCGCCCTGCGGACACGGCTGAAATGGGACTGGTTTCTGAGCTGGGCAGAAGTTAATCCTCATCCAACACACTGCGCCAGTACAAAGCTGTCCAAACACCACTTACAGCAGGATTTGTCCCAGAGTGGTTTTGTGCTCTTTGTTCTTTTCTGTTTCCTGCCACTGAAAACACGATTCAAAGATTTTCTGCAACAAAGCGCCTTGCTGTCACGGAGTCCAGCCATGCACTGCGAACACATGAGCTGAGCCACAGCTGGCAGCACCACGGCACTGACATGGCACTCAGCTTTCTGAAAATGCTGAGTCCTTGAGTCACTTCTGGCTTCAATCTTGGTTGTCCATGCAGGAAACTGTGGGGGTTTTCTGATCATGCGCTGAGCTGTTGTTTCCTGGAAAAGCTGAGGTTTGTGCACTGGTCCATGGAGCCCCTACTGGAAGAAGCTCCTTAAACTGGAGGACATGGGATTGTACTTGGCCAAGCTGAAAGAAGTGGAGAACACAGATCTTGGTGTGCCAGCACTGTTAACAGCAAGCTTCTTGCACCATTCATCTAGGAAACAAGTGTTGTTATTCCTCATACAGCCCTTGAATAGTGTTGTTAGCAGCAGAGGCACAAAGCAGTGGAGATTGCCCATGGTCGTGCAGGAGGCAGAAGGAGAGCAGAGTCCCCAGCCCCATTCCTATGCCCTGAGCACAGTGCAGGCTGTGTTTGTCCATGGGCTAAATGACACACAAGTGTCATTACTCTTGTAGACAAATGTCCAGCAAAGCCATAAGCAGGTATTTGCTTTGCATCAAAAATCAAAGGGGCTGCTTTGGAATGAAGTCAAACGTGCTCAAGCCCTTTGCTCTGAACAGGGCAAGAGCGAGGGTCAGTGAAGAGCTGCCCCCAAGTTCTCCTCTCCTTCCAGGAGCAGTGCTGCAATCCCAGGGCAACACTGCCCTCATCTGCAGTCCTTCCTTTGCTCTAGTAACAGCTGCTTCTCTACTGGCCCCAAGTTCATTTTCATCTCTGGAAGTCTGAACGTCCCATTCGATGGAGAGGTACATGCTGGATTTTGCTGTTGGGGAAATGTATAGCTTGTTTCTTCGTTACCTTTGTCTGCTATTCCAGTGCTGTGGCTGAGCCCACCCAATGCCCCAAGCCCTCCAGAGGATGCCATGGCCGTCCTGCATCCCATCAGTGCTGGATGCGCGCTGGTCGGCGCTGCATGGCCTCTGCCACTTGGGAAGGAGGCTGCTCCCAGCTGGTCCTCATTTAGAGTTAATAGGAGTTGAAATGAGCCAGAATTTGAAATAAATCCCATTGACTTGGCATGGTTTCTTTCCTGACTCAGACGAAGGAGACGCGCGTTTTGTGCAGTTACTCCAAGATTCCCCTCCTTATTGCGAGAGAGGATTTCATTCCCCTCCTCTTCCACAACCCCAGGGCGTTTGTGTCCTTCAGGAGGAAGATGTTAACCCCTGTTGTTTGAGGAAGGAAAAAGTGACCCAAGGAGTGCTCATTGGCATAAATAGGAGTTATACTGCCCAAATGCTCTCTCTGTTGCTTTCTTCCCAGTTGTCAGCTTCCAAAAGTGGGCGATTCTTCAGGGTGTTTTGGTGACATCTTTTCTGAGCTTCCCAGCTCAGTGGTTGAGGGCTTGCACTTCTGCACATCCCACCCATCCATCAAGCCACCTTCGGCAGCATCTTTATCTTGTGCACTTCTTTAGGAATGAGGAAATAGAGGAAAAAAGGGGAAAAAAGGTTTTTTTCTCCAGAGACAACAAATGAGAGCCAGTTCAGAGCTATCAACCCAAACCAGTGCAGCTTAGAGTGCTGCTCTGCACATAATCCTCTTTGCTGCCTTACGCTATGACTGCTTGGAAAAGAGTGAGTCAAAGACACATCCACAAAACCAAAAGTTGAATATTTCAGAGCAGCATCTGCGTGCAGATGAGGACTTGCTGTAAAGCAGAGAGGTTGGCATACATGGCTTTTGTTTGCTTTTCATATTCTAAGTTGAGGAACTCAGCTGAAAATAAAGGCCATGGTGATGCTCAGAGTAGTTTCTCCATCCAAGGTCTTCTTGTAGGGTTTCCCTGCTCACTTTCTATTTGAAGTCAACCAGCCAGCTTGACTTGTGCTCACCACTTGGGTTTCCACGTGCAGACCAAGGGCCCATTGTTTCCCAGTGCTCCCAGCAAAGCCCTCTGAACCTTACAATACAATCAGGTCTTTCTGTTCAAGAACAGTTGAGTCTCTTCTTTCCCCATACCCATTCAGGAGCTGCTTCTGTGTTTCCTCCGCTTCCAAACTACAGCTAGGCAGAGAGATTAGGAAATGTGTTTCTTATAAATCCAAAACATTTATGTCTTCAAATGCCCGGCCCCAATAATCCCACTAATTTCCTGAGTGCTTGTGAACTGTCCTATACAGGGGAGGCTTCTCTCGATCAAAGTTTATTAAGTAGAGGTTCTCATATGGAGACATTGCTGAGCAGTAGGAAATGATATGGGGCTTTTTCATTTCCCTTTAAATGAGCTGGCTGGCTGGGCCTTGAACAATATGGGCACGGTCATCCTATGTTTCATGCTTACTACCTTTATTGCTTTAGCTTTTCTGCCCTTCCTGCTTCCAGTGCCTCCAATTATCACCGTTTTTCCCATCACCATTGACACTTTCTCCTCTTTACTCACTGACTGTGTTCTGATTCTTCTACTTCTTCCTGCCTCACATTTAGTAGGGAGGAGTGACCTCAGACCTCCACTTACTGACACCCAAAACACCTGGAAACATTCTGCATAACAGCATCAAGTAGTCCTGAACCTGTCCGAGATGGGATTTGGGAAGGTGTCTCCCCAGGTGCTGTGCACACCTCCAGTTGTGGTCTACAAAAAAAAATGGAAAGCTGCCCTCTGAAGAGCCAAGAGCCACAGTTCTCCTTGGGTCCAGCCAGGCTGGTGAGTCCTCTCTTGAAGATGGCTTCCTGAGATCCGGTGTGTGTGTGCAGAGCATCACGAAGCATTGGGGAAGTTGGGTCTGCAGCAGAACCCTGCTTGGCTCCGCTCAGAGCATATCTCTCTGCAGTTCATTCAACTTCCTTATTTTGTTTTTCTCCGTGCTGTTGTCGTAACATAGATTTCAACTGTTGACGCCTTGAGAATTTAAAGCTGGACTGTGCATCTGTTTGCTCGCATTAACATTGCACTGTGCGAGGGATCTGGCGTCATTGCCAAGGCCATCAGCAGCCCAAAGCCTCTTTATTTTTTTCCTTAAAAGCTCATCAATTTGCAGTGAAAAATTAATCATTCTGCTTCAGCCACTGCCGTATTACAAGATCTTTAAGAACGGGGGCCTCACTCAAGCTGGCAATGGAATTTTGCTTCCCTGGGATGTGTTAGCATACCCCAAGGCTTGTGAACTTGCTGCTTTCTGCTGTCCCTGGTCCCTAATACCTTTATCTTCATAAGGCACTCACGTGCTTCTCTAATGAGGACTGCTTTTAAAAATAGACTTGCTCGTGGAAGAGGCCTGGAAGGAAGATTTGCTTTTTCACCAAAGTGCACAACAGAATGTCTACAAACCCCAAAAATAAAAGTGTTGAGTGTTTAGTGCCTTGGCACACTAACCCAGCTGATCTGCATCTAGCAACAAGAACCTGGAATGAATCATTCTGATGTATAGGCTTCTCTGCAACTTCTGTCCCTCATTGCTTAGGGCAGTGGGAAGCCTGGAAGCTTCACACTGCAGGCATAATACCACAAATAATGCCACAAATAATGCCACAAATAGGCACCCAAAGGTGATAGATCCCTGAGGGACTATGGGGACCCCGTGCAAGTGATGGAATGCACTCTGAACAAGTCCTGTCCTACTGAATTTGATTTATCAGTGTTGTTTTTTTTTTCCCTCTTCTGGCCCCAGTTTTTCCATTCCTGGACAGATGAGTCAGAAGAATGGGGAAAAGGGAAATGTGACCTTTTTTGAAGGAGACCAAATGGTTGCTGGGCTGGCCATCGCCTGTGTATCCCTGCCATGTGTCAGCGCGGTGATTTCTTGGAACTGTGCGAACCACAACATGTGTGCCCTGTCCAGGATTGCAACAAACATCCACTGCATCTGGAACGACACAAGGAGAGATACCACGTCTCTGGGAACCCCAGGCAAACGTTGAGCTGTCTCTACATTCATCTGGGTTACATTCCTGCACAGTTGGAGAAAGCACATCCAAGAAAATCAGCCATATGGTAGGCTTCCCACTCACCAGCAGAGCTCCTCTGGCCAAAGTCCTAGAAAGCAGTGCTGGTGGAGCACAGAAATATCCCTAGCTGATAGAGCTTGCTCCATTTGAGGAGGTGGCTGATGCTGCAGGATCCAAGCCACGTCTCTGCTGCTGGTGTTGCCAGGGTGGTTGGACCCATTTATACCGGCAAAGCTTTTAACAAGAGCTAACTCGGTGACCGAGCCCCAGGGGATGATTTCTGGTTGACCACAAGTGACAGCTGAGCTCACAGCTATTGCTGACCAGAGGCGGAGGGGCTGCCAAGATTTCATCCCCAGCTGTGAAGAAGAAGCACACCCCAACTGGAGGACTCAGGAGAGCATTCTGGAGACAGTGAATGTCCCTGCTCAGTGAGATCAGTGTATCATCAGGGGGAAAGCCAGCACAGAGAGTTTATCAGAGCCCATACCTGTGCTGAGACCCCACCAACATGGAAAGATTATCTGAATTCACTCTCTGAATTTTCAATAGGCATCGTAGTATTGATGCAGAGCAGGTCTGCTGTGTAGTGACATATACCTAATATATGTGATATCCAATACGTTTCTGACATATCCAGTGATGTGTACATGGGGAAGTTGGGTGCCTGGCTCCGTGTCCTGTGTCAGGTTGGCTGTAAAGTGGGCTAGGGGTGGCCCAGTTGGGTGGTGCCATTGGTGAGGATGTCTTTGTGCTCCTGTATCACGTGGGTGAGCTGCAATTCATCACCTGTGGGAAACTGATTGCAAAAGTGCCCTCTTGGAAAGCAGCAGCACAGAAATAGCTAACAAAAGCCCGAGCGAAATGGAAGAGACAGGAGAACAGGACCTGTGGGGTCCTCACAGGGACCCGTCCTTTGTGAAGCTCTGGTGATGTTGGCAAGGTGTGCACTTGAAGTGTTTGACTTTCGGAAAGTGGAGCTATTCCCTCTGGGGAGGTGAAGCAGTGACACAGTTCTTCAGGGCTATTAGAAGCCTGAATTCCTCCTTTGTGTTAAGAGCAGGCACTTAGGAGGCCCACGTTTCAGATCTGAGTGGAAACCCTCAGACATGGCCCCCTTTATAAGTTGCTTTTGTTCACCTGAGAGACCAATAGCTCTCTGTGACATCGACAGAGTGAACACGATACCTTCTTACCCGACCCTGCAGAGGGAGAGATGCTGCACTGGTGTGTAGATGCTGTTGAAAAGTTCGTCACGATTGCCAAAAATGATGAGTTATTTTCTTCAGCGGTGCTTTTTGCTTGATTCAGTCAAATCCAAAATATGTTGTCTGCCTTGCAGCCAGCGGGGCAGAACACTGAAAAAATAAATTCCCTGGACTCCCTGAGGAGAGTGTGCTAAACTTAGTGCTTGCCACAGCTCATTTCATCTGGCAGGGTCTGCTGCATGAAGGCACCCGTGTAGGTGCACAGAGCAGGCCAGCATCTCTCTCTCAGCACTGTGGCTCCCACTTGAAGTTTTCCATCCCAGTGTATTCCTAGACAAGATCAGGATATTGTGATTTCTATGTGCTGTCTGTTGCAATAATAATAGCATAGAGGGAGAGCTTTTCCACAGTGATCAAAAAGTTGTGTTTGACAGCAAGATAGACAATGAAACCACTGTCTGTTTTTGGAGAGGGAAGATAAAGAATTGCTTTTGAAGCAATACTTTCACTGCCATTATTCTAGAGCCGTATCCAGAGTTCTGACATCCAATTCACTGCATTGGTTGATGGTGAGCAGCACAGCCCCATGAGCAGTGGCACACAGATGGCCGCTGTGCTCATGGATCAGAGGAAAAGCGGTGTAGGGTCAGAGGAAATGTTTCCCACCCTTCCTCCGCCTGTAGCAGTGTCTGGGCAGGTTCCATTTTTCAGTTCAGTGAGTTCTAACTTCAAGGAACTCTACAGAGATTCCTCTTTTGCATCCTCAAGGACGGATGTGTGGATGGTGGTTGCTTCCCATCACCCGCAGGTCCTTGGCATGTGACCAGAAGATGAGAAACATCACCTTTCAGCAATGTTCTGCAGTCCCTGGGCAGAGAGAACTTTCCTCCTCTAAGCCATGAGATTTCCTTCTCGTGATGAATCAGCTCAAGAACAAGTTTAGCCATACTCCTGCTGTAGTACCTGGGGATTGTGTCTTTGCCAGCGTGGCTGCCTATCCTCCCTGTTGGCTCCCTTGGGAGTAGGGCAGGATGGGTGAGGATGCTGTCACAGTTCTGTGCAGCAGCAAAATGAACAGAGTGCAGGTTGGGATGGGAATTATTTGCTTCCTCATTCCAACAGCGGTTTTTGTTTTTTTGTTTTGTTTTGTTTTGTTTTGCTCTCCTAGGGACCAGAAGGGAAACCAGGAAAACAGGGAGAAAAGGGCAAGCCTGGCCAGAAGGTAAGAATATCTGCCACTGATAACAGTTCCTCCTCTGGAACTCATTTTATTTGCTCATCTTTGATCAGAGAATCATAGAATGGTGTGGGTTGGAAGGGACCTTAAGGATCATTTAGTTGCAAGCACCCTGCCATGAACAGAAAACCAACCATCACCAGATCAGGTTGCCTCACCACTTTTGTATTTGTAGAAGTTGTTTTTTCCTGTGTTAACCTGTGTGCTTTCATTCTGCAGGGCAGCAAGGGGTACCAGGGGCAGCTTGGCGAGACAGGAGCTCCAGGGAAGGAGGGGCCGAAGGGGAACCAAGGCCCTAAAGGATCCCGAGGTACCCTGGGACCTATGGTGAGAAGAGCTCTGCAAATGGTTGAACACAACACCAGAAATGTGGCTAGCTGTGCTGGGCCCGCGTGGAGCAGAGAGCCCAGCAGATCAGAGGGAGTGAAATGATGGTAGATGGTTAAATAGACCAAAGGAGCATAACCCTTGCACTGAGCAGCAGAGGTGGTGATGGCAGCAGTGCCCCATAACCCCAACTCGTGCTGCATCATGGTGGCTCTGCACGATTCCCCAGACAGGCTGAAATACTGGGGATTTTTTCTTGTGAACGAAGTGATCTGACAGCTATTTTTTGCTAGGATCTTTCCCTTTGAGACTGCACAATCACGGTAAGAGCCTCTTCCAAGTCAAACTGTGTTGTTAGAAGGAACTCAGCCTTGGATTTCTGCCTTGTTTCTACACCCACTCTCGATCTACTTATCTAAAATAATTGCAGCAAGAGGAAATACAGCATGGGAAAGGGTTCGAGCTGGGGCCTGAAGGTGAGGTTTTCAGCAACAGTAGTATGACAGAGAAGGAAGAGAGTTAATTTACATGAGACAAATAATTACTTCATTATGCAGCAGTAACTAGAACCTCCTCACATATTGCAGGCTGGTGAGGAAACTTTTTTGTACTTTGTTGTGTTGAACTTAGTGAAAGATTAGGAGTTATTTATGAACGAGGAACGCCGGTGATGTTTCAGAACAGTAGCAATGAATGATGGAATAAAGGTTCTGCTGATAGTGTTTTCCTGCATCAGAAATTATGGCCTCCCCATATGTCCTCCCTTCGTGCTCGCTGGCAATGTCTCCATGGGTTATTTCACAGCAAGTAGAGCAGTGTCTGAGCAGCAGTGCATTGGACAGAGCACGTCCCTGCTGCCTGTCTTGAAGAAGGGGTTTTCTTCCACACTAAATGGGTTTATCTGGAAAGGTGGGACTTCATTTCACTCTGATGATCTGGCTTAAATCCTTTTGAGCAGATTGATAGAGATGCAACAAAGAGCTTTTGCAATGCCCTCATCGCAACCCAGAAAACTCCCTTCCTGCCCTCAGAACCCACACCAAAAGGTTTCTTCCCTTCAGTTCAGGATTAGGTCATGCGTGGGAATGGTCTCGCTGATGGACTTCCCAGCACAGTGCTAATCTGGATATAAAGATGTCCAAAAGGGCAGATGAAGAATTCACACTGAGTGCATCCTGTCCCTGTGGGTAACGCCTGCAGGCTGCTCTCATGGTGCTTCCTGTGCTTGCCTCTGCAGGGTGCTCCAGGAAGGATGGGTGCTCAGGGGGATCCTGGCTTGAAGGGTTACCAGGTGAGGGCTTTATTTTCATCCTCCATCTCTTAACATTTCTTAGCTGTAACAAAAGTACTGCTCCAGCGTGTGGCTATGACAGAAATCCAGGCAGGACTTTGGCTCAGACAGCTCCTTCCTGTCTCCTCATTCATTGTCTGCTCTCCGCAGGGACACGCGGGACCACCAGGGCCAATTGGACCACCGGGGCCAAAGGGTGAGAAGGTAAGGCAGCAGAGCAGCTCTGCACTGCACGTGAGCCAGCACAGCTCGGCTCTGCAGCATCACCACTGCAGCATCGACACCAAAACTCAGCCCCTGGAGGCCTGCACAGCCTGGGGGAGGCCAGGAATACTGCATCCCGCAGCAAAAAAACATATGCCAGTGTTGTTCTTGAAAGAGGGTCTTGCCCTAGCCATCTTCAGCACTAGATTTCCCGTATCTCAAAGTTTGCATGCGTTTGAGTTTCCACCATCCTTTACCCACCAGTGCTACAACCAGCCGAGGAGGTTATCAAAGCAGAGCTGTTCTCCATCACCCTTGCCCCTTGTTCCTCCTCACTGCTGTGACTCAGCCCAGCTGCAGCGAGGGGCTCACCGAGGGGTGCTGGTCTGACTCAGAGCTCTCTCTCCACACCAGCTTTCCCCTTGCATTTTTTTTCCCCCTTCTGCTGAGTCAGCACAGCCGTAACCAGTTCAGGCTGGAGCAGTGACTCACGCCGTAATGGTTTCCTGTCGGCCAGGCTGGATGCTGTGCTCCCAGGCCAACCCAGCTGGCGTTGGAGTCCCTCACGTGCTGCAGTAGCAGCAGCAATGCTCCTTCCCCCATTGCAGGCAGGGAGGTGGTGGGGATTGGGAACGGTCAGTGCCGGGGTCCCAGGGAAATGGAAAGATGTGCAAATTCATTTTCCACCTCCCCAGCACCACAGCTGAGAGCTTTCGCGTGCGGTTGCAGATGGGCATGTGCAAGGAGCAGCTTTGCTGCTTGCAAAAGGAGTCTGTGAGACTCAGAGATCCCAAGGGCACATCTCTGCTGGACCTCTGCGTGCACTGTGTCCGTGTCAGGACACCCTGCTCGCACTGCTCTGCCTGCAGACTCCTCTTGCTGGTGTCCAGGAGGCGATGTGGCAGGGAGAGCTGTTGTGCTCCACTAACACACATCCCGTGCCTCAGAAATTTTGCTTCAGGCACAAGCACATGCTTCTTTTTCTCTCGTTTCCTGCTGCTCCATCCACGTCTCTGTCACTGCCTTGCTGGAGTTCTACCCCCAGCCCCTCTCATGCTGCTCTCCCCAGTGGGCCAGCACTGAATGGTAGCCAACTACAGCACACGGTGATGTAAGGGCTCACAACCAAGCACGCTGTCCAGCAGACATTCTGGCCAGAGGCTTCTCAAAGCCCCACTGCTGATGCTTGAGCATCCTGCAGAAGTTGAGAGCTGTGACTACCAAAATTACAGTCACCATTGGCTTTAGAGCAGGAATAAGGAGTTGTGCAGATACGTGTCTTTGTTGTTTTGATTTTGACTACTGCTCTATTTTCTTGATCTCTCCACATTTAAATTTGCCATCTTCTTGAAAGCCATCATCCCAAACATGGGATTTGTATTATTATCTTTATCATGGATCTTGTCAAAGCTCAGCAACAGCATGTAACAGCTTATCCAAGAATGATTAAACAAACTCTAATTGTAAGTTTCCAATCTGAAGCCTGGCAGGGACTCCAAAGTATCCAATGCATCCTGCTGAGAGCAGTCAGAGCTGTTTGTGGCTATCCAAATCACCCCATCCCTGCAGGGTGGTGTGACTGCGGGCTGCCAGCTGCAGCCAAGCCAGGAGAGCCTGGTGCCACCTGCTCAGCTCAGCACCATCTCCTTCACCTCCCAGCTGCTCCACAAAGCTTGCATCTGTAAGTTTTCTTACCCATTCTCCCTTCTTATCTCCCGAGGCTGATCCCAGCCTAAGGACAGATTCCTTCCCTCTGGACATCTGTTAGCTCGCACAAGCATCCAAATGTTATAATGGCAGCCTGAATCGAAGAACAGGAGCAGAAATGAAAATAGGACCGTGGCTGTTCTGTGAGCTTTAAACTCTGCTTTCAATGTAGCTTTGGTGAAGAAGGAGGATATGTGAGAGTGGGGAAGGTCTTCCCTTTACCAGAGCAGAAAATGGGGTGGAGAGAGGCACTGTTGCGAATGCAGCTCCGTTGTGCCATCCCAGCCAGCTACCAGGCCACATTTAATACATTTACAGCTCCTCAAAGAGGCCTTGCTCTGAGCAGACGCCTGCACTTGGCAGCTACTTAAAGCAGTCCAGATGGGATCCTTTTAAAAATTACAAACTGGCGTATCTCACTTTGGGACGGGAGCCAACAATAACAAGCCTTCCCTTCTTCTCCATGCATTTTCCATTTGTATCCCAACATGTTTACTTTGCTGCCCTTTACTCTAACTTTTTTTTCACTGCGACTTTCCAAAGAATTAGTGCAGACCTTTCATCTCCCTCTTGAGCAGCTGAGGCATCAGGAAGTCCTGGAGGAGCTCCGTCTCGCAGCCCTCGAGCTGACCACTGCTGCAGGATTTTCTCTGAAGACCAAGGACAGAGTGACCATTTGACTCAAGGGGACACAAAACTGCTGCTCGGAATCTGGGGAGAGAGTCTGCAAGTTTTGACACTGCCCAGAATTGGGAGCCTTCCTTGAGTTCATCACACCCATCTCGGCTCTGTGTGGCAAGGTGTTTGTGTCCTCCTGGTGCCAACACTTCTGTACTGTAACACTGCTGGGATTTGTTTATTTTTTCTGAGACTTGAGAAATGGTGACTTTGTTTCCCCTATCTCCTGCACTCTTCTGCTAGCGGCTAGAAGGTGAACCGGTTGCCAGGTCTTCTTCTGCAAGTTCATTAGCACTGGAAGCTGTTGGCAGAGCCGCTTAGTCATTGTTTTTCTTTTCCTCTATTCTGCCCCCAAATCTCTCCATCCATATTGCTCAGTGCTATATTTTCAAGCCATCCTGGCACGGTTTCTCCCCACCTATTTCATTTACCAACATACCTCCAAGAAGACGAGTTCACCACCCACGTCATGATCTCTTATGTCCATGCGTAACAGCAAACGGCAAGTTACTGGCAGCACTCGTCCAACAAATTTGGAACGAGTCCCTGACATTGAGCAAGTAATGGAGAGAGATGTACTGAGCTCTTTGCTATCTGTTGGGGTTAACTGCAAGAGATGTTGCCAAGCCTCGAGTCTCATTCTACCAAGCTACAAAGTTCAGGTCTGGTGCTTAGCTCCATGAGAAGTCAGAATGGGTCAGATTGTCTCAGGAGTGGTATTGCCCTGGATCCAAAGAGCGGACCCATTTCCTAAAGAAAATGAGCTTTGGCATCGTCATCAAAGAACTTTCTCCTGCTGGTCATTTACTGTTCCACTTGTGTTACTACCAAACCTCATGTATAAGCAAAGCACCCAAGCACCTCCCAGAGAAATTCCCACTGAGAAATGGCACAGGTATCCTTACCAGCAGCAGCTGCAGTGCCAGCAGAAGAGAAGAGCAGTGGAGAGAAAATCAAAGGGAGTCATAAATACAGCAGAAAGGTGATCCAGCTGCTGAGGATTGCAGAAGCCCAGAGAAAACATGGCTCTGCATAGCCATGTAAAATTGAGTGTTGAAGGTGCCAGGAGCACTCTGCACAGAGCAAACACAGCAGCTCCACGGTGCCAGAATCCCCCAGCCCTCCTCTCTCCAGGAGCTGCACATCAAAGGAGCTTCTAGACAAGCTCGTCCTAAGGAGCCCGAGTGCCAGAGACACAGCGATAGGGAGCAGCCAAGAACCAGAGGAGCTGGAATATAGCTATCTTCTATGGGGAGGAAAGAAACGGCCATGTCTGAGCTAAACTCCAGAGAAAATAGAACACCATGACCCCAAGTGACTTACACAATTGAATTTTGGCATACAGTGTCTGCATGGAGACCATTGAGAGATCTCTAGGTGGATATTTTTAAGAGAGCTCGGAAGTCTGCCAGGCCAACCATGAGCTTTGGGCTCCTGCTGGGGAGCATCCCATCAATGAGCAGAGATGCTCATGCATTGAGGGTGTAAGGGACGGACCCTCTCACCTGGGTGAAGGTCAAAGACGATCAGAAAATCCCACAGTGGGGCCATGGAAGCCAGGAGCCCATCCAGACCACCCCTGTTCCCATGGCAGCCCCGGCTGCACTCAGTGAGAGTGGAGAAGTGCTTGATTAAAGAGTTTGGTTTGACTGCTGGCAAGAAAATTCAGAGGCAGAGAACTATTTCCCATGTTTTCCTAATTACGTGCTTCTTGCTTCTTTTTAGGAATTGTTGAATATAACTCTTTGTACCTGGTTCCTTGGGGAGGATGGTTAGACGTGGTAGAAACAACCACCAGAGAAATCAGGAAAGAAATGTGAACAGTCATCGTGCTAGAGGATGTGAAACAAAATAATAACAATTTTGACATTGTGTGGATGAAAAGTTAGTAAAACCAACACAGACTTTGAGTTAGGAGCCCATGAGATGAGAAAACTGGATCATGTCTAGACAGAAACGTCTGCCATATCAGATGCAGTCTGTATTAATTACAGCGTTTTTACACACAGGGAGAACAAGGTGATGACGGGAAGGTGGAAGGCCCGCAGGGACCACCTGGAGACAGAGTAAGATGTTCAATTCCTTCCCTAATCAATGCTGGTCTGCTTTTTGCCAGGGGATGAGCTGAGTTGCTTCCTTACTTGTACAACATACATAAGCCATCAAGATTCTGCAGGTAGCAGGACTTATGTCTTTGTTGTGTTGTTGTAGGGTCCCATTGGTGACAGAGGAGATCGAGGGGAGCCCGGAGACCCTGGTTATCCTGTGAGTCGTGTTCCCAGTATGTGGTTCAGAAGTGATTGTCTTGGGGAGGTTTGTGGTTATCATGGAAATACCCTGGAGAAGATGTGTACAAGACAGGTCATGTAACGTTGGACTAAACTCAAGGCTGACGTCCCAGTGGCTGCAGACTGTTTCTCAGGAAGAACTCCATTCCATATTTGAAGCTTCCAAAACCTTGACAGGATTTCCCCTCAAAAGCAAGACCACAGCTGTGAATGATTCCCTTTTTGTGGGACATAATTGGTGTTGGTCTGAAAAGGCTCTCTGGGCTGTTCCACCTCCATCCAAAACCCAGTTTCTCTAACTGGTCAGAACAACCCTTTGCAGGAGCACTCAGAAGAGTTTAAACCCACCAGAGCAGCGGTGTTGCTGCCATATTTTGTAGGACAGCAGTGTCCAACTGTTGACTTAAACTGATGCTGTGTGTATTAGAAGATATTCCTTCCTGCTTACATGGTGACCAGCAATTCCTCTGAGCTACTTCTTTCCAATGCATATCCACAGTAGCACATACACTACCCTAAGCTTCAACATTTGTGTATTAGCAGAATGCAGATATATTTATCTTACCCCGCTGCATCTGTTTGTTCATCATTGCCACAGAAACAACTAAGGACAAAGAAATGTTCCCTCTCTTGTTTTTTATTTAAGGGTCAAGAAGGGCTCGATGGAGAAAGAGGAAAACCTGGACAGCAAGGCTTACCTGTAAGAAATGCTGCTTTATTGTAAGCTACCCAGTGTCACATGCATGTGAAAAGCAGGTGCAGAAAGGTAGAAGGGCTGCAGGAGGGAATGTGTGCTGAGCTGTGACATGCAGTGTGTGCACTTCCATAACCCATGCCTCTGGAACAGACAGTTTGAGTCATGCACTGAGGCCAAAAATAGGTGATAGAACAGGGGGCCTACGTCTGGAATTGTATTTGTGAACAGTCCAGGAGAGACTCGAATGCTTAGGAGATGAACAGTGCAAGATGGCCACGATGCTGGGAGGTTCTGCTTGGAAATGGGGAGAGCCTCTCCAGCGTGGGACCATCTCATTCAGCCTGCATGGCATTTCCTCTCAGACCAATGTGTTATGAAAGACTAAATTAAGTCCAAATTTAAGGGAAGGTTTTGATTTTTTTTTAATCCTTTTCCCCTAATATTTCTTGGTCATTAATCCAGAAAATGCCCAATACAAATGCACACACAGAAATCTGGAAGGACAGAAATCTGGAAGGACAAAAATAGGGATGGAGGCATGTGTGGTGGGGGATGGAGGCATGTGTGGTGGGGAATTGCTTCACTTCTCCATCAGTCGTTCCCTGATGTCTGACACCCAGGCCAAACCAAGGAAAGGGCTGCAGCATGCAGAGGAGAGGTAGCACCAACATGGGGATGTGCTCTCCGTATGAAGCACTCGTTCTGCACGTAGCTCGTGCGGGGCCTTTCCCAGACCAGGCTCCATCCTCCTCACTTCCCAGCATGGATTTCCAGGCGCAATCTGGAATTTAGCGAACCATTTCCCCAAACACGAGCACCACCCAAGTGAGGGGGTAGTGCTGCTTCTCCTCCAGTTGATACCCTGTTAAATGCTCTCTGGAGACAATTCCTTGCTCTCTTTCCCCCAGGAGGCCTGTCTGAGCACAGGCTGTTCCCGTGAATTGTTTCCATACGGTCAGTGCTGTTAGGGCACAAAAAAATGCTGTTCTTTCTGCTTCGTGCAAGATATTGCCAGAAGAGAATTTCAAGCAGATTTTTCATGCTTGTGTTTTGCAGGGGGATCCTGGACCACCAGGCCAGCCAGGAGCAAAGGGATCCAAAGGTGATGTGGTAGGTTTCAGCAGGGTGGATCTGTAGCATCCCAAGTTTGAAGAAAATGTCTGATTAAGAGAACTCTAATGTGTCGGTTTCTTTTCCCAGCATGTGTGATTTGGTCTAAGGTCTATACCTTGAAAGGCTGTGGGGAACCTAGTGGGAGGGCTGTAAATATGTATGGAAGTGTCCAACCCTGATGGCTGGTTGGCTTTATGGAGCAGGAGTGGACCAAGGCAATAGCTGCTTCAGTGTGAAAAGTGAATTCGGGGCAAGTCTTGAGTCACTACCATAGCTGTGTCCCTTTCCCATTACCCTGCATGTGCTGCCGCAGCTACAGCTTGCTCGTCCACCCCTTATGGAGATCTGAGCCAGGCAAGTTTCTTCACTTGAACCATAAACTTTTCTGGCTTGAAACTTTCCAGATTTGGAGTCCATGTAGTTCTTCTCTTTATTAGAAGAGTCCCTATAACTTCTTGCCCTTACTGAGCAAGAAAACACAGCACACACAGCTCCTTTGAGGTTCAATGTGGTACCTACTCTGACTTCCACATCTGGTTGTAATGACAGCATGCTAATTGTTCTCACAGATAGGGCCTTTATTTGCTAAAACATAAGTATGTGACCTCAATATTCATCAAATTCCTGCTCCCTTGTGGCAGATGTCAGGATTTTTAATCTGACCCCGCTGGGATAATGCCAGAAGATCATCTGTAGTAGGTGTTCTTGGCAAGGAGTGCACCAGCTGATGAGATTAATGAACTCTACCCAGCGATAGATGATCTGGAGCTACCTCTGGGTGTAATGGATAGCAGAGGAAGCACCCTCAGGAGGATTTATTTCATGCTGCTGTCCTGCCTGGTCCTCCACGGATGGAGGAACAGTGCGCAGAAAATGCAGCGCTTCTATTTAAAAGTGCTTTAATGCATTACCTGACTAAGAGAGTCCTAGTGAAGGTGGTGAGGCTGAGTTTTCCACTCATTCCACAGAAATTAATCCATTTTACAGCTAATGACTCTCAGGAGTATTTCTTCTATGTCTTTATTCACAAAGCAGCACTGCAAATTTTAGACACAAGAGCCCCTTTTCATTTCCATGAACTCTCCTTAATAGAGGGAGCTACTTAGGAACGAAGCACTCTCGCTGAGTGCCCTGCAGAACACTTGCCAGTGCCGTGGGTCTGTGCTGTGCTTCAATGAACCGACAGAGGACACAGGTTTCGAGCATCTTGTTCTAATGTTTGCCAGTGCACTGAGTCCTCCCTCGAGTTCATCCTGCTTTATTTGTCCTCATCTGCTCTGTATTAGGAAAAATGTAGGTCCTTGCCTTCTAGCTATTCATTCCTGCCCTAGAACTCTCAAGTCATACGAAGAATCACTTGTAATAAAACCAAATAGCAGTTCGTTCCCCAGTGCTGGAGCAACTGACTTTATAAATCTCCTTTTTATAAAACTCTTTCCAACCATTATCCAAAAGCACACCCTGAAATCGGGCGCCCAAATGGAGCTGTGCTGGAACTGCTGCAATTTTAGATGTCTTTCTTTCTTTCTTTCTTTGCAGGGTCAAAAAGGAAAGCAAGGAGCACGGGGCAGTACAGGGAGCAGAGGCTCACCGGTAGGTAAAAAAAATCCATTTTCTGACCAAAAAATGCTGTCCAGCAGCTCCATGTGACTGAAAACCCATCTTTGTGATTTTAGGGCACCCTTGGACTACCTGGTCCTCGAGGAGTGGTGGGAAGACAGGGCCAAGAGGGAGCCCCTGGAGTGGATGGAGTGCCTGGGAAGGACGGCGTGCCTGGGGTGCTGGTGAGTTTGCAGTTGTGACCTCATAGCATTAACAGCAAGCGCAACTCAAGAGCTGCGAGACCAAAAAAGTAACACAGGAGAAACGTATGTAGTCCAGCTACACATATCACGATTTCCATATACCCAGAGTGGATCATATGTTGCTGCTCACATCTCATTTTGCCTTTGCATGGTGAAGTCTGTAAACAAACCAGTGTCTCTGCTCTGACAAACAGCTCCTTGCATGCACGAATCTGCCAGTCCACCCACGCCCAGATGCATGCTTGCTGGCTGAGAGCAGGATCAGACCACTCCTCCGTGCCCCTAGAAGACTTGCAGAGGTGGAGAGAGCACCTTGTTTCATAACCTCTCCTGGGTTGCTTTTCCAGGGTGAGCAAGGAGATGATGGAGAAGAAGGAGTAACAGGGATGGCAGGCAAAAGGGGGAACCCTGGTGTACCAGGACTGCCCGGGGCACAGGGACCACCAGGATTCAAGGTGAGATTCTGACTCAATATACTGCTATGAGCAATGCAGTCTGTGAGCCTGGTGCCTCTAGAGCTTGGATTCACCAAGGTCTGCCATCTTTCACCTAGCTGGAGGCTCAGCAGGTCTTTCTCTTTCCATCCACCCACTTAAGTCGCCATCAGCTGAATGTCTCAGCTGCCTTTCTTCCATTGTCGAAGTTCTCTCAGCTCAGGAGCTTACAAATATCTGTACCCACACCCTGAACACCTTTTCATTAGAAACCTGTATAAAGAAATGTGACCTTAGAGAAGCTCCAAGGGAACAGCTGCAGCCTGCCTGTAGGAGATCCACGATGGACATTGGAGCATGGATGGCCTCCAGCCACTGCCTTGCAAAGCCTGAATAGTGGAGGAAAACAGTGCAGCTTGTTTCTATCATGTATTTACCATGCAGGAATTGCTGGAACCACTGCAGCTTGGGCATGGCTTTAGGAGGAAGCAGGGAAAAGCTGCTTTAGTGGCAGTGGGGTTTCTTACTGGTCCTTGCATTGGTCCAGGTGGGCCACAAGATCTAACCATTCCAACAGCAATTCAGCCATTTGCAAAAAGAGACTGTAATTAGGAAGACTCCAGCTGGGTTTGGAGAGGCTGTCAGCTCTGATTCGAACTATGCCTCCCGTAGCACATCGCTCTTAAACTGTCACTTGCTGCCCTCCAGCTGCCTTGGGTAGAATGACAGGCTGCTTCCTGAAGTGTCCACAGGGACCCTTGTGTTAATGGTGCCACGCTCACTCCTTCGGCTGTGGGGAGGTTGGTTGCCCCTTGTCCTCCTGCTCACCCACCCTGGGCACCCACTGCCTTTGCTGCCATGCCACATCCTGCACTCATCTGCCCCAGCAGACCTGAGGCATCTCAGGACGAAGCCGCATTCCTTGTCGTGATGTGCCACTATTTCCCAGCTTTCCATCTATGGCTATTTCAACTGAACATTGTTATATATAGCTCCCGTCCTTTGGAATTGCTTGAATCCTGTTATTTTTAGGGTGAAAGAGGATTGCCTGGACAGACTGGCCAAACAGGGAAACGAGGATCACCAGGAGGAATGGGCCTCCCAGGGAGCCCCGGCGATCCGGGACCCAAAGGGCAGCCGGTGAGTAGCACCTGGCAGGGTCCCCTAAGCAGCCTGCGTCCCCCAAAACACTGTGACAGCTCCCAGCACCCTCATGCCTGTTGTTAGGATACAGCCACCACGTGTGCTGGTGGTCCCTGCCATGAGAAGCGACCCATCCATGGCAAACCCATTGCACTCTGCAGGAGAAGCATGTCTGTTTCCAGGGCAGGCTCCAAACCCTTTGTGCTTTTGCCTTGTGCTGTTGGGATTGCCCAGCATTTGACAGCAGTCTTCCAGCTGAAGAGAGGTGACCATGAACAGTGTTGTTTTGCCTCTTGTGCCTGCACATGGCAGGGAACTTGCCTAGTACTGCCATCGCCTGCCTTGCTGCATCAGCATTGATCAGATCCCCTCAACAGAGACAGCTCTGTGGCATTTAGATTGCTCTAAAACCCATCTGACTTCCCCACTTACTTTTGCCCTGAATTCCTCTGGAAAGAGGGCTTGGTTGATTCTCGTAACACAGGAAAGATCTTAGTCCTCCTCTTAGTAGCATGTTTCCTTTTCAGGATCCATAAATGGGCAGTTTAATCACTTTGTGTGCTTGGAAAGTTTCTAACACTCCACCAGGTCCAACCAAGCCCTTTCTTGCCAAAGAGCTTCTCATTGTCATGGCAAGAAAAAGCTTCCTAACAGTAAGGGCTCTAGACTGACTCTGGAATAGCCCTGTAATAGAGGCGGTGGAAACCCCATCCCTTGAGTCATTTACAGCTGGGCTGAACAAGACATTGTAAAACATCCCATAAAGTGCAATCCAGCGTGGGTCACAAAGTCCAGCTGAGAGGCCAAAGAAGCCTTTTCCATCTCTTGTTGTTCCTGTGACTGAAAATGAATCATCTGGCGTATGTTTCTGTCCCATTTTTTTAACATTGAATCACTTTGCATTTTGATATCTGAGAAACTCAGAAATATCACAGGACGTGCATCTTAAACATGGTAAAATGAGGGTGTTTATGCAAGGACACGCTACCCTGTGTTTTTTCTTTGTTCTCAGAGTGCAGGCAATATGCTAATCCAAGCTTGATAGCCTTGCAAATACTTTTTTTTTTCTTAAAAAAATGAAAGAATATATATACTCTGCAGTGTTGTGTAGGAAAAGAGTTGGGATTTGTATGTTTTCATGGCTGTGAATGGGAGGTGATGTAGGAACACACACTCCTTTGGACACAGTCAAAAGCATCATTTGAAATTATCCTTCACTGGGCAGTCCAGTTAGTATAAGAAGTGCTTATTTTAATGGGATAGGAGCATGGACATGCAGGATCAATCTCAGAGTAGAGGCTCTTCATCCTGCTTCTGCTGTCTGTGCTCCAGGCCCTCCAAGCTAGCCAAGCATCTGCTAGAAGTACTGTGGGCATGCCTCACATCTTGGGGGAGAAAAGGTTTATCCTGTGAGATGCTCTGGAGCTGCTTCCACCCTGATGCTCATGTAATGCCTTCTGCAGAGTTCTCTCATACTTCTTTCTCATCAGTCCTGCTTAGCCTGAAGAATGCTAATGGATTTCTCATTCTCTGAAGCTGCTGAAATCTTGGCACATCTTAGAGTGACCGATCCAGCGTGAACTTACTGCTGTTCTTTGTTCTTGTATTTGTCTTGTCTGTTATCTCCAGGGAGACTTTGGGGAGGCAGGATTCCCAGGGATCGCGGGCATCTTTGGGCCAAAGGTAAGAGGCTTCTTGGTGACCAGTTGGCTTCCCAGTCTCTCTTTGCTGGGGACAGACAATGCAATAGCTGTTGAAAGTCATTTGGTAGGAGCTCTGCAGAAACTTCTGCAATCAAATTGTGATTCCAACTTTCTTAAGTTTATGTATCTTCAAATAATCCTCAAGCATATGAAGTGTGCACATTGTTGATGGAAAAGGGCTGCTCTGTAGGTCCCCCCACCTGAACATCTTTCAGTCACAGAATTATTGCATCAATAAATTGGAAGAGACCACCAAGGTGACCAAGTCCAACCGTCATCACATCACCGCCATGCCCACTGAGCCACATCACAAGTTCATTTCTCCAACATTAATCATCAGTTGAGAGACTTGACTGGAAATATGGACTCATTTTACCAAAAAGAATTTTTATGGGGAAAGGGAACCATTCTGTTTTCTGTAGAAAGTAAAGGGCTTGGAGAACAGGATTGGGAAAAGGATGATTTTAATCAGACTTTCCGATTTCCATATACCAGAGGCAGCAGAGCTGTAAGCCAGAGCATCAACGTAGGGTACATGGGCTCTGACATCTCACTTTTATGTGCAGGGACCCCCAGGAGACCCTGGTTTCAAAGGCATTCAGGGCCCACGTGGGCCACCTGGCCTCATGGTGAGTGATTTTTCTGTATGTTTGGTTTGGGAAGACATTCTCACTTCCTCCGTCCTCCGTTTCTGTGAGGCTGCAGACTCCTGTAACGAGCAGGATACACTGCTTCGACAAGTGCCTTGAAATTAATCTGTGGCCATAGTGCCACCAGAGCACATCTACACTTACCACATATTCATGGGCCTCTTCTGACTCTGTACCAACTGCTGCAGACCACTCCAGCTGCACCAAAACCCCTCTGATTCTGGAATTTCTGAGGTCCCACGTGGGCTGTGACAACCACACTGTGTGTGCAGGTCTAGGGACCTGCATTGTATTTCTGCTACAGCAAACTCTGCGGTCATGCTGCTGAAAAGCAGCAAAGAGATGCAGTGCCCATCCGTCCCCAGGTGGTATTTGATGCATAGCTTCTCTTTTCTAGGGAAAAGAAGGAATTATTGGTCCTCTTGGCATTCAGGGTCCCACAGGAAGCCCGGTGAGTCTGTCTTTTCTTCTGCCTGTAGATTTTAGAAGATCATAGTGTTTGAGATCCAGCATGCTTGAGGCCAACATAAGTCCTTTTGTAATGACAGAAATGAAATAGTTTTTAAGACAAGCAACTTAAGCCCACGGTTTATTCTCTAGCTGCATATGTAGTTGGGATTATTAGCTTAAAAGTGAGGAACAATGCTATAAAGTACAAGTTTGGGGATGGATAGATAGGATCAGACTAGAAGATGAGAATGTGGTTTCAGCTTTTCAAAGCAAGTTGCTGGATTTTCCAAAGCACTCAGCATTGGAGCCCCCAAGGGAAGAATAAAAATGAAGAATAATAATCTGATGAATGTGTTATACTGGGCACAGTTGGTATTTGGGAAGTGCTGAAAATCTCTGGCTGCCTCCAAATGCCACAGACTACAGTTCACATCAGTGCTTCATGAGAACATGAGCGTGTAGAGCTCAGCATAAAGAGGCTGCTGTTAGCAGAGAGGAAACCCAGGGAGGTGGGCCCAGCCCCAGCAGGTCCTTGCAAGGTGCTTCTGGGCAGCACTGCATCCAAAAGCACAGCTTGCAGTCACTGACAGCCATCTCATGTGCTTTAACAGGGACCAAAGGGGGACAAAGGCAGCCGTGGGGACATGGTAAGTGAGCTCCTTGCCTGGGAGGGACCTCTCTTCTTGGGTGTTGGGTGCACACATCTACACTGGACACATATTGCTCATCCTCCTTGGGTATTGAGCATCTTCTGACAGCTTCTTCTTCCCTTGTTTGTTTGTTTGTTTTTCCCTACAGGGGCTTCGGGGCCCAAGGGTGAGTCTTGAAATCACTATTTCTGATTAATATCTCTTATTTAAATAAAACAGTTACTTCTAGCAAATATAAAGCTGGAGGGGAGGTGACTGTCCATATAATCATGTTATGATGATTAAAGAAAAAAGGGCTGGGAACAAGGGTTACAGCATGACTGAAACAGGTGCAGAGAGATGCACCCAGAGGTGGGAGATGGAGGAAACAGGGCAGTCATCTGAAGGGTTTGGGGAGAGGACATTGTAAGATGCCAAAAGTGGGGAGGATTTTGTCAGGGAACAGACTCAGTTCTGGTGACAGCCACAAGAAATGGAAATACAAACGGAAAGCATTTCACTGACTGATGCCACTCTGTCTTTAGGGTCCTCCAGGCCCACGAGGACACCCTGGCCCTCCGGTACGTATACATGGAAAGAGTTCAAAGACATTATTGAAACAAGCTAAAATTACTGCAGTGATACCCTCTGGAGGGACTGCTCACTTACTGAAAATTACAGCTTAGCCCCGTTCCTCATATGCAAAAATGCATGTGTGTGAATGAACCAGTGTTTCTTGTGCTTTGGTCCAAACCATCTCCAAACATCTTATAGAGACAGCATTGTTGCCTGTCTCACTCTTCTGCATCGAGGGACCCCAGGGGAAAGAGGGTTTGAGAAGGGCATGAATGAATATCTTTGCAGCAGTGGCTGCCCATGATTCCAGCTGATGCCCCTTTTTTTGCTTTGATTTCTAGGGACCGCCAGGAATTCCAGCTTCATTTGTAAGTTGCTTTTCTCTGCTCATTTGTTAATGATGATTATAAGTCGTGCAGAGCTAGGCACTGGGGGGACAACAAGACAGTCCTGAAAACACACATTCAGGTCCAGAAAGAGATGTGTTAGCAGAGCAAGGCTTGAATCACAGCCCTAGGTGAAAAAACATATGCTTGCACCACGGCATGCTCAGCTTCTCACAGTCTGCGTGTTTCACCCCACACCAGCAACAAGATGGCTTTGGGGCCGCGTTCCGGACACTGGTTGACTCCAACGTGGCGCTCAAGACAGAGGTACGAGGGCTCTGTCGACCTGCCTGGTCTCTGTATGCTGGGGATGGTTGTGGCCATGCTTGTTCCTTCTGTCTGCTTGAAGTTTCTGAATGTAAAGCTTCAATTTGCCTGCTGTTCTCGTGGAGTACCAGGGCTTATGCACACCCTGAGCTGGTTAAAGGATGCAGTTCTGCTGCTTGTTTCTGAAGCTCCAAATCTCGTGACTTCGTCAGCATTTCAGCAATTCCCCATGCAAACCCCCAGTGCTTACAGTACCGGGTGCGTCCTTTTCTCTCCAGGGTTACCAACATCCGGACCTTCTCATGCTGGACCATGGAGGGGAGATCTTTAAGACTCTACACTACCTCAGCAACCTCATTCAGAGCATCAAGAGACCCCTGGGCACCAAGGAAAACCCTGCACGCATCTGCCGTGACCTCATGAACTGTGAACAAAAGATGAAAGATGGTAGGAAGCCCTGAGTACACGAAGGCTGTATCCCTCCCTAGGACCATTTTACATGGCCCAAAACGGACTGCTG
Source organism: Callipepla californica brunnescens (assembly GCA_023055505.1). Lineage (NCBI taxonomy): Eukaryota > Metazoa > Chordata > Aves > Galliformes > Odontophoridae > Callipepla > Callipepla californica. The sequence goes on along the minus strand of JALIRH010000028.1, from coordinate 5,300,124 downwards.
AGGCCAGCCATGCAGAAATCAAAGGTTGTCCTTGCTTATGCACAGAAAAGATTGAGTGTTCTTATTAATCCTCACATCCTCCATTTCTTCAGGTACCTACTGGATTGACCCAAACCTTGGCTGTTCCTCGGACACCATACAAGTCATCTGCAACTTCACCAACGGTGGGCAGACATGTCTCAGCCCCATCACTGTCTCCAAGGTATACACACCTTGAGCTGCCACAGCATTTCCCATACACCCTTTATGAAATGTTTACCCATGGCTGTGTTCTCCCAGTGCACAGAACAGTGATCACTGCAACAGCACTTGGCTTATCCCAGTGGCAGAGTGAGAACAGCTCTGCTGTAGCATTCAGCACTGCTCTCATGAGGTTAAAAAATGCACCTAGAATGGTGTTGTTGACTCTTTTCAAGATAGAGCAGTACGTTTCCACTCGTGTTTAATTAACCCGCAACCTTAATAGAGGCCGGTAATTTAGCAAACATGCTGCTCCCAAGTGCTTTGTTGGGTTAATTTATGTTCAGGTCACTCTTGCCGTTTGTTTTCTGCCACCTGTATAATTGAGGTCAGCTTAAATTCACAAGTTTCCACCGAAGTGAATGCCACAGGATTTTTCTTGGGGAAGTACCAGTACCAAAAAATACCAACAGCAATGCCAGGGTCCATCTGCAGTGCACAGAGCACATTCAGAACGCTCATCATTTTCCCTCCTGCCCACACTGACACCAGAACCATTCTGGGCTTGGACAGCCACACACAGCTGTGTGCAGCACAGGGCACACCTCTGTCCTTGCTCTGAAGGGCCATTCTCCCTCCCAGCCACTGTGGGGGGGTACATGCTAACACCTCTGTCACCTTCACAGCTGGATTTTGACATCGGCAGAGTCCAGATGAACTTCCTACGCCTGCTGAGCTCCGAGGTGGTGCAGCACATCACCATCCACTGCCTGAACACCTCCGTGTGGAGGGAAGGATCTGCTGAGAAACCTTCGGAGAAAGCCGTGCGCTTCAAGGCGTGGAACGGGCAGATGTTTGAGGCAGAGGGGAAGCTCAGGCCAGAGGTGGCAGCGGATGATTGCAAGGTACATTGTGCTGAAAGAGAGGAGAGAAACGCCAGGCTGAACCCACCCAAAACACAACAAGACTCAGGTGGTGCCCTTGCTTTTTATGCCATGACTACCCCCAGAATGAGGGAGAAGGGCCCAGGTTACCTGTTCTGTGGTGCTATTTGGAGAAGTTACCTTCCACTCAGCATGAATAAAGTGTCCTTCAGAATGCTTTTCTGAACTCGACCTCAGGGCTTTTTGATTATACACCACAGGGAAAGTCATCACTCTCCAGGTAACGGCCCCAAGTTGTGCCAGGAGAGGTTCACATCTGATATTAGGAAAGATTTCTTCTCAGAAAGAGCACTGACACAGCTGCCCAGGGAGTGGTGGGGTCCCCATCCCCTGGAGGTGTTCAGGAGATGTAGATGTGGCTGTGTATCAGCAGGCATGGCGGGTGGGGATGGGTTGGCAGTTGGACATCTTTGAGGTCTTCTTTAGCCTCAGTGATGGTATGATTCTAAGATCTGTCCCACAGCTAAGCAGCTTTGTCTGTCTTTCCCTCCCCACCGCGCAGATTAAGGACGGACGCTGGCATCAGACTCTCTTTTCCTTTCGGACGCAGGACACCCAGCAGCTGCCAATCGTCAACATCTACAACCTTCCCCCATCCGAGCCAGGAAAGCAATATCACCTCGAGGTCGGCCCCGTGTGCTTCCTTTGAACAAAGCCGTCAAACCCGGGCTCCAAGGCTTTGACCCCACTTCTGGCCTATGTCTTTACACAGGGTCTCTGCAGCAAGGACAGCTGGGCTGTGTCTTTTGGGTCAACTCTTGCTCTAGCCTTTGGCTCAAGGTCTCAAAGAACCCGTGATCTACTGAACTCAGCAGCTTGTTGAAAGGAGGAGTACGAAGGACGTAGGGGAAGCGGGTATCGGTTGGGACGTGATCAGTGAAAAGGGATCGGGGGAATAGGTATTGCAGGCGGTTCCACACACAAAGCTTTTTCCATGACCAAAGAAGAAAACGTTGAGAGAAACCTCAAGCAACTTGCAGCATGCGGTTTCCCCACCCTCACCCCCCCGGCCATCCCCCTGAGTTTTGCCTTACCCGGTTCCCGAGTTACCAAATGTTCTTTCCATTGAAAAGTAATTAAGAGCTGATAGGGCTTCCCTCGCAGAGCTCGGCACCTCCAGGACGGCACCGGGCTCTCCCAGGAGGAGCTGCCAGTTGACGTTGGCTGCTCTGCGCACCGGAAGCATTTTGATGTGCAATATTAAAAAAGAATATTAGAAGTAATATTATTTAAAGCAAAAAAAAAAAAAAAAAAAGGAAGAAAAAAAAAGAGGAAAAAAACTTAAAGTTGCTCCTTCCATGGGTGAGTCGGACCAACGTCCCTTCTTGTATGTGCGGTGTTGGGGTGGGGGAGAGTCCCAAAGCTGAAAGGGGGGAATGGAAGGAGGAGAGGGGAAGAGATTGGTGCTACAATAGAGAGAGAGGATGGGCTCGTCTGATTTGTTTCTACCTCTCACTGTGAAATCTCTGGTGCTCTTAAAAAAAAAAAAAAAGTGTGTTATTTTATATATATGATTTTATTTAAGGTTGTGAAGGTGCTACAGTGGCTTGCCACAGACCCAAAAATAAAAACTAAAAAGCCCATAGGACCACCTCTGTAGGAAGAGAGGAGGTCACCATGTAAATCCGAGGAACACCTTAAAGGGATCTTCGCGTTGCCGCGACTCAAAGCGCGTCCGACGTGCACCTTCCAGGCTGCGGATTTGAAAGCAAATCTGTTTTTGTCGTTGGTTGTTGGTTTTTTTTTGTTCCTTTTTAACTCAGCACTTCACACCGCTCCGGGAGGGGAGTGGGGCTGTGTCCCACCCCGCAGTGCTGTCAGATGAAGCCTCGGAGCGCTGCTGTAGGGCTCATTTGCCGCGTCGGCACCGACCCACGGCCACGCGTGCAGCGATCTCTGAGCTCGTAGGTTAAAGCCAGCCCTGCTCCCCTTCACTCTGTGCCCCTCTGCCAGGTCTGAAAGCACAGTACCTGGGTTCAGAACGCAGCCGGGCTCGGAGGGGTCGCGTTTTGTTAAGTTCTGTAGAAATCTAGTCTCTGTATGTAAATTTGGAGGAATTTTTGTTTTGTTTTTATTATTATTATTATTATTATTATTTTTAAAAAGAAAGAGGATAATTATGGTAACCTTTAATTCTATATAAGGAATAATATTGGTGTAATCGGAGCTGTACTGTATCGGAAACGCTTCAGTGCCCGTTTGGGGTTTTTTTTTTCTCTTAAGGACTACGGATTTTATTTTTTTGATGAAAAAAAAAAAAAAAGAAAAAAAAGAAAATGGATGTGCGCCTCTCTTTGTGCATTCTCTCCGCTGCCGCCCGCTGGTGGGCTGCCAACATCCACCCACCAAGGGGAGCAGGATCCGTCGCAGATACCTCACCCTCCGCTCGGATACCTCAGCCCCACAGCCCCCACCTTTGGTTTTGTGTTCTCCCGACACCGCCGTTACCGTTCCTTCCCATTAACGCTTTTTTTTTTTTTCCTTTTCTTCTCCTCCTTTTTTTTTTTTTTTTTTTAATTTGGACTTTAAATAAATATTTAAAACTGAGGCAACAACACGGGACTATTTTTTTGTTTGTTTGTTTTTTGGGTTTTTTTTTTTTATTGTTATTATTTTGCTTTTTCTTGGGTGCGAGGAGCAGTGGTTGGGGGTGTGGGTGCTGGTGTGAGCAGCCAAGGGAGCCCCAGAATCCTCCACCCCACCACCAATCAACTGGTGGTGAACCCCTACCATGGTCACCATTACGTTCCTCTACCTCATCCTGATGTGGTGTGGAGGGAAGGGAAGGGAAGGGAAGGGAAGGGAAGGGAAGGGAAGGGAAGGGAAGGGAAGGGAAGGGAAGGGAAGGGAAGGGAAGGGAAGGGAAGGGAAGGGAAGGGAAGGGAAGGGAAGGGAAGGGAAGGGAAGGGAAGGGAAGGGAAGGGAAGGGAAGGGAAGGGAAGGGAAGGGAAGGGAAGGGAAGGGAAGGGAAGGGAAGGGAAGGGAAGGGAAGGGAAGGGAAGGGAAGAGGGAGAAAGAAGGGAAGGGAAGAGAGAAGGGAGAAAGAAGGGAGGAGAGAGAAGAGCAGGAGAAGGGAGAAGGGAAAATGAAGATGGGAAAAGGGAGAAGGGAGAAGGGAAAGTGAGGAGAAATAAAGGCAAGGAGAAAGGGAGAAAAGAACGTTTTCAGTGCTGAACCATGAATCACACCTCAGTGCCTCCAAGCTGACTTGAAAACCCAAATTCTCCTCTCCTGGGAGGATTCATGGGATAGTATCACACTGCATCACGAGTGAACGACAGCCCCAGGGACCACCGAGTCCAACCCATAGTACCGCCCAACCTTATGGCTGAGAGTGGGGTCCCAACACTCCCTGGGCTCCAACCGCAGGGGCACAGCCTTTCCCAGCCCCCACCCGACCCTCCCCTGACGGCTCCATGCCATCCCCTCGAGCCCTGTCGCTGTCAGGAGCTGTGTGCCGCCATGAGGACCCCCCTCATCCTCCTCTTCTCTGGGCAGAACAATCCACAGCCTCCATCATCTCCAGGGCGGGTGTTTGTCTGCCCCAGGCAGGGCAGGACACGCACGGACGCGTTTGGTGGCACGCGCTGCCCTGCAGCACCTCGAGCAAACAAACCCGCAGCGCTCGGCCCGACACCCGCCCCGTGAGTTATGCTTTCCGAGAACAAAAGCCCACGGTGGTGAAATGCGGCTTTCCTTTCTTCACCTTTTTCTGCCAGAAGCGCGCAGCCTTTTGCCAGTTCAATTCCCATCACCTGCTATTGCCTCATGCCTGAGCAAACAGCCCCGCGGTTAAATAAGCACAGGGCCACAGATATAAGTGCCAGCGCACGGCCGCGTCCCACCCACCCTGCAGCCTCACCACAGCCCCACAGTGAGCAATGATGGCCTTCCTCATCCCCGTCCTCATCCTCGCCATGGGGCTGGTGCGTGCCCATGCCATCGAGCCCCCCACCTGCACTCCGCTCGTCCCCGCCGTCATGGACAACGCGACAGTGGATGGGGTAAGCTGTGCTGCTTTTCATCCCCAGAATCCCTCATGTCCACTGGGCTCTGTAATGCATCTGCAAGCCCTGGCTGTCTGCTCTGCTCTGCTGGCAGCTGCTGGGGCACTGGGTGTACATCATGGGGGCCTCCCAGTACCCCCCGCACATGGCGGAGATGAAGGAGCTGAAGTACGCGACCTTCACCCTCTACCCCGGCAGACACGAGGATGAGTTCAACGTGACGGAAATCATGAGGCTGTAAGGATGGGCTGGGATGCTCCAGGGCAGCGGGTCGGGGCCAGCTCTGGGCTGTGGGCAGGGGAAAAACAGGTGGCAGTGGTCACCCAATGTCTGCTCCCTCTCCTCTGATGACAGCAAAAGTGCTGCAGAGCTGTTACCCACATTTATCCACGCTCTGCAGCCTGGTTGCGGGCTGTCCTGCCTCAGGCTCTGGCCAGCGAAGGAATGCCCCCCTAAGGTGTATTTGGGACAATTTGGGATGTATTTGGGCCCTGTTTCACCTCTCTGCCCCCCAGGAACGAGACATGCGTGGTGAGGAACACCAGCAAGATCCACGTCTTCAGGCACAACTCCACACTGGTGCACGGTAAAACCGCAGCCCCTCTGAGCACCCATCCCCCAACCACCACCCCACTGCCTTACGGGAGTGCGGCCCCCATGTCTTCCAGAGGAGGGGCAAGAGGCGTCCATGGCAGAGCTGATCCGGAGCGACAAGGACCTGTTCATCCTGAAGCACTTCAAGGATAACCACGTGGGTCTGAGCCTCTCAGGTGAGCACGCAGCCCTTGCTGCTCTGGGGAGCACCCCAAGCACACACACACCCTTTTCTTTTCCTCTTTTCCTGCTTTCACACCACTCTCCCTACAGCGCGGACGCCCGATTTGACCAAGGAGCAGCTAGAGGAATTCAAAGCCCAGCTGCGCTGCCACGGCTTCAAGCTGGAGGAGGCATTCATCACCTCCCAAAAGGTACGGACCCACAGGCAGCACAGGGTGCCCCGTGGGGGCAATCTGGGCAGGAACGAGCCCTGTGCCCCCTCCCCAGGACGCCTGCCCTGAAGCCAGCGAGGAGATGGGGGAAGGGGGCACAGCCACCGCAGAGCCGCAGCTGGGCTGAGCCCGTGCCCACCTGGGGACGCCTCAATGAGGATTTGTGTCTTCCAACGAGGACTTGCACCGTGCCCTTCCCAGAAGGAACTGTTGATTGTGTGTTCTCATGCCGACCCAGAATAAAGCTGTGTGTGACACACACCTGCCTCGTGCTCACCCTCGCTGTGCACACATATGGGATGGGGAGGGGGCGGGGTGGGCACCACGAGCGTTGGCTTTGGGCTCCGTCTCCTGCCCAAAATCAGGCAAAATCTCAAGGATTTAAAGCTCATGCTCACCAAAGTGAGCCATGGCTGAGGGAGGCAGCGATCCAACCCCCAGCTCGCCTCCATGAGCGGCCCCAAAGCACGAATGAATTCAAGCTGGTGGGTGTGTGGGGTGATGTGGGGCACAATGGGGGGCCATGAGCAGGACAGGAGCTGCTGAGCCCCATGGCCATGACTGAGAGCAGATTAAATAGGGTTACCCTTTGAGTTTAGATGAGAGACAAAGGAAAACCGGTGAGGAAAGGCTCAGCTGGCAGCTCCAGGACTCGAGGCACAAGGCAAGCCCCCAGCCCTGCTTGGGGCAGCCCTCACTGCCCAGAGGGCTCAGGCCCAGAGCTGGCAGCTCCCTACTCCCCATATCCCAATAAGCAGCGCCCTTCCTCATTTACAGAGTGGCAACAGAGGCTGAAACGGGGAAATTTGGGGTGGATTTCAGCTTTCACTGCTGGAAGTGCTTTGCCCCGCTGGAAGGGCTGAGCTGGGGCGGGCAGCTGGATCTCAGCACCGCCGCTTCCCCGAAAAGTGCCATTGCGTCAGCACAGCCCCGCAGCGCGCAGCCGCCTGCAGTGGGGCTGCAAAAACAAATAGCTGAGGGAGCAGTGCCCATCTATCCATCCACCCTGCAGCTTCGCTCTCTCCTCTCCCCCCAGCAGCCATGGCATTGGACGGCGTCTCCACCATCCTCCTCCTCACCGCCCTGCTGCCCGCATCGGTCGCTCCCCATCGACCCACACCACCTCCAAGCCCGGCCAACGTAACAACACCATGGGTAAGGAGGGACGGGCACGGGGAGGGCTGGAATGGAGCCCCCACCACCCCACACGTCTCCCACAGCTGCAGGGGATGTGGCTGTACGTGGCCGGGGCCGCCCAGCTGCCCCAGCACCTCCTGGAGCTGCTGCTCATCGACCACGGCCTCCTGCGTGTGGAGCCCGGCAGCGGAGGGGAGCTGCTCATCACCCAGCGCGTGGCCGTGTGAGATGCCCACTCCCCATCCCCGACCCCTTCCTCCCAGCCCGAACCCTCTGCGGGTGCTCCACCATCCCCGTTCTCTGCAGGGCCGACCGATGCCTCTCCAACAACTCCACCTCCATCCACTTGGGCGCCAACGGCACGGCGCTGCTCAAGCACGGTGAGCAATGGGGGGGTCACGGCCGCGTGCATTTGTTGGGAGGACGTGGATGAACGCGTCCCAGCTTTATTCCGGGATGGAAGGGGCCGCCTCGCTTCCCGGATTATTTCACAACCCCTCTGGGAAGGGAAGGAACGCTCGCAACGAATCAGAGCCCTAACGCAGCTCTCACTCCCCACCCCGCTCTGCTCTCTCGAAGCCAAAACGCAGCACACCCTGGGGACGGTGACAAACCTCGGCTCTGAGGATGCTCTGCTCATCCAGCACCAAGTGCAGAGGGAGAGGACGTATTCGGCGCTGTATCTCTATGGTATGCAAACCCCATCCCCGAGTGACCTAACGCTGTGTGCTCAGAGCAGACAGGTAAACCCACAGCAGCTCCAACAGCAAGCTGGGACGTCCTGAGATCTCTGCACGAGGACCACAGGAATGTATCAACATCCCATTACAATTTAATCTCTGAGCAGAGAAGAAAGAGTGAATCAACAAAGCCCATTTACACCACCAGTGTTCAAAGAACGGGAAGCACACGCAGTTCAGCATCGATATCGTTGTGAAATCTCAGCCTTCTCAAGCTAACTGGGATTGGATCCAGTCAGACCCACACAGCCCCATAGGGCAGCACACCGGGTGGTGATTTATCCCCCAGGAGCCTTCCAGTAGAGCTCCCCAACAGAGGTTCCTAATAGAGCCCTCCAATAGAGACCTCCAGTAGAGCTCCCCAATAGAGTCCCCCAACAGAGCTCTCCAATCCAGCTCCCCAGTAGAGACCTCCAATGGAGTCCTTCAACAGAGACCCCCCAGTAGAGACCCCCACTGCCCCTTTCAAGCTGCAGAGCCGTTGCTTTAGAAAGTTCAAAGCCCCATTTGGGAAACAAACACCTGCCCAGGGCCCCACCAGCGGGCCGTGATGGGTGTGCTCAGCACCCGTGGGCAGGCAGGGAGGATGTGATAAACCCTCTGCCCTCGCAGCCCGCAACCGGACGGTGAGCAGCACGCAGAGGGACGAGCTGGTCCGGCACGCAGAGAGCCTGGGGCTGAGCCAAGGGGACGTGGTGTACGCGCCGTGGAGGAAGGTGCATCAGTGCTTTGGGGTGCTCTGAACTGGGGCTCCTCGCGGCCAGGAGCCCAGCCCAGAGCCAGCACATCAGGAGAAGGCCCCACACGCCGCTCCTGCTGCCTTCCCCTGCCGTTTTCCACCCAATAACCAAACACTGACGTTGGCTTTGCCGGTGGTCGTTCCGAAGGAGCTGTGCCAGCTGGAAGAAAAGGAAAGAGCGGAAGAAACGAAGGATGGAGGAGCACAAGGCACGGCCCTGCCGAGCACAGCCGTGGGGGGGAACACGAGCAGCCTGCAGCAATAAACACGTTGCTCACAACTGTGGCACAGCTCGATGGGAGAGGCTGCAGAGCCATGCTGGGGATCAGCAGTCCTGCACTGGCAGCACAGGGTGAGGGTGGGCACTGCTGGGCACAGTATGAGCTGATCCTGCACACAGCAGTGGTGGGGGATGACCAGGAGAGGGCAATCAGAGCCTGCTCGTGAGGCTGTGCCCATGGGTCTCACCCATCCCAACGGGATTTTGCTTCTCCAGAGAGAAAAGGGCTCCGTGTGCTGTGTGGCAGTGCCGGGGTGCAGCCCCCCAGGCTCTGTGGTTGCTCTGTGGCTGTGGGAGCAGAAGGTTAAACAAGGCCAGGGCTGAGCTCTGTGGCTGGAAGGTAATTGAGGCTCAGCTCTCACCCCATAATTAGGGGCTGAAAATATCTCCTTAAAAAGGAAGGACGCGGTGCATGGAGCCCTGCCCCCCGCTGCCACACTGCAGCGTCCCTGCCCTGTAAGGCAGCATGTCTCTACAGAGCCTTCAGCCCTTTTTAATTTAGTGAAAGCATTGCACAGAGTGAGACGAGCAGATCCATTCCTGGTCCCAGGGCACTGCCAGCGCTGTGCGAACACACCCCCGTCAGCTGTGCCCCTCACCCTGCGGGGCAGCACCAAAAGGGCACAGCAGGGCAGGGGGTGCTGCCAGGGGCCACACAGCAGCCTGTGTGACACCACAGAACGTGCTCCTCGGATTGCAAGGCCCAGCACTTCATCAGTAGATTCACACATGAGCCTTGAATCACAATCAGAGACACGGGAACCAATAACCCCAGCTGTGTGCTGCTGGCCACACTCCAAAATAACCAGGGCTGAAGGCTCTGCAGACACAAAAACCATCCCCAGCATCAGCACCCTCTGTGATGATCGTCCCAGGGAGGAGCAGCCCACCCCCAGGCAGCACTGACACACCGAAACACGGACACGAGGGGTCTCTGACAGACCTTTATTAGCAGACTGTTCCCTACATGAAGAATCCGAGTTAGATTTGCATTATAACAATTTGTGGTTACAGCTACAAAGACGGTTGTCATTTTGCATTGATTTTTGCATTCTGATATTCGTTTTCTCATTAGGCCACACTGGTAGGAAGAAGCCACTGCAAAATTTAACCTTAGGTAAGAGAAAAAGAGGGAGGTGGGAAAAAAAAACTCTTCGTCACCACGTGGGATCGGTTGGACTCGTCAGGGCACGGCCTCGCCTGCAATGCTCTCCATGGACCAAACTCAGCTGCTGAGTGCCAGCCTCAAAACACAACTGCAGCACCTCGTGTCCGAGGGCGCTCCCTCCCAGCACTCTGCATTCACCTTTTTCTTTAGTCCCTGAGTTTTCCTCCCTCCTCCCCCTTCACAGATTCCCCAGGATCGCACTCCTTTAGCCACTGTGACTCCCAACATGCACAGACCTACTGTCCTGACTTCCCCCAAAACCCTCTTGGCCACGTGTGGAGACGACCCCGATAAGGCGAGCCCTGCAGCACGACCTCTCCCCTCACCCCCGCTTCCTCACCAGCTCCCTTCTCTCCCATGGCTTCCTGCTACAGCATTTCTCTGGGCTGAGGTCCTCCAGCAACAACCCCGTGCTGGGGAAAGGCAGCTCAGGCCCCCAGGGAAGGGACTTTAGTGTCTTCCCCGCCACTCGTCTGCGTGATGTAAGAGAACAAACAGAGAACTTTTCGAAACGGGAGAAATACAAGCACAGTAACAATATTTAAACAAGTCTATAAAAATAGTCTGGCATAAATCTGTTCAAATAAATACAAAATAAATATGCTTTAAGCAGTAAAACAGTGGAATGCAACGGTGGTCCATCTTGCCCAAAAGGATTGGATGAGGATCTCCCAGGCCTCGGGAGCCACATCCTACCCACTAAAGTAGCCCATAATGCAGAGAAATGTTAAAGCCATTTCTTTCCCTTAGCCCTATGAAAAGCACCCTTTGAAAGGAAAGCAAGCGTGTTTTCAGGACTGAACTCACATCTCCCAGTGACAGCCAGCCCTTCCCTTACAGCCCTCCCCGTGGCAGACACACTCCTGGCTCGGGGCCTCCACCCCACTAATGCAAACCTGAACATCAAACTACAAAGAGGTCTAGAGAGATAGGTAGCAGCGTAGGCACGGGGCTTGGAAAGGTCCATCAGCCACCCTGGGCACCAGGCAGAACGGAATTCAGAGGTCCATGCAAGGCTGCACAGGGGCTCTCGTGTCGTGCTGGGAGCACGGCAGCACAGGAGCTGTGGAATAGTTGATTTACTGAAGCCATGCATCGAGGTGCCAGCCCACCCAGGGCTCTCCAGCCTTCCCCTTTCCAAGCTCCTGCTGAGTATAAGAGAAGCCAATCCGGCATGCAGAGGATACAGGCATGCAGGCTCTAGGCTGCTGCTTCTGTTAGTTAAGTGCATCTTGTTAGTGGGATTTATGAGACACACTTAAATCTATAAAAAATAAATAATCCTAATCCTTCATCAGGCTGGCCTAAGAAACATTCAGCCTGACCGGATATAAACCACTGCCCACCAGCCCTCCAAATCAGTATAGTTCAAAAAAAAATCACTTTTGACGTCAAGTCTTGGAAGCAGAACATGAACATCTCCTACCCAGAGGAATATATGTAAACATAATGACAAGCCTGGTGTGGCAGCAGCTCCTCCACAAGGTTTGTACAAATCTGAACAACAGGTAGGAAGTTAACAACTGAATGGAAAAAGAAGCTCTTCCAGCAAGTCAGAAGGTGCTCATCTGCAGGCAAACAGCTCTGTACATGAATATGCTGAAAGCAGACTGTTCCCCAAATCTTTGCTACTTTGCCATGCTGCTGGGAACTGACCTCAAACAAACCAATGCCTTAAGACTGGGCCAGGAGTTCAGCTCCTGCCCTCCCAGAAGGCCCAACAGAAAGGCCTGTGTGACAGCTCCTGTGGAGCTCTGAGTAGCAAGATGGCAAAGGACACCAGATCCTCCCCTCCCCTTCCCCGACTCACAAACTATCTGAGATTTCACAGCTTTGCTTAGTCAGCTTAGTGTCGACACATTCACAGAATGAGAGATGACTGTACGTCTTGGGATCACAGCCCAAGATTTCAGAGTTCCAAGTCCTCAGCACCTCCCGGTCACCGCGACTGCACGCCCAGCGTCATCTTCAAGTTCTCATAAACCACGTAGCTGATGCTCACGGCCGGGATCACCTTCATGAAGTTTGGGGCCAGACCCCGGTAAAGACCAAACGCTCCCTCTGTCTTCAGAATGTGTTTGAACAGTCCCCTCATCGTCACCTCAGGAGCACCCTCCACAGAAGCTGCAACGCAAAGAGCCGCAGTAAATAACAGGACAAGAACACGAAGCCAACACGTGTCTCAGAGGGCAGTTCTGAATCACACGCTTCCCACGGATGGCCACGGAGCAAACGTGCTCTAAGGAGGGCACCTAACTTGTCAGCGTGCCATGGTTGTGCTGCACACCACAGCCATTTTCCTCAACTGCTCTGCAGATGCCACTAGCCCAAACTCTTGATATGAGGAAAACAGAACTACGCTGTCCCAGTGGCATCTGACTCCAGAGGACAGCACAAAGTCCACTGTCCAGCGTGGCAAGCAGCCTGCTGCTCGGCTGCACGGGCTGGTTAAGGCTGCTGTCGCAATGTTTACACCAGAGGAACTTTACCCTGCTCAGAGACCATGGCAGGAGTTCACACACTACACAGAGTTCCCTGAAGTTCTCACCTTGGGCCTGCATGCGTGTCCTCACAAGTGCCAGGGGGTAACTGGCGAGCTGTCCACAGGTACTGGATATGGTGCCACAAGCCAAGAGGACAAAGACTCCAGGGTCAGCACTGTTGACGGCATAGCGCTGCAACCAGGCGTTTTTCAGGGTCTGGAAGGAACAATGTCAGCAGTGAAGATGCAATCAAAAGAATAACAAGTTATATAAGAGACCGAGCACGAAGGTCCAGGGATGTACGTGCAGTATCAGCCAGGCTTCTCAGATATCTGAGTTACTGCTACTTTAGGGGACTGGGAGAAAAAAAAAAACTAATTTTCTGCTGCAATTCTCTCAGAAAAGAAACACAGCATCACACATAATGCCAATTATGAAAGGGAAATCATGACACTGGATTATCTTTTAGGCCATTTTGACTGAAAAGAAAAAATCCATCTGTGCCCCTTCTTAAGGCTGATCAGGAAAGCTTTGATAAGTTATTTATACTCTTGTAGCAACTGACTGGTCTGACTGATAAAGCTACACAAGCAGCACAGCCCTAGAGAAGTGTTAACAAGCCCATACCTCATAGACTGCCAGGTCAATCCCAGCATATGGAATGATTCCTAGCATGTTGGGGATGTAGCCTTTGTAGAAGGCAGCCATTCCTTCCTTCGAAAGGATGTTTTTGGCACAATCCAACATGCCTGAATACTGTCCTGTCTTTCTCAGAGCCATCCGTGTTTTCAGAACCTAGAAGACAAGAATAAATGCCATTGAGATCTAGAGGAAAATCAGTAGGAGAAAAAATACAGACAGTGTAACTCTTAAGAGCAGGACTACAGCAGGACAGCCAGGACTACAGCAGGTGTCACGTGAGCAGCATTACTTGGTATTAGAGCTCTCAGAGATGCAGGCAGACCATCAGCTCTCACCCTGACACCCTGCCACGAGCCTCCAGGGCTGTCAGTGTCCTCACCTCCATCGGGTAGATGCTGCTCTGTGCGATGGCACCAGCCAGAGAGCCAGCCAGCAGCCGCTCGTGAATCCTCAGCATTTCCTGGTCAGTACCAATGAACCTCTTGATCTGTGGAAGCCAAGACAGACAGACACTGAGGTTTTATCTCAGCCACTCTTTCCAGCTGGTCCTCCCGCAGATCCCACTGCGGTCAGATTCCTCCCCTCCTCCTCGCTTACCTGCTCGTAGGCCATGAACTTGATGGCAGATTCAGGTGCAATCTTCAGTACGTTGATGCCATTCCCCCGCCACAGTGACCTTGTTCCACCCTCTCGGATCATTTGAGTAAAGCCACCAATGATACACATGTTGTTACTGCGGGAGGCATGAACCTGGAGAGGGAGGGAGAGAGTCTGGATCAGTTCCAGTCCTGATTACGACAGCGTTACGTTCTTCTGTAATCCAGGGACAAAAGGGCACTTTTTTTATTTACCCAGAGATCTGCCAAGGCTTTAATCCCTTCTCAATAACTTCTACAATAGAAAAGCAAACCTCTCTTCCTTTTTGTGAAGCTCAGTGTTAACTAACGGATCTAATCCGTATACTCTGAAACGGAGGGAAAGGTTAAGCAGCCATCTCCCATACCTAGCGTAGGGCCAGCTATGCAGAACAGATTTCTCAGATGACTGGAGAGCAGGAACAGTGAGAAAGTAAACTGAAACTAGGGTTTGAAACTGCTTTGTAACACGCAGTACTCTCATGGAACATCAGCTCTGCCAGCTGACCACCACAACCACTTCAACACCCAAAACTCAAACCTGTTTCACTAAAATCCAATTCACTCGGTGCTCTGAACCACAAAACTCTCCAACTACTGGCAGTTTTCACGTGCCTACCTCCCAAAAGCTTCTCTCTATCTTCCCTAGTCAATGAAGGACAATTTGTTGACATGACTTTGACCATTTAAATCACCCAAGAAGATTTCCAAAATGTCAATAGAGGAGCTATATGATAGATCCTAGCCAAAGTGCTAAATCAAGTTAACAAACACAATCATCTCCTAGATATCACTTGGGCAGAATATTACGGGGATCAGTCTTCAGGATGTTCAAACAAACTGCAACTGTTCCATCATACCTGCATGAGCACTTTCAAGCGATCCAAAGGAGCTGTACAGGTTCTGGACACAGCACCTGCACCTCCACCTGCAACCAGATGTCTCCACCACATCCCTGTCTGCCTCTCTTCCACTGTGAACTCATCAGGGACAGTCAAATTCTCCCCTACATCAAAAATCTGCAAAAAAAAACAACAGAAGTTGTTGAGAAATGTCACATCAGCTTGCAAAATTGCTACCGTTTTACCACTCTTCATCTGTGCTAAGTATTGGAATAAGCATCTCCAGTAATTCATGACTGCAGCTTGTGTGTAACCATTAAGGTTACAGATGTCTGGCCACTGGGAATGCCAGTGCTACACCACCTCATAAAGGCTTAGATTTCTTTGGGAAGCTGGGAACTGCTAAACATTTGCCTTCATAAAGATATTGTGGATCACAATAAGGAACAAAATGATCAACTGTATCAATAAAATTAAAAAAATAATAATAAAAAAAATCAACCATAGGCAACTGCACAAGGACACAGCTGGGCCTCACTGGAACCTTCAAAGCTCGCAGCCAGATTTATCTCATTACATGCTGATTGCACACACTGAAATATCACCAGGAAGGACGGCTGCCTGTCAAATCAATTTCCAGTCTTAGCAGGTTCTAAGCTGGCAGGATCTGACCACTGGTCCAAGCTCTCAGACACATGAGCCAAGCGAACATACGCCTTCATGCAGAATGTACAGTTGTTATCACCTGTGCCACAGGCTTCAGAAGCACTGCCAGTGCTTGATGGCACGATAAGGGGAGAGGACAGGAAGCAATTGGGCTTCAAGGGCTATAAGGCAGCTACTGAGCCATGAAGAAAATGATAGAGACTGCTGATAGCAGCTCCCTGGGGTTATGGCTTTCACTGAGAACCTGAGGAAAAGACCACAAGCAGTTGTGGAGGAACGTACCGTGGAGTGCTTCCAGTACAGGATGATTTCAGGAATGTTCTCTACTGGGTGCAGCAGGTGATAGTCTCGCCACTCGTTCCAGTCAATTGTCATCGTCCCATTTTTATCCATGCTAAAAAAAATTGTCATGATTGAGCACAGACACCCACTGGGTGACAAAGTTCTCCTCCCATTCCCTTTGATTATTCAGGCCCACATCAAAAAGAAAGCTTTGCAAAGCAACTACTGAAAGACTTCCAAAGAGACACAAGACAAAGCCAAGAAATCTTCTCTACCCCACATACTGCAGAGAGACAGACATGGTCTCACACTTTCTCTCCCTTATTTCCCCTTTAACTACACCAGAGGAGTTGTTGTACCCCCTCCTATCAAAGTTAGGCCAACTAGTTTCCCAACTGAAGGGAAAAAAATACTTACTAGGTGACAGGACCCCAGAAGTGTCCCGTCCTTATTCTGACACACAGGCAAACAGACAGAGGGAGGGTTGCAGAGGAAAGAAAGAGGAAAAAAACAGCACAAATAAGTGGTAGTTAACATGTTAGTGCCACATGCAGAATGCACTCAGCATTTCCAAAGGGCAACTGCACATTCCCTTTTCAAAGCAGCAAGCTCAGGGCAGCAGGACAGTCAGACAGGAACAAATGCAATCAGCTCAGGTGCAAGCCCTTCCCAGCAAGTCCGGCAAGGCAAGACATCCTAACAGCAACTCTCCATAATGAATCACAGCATTAGAAGTGTCATTTAATTGAAAAAAATCAACATCAAAATGAAGAGTAACAGGCAAAAGGGAGGAGCTGAGGTCTCCAGAAAGTGTACACAGGGTAGGAAGGAGGAGAAAGGCTCCACGTCCCAACGCTTCCTTCTCTCTACTTGAAGATCTTTTCAGAAAGGCACAGGAACCAGCTGAACCCTCACCTCTTCAGTATTTTTTCAGCCTGCTGTTCAGAGATCTTAACCCCCAGGTCCCGAAGAGACTGTACAATCTCCTGGGCATCAATACGACCTGCAAAGAGAAGGCATAGAGCTCAAATATTTGGCAAGCTGAAGCAAGCAATATTCTACCTGCCAGCAAGAGAAAGGTGCTTACCATCATTCTTCTTATCCAAGCTCTTGAAGACTAATCTTAGCTTCTTTTCATGATCCTGGAGATAATGAACAAACTCCTCAAAGTCCAGCTGTCCATCCAGGTCCTTGTCTCCAGCTTTCACAATTTTCTGTTCAGGAGACAATCAAAAACCATCAGTCCCTTTGTTCATTCAGAAGATCTGCCCCTTCTTCCATTATAATTAAATATTGCTTCCTAAATGGCTTTGGCTTTCTCCCCCCTCCTCCTCCTCAAAGCAGCTGACAATTACTACAATTCCTCCAAGAAATCTGAGGAAAGCAGGAGAGCAGAAAGGTCACCTGATTCCAGGCAACTGCCTTCCAAAGTCAGGCAAACGCAATGCCTCGTGCTTTTATTGGGGATACTCTGCAACTATCAGGTATCTAATCCCAGTCCCGTAACGTGATTAACACTTTACGTGATATAATTTGAGAGCCTCCTTAGGGACTCAGCGTGAGGCAACGAGGTTTGCATAGAAAATTAACTGCCAAAGTTGAAGCAATAATAAAAATAAGTCTGAACAGGAGAAGGAATGCCATGCCTATCCGATCCCTACAAAAGTATGCTACCCCTGGCAAGAACCAACTCCAGCCAGAAAAAGCCTGTCCAGCCTGAGTGGGCACAGCAAAGATAAAACCCCTATGAACTGGTTTAGGCACCCTGGAGCGATGTGCTTTAATTCTACAGGCTTCCATGAGATGCATATAGGACAAGAGAAGGTTCTTAGTAGGACAAAGCCACCACCAGGATTAGCTCGTGTCAGACAGCTAGGACAAGGTAACGACAAATTCAGTCCAGCACGGGGCAAGGGCGGATGAACTGTGCTATCTAAGGGCATGTGGCTACTTGCTGACAGCAGAGGTGATCTCCAGGCTGCAAGAATGCAGCTCAGGGAGTTCCCATTTCCCCTCTTGTTCGGTCACTTGCCCTTGACAGCCTAGAAGTCTTTTTCAACATGAGTCAGGGAGCGACAGGACACCAGGCGTGACTCAGAACCCTTCATCACCAGTGTTTTGGTTGTAATCCTTGTACCATTTTGGTGAGCAGATGGGATCACAGAGGATGTGAACCAAGGCTAACCCTCTGATCACCTGCATTCTGCTCAACATTTACGCTCAGGTTTATCTATCACTCTGAAGCCTATGGTGGCACTTCCTCAGCCCATGGTCACTCTCCTTCATTAGCCTTACACCTTAATTTCAATGCTGTTTTCAATACCACATGTTTCACCATTAAAAATCTCTCTTCCTCCTGCCCCATCACATCCTGCCCTTTTAGCCCTGTTGCTATGAGGATTACTTCTAACCATCTTACGAGCCTTAAATAAGAAAGCGCCGTCCCAGCTGCACTGACCTTTGAGGTGTGCCCAGGATTCTTAATCTGCAATTTATCATATGACAGTTGTAAAGTTCAGGCACAGCCCCACATCCACCTTCTGGGCTAAAGATAGGGCAGCACCTCTCACATGTCAGCGGGTTGGCCTCCAACAGCTGAATCAGGGCTTCCCTCCCGCTGGCAACCCCCAGCAGCTGACAGTCACAAATAATTCAGAGGCGTTCGCTGCAGGAGAGATGTGACTGTGCAGCTCTCTGCTCTACCTCCCTGCTTCCCTAGCAGCACCAGTGTGCAGTGAGTGAATGGAGGCTGCACGCTGCCACCACTGCCCCGGGCAGGAGATACACTGCCCCCATAGAGCAGTGAGCTGCAAGGGCTGTGTAACCTCTTGTACACCTGTAAAGGATGAGAATGCAAGGAGAGGCAGACAGATTTCCACGTGCATTTGACAGAAGGGATGACACGTCGGCGCAGCAACCTGCTCTCCAGCAGCAGTGCTCACTGCTGGTGTTTCTACATGCTCACATCATGCACGCCCTGCAGCACACATGGGACTTCACACATCCAAAAGCCCCACACATCTCCATTTGTGCACCTGCACAAAGGGACAAGAAGGCCGCCCAGCTCAGCCTCGGCTCCTGTGCCCTTGGGAAAACGGCACGCAGGGACGGGGCAGAGCACGGGGCAGCCCACGCAGCTGGGAAGGGAGCAGCTCTTGCACAAGCTCCCGGCAGCACGCCCTGCGCAGCCTGAGCCAGCAACACGTGGCTGCTGCAGACACTGCTCATGGCGTCACAGGGCAGGCAGCGCGGGGGAGGAAAAGGAAGAGGATGTGAAGCCTCCAGCTTGAGCAGAGGGTTTGGAAAACCCCGTTCTCTATTTAAACGGCGTCAGGTCGATGGGTTTAAGCGGTGAGCTCCTCTCGGATTGGAACCAAAAGATCCAAAACGCAGCATGCTCCCGCAGCGGTCCCTCACCACCGGCACACGGCCCCAAACACAACACAGCCCCGAGGAGCTGCCCTGCTCCCAGCAGCCCAGGGGCTCAGCCCAATCCCCCCGCGGCCGTACCTGCTTCCACTGGCGGTAGGTGGAGAACTCCTGGGAGGGGATGAAGAGGCTGAGGCGGAAGATAGACTTGAGTTCGGCCGGCAGCCCCTTTGACTCGAAGTACTCAAACTCTGCCTGCGACTGCCCCAGCACCGGCACATAGAGACAGAGGCAGAGCATCTTCCTGTGCCCCACAGCTCGGACAGACCGGGAAGGACGCAAGGCAAAGAGACTGCCGGAGTTAATTTCAGTGCGTGGTGGGAAGGAAATGCCGGCGTGTCTCATGACACATGCCTATGAGCTCCCCGGCTCCAGTGGGATTGGCTGCTCAAGCCCTGCCCTTCTCCTTAAAAGGGAAGCGGTAGCAGCCACGGCCCACCCCAATGGAGAGGGCAGCCAGCAGCTCTCACGAGGCCTCCCACCACGGGCACTGGGCTCCCAGTGTGCACCCTCTGCCCCTGGAGCTGGCTCTGCCTGGTGCCCTGCAGGGCCTGGCCTTGGTCACTGCCTCTCCCTCTGCGAGAGGCAACAGATTTCTGTACCTCCCTCTTCCTAAATGCTCCCGGGAATGTCCAGCTTAAGAAAACGCTCTGGAATCCCGTAGTTACCGTGCCACGCTGGAGCTAAGCGGTGTTGCTGGGACTGCCCAAGGCCAGCTCTGAGCACAGGGCCTCACACACCGACAGAGCGCACAGGGAAGGGCTGCCCAGCAAACCAGTGAAGTGGCCATGCCCAGGGCTCCAGCACTGCCCCATCCGCTCCCAGCTGAGCCTCCACAGCGGCTGCAGCCCCCACCAGCTCCTCCTCCTCCCCCAACAACCATTAAGCATTGCAGTTGGTGTATAGACATGAACCACGCAGCAAAGCTCGAGCTGTGATATTTGTCAGAGAAGCCATCCCACGGGCAAGACCTGAGAGCACGCAGGTTTCCCAAAGCTATCGCCCCATCTGCGCTCGAGGTAAAGCAGCACATCTGTCGGCCTGGGTTCAGCCAGCCCCTGCTCACTGCTTTCCCAACTGCTGTGACGTTTTCCTGTGTTTGCTCTGCTCTAACAGTGCTGACCAGCACAAAGTCCGGCAGGTAGCTTCTTCCTGGACCTCGCTGCACCAGGCCCACTGTATCCCTGCTGGGATATTTTGACCTTTATGCATAAAGAAAGCTGAGGTCTGAAACAAGCTGCTTGTGGAGCTGCACACCAGTGACTTCAGTGGGAATGTTCAAGCCGGGGGGGTTATTTTAAGGCTTTCTAAAACGGGGTGCAGCAGCAGAGTGCCACCGGGAGCCGTGACCCACGAAGGCTTCCCATGCCCTTCTGGCACCTTACCTGCCACTGCGTTACCTAACCAGGCTTAACCTGCTCCTGCTGACGTCCCCACGCGGCAACGGGATCTTCTCAGGCTGCAGATCCTCTTAGGGATCAGCTGCAACAGCTCACTGCACGCCAACCCACAGCACGCACCCACTGCCCCGGCATCACGGATGGGAACGGCCAAAAGCAATGCCTCGGGCACCAGAGCAGCCCCCTGCCCCACATGTGGGTGCCAAAGGAACGAGTATAGCTGAGATTTGCCCACCGAGCCCGAGGATGCTCCGTGCTCCTTCCCACAAGTTGCCAAGCATCACTATTTGAGCTGCTTGGCAGCTCAGTTGCTATGCCAACATGATGCAGATTTTCCTAATAAACTCCAACTCCAGTTGGCAGTGAGAACAAAAGGCAGAATCTGCACAATTTGGGGAAGAAAGCCTACTACCTACGTCAGAGGAAAGGAGAGAGGTAACGACGTTAAGAAAGCTGATTTATACAGGGTATTAATTACAGGAGAGGGAGCTAAGAAGGAGAGATGGATTAGGAGTGAAGTTTACACCAGCAATTCGGGCTATAATGATGAAGGGAATTTTAAAAAGCATTAGCAGGCTTTTAGGTTTCGTCAAAAATAATAAGAATAAATAATCCTGGTAAACCTGGAAGTGCCCAGGGGCAGACAGGGCCCAAGTCCCAGCACGTGCACAGCCCCTGTGGGTGGTGGTGGATGGGACACAGCATCGCTGCTGCTGCTGCTGCTGCAGGGAGTGCCAGATGCACGCCTTCTATGGGACGCTCACTCTTCTTGCTGTCAGGGAACCTCCAAACTCACTGCCCGTTTTATTCATAGGATTTGGCACACGTCTAAATGCTGCACGAGTTACAAGTTGCGACACCAACGTCGGCCTCTCCTAGTCATTTCTACTCTTTTGGGCATCTGCTTCATGGCTGCTGAACTGCATCAGCTCTAGAAGGTACCTCCC
Source organism: Callipepla californica brunnescens (assembly GCA_023055505.1). Lineage (NCBI taxonomy): Eukaryota > Metazoa > Chordata > Aves > Galliformes > Odontophoridae > Callipepla > Callipepla californica. Next base: position 5,278,614 of record JALIRH010000028.1, on the reverse strand, counting down.
GAAGATGGGAGGATGCAGCCATACAAGGATGCTGTTTAATTTTGAATTTACTTGGCTAAAAAAAAAAAAAGTCTCTAAAAATACCGTGTGCCAGCACGCATCACAGTCACATAGCTCACATCCTCCTCTGGAGGCAGAGCAGCTCTCTGGGTAGGTGCACCTATGCTGGAAGTTTCGGCAGGTCCTGCTGATGTGGTGTTTGTCATTTCTGGAGGTTAGCTTATAATTAATTGTCCAGTACAGAAGGTCCTCACAAATCACAAAGACACCCTTTGTGTAGGAAGGAGGGGAGTTAATCATTGAAGAGACCCCAGCGGAGCACAGAGCAGCGGTCAGCTGAGCCCGTGCAAGGGGAAGGGTACAGCCAGGAAGGGCAGACCCACAGCGTCAGTACGTGCTGTGAAGGTGAGCAGGAGAGGTGAGCTGTGCAGCGACAACACGCTGATCCAAAGTTACAAGTCCAGGCGGTGACATCAGGGGCAGGCCGTCCCCTCCTGCGCACACACACCCGGAGCCAAGACGTAGCATTCACTATCAGCATTTTCTTCTGCATTCACAGGAACTACCGCATATCGGAACTGTCATTTCCAGGAGGAGCGGGGCTGAGTCACCCTGAGCACCGCGGGGATGGAGGGGCCGGGATGAAGCCTCCCCAGCCAGGTCTGTCACACATACGTCCCTTGCAGAGTCAGGCAGTGCTCGGGATGATTCAGCAGACAGTGCCTGCAGGAGCTTGGACAGCACAACGTGGCACCAGCTAAGAGATTTATCCCAAGGTCACCGGTGAGCCGTGGCACAACAGGAGCCATGCGTCCCCCAGGTTCTTTACACATCTCGTAGCACTGGTTGCTCACACGGTGAGTTATCACCTGCCGTGCTGGACTTTTTGCAGTGCTTCTCCTTAAGATAGGCAATCAGAGCACAGATATATCATCAAGCTCACAAGTTACTGGCTGTCAGCTGAGCCACGGTGACAGGATCAGCATTAGCTGGTCTGCAGTGCAAGGTAAACCAGATCTGCATAATCCTCAGCAGAAGAGCTTTACTCGGTGTTTCACTTCACAATCAGGGCAGGCTAAAATTACACAGCCACAACCTCCCAGCAGATGGGCAGTTACTTCCTAAGCTGCAGTAACTCCATTTTATCACATCCTTATCCCGCAGCTATTTCTGCATTAGCCAATTTTAGGGTTCCTATACAGCAAAACTTCTCAGGGTCATACAGGCAAGAGATCGGTATCAACTCCCTCCTCATGTCAGAGAGATCTCCATTTGCAGGTGTGAACAGATGGGCTCTCCCGGACTGAAGGAGCATTGTTCCCTCCGAAGGGAACAGAGATCTGCAGCCCTGCTCCTTTATCACAGCCTCCCTCAGTCCTGTGCCTCTGTCCTTCAACCTCTGCACACAGAAGTCCTCTCCTTCTCCAGGTGCATACGCTCCAGGTTCCGGAGGAGACGCACGGTGCCAACTGCTAGTGACTGACTGAGGGCAGAGGTCCCTGCAGATGTTTCAGCCCGATGCAGGCAGGGAGTGGCTTCTGCTCTGCAGAACAGAGATGCCACCCTGCTGCTTTCCTCTGATACATCAGCAAAGGACACTAAGCCCTTCTGCAACCTGAACCCGCCCGTTCCCTATTTCAGGGAGCAATCCCACAACAGCAGCGCTGACCCCAAGCCTGAGGAGCCGCATCCTGCAGCCACCCCGCTCCCTCCCAGCAGCACAGGGGGCACTGCCCAGCCCCTCCCCAGTCATCTCAGCTCACACCTTTGGTCACAACCCACATGAAGTCAGAGCTGACTGCATCATCCTCAGGAGACACGGACGGCGTTTCCTCCCTCTCGAGGACAACCTGGAGCTGCCCACAGCCAGCACCGTACTACGCGGCCAGCAGAGAACTGAGCAGCTTTTGTTTGCCTCCCCCCAGACAAAGCCTCACTGCTTATCCTCTGCCAACTGCACGCACCTACCACGTCCCCACCCTGGGAAGTTCCCATCCTCACACGGAATTAGGTCTCTTCCTTATGTCACTCACTCCCGCGGGAAAACCATTCCCATCTGTGGGCTGTGCCATTCCAGCAATGCACCCCTCGCTCCTCATACACTTCCTTGTGTTCCTTGTGGAGTCACGGGGAGTGCCAAACGACCACGGATCGACCACGAGCCTTTTGGGATCCACTGGACCCTCTGCTGGTCTCTGGCACAGCAGAAGGACTCACCACCAACCTTCACTGTCGCTCCCAGCCCTGAGTTACGCCGCTTGCAAGTCACCTTCTAGATCCACAGACTCCCCTCACCCCAAGAAACAGTTTTACCCTCAGAAAGCCGTTATCTGCAAGGTCACATCGCCTCTTTGCAGTCATTCCCTCAGTCCTTCCATTTCCAGCACGTACACGCATCAGAGCCCGCTCACTATTGCAGACCCTCCCCCCAAAACACACACGCAGGAGCTGCTGCGCTGCCCCGCAGCCCGTGTGCCCCGTTACCTTTGGAAAATGCTCTGCGGGTCCGACCACCAGGAGGATAGTTGGTCTCCTCTCAGTGGGGTCGGTCCCTCTGTCCTGTGGCTTCCCCAGCATCTTTGGCCCTTTCTCCCCGGGGCCTGGCAGCGGGGTGGTGTTTCCGACCTCATCGTCTTTTCCATCAGCAGGACCTTGGCACGCGGCCCTGGGAAGGAAGCTAGATAGAAAACGCCAAAGGCTCTGCAGCATCGCTGCTCCGGCGAGCAAAGCCGGCGCGCTGGGAGCCGCCCGGGGCTGCGCTACCAGGACGGGAAGGCACAGCCGGCACACACAGCAGCTCCGGCTCCGCGGGCTGCGATTCGGCGCGGCCCCGCTCCTGCGGACGCTTCCTGCCTTTAGAAATCGCTGCTACCGCAGTCGTGCCCGGCCTGACAAGCAGCTCATTGCACAAGAGCGTCACGATTCCGACGGCAACAGACAAAGCGCCGGCCAGCCCTCCGCTCCACCAAAGGAGGCGAGCTTCGGAGGACGCCAGCGGAAAGAGGAGAGCTCAAAGCGGGCGCTCCGGGTCCCGGCAGCACGCGGGGCCGAGCGCCGGGCTGTGGCCCCACTGCAGCAGCGCGCAGCCAATCGCCGCTCCCGGCGCCGCGGGGCTCCGGGCCGAGCAGCGCGCAGCCGGGAGCGCGCCGGCACCCGCGGGGAGCGCGCCCGAGGGTGGAGGGCTGCGGCCGCGGGGATGCTCGGGGCACGGCCGGTCGCTCGGCGGCGGGGCTTTGTTCGGGCAGCAGATGGTTCGCTGCGGGGATGAGAGCTTTGCACCCTCTCTCTCTCTCGGGTCTATTATAGTCTCATCCAGCACTACAATAGGTGTCGCGTTTTGCTTGTGCCGTTTGGCTTTCGGCGCGACGCGGGGACGCGCTCGCACAGCGTTTAGGGCCGTTCATCCGCTCCGGGGCTGATCGGCTGCGGGGAGCTACCGTGCATCGGCCCAACCGGCCACCTCCATCCAGGCACCTCCATCCAGGCACACGGCGTAGGACGAGCAGAGCCGCACCGGGCCGGGGCAGCACTCACATATATCAGTACACAGCACCACGGCAGCTCCCGGCTGCAGCTCCTCTCCTAGGAGAACAGCATGAGGGAGCTGGGGATGCTCGGCCTGGAAAAGAGAGGGCATCGGGCAGATATCATTGCAGCCTTCCAGTACCTGAAGGGAGCGGATAAATGGAAGAGAAATAGCCTTCAGGAAGTAATAGGACAAGGTGGAATGGTTTTACACTAAATGAATGGAAATTAGGGAGAAATTCTTCACCCAGAGGGCAGGGAGTTATGGTCATATGGGTGCCCCATCCCAGGCTGGGTGAGGCCCTGTGCAACCTGAGCAGGTCGGTCTCTGATTTAGCAGCTGGCAGCCCCTCTGTGCTGCAGGGGTTGGAGCTGAATGATATTCTAAGCTCTCTTCCAACCCAAGCCATTCTATGATGCAAGTTTCCTCCACAGCACGAGGCCTCTACCCATCCCTACAGCCGCAGGAGGAGGGCACTGCACAGCACACTTCGCACAGCACTGCCACTTGGCCTCCTGCAGGACACTGCTGCCAGTCTGTAACCTTTGACAGCAGCAGGCCATAGGGAACCTGTGTGCTACAGCTATTGGATATGGAAATACACGCAGGAACTGGAAGGAGTCCAGGCTGCGGGCAGCCCGCTTTTAAAGGGAGAACACTCGGCGTCACGCTGACAGGAACCTGCTACTGCTGAATTCCTTTCACCAACCTGAGTAATGGAAAAAGAGACAAGCACGCAGAAGACTTCACATTAAAAAAAAAAGAATTCTTCTGCAGATACACTTCAGTGTTGCTTAATGGGAAAAAAATGCTGTTTAAATCTCAAAGTCTCCAGTCCCACTCTGTGCCATGCCCCCTCCCCCACCAGTCACACTGCTTCCTAACACACCGCCGTTCAGAGGCTGTAAGGTGATAGTTTTAAAGCTTCTAACGCCAAAAGTTAAGTTTCTTGAGCCAAAAGGAGGAACAAAGCAGATTTCCTGAACTGGTACAGTTCATCAAAATCAGCTTTCAGTAGCCTAGGGCTACAGGCTGCCAAGAAGCAGCAAGCTGCTCTGATGCTCACTGATGCTCCAGGAGCTCACCACATGGACCCGTGGCAGGCACAGATCTGAAGACACGAAGGCAAAGTAGATGAGTGGGACTCAGGCTGCTGACCTGTGTGAGCAGCTAACGCTATGGGACACGACTGCTGAGTTTCTCTGCGTTGTATATGCAGATAGTTGGGGTTTGCACGTGGCACAGACCCCATCTTCCTTTGCTCGTGCAGAGATTGCACAGTATAACAGTAATTTGTGCAAGAAGATACATGTCCAGGGTGCGATTACAGAAGCACAGCAACACTTCCTCAGCCTTCGTCCTTGCTGAAGGAAACCTCAGAGGAATTCTTGCACTGTGCTAATCCACGCGGCTCCTTGAGAACACAGCCTTTCCTAATCATATTTAGAAAAGGGGAGGAAAAAAAATAAAAGCACTTATTTCACCAAGTGAGGAATTTTATTAGGTCAGAACAATAAAGCGAGTAATGGAGAGATGATGATAGCTGGAGGCAAGGCAGCTGCTCCCCTGCAGGGAGCTGGGACACGAGTGCTGCCCCACTGACGCCACCACGAAGCCAACCACTCGCACACAAAAGATGCAACAAACGCAGCGGGTGCAGGTCCAGCCCAAACCAGTTCAGAGGAACAGACAGCCAGTTAATCTAGAAATCACAAGCCTAGGTCATACCTAAACACCTTGCCCAACCTACACACCTCGGTTCTGCAGCTGTTTCCGTGATCCAAACTCAAGATCATTAAGAGGGGAAAGCAGCAGGAGCGACCTGGAGGTGCCTGCAGGCAGCAGCCCCATGCCCAGCACCACTCAGGTGGGTCGTCCTTGGGCAATCAGAGGAGAATTGGGAATGAAACCATGCAATCCATCCAGATGGAGACAAAGGAGAAAGGAAAGAGCAAGAGAACAATGTGTGTGCTTAACTGAAACAGTATTTTCCTCATACTGCAAGCTAGCCAAGGGAGGTCTCTGCAGGTAACAAAACCAAGGTATTCTGTGTGCTCTTCGACCCCGTCCTGCAGCTGCACCTCAGTGCTGGGGCAGGCACCGTGCCCCTGGGGCTGGTGGCACCAGGCAGAACCCAGCCTCGGGATACTTGCTTTCAGAGGGCCCTTAGAAGAATTCTGAGCAGACATACGTTTTCCAGCAAGAATCCGAGCAGACAATGAGCTCACACTCAAAAAAATGCAGGAGGGAGGGTGAAGAGGAAGGGGCAGAGGGAAGGGAGCAGCGATCCCCATCCCCTGGTGTAGGAAAGCTCCCACAGCAGTCACCTCCTGGGATCCTGGTGTGACCCTGCTGGAGGTGGTGTGACTCAGGCAGGAGGAGCTGCCAGGACACCTGAGCAGGGGCTGCGGCGCGTGGGGCACCCGAGGTGAGCCACCTACACCCACTTCTCATCTTTCCAAACGTCACTCCTGAAAGACAAGACTCAACACAAGGATTTTCCACTTTTGAAGAGAGCTGAAATAAAATCCAGAAACGCCGCGCGGGGTTTTTACAGCACACTGCCAAACATCTTGGCCGCTGCTGCTTAAATAATTAAGCTGTCTGGTGACATTCAGCCACGTTAATTTACTGAGGTGACACAACAGAGCTGCAGCAAAACCTGGCCACCTCTCTGCAGGACCCCAGCACAGCCACCAGCTGCCCCAGCCCGTGTACTGGGCGATGGGGCCAGCATCAAACAGACACCAACTGCTGGGCTCCATCGTGTGAAGGCCAAGCACTGACCAAGAGAAAGGACATCTGTAATATCCCCAAATCAGAAAGGAAGGAGCACACACCGTGTACCAAAGCAACAGGAAAGTGGCTGCTGGGAAATGACCCCCCCCAGCGTGGGCTCTGTGCACGATGCGGCCTCGCATACCAAACAGCTTCGCCTTCCCAGCTTCTCATGATCCAACAATTTGAGCAATTTCTCTTGAAGCAGAGCTCTGCTGCCCGGAGCCACAGCTCACCGCACGGAACACGCCACAGCGAAGGCAGCATCGCCGTCCTACAGCGGTGACGAATCCGCCTTCTTCACTCCAGACAAAGTCTGGGGCGTCATTAAAGCGTGCTCATGCCCCACATTCAGAGGGACAAATATAGCCATAGGACATGAGCGAGAACAAAGACTCATTTACCATTTTTCCTTCAGACCTACTTGTGGCAACGCTCCCTCCCCCACCTCCTCCAGCACCACTCCGCAACGCAGGCACGGAACCGCAGGGCTCACGAGCAGGACACCAGCCCCTGCAGCAGTCCTGATGTGATTTCACTGACACGTGTCAACCACTCAACTATCTGGCTAAGCACTGGGCCAGAATTATCACCAGCCTTTGTTTCTTTACCAACCAACTCCCACCAACCGTCCTGCAGCTTGGGGTTTTTCCACCTGCTCTTATCTCCCAGTACTGATTTCGTTTCTTCCCCTCCCTGAGCCGACCTGTAGTCAGTGCCCAGATCCAAAGGAGACATTTCATAGTATAACTTCCTGAGGAATCCAGCCCCGGCAATACAATCTCAGAACACACACAGAAAGGCCAAAGCTGCTGCACAGGGAGATCCTGCAGGTCTGGGAGCACACAGCACCCACAGGCCGCAGCTCACCACACCAGCGCTGACCAGCAGTGTGCTGGAGCCCAAGCTGGGTCCACACCTCAGCAGCCTGGCCACAATCCTGCAGCCCTTATCAGCCATAACTGGGGTAAAGGTCCCAGCTACAGAAACCCACAAGCTGCCAGGTAGGCAAAGCGCCGTGCTGGAAGGACACTGCTGGGCAGCACCTCTGTCCCACGGGTACAGCTGAGGTTTCCGTGCACAGAAACGGGCAATGGTGCACCAGGAGCAACTTCCCCTTGCATACGTGTACACCCAGAGCCCACTTCCAGCCTCTCTCCGTGGATGTGCACTGCCAGTTTTGGACCCCCAATGTACTACGGTGCCCGGTGAGTGGACACCCATCACACACAGCCTGCCCCAGCACAGGTCAGCAGCCACACACCGCTCCCAAGACCCTGCAGCACCTGCCAGGGACTACAGCGTGTGCACCCACACCTTCAGCACATCTCACTCAGCCAGTGCACACCAACTCCTGTGCCTGCCACGGATCTGAAGGCTTTATCTACAGTGAAATTGCTGACCCACAGTTGTGCCCTCACAGCACATCTCCCAGAAGCAAGGCTCTCAGACCACACATTTCATAACGTGCGAGGAACAACAGGTCCCTGCGGAGCAGCCAACCAACGTCATCTTCCTCGCTCCCTGTTCTAAAGGACGTTACCCACAGACATCTGAAGATACTTAACGTGGTATAACACACGGAGGAACGCCTTCGGTCTGCTCAGCACATCCAGCTCAGTCCCCCAGGATCAGCCAGGACAAGTCGGGGGGTCGGGCAGCTGCTGGCAAATACCTTTCAGCAGCAGGAAGGCGATCAGCTGGAATTTCAGACTGTAACACTGCTCCATTTGTTTGATTATGACCTCACATTGCTCAACCCTTAACAATTAATTACAAGGGCCTGGCTACAAGCCTCCAGCTGCCCCAGCAGGATTCAGCACATCTCTACGGTTTGTGGCGTATTTAAATGTATTCAGACAGATAGTTTGGTTTAGATTACAGAACAAAGTTTTTGCTCATTTTTAATCACAAGCACGGTGTTGTAACACAGTAAGAACTCAGGTCACCCATTTCCAGATGGCTGACAACAGGGACAAGGTGAAAGCACTACGGAGAGGGCTCCCTGCTTTCCCAGCCCCTTACAGCTGCTCAGAATTACGGCACAGAAAAGAGCAGTCAGAAGTTCAAAGAGTAAAACAGTCACAGAAATAAGGAGCGTAAATGAAAAATTAAGTGAAGAAATAAGATTGAATCTTGGTACTGTAGCAATTCAATCCTGGAGAGTACTTCTCAGCCCGTCTGTCACAGAGTTGCTTGTAACAGAGCTGGCTGAGCACAGACCAGGATGCACTCCCCAGCAGCTGGAACAGCCCAAGGCCATCCCTAAAAACAAAGCTGCTCAGAGGAGCCCAGAGCCAAGCGAGCCCTGCAGCAGCACCATTATGCTCCTGCAGGTGAAAGCAAACTTGGAGGGGACAGAAATTTGAGAACGCAGCAGAGCCAGCAGGCAAAGAACACGCTGATGAAAGCTAACACAAAGATTTCAGCAGCGAGATTTGGGAGCTGACAGCCAGGCAGCAATGGGCAGTGACCTGCACGGATCCAGGAGAGAACAGCACCTCAAGGTCAAGGAGCTGATCCCAATTACGGCAAAGGTACACAGACTGTTATGGCTGCAAAGAAACAAGGGTTATGTTTGCTCCATTTCTTAACATGGAGTTAGTCCCCTGGAAGAGGTTCAGCTCCACGAAGGGACTGCACTCTGTCTCTATGCAGCAGGGATGGATTGCACCAGGGCAGAGCTGCCCAGCCCACAGCAGCAGAGAAGCTCCGCACATCGCTCCAGGTCAGGGTCAGCAGGGAAACAATCACATGAGCACATGCAGAAATACTATGATTACAAAGCCTTCAGCTACACCACACACACATCTCCAGATAAAAAGTAGAGAACAGTTCTGGTTCAACGACCCTTATTTCCATCAAGCACATATTTCAGCTCTATAAATCTACACAAATATTTTCACGAGAACATCAGAAGTAGGAAAAGGAGCTCAGCTCTCCAGAGGCAGATGTAATTTTGCAGCAGCACAATGTCCCTTGATGCAGTAGGACAAGGAAGCCTGTAAAACATTTTTCACATGGTTACCACTTTACCGTTCAAGCAAAGTGAGGTATGCAAACTGTTCAGTGTGACCAGCTCAAACAAGCATTTCTCTGGAAGGCTCACTGCTCTGGCATCCGGTATTTGTCAAACGGCTTTGAGATAACAGCAGGAATTTAAAGAAAATGCATCGATGACATTAGCAAATTCCAACTGAGAAAGCAGGGCAGTACAGCTGCCTGCTCTCCCAAGGTGAGGGCTGCCCCTTAGAGCAGCAGGCTGTGACGTTCTGAGTGCTGCACAGGGCTTCATCTCAGTAAGAACTCTCAGGATCTGAAGGAGCCAAAACACTGCTCATTTTCCCTTCAAGCTGAAGCCCAGAACAATCACTGCTGCCATAAGGACTCCAGGCCAACTGGCACCAAGAGATCAGCAGCTCACTGCAAAGCCAGGGGACAAGCTGGCATTACAAGCCAGGAGGGCTGCACCCACATCCAGTGCACTGCACTGCTGTACACAAATATATAAGGTACCTGAGCCACGGACTAATTTACTATTCACAATCCGTGTGATTTATGCTTAACTTGGCCTCCAAACACTCCTTTTTTTTTTTAACCCTGAGTCTTAAACACTTTTCTAGAACGTGACTTTACATTGCTGAGCCCACTTGTCTCAGTGTCATTATTGGCTAAAGGATGTGGAGGGAAGAAAAAGAATGCTTTTATTAATAGAACTCTCTGGGAAACAGGAAGTTTATTCAGTCTTCCCTCAAAGATGACACAAGGCAGAGGTTTTCCAGCCAGCTCTCCAAGGGCTGCTCTCACGAATCCAACTGGAGCTCCAAACTCTGCATCCTCATTCTTAACAGATGCTAATTGTCACACTGCTGAAGGGGACCCTGCAACACCACCAGCGCCCTGCCAGCTCCTTCATCCAACCAGCTGCTTCCTGCACAGCTGAACAGCGAGCAGAGGAAGCAAAGGGCTGAGGAACAATCCCGATGGCTGAAGGCTCAGCAGCAGCACAGCCATCCACAGTGCTTCCCCCCCCACAGAACAGCTCCAGACCCTGCAGAACGCTTTCTCTCTGCTGCTCCTGCAGCATGGCAAGCAGAGAAGCTCTGCTGGAAAGTGAGAAAGCATTTTGTTTCACAGAGCATCCTCCCAGCCTGGAAAACGTCAGGCTGCGTTGGATAACAGGCTCAGAAAAGAAGAGGGGATGCCAGCCGAGATAGCCGGGCACCGGCACAGAATGTTCTAGCATATGAGAGCCTGCTGCCAGAGCTGAGGGATCAGGCACCCATGGGTGGCAGCGGGTCAGCATTTCATAGGGCACACACAGGTGATTGATGGGGCGCAGTCAGCTTTCGTTACCAAAGGGCACACCGGAGCAAATCACCATGGCACTGACGTTATTTTTAGAAGCAGCACAACTACACCACTCACACATCGCTCGTGTTGCCAAAGCGTTCCTGTATTCTGTAGTAGCGAGGAAGATGCCAACTGAAAAGCAATACTAGAAAGCAACGCCTCGGAGAGTGAAAGTTAGAAAGGCAGCAGCGACTCCGGGACGGATGGATGCCCACAAAGGGAGTGGAACGGGGTGCTCTGCGCTGGTTCAGTGATAACTGTCACTCGGGCCAGCAATCAGGGACTCAGAGGTGCCCTCCTCCCTCCCGCAGGGTGCCGGACTGCGGTCCCTCATCGCCCGGCTTCTTCACGGCCCCGCACCCGAGAAGCACCCAGCAGCGGTGGGAGCACGAGGGCTCAGCGCTGCCACACGCGGCACAACGGCATCGTTCAGGTCGCACCCCAACGCCCGCAGCCGTCCGCCCCCAGGAGCCCCACGCGAGACCCGCGGCAGCGGAAACGTCCCCACGGCGCCCGGCCCCGGCGCTCACCAGCAGGTCCGGCTCGGTGCGGTGCAGCCCGAGGCGGCCCAGCCCCACGGCCAGGTCGTGGATGCAGAGCGCGCCGTCGCGGTTCACGTCCAACTTCTGGAAGAGGGCGCGGAGCCGCCGGTCCTGTTCCGAGGCCTCGCACACGGCCCTTCCGCAGGGACCGCCGCCGCCGCCGCCACTCCCTTCAGCTCCGGGACCGGGCGCGGCGGCGCCGGCCCGCGGGGAGCCGCAGGGGCACAGCACGCCGCTCACCACCGGGGAGGCCAACGAGCGCCGCGCCCCCGGCATCGTCCCCCCCGGCATCGTGCCGCCCGCCGCTCCCGCCCGCCGCCGGCAAATGGCGACGCTTACGCCGCCGGCGCCGCGAGGAACCGACGCGGAGCGCTTCCGCCTTCGCGCCACACGGCGCCGCCGCCACGTGACGCGCCCCGCCGGCCAATGGGAGCGGCCGCCGCCCACAGCCCGGCCTCCGCGCGCGCCACGAGCGTGGGCGGGGTGACGTCAGACGGACGCGAACCCCTCCGCCAATCGAAACGCGGAGCCGCCGGGGACGGGAGGGGGCGGTACAAGATCGTAGGGCGGGATTCTATTGGTTAAGCGCCGGGGGAAAGCGGGGGTAAAGAGACAGCTGCGCCAATCAGGTCGGGAGACAGAGCCTCATTCGGATCTTGATGGACACGGCTTGTATCCAATAGATTCCGGACGAGGGGGCGTTCTGGTTGATGGGCGGCAAAAGCATCCAATGAAATTAAAGCCGGGCAATAGGAGGGCGGGCGCAGCCTCTCGCCGGACTCACGCAGGCCCGGTGGCTCAAGACAAGCGGGGAGGCGGGGCCATCCCCAGCCCTTCTCGATGGGCAGCGCGGCCGACCAATGACAGCGCAGCGCTCCCCGCGGGGGGCCAAATTCCGCCTGACAGGCAGGCGGGCGGCCCAATCAGACGAGGAAGGGAAGGGGGCTGATTCTGGAAGCCATTACGCCAGTGTCGCAGGGTGGAGGCCGTTGAGCGGGGCTTGCTGGGTGGCTGCGGTACGCAATTTGCGTACCGTCGGCGGTGCCAAGGGGGGGAGCGGGGAGGGAGCGACTCCTCCGGGCCCCGAGGGGCCTCGGGCCCCCCCCGCTCCTCCCCGGCCCGGGGTGAGCGGGCCCGGGGGGCCCTGCGGGAGGCCGGGCAGGGCCGAGGGGCGGCAGCGGGGCCCCCCAGGCCGGCAGGAGCACTGCGAGTAGCGGCTCCCCGGCTTCACCTCAGAGCCATGGCGTCGCCCCCGGCTCCCCCGGCCAAGAAGCGGAAGATGAACTTCTCGGAGCGGGAGGTGGAGATCATCGTGGAGGAGCTGGAGCGCGGCAAGCACCTCCTCATCAACCACTTCAACGCGGGCGTTCCGCTGGCCGCCAAGGCCGCCGCCTGGCACGACATCCTGCGGCGCGTCAACGCCGTGGCCACCTGCCACCGCGAGCTGCCCGAGGTGAAGAAGAAGTGGTCCGACCTCAAGACCGAGGTGCGGCGCAAAGTGGCCCAAGTGCGCGCCGCCATGGAAGGGGGAAGCGAGAGCCACAACGGCGGCGGAGCCGGGACCGAGGGCGAGGACCCCGCGGGTGCCGCCGCCGCCCCCGTCATCCTCACCCCCATGCAGCAGCGCATCTGCAACCTGCTGGGAGAGGCCACCATCATCAGCCTGCCCGGCGGGGACTGCGGGGCGGCCGACGGGACTGAGATCCCCATCACCGCCTCCGCCACCACCGTCACGCTGACACAGAGTGAGTGCTGTGCTCCGCAGTGGTGGCCCGCCCGGCGTCCCTGTGCAGGGAGCTCCGTTCAAAACAAAGCCCCCGTCTGCCATGAAAACACGCTGGTGCTGTAGGGATGCATCTATGAGATGACGGCTGGGGTCAGCCCTAAAACGGGAAACAAGGAGCCTCAGGTCCCGTTCTGTGGGGCACTAAAGTAAAAGGGAGGAATATCTCCAAGGCTGATCTCCTGACCTGCCCCACGTGGGCCGTCCTGTTGCTAAGTGCCGTTCTAGGCCGTCTCTTTGCCCTTATGTCAGTTGGTTGACGGTGCTCTAAACTAGGGGCTGAGAAGTGATTTTGTCGAGACAGATATGGCGCACCCTTTGGACCTTAGTCTGTACATCCGAGAAGGAAGCTTGGACGAGGGTGGAGTAGGCTTGAGTTATTTTGTGAGTTCACTGTTTATTGTGTGTTATCTCGCAGAACAGGCAGTATTCCTGCTGCATTCCTTGAATAGTCCTGTAGATAAAAGCACTCATTTTGCAGCTCCTCCTCACCCCCTTTCTGTCCTTTGTTCCCAGTTCCTGCAGAGACGACTTACCACAGTCTGGAGGACGGGGTCGTGGAGTACTGCACAACAGAAGCCCCCGCCACGGTTACTGCCGAAGCGCCCTTGGAGATGATGGCACATCAACACGAGGTGTCCGCAAAACCCCAGGAGCTGAAAAGCCGCATCGCTCTGAACTCAGCCAAGCTCCTGCAGGAGCAGCGAGTGACCAACTTACACGTGAAGGAGATCGCCCAGCACCTGGAGCAGCAGAATGACTTGCTGCAGATGATCCGTCGCTCTCAGGAGGTGCAGGCGTGCGCGCAGGAGCGCCAGGCTCAAGCCATGGAAGGAACACAGGCTGCACTGAGTGCCCTCATCCAGGTCCTCCGCCCCATGATTAAGGACTTCCGTCGATTTTTGCAGAGCAATACACCCAGTCCTTCGGTGACCGCTGACCCCAGCCAGACGGGGCAGCAGGATGGCATTATCCAGTGAAAGAAGCAGCAGTGGGACTCCTTTCTTAGAGAAAACTGCCCCTGCTGCCATTGGACACAGAGTAAGGGCGTGCTGGCTCTCGTCAAAGTGAATCGGCTCGCCTTGGAGTCTCACTGAGCCTGAACAGCTTTCTTCTCTGCTAATCTTATGCTAATCTGCCTTTTCAGACTCGGTACAGGGCAGTAGCAGGAGGTGTAATAAACAAGGAACCTAACATGGGTTGCTTTAGTTCCTCAAAACAAAAGATTTGTTTTAAAAAGAAAAGAGGGAGAGAAAAAAGACAATTATTTTTTTATCTGTTCAAGAAGCTCTTCTGGTTATGACACTTGTTTCTCCCTCTGCCTTGATCTATAGCCTTTAACTGACTTCAGACACGGAGTGTCTTGCTATTAAGTCACCATAGTGAAGCTGCCAAGGTACAGTTACCATAGGCTGTAGTGTCTGGCAGTGAATGCATTTCTGTCTCTTGCTGAAAGTGCTTACTGGAAACGTGGTATCAGAGGTGGTACAGCCTTTCCCCGCACTGAGAGTTCATGGGTACTGCTCTCAGAGCATGAAGTTCAGCCACACAGACTAGCACTAAGCCTACTATATGCAGTTCACATCGCATCCTTATCCCCCAAGGATACAAATGGGATTAAAATAGTCTGTTCACCTCGTGTTCTTATCTGTGTGCAGTCATGAAATTCAACTTTAAACTTAGCAGATGTGATGAAACTTTCATGCCTTGGTTACCAGATCCCGTCCTGAGATACGTATTGGAAGCAATTACCTGCCCCAGTATGTTTAATACCCAAGGACACGTAAAAATTTCATTCAGATGGGTTCACAGGCAAAACATTGCCTCATAACGCACAGTTTGGTACCTCTGTAATAGCTCGGTCTCTCCTAGTGGATCTGATCTGGAGGGCTTCAGCCACACAGCAGTTCCCAGCAGACAATATTTGTCAGCTGCTGATTGGAGTGAGTGAGTTTTGGAGCGTTAATTGGTTCTGGTGGTGGCATTTGTTATGTATTTTTTAGGAGCCAGGAGCAAGTGCAGCAGTTGTTTGTTAGTCTGCTAGCTGGCTTTGACCGGGATTCTGAGCAACGGCTCTGAAGTTGCACCTCTCCTATTTTCTCCCAGTTGAACAGGGTTAAGGAGCATTTGCAGCCCCTGGTCTTGAGATGTTTGGTTTGTTTGGGCTTGGTCCTCACTGAGAGCTCCATTTTGCAGGATGGTGAACTTGCAGCGGCTTCATAAACTTTTAGATGACAGGCTCCATTTGTAGCTGCATGGAAGCTAACTTCAAAAGAAAAAAAAAGAAAAGTGTAACTCTTTTCCCCATACCTTGCAACATCTTCCACATTTATCGGGCTTGTTGTTTGCCAGATGCTGCTTTTGAAACCGAACTTTGAAAATTTCAGAGTTGGTATTGCTCACTGTCAAAGTCTCCTTTTGGGCTGAGAAGTGGTAGGCAGAGTCTGAATTTGCACAATCACACGAAACCCGTACATAACTTTATGGCAGGATGCTGATGGAGGACGCCCAGTTAGAGCAGCGGGTGAACATTCTGCTGCCTACCTCTGGCCTTTAGTAATCTCTCCTCTGCAGGGCTGATGGGGGAGAAAAGAACAACTTAAGAACTTTGGCTCTGGAAGGCTCTGACCCTTTGACACAGACATCTCGGTGCTGAGGCAGGGCAGCACCCACTGCTCCTTCCCACCTGGGTGGGCACCCAGCCACGTGAGTAACGCTCTCCTGACTCTTTCTCTCAGACTTCGTGGGGTCAAATCAATTGCTCAATTGAGAATTATTTTTAAAGCAGAAAACTAAGTCGTATATGTTGTTTTACCTCATTTGTGTAATGTTCTCTCCTTTACAAATACAATTTTTAATAAAGAAGTACTGGTTTTTGGTAAACAGACTGTTTCAGTTCATCAGCATGTTCCAGGGAAAAGAGGACTCAGTCAGAAAAGGGCAAAGAGATCTGAGCAGCCACATCTTGGGGTTTTTTTTATTGCTCATGAAATCTGTGGCCTTACATCTGCATCGCTGTCTTTTTTTCTTCTCTTTTTTTTTTCTAACAGCATCCTTTGCAGCTTTGCCTGGTACCACTAGTTGGTTCACTGCACCTGGCAGGTTAGCACAGCATACTCATCTCCCAGCTGCTCACAGCACGCCCCAAGAGCCCAAAATGAGGGATGAAACACACCAGCCTTGGGATCTGAATTGCAGTGTTGATTTTTGCAGTGACTAAGCACTTGAGCTCTGCCCCTGTTTCTTAGGAGTGAAGGAGCTGCCCTCAGAGCCGCCCATTTTTTCATGTATTTTCAGGATAAATACACAGCTTAGTCAAGCCAGTAGCACTCAGGAGCAAGTTCCACACGCGCATTTTTGTCTCATTAAAAAGATGTAGCAACCTTTTAAATGCAGGGTGAGCCCCGTGATTAGGGGCTTGGTTGTTGCTCATGACGAGGTCATCAAACTTGGGGAGGAAGAGAGAAATGCGTCACTTAAAACCAGGAAGATCAGGTAAACAGGGCACTTCTGAGCCTGGTGGTTCATTGAGCAGGGAACTTGTGGCCAAAGCAAAACAAAAACTGAGGAACGGCATCTCACAGGTGTCTGTGCTCCTTTTACCAAGCTTCTTGTACTTCAGATTTATACTCACCATCCGGAGCAAAGGGGCTGTCCTGTCACAGGGCTCCTCAGCGGGCAGAGCGAGCGTACTCCATCCTTCTTGCTGCTGGAGGAAGAGGAGTTAGGTGGAGCGCTCCTGGTGTGTCAGAAGATACCTCGAGGCTGTGGCTTTCTGCTTGCGGCACCACTTCAGGAGTAAGGAACTGGTTGTGAAGCTGAAGCAGCGAGCTGTGAGTGCAACCCAGGCACAGCTTTCCAGGAGATGGCACTGTGCAACGGGGCAAGGCCCTGGGATCCTGAGCCACGGTCTGCGGCACAGCAGAGCGCGCTGCAGAGATGGTTCCAGAAGTCACCTGCGTCCTGCAGACCTTTTGTGCCCCACTTGCTCCTCACTGCTGGCTCATCTCAGGGCTGGGAGCCTGGAGAGGAAGAAATCCAATGGGAGAGCGGAGGGATGTGGAGCACGGATAGCTGAGCTCACACAGGTGTGTGCTGCTGGGCTCACAGCTCGCTGTGACACCTGGGCAGGCATTCCAGATGAATTCCTTCACTTAGAAGCACTGGGGTGGGTTTTAGGATTTTTTCCAAGGCCATCCATAAACGTGTCAGTATCCCACAAGCACAACGTGCTGAAATAGGTGCATCACGGTTCTGGAAGCAGAGGCAGAATGATATCATCTGCATTTTTGCCTAAATTACCTCGCCTCCCCCGACACGTTTTCAGTTTGTCAAGCCTGTTTTGGACAGGCATTCTCTTGTTGGTTTATTGGTTTTTTTTGACATCTAAGAGGTTGTTGCCAACAGGTACTGTCAACAGAAGTGTGGCCTGTTTACTTATGAAAATCGAAGCATTCAGTATTCTTCGTCTTTCTTGAAAGGATCTGACAAGAAGCTTCACACAGACACCAGCACGGCTTCCAGGCTGTGCCCTGGGATTCAGCCTGAAGCTCGGCCACCTGCACACGGGGCTAGCGAGCCCCTGGGTCTCTGCACAGAGATCCAGGCACAGGATGATAAGCACAAGCCTCAAGGCAACACAGGCTGCTGGCTGAGGATTTCAGAAGGGTGAAGCTGTACCTGTGCCACTGCCAGGACTCCCAGAAGCAAACGGAGAGCCGTGCCACACGTTCCCACGAAACATGGGGCAGATATGGAAACCAGTAAACACAGAAGTTCCAGGCAGCTGGGCTTTCAGGTCTGGCCACATGCCCCGGGAAAGGAATCCACCAACTCCAGATTCCTGTGCTCCCTTTGTCTCCAGATAACAGGATCCCTGATTCTGGCAGGTCAGAAACGCACCAGACAGGTGTGTCCTTTGCAGGAGAACAGGAAACCAAGCCTGGCACAGAAAGTGAAACCGTTTATGGTGATAAGTTCAGTTAAATATGGAACTAGTGAAAAGCAAAACTGATGAAAGTCAAGCTGGCAGCCTGGTATTAAATTAAGCCGGGAAGATGCAAGCTTAGAATAACTCCATTCCACAGGAAAATCCTACAGGATGAAGAGCTGGGGTTTCCAGCAGCACACGGGGCTCATACCAGCACCCAGCCCTGCCAGCACAGCCTGCCCTGCTCTGGGCAAGGCACAGCCCACAGCTCCTGGCTGCAGAGCTTTGCAGGGCTTGGCCGTCTCAGTGTGAAGCACGGAGCATTATGTGATAGGCTTTTTTTTGTTGTTTTTCTGGGGGGGGAGGATGGGATGACAGGACTAAAAGCTCATTACAGCTATTACACCAGAGGTTACAGATCTAAGAGGGGAAAGCCAATTATGTATTTACACTGTTGCAGCAGTGGTGTATAATTTGTTTTTCAAACTTTAATCATTTGGCTGCCAGGACAAATGAATTAGTGTGATGATGTTTTCCAGCAGAAGATGCTAACGATGTAGATTACAGGTTCTGATGATTTGTTTGTGTATCTGGAATTCCTCTGGGATAAGAAGCAGAATCTGATGGCTCACCAGATATGTTCTTCAGGATCTGTCTCGCTTCGCCCCTCTCAGTTCTGTCCCTTCTGAATTCATTTTGCTTCATTTTCTGCCTGCTTGTTTATCTCAGTGCTCTATGCTGGGAGGGAGGAAGCATGGAAAGCCATCCCTGTTCCTGCCTGCACCTTGCTCCCAAGGCAAGCAGAGCACGGAAATCAGCCCCTCTCCAGTGACAGCAGAGGTGAGGCCCAGAGCAAAGCACAGCCCAAACTGATAAATTATCTGAGGCTGATAAGATAATGCCCTGAGACAGCAAAAGTTGAGGAAGTGGTGGCAGCACTGGGGAGAGGAACCAGGAAAGGGTTAGGTCAGGCAGAGCACAGGGTAAGGACGTGGCTGGGTTTCATAGAGCAGAGGTGAAGGCACCGTGGGGCCAGATTCATGACACAGCAAGCACCAGCAGAGGAAGAGCTGAGCATTTCAGTCTGGGGTAAGCAGATTTAACATCCAATATCAAGGGACACCCTTAATAAATGGTTTGGACCTGGATCGGGAAAGAATATAAAGCTAGTGGGTGGGATGGTGGATGGACAGGGACACAATGTGCCCTGTTCCCTCTGATAGCTCCTGTGTGTGGGGCTCAGGATGCCTTGGGGACCCCGACATCCCTCCCAGCAGGGAACAACAGAGACGTTTGGAGAAGTACTGTCCCTTTAAAAAAATGTGGATCTGTCCAGAAACAATTATGTGGTATAAACACAGAAAAATCAACAGGGTGAATTCTGAACTAATAAAGATTTAATCTCTAAGTCATGAGACTGCCTTTGTTAGGAAAATATACATACCCCTGAGAGCTGAACTACGGCTGCTCTATTACACACAGCTCAGCAGCTCACTGGGCATTTTTCCAAATCAGTTTATTTTTAACATCAGATACATTATTCAATTAATTATAAAAACACTGAGGTTTTCAAGAGAGATTTCTGATAAAACTGCAGAGTAAATATGCGTGAGAACAGCAAGGATTACAATCTCTGCAAACTTTAGCATCTGAGGCTGTTGCTATAAACAAGAGCAGTCCTCCGAGGAGGTTATTTATCAGAGTGAATCATATCAGATAACACAAGGCCTCCTCCCACACAGCAAACAGATAGATCATTTGTCCTTTACCTAGCGATGGAAGAGCGAGATCGACATGTCTGTCACTGGTATGCTTAGGGAATGAGAAGCGTGAGGGGCTGGCCTGGATTCTTCGGATGCTTCCAGCATTCAGGCATCCCATCTTGGAGAACGTTAGGTGTTCAGAAGCTGAGACACAGAAAGCAAAAAGCCAGCCCATTTCTACCAGTGCCTTGAGGCCTTGGAAACACTGGCTGTCAACTGATGGGGATGGATTCAAGCTTTAAAAGCAGCCTCCACGAACAAATATGGAAACACCGACATCTCCCGCAATGGTTTCACTGTGCCAACACGAGAAATCCTTTCCCAGACATGAGTTTGTGTCTGCTTAACCTGGTGAGCAAGAACTCTTAACAGTGTTTGCTCTAATCCGGCCTTTATCTTCTATCCACACATGTTGCTGTGTGCTTTTGCTTGCTGATTTTCCTTTTAAAGACTCACACCGCGGTAGAATTATTTGATAGCTCTGGTATTGTCTGTAGAGATGGCAAAGATTAAAGGGAAGGAATCCGGGCATCAAAGCCTGGCAAAGTGAGGGCTCCCAGGCTCTCATCCAAGCTCTGCCAGACATGCAAAGCAGCGTTGGGAAAAGTCCCTGCCGTGTGAGCGACACATCCCCGACTTTACAAATAGGCAAATCACGTCGATGAGAGCAGACTCCTTCGGGACAAGGAGAGACATTTTGTTCCGCTTGCCCTTAAACAATGGAATCCTGCCCAACCAGGGCTCCCAGCCCCGAGCACGGGGCAGCAGTGCGTAATAACATCAGGGAACCGCGCTGGCAGGGACGCACTCAGCTGGTTGCCACCCAATTCCCTTGGACAGCAGCTCGGGCAGGGACACCGGGGCGAGGAGGACAGGCTGCTGGCTCACAGGACACAGAGGCGAGGCCTGTCGCAGCTGCCACCACCTCACCTGGAGCACACAGCGGACCACAGACTCGCGGCCAGCTCCACAGGCAGAGGTCCCATCATCAGTGACCCTCACGCACCCCAGAGCTGTTTAGCCCGAGGAACGACCACGGGTCAAACCGACGGGGACAGCCACACGGACACTGCCCCGCCGTGAGGCGACCCCGCTTCCCGCCCACTCCCTCACCCATGGGGGCGGGTCTTGCCTAAATCGATGGCCACCTCCTCCAATCCCCGCCCTCTCTTCCCCGCCCCGCAGCAGAAAGACCAATCAAAGCCTTGTTCTTCCCGGCCCGCCTCTTCGGTTTGGCCAATCAGGTGGCGCAGCTCCCGTCCTCCCCTCCCCCCGTCCTCGGGGAGGAAGGCCGTGGAAGAGGGTTACGTAGTGTCGGGTCGGTATTCTCGAAGCGCGGTAGTGGTTTTGCTCCGCCGTAGGGCTGCCTGCGGCGTTGGCGTAGCGGCCGCAGTTGGCGTAGCGCTAGCAGAGGCGGCTGTGGCGGGGAGCAGCGGCGGCCGTGCGCGGAGAGAGAGGGCAGGAGGTGCGAGCAGCAGCGGGCCGCGGGTCGGGGACGGAGCCGGGAGGCGGGCTGGGAACCCCCCCACGGGGCAGGGGCCCGGGAGCGGGGCTGAGAGCCGTCCCGGGGGTGCTGGAGACGAGCTGCGAGCTTGGGACAGCCGAGTGTGCGGGTCCGGAGGCGGACTGCGGCCTGGGGAGCTCAGGGAGGCGGTGGGAGCGGGCCGGGAGCCGGGCACGGCGCGGTGCGGGCGGGCACCTGGCGCGCAGCGCTGCGCTCCCGCGGCGGCTGAGGCGGCTTCAGCCGCGCGTCCCTGCGGGCGATGGGAGCCGCGATCTGCAGCTCTCGGTATCGGCGAGGACTGCTGGGTGTTCGCAGCCTCGCTCCTTTTTGATGCTCGCGAGCCCTCGGCTTTGATGGTTTGGCCGTCGTATAAATGCGTGGCGAAACCCCAACCCGAGCGGAGCTGATGGGAAAAAGCAGCGCAGCTCAGTGGGGCTGGCGGCTGGACATCGGGTGACCTGATTTGGTTGGTAGGGCTGTGTCATCTGGAGCAGGCTGCTTTTTATTATTTATGTTCCTCTGCCGGTTTCTCTGTTTATGAGATACAGGTGCTAACACTTAGGGCTGGTCGGAAAAAGAAAAAAGAAAAAAAAAAAAAAGCCAAAAAAGAAACAGACTTTGCATTTCCTGAGTGTTACGTATGTTGCTTAGACCGGTGTGGGCTGTAAACTGCTTCAGAAGGTGACGGGTGAAAATAGAACAGATTTTTATTAGCTGCTTTGCAAAACAGAAATGATGAGGGGCATGACAGCAGCGAAGCTTGCCCTGGGCAAACAGGGGGAAGAGAATATTGGGACCAGGCTAATTGGGGCCATACCTCTTAAGGCTGGTATGAGTCTGCTGAATATTACCCTTCCAAACAGGTTTTTGAGAAGGAGGAGGAGTCCAAGTCTGCCTGGGACTAATTTACTCATTTCCCTCCCGAAGGTTGACCTGAAGACCTGTACCAAGGAGTAGCACAGGAAGAGGAGAGAGAAACGAAGCGTTCTGTATGTGCTGTGCACAAACTTAAGGCTTCTTCAGAGACTCACGATGACTTCCCACAATAGAAGCTTTCTGGAGGGGTTCTGCTGAAGTCAGAGCACTGCCACCTCTAAGTGGGACAGCTCCTGCTGGTCTGGAGCTGAGACTTACTTATCTCCCTTCCTCTTCGCTTGGAGATGTTGCAGAGATTTAATCTGACCTCTTCCTCCTCACCTGAAGCCTGCTGTGGCAATGATCCCGCAGCCAGATCCGACCACCAAAGAGAAGAGGATTGTGCATTTGAGGCTGGGCCGTCGTTGTAACTGAACTGGAATTCACTCCCTGCTCGCGCTCCAGGAACGAGCACTGTTCCTCTGCTTGTCTGTGTGTGCTTCGAGCCACTCCTCCCTCATCTTGTTCGGAGTTCCTGGGCTTTCCACACTGAATTTGCCCATGGCTTTCCTGATGAAGAAGAAGAAATTCAAATTTCAGACGAGTTTTACTCTAGAAGAGCTGACTGCTGTCCCCTTTGTGAACGGGGTGCTGTTCTGCAAAATCAGGCTGTTGGATGGAGGAGACTTTGCTAGCTTATCTACCAGGTAAGAAGCTGCTTGCAGATTTGCTTCCTGGCCATTCTTTTTTTTTTTTTCCTGGTTATTTTTCACTCGAGTCCTCTGGCATATGGCTGCCACTTGCCTATCCCCTGATATGTTTTCACTAGTTCCGTTGCTGGGCCCCACATGCTGTATCGTTTTCCAGAGACAGGGAAGAACATAGGCAGAGAGCTCTAAGCCTGGAGGTTGCTGGCTGATAGAGCTGCACTGTGATTTTCAGACACACGGGGAGGGAGCAGGAGGTCGCATGCCTGAAAGAGATTGGGTTTTGTGCATGAAGCCCTCGTCCATTTCTTTTTGCCCTACTTGCCCAAGTTTTTGTGTGCTGTTTTACATGTTGTGTTGCACTGCTTTCGTGCAGCACTTGAAAATTAACTCTGTAGAAAGCTGTGTCTGTAAAAGCAAATGGGCTCTCTCCAGCTTTGTGCTCTGTTTGTTTCCTAGTTACTGCTCTTGATAAGAGTGGAAGTAGCTTGCTTTGCATTGCAAATTGCTGTGCAAGGGAAAACTGCTGCCTGGAGTCAAAGCTGTCAGTGCTAAAGATACAGTTTATCTCCTTGAACAAATAGCATCTCGTCTCCCAAGTTTATAGCTGCAGTGTTTTCTTTTTAACGATTTATTGTATCGGGATCATTCTGCTGCGTATTTTATGAGGTTGTTCTGTCGTCATGTGTGGGCATTTCTCAGGCTCCTTCGGGCAGACCTGTCCCCACTCCTGCTACTAATTGCTAATAAAAACTTGCATTGTTTCCAGCTATGCGCATAGATTATCACCAGCAGTATGCAAATGCGAATTCCACAGCAGCCCGGACTTGCTTTCTTTCTGCCCCAGTATGTGAAGGAAGTCTTCCATGGCATTCGAACTTGTTTTTAACTTTCCTGAGCAACTACTGAATTTTAAAGGTGCAGTGTGTGTTTGTGCTGGCTGGTGACTGTTTTATGCCAGAACTAAGGCCTGGTTTGGTCTGATTTTCCTCTTTGTGATGCAGTGCACTGTGCTTTCTTGTATCAGGAGAGGATTTTGTTGGGCAAGTGTGAAACGTCTGTCTTGGAAATATAAATGATAGGGCAGTGTTCAAAGCGTGTTTCTTTTTCCAGAGCTGTGATGCAACATCGTCTGAAGTGTACAGAAACTGTAGGCATGGAGCACACCCGAAAATGGACTGTGAATTAATTTCTCTTTTGAAGAATATCTATCAAAAGAGCTTTTCCTTACAGTGTACCCCCTTGAGGCCAGATCCTAGTGTTCGGTGGAAGCAGCTTATCTAAGGAATTCAAGCAGTATGTGAACTTGGAAAGAAATTAACCCCTCTGCTTCCTGGAGCCCTAATAAGTTGAGTTAAATGGAGGGTGGCTCAGGAAAAGCCTGCACCAGGAACGCCAATCTCCATCTCCTTGTTGTCCTTGAAAGCAGCTCCGAGGAGCGCGCTGCTGGTGGCTGCTGACACTGCCAGCCGTCCAGGCCGTGTCTGGTTGCTTTCAGAGCTGGCCGTGGTTCAGCAGTTCTCTCAGCGCGCAGTGTGTTGCAGATTGCAGATGTGTTCCAGCAACGAACTCATCTGTAATTCAAACCAAACACATCCACGGTGCTCAACTGGCTCGATGGCTTCTGAACGAGCCGAGAGGAAGCAGGCTGCTAGGCTTGCCGCCTTTCCCCTGACCTGGCTGTAGTCTTAACTGAAAGCACATGGAAACCTGTTCCTGCTGGGAAAGTTATGGGTCTCAATGGTATTGAGTCATTTGACCTTTTCCAAATATTTTCCCCTGATGCAGTTACAGAAACTTCATGAGTTTCCAGGAGCAGTGAGGAAAAGAGGTACTGCATGAAGAGGCTTCCAGATCGTGCCATGGCTGTGCTCTGTATGCTCCTCTAGTCATTTTCCATTAGCTCTTTGAAATTCTGTGGACCTGGGGAAAGACAGAGAAGTAGCTGCTACGTCTATGCTGTATGAAAAACCTACACACTTAGTTAGGGCCGTGATCATTGCTCTTCAATCAGCTGCTTCCAAAAATGATTGATTTGGAGTTGAAAGGTCTGTTGGGTCATCTTAGCATGATCAGCTTACGTGGGAAGTTTCAGTGTTTGCTCTGCAGTCAGTTTGGACCTTTTCTTTGGTCTGTGGCAATAAAAAAGTATGCAGCTGTGATCAAAGTAGCTCTTGCTGTCCATGTGTTTTCAGAGGATTGATCTAGACAAGGTGACCCATGTAACCCTGTAAGTGGAGCTGGGAGAAGTAGGTATAGGGCATGCTAAATTGGATTTTCTTTGTTTCCTCAATTAAGTGACTTATGATGTGGAACAGTGTTGACGGAGAAGGTAAAAGTTCTCCAGTAAGAGTGGGGATGTGGTATTCCCAGTGAGTTGCTGAGTGCACTGGATTAAACTGACCTGTGAGCAGAAGTGGTTGGCTGTGTTGGCCTGAGCCTTTCCCAAGTCCACTGAGGCCAGGGTTGTAGGTATGTAATACAGGCTCACACTGCACCTTACAGCATGCGTCTGGAGGAGCCCTGAGGGCAGTGGGGCAGACAGAGCAACAGCCCTCTGCACCTCCTGTCACGGGGCAGGGGCCAAGCAGCCTGGCTGAGAGGGGAACCTGCCTGAAAGTGCGCTAAGAATTAACACACTGAGCAATTCAGGGCACTCTGGAAAAGGTCCAAGTCCTGTCAGCCCATCAACCTGAGGATCTGTGTCTTGTTTTGTTTTCTTGCAGACAGGCGTCCCCTTTCCATACATGTTGTTAACATGCCTCACTTTAAGCTGTACGTTAGGGTCTGAAACTGCAGCCAGAATTTCCTTTCACCCTTCCTTTCTCCTCCTCTATTTGGAGAATCTTCTCCTTATGCTCTAGCAGGGCTTCTGAGGATAAGAGCAGTTTCCGTAACAGGGCTCTGCTTAACAAACGTCTGTCATCTGTGTGTTTGTGGCTCTCCTTTAGAAGCTGGTCTTCTGAAAGCACATCCGAGCCAGGTGTGTGCCAGACAGATCCTGTATTTCCCCACTGAGCAGTGCCAGTGTATGCCTTGAATATTATTAATCCAGATTCTGAAATAGCACAACCACCAGTGAATTCAGTTGCCTCCCAGATAGCTTTAAAAATAGCAGGCAGAGAGCGGTGGGGATGTATTCATGGCAACCGTTTTCGTCGAGCAGATGGGCTGCTGCGTTTTGCACCGGTTTGAGGCTTTCGGAGGGTGTGTGCATCTTTATTCCTGGATAAATGACATAACAGCCTCATCTGGAGCCTGCAGCTCTGTGCAGGTGCCAGCCCTGATGGGCAGGGGTGTGCTTCTGTGCGGCTGGAAGCAGGGACACCCAAACGGGGCGGAAAGCTGCAGCTTGTGCACTTACATCCTTGGGTATTACTTGGGGAAGACTTGATTAAATCCCCCCCACGTTCCACCCCCGCTCCCCCCCCCCCCCCTGCCTGCAGTGTCAGTTAATGCTGAGTGGCAGCCAGATGCTCTTTACCTCAGCGCTGCTGACTTCTGTCTGCACGTTGGCAGGGAGCAGAGCTGGTGTGTGATGTAAGGGAAGTGGAAAGCCAGGTGTTATCCACGCACTCCTAACACCTCATCCTACATTGTTTTGTTAGTTTGCCAGCAGTTTTGCTCTGGTATTTCTGGATTTGAAGGAAGGAATTGTTCTCTGAAAACCCCTGGCTTACTCTTAACGGGAAGACTGTTTTGCAAGAGCTTAACAACATTACGGGCGTTTCTCACCTTCCGCATTTTCTTCTGAAGGCCAAAAGTGCTACCTCCCAAGCCAACCCATGGTTCCATTCCCCTCCAATTGTATTTCCACAGAGAGCGTGCTTTCTTGAGCGTATGTAGTGTTTCAGCTTGGTTTTCTGATCCTGGCACTCCTGCACCAACTAGAGAATAGAGTTTGCTTTCTGCAGCCCAGCAGCTGTCTGTATGCAGGCTGAAGGGGAGCAGCAGTGGTGTGGGAAGAGCTGACCTTGCTGGGGTGGTCTGGCCTCGAAGTATTTCAGTGCTGTAGCCTGAACCAGGAATGTTCTTACTCTCGCAGTTTGTAATTAAGAGTGAAATGCACTTCCTGTGCTGTGTGGAGGCTGCTCACACCCATAGTTCAACATGGTTTAAGGTCTGTGTGACTGTGTCTCCTGGTGTGGGCACGGATCTAAGGCTGCTTGCTTCCCTCACGAGGTGGGGAATGCAAAGCATGGTTATGTCACAGTCTGAGGTGCAACTTAGTTCATTTCTGTAGGATGTAAAAAGAGGGGGAGAAGCACTGCCCTGCTAACAGCTGATGTGTGATTCTGATACTTTTGTTAAGGGGAGATGCAAGTTTCACCACCTCAGAAATGCAACCTTCTCTGTGGTACAAGTCAGAAATCAGCTATTTCGCTGCCTTTGCTTAAGTGGCCATTGTCTCTGACTCCTGACCAGAAAAGCATTAACTTTGGCTCACTGGAGACTCAAAGATGGATTCAGCCCAGCTGAGACTTAAATCTTCACTCCTGTCTGCTTTAAAGCAAAGGACAGATACTGAAATTGTCTATTCCAGAGCTGTCCCCTCCAAGAGGGGAAGACATCTAGCTGCAGTGAGAGAGGGTTCCTGTCTGCGTTCTGCTTCTTCCCTCAGGTTGGAGTGCCACAGTGTAGTGAAGAGCTTGTGTGGCTCTGAATGGCTCTCCCATATTTAGTATGATGTGTGTTTGGCTTTGTCCTCTGCTAGGGTGTGTGGTGTGAAAACACTTTAACAGCGTTCTTGTTAGGTATGTCTATATATGCCAGCCTTCCCTATGTATAAATATATTCCAAATATATGGATTGAAAGAGTAAGTTTTAATGCTGCAGAGCAGCTTCCTTGCATTCCACCTGCTAAGCTCTTGCTGTCTTGGCTGCAGCCTTGGGAATGGACTGGGAGTGTTAGTGGAAGAGACGTTTGGATACAGCCTCTAAAAACACTGCAATAAAACACAACCTGATTCAAGACTATAGTAAGGCACAGTACCTGCCCTGCTTGCATTCTGAAACAAAACCAGAGAAACTGCACAAAGGTGAGAAAAGGGGTTTTCTTTATAGCAGTACAGCAAAATGTTGGTGAGAGCTGTGAGAGCAGCAGCAGCTGCTGAGGTTTAACCGCTGCTTAGGGGTATTAGAAAAAGTGCAGGACGATAAAGCAGTGCAAGGCTGGTCACTGGTATGACCTCTTGTAGGCTGCTGCACGTGCAGGACCAGGCAGCAGAGCCTTGCAGCGCAGGGGTTTCATTCCAACCTTACCCCTTCCCGTTGCAGATCACCAGCTGGAGCCTGGTGTGAGATGGCCAGAATTCTGTTAAACCTTCCCTGCCCTGGAGGCTGTGTCCTGCTGGGTCAGAGCAGTTGCTGTAGATGAGCTGGCACTCCTATTTCACCTGCTGTTGCTTAGGCAGGGGCTGCTTTATTGACCAGCAACTGAAACATAAAGCTCTGTAAGTGTTACGCTGTGTGTACAGCATTGTTAAGTGCTCACATAGTCTGCTTTTGAGCTTCCCCCTCAGAGCTGACTCTGAGCTGGCAGTGCCTTGACAGCTAAATCTTAGCAACAGCCTTATCTGCGTGACCTAAACAGTGCTTGGCTTAAAAAATTACTCATTGGAAAGTGTGTTCTGCTTTGAGACTGGGGCCCTGTGTCCTGCCTGTGTTACAGAACAGCACTGCTGTTAGCCCTGGGTGAGGACAAAGAGGGAGGAGAGGGTGTCCCCACTCCCTTTAAAGATGTGTATTCATTTCTGAAATACAGGGGAAAGCCTAAATGGCTTCCAGGCTGTTTGTTCTTTGTGCTCTTTATCTGCCACCAGTGTCGACTCAAGCTTTGAAGCTGGATTTCTGAGGAATTCATGCGTGCCTCTGGGAGCCTGTGGTCTCTGCACAGTTGGTAGTACTTTAATAGGCCATAAGTTGCCAATGGCAAGTTGCTCTGGTACCAGTTTCTAGATGAATGAGATAGGTATGGATTTATTCTTAGTGTCACTGCAGGAAGATACACCTGCTGGTGTTTCGGGAGAGGTTTCCAGCTTCTCCCTTTCGCTTGCCAGCACAATGGAACCGTGCAGTGAGCTTACACCACCACCTGTGCTTGACTCTGTGAGGGCTCACTCTGTGTAAACACGGATGGATGAGGCTCTGTGGGGGCCTCCTTTCTCACACAGGATGTATTCTGCATCCTCTGCGAGGCTCAGAGCTCTGCCTGCTCAGAGCTGGAGGTGCAGTTGTCTCTGAAATGGGTCAGGAATTCTTTTCTAGCTGTTCCTCTTCACGTAATGAAGCAACAGCCTTTAGGAGTGTCCCAGATGAGTATTTTGATCTACTTTTCCTTTGTAGCAACCTGTGACCTCCTATCAGTAATCCCTGCTGTGTGATCTGTGTTTTTTCAGGTGGCAGTGGGGTACCCCACCCTGTACTGGCTGCTCGACCTGCAGGATGGGAGGCTTTTTGTTCTTGCAGGTTGTTCACATGATGCCTTCGTGCTCTTGCTGGGCAACATGGTACACATCACTGCCACTCCTGACTCTGTGTCATGATCTCTGGTACCACACAGTGGGACTCAGCATCTCAGTTCAGTGCCTGGACTTGAAAGGCACTTCCCACTGGCCAAACAGTTGGGCCTGTGTTTGCTGGCCAAGCAGCCTTGTTGTTTGCTGTGTTTTCAGTGTGAAGAGCAAGAAAGGGAATTGTTCTGTGGGATTTGAATTTGCTGCTCTTCACGGATGTCATTTTCATGTGCTTCATAGGAGTCTCCCACACTGTTCAAATGATAAAATTGAGATGAGGAAAAGATTAAGGAAATGAGATGGGGTTTTGGGGACGGGGAGAAATGTGAAGAGGATGTGCATGGAGACTGGAGCACTGGGAGGAGGCAAATGTTGAAGAGACAGGATATTCTAGATAAGCCAGAGCGTGTACGGTCTGTACAACGGATGCTTTCCACACAGATGAAAAGAAACTCAGCTGGCAAGAGAGCAGGATTGTGTCTTTCCTTGAGCTGAATTTATCATGTCCGTGATGAGGGGAGGCCTTGTTGTAGAAGGTCTCATGCTGTTGTCGGAGATGGGGCTGGAGCTAAAAATACTTTCAGTGCCCTGTGCTGTGTTCTAAATAAGAAATGAATGCCGTTTGTTGAGCCTGAAAGTGCTGGGGTTGCTTACGTGGGAGGAAGGAAGACAGCATGTGGATTTGCTGTGCTGGAAGGACTAGAAAGCCACGGTGTTAATTAGCAATGCATCTTCAGAGACCTACGGAAACCATGGCCCTGCATGCGGTTGGTAACCGACTCTGAAATGTGCTCTCTAAAATAACATGAAGCAAAAAAGACCTAAAACCACAAAGCTAAAACTGGACTTTTTGGAGATTACTGCTTCCTGGAGCTGCGTGTTTGCCAAAGCGAGGCACAGCCCTTCTCTTGCCATGCAGTGTACAAAATGTAGGAGATGAAACAAGCGTTGTGCTCCTGTCTGGCTTTGCAATGACAAAGTAGAACAAGGAACCCAGAGGAAAGAGTCTGTAAATGGGATGTGGCCTCAGGGTTTCGGTTTGGGACGCTTACCTCCATTTTGCTTTCGGAATAAAACTTCTTATGAAATGACTGCAGCAAGGTGTTTCACTAATGGCTGTTGGGTTAATGATCAACAGAGGCTCGCTGCCTCTGCCTGCTGTTGCTTGCAGGACGGATCAGCACAAGCCCACCATCATCAGCACTGCAGCTGGAGCCCTCAGGAGATGCGAGTTGGTGTGTGAGTGCAGTGAAACCGGGGAGGCCAGGATGACCCCTGCCCAGGGGTCTAACTGTGCTGTTCTCTGGCCCGTCACTTGTGTTTCCAGTCCCTGGGGGGTGGTATTGCTCATCAAAATAAAAAGGTAGACAGCCAGAATAGGAGAAAGGAAAGGCTTGCCTGGAAAACACTGAGTTTGCTTCCCCCCCAACCCCCCCCCTTCAAATCAGACTCTTTCAGGCTTTATCCACACTGAAGACGGAAAAGGTGAGACCAGATGTGTTTCAGGGTTTGCAGTGGATTTTTGTTTGCACCCATATGGGCTGGGGAGAGGATTCCAGCCTGCCTGGTGTTTTTTTTCACTATGCTTTTTCAGTTTCCCTTGCTAGTTCCCGTTCTTCATGTCACTGTGCAGGCATGTTGCTGACTGCGAGGGGGTAATCTAGGATATTTATTATTGAGCAATCTTTTCGGGTCTCTTAATGCTCCTTTGCACTGGAATGAAGCAGTAGTCGTAGATCTGCTGTACCAGGACAGCCCTGCTCATGTGCAGCTTCAGAGATGGGCTGCCTGCCCCCGTTTGGGGTGATTACACAGTAACCCATCTGTAGGAAAGCTCTTTTCCTGATGTCTGTCAGGGGCCTTTTATGTTTTATTTCATACTTCAGTAACACCAGGCAATTGCATCTGTATAAATGTTAAATTCCTTTGAAGTACAGTGTTCCTCATCTTATGTCTTCAAGTAGCCTTCAGAGCTCGTTGCCACGAGGGAAATGCTGTGCTGTGGAGCAGTGTATTTCCTATTTTTGATGTTTGCTGCCTTCCTGCTTTGTTGAATACCTTACTGCCTCTGTACCAGGAGCAGCTGGTCACACTGTTTGGCCACTGCTCTCTTTAAGGTTGGTTTTTGATGTAGGTTTACAGCAACGGCTTTTCCTGCGTTCCGTGCAAGCATGGCTCTTCTTTCAAAACAAAACCTGCATGTTGTCTTTCCTCCAGAAGTGATTCATGCTCATCTCCAGTGGCAGCTCTCACTAGAGGAGGATCACAGATATGCATCTGAATGCAGCTGGTGGTGACAGCCACAGGGGAGGTAAATGTGCTCTGATCCTCAGCGCCCCACTGCTCCTATTCTGAGTTTCCCAGTATCCAGCACAAACTGCTGTCACAAAGCAAAGCGTTTTACCGCCTTCTGCTCTCATCCGAGATGTAATTTACGTAATTACCTCTCTTTGATTAAGGCACAGTCAGTGGGGTGCTCCTTACGTCATGAGGTGTCGGTCTATTTGAGAGCTGCTTTATCCGGAGCTGTGTTACTGAAGAGGAACAGAAGCTGACCTGCCTGCTGCGTGTGTCCCTGCTTCTCCCTCCTCATGCTGGCTCTGTTACTCCTCTGATCTTATCACTTCAGTGTTAAGCTTACAGAAAATCTAACCAAAAAGCAGGTGGTTATTCTCTGCCAGCTCTGTGCACTGGAACGATGCAGTGCTGGGTCTGACCATCCAGAGCCAAGGCGAGAGGAAAAGGAGGGAAGGAAGAAGAGAATCCCAGCCTGTTGCTGCTGGGAATGTGATGCCAGGTCTGCAGCCTTCTGTAATGTGCAGAGCTCTGCTTCTGAGTGGCCCCTTTGCAGATTAACAGCAGTGCTGATATTGATGGGAGGGCGTGTGAGTTCAGTGAGAATGCGTTTGTACCTTGTCCTTAAAACCAGTGACCTGGTTTGTACTGCTGAATAATGCCTTTATAAACAAACCATCATAAAACATTTGTATTCATGATGGGATGAAAAAGCTGCTCTTAACACATAAAGGGATTTCTCCTATTGGTTTTGACTAAAGGTGTACCATATAGGAGTGACTCATAGAAGGACATGTCTGGGCACAGTGGGGTGTTACCTCTTGGGTAAGTGAATGTACTTTTAGCACTGGGGTTGACTTCAGGCAGCTTATTTACTGAAGAGCTCTTCAGCGTACTTGAGCCAAATTGCAGTGCTGTTACATCACACAGTATTAATGAAATTAATCCAGAAATGAACTTGGCCCCATATGCAGATTTTAATTTACACTATAAAGACTTCCCTAGTACAACTATCCTAGCAAACTCTCTGGTTGAAAAAGGGCTGATATTAGCCAAAAATGTCACTTAACTATTCAGGCTTCTTCGTATGTCACAGATCTGCCTTAGGGACAAAAACATTCATCTCAGTACATGTCATTGCATCAGGAATCTTGCTTCTAGTCTTGTGTTGATTCTGTTCAGCATCTTCGCTTGCCAGACTTACTGTCCCAGCAGAGCCCTGCAGTATTGGGTTGAGCCATGTCTTGATTTTCATCTTGGTGTGTGTATGGGTTATTTGTTTGTTTGTTTGTTTTGTAAGATAGCTTTCTCTTCTTAAAAGAGCATCGTGTGCGCAAGTAGAGCGTGGAGTTGTAGCTGTCTCTTACACCTTGTGCAGTAAGGACATTATCAGTTCCTTGCTGAGTCCTACGTTGCTGTCTTTTTTCACTAGGAGATGATATTTAGGCAGCGGAAGGCAAGTCTGGAGTCCCTCAGAATGACAGCTAACACTTAGGGGATGAGGAAAGTTTATAAATATATCAGCAGTAGATAATCAGCGAATCTTCATTTCATATCTACAGTCTGCCACAAGCAAAATGACTTTCTGGGCTGCAGTGTTACTGAAGCTTGTGTTGTCTCTGAGGCACAGTGAATTAATCAACCTTAGCTTTATAAGCATCTGTGCAGAGCACACCCAGGGGTTTTTCTGAAGCTTTGGTTCCTTTATCTGTTAGAACTGCAAGGGAAATGACAGTTGTAATTTGTCCAAAGGGCAAATGGGTGCTGGGAGAGTCAGGAAGCTTTCTTTTTTCTTTCAGTCTTAGTTTGATGCTTTTACTGCACGGTGCACTTAGTGATCCTGAGCACTCTCCCTCTGTCCACGTTGCCCCGGTGCCATAGAGCTTCCAGCTGAGGTTACTCAGCCTCTGTAACCCTGTGTCTTGGCTGGGTGCAGGTGGAAGCCTTACATAGTGTACACTGCCTTGTGCAGTGGCCATAGTTGGGAAGAATCAGATCTGAAAGATGTCTGGGCTCAGAATTGGGCAGTCTTCAGAGCTTGCTGGGTGTGAGCTACGAAGCAGCTCAGACTGCTGCAGCGCAGAGCAGCTCTGGGAGCAGCAGTGATCACTGGTCTCAGACCAGAGCATGCAGCACCCGAGCTTTGTCAGCCAGTGTGGCAGCTCATGGCTGAGCTGGGCGGGCCCAGGGGAACCTGCAGTGCTGACCCATTCTGGCTTGTTCTGTCATTGAGATACTTGTGACTTTGCCTACTGAAGAAAGCTTGGCAGTCCGGCATGTGACGCTTCCTTGGCTAATCCAGCTCCAGCGTAGTCTGTCAGAATAACAGAAGTAGGAGTTGGGGTGGTGACTCAGTACATGATCAGAGCTCAGAAAAAAGCAAAAGCATCTTTCAGTGTTCGATATGCACACTGTTACAGACTCGTATTTCAGTGACTGAGTCATCCATCCATTTGTTCCTTTCTTCGTACTTAAGAGTTTGGTCCTTCGCCTGTGATGTGTTTGCTCCTGGCGCACACCCCTGGCCTCTGCCCAAAGAACTTGTGTTGTGGAGATGTGGCAAGAAGACCTTGGACGTCCTGCTCTGGGTTGGTCTGTCAGCAGCACGGTTTGTAACAGAAGGGCTGTGTTGCATGGTATTTACTGTTACAGGCCCTTCCTGTCCTTCTTTCCTTATGCCCAGCTTCTCTGCATCAAGATGACAGAAAAAATACAAAGACCTCAAACCATCTTTTGCTGCTCTATAGCTGAGCCTGTTAGGTTATTCCTTCCTGCCTTCTCCATGCTCCACCCTCACTTATGCTTCCAAAAGTCATCAGACTTGTTCTATAGCTTAAGTCTCATAGTTCTGTTGTTCTGTGACTTTTTTTTTCTCCATTTGGCTCAGTTTTTGTCTCGTTATGCAATTTGTTGTGCTATTCTTTAACAACTGTTTTTCTACTAGTGTCTTTTTTCCATCCTCTGTGTTAGGAGGAGAGCTCTGGGTATATGGAGTCTGGGCATAACTGAATCGCTGCCTTCCAAAGAGCTGTTAATAGGCATCCTGGAATGCTGATGCCTAGGGGTTTTTCTCCTGTGATTGACTGCTCCCCCTGATCTCCAGGAGGTGTTACCATTCCTTGCCTTATACTGCTGGACCTTTATTGAGATTGATCACTGCTTTCAAGGGAGCTGTAACGTGCAGTTCAGAAGCACTGTGTCTTCAGAAATGGGCTTCGTCTGGGAATAGGGTTAAAGCCATAAAAAGGCAATCACGTGCCCACTAGATGCCAGCTTGTTTTTATGGAGAACTTTGTATCCTGTTATTTCTTGTTAATCTTGTCATGTTTACCTCCTCACCTCCCTTTAGCTGTGCCTCTTCTCTTGCCCACCTCCCAAGGAGCTGTCCTTCCCTGCAGTGAGACAGCTTTGGAGTCTCTTACTCATTTCTCAGCTGTGGCTGAAGTCTCTTCCATTAAATTTTCTCTCCTGTATAATTGCTGTTTTTTTTCTGTTTTCTCCTGCATTTGTCCCTGCGACATGTGAATACGTATCTCCCCTCTGGTGTAATGAAGACCTGAATTGATTGGTGGGACTGTGGGTAGGGTCCTTCCCTACTGAACTGTCTTTGCTGGGGATTCAGAAGTTAATTTTACGAGCACTTGGTGGATGCGATGGCCTTACTACCGAACCGTTGTCTAGAACACTTGCAGTGAAATATCCAAATGAGACTTGTTTCACATGACAAAGACTTGCTTAGTTCTCTTAGTAACGTGGTCTGCATCATCTGTCTCTGAGCCATTTTTCCATCATAACTGCTCACGTCTGCTGTGCAACAACCAGCACTTGTCAGCTGGAGAATACGGGGTTGTTTGCAGTGGGGGATGCATCCAGCTATTTGGGTTGGCAGTTGTTCTGGTCAGTGATGTAAGCCCAGTCATAACAGAGTCACTTTATTGTTGAGATCTGCTTGCTGTCCTTTCTATTCATTTTGGTCAAAAGCTCCCCAAATCCTTCCGTGTAAATATGTTTCCATAAAACACTTGTACACCTCCAGGTTAAACCGTTGGACTTTGCTGTATCCCATCTCCCACTGTTTTGTTGTTGTTCCTGCAAACCTGTGCGGTGTCCTCCGAGGAATATGGCTTATCACCTCTCCTGTGTGAGATACTGTAACTGAAATCCCCGCACTCAGCAGGCTGCTTCTGCTTCCTACGTTGGTGTGCAGTGGGTGGGGAGGGCAGCATTGTGTATGGGAGGTTCCCACAGCAGTGGTCAGCGTTCTGTCTGCTGCTGGTGCTTCTGGTTGGCTCTTTCCTTTTCCTTGCAAGGCATCTGGATGGCAAAGCCTTGGAGATGCAGGATTTTGTAACGGCGTCTGTGCTGCAGTTAAGTGCTCTGTCCTGAACTTGTTATTTGGAGACATGCAGCTTTTGGATTGTAAGTCCAAACTAGCTAATGGCTAGATAATGGCTCACTTTCTATTACATGTGTTTTCACCTACCTTTATGTTATCTGTGCTTTCTGGGCACTGATATTGCATTCTGTTTGCAGCAGGACCTGCCACGTTTGTAGGATGGTGTAAATTCTGCTGTGCAGGGAGTGCAGCACTATGAATGCTGAGTTTTTCAAGTGTTTTTGCTAGTCCTCACCAAAAGAGTCTGTTCTGTTACAGCTTTGCACTAGATAACCTGGTTAAAATAATATCTGTCTTTCCCAGAGTGTAGCACAGGATTGTTCTGGGCTTTCTGAACTAAGGGAGTGTCAGCAGTGCTGCTCTAATTCAGTTCAAAAATGCTGGGGAATGATTAGGCAGCCCTAATGGTATGTCCCTGCAGCTGAGAGGAGAGCCAAGGTACGTGTGGAAAGTTCTGGAGGAGATGCAATCTGTTGGAATAAGTTATTTTTTTCCTTTCCTCAGCGACTGTGGGAATGTCTTTGTGCCCACGCCACCCAAAGACCACTGCTGGGGCATCGGGGCACCTTCAGAGTTTTCTTTTCAATTGGCTGCACTTGAAATGAATCTGAGCTGAGGTTGGGCTTGGTGGCCTCTTCACAATGGCATTGTCTTTCTGTGCCTTATCCGATGGAGATGTGAGATCAGTGATGCCACGCTGCTTCACGAGGTGGTGAACCAGCCAGGGGAGCAGGGCACCTTCTGCTGGGAGCAAGGCGGGGGATTAGTTCTGCATGAAGGATCTGGCACAGATCCACATCTCAAGGACTTGGGGGTGTGTGGGCTGGGCATCAGCAAGAGGAGAGCTTGTCCTAGCCCTTGTGTAAATGAGGAGGAGGGGATCTCAATAAGAAGCTCTTTGTGCGTGCCTGTCTACATGCTGTCTCATTTAGCTTGAGGTTTTCCCACATCTGCTCCCATGTACGAAACATCGGACACGCATTGCTGTGCTGAAATGTTTGGTGTTAAAAAACTGTTTTGTGTTGTCTTTACCTCCCCAGAAAGCCTATAGTCCTTTCACGGTGTTTTGTACTTCTGACTGTCTCTCGTGCTGCTTGTGCTGTACAGTAAGAGTGATGCATCTGCTTTTCTAACGGTTCAGCAAGGCAAATTAATTCCCC
The DNA here is from genome assembly GCA_023055505.1 of Callipepla californica brunnescens. NCBI lineage: Eukaryota > Metazoa > Chordata > Aves > Galliformes > Odontophoridae > Callipepla > Callipepla californica. The sequence continues at coordinate 5,241,507 of JALIRH010000028.1, read as the reverse complement.
TGCGTTTGAGACCCAGTGGGGCACAGCTCAGCTTTGAGTCTGTAAATAGAAGTTCTGATTTCTGTTGTGGGCTCGACGTTAGCCTGAAGTAGTGTGAGTCTTACACGTGGCCTTTTGCAGGAGCGTTTCCTCGCGTGCTTGTTGTAGCTAGCACGCAGTTAGCGCTGTGGCTTTCTGTAGCACTGCTGCTCTCTCTGTGGCACTAAAATCACAGTTGGTAAACATCTCGTCCATAAAATCTGTTCCTAGCACTTTCTTCTGCCTGCCTCAGAGCTGCAGTGCGACTGCACGAGGTCTGGGCCCGGTGAGACGTGGTGGCTTTCACCAAGTCCAGCTGTTACTTCTGCACTGGGATGGAACAGTAGGCAATGCAGTGGGTTACAGCTGTGGATCACCGACATGAATTTAGCACATCTGAGCCTTGGTGAATCACCACAGCCTGCTCCCTGCCTGGTGAGGGCTGTCCCAGTGCTTGGCACAGGGCTGCTGTGGGCACAGAAGCATGAAGGCCCCACCTTTGCAACACTGCTCATCCCAGAAGCTGCTGCAGGCTCACGTTGGTTTGTTCTCTGCTGGTATATTTAGGTCTGGAAAAGTAATTGCATAGCTTTGAATAAGTCTCGAGGCAGGAGAGGGCGAAGCTGAGCCTGGAGGGCATTGTCAGCCTCCTGAGAGCTCTTCTGCAAAGTGGGACAGGCAGTTTTTGTCGATGGTTTTTGGTTTTTGTTTTTAAATAAGATTTCTGAAAGCCCGTCAAACTGACGCCTGGTACCCAGCATTGGTCTCATCTATTTCTGACCCTTCAAATACAGAGTAACGTTTTGAATTGAGCCCTTTTGGTTTTGGGGCTGTTGGTTTCAGGGCTTGCTTGTAGGTGCCATGTGGTTATGCTGAGAGGAAACACCTCTGCGGGTGCTTTGGGCGTTGTTCTGGTTTCTGTCTGATGTTCCTAATTGCGCATCAGCGAATATTCTGGAGCTAAATGTAAAATGCTCCACATCTGAGTCCACTTTCTTCCTATTTTAGTGCTCCCTAATTACCATCCTAACGCTAACTTGATGGGAGGTGGATAGGCAAAGCCCATTGCTTCACTATGCACTGTCTTTTGGAAATGTGGAACTAATTTCTTACAGTGTGACTTGAAACAGTGCTGCTCCCTTGTCTAACAATACAGCTCCAGCCCCCACCCATGAAAGCCGCTCTTAAAAGAAAAAACGTTGCAAGTCGTTGCTGAATGTTTGCAGGCTGGGGGCTGCCTGCAGTGCTGCGTGTGCTGTGCCCCAGCTCCTTGCCCTGTGTCTCTGCCAATGACACTGTGCGCTATCTACAGCAGGTTTGGAAGGCCAGCAGTTCTTAACAAGAAACAAAATGTTTCTTATGCTAACAGCAGGCTAGCTATGAAGGAGCTCTTTTATTACTGATCAGTATGATTTGCCACATTTTGTACTAATTAGTGTTAGTTTGATTTAGCAGCGTCCTGCAGATGCTTCATCATAGCTGCACTGTAGTACAGGAGGGAATCACGAGTGAGACTCGTGCATGCAGCTGAAGCTGCTGCCCACGCTGGTGAGCTGGGTGTGCAGCAGCACTGCTGAACCCATCGGGTGTGGAGCTGCCTTCTGAGCTTCAAAGTGCTGGTGTGCTGGTGTCATTAGCAAAAAGAGCACTGGCCTTGCTCTCCAGAAAACAGCAGCTCCTTTTCTAAGGATGGGAGAAGGCTGGTACTGCTGGAATGATTGGTATCTCCTGCACCCCGTACAGCTTCCCTGTGTTTCTGAAGAGCATGTGTTTGCAAACATTTTTCTGTTCTGTTGACCTTTTTTCTTTTTATCAGTACCTGAATTTTCTTTCTATCACTTGAGATACCTGCTGCTGTGTCAGCTTTAAGGCACCTCAGGTATGAAATTTAACTCAGCTAACATGGCTGGCTTGGTGAATAGGCAAAGCCTTTTTTGTCCCTCTGGAAGTGCTGCTTCTCCTCCCTGAGTTGGAATGAGTTGAGAGGAGCAATGAGAACCAGATCTCATCTTGAATTAGTCCCAAACTCAAAGGTATTTTCAGCACTTAGACATCTAACATTTCCATCTCCAGAAAGGAGTTTTAAGTTCAGTGCCTTGAAGGAGCTGCTGTCTTCTGTTTTCCCACCTTTTAATGAAAGGTGATCAGCCTTCCTCTGCGTCAACAGAGGATTACAGATTTTGGTTTATCAGCTGCCCCTTCTCTGGGCTCTACTCTTGGCTCCAGCCAGTACATTGAAGTCCTTCAGGGGACTGCCAGGGCCTCACAGGAGGCTTCCCACTCCTTTTCAGCTTCCTTGGAGAGCTTTGCAGACGCCCAAGCTGTACGTGAAGCATTTCATTAGCTCAGAGAGCCTCTTCTTCCTTCTCATCTTCCTCTTCCTAGAGCTCTGGTGCATGCCTGATTCACAGCCTCCCAGTCAGCCTGGTGACTGGAGCAGGAAAGCCAGAGCTGTGTGTGGGGGATTGCTGTGTCTGACTGGAACTGCTCTCGTTTCAGTGACATCTACAATCTCTGTGTGAAGTGTGCTGCATTTGCTTGGCATGCACACAAGAGTGTTTCCACCTGCATTTTTCTTCTCCACCAGGCCAGATGTTTTCATGGACTTAGTCCTGGTTTATGAAGCAAGATGGGAAAGAAAAGCTATCCAGGAGAGTGTGTGGTTTTTACTGCACGTTAGGCTGTGCAAAACAGATAGGCTGGAAGATTAGCTTACAAACCTTCGGCCCAGTTCAGTTACAGAGGTTGACTCTGTCTGGGCTGGACAATAAATGAGTTAAGCCAGCAAAGCAGGAAACGTGCAAGAGCTTGGGAGAGAGCTTAAGGCAAATGTTGGTGAGATGATTAGTCTGCCCTGTAACCTAGATGGATTTGATCTGCATTGGCTGCTGAAATTGGTTGGTACTGAGGTAGCACTTGTATGGAATGGACTGAGTTACCTTGTGGAGAACCTTTGCAGACAATGTTGCCACTCAGTAACAACCATTCTTAATAACTGGGATTGATTTGGCTCCATACTTTTATTTGAAAACCCTTTTATTTTTCTTTGCATTCTCGCAGAGAAGAAGTCCAGGAAAACTGCGTCCGCTGGAAAAAGAAATTTACCTTTGTGTGTAAAATGAGTGCCAACCCAGCCACAGGACTCCTGGACCCCTGCATCTGCAGAGTATCTGTCCGTAAGGTAAGCACCAGCTTCTGCTTCCAGCAGGTACTGCCTGTGTTTTGGTGGTGCTTCCCAGCTGCTTTTTTTTGGCAGCAAGAAGCACAGTGATGATGGACTGTGGTGGGGAGGAAGGATTGTTTGGGTTAGGACAAACTGAGTGGAGCCTCTTTCCCAGCCAGGGTACTTAACAGAGAGCAGGGTGTTAATACCCTTGAGAGACAGAAGTTTGTGAAATCTTTACAGCAAATTCCAGGGTTGAGTAATGACTTTCCCCCTGTTTCCCCAGCACATGTAATAGCTGCTCTTCCTGTTTGTTTTGTCTCCCGTTATAGGAGCTGAAGGGCGGAAAAACCTACTCCAAGGTAAGAGCAAAGAAAGGGCATATGTGACAGAGTGGTGGCTGTCTTGTGTGCTCTTAGTGCTGCAGAGCCATTGTAAAGCGGTGTCTGAACAGTCAAAGTAGCATGGCTGCTGTGTGAGGCAGTCTGGAGAAGCAGTTGTTGGTTCTTAGTTTAGGCCTGAGTTAAGTGATTTTCCAAAAAAAAAACTTACTGGCAGGGACAAGATCCAGATTGCACTGGATGTGGATTTGGGAGGGGGGTTGGGGAGATGTTCTGCGTGTCCTCAAACTTTAGGGAAGTTCTGAGTCAGATGTGAACTCTCTGGCTTCTGGCAGTGTCTTGCTAATGAAGAAATACAGACTAAGTTCTGTTCTCCCCAGCTACAGCTGGGGTGGGCACTCCATTGCATTCGTGAGCCCAGGCAGAAACTTGCAGTAGAAATCACTGCCTTCCCAGGGCACAGGAGACACTGAGGCAAGAAATAAGCATTATTTTTATGTTCTGTTACACTCCCATCCTCCTCATGTTCTTGCTCAGGCTATGGGAGAGACAATGGGCTGGATGCCACCCCCTCCTCTTTGTCCTGGAACAAGAGACAATGTTGGCTTAAAAGCAGAGTTCACACAGAGCCCGAATCCATGTCTGAAAATGAGTCACTGGTGCTAGTTTCTAATAAACAGATGTTTGGGTCACACAACTGTGTAAGAATTTCTTCCAGTCGATGTCCTTCCTGGGGCCATGGGTGTAACAGGCTTTGAGAGGAGGGCTGCACTCACACCTTAACAATACTGCTGTGTCACAGAGGACAGTGTTGCTTATCCATACTGTTCCCTTTTTGTGGCTAATGAGGACAGCGTCTCTGGGGCCATCAGCTTATCTTCCACTACATTCACACTGAGGGGGAGGTTATTCCTCTGTCCTGAGGAGTCCAGGGAGTGCAGATGAGCTGAAAGAAGAGGTGAGCCCACCCTTACCTGCTCCCACTTGAGCAGGGGCTATGGGTGCTGGAGCTATTTGTGCTCGAGGCAGAGTTTCCATTGACTCGTGCACCTTCTGGTTTGACGTTGTTCTCACTTCAGTGTCAGGGGTTATAGAGCGGAAGGGAACAGGAAGGACTGATAAAGCGGAAACTCTTTCCCAAGCTGGAAGAAACACCATCAGCTGGCTGGGAAACTGAGGAAGCTATTAGGAAAGGTTACTTCTGAAAACATCCTCTTGCTAAGGGATCCTTCCTCTATATACTGGGAGTCTGCTTCCTGAGAGGAGTGCCTGACCTCAGCACACAGTGTGGGTTGGTGGAGAGTTCTCCCACGCCACTCTGGTGTCAGTCCCCGAGAGGATCTTGGCACTCTGTAATGCTTTGATGGAGGAGCAGGGATCTGAGACTTGGCCGCTTCTGTGCCATGCTGTATGATGCAGCCACGCCAGAAGAACCTCTTCCGTCATCCAGTTGTGATGCACTGCAGCTCAGTGTGTGGCTTTCTCCTCTCCATCTCTGAAAGACTAGAAAGTCACTGATTTGGGTTTTTTTCATTTCTTGTTTTTCTTTATTGCTGAATATTCAGCATGAAACATAGCCCTTGACAAGAAGAGAAGGAGGAAGAGATATACAGCATGGACTGGAGAAACACATGAGTTAAGGGAATTCTTAAGAAGGGAGTGGAGTTAGTGGGTTTTTTCTTTCTTCTGGGGAAGAAAGGTTCCTGTTCTATCCCACCCCTTTTTTTTTTTTCCTTTGCCATCAGCACTTGTTCCCTTTCCAGAGTGAGATGGAGGAAGCAAAGCAGGTATCTTAATCTTGTTGCTATCATCCCTTGAATCATACTTCTTGTGCAGGCATGTGTAGGCTGCGGCTTAAACTTTTGATTGGGAACAATGGGAGCCAGAGGTCACACAATAGTGACTGTGGTTTGTGCTGAAACTCCCATCAGCTTCCACAGGTGGGAGTGCCACATTTCCTTAGCATGGAGCTACAGTTTGAGGCTCGTGGTTCAGCTGTGTCATTCAGGTTGTCAACACCAGGACAGGAGTATTGTACTTAATGTACAGAATAATAACTAGATCTGAGCTTTTACTTTTCCCCCTTCTCTCCTTGTTCTTGTGGCAGCTGATCTGTATGCTGAAGTGACACGGACTTTCTGAGCTGAGGCTGTTTGGCCAAATGTGGGTTTCAGCATCTCTTCTGGTTAGGTAGATGAGGCACAACTGACTTCTCTTGAGTTGGAAGAAAGCTTTAACTTCTTTTGGGAAAGCACTGTATTGCTACACTAGAAGTCAGAGCAGATAAGCAAAGCTTATCCTTGTGTTTGTACTCCAGAGACATCAGTACCCTCTTTGAATTTGCCTGTAATCTTTAACTTCCAGTCACCTTTCTTATTCGTTTTCTCTTTGTTAAAGAAAGTTTAGAGAGCTCACAGCTAAATCTCTTTTCTGCCTATCAGGTGTTCTACTTGCTAGTTAAATCTTAGAGGTGTTGAGGAAGCTTTGATGCAGGAGTTCCTCAGCCACATCCATAGCAGTAATGCTCATGCATCCCTACCTGGCTCTTGACTTCCAGCTTGCTGTGCTGCAAGACTCTGTTCTGTGTTTCAGGACAGTGTCAACTTTCCTCTGTAACAATATCCTTTCATCTCCTGGTTCTCATGCTTCACTGCATTCTGGGATGACCCAATACAAAGAGTACCTTATTATGTTTGTGTATGTGTGATTCTGTTTTTTCCACATCGTTGACCTAATGCCATCCATGTCCTTGGTTATGCAACTGCTACAGGCTGGTTAACGCTGTCCTGGCCAGCACCACTGCTCTGTTTCCTCACTTGCACAGAGCTGATGTCCCTCTGAGTCACCTGGCTGGGGGTGGGGAATGTGTCCCTTCCCATTCTCGGATGTAGAGGGTCTCTACAGCTGCATCTCTCTGTGCACTGCTTGTGTTTCTGCCCTAATTCACAGAAGTGCTGTCATCATTTAGTTTGTGCATCTCTTCTATTGAGTTATTTGACTATTTTTAATTTTTTTGTTCTCTCTCCTTCCCCTCCATTGTTTTCTTGACGGCAGCTGGGCTTTGCTGATCTAAATCTGGCAGAGTTTGCGGGCTCTGGATCCACTGTTCGTTGCTGCTTGCTGGAAGGATACGATACTAAGAACACGCGACAGGACAACTCCATCCTAAAGGTATGGTAACTGGTGCTGCCACAGTGGAAATCCTGCTATTGAATTCCAAAAGATCACAACCAGGGTGTGGTGCTGGGCCTAAAAGAAGATCCTGCTATATACGAGGACGGGGTTTTTTCTTTTAGGCTGCTGGTCTGACTCAGGATGCTTGTCATTATCAGAGTCACTGGCATCTGTTTGGCCAAATGATGAGCCTCGGTAGCATTCTTTGTCATCAAAGAAAGCATGAACGAGGGGAGAAGAGAAAATGCATTGCCAGGTTGCCAGCCTGCTGTCCTGCTGAGCCACTGCAACCTGGAGATATTGATGCCAGCCCTCGGGGAGGGAGGAAATACCTTGCTAAATTATGCTGAAGCTGGTCTCCTTTTGGGAGGATGTAGGTCTTGCTAATATTTATACCTAACCCGTGGGCTCCTCTCAGCACTATGGCTGATGATGTGCTTTGTTCCCTCTCTCCAGGTCACGATTGGAATGTCCCTGCTCTCAGGGGACCCCTGCTTCAAAACGTGAGTTTGAGTACTTCTCTGGTTCTGGGGAGACCAGAACACCACGTGCTTTTCCAGTTTTGTGCTGGAAGCTGAAATTGCTAGGGAGAGGAAAAAGGTGTCCTTGAGATTAGAAAATATGGGGGAGAGCTTGAAGCTAGTGATCTAGATTGCTGAATCAGCAGGAATAGCACAACTGACTGTATTCTTGGTTGATTGGTTCTCTGCTCTGCTTTCCCAGCTATAAAAAGCAAGAGTCTGCTATTGGATAGGGGAATCCTGGATTTCAAAGCCAGTGATAACGTCTGTGAGTGGTGGGAGATGGCGTGACCTGCAAAAGCTTCTTGTGTGTGTGTGAGTTTTCACTGCTGTTGTGTGAGGTGATGTGAGGGTGAAGCATTCTTCAGATTTCCCTTTTAAACTCAAACTGAATTTCTGGATCCCTTGCACTGGACGTCACCTTGTTTGGGGATTTTTCTCCCCAGGAAAGATACAGGCTTGGTTGCACGTAGTGTTTTCTTAATGCTGGTTAAGTTTTGGAAACCAGTGAGTTTTAACAGACTGTGTTGTGCATGAGGGACAGAGTTTCTCATAGCTCTGGGAGTGTCTTCAGTGACCTATGAGAAGGGAAAGGTCAGTGAAGAAAACAGTCTTGGAAATGAATGTATTTTAGCACATACCATGCAAGTTAAAGATTTTGGGTAGAAACAGCAACAAAAATACTGCAAAGCTGAAACATCTTAGTCCCCTGTTTTTCTTCAGGGAGAAGAAGTAGTTTGCAATTTGTACTGATTAATAGAGAAGCTGCCACCATGTCTTGCTTGTTTGTTTGTTTTTAAATCCAAAGAATAAATACAGCGAAGCTGTGATGCAGTTCTACTGTTCTGACAATTGTTGGGGCATCAGTTATCAAATATATACCAGTAACGTGTGCCTTCATACTGCAGTGTAAGGTTACAATGCTCTGCAGTCCAGGCCAGCCTGCAGTGTGAGCTGTGAGGTGTGTTGCCATACACACAGGACTGCTGTGTGCTGATGTGATAGTTTTGTTTTGCCTCCAGCAGTGAGAGATGAAGGCTTTACCTTAAGGTCATCTCTTGTAGCAGTAATATTCTGGGCCGTGTGGTCTAATTTTAGGAGCTAGCTTGAAGTGCATACGTTAGCTTGCTTTGTTAGGAGGTGTCATTTTTATTTTGTGAATACTTCTTCACAGTGTAGCAGAGACACTTTCAAACCATAAATACAGTACCATCTGATTCTGGGGAAAAAAAACAAAACAAAAGCATTGCTTTGGGAGGAAAATTTGAGCATCTTAAACCCCTTTTAATAGTGACAGATGTTTTAAGTCCAGGTTACCAGGATTAGTTTCAGTGATAAATTGAAATAATGTCTGACAATAGCATTTGACAAAAATACCTGCTGCTTTTTCAGCACGGAAGCAAACCTCCACTGCTTTGCCTGAAAATTATACAGAATGGAATATAAATATCAATTTAATGGAAGCAGGGTCAGTCAAAGTCAAACCTCCTTATTTTCTTAAAGGATTTCTGCAGTCATCCCATTTCTTTTCTTTATATGGTGATGATGAGCAAATGCCTAAAAATGGAAGCTTTGCATGTAGAATAGTCCTTGATCAGGAGAGCTTTTGAGAAATGACACTCATTAGAGGATTAGGCAAGAATTAAACTGTGCTGGGAAATCACTCCCGAATGTGCTCGCTGAGCACTCGCTTTCTGCAGCAAAGACTCAGCTTCTCCTGGGTGTTGTTCAGAGGGGAACACGGGCTGCCTGCCTGACCTGGCAGCTGCTGCAGGAACAGCTTGCTTGATTAAGGCAGTCAGGGTCTTGTTAACCTGTGAAACAGAGTCCCTGAAGTACCTGGCTGCGTGTAAATCACTGATAGTGCAATTAGGGAGGAGGCTTTTTGGTGATTGTTGTTTGTTTTCTGTTTTAGTATTTTTTGCTTGTTTGTTTTCCCATGGGGAAGGCATTTCCTGAATACCTCTATAGCTCTCTGGCTGCCATAAGAAATGTCTGGTGTTTTCTCCCAAAACACTGGAAAGATCCCTTCATGTAGCATCTACCCTCATTGGCCTCAGAGTTCCGAGTGAGACAAATAAAAAGTTTTTCTTTCTCACTCCTCGCTTAAAAAGCATAGTATAATCCATCGGTTGCAGTTCAGACTTCAGGCTGTAAGAAAGTTAGGGCTCCAACAGGGATATTAACCTTGCCGTGCTGCACATGCCATGGCTTCTACCCAGAAACACTTCTGGAGGAAGGGAGGGGGCTGCAGGCACTTGCAGTTCTATCTCGGAGCCAGCATTTACAAAGGGATGTTGGGAGCACACAGAATAACCAGAAAAATAATTTTGACAGCTGTAAAAATACTTTAGTCTCACTGAAAATAAATTTTAATCGTTAAATAAAAAATGGAAAGGTTACTTAAGCGTTGTAAAAGGGCTCTCGTAGGGGGATGGGAGGATTGAGAGTTCTTTCTGACCTGAGCCAGAAAGATATAACAGAAGGGTGCTGGAATTTTAGGGCTGGACAAAAGCAAACTGGTTCCTGTTTGTGAGGCTGACTGGCTGCTGGAACACATGCTGGGGGAAAAGGGCAGCTCTGGATAGTTTCCTGGAGGATAGTGAGGTTGTCCTGTGTAAATGATTGAGTGCTCCCTTTTTGCCTTAATTTACATCAGAAACTTGCTTTTCCTTGTAATCAGCAGTTTGTAAAATGCTGCATCTGCAGTCCAGATGCATTCTGAGGTGGAGAAGACCTAAATATTGTATATAGCAAGAGGGTGGGGTGTAGGAGAGGGGAGGAAGCAGCAAACATTATACTGTACTGCTGGTCAGAGAGGCTGCCAGCTTCCCCCCTTCCCTGAGAGAGTGGGGTGTGCTGGGGGGATCCTTATGGCTAAGTGAGAGTTCCCAGTGATGGGGCAATCCCCGGTCCCTGCCTCATGGTTTGTAACACTTCTCTTCTGATTACAGGCCACCTTCCACCGCCAAATCTATCACCATACCAGGGCAGGACTCTACCCTGCAGCTTACCTGCAAGGGTGAGGGAACCACAAGCAGCAACAGCAGTTCAGCCACAATTGGTTCTCTGCGTCAGACCAAGCCAAGAGCAACCATTCTCAGCTCAGGTAGGAATGCCATCCTGGAGGGATGCAGTGCTTATTTCTGCATGGATGCTCTCTCTCCTTTTTCCCAGCAATTGCAAGCAGAGAAATAATTCAATGTTTCTTCATTTCTGAAACCCCTTTTCAATGCTTTCAACTCATTTAAGAAAATTAAAAAAAACAAAACTCTGGGTAAATGGGACTGAGGAGAAGCAGTATGAATCTTTGCCACATGCGTACCTCTGTTAGTGGAGATGAAGCAATTTGTTCTTTTTCCTGAAGATTTAATAATTAATGTATTGCGTTCATCTCTGCCTTCCATTGTGTTCAGTGACACTTACCATTGTTCCCCACTCAGCTATTCTTCTAGAAAAGCTTTGAAGGTTTTAGAGGTTGGTTTGAGATATGATGGCCTTGATCCAGCTGCTGATGCAGAGTTCTTTGGCTTCTGTATGAGCCCGTTTTCAAGGACACTGCGTTTTCCCATTGCCCTTTTTCTTCCCTGTGCACTCTGAGTGTGCAGGCAGACACTGCACCAAAATAGCGCTCCAGTCACATAACCTCAGGGACAGCACAGTGTTCAAGTGCTCTTCTTAAAAAGCTTGCCAGCATGTCACATTTGCAGGCTTTCAGATAAACTTGTTGCAAGAGAGACAAGCTGGGGCAAGGGTGAAGAAGTAGAGGCTATCCTGAACTATCCTGAAGTTTCTGTATCAAGCTCGGATATTATTTAAAATGTGTGGGCTCACAAATAATAGCAGGAGAAATAACAGCCGTAACAGGAGCAGCACCCAAGCAGAAATTGTAATACTTTATTGATGGTGGCCGTTTTATGCTTTCATCTTGTAGCTGTCTGTAGTTATAAGTATTAACCTCCAAACACTGTCCTTCCAGGTTCTTCAAGGCCAAGGTTAATTCAGGCACTGGGTGCTAGAATTAATTATTAACTTGACAGAGGAGATTGTTGTTGTCATCCCAAGTTCCAAGGTGCTCATAAACCCTTTGCTAGCCTGTACAACAAGCTTCTACCAGCAAACTTTCACTTTCCTTAATCTAGTGTCCCAGGATCAGCATCTAGTCTAAGGCAGTACTGATGTGGTGTAACTGGAGCTCCTGGTTTCTCAGCAGGTGTCCCAGAGGAACCGGATCAGAATCTGTCCAGCCCAGAGGAAGTCTTCCACTCAGGGCACTCACGGAACTCCAGCTATGCCAGCCAGCAGTCCAAAATCTCTGGTAACTATTGATCCATGTGGTTGTGCCAACATTGGCCCCATCCTTTTCTTTGCTGCAGCAAGCTCTTGTGAGAGTGACTTACAGCCTTATCTCTTAACTAGCTCTGTAATATCAGAGCTTCCTGTGATGATGAGTTCATAGATGTATATATAAACCTCAGTATATGAGAGCAGAATCGGCCCTGCGTGTTAACTCTGCTCCCAGGAAAGAGGGAAGATGTGGTTTGTAATGACGCTGTATTTATTTGCAGGTTACAGCACGGAGCACTCCCGTTCCTCTAGTATGTCTGACTTGACCCATCGCCGGAATACCTCCACCAGCAGCAGCGCGTCCGGAGGGCTGAGCATGACGGTGGAATGCCCTGAGGGCGAGCGGGACCACAAACTAGAGAAGCCACCTCGCCCCCCCAGACCAGCTCTTCTGCTGGACAGACCCTCCCGGTAGGTGACTGTGGTGGCAGAACCCCTTCTCTGTGAAGCTGAGATGGAAACTTCTCTTTGGCCTTTGGGCAGCAGTAGGTTGGAATTAGCTGCTGGGAGAGGGACTGTTCCTCATAGAAACAAGAGTATTGAAGAGTCCATCATTAAAGGCTGATTTTTTTTTTTCCCTTGATTTTCTTTCCCCAGAAGGAAAAAAGATTCAGTGGAGAGTCACCCAACACGAGTGGACGACACCAGGATTGATGCAGATGATATAGTAGAGAAGATAATGCAGAGTCAGGACTTCACAGATGTCAGCAATACTGAAGGTGAGAGAATGAGTATCAGAGAGGAAGTCTTGGCTGTTTCCTTAGCAAAGCTGCCAACCTTGTACAAAGCCAAATTTGGTCTGCCATATACTCCCCTCTTTGACAGTAATTTTCTTTCAGTGCTTGCTAAGTGTTTCTGTGGTTGTAAACAGGATTTGAAAGCTGTGTATCGGTTTGCAAACAGTGCATGCTACTATTCTTCTACAGACCACAGCAGAGATCAAACAGTAGCTTAAATGTAAGGGCGAGAGGGGAAAGTGCACTGTTTTTTCTTAGCTTGATGTTATGTTTGATTTGTTTGCAAGGCTCCCTTTTAAATCAAGAAGACCTCTCGGGGTCCTATTGCTTTGGTTACATCTTAGGGTGTGCATATGAACTCGTAGAAGTGCATTTGTTCCTATGCTGAACGTTCTGTAACGCAGCTGGGAGAGGAGTGCCTGGCAACCACCAGTAGTTCTGTACTTTGATGCCCTCCTTCCTTTTCTCTCTGCAGACAGTAACCTGCGGTTGTTTGTGAGCAGAGATGGAACAACTACACTGAGTGGTATTCAGCTGGGAAACAGGTAGGTTTCCTGAAGTGCTTGCAGACACTCAGGCTCCGGAGAGATTAGTTAGCTCTGGGTGTGCAGAAAGCTTTCACCTTTGCAACAGAAGAGATTTCTAAACATGATGTGCTACATGGTGGCTTTATTCCCACATTCGCACCCCTGGGATCTCTCTGGTGACAGTCTACAGCTGCACTGGAGTGTGAATGCAGTTCTCAGCAGAAACTCAGAGGGATAATTTGATCCTAGTTTTCAGATCCAAGAACAGAAGTGAGTGAGGAGTAAAAGGACACAGTGGTAAAGGTTGGTTCCTGTTTGCTCCTGCACCCACAGGGAGCTTTGCCTCCTGCTGGACTGCAGCAGAAATGCAACTGTCCTTCCCTGCCCCTCTGTGTAGTGGGCTTGTGTTCTCAATAAAGACTTCTGGAGAATAAAACATATTTTGCCACAATAACCCTTACTGCAGTATATTGACTATATGTGGTTTTTTTTGTTTGGGTTTTTGTTTTTGTTTTAAGTTTTATAGAACGTTTTGTAGTAAGAAAAACAATAATGGCAAACACAAAGATGTGGCAAAACTGGGAGCGGAGGGCAGGAACGCTTACTCTTTGTACAGCATACTCCCCCAGACCTTTTCCTCCTGTCCTCTAAAAGGATTTGTGCTTCACCCAACTCGAAATTTCAAGTGCTGTAGTGTTAGCTTGCTGTGTAGCTGTCTTGTTTTGTGTCATGTGGGTTGACTTCTTGCCAGATCTACTTGTTCCTGTCAGTATTCTGTGTGAGGTTAGAAGGTAGCATTCACGAGTGGAAAGCTTGGAAAACAAGCTTGTTTGCATTAAGTAACAGGAAAATAACCTGGCTTTCTCATCTTTTCTTCCTCCTCAGGGTCTCATCTGGAGTTTACGAGCCAGTGGTGATTGAAACCCACTAAATGTGAAGAACAGGGTAGAGCTGCTGGAAACGGGCCCCCTACCCAGTCCGCTGCCACATGGATGCCAACCTTTACCTCTCTTCATGCAGCATTCCAGAAGGGATTTCTCCATGCCCCTCCCCGTATGTTTGCACTGCGGAACTACTCTGAGACCACTCCAGATCATGCACTTTCCCTGTGTTGGCAGTACTCTCCTTCACTTCTCAATTCTTCCAGTGCCTGCCCTCCCTCTGTTTCCAAACAGACGTGAAGTGTCTGCTGGACTTCTCCTTAGTCCTAGAGGATGTTGTTGTTCTCCATCCCTCACTATACCCATCCATTTCCAACGGGGGATTTCTCAACTTATCTCCCCAAAACATTGGGTTATGCCACTGTGAACTCTTCAAACCACTTGTGGGGGGAGGGGAACCATTCTAACCAAACCAAGAGCTGCTTGTTGATGATACGGTGAAATAGGTACTTGCAGGATGCTTTATTCCACTGACTGCAAGGGAGCATCACCTTCCAAGGCAACAATTTTCTTGAACAAGGTATGCAGCAGTGTATGCTTCACCTTCCTAAACCCCAAAAATCTTTTTCTCATAGGAAATATCTCCCGGAAGTGCATTTCAGAAAATTACCACAATCCAGATGGGAGTTGATTGAATAGTTAAATGCTAGTGCTTGTTATACCACTAACTGTATTACACCCTTCCACTGCTGGGCATGGAAGGGCAGTGTTCATCTGTTAGCATTAGCGGGAGCACTTTAGAGGTTCCAGATTTTACCTGGAGGAGGCTTGTTTCTGCTGTTCCAGGAGGGTAATCCACGTTTGCTGGACTGATTCAGCAAACAGTCACTGTTGGATCTTGGAATACAGTGCCTCCTTTTTGGCTTAGGAAGGGAATTGCCCTTCTTGGACTGTGAAAAGATTCTCATAGGGATCTATGCCTGGTTCTTTCTGGGGCTGGAGAGAAATTCTGCTTGTGGGGCAAGATAAACCTGCTGCCTTTGCCTTCAAAGGTAGAATGGATGTTTTCCTCTGTTCTCTCTACAGCAGCTGTTCGTACCTGCTCCATGGCAGGTGAACTTTTCCGACAAGGTTCAGACCTTTCTGGTTGATCTTTCAATTGCTCTTCTTCGGGTTTTTCTGCAGTTGTTTGACACTTCAGCTGCCTCTGTTCCTTGCAGAGATGTCAGTCCCTTTCAGCTCTCACTCATAGATTCTCCTGGCAGCTGAATTGCAGATGAGGATCTATGCAGCCTCCAGCCGTGGGCCGTCAGCAGGCTGTGCCTACAGCCTTTCCTGTACAGCGACTCACGGCCTGTAAGCTATTTCTGTGTAGTATCCTTTCCTCTTTTGCCAGTGTACTGTAGTAGCACTCAGCAGCCGTGCACTTTGAGTAATGGCACAGGCATGCTCCTGGCACCATCAGAACATGCCCTCCTCTGGTACACGTGTGTGTGTGCACACACTCACAGGCGCACGCTAGTCTCATTCAGCAAGGGAAGACTTGCAACTGATCACATCGTTGTTCAAATTCTTAGGTATTGTTAAGCCTATTTGTGGCCTCTGTGGCCAGAATGCATGCAGATGAGATGCTGGAAAAGGGAATTTGGCAGTGTGGGAGATGAGGAATGAAAGGGCCTTGATGTTTTTCGCCCCGTTAGCTAAGGATGGCTGTATGGGGACGGTGGTAGGCTGTGTGGCAGAGCTGTGCAGCTGCTTACTGTGTTTCGATAGTTTCTCTCCTGAAGTCAAGAGGCTTCTTTCTGTATTTTGGGAAGACTGTGCATAAGATATAGGTCTTTTTCACCCCTTTTCCTTCAAAGGCAATTACATTTGGATTATGATTATGAGGGGTACGGAGAACACTTAGGGTTGGTTTAACGTAGGGAAGAGATATTGGATCTTTTGATTCTGTCTGAAACAAAAGCTCTTTCACACTTTCTGCTGTTAAACTGTGATCTCAGTCTGGTAGGTTTGGCACTTGCTTGCAGGCTGCTGAGCTTCCTGCTTGCTCTGGGTGAGAGGTGCCCTGTTCCAGGGCTCGTGCGTGTGTGCAGGAAAGGGAGAGCTGACTGCTTTTCTTCTTTCCTGGGGCTCTGCCAGGAAGCTGGGCCTCTCCTGACTCTCTGCTCAGGTCAGTGCAAGGGGAGAAGTATGCAAACAGCACCGTGTGGTGTTGCCCAGCCTGCAGGTAGCAGTGCGAGCTGGCTGTCCAGCTGCTCACAACACAGCACCTGCTGGAAATCAGGTCCGGGGCACTGTCAGTATTGCAACAGCAAAAAACAGTACTTGAGAGAGGCAAAAATCAGTCAGGAAAGAGGCCAAACCCAGCTCAGTTCTCCTGCTTTGCTTCTATTCACGTGAAAAACAATGGTAGTCACTGTCAGAGCAGTTGGGAACCAAGGGTTTACTTCTGAGCTCCAATTGGCAAAAGTCTGCTGCACCGGGACAGCAGCAGCTAGGCACGCTGTGAAATCTGCTGTGGGGCAGAGGAGGGATTTCTTTCAAGCAAAGCAAGAAGAGCATCAGCTGAGCTGTACAGAAAGCTTCCCAGGCTGGCAGAGTTGTAACCTGCTCCATCACGTAGTTGTGGCCAACTTGGGAGTGTCTCTGGCATCTCTTCCAGCTTGGCACATCACTGCTTGCATTTTGTATAAGTGTATCTCATGGGGTATCTCTTTCTTGTTCTACGTTGTTATTGACTGCACAGGTCCTGGTCTGTACGTGGCTTTTTATCTCTCCCACCCCTCATCCTGAGCAAGAAGGCAGCCCTTGTCATTGAGCATAACGCAGCACAGCCGGGGCTGGGGAGCCCAGGATGGAGCCGTGCGAAGGAGGAAGGAGCAGCCTGCTTCTGTCTCCAGAGCCCACCTGAGGCTGTTGCCCTGCTCCGGCCAGCAGCAGGCGCTCCAGGTGCTGCTGTGGAAGCAGTGTCCTGCTGTCTCTTAGGGAGCTGCATCTTGCACACGCTTTCTCCTCGTTGGCATCGCTGCCATCTGTTCCTTGTTGGACTTTGAGCATTGAAGAAGTGAATCAGTTTCCAGACCCAAACCGCTGGCTAGTTTCCTTTAGGTTATTTTTGGGTTTTTTTTTGTCTTGAAGTTCTTTTTTTTTTTTTTTTCTTTATAAACCCAGCAGGCTGGTGTGGTTATGTTTTGGTTTTTATTGCATTATTGTTTCATTGATATTTTATCCCTGGGGGTGCCAAGAGAGGACTTTCTTCCCTACGTTGTTTCCCATCTCAGGGGATTCAGAGGTGACTTTTAGACAAGTAAAAGGACCTTATTGGCAACACCCCGTATCCCTGGCCCTGGTGAGCAGAGCTGGCTCTCTGCTCCAGACTGATGGCCAGGCAAAACGTGTGTGCTGTGCTCTTGGCTCCCGGAGCTCTGGTGGAAGCCTGTTGCAATGGCTTGGGAAATTCAGTGTCAGTTTTTGTTGGTTGTTTTTTTTTTAACTAACTTTTACAGACTGGTTTCAACTGAGTACCTGTCCAAAGGGATAGACTTGGTCGTGAATTGGTGAAGGAAATGAGTATCATTTGGAAATGGTGATTGAAAAAAAGGGGCAGAAGGGTTGCTCCTCTGTGTTTTTGGGGTTTCTTTTGTTCATTTGTGGAATGGTTGGCACTTTAAACGGGGGGGGGCTTCGTGCTGTCCTTGAAGTGCTGGGCAGCAAGTTTGCGATCTGCTTTCCCCCCCCCCTTACTGCCACATTGCTTTGCCCCCTGCAGAAAGTTAAAGCCCTTTTTTAATGTTTGCTTCCGTTTTTAGAGGGTTCTGAACCGGGCTGAGACCCGAAGAAACGTCTTTCATTCAAATCTTGATAGGAGGGGTTGACTTTTTTTTTTTTTTTTCCTTGTAATTTATTTCGTTGTCGCTGTTTTCTTTTTAAAACTGGTGGCTGTGCAGCTGGACTCTGCACACGCTGTTGTGAACCTCTGGGAAAACCTCACTCCAGGTACGCTAGAGCACCTCGGTGAAAGAAAACCCCCTCCTGGAGAGGGGCCCTCCCCTCGCTCCCCTCCTCGCTGCCTTACCCGGGGGCTGCGGACTCGCCCCCAGCCCTGCTTTGCACCCCCCGAGCCCTAGCCGAGTTAATGCCCTGGTGACTGAGCCCTGTGGACAAGGCTGGTCCCCAGGGGCGAGTTACAGCAAACGCTGCCTGGTAGCAAGTGTTTGTACTGAAAAAACCACTTCCTCACGGCGTGTGTGTGTGTGTGTGTGTGTGTGTGTGTGTGTGTGTGTGAGTGAAGGGGGGTGCCTGCAGATCCCCCCCCTTTCCCTCCCAATCGCTGCGTCATCCATCCGCCCACCGCACCGCTGAGAGCCTGGGAGATAACGGGGGGAGCGTTGAGCTCGAGGCGTGGCTGAGCCTCCTCACTTGCCTCAAGCATAAGGATTCGTGGTAGAGCCCGTATTTTTGGGGGGGGGGGGGGGGGGGGGGGGAGGGAGGGGAAGGGGAGATCCTGTTTTATTTTCGTGAGAGTTAGTCGAGCTCGGTGATCTTCGGATGAGGCGCACTCGATTTGTATCAGATTCTATAGAGAGATGGCTGATATTTTTGGAAAGGGAAAACGGCTCTATGCAAACTTCCACAATTGCTTGAAAGATAGTTTAACGTTTTTTTTATTTTACTTTGAAATCTAAAGATAAATCTCTAACTTTTCTTCTTAAAGCAGAAGTGCGTTTAGAAAGAGAAGCTGCTTCCACTGCTCTATTTTGATGCTGATTCTTGGGACAGTTCGGGCTGGCGGGAATGACTATTTTTCACCATTTTTATCTCGCTCCTCTAGTTCTTTTTCTCGTTTCATTTTCTAACGGAATGCTGTGGCGTCTTCAATTCAACAGCTCGTGTTTGTATTTTCTGTATCCGGTTCCTAACGTAGAGAAATAACAAATATATGAGGAAAAAAAAAAAATCGATATAACGTCAAATGTTGTTACGGTTCGGGGGAAAATAAAGGTGTTTTTTTTTTGGTACTCACACTGGTTCTTGTGGCTGTGCT
The DNA here is from genome assembly GCA_023055505.1 of Callipepla californica brunnescens. NCBI lineage: Eukaryota > Metazoa > Chordata > Aves > Galliformes > Odontophoridae > Callipepla > Callipepla californica. The sequence goes on along the minus strand of JALIRH010000028.1, from coordinate 5,222,751 downwards.
GTGGGTGTTGCAGTGCGCGTGCTCCGAGCTCGGGAGGGCCCGCGGGGCTCGGAACTACAACTCCCGTCATGCCTTGCGCTCCTCGGCCCGCCCTTTCCGGTGGGAGTTTTTCCGGTCTAGGGGATCACGTGGCTGGCGCTCTGCGCGCTGATTGGCGGGTCGCTCCCGGAAGGGTGAAGCGAGTAGAGGGACCGGGGGTGCCCGTCGCCATGGTGAGTGCGGCCGGGCTGCGGCGCGCGGTGCGCCGGGGCTGCCCCCCCCCCCCATCCCCCCATCTTCGGCCCCTTCCCGTCCCGGGTCCCCGTCCCGGGCGGGGCGGGACAGCCGGCGCCGCTCCCTCGCAGTCCTGACGCTCTCTCCCTTCGCAGGCCACGGCGACGGACCGCGCGGTGGGGTTCGGCCTGGTGGCCTTCAGCCTGGCGCTCTTCGTGTACTACACGCTGTGGATCATCGCGCTGGTACGGGGCGCGCGCTGCTCTCGGGTCCCGCTGTCCTCACGCTGCTTTGGGCGCTGAACGGCCGCGCTGTGCCGTTAAAACGCCGGGCAGAGCGTCCTGGTGTTGGTGGCACAGCGTTGGCCCTCTGGCTGTGCCCGCCCGGCTCGGGCTCGGCGAGCTCGGCTTCGCTCCCAGCTCTCCTGCACCAGTCGGGGCCTGCGGGGGCTGTCAGCGCGAGCTGAACCCGGTCCTTGGGTGCTGGCAGGGCCGAACCCGGTCCTTGGGTGCTGGCAGGGCCTGGTGCTCCTCCGGAGTGATTGTGCCTCCGTCACCTCCGCCAGCACCGAGAGAAATGCTTCGTACTGAGGTTGGAGCCCAGCAGGGAGGAGAAGGGTTTGGGTAACACCGAGCTCTGGAAAAGCGTGAGCCTGGCAGTGTGCCTGCTCCGTGGGATGCAGCAGCTGGGGTCATTAGTGGTGTTTTTAGAGATATAAACGTCTCCTTGTCAGCTTTCCAGACTCCAGCTCAGCCTTGGACTCACATCTGAGCTCCTGTCATTTCCTTTCTGAGGGCTTTGGATTCCCCTTAGGTGCGCACACAGCTGTGGGGTAGGTGTTGGTACGGTGCAGGAATCATTGCACTGCACTCTAGTGTCCGGAGCGTTCCACTGTTCTGAGCAAAGGAGCAATTACAGCATCAGTGTGGGACGGAGCCAGCATCAGCCTTTCCCTTCAGGAAGGCAAATGGTCGGGGGGTTGGTGTGCCCACCACCACACACTGGGCCAACCCTACACTGCAGTGCTGCAGGGCCGTGGCTGTGCTCTCATCGCCCAGCTGAGCGCTGGAGTCCTCCACTTTCCAGCCGTTCTCTGCAGCTGTGGTGCTGCTGTGCAGGCCTTCACCACGTGCGGGTTCAGACACACTTTTATTAGCAGTCCCCTCGAGCCCCATGTTTTCCAGTCTGCTTTTGAAACCCCGGGGCTGCAGGTGTTGGTGACTGCTGATGCCCTGCTCTGTTCCTGCAGCCCTTCATCGACAGTGACCACAGCATCCACCGGTACTTCTTGCCCAGAGAGTATGCAGTTATCATCCCCGTGGTGGCTGGGCTGCTCCTGCTGCTATTTATAGGTAAGCGTTATTTTGGTTATTCTAATTAGAGGGTTCTAAATTAGGAGAAGAGACACACGTGATGTGCTGCTTGTGGTTCCTGCAGTGGCTTAATTTGGCTCGGGCCCCTGTGGGGTATATTTGTGTGTGCACACGTGTAACTTCAGCTGTTCCTCTGGGCACTGGAATTGCTTCTTGTGCTCTGCTGAAGTTCCATTACTCACTGTGTTTTTGAAAGGTGCCTTTAATTTCTTTTTTTGATGGAGCCTGTTCTGTCTTTGTCGTGGTAGGTGTTTTCATAATGGTTGTGATGTGGAAGAACAGAAAACCTGCCCGGAAATCAGACTGAAGTCCCAGCTGAGAGATGGAGAGAAGGCCCCCACCCTGCAGCACCCCGGCCAGGAGGAGCCAGCCTGCAGCACCAGGCAGCAGCCTCCTCCAGAGCACCCTAGCAGCAGCAGCAGCACCAAGCTGGCTGCTCTCTCTCCCACATTCCTTCCTGGAAAGACGCAGACTTGCATAGTTTACAACTTACTGACCAAAGAGAAGCAAAACTGACCTATGGGACTCACCGGGAGAGGGACCAGAGCTCCAGCTAGGAGGGATCTGCTGCCCAGCTGTGCAGCAGCCATGCTGGGCTGGAAGCTGTCAGGGTCCAGCAGCTGTAATTGCAAATTGTGAGTTCAGTTTTGGCTCCCATTGTGTGTTTGGCCTCTGGGTAATCTTTCCCCTCTGCTCTTTCTGCATACAGTAATTTTAGAGATTTTTTTTTTTAACTGGAAGAACTCATGATGGTGCTGTGAGCTCTCATGTTTCTAAATAGAGGGCCCTGTGAGCTGTGCTTGCAAAGCACGTGCTGCACCCACGTCCTCCTCCAGTCGCCCTGCTGAGGACACGGAGTGCCCTGGGTGGCAGAGGAAGCATTTGGCTCCACCACCAATGAATGCAGTTCTCAGCACAGCTGTCAGCTGCACGCTGGGCTCCTGCCTGCCCTGAATCAGCCCCGAGCTGGGCTGCCAGCAGCTCCCACAGCCTGTAGCAAGCTGGATTTACCCTCAATAAAGGACTCCAAGGTCTTTGTTCTACTCTGTGTCAAGTGCAGAGGTGTGGCTCCACCCTCCTTCCCTAATCAGCGGTGGCCCCTGCTGTGCTGCACCCCTGGGTGCTGAGGCAGGCACCGTCTCATATCTTTCTCGTATTTCCTTGTTGCAGGCTTGGGAAAACCCCAAGAACGCCTGGAGGCAGCGGGAGGGAGGGAGTGTGGCCACACTGCGTGACGTGTCCCGCAGGTGATGCAGGGCAGGGGGCCCCATCCCGCTCCCAAAATGATCCCTGGGCCTTCAGCGCTGAGCTCAGCAGCAGCAGCAGCGTCGGCGGGGCACGGAGGTGGGGATCCCGGAGCCGGAGTGCAGAGAGGGGGAAGAATAGGGCTGCACGGGGGCGGTCCCGGCAGTGCCGCTCCGCTCCGCCCATCCCCGGCGCGGCCCCTCCGGCGGAGCGCGGTGCTCCCGGCCCGGCCGCGATGCGGGACCCGGCGGTGGCCCTGCGGCCCCACGGGGGATCCCGGCGCCGTGAGTGGGGCCGGGCCGGGCGTGGGATTGGGGGCGGGACGGCGTCGGGAACCGGGCGTAGGGGGTCCGCGCACGGGGGAGTATTGAGCGGGAGGGGGGGGAAGGGGAGGGGCGGTGGGAGGATTCACGGGGACGCTGAGCGTGGGGCGCGCATCCCGCGTGTGGGAGTGGGGCGTTGGGGGGGGGTCCCCAGCCATGACGGCCCCGACCCCACCCCCCCGCCGACCGCGCTCCGTGTGCAGGGTGCGCGTCCCGAGCCTCCCCGTGACCCCGGTGCCCTACGTCCGCCCCGGCCCCGCGGGATAAAGATGCTGGTGAGTACAGGGGGATGTATGGGGTGAGCCCGCGGGGCTGCGCGCATCCCGGGACCCCTCTGCGGTGACAGAGCGGAACCCACGGGGGTCACGGCCGCGCGCAGGGAGTGAATCTCGCTCAGTCCGGCGCACCCTCCTCGCGGAGCTGTGCCGCCCGGCTCCTCCGCCTCCAACACCCGACGTGGGCGCAACCCCGGCTCTGTGCTTCCAGATCCGCGTCTTCCTCGTCCTGGTGTGCGCGGCCGCGCTGTCCGTGCTCTACGTGCTGCTGTACCGCGAGGCCGCGGGGCGGAGGGACGGCCCCGCGTACACCGCAACCGCAGCGCTCACCCTGCGGGGCTACAGCCGCGTCCCCGACGGGAAGGTCGGTACACGGCGCGGCCCCGTCCCCCGCGCCTCGGTTTCCCATCCTCGGGGCCGACGGTGCGTGTCCCCCGCAGCCGCTGCGCAGAGCTCCGTGCCGCTGCTGCGCGGTCGTGTCCAGCTCGGGGCAGATGCTGGGATCGCACCTGGGCCGGGAGATCGACGGGCAGGAGTGCGTGCTGCGCATGAACCATGCCCCCACCGCCGGCTTCGAGGAGGACGTGGGCACGCGGAGCACCGTGCGCGTCGTGTCGCACACCAGCGTCCCGCTGCTGCTCAGGAACCAGCCCTACTTCTTCCAGCAGTCCCGCGACACCGTCTACGTCGTCTGGGGTCCCGGCAGGAAGATGAGCCGCGAGAAGGGCGGCCCCACCTACCGGGCCCTGCTCAGGGTGCTGGACACGTACCCCGGCCTGCAGCTCTACACGCTGACCGAGGAGAAGATGGCGTACTGCGATGCCGTGTTCCAGAACGAGACGGGGAAGAACAGGTACCACCAGGTGCCCCCCCACCCCCACAAAGCGCCGCTCGTATCCCTCCGCACATCCCCCACGGCACCGCTGTGCCCCGCAGGGTGAAATCGGGCTCCTTCCTGAGCACGGGGTGGTTCACCATGATCCTGGCCATGGAGCTGTGCGAGCGCATCTGCGTCTTCGGCATGGTCAGCGACAGCTACTGCAGGTGCGGGGCTGCGGGCGGCGGCGGGGGCTGCGGGGGACCCGCTCTGCTCAGCCCCCACGGTGCCCACAGGGAGAAGAACCACTCGAGCGTGCCTTACCACTACTTCGAGAAGGGGCGGCTGGATGAGTGCAGGATGTACCTGGTGCACGAGCGGGCTCCCCGCGCCGGGCACCGCTTCATCACCGAGAAAGCCATCTTCTCCCGCTGGGCCAAGAGGAGGGATATCATCTTCACCCACCCGTCGTGGGCTGGGGGGTAGGGGCTGCGGCGGCGTGTTTGGGAGCCCCTCAGTGCGCCCACACTTGGGGGTCCGCAGCTGCTGCGTGGGGACTCCGTTGGATTGGAGCGCGTGGGTCGGGGCTGGACACCCCGACCCCCCCCCAGCTGCAGGCCCTGAGCTGGCTTGGACTCGTGGGATTCATCACGGGATGGAGCCCAATGCTCCGCGACTCACTGCCACGTATGGGGCACGTGGTGTGGGGCTGGGACCCCCTGTCCTGCAGCCCCCTGCCCGCAGCCCCCAGCTGCCTTGCCACAAGTGCCCTTGGATTCAAACCAAAGCCGACTTGCCCATTAAAAGCATTTTTAACTCCACGCTGTGCCCGCAGCGGTGCCGGGACGCAGAGCGGCGTGGGGCCGGGGCTGCAGCCGCGTTTGTGGGGCCATAAATCGGGGCGGGGATTGACGGACGGGGTCAGAGCGCTGAGATCCGGCGGAGGCGGCGATGCCGATGGGGCAGAGGAGGACCCGCGTTGGTTTCCGGGGTAGAGATCCCCGTGGGCCGCCCCGTGCCATGAGCGCAGCCCACGGCGCGCGCCGCATCCCGGCAGTGTCACGCGCGCACCCACCCACGCGCGCCGCGCAGCCCAATCCGGGGCCGTCCCGTCGGGGCGGGCGGCGTTAGGAACCCCACCCCCAACCTCCCGCGCGCGTCCCCGGCAGAGCGCGGCCCCGCGGGCCCCGGGAGCGCGCAGCGGCGGCGGCGCAGTGCGGAGCGGAGAGGAGCGGAGCTCGGGCCGTGCTCGGGCCGTCGGTGCGGGTGGGGATGCGCGCACCGTGCGGGGAACGGAGCGGCACCGCCCCGCCGGGATGCGGCTGCGCCCGACCTCGCACGGCCGTGCGGAGCGGGGGGGGGGGGGGGGGGTTCGTGGGGCTTGCGTGCAGGGTATGGGGGAGGGGGAGCTATCTCGGGGTGCTGCGTCCCGAGGAGTAGCGGGGTTGAATCGCGGGTCCCGGGCAGTGAGGGGTTTGCGTCCCAGGGATGGGGGAGGATTTGTGCTGGGGGGGGGGGGGGCTGAGGGGGGAGGTCTGCGCGCTCGGTGAGGGAAGATGGGCACGTGGGGGCTGTACCGCGGAGGTGCAGCTGGGTTTGCTGTGCAGGCAGCGCTTCCCCAGCACAGCGCGATGTGACCCCGGGGAGCCGCCATGGCCCCGCCGCCAGCTGCACGGGCCCGGCAGCACCGCACAGCCCGGGGGGAACGCGGCGAGGAGGAGGCGGAGGAGACCCCCCCGGCACCGCTCAGCACCCGCTGCAGATGAGTGCCCCCACCCAGGTAAGCACCTGCACGGCAGCAGCGGGCTGACCGCCGGGGGTCCCGCACCCCCCCCCCCCCCCCCCATCCCACCTTCCTGTGTCCATACTGCACGCTCCTGCCCCCTCAGCCCCGCGCAGGGACATTGCTCCCACCGCTGTCCCCTCTCTGTTGGTTCCCCTGGCACTGAAAATCCAGGCACGCTGGCACCTTCCCAGCCCCGAAGCCTTTCGGGGCCCCCTGGAGGGTTGTGTGCCGGCTGCTGTGTAATTTTCCATCTGGGCTCCTCCCAAGACAATCAGATTTCATTTTGTTTTTAATTTCTAATTGCTCCGACTGCGACCCAGCGAGAGCGGCAATGACTCACAGAGAAGGACTAAAAAACGTTCGTGGGGGTGGGGAGAAGTGAGGGTAAGCGGGTCCCCTCGCCGGGTGAGCACCCATGGGAGCACCACAACCACCGCTGCCCTGGGGTGGGTTCAATAGGATTGAGTGCGGAGATCCCAATCTCCTTAGGGTGCTGGGATCAGCCCAGGGCTCAGCCCGGCGTGGGGATCGGTGTGTGGTGCGGTTTTGGGGACGGGATCCTGCAGCTTTGGGGTGACTGTGTGCCTCGCAGGAGCTCGCAGGACGTTGGTGACCGCTGGGCACTGAGGGCGGTGCGGAGACATGAGCGGCAGCACGGTGAGCGGACCCCGCGGGCCCTTAAAGCCATTGGGGAGGGCCGAGCTGGGGCCGGCCGTGCCAGCGCCAGGGATCTTCTGGCAGCAGCTCAGAGCAGTGCTCACGCAGTACATTTTCCTCCTCCTCCTCTCTCCTTAAAGCCCTGCGGCCACGCAAGCAGTGCTGCTGCTGGGAGAGCTGCGTGCATGGCTGGGTGGGGAAGGATTGTCCCCATCTCCATCCCCGTTCCCGTCCCCCTTCCTTCCCATCCCTATCCCAGATCCCAGTGACCAGCAAGGGGAGTGCAAGTTGGGCTGCCGCATCCCAGTGATCTCCACCCCAATCCCTTTGGAGAGGGGCCCTGACTCTGTCCCCCCGCCCGCAGAGCCAGCGTGCCGCCGTCTTCGTGCTGCTCTTCGCCCTGCTCATGCTGCTGATCATCTACAGCTCCAGCAGTGGGACCGAGGTGTTCCCCTACAGCGCGCTGCGGGGCCGAGCCCGGCGGCCCCCTGACCTGCGGCACTGGGGGGTGAGCAGCGGGTACCTGCCCGTCTCCGGGAACAAGGTGGGCACAGGATGTGGGGATGGAGATGGGACGTCCCCGTGGGCGGGACACCAACAGCCCATCCGTTTGGGCTCCCCTTGGTTTGGGGTCCCCGTGACGCGGGGTCCCCTCGGTTTGGGCTCATTGTGTCCATCGCCTCAGAGCCTGACCGCCCACTGCCACCATTGTGCCATCGTCACCAGCTCCAGCCACCTGCTGGGCACCCGGCTGGGCTCCGAGATCGACCAAACCGAGTGCACCATCCGCATGAACGACGCTCCCACCACCGGCTACGAGGCCGACGTGGGCAACAAGACCACCTTCCGCGTGGTGGCCCACTCCAGCGTCTACCGCGTCCTCAAGCGGCCCCAAGAGTTCGTCAACAAGACCCCGGAGACCGTCCTCATCTTCTGGGGGCCTCCGGCCAAGATGCAGAAGGGGCTCTTGAAGATCATCCAACGCGTCGGCGCGTCCTTCCCCAACATGACGGCCTACGTCGTCTCCCCGCGCCGCATGAAGCAGTTCGATGAGCTCTTCCGGGGGGAAACGGGGAAGGACAGGTACAGGGAGCTCCTCCTCCCTTCCCTGTGTTGTGTGGGTCCCCGGGGGAAGGACCACGGGGGTCACCACATCGCTGTGCCCTAGAGAGAAGTCGCGCTCGTGGTTGAGCACGGGTTGGTTCACCATGGGGATTGCAGTGGAGCTCTGCGACACCGTCCACGTCTACGGCATGGTGCCCCCCAACTACTGCAGGTAAGGGCCCCCCCAGCCCCACATCCCAACCCCAGGACACGGCGCTGGCTGAGCCCACGCTCTGCCTGTAGTCAGCGGCCGCAGCCCCGGCGCATGGCATACCACTACTACGAGCCCAAGGGCCCCGACGAGTGCACGACGTACATCCACAACGAGCGCAGCCGCCGCGGAAACCACCACCGCTTCATCACCGAGAAGCGCGTCTTTGCCAGCTGGGCCGCCCCATACAACATCACCTTCTCACACCCCGCCTGGCCCTAGGGCGGCCGCGCCGAGCGGGGAGCCCTGGGGATGGGGTCCCTTTGATTTGGGGTCCCTTTGATTCAGGGTCACCTTGGGATGAGGTCCATTTGGCTTGAGGTCCCATTGGGATGAGGTCCCCTTGGTTTGAGGTCCCATTGGGATGAGATCCCCTTGGTTTGGGGTCCCATTGGGATGGGGTCCCCTGGGGGTGGGATCTTTGTGGGAGGAGGTCCACTTGGCTCGGGGTCCCCTTGGCTTGGGATCCCCATGGTTCAAGGTTCCCCTAGTTTGGGGTCCCCTTGGCTTGGAGTCCCCTTAGTTTTTAGTCTGGGGACTCCATGGCTTGGGGTCTCCTTGGGATGGGGTCCCCTCGATTAGCGATCCCATTGCTTCAGATTCCCCTTGGTTTGGGGTCTGGGCTGCACCGTGCACCCCAGGGCTGATGCAGCCATCAGGGCCACGTGCCACCGCTGTGCTCAGGGGTCTGCACAGCCGTGACGTTGTGGGTTTTGGGGTGTTGCATCCCCTGCCCCCTGAGAGCACACGAGGAGGTGCAGGTGCGTGGTCCCCTTGGGCTGGCATGGGGTCACATTGCTTTTTAGGGGCCTGCCCCCCCCTTGCTATTCCCCCCCACACTTTCAGTGTCACCATCCCCAGAGCAGCGACCCTCAGATCCACCCCAGAGAGTACCAAGGGGGTGACACTGCCTCTGTGGGGCCAGGAGGGGGAGGGGAGGGGGGCAATACCACACAGCACTGCCAGAACCTTTTGTAACATGGCCATGGGGTGTGGGGGATTTCCCCCCTCCTGGTCCCGGTGTTTTTGGGTTTTCCTCCTTGGAGTTGCGTGATGCTCACTGCCCCTCACTGTACAGAAGCAGGCAGAGGGGGAGGGGTGTGTGTGTGGGGGGGGGGGTTCGTTATTTATTTCCCAGCAGAGAAGTGCGTTTGGGGAAAAATCGCTCAATTTGGTGTTTGGACGCTGAGCCCCAGTGGGGTGGCAGCCCCGTGCCTCAGTTTCCCCCTTGGCCGTGGGCTGAGGGGGGAGAAGGGGGGGCCGTCCCGGTTTGGGGGGGGGGGGGCTCAGCACCGCGTTTTGTATCGATTTGTACAGGAATAAACCTCGCTGCAGTCTGTTGCCTTGGACCGTGCCCGCGGGATGCATCTTTGGGGTCCGGGGGGGGTGGGAAAGAGACCCCGTAAACCCCCCCCCCCCCCCCTTTCAGACCGCAGCGGGGTTGGGGTCGGCGGTTGTTGGGGGGGAGGGGGTGCAGGACCCTCCCAGCCCCTCCCCCCACCCGCAGGCTCCTCCCGTTGCGGGGCGCGGTACCGGGGGGGGGGGGGGGGGGGCTGCGGGCGGGCAGCATTGCCCCCCCCACCCCACATCACCCCCCCCTCCCGCTGCCCGCTCCCGGCATGCCCCGCGCCGCCAGCATTATATATATCTAGCGGTACGGCTGAAGCTGCCGGCCAGCAGCTGCCCCCCCCCCATCCAAATCCCGTACGGCCCCCCCCCCGCAGGTCAGTGCCGCGCTGCACCCCCCCCCCCCCCCACCCCCAGCCCAACTGCTGCTGCTTTGCACGGCGGTTCGTCCCCTCCCCCCATCCCCACACCCCACCCGTGGGTCCCCAGCCGCGCGTGACCTTGGGGAGGGCGTTCCGGCATCCGCCGCTCGGGGACCCCCCCCCAAACCGCTGCCCCCCCCCCCCCCCCCCCGTTCCTCTGTACGGGGGCGGGGAAGCGCTCGGTCCGCCCCATCCCCTCCCCCCCCCCCGTACGGTAAGCGATGGGGATGGGGGTGCGGGGGGGTGAGCATCGCTGCGGGTAAGGGGGACCGGGGGGGGGGGGGTTGATGGGAGAGGGGCGGTGGGGAGCACTGGGTGGGGTGGGGGTGCTGGGGGCATTGCCGGGGTACCGCAGGGTGCTGGGGGCCGTGCAGCAGTGCTGGAGCACCCTGGGGTCGGAGCCCCCACGTGGGAGATGGGTTGGAGCTGTGATGGAGTTGCGGGGAGCACCCCGGGGTGCGTCAGCCTGGGCACGGGATGGGGCCGTGAGCCCACCGCGGGCAGTGGGGCCGCTGCGGGGGTCCCCCCCGTGTCGTACCCTCCCCGTGGGGCTCGGCCTCGCGGCGCGGGCGGGACGTGACCCGGTGCAGATTTCAGCCCGTCCATACTTAGCCTGTGCCCTTTCCCGGCTGTAACACGACCTGACGGCCACCACGGCTCCTTCGGCCCCGGTCCGGCCGGTTTGGGGACAGCGGGGTGACGCAGTGTGGCCGGGCAGGCGGGGTGCTGCGGGGCTGGGTGCGGGCAGGCAGCGTGGCCAAACCCACAGCGAGGAACTGGAGGGGCAGTGGGGTGCAGCAACCCCCCCCCTCGGGCACCGAGGATGAGCTGACCCCAGAAGCAGCATCCCCTCCCAGCACACGGGGAGCCTGGAGGACACTGCCTCCATGTCTCAGCATCCCGGTGCTGTGTGTCACCCCAAAAGCAGTTTCCGGCACCCCGGGCACGGGGATGTGGGCAGGGCTGGGGAGGGTGCTGGCAGTGTCACCGTGCGTCACCGGCAGTGCCGGCACGGGGCGGGGGCCGAAGGCAGCTGGGCAGGAGATGGCCGCAGGAGGTGAGGTCCCAGCTCCTGGAGCCATGGAATTCAGGCAGCACTGCGCCTTCCTCGTGGATTTTAGGAACTGTATACATTTTAGGGCCGAGCTGAGGAATGGTGCTGCTAGCAGGGTGGAAACCCTGTCCCCCAGCTTGGCCCTAGAGCTCGGATTGAGATCCGCTCCATCCCACCGTGGAAGCAAAGGGAGAGTTGTTGTCCTGGCAACGTCCTCCCCAGGCTCCGGCCCTGGGGACCCCTGTGGCTCCGCTGTGCTGCTCACTGTGCTCTGCTTCCCTTGCAGCCTGAAGCGCTCCTCCACCCACACGGCGGCAGAATGTCGACAGGTGAGTGCTCTGCATCTGTGCCTCTTCCATCCTTTCCCTCTGTCTCCCCCCCTTGCACCTGATCCCCTTGGCATCCATCCTCTCCAGCCCCTGTTGCCTCCATCCCTTCTGGCTCGTTGTATTGTTTTCCACCCTGTGTCCATCTCCTGCCTCCAAAAACATTTTGTCCTCTCTGTTCCTCTTGCATCTAATCCCTTAGTTCCCTTCCATCTGTCCCTGTTCTCCTCTTGTGGCCGTCCCTATGTTGTCCAGTTGTGTCCATCAGTTGTCCCCTTCTTTATCCATCCCCTTTCTCCCCCTTACATCTGATCTCTCATCCCCTTTTCCCTCTGTCTCCCGTGTCCTCTTTGTATCTGTCACCTCTGTCCCTCTTGCAGCTGATCCTAATGTCCCCCTTTGTGTCTGTCTCACGTTCTCTTTCCATCTATCCCATTTCCCTTCTATCCAAGTCCTGAATCTCATCCATCCCCAGTGTCCCCCCCTTGTGTCCATCCTTTATGTTCTCCAGTTGTGTCCATTCCCTCTGTCTCCCCCTCGTGTCCATTCCGCGTCCTCTTCCCATCCGTCCCCCTTACATCCACCCCGTCCCACCGCTGCCCCTGTCCCGTTTCCCACTCGCATCCCTCCAGCCCCCACGTACCCGCCCGTGTCTCCTTGCTCCCCTCCACCTCTTGGCTTCCTCCCAGCCTGGCTGCTGGAGGAGCTGAAATTTCAGAAGCCCGAGATCTGGAGATGGGCAGCATGGCCCCGGGGTGGCTCACGTTATTTTTAGCTCCCTCTGTGCTATCACACCCCAGCACATAGCAGTGACAGATCCTGTGGGGGGGGGGGGGGGGGCTCGGGGAGGGGGGGGTCCTGCAGGGAAAGCCCCCTGTCCCATGGGCTGGGATGCTCCAGGTGGATGGGGCTATGCCATTTCTGGGGTCAGATCCCCTATGCTGCACCAAGCAGGACTAGGAGCTGGACATGGGGATGGATGGGGCAGTCCCTGTGGTTCCCACCCCTCCGTGGGGTTGAGGACAGTGACCACCTCTGGGATGCAGTGGAGTTCTGACCCCACAGCTCAGCCCCCTCGGCTGCCAAGGCACCATGGGGTCCCAGTGCACGTCCAGCTTTGCTGTCCTGGACTGTCCAGGTGACAGGGATGAGAGCTTCCTACTCTCCCCACCACAGCCCTGTCACTGGGGACAGTTTGCTCCCTGGTGTAATTTCTGGCTTCTACATTTATTGTTTCTTTTTGTTATGTTTTATTTTGCCTCTCTCCACCAGAAAAACTGAAGCACCACAAGATCATCTTCGTGGTGGGTAAGTGGAGGTGGGACAGAGGTGTGGGGTGTGCTGGGACCAGCAGGGTCTAGCAGAGCTTGGAGTGCCAGAATCCAACGTGATGTGATGGCAGACTCCTAGGGGTGATGTCGTGGGCTCATGGTGGGGTGGTGATGTCCACGGTGCCATCAGGAGGATGATGTCTGGGATCACGGTGCCACCAGGGCGGTGATGCCCAGGTGCCAATGGCTCATCAGCCACCCCAAGCACCGACATCCCCCGTCAGCTCTTTGCATCCATCTGGTGCTTCGGGATCCCCTCCCTCACCAAGCTGGTGTGTCTGGGCTGCCTCTCCCCATACCCCCACTAGATGGGGCATGGGGCATGACGGTGGCCCCGGTGTGACCTGCAGGTGGCCCTGGCTCGGGGAAGGGAACACAATGCGAGAAGATTGTGCACAAGTATGGCTACACTCACCTCTCCACTGGGGACCTGCTCCGGGCGGAGGTCAGCTCGGGCTCAGAGCGGGGCAAGAAGCTGCAGGCCATCATGGAGAAGGGCGAGCTGGTGCCCCTGGTGAGTTTGTGGCCATGAACACGGGGCAGGGACACCGTGGTGATGCAGCAGCAGGAATGGGGCACCGTCCCACGTCACCCTGACTGCTGCCTGCCCCCTCCCCAGGACACCGTGCTGGACATGCTGCGGGATGCCATGTTGGCCAAGGCAGACACCTCCAAGGGTTTCCTCATTGACGGTTATCCCCGCGAGGTGAAGCAGGGGGAGGAGTTTGAGAAGAAGGTGAGGGCAGCTCCCCTGCTAAGTGATGTCTGGGCTGCGACCGGGGCCGGCAGAGGGTGACTGTGGTGATGGCCCTGCTGTCCCCTGCCGCTGGGTGTCACACCCCCAGCCCCACCTGGAGGAGACGTGGGGACGCCCAGCCCCACGCTGTGACTGCTGTGACCCTGCAGATCGGCCCCCCCACGCTGCTGCTCTACGTGGACGCGGGGAAGGAGACGATGGTGAAGCGGCTGCTGAAGCGGGGAGAGACCAGCGGGCGGGTGGACGACAACGAGGAGACCATCAAGAAGCGCCTGGAGACCTACTACAAGGCCACCGAGCCCGTCATCACCTTCTACAAGGGCCGGGGCATCGTCCGCCAGGTGAGCGGGGTCCAGGGAGGGGGCGAAACGATGGTTTGGTGGGGCTGCCAAAGCACCCCCCACCTCCCCCAGTGTTGCTGAGGGAACCGACACCCCCTCACCGTCCCCGCAGCTGAACGCCGAGGGCACGGTGGATGAGGTTTTCCAGCAGGTCTGCTCGTACCTCGACAAGCTGTGACGGCCCCGTGCCCCCCGCCCTGCGCTCCCCCCGCACGCGCGGGGCAGAGACAGCGGAAGTGGCCTTATCCTGTTTTCGTGGACAGAGCCGCGCGAAGGAAATTTCAAGGACATTGTGTTTGGCTCTTTCCCGTCTCTCCCCAGTAAAGTTCACTTTAATGAGCCCGGACTTTATCTTTTTCTTCTGTCGCAGGAAATGAGTTTTTCTTTCCAGAGATTTTTGTTCCTACCACCCCCCCCCCCCTCCTTCAGCCAGCCCCTCTCTGAAGCTGATTAAGGGCAGGAAGCGGGTGTTTATCCCGGCTGCGATGCTGCGGGCCGGGGGATGCTTGGAGGAAGGGAGGGAGCATCCCGGCTGCTTGCCCCTGGGGCTGTGTCCTGGCCCCGTCCCGCTCCCCCCAACCCCATCCCGTTCCTGAGCTCTGCTTCTGCGTCCCTGGGGCAGCATCCCACCCCATCCCTCCTCCCCATCCCCTCAGAGGGCAACTTCCACCATTTCCACCATTTCCTTGCTGCTTTTCTCCATTGGGGTGTTTTGGGGTGCCCCCATCCTGTGCCTTTCTTCTTCATCTCATGGGATGGGGATTTCCATCACCTCCTCACTGCTTTTGCCTGCCTCCAAGCACAGAGGATCTCAGTGTCCCCGCTGTGGCCCCGGGCTGGATGTCACCTGGGGCAGAGGGATGCGATGTGGACGTGCATCTTAGCACAGCCACCAGGTTGGTGTCCTCGTGGGGAGAGCAAAGGGGGGGCTGCATATCTCAGGGATGTGCTGCAGAGCTGGGCACGTGGGATGCTGGCATTGGGGACATGGGACCCCAAACCCCAGAGCTGCCTGCGGTGTGCGACACAGCCCCTTGGTGTTCCTAGGCAGGGTGAGGGCAGCAGGCGACTGAGCCGTGACCTGCTGGTGCTGCAGGCTTTGGGGCAGCCATAAATCAGCCAAGGGGTGGGCAAGCAGCTCGGGGGCAAGCCAGGTCACCAGGACGGTGCGGAGGAAGGAAACGAGCTGGGGGGGTTGGAAGGGGGGGGGGGGGGACACACACAAATTCCCCTAGAAAAATTCCTGAAGGGAAAAAAAATAAATAAAAACAATTCCAAGCACACCAGGCTCGGACGTCAGCCGGGTGCCCGGGGGTGAAGCAGCCCGGAGCAGAGCGGGGCTGCGGGCAGGAAGGATGCGGCCATCCGCCCGGGGCTGCGGGGCCGCCGGCACCGCCGGGCACGTGTCGCTGGGCCGGGGGCCGGGAGCAGTGGGGGGCCGGGGGTTAAAGCCCGTGGGGGATGGAGCGAGCCCGTGTCCCTCGTGCTTTCATCCCTGTCGGGGTGTAGGGTGAGCCTGCCTCGGTTTCCCCGCGTGGTGAGCGGGGATAAGGCACCCTGCTTGCTCCCGTGGGGACGGGGGTGGGGGGCAGGGGATGCTCAGGCTCAGGTCGCTGCCTGCACCCGTCCCCGCGGTCCCCAGGAGATGGCAGTGCTCTGTCGTGGGAGATGGCTGCTGCTCGCCCCGGGGACGTGCTGGGGGACAGCGGTCACCTCGGGGACGTGCTGCTGCTGGGGGACGGGCCTGCCGCCTTCCCTGCAGGTCCCCACGGCCGTGGAATGGGATGGAGCCACAGCAGTGTGCGTGCAGCGGGAATGTCCCGAGTGCACCCAGCTGTCTCTGGTTCCCACCTCGGTGCTGCCGTGCTGTGAGCCAGGACTGTCCTCAAACCCCAGTCCCTCTTGGGGACATCCCAGCTGTCCTCAGCCGTGGGCACGCACAGGGCCCATAGCAGCGCTGTGGGCCCCACACATCTGCCCGCAGCCCCATAGCTGGTGCCCAGGGCCGTGGGGCACTCACTGAGTGCCAGGGGACACCGTAACCATACACTGGCTGGGTGTCACCAGCACGGGGCAGCCCGTATCAAACCTTGCATTGGGGCAGCTCCTGTCCTTAGTACACAGGACAGCCCCCTCCTCACTCCTAACCCCACGCGGATGCGTATTTGGGGGCAGAACGGACTTTCTGGCACCTGAGCATCCTCAGGACAGGCACTCTGGTCCCCATCACTGCTGCTCTGTGCCACCGCCCCAGAAGGGGTTCGAGGGTTCACCCGCCGACCCCATCCCTCGGGGCTCAGCGCTCGCAGCAATACCCACTTCCCGGAGGGGAAACTGAGGCACGGCCCCCCCTCAATTCACCCCAAGCCCCATCACCTCCCCCCCCCCCTCCCCTGCTCCCGGCACTGTTCCAGCGCTGCGAGCGGCATTTCCTCCCGGCGCGGAGCCGCGCCGCCCGCCGACCCTCCTCCTCCTCCTCCTCCTCCTCCTCCTCCTCCTGCTGCCGAAGGGAGTTTGTTTCCTGCCGCCGCCGCCCGCTCAGTGCGCTGTGGGCTCGGGGCAGCGGCCGGGATGTGCCGTCGGAGCTCTCCGTTGCTGCCGCTGCTGCTGGCGCTGCTCGGCCGTCCCGGTGAGTGGGGCCGGGGGGTCCCCGTGGTGTGCGGGACACGGGGTGGGGGGCGACGAGGGTGAGGGGGTGCCCAGAGAGCGGCAGGATGGGCCAGGAGCCGTGCCCCGAGGGGGGGGACACGTACCGGGCATGGGGATGGGACCCTGCTGACACGGGACCCCTCTGACGTGGGACGCTGCTGAGATGGGACCCCTCTGACGCGGGACCCCTCCACCGGCCCCAGAGCCCGGCTGCGTCACCGGGTGTGCGTCAAAGCGGTGCGGCCGCTGCTCCCTTCCTGACAGCACAGCACGCAGCGGGTCCTGGGGTGGTCCCCGTGTCACCAGAACACCCCCCCGGGGATCTGTGGGGGGAAGGGAACCACAAAAGCACGCCGTGGAGATGGGCACTGTTCTGTGCCTTCACTGTCGGCCTCCAAGAGCCCTCACCCCGTGACTGCTGTGGGTTCCCAAGGAGGGTTTGGGGGCACCCACAGCAGCCAGCAGGAAGGGGCTGGGGATGTGGGGACATGTCATGCTGGGAGAGACAGGCACAGAGAAGTGTCAGGAGAGCAGCAGCACCGGGATGCCCTACAGTCCGTGTCCTGGGGTTCGTGCCATGCAGACCGTGCCTCATGGGGCTGTGTCGTGTGGTCCCCATCCTACGTAGCTGTGTCGTATGCTCCCTGTCCTATGGCTCTGTCATACATTCTCCATCCATAATGTCCACGTCCTACGTAGCTGTGGCACATGGTCTGTGTCCTCCATAGCTGTGCCATACAGTCCTCATCCTGTGGCCATATGGTTCCCACCCTACACAGACGTGCAGTGAGGTCTGTGCCCTATGCAGCAATGCGGTGTGGTCCCCACCCTATAGCTGTGCCATATGGCTCACGTCCTATGAAGCTGTGTACTCCCCATCCCATATAACTGTGCCACTGGGCCACCATCCTCTGTAGCTGTGCAGCTGTGTCTGTCCTGAGCAGCTGTGCCCCACAGCAGTGCCATGTCTGCTGTGCTTGTGCCATACAGTCCTGTGTGGCTGTGCCATACAGCCCGTGCACCACCATGGTTCTGCTATAAGAGCTGTGTTCTGTGTAGCTTTGCCACATGGACCCCATACTTCTCAGCTGTGCCTTCTAGTCCCTGCCCTACTTAACTGTGCAGGATGCTGTATGGTTCCCATGCTATGCAGCTGTGCTATACAGCCCCTGTCCCACAGTGATGTAAAGTAGTTTGTGTCCTTCCTATCTGCTTCATGGTCCCTCACCTGTGCATCTGTTCTGTATGGTCCTTGTCCTAAGTGTTCAGCACAGTCCCTGCCCTATAGAACAGAGCAGTAAAGCCCCTGTCATATGGGGGCACAGTTACCCCCTGTAACTGTTCCTCTACAGTCCTTGTCCAGCGTAGCTCTGCCATATAGGCCACGTCCTACACCGTGCTATACCATGCCCCCCATCTGCAGCTTTGCTACATGCCCCCATCCCATGTGGGTGCACCACAGCCCCCCTACACCACGTAGCCGTGCCTTACACCCCACACCCTTTGTATCTGTGCCCTACACCCTGAGTTGCCATCTCCCCATGGCACAACAGCCGGAGGTGGCCCAGGGATGATAACCTCCAGGCTGCTGTGCTCCCTCCACTCAGCACAGCCGAGTCCTGCCAGCTCATTGCACGAGTGCTGCCTGGGAGCATCCTGCCCTGCTAGAACCCCCCCAGCCCTGCAGCCCCAGCCTGGCACCCCGGCTTTGTTCTGTGCCCGGAGCCTTTGATCCGCTCCTAAAAACAACAGGAATCCCTCACGCGCCGGGGCGACACGGCAGCGAGGCCGAGGGCGGGCGGTGGGAGGCTGGAAAAACATCAAGTGGGTTTTCTTTCTTTCTTCCTTTCAATTTTTTTTTTTTCTTTTTTCTTTTTTTATATTTTTTTTTTCACATTTCCTGGAGTACAAAAATAAATGCTCCCTTATCTGATTGACCCCGCGGGCGCAGGCTGGGCCCAGCTGAGCGCCCTTATCTGATCCTGACATCATGCTGCTCAGCGCTGCCTGCCCCCGGGGATGGGGACGGTGCCCGCTTGGCACCGCAGCCCCACAGCCCCTCCGCACCATCCCTGCCCCGCGTGGGGCCACACAGCTGCATCCCCACCTCCTGGCATCACCATGGACGGGTGATGAGCCGCCCAACGTGCCCCGTGATGCCAGGGATGGGGGCCGTGCCCGGTGCCGCCGGGGCAGCGGTGCAGGGAAGAGTGCCTCGGGCTGCAGCACCCAGATAAGTGGCTGTTTATCTTCCTCCCGATGCTGCGGCCGCTGCGCCGAGGGGAGGAAGCGTTGGACAATAGGTGGGGACCTCGGCAGCGTCACCGCGGGGCCTGCGCCGTGACCCTGACGTGGCTCTGGGCCCTCACCCCGTCCCTGACATGGGGTGACCCTGACATGGGGTGACCCTGGCATGGGGTGTCCCTGGCATGGGGTGTCCCTGGCATGGGGTGACCCTGGCATGGGGTGACCCTGGCATGGGGTGTCCCTGGCATGGGGTGACCCTGGCATGGGGTGTCCCTGGCATGGAGCATTTTTCCTCCTGCTTTCGTGGCCCATTGGGGAACCCCCCCCAGAGAAGGGATGTTGCACTGCGGCCGCAGCTGAACCAAACGCAGCATCTCAGCCTCAGCGAACACCCACAGCAGTGCCACCCATGGGTGCCCCAATTCTGGGACAGCTCAGGGCCGGCGCTGCCCAGGGCAGGGGAAGTGCCCCAGGTCACGAGCTCCACATTTGCGGGGCCAGAGCTCCAGGCAGCGTTCTGCAGTCAGGATTTCCCTTGGCAGCCGCGGTGCGGGGACGGTCGGTGTCAGCACCGCCTGCCTCGCACCTCCGCAGGGACAGCTTCGTGCCATTTCCACACCTGGCCCTTCCGATTTCCTGCAGCAGCGGGGGCCGGGGAGGGCCGACCGCTGGGGGAAGCTGCACGGGGACAGTGTTTTTTTCCAGACCGGATCTGAGGGTCATTAATGGGACCGAACCAGCCAGCCCCAGGCGGGTGTCACAGCACAGTCCCTCTTGCACGTCCCCACGTCGCCAGGCAGTGACTGATGGCTCCTTGCTTTCCTCCCAGACCCCGCTCCAGCCGAGCACTGTGACTTGCAGCCGGTGTCAGCAGAGCCGCCCATCACGCTGTCCTACACCACCAGCACGGTGCTGCGGGGCTGCGCCAGCAGCAGCTCGACGCACACCAGCCATGAAGTGCACGTCCTCAGGATCCGGTGGTCCAAGGTGAGCCCCCAGGGATGTGCAGCCCCGGCACCGTGGGGCCGTGAGCACTGTCGAAATCGTTTCCTCTGAGTAACGAGCAGCGAGAGAAACCAGATTAACCTTTTCCACAGTGCAATTTCCCCGCACGCCCTGACTTCCCCTCTCAGGCGGAGCTGCGGTTTCACTCCATCCCTAAAGGGACGGTTTGAATTCTTTATAAAGGGCGACAGCCTGAGCTGCAGGGACTGCCCCTGTGCTGCGTGCCCCGGGAACCCACATGTCCACAGGGATGGATGCGTGCAGGGAGGGATATCAACACTTCAGTTATGATACAGCCTGCCTGGAGTGCTGACTGCTTCCAAGGCCAGGCATAGCATGGTGCTATGCACTCCCTGCCTGGTGCACCACCCAGCCCTGGGGAGGGGGCTTTGTAGGGGCAGGAGCTGGCAGCGATAGGGGATAACTGGCTGCAGTAAGCAGGCCGGGTTCCTTTTGAGCTGCTGGGGATGCAGCACCAGGTTCTGGTCCTCACCACCTCCCTGCTCTCCCAGTTCTGCTTTTTGGGGCACTGGCGGGGGAGCAGGAAGCCTGGTCCTGGCGCAGGCGCCTGTGTGCGAGCGTCAGAGCCGGGGGTGCCCCGGCTTTGTCACCCGAGGCGGCGGGGGACACGCACTGATGTCACGGCTGTGGCACTCGGCTCGCCGGCACCGAGCCCTGGGGAGCCGGGCAGGGACCCGGCTCCACTCCTAGAAGAATTACTGGAAGCTGCTTTCTATAAGCAGATCCCACAAAGCAAAAAAAAAAAAAAAACCACAACCCACCACGACACAACAACACCGAAAAGAAAAAGCCTAAAAAAAGGCCACGGAGGGCGAGACGCAGCCTCCATCACCCCGTGCTCGGCGGGAGAGAAACAATGGAGCGCCGCAAAACACGCGGCAGGAAAACCAGAGCGGCTCCTCCCGCCGCCACGGGGCCACGCGGGGTCCCCGGCCACCCACGAGGCCACGCTCGCTGTGTGGGGTCACAGCAGGCTGCTGCCTGCTTCGTGTGCCAGGATGGGGATGGGAGAGCACAGCCCGGTACCCAGCACGGGGATGTGCTGCTGCGTGGGGTGAGGATGCATCCAATCCAACGTGGGGATCCCCGGTGTGGGGATGTCTTGAGCTGCTCTACGGGGATGACAGCCTGTTCCCAGCACCTGGTCCCTGATGCACTGACACGCATGAAGGGTCACAGCGTGGGGATGCTCCTCCTTGGTATGGGGCCATCAGGGTCTGTCACGCTGCGGTGCGGGAGGGGGATCGATCCAAGCCATATGCAGTGCTGACCCTCTTCCTGCTCCCCGCAGTCCCCTGCCTCCATGCTGAATGTGTCCATCAGGCCACGAGCTGGCGACCGCACCCGGCCAGCAGCGCTCATCCTCCAGTGCACGCAGTGCTCAGCCAGCATCACCTCCCCGTACCAGGACCTCGTCATCCACACTGTGAGTGCCACAATCCCAAGGGACGGGTTGGAGGGGCTGGGGGTGCCCCTCGGATCCCCCTCTCCCGGGGATGATGCTCACGGTCTGGGGACAGCTGACTGTTGGCAGTGGATCTGAGCACGGGGCAGGCCGGGCAGAGAATGACGCATGGCGCTTGAAAAAGCTCCTGTTTCCTCCGGCTGCCGGGAGGAAGGTCAGCGATGGGGTTTGGCTCCAGCGAGCTGAGCCGGGGCCGGGAGCTTTGTTAGCAAAATAAACCTCCTGCTTTGTTTGAGGCTAATAATAAAGTGGGCCGAGCTCCTCGCGTGCCGCCGGACACCCAAAATCCCCGCACTGTGACCCCAAGTGCAATGGGCTCAGTGCTCTGGAGACGCCAATCCACCTGGGCTTGGAGCAGCACCCCCAGGAGTGGGGGTCCCGTGTTTGTGGGGTGGCAGGGAGGACTGTGTCCGTGTGCCCCACTCTGCCTCAGCTCCGTGTGCTGCTCACCCGCAGGATGCCTTCCTGAGCCCCGGGGTGCAGAGCAGCGAGCTGCCAGTGGACACCAAGGGAGATCTGCTGGACTGGGTGCAGAAGACTTACAAGGGCATCACGTCCTACAGCGAGCTGAAGGACCCACACAGGATCCACCTCCACCTGGGAGAAAGTGCGGCTGGGCACAGGGAGCGGGGGGCAGGGGGCTGGTAGGGGGGGAACAACTGGGTGGCACTGGGGGGATGAGATACCCACAGCACTCCTCCTGCTCCACTACGCTGGAAGCACGTGGGGTGATGCTGCGGGCACGCTGAGCGTGCTGCAGTTTTGATGTCAGCCAGCACTGCCTGCCCTCCCTGCAGATGACAGCAGCCCCGTGGACTGCATCCCCCAGGAGAACTTTGATGCCACACCGCACCTCGAGGCCGAGGTCCTCTTCCATGAGGTGAAGGGCTGCATCAGCAGCAGTGCCCGCAATGCCAGGGCTGCTCACATCGTCCAGCTGCTGCATGAGCCCAGGTACTGGGGAAGAGGTTGGGGTCTCTTGTGGGCACCCCAAGAGGGTTCTAATGCCGGGCTGGGGGTGTCTTGTGTCCTTACAGCTTGCCCATCACGGAAGTGAACCTGACCCTGAGCTGCCTGGAACAGCAGCCGAGCAATCAGATCCTCCTCCTGCAGGGCCCAGCCAACCTCACCTGGCTGCTGACCATGAACAACTGCAGCCTGCAGTTCCTGGTATGGTCCTCACGGCGCTTCCCCACTGCTGCTCCCATCCCCATCTCTGCTAACTCCCTTCTGCACCATTCCCGCAGGCCTCCGGCACCTACAAGATCCTGCATTTCCCCATGGGGCCGCAAAAAGGGGAGCAGCTGCCCGACACGGTGCAGGGCCTCATTGCCAAAGCCTTTGAGAAGAACTACAGCATCATCGCCTCCTACTCCATCATCCCCATCAGCCCCCATGTCACGCTGAAGATCCACGAGCGTGGTCAGCACGCAGCACCTGCATGGGGCTGGGGGGGGGGGGGGGGGTTTAAGTGGGGGGTCCTCGCTCAGACCCCGTGCTCTCTCACTGCAGAGGTGCCGAGGAAGCCGCCCATGGTGCCCATCTCATCAACCCCCAGCCCTGAGAGCTTGTCCAACAGTCTGTTCTCTGCACTCATGCCCTGGAAGTGCACGGATGATACCCTGGAAATCGTCATCGACAGGTCCTACCTGAAGGTGAGGGCTGTGCCTGAGGAGGGGATCGCATCGTGCTCCGGGTGCTGGCAGGGCACGCCGGAGGGAGATGGGAAGGATTGCTGCTTTTGTCGTAGCCCATCAAGGACGTGGTGAACATCACCCTGCGGGACATCAGCTGCCAGG
The DNA here is from genome assembly GCA_023055505.1 of Callipepla californica brunnescens. Lineage (NCBI taxonomy): Eukaryota > Metazoa > Chordata > Aves > Galliformes > Odontophoridae > Callipepla > Callipepla californica. Next base: position 5,199,983 of record JALIRH010000028.1, on the reverse strand, counting down.
CGGAGAAGAACGCCACGCACTTCATGCTGCGCACCCCATTCAACCACTGCGGCACCTTGGTGGAGGACCATGGCCACGCCACCAACGAGGTGAGCACTGCCGGCTGTGCAGCTGATGGGGAGAGACCCTGGAGCCACCCCAACCCCGTGGGGACACCTCCATGGCCGGGCTGACTGAGCCTTCCTCCACTCCTTGCAGCTCATCCTCAGCCAGTCCAAGGGCTCAGTGCTCAGGAGCATGCGGGTAAGTGTCGATAGCGGTGTCCCCAACTGGAGGTGACAGCGTGGTGGCTGACACCGTCCCTGCTCGCAGGTGCCCTTCCAGTGCAAGATCCCACAGGAGCTCTTCCTGCGCCTCTTCCCCACCGCCTCCTTCGAGGCACCACAGACAGAGCTGGAGGTCAACAAGGAGGTGTTTGTGCAGGTACCGTGCACCAGGCCCAGGCACCAGGGTGGGAGCCACACCATGGGGTGGCAGTGTCCCTAATGGTCACCCTGTCCCCACGCAGGCATCCATGCGCTTGGAGGATTACCCGGCCGACCTGCAGCTCAAGGAGTGCAACCTGACGGCCCTTGGCATGGAGCCGCTGCTGCTGGTGCAGGGCACCAAGGCGCAGAGCTCCAGCGTGGCCATGCTGGAGGAGCCCACCAGCAACAGGGACAGGAAGGTCTGGCGCTTCCGCTTCACCTACACCATCCCCGAGGGCAGGCACGTCCCCTCCTCCGCCACCCTCACCTGCAAGGCTGGGCTGAAGGTCAGCATCACCCCCATCTGGCACCACGGTCCCCCTAGGCGTACCAACGGGCTTACCACCGAGCTGGGAACAGCATCCTTGCTCCCCTGAGCCCTTGGGCATGGGGCACTGAACCACATCCCCGTGCTCACCCCAACCCTCTGCCCGGCAGAACACTGTCTTCGAGAAGGCTTTGAAGGTGAAGGTGAAGGACATCTGGCGGCCGCCCAAAAGTGAGCTGGGGACACGGGACAGGGCAGGGGGACACTGCCCGGTCTGGGGAAGGTACCCCCACACTGACGGCCTCATCCCACTGCAGACCAAGGGCTGGGGCTGAGCGCTGTGCTGGGCATCACCTTCGGAGCCTTCCTCATCGGTGCGCTCCTCACCGCCGGGCTCTGGTATATCTACTCGCATACCCGTGAGTATCTCTTTGGGGGGGGGGAGAACTGGAGGGGGGCCCACAAACACATCCCATTGCTGGGAAAGCCATCTTCTTCCCCGCTCCCAACACTCCCGCACGTCCCCGGGCGAGGGGCTGTCATGCTGTTATCGCCCAAACATCCCTTTTGGCCGAGGCATCTCGTGAGAGCGAGCCAGCCACGGTCCCCAAGGCCCCCACAAAGCCCATCACCATCCCTCATCTTATCGGGGCCGGGGGGGGGGTGGGGAGGGGGGTGCAGAGCTGCGTTGGCTGGGGAGCACAAACCCCACGCCAGAGACGGGTCCCTTATCAGGGCTGGAAAGGTCACGTCCAGGATGAGCCATCCCCTGCTGGCGCCGAGTTTTGTTTTTTGGCCCTACATTATTTTTCTTTCCCCCCCCCCCCTTCCTCCCCCCTCCCCTTCCCTACCCCCCTCCCCGGACCGGCGGCGTAATGCAGGTCCCATCTCCAAACTGCAGCCGGTTTCCACCACGGCGCCGGCCTCAGAGAGCAGCAGCACCAACCACAGCATCGGCAGCACCCAGAGCACCCCGTGCTCCACCAGCAGCATGGCCTGACCCCCCCGGCCCCCCCCCTCGGCCGTCACCCCACCGCCACCGCCGGCTCAGCCTCCATAAAAGCCCCAAACCTCAGGCTGAGCCCCGAGGGGGCCACGGCCCCACGCTGTCCCGGGGGCCGCCCTTACTCATTCAGTGAATGCTATGGCCCACCCAAGGCAGTCCAGGGCGGGGGAGGGGGTCACCATGCAACACCCCTTCCAGGGGCTTCCCAGCATATGGGGGAGCATTGAGGGCAAAACGTGGGTGCCCCCAGGACATGTCCTGGCACTTGGGCAGTGTTTGCACCCCAGCACCCACAGCCCCAGCGTTACTCATCCCCCAATAACGTGGTGCAAATGCACACTGAGCAGCAGCCAGGGGACAGGGGGTGCATCCCCGATAGGGTGACCCCCCCCACCCCCCCGTGGCATTGTCCCACAGAGGCAGTCAGCAGTGCTGAGAGCAGCAAACGGTTTATTGGGGTGGGGGCTGGGGGCCAGGCAGCACTGCACTGCTGTCCCCTCGGGCCGGGGCAGTGCACAGACAGCAACCCGGGCCCCCCCACCCAGCTCCAGGTCAAAGTTACAAACTTAATAATAATAAAAACATACACTATGTTAAATTAGCGGCACAGAGCCTCAAAACGTCACTCACAGCTGGGGCACAGAGCACCCACAGACCCACCAAACCTGCCCTGGGGGGGAGGGGGGGACCTCAGAGGTACTCCAGCCAGAGCCCGGGGACACCCCTGAGTCCATCTCATCAGCAGCATCCCCCTCCACCTCACAGGGACAGCCACTCCCTGGGGCTGGCACAGACAAAAGGCACTGGGGTGAGGAGGAGCAGGGAGAACCCGGCTTATGGGGGGGTCCCATCCCCACTCATTTAAGTCCAAGGGGGTGCAGACCCCCCATTCCCACTACTGGGACAGCGTGGGGTCCAGCAGCTTGAGGACACCCCCCACCAGGTGCAGGCTGCCGGTGACGAGGACGCGGATGGTGGCCGCCTCCTGCAGCAGCACAGCCCCACTGGCGGCCACGGGGTGCGGGTGAGCCCCTCCTTTGGAGGCAGGCAGGGGCAGGTGGGGGTCCCGGCCCTGGGTGATCCACTGCAGCGCATGGGAGATGCAGGGGAAGACGAGGGAGGTGGAGTTGAGCGGCCGCTCGGCCGGGGGCACCAGGAGCAGGGAGCCTCGCAGGGGGTCCGGTTGCAGCAGCCCCCCCACCTCCAGGGGGGCCGGCAACCAGGGCCCCCCCTTCTCCTCCATCAGCCGCATCCACGTCTTCTGGTTCTCCACGCAGCGTGTGAGGGCGTTCTCCAGCGTCACGTTGAAGTTTTGCTGGTCTGCGGGGGGGGGAGAGACAGGGACAGCGTTCAGGGTTGGGGTTAGGGGGGAGAGGTCAACCCCAGAACCCGATACTCACCTGCGTTAGCGGCCACTGACACCTCCGTGAAGTTGGGGCAGAAGACAGCGTAGTCAAAGTGGCAGGGCTGCGGGGCAAGGGGAAGGATCAGCAGGGCAGAGGACATGGAGACTCCCAGGACCGCCTCCCCACTGCTTCCACGATGCCATCAGAACCTGTCCCTGCCCAGTGGGGCTTTTGGGGTGGGTGTGGGGTTAGGACTGCAGTTCGACTGAGCCCCTTGGAAACAGGGGTGCGGGGCACTGAACTGGGAGACAACTGAACAGCAGGACAGGCAGACAGACGGATGGACAGATGGAGAGCAGCTCCACCGTGTGGCTCCCAGCACCCGCAGCAAAGAGGGGCCCAAAGACAGCACCCGCCACGAGCACCCCAAAACCTCACCAGCAGCAGCTTCAGTAGCGCAGCTGTGTCCCGGTCCCCTGTAGCATTGAAGAGCAGCACCCGCACCTCAGAGCCACTACGGGGACAAGGGGTGGGTGGGTGCTGCCCTATACCACATGTCCTTGTCCCCCATCCCCGTGTCCCCTCCTTACTCCTGGGGTTTGTCCTCATTGAGGGCTTCCTGGCGAAACCAGCAGACGCAGGCTTGGATGCTGCTGGTGGTGTGCGCCCCATCGATGTACCACGTCACGGGGCCGTGCGGCAGCACCTGGGTACGGCCTGGCCACTCCGTGTCCCGCAGCCCTGGGATGGGGGGGGAGGCACAAAGCACGGCTGGATCCCTCCACCCCCAGCACTAGGGGGATCACAGCCACGCACAGCCCACCCAGCGCCCATACTGCACCTTGGATCATGGCATCACTGGGGCAAAACGTGGGTGCCAGTGGCACCGAGCGCTGTGTTGACAGCTCTGTGCTGGGCAGCGCGTCCTGCAGCACGCCGGTCCCTGCTGGGGGGGCACTCTGTGAGCCACGACGGCACTGCTCAGGCCATGCCCTCCCCAGCCCCACGTAGGGCCTTACCCTCGCAACCACGCCGCTGCAGCCACGTCCGCGAGAGCTGCAGAGCCAGAGCAGCATTGGAGCGCTGGTGGGTGCCCGCCAGCCCCAGCTCCAGCACCCGCGTCCCCGCCTCGAAGGCGTCCAGCTCAGGGCAGAGGTACAGAGGGCACTGCGGGGACAGCAGGCTGAGCCCAGTCCCGTGGAGCCCCAAGGCTCAGCCCCACACCGTCCCCCTGAGCTCACCCCACACTCCTGAGCTCGGTCCCGGAGCACCTCCAGCGGCTGCTCGGGCTGCGGCACGGTGAACGCCGGCACACCGGGCTGTGGGAGACGGGAGGTTAGGATCCAAACACAGAGCCGTGCTGGGACGTGGGGGGGCCTTCTTCCTACCTTAAAAATGCCACCCTTCTGCCAAGCAATCTTCTCCACCGTGTCCCCCAGGATGCTGGTGTGGTCGATGCCCAGCGAGGAGACGCCGCACACCACCGGGGTCCTGGGGACACAGCGTGAGCACGGCTGCAACACAGGGACGGGGCAGGGAGCAGGGCCCTGCCCGCTCCTACCTGATGATGTTGGTGCAGTCAAAGGCGCCGCCGATGCCCACCTCCACCACCGCCAGGTCCACCTGCGGGCACGGAACGGTCACGGCTGGACAAGAGCTCTCAGATCCCCACGTCCAACCGCGACCCACTCAGCATCGGACGCTGACCCCCATGCAGCGCATCCCACCACACACCTTCTCCTGCAGGAAGACGTGGAAGGCCATGATGGTGAGGAAGCGGAAGTACGCCGGCATGTCGGCCTGCGCATCATCCTGCGGGATGGGGACGTGAGGGAGGGGGGCCGCGGGGGAGAACCCCGGGACCCCCTTCTCCCCCACCCCGTGCCCCACCTTGGTGCCCCGCAGCCGGCGGTACACCAGCCAGAAGTACTTGCTGAACAGCTCCTTGCTCAGCGGTTGCCCGTTGATGCGGATCCGCTCGCGTACCTGCACCAAGTGAGGGGAGCTGGGGGAAGGGGGGCACGCTCAGCTACACAGCTCACCCAGCTCACCCCCCCCACGCCCACCGCCCACCTGTAGAAGCCGGTCCGCAGCCCATAGCCGCGCAGGATGCGCTCGGTGAAGGCACAGGCTGAGCCCTGGGGATACGCTGACATCAGGGATGGGGGGGGGAGGCAAAAAGGCAGCGCTCCCCCCCCCAGCCCTGCACCCCTGCTCACCTTGCCCTTCGTCCCCGTGACGTGGATGATGTTCAGCCGATCCAGGTCCTCGACCTGCGGGGTGAGCGCAGTGTGAGACCCCGGGGCTGCGCGTCACGTGGGGAGCGGACACGCGTGGGGGGGGGGGGGGGGGGGACGGGACACACAGAGATGCGGCAGGCGGCCGCGGGCTCTCACCTGCAGCCCGCTCCGCTCCAAAAAGCCGCGCATGGCCGCCAGCTGCGCCCTGGGGTCCCCGCGTTCCCGCTTCACCTGCTCCAGGTAACTGGCGTTGGTCTGCAGCGTGTTCAGCGTGCGGATGGCATCCTGGAACGGAGCCGCACGCCCATCAGCGCGGCCCCGGCCCCGCGCGGGATGCACCGACCCCTCAGCACCGGGGCGGCCCCCGGGGGTGGGGGCTGGTGGGGCACCCACGTGTTCCACCCCCACGAGGCGGCCCCGCACGTGCGGTCCCCCCCCCCCCCATCCCCCCACCTGATAGTCCGCCGCGGGGGCGCGCGCGGGGCGCGTGCTGAGCCTCCTCCCGCCGTTCCCCGCCGCCGCTCCCCGCACGGCCCCGCGCAGCGCGCGCAGTGCCCGCGCCACCATCGCTCCGCTCCGCTCCGCGCCGCCCCGCTCCGCTCCGCGCGCGCCGCCGATCCCGCGGGCGCGGCCCCGCCCCCGCCGCCATCTTTAGAGCGGGCAGAAGCGCCGCCACGTCGCGTCGCTCCCCCCCCCCCGCCCTCCCCCATCCCCGCACACTGCGGCGGCACGCCGTCACGCCGCTGCAGCGTGGGGGTGTCCATTCACACACGACAGCAGCGCTCCGGGTTATTGCTTGCAACCAACTTCATTTGTTAGGAAGAAACAGTACAAAACAGACGCGTCGCGGTCCCCCCCGGCAGCGCGCAGCCCCCCGGCCCGAGGTTTACCTTATAGGAGTCCTTTATCATCCTCGGCCCACCCCGTGGCACCAGTCCTGCCTGCTGCTGCTGCGCGCCCGGAGCTGCTCTGCTAGCGAGGGGGGCTTTGCCATGAGCCTGGTTAACGGACAACTCGCCCAATGCCAAAGGTTATAACCCTCTGCGTTTCGTACACGTCGCTCATTGGAAAGCCAGGGCACAGCCAGGGGACCAGCGCGGCCAGCTCCAGCTGGAGGCCAGGCGTGGAAGACAACGTGGGAAGGAGAGCTCGCTGTGGTCCCTGGGGAGGGCAGCAGTTCTGCTCCAGGCTGCACACCAATTGCTCCAGGACAGAGGGGTGCATGCACGGCTGCTTGTAAGCACAGCGGCCCTTGCACCCCCAGCACAACCACAGGGGGCTGCTTCCAAGCACAGCACCCCAGCTCCATCGTTAGCACTGAGCTCTCTGGGTGTGTCCCACAAAGAACTTAATTGCAGTCCAGAGCCAGGAAAGCACGCACACTGAGTGCTGCGGTGCATTAATTCCTGCTGCAAATCCCGGCTGTGTGGAGCAACCAGTTCTATCTGCACGGGCTGCCCAGGAAGGGCCCCTTCAAGGCTGGAGCAAGAGTTGGTCATTAAGCCTGGAGCACCTCTGCTTCTCCCACATTACTCAGAAAGACCTGCAGCATCCTATCAACAGCAGAGAGCTCAGAGGACACGCCGTACAGGAGCTAACACCGCTGCAGCCACCTCCTCCATCATCAGATCCACAGCGATCCAGCCACAAGATTAACATAATCAATGCAGACTGCCGTGTGGGGCCACGGGCTGCGCCAAAGCCGCAGGGAAACAGCTGCAGGCTCGTAGGTATCGCTTCCCCACTCACACACACAACCACACAGCTCACCTGCTGCTGCAGCTCCTTGGCTGCAGAGCTGCTGCACAAGGAGAGGGGAGGGCAGAGCTCAGTTAAAGCCACCAGGCACTTGGCCTTGAAGGAAGTCCCCGACCAGAGAGAGAGAGAGAGACCCTGCTGAGACATCCTGCTCAGCACAGAGCAGCCCAGCCGGGACCCTGCTCAAAACACCCTGTCAAACTCAGTCTGGTTGGTAGCTGCAGGGTTCCTGCCCTGGTTTGCTGGCTGCTGGGGCATGTGCCCGCCCCGCCTGCGTGGCGGGGCCAGGTACTCGAACATGGACTGGTTGTGCGTGGACAGCATGTTTTTGAGGTCCGAGGGCATGGGGTCTGACCAGAAGAAGTCGTGGTTCAGTGCATCGTCGCTGTCGATGCGTTGGGCCGGGTCTAGCACCAGCAGCTTGTCGATGAGGTCGAGTGCATAGGGGTCCTTGACGTAGGCCTTCAGGCGATCCTTCACCTTGCGCTTCTGGCCCTTGGGGAGCTCCAGCTTCTGGTACAGCTCGTACTTATCCACGTTCGGCCAGACCTGGAAGGGTCAGGAAGGTGAGGTTGGGAGGAGATAGCATCAGCGATGGCTTGCGTGCTCCCTAACAGCCTCAAGGCAAACCAGTGTGAGGTTTGTGGAGAGAACAATACCATTTTATAACCTCCCAGTCAGCAAACCTCACTCCCACAGCACAAAGAAGGCAATAAAGAGTGAAGTAAGACTCAAAGACATGCGGACGAGTCAGGACAGAGTCCTCCTGCTGTGGGAACAGCACATGGCACAGCACTCCTGAAGATACTCCAGGATTTCTGACTCTCCCCCACACAAACACAAAAATAAATCTACCGGAGAACATAGCTTGGGCCAACTCCAACATCCAGAAAGTCCAAGGGCAGAACTCGTTGCTAAATAACAACCTGGATGTACACAGCACCTTTTATTCTTAGAAATCATAGCCTGCTGCAATCACCTGCACTTCTATAGACCTCAGCCTGGGAGAGATAAGCGCAGCAAGTGCTTGGGCACAAAAGGAAGCACCTTCAGTGTGTAACAGAGGCATCAGCCTGTGCTCTGCATGCAAAATCACCGGCCCATCTCACCCTGCGTACTTCAGCCCGGGCCAAGATCTCTCCCAGCTCAATCCCCCACCAGAGGGCAGGGCAGACTTCCCTGAAACAAGGAGCTGAGGAAGACAGAAGGTGGTCATCTGAGAGACAACCCCCGAACATAGAACAGACTCCTACATGTGACGTTCTGTTCTTTCACACCCTGAGCAACCAGCCTCCTCTCAGTGCTCAAAAACAAGGACACCACTAACTCACCCCAGAAAAGGCCAAATTCACCCTCTTATGGGTAATGAGGTTGCATGAGTCATGGAAGAGCTGGAGTTTACACACAGCAGCACGGATGCTCAGTGCTCAGCTGGACGCTCAGCTCCCAGGAGCCTCCCCAGCCTCCCTGCCAGCAGCAGGCACACTCCAGCACTGGGAACACTCAACAGCCCACACGTAGGAGAGGGAAGAGGAGCAGAAGCACCCCGTGTCAGTCACCGCTGCGCTGCAGATCCCACAGCTTGCCCACGCTCTCGCCCTCACCTCCGGTGTGATGGATCCACAGAGCTGGCTAATGAGGGTGAGCTGGTGCTGCTCCGTGTTCCCCTGCATGATGGGGCTGCGGGTCCACATCTCTGCCATGATGCAGCCTCCGCCCCAGAGGTCAATGGGGGGCCCGTAGTCCCGCTCCCCTAAACAGAGGTGCTCTGTAAATCACCTGGGACGTGAAGGGAGGAGAAGCCAGCAGCACCCATCACCTCCTACCTAGGAGCAGCTCCGGCGGCCGATACCACAGCGTCACGACCCGGTTGGTGTAGCGGTTTGGCTGGCTGTTCTTAGCCAGGCTGAAAGCTCGAGCCAGCCCGAAGTCCGCGAGCTTCAGGACTCCGTCCCGCGTGATCAGAACGTTCGCAGCCTTCATGTCTCGATGCAAGATCTGCATGAGGACAGACATCAGAAAGTTAAGCCACGGAGGTATCGCCTCCTTGGGCAACCTGCAGAGTCGGGAGATGAAGGGTGAAGCAGAATTTCCCTTCGATCTGTACTAAGACACCTCAGACCGCAGCACAGGTCTGGCGTTACCTTGTTCCTGTGGATGTAATAAAGTCCATTCAGTAGCATCTGCATAACTTTCTTGATCTCTGAGAGCGTGAACTTGACGTGGGTGTTGCTGAGAAGGCCAGCCAGGTCGTGCTCGCAGAAGTCAAACACCAGGTAGATGCTTCCCTTGCAGCGATTGTACGGAGAGGCTACAGGAGAGGCGAGAAGGGACAGTCAGAGAGGGACTTCATCCCACCAGAGCTCCTCCTGACCTCCAGCCATCCTGGCTCACTAGATGAAACCTCACGGCAGAGGAACATCAAAACAGGGACCCTGGACACCTCAAGATTCTTCAAAATGAGGTATTAAGACAGCAAAACAAGCAACAGAAGAACAGGATGAGGGTCAGAGTGGTAGTGAATATCCTAAAAAAAGGCAAGGAAAGAGCAGAAAAGCCTTTGAAAGCTTCATTTGTACGTTGTGCTGTGTGCATAATGGCTGTGGGGTTTCACCCCTACAAACTGCAGCCCATAGGGGCACGCACACAGCTGCTAGCCAAGCATGGTCACTGCATCAGCATCAGGGGAGGCACAGGCAAAGACAGAATCACAGGAACACAGCAAATCTTTCTAAAATAACATTAGAAAGCGAGGCTTACTGCAACCTCAAACAGCATCTATGAAAACAGACTGGTGCAGATCAATACGGTTTAAAACTCCAATTTCAATTGCAATTTATAGTCAAGAACAGGAAACCTCAAATGAAGCCGTCAATTTCAATCGTGCTCCTAGAAAACACGTGCAAAAGATCGAAATGAGAGGCTGATTTTCATCAGCTGTATACAGCAAAACCTCCTGATCAGCACCAAGAACCAGAAAACGAGGGCTAAGCTTCTCCTGTACAGTAAATGCAGCATCCCTCCCCTGCACGCCTGGGGGATGCTGCCCAGACTGCAGTCCCTGACACTGGTGCAGTCCTTACAATACCTCTCCAACGTAAAAAGAGAAAACCTGCAAGTCTGAGAGCAGTAAATGGAACATTTGTGTTTTCCACTTGAAACTGAGGTCAAAGTACATTTGGATGAAAACTGGAATTCAAACAAAACCCAAACAAATTTGACAGATCTACAAAAATATTTACCTTAGGCACGCCAGAAGCATGCCGTCATCACAACTGGTTTAATCACATCAAGAATTAAAAATTAACTTGGTGGTGGTGTTTTTGCTTGTCCTGCTGGTTCCAAAAGCTGGAAATAACCTAGATTTGATGGAGCAACTTCAGGTTCCCAGACCTAGGCCTGAGGATTCTACCACTTCAGAACAAAAAACAGCAGCAGCAGTTAAGAGCCACTTTCATTTTTATTTAACTAAAAAGACTGACTATACAGCATGGCAGCTTTAATATACTGCTTTTGCAGTACAAATCTATACAAGAGCATGGTACATGAAAGTGAGGAAATGCTTCAGAATGAAACTGAGCCAGGCCAGGTGCACCAAGCACGCCAGTCACACAGCAGAGATGTGCTGCCTCCCCCAGGGACTGCCTGCAGCGATGAGCAGCACGGCACAGAGCAACTGAATCACTCACTGTGAAGCCACAGCTCTTCTAATCCAGCCTGGGATGTACTGTCACACACAGAATGAGAGGCTGAGCGCATCTCCAGCTGGAGCTGTCAGCAGCACAAAGCTCCACGAGCTGCATAAGCACGTGCAGGAGCACGGCTCCTGCTCCCAACAGCATCAGCACCAGAAAGCTGCAAAATCACCACCAGGCAGAAAATCCTCTGCTTCAAATTCAAAAGAACCTGCTGCAGGTTCATTTCAAGTCACTCAGCACACAGACAGTGTTGGCTGCGATAGCACAGCCACACTCTAGCAGCTGTGACAATAGCTTTTTCCAGCTGAGCTGCAGCACAGTCACATTCATTCAGAAACAGTTTCCACTCCAGATAAAAGACTTGAGCCTGTGCTCAGCTAGAAGATCCGCTCGCACTGGCACAGAGCAGCCTGCTCAGCCAAGAACAAAGGCTGGAAATCAACAAGCAAGCAGTCAGCACAAAGGAGACCCCCAGCTACCTTTGGTCCTACAGATTTCTATGAGGTTCACCACATTCTCATGTTTGAGCAGCTGGAGGATTTTAATCTCTCGCAGAGCTGTGATGGGGAACTGGAAAGGAGAAGCAGAAGACACAGGTTAGGAGCACAGCTCACATCTGCCTAGAGAACAGGAGAGACTGGACTACAGCAGCACGGCAGGGTACCTGCTCGAGTAGCACTGCAACAACTTAAGACCCACTGAAAGTTCAAAACACTACAGCGACGCTGCCAAAAGTCATTTGCCCTCAGGCCGCCCGCAGGAGAGGCATTCTGCCACGAGGCGGAGGTGACCCAGCCTCCCTCCCACCTGCGGGCACAGCACGGCCCCACCCGACCAACGGCCCTACCCGACCCGCCCGCGCTGCTCGTTCATCTCAACACCCGGCAACGAACACTGCTACAGAACGCCAAAGCCCAGCGCTCCTCCCCAACCCCCCGAACCCGCACTTACCCCCTCCTTCTCGTTTTCCATCAGCACCTTCTTCAGCGCTACCTTTTTGCCCGTCTGCCGGTGCTTGGCTTTGAACACCTCCCTGTAACGACGCGGGGAGAGCCGTGAGCGGGGAGGGGACAAAGGCCCCGCGGCCTGGAGCAGCCGCAGGGAGCGGGCCCGAGCGGAGCCGAGCCCCGCAGGGAGCGGAGCCGAGCCCCGCAGCGCTCACCCGAAGGTGCCCTGCCCGATCTTGGCGAGCTTCTCGTACTTGGACACCTCATCGCAGAACGGGCACTCCACCATGTCGTACTGCTTGGCCATGCCGGCCGCCGCCTTCACTTCCGCCCTCTCCGCGCACGCCGCTTCCGGCGCGCCGCCGCGCTGCCTGCTGGGAAGTGTAGGCGCTGCCGGCCGCCATGTCGTCACAGCCCGGCTCACCCCTTCCCTCCGCCCGCGCCCCGCGGCCGTGCCCGCGCATAACAGCTACACGCGGGGACGTGGCACCGCCCGCCCGCTGTGCTCGGTGCTGCCGGCATCCGGGGGCTGCCTGCATCCCGAAAGCAGGGAGCGCGTAGGATGCCCCGTGTCCGCTCAGGGATGCAGAGGTGGCTCCTGGGGTCACGGCCACCCCATAGAAACGCACAGCCCACGGTGCGTGGGGTGCCCCGTGGGGCTGAGCCCGATATGTGCAGCGGGGACCTCCATCCGCTGAGCTGCCGTCCCGCTCCATGCCAGCACCCAGCGGCTGTGGGGCAGCCCTTTAGGGGTTGCCCTTAGGCATCCCCTTTAGGGCGCGGTGCCATGGATGGCTCCTGGGCTGCCAGGAGGAGAATGAAGGGACGGCAGGGGACGGCGGCTGCCACGCGAGCAGATGGCAGCAGGAGGAGGAAGCGCTGAGTGACTGAGAGAGCAAAGCGAGAGGCGGAGGGGGGACAGGAAGGGAGGAGCGGGCAGGGACAGGCTTCAAGTTTATAAACTTGTGTCCCTCCCGGTCCCCCGCAGCCTTCAAACCCAGCACGGCCATGGCTGAGGGCCAGAAACGAGGGGGCTTCAAGAAATTCAGTAAGTCGAAGCAGGATGGAGCGGGCGGGTGCCGGGTGTCCACCTGGGCTGCCTTGGGTGGGAAGGGGATGTGCGAATGCGAACGTGGTCGCCTCTCTTAAGCAAGAAGCCCTCGGTTTTGTTAGGAAACTTTGCTGAGAGCTCTGAGCTGCGGGGGCTTCCGTCCCCAAGGCTGGAGCAAACCCTGCTGCTGAGGGCTCTGGTGCTGGGACTGGACTGGGAGCAGTCTGCTTGCGCCAGGTGCCAGCATGCAACCACCACTGCCATCCCCCACATCACAGTTTTCAGGGAGCATTCACCACACTGCATGGCTGGGGCTGCAAGCTGGGGCTGGGGGTGTCCGGGAGCCCTCCGAGTGCTCCTGCAGCACAGGAATGGGGTGGATGCTGGTGCTAAATCCACACTGATGGAGCTGCACTGGGAGCTGAGCACAGAGGAAGCACTGGCGAGCTGAGCTCTTTCTCACGGACCTCGGGTTTTCCCCAAAGCCCTGGGAGGCGGCTCCGGAGGGCTGCACCGAGCAGGACCTTGCCTTTGCTGCTGCTCCCCGCATTCCTCTGCCTCCATGTGCCGATGCCGGCGGGAGGCCGACCCCTGTGCTCCCCCGGGAGCTGTGCGAGGAGCTCAGCAAAACCCATCTCCCACGGCCCCGGCCAAGCTGGGATTTTCCGTTGTGGTGGAATGCGGGGAAAATGGGGAAGGCCCCCAGCTTTCCCATCCTGCGGTAGCCCCCGATGCAGAGGATGCTCGGATGCCGAGGGGATGTTTAACCTAAAGGTGTTTTGTCGTTAACAGAGTCCAGGTCATGAGATTTCAGGTATGCAGGAATGCTTCTGGGTTTCTGCAGCCCCTTTGCCCCGGTTGGCTGCAGGGGCACTCTGCAGACCGTGCAGGACGTGGGCCCCCAGCACCCGGGCTCCTAGTAGGGTGCTGCCTACAGGCAGAGTGCAGCTTCCTGTCCTGGCAAACCTGGAGGGGAAGAGGCTTTGCACAGAGCCCTGCTGTGTAAGCATTGCAAAACCCCCAGGGCACCCAGAACAGCAGGCCTCCAGCTGTGCAGTGCCTCTGTGCAGCGCAGTGGCTGCAGCTCAGTTTGCCCCACGTGCTGCTGCTGGGGATGCACCACAGCAGCACGCAGCACTGAGGTGTGAAACACAGAGCTTCCCACCAGGGTTATAAATACTCCTGCAGTGAACACTGCGAGCTCAGCACTTGCAGGTGGAGCTGCAGGGAGGCTGCGAGGGGCTGAGCTGAGGAAGTGGGGAGGCAGGAGGCTGCCCACAGCCGGTGCTGCTGCACAAACACCATGGGGCCCAGCCGGTGGCCAGTTCCTGCTCTGTGCTGTGACAACTTGTACCTGAGGCACAGCCACAGCACCCCAGCACCATGGGGAAATGCAGCGTGTCCAGCTCTCATCCTGGAGGAGCAGCAGTCCTGCCTGGATCACCTCCAGGAGAGCAGGGGGCAGGAGCAGGAGGAAGAGCAGGAGTCATTTCTGGCCTTCTCCATTGACTGCTCACTGAAGCCAGGCATTTTCTCTACCATCCCTACAGCTGCAGTAGGGAAACACAACCACTGTCTTACCCAGGCCAGCACAGGATGTTTGTCCTGGATCTGACACAAACACCTCGAGCAGCACTGTACATGTCCCAGCCCATGGGGACATCACGCTGGGTGGGACCGCCAATGTGCAGTGCAGCAGGGCTGGCACCAAGCTGCACCGTGGCGTGGTGCCTGTGACCAGCTCTGATCTCCTTCCTCTCTCCTTTCTTCTTGTCAGAGTTTTTCAAGTTCAAAGGCTTTGAAAGCCTGACCAACATCCCCCGCTCCTTCACCCTACGGCGTGTGTCGGTGGCCCCCAGCTCACCTGAGAGCCTGGGTGTGGGTCTGCCCCCTCCCCAGGGCTTCCTGGAAGAGCCCTTTGGCAGCACCCAGGATGATCTCAACACTATGCCCAAGAGCCCCGGCCCCTATGCCCGCTCATCAGACATGTACAGCCACATGGGCACCATGCCCAGGCTCAGCTTGGGCAAGGCAGGGAAGAGCCTGGGCAAAGCCAGGGGTACCCAGAGCTGCCGAGAGAAAGGGAGCCCCAGGGACAAGATGTCCAGCACAGCTGCACTGCCTGTCTCCAAGACCCCGAAGACGCCTGGAACAATGAACTATGGAAAAGACCCATCCTCAGCCTCTGGGAAAGCAGAGCAGGAGAAGGAGGAGGTGCTGCCCTCAGGTCCCATGATGGACCAAGAGGCCCCAAGGAACAGCCCCTGCTCTGGGATGGAGGCACTGAGCCCCAGCCTGACCCCCAGCTCCAGCACAGCACCAGGAGCAGAGACCACGCATGGGGAACTTCAGGAAAAGGAGCAAGGATGCCCCATCGAGAGCTCCCTGCCCAGGTATGGCTCTGTAGGTTTGCTCTGCCCGCTTTGTGTGCTCTCTGGGCAGGACAAGGGGCTGGGACACAGCAGAGTCCCCATGGGATGCACCTGGCCAGCAGGACAGCGTGACCCCTAGCACACTGTGGCCCCTCTCTGTGAGAGCAAGGTTTCCTGTGGGATTTCTGCTCCCTCCCATTTCCGGATGAGGTGTAAACAGTGCTCAGCCCCACTCAGTGCAGTGTCCCTTTGTCCTGCCAGCAGCTCTGTCCCAGTGCTGGGGCTCGCTGCACTGACCCATCCCTGACATCCTTCACTTCCCACTTCCATTCCTTCCATCCTCCTCCTCTCTCAAGGCACAGAGGCAACCCCCAAACCCAGCCACCCTGGCTCTATTCCCCTTCCTGCCAGTGAAACCTTTCCCCAGATTTTGGGGACTTCAGCTCTCTCAGATGAGGGTTGGCTTGTTTAGAGGCTTTGGATCTCAGAATCAGCAAGATGGATTTTAGCCCCATCCGTCAGCTGGGCACGGGGGTCAAAGTCATCCCAGCCCAAACACACGCGGAACTGGGGAGCACTGGTGAGGGATGCTCGATTTCCCCCAGTAACGAGGTCCCACCACCAGCGTCGTTCTCATCCCCATAATCCCCTTTCATCCCCAAAGCCCCACTAACTCAGCACCAATGGGGCACACTCCGACATTTGAGGGGGGGGGGGGGGGGGGGGTACTGCAAGGCGCCGGGATCGGGGAGAGGAAAAGGAATTCGTGGCGGCGGTGGGAACCGAGCACACATTCCTGCCGGCCGCGAAGGGAGGGCCGGAGGAGGGCTGGGACGGGAAGGAGGAGGGTCCGCCACCGCCGGCTCTCAGCCAGCAACGGGAGCGCCCGCAGAGCTTCTCCCCATCCCGGAGCTGAGGCGCTGGCTGAGCCGATGACAGCGGTGGGCAGGAGGCTTCCCACCCTGGGACAGGGCAGGTAAGGGTCTGACACCGCGGCGTGGCACAGGGGATGGGGAGGGATGGGAAGAGGCTTTGCTCGGGGTGCACAAAGCTTCCACGCGAATGCTGGAGGAGCCACCCAGGGCCCGGAGTCTGCTGGTGGGATGGGCGAGCGCATCGACTGCGGCTGCCAAAACCACAGTAGGCTGTGACCCAGTGCTGGGACAGAGCAGCCTGGGGCAGTGGGTCCCCTGGGGTTCTGAGTCTGGGGGCTTGGGGCTCCCTTCCCAAAAATGAATTAGCTCCTAGGCTGCCACGAGTGGGAACCAAGCGGGGTGGGAACATCTGTCTGTCAGCCAGGTACCTTAGCTCTGGGGAGTGCTGGTGTATGGACTTGCCTCTCCAAAACCTGAGCACAGAACGCCTTTTTGCATTATCTAGAGCTGCTCTGCTGATGGGCTCGGGCACTCCATTTGCTGGGGAAACCGAGGCACAAGAGTGACTGGAGCAGGGCGTGGTGTTGGGGGTCTTTGTGCTCTGCTCTGGGCTCAGGTTGTGTGCTGGAGCCGTCCCCATGGCCGGGCTGTGTCATGGAGAGGGTGGGCGGAAGCGGGGCTGGGACAGTGCTGTTCCCCAGCCCTTCCTCCTGCGAGCACTTCCTTGGGGACATGGACATTCCCTCCCAGCCAGGACGCTGTGGGGGGGCTGGGGGTGGCTGCCCAGAACAGGCAGTACCCATGCAGAGGGACCATGGAGGGGACAAACACAGCCCTTGGGCACATTTTCCACCCCTGGAGCATCTCCAAGTTTCCTGATCAAGTTTCAGGCTCCAAGGTGGGCTGAGGTTGCCCATGCACCCGAGTGCTTTCACAAGGGTACTCCCTGCAGGATCCAGTTCTTTTGGAATTGCACTCTGCTGAGATAGAGTAGCACCCATCCCTGGGGATGCTCAGAGCCGGGCGGTGGCCGGGCAGGAGTAGCAGTGACGGCAGCAGGGACATGGCAGGGACACCGTGACCAACAGGAGGTGACCCGCGGGCAGGTCACCGGCCAGGCGTGACTCAGCTTCCCTCCAAGCGCAGGAAATCCCGCTTCCCGCAGGGCACAGGCAGGGAGCTGCCGTTACCGGCAAACCCCGCGGAGCTCTGGAGCCTGGAGCAGAGCTCAGAGGAGGCAGCCCTGCCCAATGGGTGCAGAGGGGAAACTGAGGCACAGCAGCTCCCTTGGGGCACAGCTCTTGTGTCCAAAGGCGAGCAGAGCTCAGGCACCGTGACATTCCCCAGCCCAGAGCCTGGCACGTTTGCAGATGACCAAGATGCCAGACCCCAAAGCAGCAGAAACCCCAGAGAAACCCCAAGCAGGAGCTCCAAATCCCAGCATCTCAGCCACCGCGCCGCGCTCCAGAGGCAGCCCTGGAATTTCTCCCAGGCACTCACTACCCCCAAAAATGCCTTTTCCTCCAGGAATGCACAGACTGGGGGGGGGCTGCTCCCCCCAGCCGCAGCTGCTGCCCTTCCCCAGCACCAGGCCCCCCCCCCCCCAGCATCTCCCAGCTGCTCTCATGCTCCCGATTTCCTGCCTGGAGGCCCCCGTCCTCCGCCGGTTTTTCTCACGGCTCTCACAGCACCAGGCGCTCTCTGCGGCCGTGTGAAAGGCAAACAGGCTGCAGGGGCAGCGCCGGGGTGGGCAGGCAGCCTGCAGCTGCCCAGAGCAGTTGTGAGCCCCTCTAAATGCTCCTCTCCCTTTTTCACCTCTGGGTGTCCAGCCCTGCTTTTCCTCTCCCAAGTCACTGCAGCAGGGTGGGCATGGGGAAAAGAAGGGAGCGGGGTGGGTGAGCTCCCATAGGGCTCACGGTGTCCCACTGCAGTGCCACCAGCAGATCAACACCTGGAGGCCACCACCATCCCCAGGCCTTCCCAGCTCCGTTGTTATAACCTCTCTACCCTCAGATTCCTTCCTGTTTCCATCGGGCTCATCTGCACAGGCACACACAAGTGCACAAAAGGCAGCCACAGCACTCCTAGATCCTCAGGAAAGGGAAAAGCCCCCAGCATCCCGCATGAAATAATGGCACAGAAGTGGCCATGGCAGCTGTGTGCCAGGCACTGGGTTAATTATCAGTAGGGCTAAGAGTGAACATGCCACCAAGGAGAGTGGGAGTTTCAGTCTGAGCTGCACAGCCCTCAGCCTTCAGTGATGTGTTGGTTTCTTTGGGGTTGTACAAAGCTGTAGAGCAGCAATCAGCAACACCTCCCGGGGTGATGTGTCCCAGCAGTGCTCAGTGGGGCTGCTGTGACCCCTGGGGACCTCATTGCGGCCGCCAGCTCTGCCGGGCTCTGCTCATACGGCCCCAAGCCGATTTGGGGGGAGATCCCATAAAAAGCCCCATTCTTTCCTGATCGCATTAGGAAGGCTAAGCTCTGCCCCGAGTGGGCACGAGGCTGGCAGAGAGGGCACGGGGCCCTGCGTGCCACCGCCACTTTAGCACAACTTGCTGCCCTTTGCTCATGTGTTTTTATTTTGCCTCTTCTAGCCCCCATGATGGCCTGGAGTCCAGCAGTGAATACGTGAAGGTAAGATCCTGAGCACAGGCACAACAGCCTGCTCCAGCCGGGTGCCAGCGGTGTGGGGTGCTGTGCTCAGCTCTGCACCCCCACACCATCACCTCCTCTTGGCTCTCCCTTTGTCCTCAGATGACATTTCCTGCCAGAAATCATGCAGGCCACGCACGGTGTCCCCAGTGCTGCTCCCCATCACTCACCACCACCGCTGTCCCCTCCCTCCGTCCCCGCGTAGGAAAGGAAGGGTTTGAGCCACTTTCGTGGGGCTGTCACATGAAAGTCGGTGTAAATCTCTCCAAATCTCTCGCTTATCCTCCAGCAAACTATTAACATTCCTGAGGACTCTTCATGTCTGGCCAGAAATTCATTAGCGAGGCGCCTGGCTCCGGAGGAGAGCCGGCCCTCCTGCAGGAGGCTGCTGGCACCGCGGGGTGGGGGAAGCTGGGCAGGAGCAGGGTGATGGCACTGGGACGCTGTGTGTTTCGGGATGGAGCGCTGGAAAGCCGCCTGTTTTAGGGTGCTGCCACGTGACGGCCGCCTGGGGGTCTGTTTGAGAAGGGCTGGAGCATCTTGTAGGGCAAGGTGTGTGCGCCCAGAGGTGGGCACTCTGCGTGGCTTGTGAGCTAACGGACTGCTGTGGAGCAGCGGGGATGGCTTTGCCCATAGGATCGAGCAAGGAGGGTTCCCTGCTGTATGGGCACGCGCCAGAAGTGAGATCCATTTGGCCTTTATTTCTCACCCATCCCTGCGGTGTCCAGGCGCAGCCCACGGGCAGCGCGTGTGTGATTTATACACCGCTTCCCTCCGGCCGTGGAAGCAGCCCAAAGGCTGCAGCTATTTTAGTCCAGTAAGTAATAACCTGGAGTGCGTGCGACCGAGATGACGGGGGCACTTGGGCTGATTGCAGCCGGCTGGGAGCCCGCAGCCCTGCCTGGCTGGGGTGCTCAGCACCCAGCAGTGCTCTCCCTCGCTCGGGTGAAGGCAGAGAGCCGCAAAACCGCATCTCTGGGCCGCAGCTCTCCTCCCTCTGCCGCTACGAAGGGGCAGCGCGGGCACGGCTCCAGCTCAGCTCCGTGGGATCCGTGCGGGAGGGAAGCGGCCCAAGCCCTCTGCGGAGGAGCAGCCGTTGCCGGCGTGTGATTCACAGTCGGATCCCTCGCAGAGCGGCGTCTCCCATCTGTTCCATCCCTCGGCCCCACGCGGGGACAGCGGAGCGCCAGCGCTGCTGCTGGGGCTGCGGGCACCCACGGGCACGGGGACCGACGATGCAAAGGGCAGAGCCCAGCAAGCGGGTTGGAGCTCTTTGTTCTGAGCTCTGGAGACCCGTATCTCGGCAGCCCTGCCTGCCTCCTCCCTGCCTGGGGATGCGGGGAGCTCGGCTGGGTTAATTAGCACGGAGGCCACGCGGGTGGCAGCAATGACACCTCTGCTCCTGTCCCCCGGACCCCCAGTGGAGGGGACGTGGAGCCCGACTGTGGACTCGTGGAGCAGAGGTGGGGGCTCAGAGCTGCCTCGTGCAGCCCGTGAAACCACGGCCTTAATTAAACCAAAGCGGAGCCTTAATTAAACACAGCTCGGAGACAGCCGACGTGGGAAGCAGGCAGACGGTGTCAGCGCTGGGATGAGGAGCGTGAGGAGGGATGGGGGCGAGGGACAGAGTGGCTGCGTGGCACTGGGGAGGGCAGAGCGGGATGGGGCTGAAAGGAGGGGTGAAACGGGGCTGAAATGAGCGGTGATGGTCCCGTGGAGGGGCTGCCGCTCCTCTCAGTGGGGATGGATCGCCTCGGGGACTACGGCTCCCGTCAGGACACAGCTGAGCGGGCTGCCCGAGCTGGCGGGGCCACGCTGGCCCCGGACGGGCCGGTTCCCCTCGGGACGGTGCGCTCGGAGCCCTCGGAGCTCCGCGGTGCCGCTCCCCCGGGGACGCCGCTCCTCCGCCGCTGAGCGCCGCTGTGGCGGCCCCGGGTCCCGACGGGGCGGTCCGGGGCGGAGCTGCCTCCTCGGTGCCGCCCCTCTCCGCCGACAAGGGATGAGGTAATCGGGAAAGCGGCTGAAATTGAAGCCCGGCGGCGGCGGTGGCAGCGGCGGTGCAGCCCGGGCCGGGCCGGGTTAGCCCGGGCCGGGCTCGCCGCTCCGCTCCGAGCCATGACGGAGCGCTGCAGCCTATGGAGCGCGCTGTCGGCCGCCGCCTGCTGCTTCTACCGCGGCTCCTTCATGCAGGTGCAGGTGAGCGCGGCGGCACGGATCCCCGCAGC
The DNA here is from genome assembly GCA_023055505.1 of Callipepla californica brunnescens. NCBI lineage: Eukaryota > Metazoa > Chordata > Aves > Galliformes > Odontophoridae > Callipepla > Callipepla californica. The sequence goes on along the minus strand of JALIRH010000028.1, from coordinate 5,179,075 downwards.
CCGGCGGTGCCCGCACGCGGGGCGAGGTGGGGGTGTGGGATCGCGTGGGGCCGCGGGGGAAGGAGAGCCCCGAGGGCAGCGCTGACCTTGGGGCCGCTCTCTGTAGGGCGGCTCGGAGCTGGGAGCAGCGGAAGGCTCAAAGCCCTCGTGTCCTCGCTGCTTCCCCGCTCGGGTGCTTCGGCTCCGCTGTGCGGTGGGATGCTGGAGCCGAAGGCAAAGCCGGAGTGCGGCACTTCTGGGCGCAGCGGCATCCCTCGCCCGCAGGAAACCCGGGTAAGGGGCAGCTCGGCTTCAGAGGTGCTTCAGGAGCACCGGCAGGATCAGCCCTGGCAGACACGCAGCCGTCGGGCCTGGGTCTGCGTGTGCCGCGGTGGTACAGAGAGCCGGGATCCGTCTGTCACCTGTCCTGCGGCACTTCCACCTCTAGGCATCCCATGTTTGGATTCTTGGCGTTTTGTACGAGCTGAGGAAGGGATGGAGCTCTAGGAAGCAGTTCCCTCGTTTACCCACTGAGCCAAGGTGCTCAGCACTGCTAGAGCCGTGAGGACTGTGACTGAAGCACGAGCTGCTGGTGTGCTGCAAATTAAGAAGGGTGAGAAGTGCCCGGAGCTGGCGGTCTGATTCAGTGCTGCTCCAGGAGCTGGGTGCTGAGCTGCAGAGATTACGCTGGGTAACTCGGGGCCCAGAGGATGCAGCTCAAGTCTTGTCATGATTGTGCTGATCTCGGTGCAGAGCCAGGGATTGTGATTGCTAACGGGGGGCAAACGGAGGGATGCAAAGGAGCTTCTTCTGGCTGTCAGAGGGGATGTGCCCTAACACAGCATCACAGCGAGCTGCGGCCAGAACAAGGGAGGGACAGGTGGGTGCCTGGCCCTCAAGCAGGGATGCAGGAGGGGATGGAGGCCACTCCATCCCAGCCACAGAAAGAGCTAAAAGTGAAGCCCTGAGTGCTCACCTGGCTCTGCCAGATCTTTCGCCGTCTATTTGTGTCCGAGTGTGCCCAGCAAACACACACTGAAGTCCCCATGAATGACTGGAGCGCTTCCAGCTGACAGCCGCATCCCTGCTCGCCGCCAATGGCAGTGCACCCAGCCTGGGAAGCACTGACATCATTTCTGGCCAATAGCAGCTCTGAAAAGGGATGCAGCAGCCGCCGCCGCCGCCGTCTCAGAGTGAGATAAGTAATATAGAGATGGATGGAAATGTGTGTACACACACGCCCCGTAGCGCACCGGAGACCTGCTCCTCTAGGACAGCCCTGCACCACCCCATAGCAGAGGGATGGGGCAGCCATCCCACCCTACAGCATCCCAGTGCTCCCAGCCACCAACCCCCAGCTGCACCCCACCCCTGCCAGCCAGACATCGTTGCTCCAGAGCTGCCACAAAGGAGACCCTTTGGGTGGCCGGGACCACTCCTAAGAAAGGTTTCAAGCAGCAGGTCGGAGCTCCTGAGTCAGTGTGTGCCCTCAGTGGGGAGCAGGAAAGATGTGGCATAGCCAGGAGCTGACCCATGAGATGGGCACATGCCTCCTCAGAGCCTATTTAGACACCCAGAGTCACTGCAAGACAGTACAGAGGGAACAACTATTTCTCTTCCACAGGGATGTCAAGATCAGTAAGATTAACTGCATGCAGATGGGGAGCAACCCCATGACAACCTGATTTTCCTCCCGCTCAGGGTGGGCTGGCCCTTCTCGGGCATGCAGGGAGGTCGGGCAGTGCTGGGCAGAGCAGCAGGGATGTTGATTTTAAAATACCCTGCTGTGAAGCTCATTGCCTGACGCAGAGCTAAGCAAAGAAAGACTCGCTGGTGACTCTGAGGCTTTGCCCGTATACCCACTCCAGGTGGCTTCTTAATCCATTCCCTCCTAATTCTGCTTCCCAGGCCCCAGGTCTGCTCCAGCAGCAAGAGCTGGGGGTTGGAAGAGCAATGATAGGGCCTGGGGTTTCCCCAGCGAGGGTCCCATTGCGGGGCAGGCAGCAGGAGAGGGAGAGCAGCTGCACGTTGTGCCCCGAGGACAGCCAGGAGATGTTATCGCGGGGTGGGGTGGGTGTGCGTACACCTTGCTCTCCACGCTGACTTCATCTGCTTCAGCTCTGGGAAGGGGGAGCTGGGAAGCAGGCTGCAAATCACTCCTGTTTCGTAAGAGCACCTTTGCAAGGAGAGAAAGCCGAGCAGCAGATTCTGGAGCTCTCCTTACACCAGGCAGAGCCACTGTTTTACACAGCTGTCAGCATCCCCCACCCCCCAGCTCTTCCCCTTTGGCTGCCAATTCCAGCCCAGAGCTGCCACCGAAAGCGCTTCCTCTGCCAAGAGGGCAGCAGGTAGAGGGAGGGAGGGGAGCAGGGATGGAGGGCCCAGGGAATCCCCTCCTGGTGAGCCCTGCTGCACCCACAGCCCACGAAACAGCCTGCCCGGTGCTAAACGTGATGGAGGAGCTCTTCTTTCACCAGCCAGAGCACCTCGGCTGTTGGTTGGGATCCCTCAGGCAGAGCTTGGCACGGGCTGTGGCAGCTCCTGAGCTGGTCTGGCTGGTTGGGGGAGCTGCTCTCACCCCACTCGGTGGGAAGAAGCCTTGGGGCTCTGAGCAGGTGGCCAGCACCATGCTCTTGAGCTGGGTGCTAGTGGCAGCGGAGGCTTTTCTCCGCAGCCAGCCCTCTAGCATGCAAGGCCTCCCATCGGGCTGCACGTCTTTTGATGTCCTCTTGGCACAGCAGAGAGCACCGAGCGGTGCCCTTTTCAGCTCTCTGCTCGCACATCCGCTTACACGCTGCTGACAGCGCCGGGCCGCCTCACCGTGCCAGCTGGCAGCCACACACAGCCTCCTCCGAGACAGCACCGAGCAGAGCAGCACGAAGCCGACGTACAGCACGACGACAGCCCCCAGAGTGCTGCCATACCAAGGAAGAGGGCTCCCTGCACATCGGGCTGCTGGTCGGAGCAGTCACCACAAGCGATGCCTTTTTGGTGGCTGTTAAAGTTGGGTGGGACCTCACCGCCCGGCCAAGCAGCCAAAGGGACGGTGCCCATCCCGTGGCTCAGGGTCCCTCTGCTCGCAGCTGTCCCCACTGCCCCGACTGCAGGGCACAAAGCCCCACGTGTCTCTCCCCAGCTCAGCACCTGGCGCGGCTGCCAGCCGGCTGCTGCCCAAATCCCGGCTGGGAGACGCTGGGTTTGTGTTTGTTATCCCGTGCATTTGCATGGGGAGGAGCTGGGGGGAAAATGCAGATGTAGAGCAGGGTGCTAATCCCCTCGCTGGGGGCTCAGCAGGGACCCCCAGCCCCCTGCTTGGGGACGGCAGCACTGCGGGGCACTGCTGCAGCACGAGGCACCCAGGGCCGCTTACACCAAGCAAAGAGTTGTCATGGAAATGGCATCTGCTTCGGCCTCAGCCCCCCAGGACACAGCCAGACCTCAGCAGCACGCACTGACGACCATTTATTTTCCATAGGGTTCAGCAGTGCCATGTGGCTTTGTCTCCTCGAGGGCCCCGGGGCAGTGGAGGTGCTCAGGAGCACACAACCCATGTGTCTCTCACTGACATCCCCGCAGCAGAACTCTCCTCTGGGGAGGAACTGAGGGCAGGGGAGCGCTCAGTGTGTTCGCTTTCATGGGCTGCTTTCACCATCCTAGCATTTATTTTTTTAACTCGTTAGCAGTTTGGAAGAACAGAGGCAGGTCCAGGCTGGTAAGGGCAAGCCCTGGAGAGCTGGGGCCATCGCACTGTTCCTCCCCTGCCTCCTCCCACCTCCCCGGCCTGGAGCTTTGTCCCTGGGATGGGATTGCTGCCCAGCTTGGCTGATGCACACAGCTCCAGGCTGGGGAGGTGCTGGGCAGGGGGACAAAGCCTGCTGAGGGACTCAGTGAGTGCCAGGAGCAGAGGGCACAGTCTGTGAGAGCAGTGCTCTGCACTATGAGAAGCAGAGAGAAATCGGCTCAGGGCACAGGACGAGGTGCTGTGCACAGAGTCTGCAGCCCCCAGTGCTTCAGGGAGTGGTGCAAAGCCAGCCATGTGTGCCAGAGCAGTGCCATTGGGCACCAGCTTCAAGCACGGAGCCAAGGAGCTAGGCTGGTGCTGTGCCTGTCACTGGAGCCAGGCTGCTGAGCTCACACAGCCAACATCAGCACTGGTGGAAGTGTGCAGCAGCGACCTCAGGGCTGCCAGAAAAACGGGACACCCCCATAGCCCCAGCCACGCTGCTGTGCTGGTGACATACACATCCTCCCCACACACACAGGTCCTGCCCTTGGGGAATGCCCCCGCTGTGGTGGCAGAGCGTGGCTGAGGGAGAGGTGACGCCATCCTTATCTCTCCAGGGAAGGGAGGAGGGGAAACTGCATCCTCCAGGCTCAGGTGCACCAGTGCTGGTAAAAGCTCATTTCGATGCAGAAGGTTTCCTTTACATTTGTCATTACTATTCATGCTGCTGTCAGGCTAAACACAGCCTGAGTTAACCCTTTGGAGGAGGATGTCTCCGGGAGGAGGAACAACGTGTGTTTCCTTCCCGCAGTGGTTCAGCCCAAGAGATGCACTGGACAGGGAGCAGGGGCAGGTATCCATCCCCAGGGACAGGTCTGCTCCTGCTGGAGGGCATCAGGAATGTCCCTCCCCGAGAGATCCCCGCAGTCCCAGCACAGGGGCACTGCCCTCAGGACTCACCAGCACACAAGGTCCTTCCCAGACCCCATGGCCAGCGTACCCAGTGCACGTGGGAAGGACAGGGAACAGCATCTCTTGGACCCTGCCGGGAAGTGGCTGCGCTGCTCGTGGCAGAACCCCAGCTGATGCTTTCTCTCTTCCCTGTACAGTTCTCCAAGGAGAAATATATCCTCGACTCGTCACCAGAGAAGCTTCACAAGGAGCTGGAAGAGGAGCTGAAGCTGAGCAGCACCGACCTGCGCAGCCACGCGTGGTACCACGGCCGCATCCCGCGGGAGGTGAGGACGGGGAGGGCGGGGGCTGCCTGCATTTGCCACGGGGAAACTCCTGAAACTCACACAGCCAGGGTGAGGGCAGAGCCCTAAATAACAGCCCCGGTGGAGCAGCCACCTCTGACCGCTGCTGTTGTCCCATCCCCTGCCAGGTCTCGGAGAGCCTCGTGCAGAGGAACGGCGACTTCCTCATCCGCGACTCGCTCACCAGCCTGGGTGACTACGTGCTGACGTGCCGCTGGCGCAACGAGCCCCTCCACTTCAAGATCAACAAGGTGACGGTGAAGTCCAGCGACGGCCGTACCCGTGTCCAGTACCTCTTCGAGCAGGAGAGCTTCGACAACGTGCCCGCCCTCGTCCGCTTCTACGTGGGCAACCGCAAGGCCGTCTCCGAACAGAGCGGGGCCATCGTGTACTGCCCCATCAACCGCACCTTCCCCCTGCGCTACCTGGAAGCCAGCTATGGGCTCGCCAACGGGAAGCACGGGGGATCCCACAGCCCGGCCTCCCAGAAGGGGGGGCACATCAAGAGGAGGAGCATCACCATGACGGACGGGCTGACGGCCGACAAGATCACCAGGGCCGAAGGGTGCTCCACCAGGTGGGTGCAGGGGATCGGTTGAAGGATGAGGCAGGTGTAGGGTTTGGGGGTGGAAACAGCCCTGGTGAAGGCACGGAGACCAGCAGAGGCACAGGGAGAGGAGCTGGTATCCAGCTGGAACTGGGGTTTCTCCCACGCTGGCTGCCAGCCATGCTGAGCCACTGCAGCAGGCACACAGTGAGCACACAGCTTGGCATCACACAGCCCAGAAGGCAGAGGGTGTTTTATGTCACCCTGGGACTGGCAGTGTGTCAGGGCTCGTCAAAGCTTTCCCATGCTGATGCAGGAGGAGTGTCAGCCAGCACCGTGAGGGCATTTGGTGGTTCGCTCCCAACCAAACTTTCCATTTTAGAGCCTGGTTTTCCAGGGGGTGAAGGAGATTTCCTTCACATGGCTTCCTCTTGGCAGCCCGGGCCCACACCTGGGAAGGCAGAGCACACTCACACCCCTGCACAGAGGCCAGGGGACCCACATCACCACTGTGTCCCCAGCGGGCACAGCCTGTCCCATTCTGCATGCCAAGCTGCCTTTCACCACCCCAACCTTCTCGTCCTGAGGACAGGGTGGGGAAGCACCAGCAGAAAACAGGCAACCAAACTGTTACAGCAGGGAGAACAGAAACAGCTGGGCTTTCAGGAGAACATACTCGTGTCCAGAAGAGCCCAGACCCATCAGCCTTTCCTCACAACTCACGTTTTCCCCAGATCTCTCACCATCACAGCTGCTCTCCCATCCTGCTCCCACCGCAGGCACGTAGTGCTCTGACTCCAAACACATCCCAGCAGTCCGTGCCTGGGAGGGCAGCTGGTTGCCTGCCCTGCTTTCTTGCAGTGCTCACGTTGCCCAGCCCACCACAGCCACTTTTGCAACGCTGCTGACTCACGTTGTTTGTGTCGGGCTGCAGCTGCTGCCCCACTGGCACGAGACCTCCTAGCTTGCTATAGGAGCACACACACATCTCCCCCACGGCAGCACCTCCCCACTCTCATTGGGAGCCAGCCGGGCATTCATCCAGCTTCCAGGCACATTGCATTGCCAGCTCCAGGAGAGAACAGCACAGCTCATCTAGCCATCTAGCTCTTAGCTTTAAGGATACACCCAGCATCAGATATCCCCTTGCAGCCAGGCACCACAATGCTAGAAAGCTGCCCCACTGCTTTGCCAGAGCTGGTTCCCCACAGTACCCTGGAATCCCATCCCATCCCAGTTATCCCAGTACCTTGCCATCAGGGTGCCCTTCTCCTCTCTTCCCAGGACCAGGCTCCTTGCAGGCAGGCCTGGCTCTGCTTCATGTAGACACTGACCCCTTCTGCTCCAGCGGTGGGGTGAGATGCCCTGCTCACAGCTCCAGCTGAGCTCATTGTGGGCTCCACTCGTAGCTGTGGTAATGGAAGGCATCAGAGCCTAATGCTTCTGTCCTGTCCCTGCAGCGTGTCCCTGCCGCACCACAGGGACATCATCCGCAACTGTGCTGTCAGCGTGGACCAGATCCAGGACCTGCACTCCCCGATGTCGCCCATCTCAGAGAACCCCACCTCACCTGCATACAGCACAGGTAGCATCACCATGCCAGGCACAGCGGGACACGGCTCAGGCTGAGCTCAGCACAGACGTGGGCCTGGGGAGGGGGGCAGAGCTGGCTGTAGAGCCCCTGGGCATGGAGCGTTGCCCTAAATACTCCGTGCATCCTCGGTGTGCACACAGCTCCAGGCTCTGCTAACAGTTTCTCTCCTGCTCCTTGCAGTGACACGGTTAAAGCCTCATACCTGCCAAGCAGCTGGGGTCACCCCGGCCTCCCCGGTCATCAGAAGGTCCAGCGAGCCCCAGCTGTGCCCGAGCAGCAGCAAACCTCTGCCAGACCCTGCCCACAGCAGCCACTCCACGCCGTGCCACGGCTACGCCCGTGCCTCCCCCTCTCCCTCTGTGAACAGCTACAGTGACCCCGACACGGGGCACTACTGCCAGCTGCACCCCTCCTCGCCCATCAGCAGAGAGCGGCCGGCTCACGACACCAAGCAGCTGCCAGCAAAGAGCTATGTGGAACGGCTAAAGGTGGAGGAAGGGCAGAGAGGGACTGTGGAGAACGGCTCTGGGGAAGCGGACGCGGGGCAGAGGCTGAAAGGAGAGCGGGACTTTGTGGGCTTTGTGCCTCCCACCATGGAGACGTGCTCCTCCTTCAACCCGGCAGCGTTCCAGTCCCTGCTCATCCCCCTGGAGAACAAACCCCTGGAGATGGCTGTGCTCAAGAAGGTTAAAGAGCTGCTGGCGGATGTGGACGCGAAGACGCTGGCCAAACACATCACCAAAGTGGACTGCCTGGTACGGAGGGGCCAGGCGGGGGGGAATGGGCACTGCTGCCCTCCGTTTGCTCCAGGTTAACAGGGAAACAGTACCCCTGAGCCGAGGAATCCCTGAGCATCAGAGCATCCCTGCTGTCAGCTCTGCTGCCCCGCATCAGCTGGGCCAAAAGACCGCCCGGGGCTCTAATCACCTCTCACCTTTCTTGCCAGGTTGCTCGGATATCGGGCGTAACTGCAGAGATGCAGCGGCTCATGGGGGTGAGCTCTGGCATGGAGCTGCTCACCCTGCCCCACGGCCACCAGCTCCGGCTCGACCTGCTGGAACGGTACGGCACAGCCCAGCTCCCCTGGGCTGCCCCAGCTCGGCGCAGGGGGACATCACACCTCCTGGGGTCCTGCTGAGCCCCCGAGCTGGGGCAGTGGCAGGAGCCCCCCCAGCCCCTCGCTCTGAGCCCCGCTCTGCCTCTCACCCCACGACAGGTTCCACACCATGTCCATCATGATCGCCGTGGACATTCTGGGTTGCACGGGCAGCACAGAGGAGCGGGCGGCCCTGCTCCACAAAACCATCCAGCTGGCCGCCGAGCTGAAGAGCACCATGGGCAACATGTTCAGCTTTGCAGCTGTGATGAACGCCCTGGAAATGACACAGGTATGTGGATGCTGCCTTCGTCCTCGCGGGATGGGCTCAGCCCCTTTCCTCGGCACTCCATCCCTGGTGGCCCACCCGTTGGGGTGGGAGGAGGGGGACCGTGCCCCAGCAGAGACGTGGGGCCACATCCGCTGGGACGTAAGCAGGGAAGGGAAAGAGCCGTCCCCTCTGTGGGGCAGACAGCCCAGTCCTGCCGGGATGTGATTGTTTGTTGGCGGTTGGGCTTTTTTGTTTTGTGCTGGGCACTGTTCCTGAAAGGAAATGAATCTGCCCTCCGGTACGATACGAATCAGTCTCAAGGCCGTGGCAGCAGCATCTCCGGGCCACACTGCTCCTTTTGGAAGATGAAAGGAGATGAAAATTACATTTTAAATCGAGCCCAGCTGGGAAGCCTTGCTTCCTGCCTTCAGAGGCAGTGGAACGGCTGTTCCCTCTCTGTGTCTCATCTTCAAGGCCACTGCAGCATGGGGAGGCCGCTGTCCTGGGGCATGGCAGGAGAAGAAGCACCGAGCCCTGTCTGGTGCCAGGGCCATGCAGCTCCAGCTGTTAATGCTGGCAGCAGAGGCCGTGGCCGTGGTGCAGGGGCTCAGAAGCAGCACTTCCCTCTGCTTGCAGATCTCACGGCTGGAGCAGACCTGGATGGTGCTGCGGCAGCGGCACACGGAGGGTGCCATCCTCTACGAGAAGAAGCTGAAGCCGTTCCTGAAGAGCCTGAATGAAGGGAAAGGTAAGAAGGGCAACTACCGTCTCCCACCTGGCTGCTCCTTCCTGGTTCAGCTGGGGGGGCACATGTTGGAGAGCTGTGTCCCTCTCCCAGCAGGGCCAGACACTTCCCGCCTGCCTCCACACTGCCCCAGCAGCGCCTGCTTGGCCTCAGCTGCCCCTTCCTTCCCAGGGAAGCATTTCATAACTAAATAAAACCAGCAGCTGGGCACAAACATGGCTCAGCCGAGCCAAATCCTTTTGCTCACATGGCAGTGCGTGCCAAGCCAAAGGGACAGTGGCTGGTCACAGGCGGGGAGGATGAAAAGCAGTGTCTCCTTCATCTCCTTCACATGCAGCGCCCTGGGAGCTGCTCACCCACTCCTCACTACAGCCCTGGGACACACACAGACTGCCAGAACAGCAGTGCTCCTCTCCTGGGCACGAGCAGAAAGGCCCAGCTGGCGCTGGAGGAGGTGATGGCCTCAAGCAGAGCCCTCTCCAGAGCCACAGCCATGTCTGTGCTGAGCCAGCTGAGCCAGAACCCCGTCGCAGGGGTGTGGTGGCAGCCCATAGGACTGTGTGGTCGTGGGAGTGATGTGTGGGGCCGAGGCAGACCGGGATAAGGCGGATGCGGGGACACTGAGCCATGCAGCCACCAGTGTCAGGGTCACGAGCGGTGCTCACGGAGCCTCTCTCTGCAGAAGGACCACCGCTGACCAACACCACCTTTCCCCACGTCATGCCCCTGGTGACTCTCCTGGAGCGGGACGACGCGCTGGTGGACAGCCCCGAGCCCTGGGAGGCCACGGACAATGGCGTGGAGGTGGTCATGGCTCACCTGGAAGCTGCACGGACGGTGGCCCACCACGGCGGGCTGTACCACACCAACGCCGAGGTGAAGCTGCAGGGTAAGCAATGTGGGGATGGGGGTGGCCCTTTTCCCTTCACCGCGGTGGCAGCGCTGGATGGAGCATCCCACACGTGCAGGATCCCCATGGGAATCACTCTTCCTCCCTGCAGGTTTCCAGGGCAGAGCGGAGCTGCTGGAGATCTTCAGCACCGAGTTCCAGCTGCGGCTGCTGTGGGGCAGCCGTGGGGCCGAGAGCAGCCAGGCCGAGCGCTACGAGAAGTTCGACAAGGTCCTGACTGCCCTGTCCCACAAGCTGGAGCCAGCGGTGCGCTTCAGCGAGCTGTAAACCCCCCCCAGCAGCAGGAATCCTCCCCATGGGGGACACAGCAGCAACGTGGGGACGAGGAGGAGGAACAGCAGCCGCTTCTCATCTGCCACCACCTCCCTGGCACCGCCAGCCCAGGGGACGAGGACAGCGCCCATCGCCCAGCCCTGCCGCGGTCCGTGGCTGCACGGTGTCCCTCTCCACCCCCTTTCCCATCTCCCTGTCGCCCACGGCTGCCGGGTTCCGCCTGTAAATACGTTTTCACGGCCACTCCTCGATGTACAGATCCGCGGGGACGGTTCCTTGGTGTAAATAGTTCGGCTCGTTCATTTCGTCCTGTAAATACGTGTACATAGCTCACGGCCTTGGTTCTTACATACAATAAACTTGACGCTCTCCCTCTGGAGGGGCTCCTGCGCACCAGCACGCCGTGCTCGCTCTGTGCTGCGGGGCCACGCGGCCGCGAGTGGGCGGGGTTACAGAGCAGGCCACGCCCCCTAGTGCGAGGTCACGCCCATTCGTGTGGTCACGCCCACTCACGTGGCCACGCCTCCCGCGCGGTGCACGCCGGGAGCTGTAGTGCGGGCGGTGCCGGAGCCGCGGCCGCCATGGGCCGCTCCGCCGCGGTGCCGGTACCGGTGCCGCTCCTGGTGCTGCTCTCAGCCGCCGCCGCATGGGACCTGCGGGCACTGCGCTGCAGCTTGACGGCGGACTGCGAGTGCGACTTCGCTCCCGACCTGCGCGGTTAGGTTCCGGTTCTGGGCCGGGGAATCGGGGCCGTCCGCTTCTGGTTTCCTAAAGGATTCGCTTTCTGCCGCAGGGCTGGAGTGCGAGCTGGCCGTGACGCTGGTGGGGCAGCCCCTGGTGCGGCAGCAGCTGATGAAGGGGCTGAGGCGGTTCCTGGAGGAGCGCAGCCCGGAGAAGCCGCTCGTCATGTCCTTCCACGGCTCCACCGGGACGGGAAAAACCTTCGTGAGCGCCGTGCTGGTCCGGCACCTCTTCCCCGAGGGGCTGCACAGCCCCCACGTCCACCACTTCTCCCCCGTGGTGCACTTCCCCCACGCGGAGCACGCGGAGCGGTACAAGGTGGGTGCGAGGCGTCCCCGTCCCGCCGGGCTGAAGGCGATCCGCTCCGCGCTCTCCTTTTCCCATCGGCCGTCCTTTGCTGTCCTTTTCTCCCTCTTTCAATATCTGCACGGCGTTTCTCTTGGCGCCTTTCACGTGAAATTCTCCCCCCCCCCCGACGTCTCAGTCGCTGCGGGAGCCTTTGTACCGCTGCACCCGACGGTCCCCTCCTCGCCCACCCGGCTCCTGCGGCTCACAGACACCGCAGACCCAAACGGAGAGGTTTTCTGCCGAAAGCTCGGCAGAGAGGGGAAAGCAGCACGCCTGGATGTCCTCCTCCTGGGCGCTTGGAGGAGCTGTGTGTTCTTTTGTGTCCTTAGGAGAAGCGTGCTCGGTAGGGCGAAGCCTCACGCTGGGTGAAACGCTGCAGTTAAGAGTTAAAGTAGCTCCAGGAGAGCTGAGCGTTCGTGTGAGGGTTGGCATTCATGCCTCGTGCACGTCTTTCCCAGGCAAACCTGAAGCAGTGGATCCAAGGGAACTTGACAAACTGCGGGCGGTCGGTGTTTCTCTTTGAGGAGATGGACAAGATGCACCCAGGCCTGATTGATGTGATCATGCCATTCCTGGGACCCTCGTGGGTCGTGTACGGGACCAACTACCGCAAAGCCATCTTCATCTTCATCAGGTGAGAAGGCCCCAAGGGGGCGAGGAGGGGCACCACGGGGCATTCTGCACTGCTTCTCATGTTGGTGCAGGGTGATGCCTGCTTCAGAGCACGCTTTCATTTTGCTTTTCCTTCTCCAAGCGCTGAGCCCCCACAAGAACCCAGCAGACATTATTTCCTTGTGAACGGTCAGAATCGGGGAGCCTGGAAGAGCTCTCCCCTTCCTGGGACTCAGTTGCCTTTACAGGAGTTGTTTCAGGCAGCTGGGAGAGCCTGGCTGGAGCTGGTGCAGGGTGGCAGATACCACCTCTGTCCTGCAGTGCCTTTCTCTGGGGTGGTAAGTCGTCTTACTCTTGTGCAGCAACGCGGGAGGAGAGCAGATCAATGAAATGACTCTGGATCTGTGGCGTGCCCACCGGGACCGGGAGGAGATCAGCCTGCAGGACATGGAGTCTGCCATCTCCAAAGCCGTGTTCGAGAACCCTCAGAGTGAGTGAGCGCCTCTAAGTGTTTCAGCAGGGAGCAGAGCCCAGCAGAGGGAGCCAGGCCCACTCCACACAGCCACAGATGCTCTGTGGGATCTCCTAGAGCAGACAGAAGGGGACACGGATTTGAAGGGAAAGCAATTGTGATCTCCTCGAGGTTTCCTGGCGGAGAGAAGGAATAGCCTGCTTCTCAGGCCAGCACATCCGTTCCCATGCTTAGCAAAATTCTTTAGAGAAAACACGCATCCAGTCCAGGTATGGCAAACAGCACAGTCACTGAAAAAAAAACACTGAGAAGTGTCAGTCCCCACTGCCTGCCTGGACCTCCTTGCTTTGTCCTTGTCACAGAGCAGAGCTTAAAATCTGAGCAGTTCAGCTAAATCTGTTCCTGGGGAAAGACAAATCTGGGTTAGGAGGGGCTGACAACCGATGGCTTTAACTTCTACAAAACGAAAAGGTCCATCTTCAGCTGAGTGCTCTGGCTTCAAACAGAACAGCTCCGTGAATTCCAAGGACCGCAGACACCGAAAGTAAATTCTTCTGTCTCCTCCTTTGCCTTTGCAGGTGGGTTCTGGAAATCCGGGATCATTAACGAACATCTCATTGATTTCATCGTGCCCTTCCTCCCCCTGAAGCACCACCACGTAAAGCAGTGCATCATCAACGAACTCGTGCAGCAAGGGCTGGAGGTACGGCAGGGCGTCGTGCAGGAGGTGGCTGACAGCATCCCCTACTTCCCAGAAGAGGAGAAATTATTTTCATCAACGGGCTGCAAAACTGTCGCCTCACGGATCAGTTATTTCTTCTAGCCTTGCTCAGATCCATAGGGGAACGTATCCGGAGCTGTAAAGCTGCAGATGTGGGATGAGCAGCAGGAACACAAATGCTCTCCTGCCTTTCCAGCCCCAAGGAAATTACTGCAGGATGCGAGTGTGGGAGCAAGTGCAGGTGATTTGATGTAAAGCACTTTATCCTGTGGCCAGGTGAAGGCGGATGTGTTCATCCTGGTGCACCGCTCAAGTCGAATCTGTGATGAAACAGGAAAGATGTCAAGAGGGACTGCGGTGTCAGGGAGGTTTCCTGCCCTGTCAGCAGCACCAATCTGCAGCTCTTTCCTCTTCTGGCAGCTTCCTTTATCCAATGCATGAAGATTCTGAGCCCAAAAACAATTTTTTTTTTTTAATGCATCATTTTAGCATTTTTGAAAGCCATCTTTTTGGGCATGGCAGTACCTCATTCCTTGGTACAATGTGACGATGCTGAGTGCTGCACTGCTGCCTGGTGAACACCCTCAGCATTACAGGAAAGTTTTCTCTGCAAGGACATTTTAGAGCCAGCTTCTTTCCAGTTTCCTTTCACTGTGAATCGGTGCTGGGAGGGAGCACCAACAAGCACAGGGACGTAACGGGAGATGGTGATTTCCAGCCTGCCAGGAACTCAGCTCTTCTCACTCATCCCTCCACCCATCTTTCCCTCAAGGTCCAAAGGACTTCCTTGCAGCAAACACAGAAATAATAATAACAAAAAACAGGATTTGACAACAAAAAAAATCAATCCTACCTCCACAGGAAACCATGTTGCCACTGAGGGTTTTTAAAAATACTTTTATTCAGTGGCAATTTCTACAGCAGGATGAGGAGTTGGTGCTATGAGCTCTTGGGCTTCTTCCACATCCTGCTGCTGGTCAGATCTTGCAGGCATTGGCTGAACCAGCTCTGCTCAGCTTCGTGGGAGTGCCACTTACGTGGAGACCTGAGGACAAGTTAGAGAAGTTTGTACTCCACGCTGTCAAGCACGGGGTGTATGGCACCGCTGGCCTTTGTCCCATTTTGATCTCTGCAGTCAGTCACTGGAGCACAGGTCAGAGGAACCAGAATCACTCACACTCTGGGAACAAACCACCTGAGGGCTGTGTGTGAGCAGGGACATTTCTGAAGGTCCCTGGTGTTCCTCTCATGCCTTGTGCTGAAATGAACTGCTAGCACTCAGGACCATTCCAGCCTTCCTGCAGAGCTGAAGCTTCAGAGACAGCCACTGGAGGAACCACCTGAGTGCAGCCCGGGAGCTGGGCCGTGTACAGACCATCCTGCCTGCAGAAACGTTAGCATTTCTGATTTTAAAATAAATCTTTTATGAAATAAATGGTTGAGGAACAGTCATTTACGTGGATTCCTCACCAAAGCTGCATGGGCAGAGCTGCCTGATGCAATAGCGCTTTGGGGAGTTACAGGCACAGAGGCGATGCCCTGTAATTAGGTAAATGGAAACAAGACAGTGGCTTTTCCTAGGGGTGGAGGCAAAACAGCAATAGCTGTCCCTGACACACTCTAGAGAGGAGCCAGTGTAGGGACAGGAAAGCCACAAGGTCTGTCTGCCACAGCTGCAGGCAGCCCTTTCTCCCGCTGTGCAAAGCACATCTCTGCCTACAAGGCCGTGTTCCCAGGACTAATGCCAGAGCAGGGGGTGGAACCCACAGCACCTCCTTTACATCCTCCTCTCTTGCCATCAGCAGCCTGAGGACAAGTACCAGTGCTCAGGAAATGCTGCAGGCCTACAGCAAACACCCATCAGACTCTTAAGCTAAGAGGGCTGAGAAGGAATGAGGGATTTCCACCTGTAGACATTCCAGCAACCTAGTGTTACCTTTTAAGAGCAGAAAAGGGCAAGAACAGCCTTTGGCAACTTGAGGAATTCAGCAGTTAGCTCTGAAGGTGGCTGAAATGTGCTCCTGTGCTCCAGAGCAAACAAAGCCCTCATCAGAGTTTGAACAAACCCAGTTTAGAGCAAGCAGCATCAGGCTAACACTGAAGACAAACTACCCAAGCACCAGCACACACCTTCTGCTTCTGTCCATCAGGCATCGTCAGATGCAATTCTTGGAGGACTCTGAAGGGTTTCATCCAAGGTTTGCTGGGCAGCCTCGCTCCTCAGACAGTCTTTCTTGGAAAGAAGTGTCATGCAAGGGAAAGGCAACAAGGCAAGACCTGAATGCCCTCCCAGTATACCAGCAGTCATGGAAAAACTTCCCCACAATAAGCTCTGCACCACAGATTTCCACTGCTGCAGCCAAACCATGACACAGCTTCACCAGGACCGGCCAGCCTGCTTTGTTTTGAGTTTGTAAAGAAATCCCAGATCTCTTGAACCATGCTGCTACAACAGTGCAACGCTTGGAGGCAGCAGTGTGGGGACATGCTCCCCTCACCACAGCCAGCTGCAGGAGAGCTTCTGCCCTGGATTAGTTTTAAAGAAACAGGAAAGTGAGAATAAGCAGGAGAAGGTGATCTGCCCAAGGACTCTTAACACCAAACTCCCTCATGCTCTCCCTTCCCTAGGCACCACTTGGCCACAGTGTGGCATAAGTAGTACCATGCTTCTCGGGGGTCCTGCTCAATGGCCATAGAGCAGCAAGCTTCTGCCTGCAGGAACCACCTGCTAGGGGACAACAGTGTGTGCCCAGCTCACCACAGGCCCTCAGGCAGCCTGCACCACCCTGCTGCTCACCTGGCTGCCAAGTCCCACCGGCCCATCTCGTGCAACACAGCTGCAATGCGTCCCTGCACAGCATGGTTCCCTGGACACAGCTCCAGTGCCTGCTGGTAATCTGCTAGGGCATAGGCCAGCTCCCCCAGGTGAAAGAAGCAGTCTGCAGAGAAGCAGGCTGACATCTCAGCAACTAAGTGGGGCTGGCTGCTGCCCCTTGGTCTAGAGCTGGTGGGAAACACACACACATCGTGTCCAGCCCACCCCAGGTTTCAGCATCACTAGCCAAAAGCTCTGTGCTGCAACAACCAGCAGAGGTAGCCTGATCTGGGAGAGAGAAGTTACTGGCTGTGCCCCAGAACAGGCGACGTGGGGAAGTAGTACCACCAGTGGCAAATCCCCACATCTCATCCCATCCCCACTGCAGAAACAGTGAATATATCCTCACAGTGCACGGGGATAAGCATCAAGGGAGAACCCAGCTGCCCCACGGCCTGCTTCTGCCACAGGTCCCTAACACAGGGCCCCAGAGCAAGGCCTCCCCCTGCAGACATTCACTGCCTGAGCACCAGCCACTGCTGTGTGACACCCCAGCACTATCCACACGCCACTGATGTCACCCTGCTGTGACCACCAGCCCAGCCACTTGCCTCCTCTGTTGGTGTAGAGTCCCTGCTCTGCCTTCTCATTTCGCAGAGCTTCACTGAGGAGCTTCACAGCCTCATCAAGTCGGCCCAGGGCATAGCAGTGCACAGCACAATCATTGTAGGTGAGTACCAGCTGTCTCTGAGCCTCCTGGGCCTCTGGGCTCCCCACAGCACTCAGCTCCCTCGCTCTGGCCAAGTCCTTGCTGGCTGCACTGAAATCCTTGAGCTGTCGGAGAAGGGTTCCCCTGTGACACAGGGAAGGACAAAGGAAACTCAGACAGCAGTACAGCCAACCACCTGCAGCAACACGATCACTACCTGAGGGTGAAGAACTTGGCAGCCAGCGGGTCGCTCTCAATAGCAACGTTGATCTTGTACAGTGCCCCACGCAGGTCCCCACACAGGGCCTTCAACACCGCCTGGGCCTTGGCCTCCTGGCCTTGTCTCAGCAGCCTGTGCCACAAAGCCCGGGCAGCTCTGTGCTGCGGCTCCAGCTCCAGGGCTCGCTGGATGTCCTGGTGGCACAGGGCTAGCTGCCCAGGGGGACAGGTACCTTCAGGACCTGGTGCTTCCCACTGTGGCCCCCATGTCCAGGAGGGGCAGCCAGGGCCCCTCAGGGCATCCAGCACGGCCATACCTGTCCAAAGCGATTGTAGAAGAAGGCACGGAGCACGTACATATCAGGGTTCCTCACATCCTCCTCCAGTTCTCTGTTAAGCACCCGGAGGAACTCTGGGAACTCACCGAGGGCAGCAAGGCACACGATGCTGCAAGAGAGGGACAAGGCTGTGAGGAGCCTGCAGTAAGGCAGGGCCAGCCTGCTGAACAACCTGCATCCCTGGCTTCACCTCCTCTGGCGGAACACCTTGCAGTGAGGCTGCAGCTCGGCCGCCCGTGTGAAGGCCTCCAGGGCCTCGCTGTAGAGCTCCTGGTCCAGCAGACACTGTCCCTGCAGGGAAAGTTGGTCAGCGTGGCCACAAGCTGGGGCTGCAGATGGGGAGAAAGGAGTGGTTGCTCACCTGCAGGTCAAGGACAAGAGCCAGACGAGCCAGGCAGCGCTGCTCCCGTGCAGGTGCCAACACAAGCACCTTCCTTAAGTTCAGCACAGCCGACTGGAAGTCACAAAGCTGGAGGAAAGCCTCTGCCCGCTGCTCGTACAGCTCCGCCTGCACCACAGACACCCTCAGCCCACGCTGCCAGGATCAGCCTGGCAGCACACTAATGCCATAGCAAGGAGCACTCTGAAGCCAGACGCCAGTGCTACAGCCTTAGCAATGCCGCCTCCTGCTCCCAGCTCTCCAGGGCCCCATTACCCGCTGCGGATCCAGGCCGATGGCTTTTGTATAGCAGATGATGGCTTCCTCCCACCTGCCACAGGAGCAGAAGTCCCGTCCCTTCTGCCAGCTGCAGCCAGGAACAGCACGGTGCTCAGCAGGGACTGCCACAGAGCCGGGACAGGAGGGCAGCAGGGAAGGGCGGTGGGGACACAGAACACCCCTAACACCTCTAAGGACGGGGCGAGCAGGGAACGCAACAGCAGTACGAGCACGGAGCAGCCCCGGGCACTTACTGCTCCCTCATCCTGCCCTGCACGGCGGCACGAACGGATCCCACGGCCGCGGGGCTCTCCACACCGCGCGTGGGCCCGAACACCGCCCCGCGCCGCAGCTGCTCCTCGGGCACGGCTGTGGCGAACAGCTCCGGGGCCTCCATCTCTGCCCCCGCACGCTCAGCACAGCGGTCTCGGCTGCGCTCCCGGCCGTAGGGGGACCCCGATAACGGCCACAACCGCGCGTACGGGGGAACGCAGCGTTCTTCCCCGCCCCAACGCCTCACGGGTCCGCCCCGCTGCCCGCAATAAAGATGGCGGCGCCGCCCACAACCAAGATGGCGGCGGGGCGGGTGTTGGCCCTGAGGTGCTGGCAGCTGCGTGGCCTGTGTTAGGGTCACTCAGAGCCTGGTGGGGGTGTTTGTGCATCTCCCCACGGGGACACAGCGTGCTCTGGCCTGTGCTTGTGCCCTGCAGTGTGCATGGGACAGTGCTGCCCCACCTCAGCTCTGGCTGAGCCCTCTCCCAGCACGCAGCCCCGCTCCAGGCTCTCCCCCTTCCTTCTCCTCCTCCCTAACGCTGTTTGGCAGCGCAGCGAACATGGAAACAATCAGCGCGGCCTCCAGGCCTGGCAGGAGCACGCAGCCCTGGCGCAGCCCAGCTCGGCCTCTTCCAGACCCGTGTTCCTTGGAGCCGGGCCCTGCAGAGCTGGGGAAGCCATGGTGCAGCTGCAGCACCGGCCCCTCACCCTTGAGCTGCCTGCAGGGGACCAGCACCTTCTGCTCCATCACCACTGCCGTCCTGTTTCCCTCTCAGGTTCCCCGCTGGTGGCTGTGACTCCCAGCACACTTGATATGTTCCCCACTGCACAAACATCAGACATCACCTTCCCCCCTGCATTCACTGGTCCCCCACGTCCTGGATGTGCAGCAAGGGTGTCCCAGCACCCCGTGTCACGGAAAGGCAGAGCTGCCTGGAATTTTCTAGCTCACCAGGACACGAGTCCGCTCCCACGGAGCTGGAGCAGCTAGTGGGAAGGTTTCAGGCTGTCATAGTTTCTGAGTGAGGTTGTTTTCGTGCCAAAACATTGGAGTTTTTGAAAGCTCCTGGCCAGCTTTGTTACAGTTCTCCTGCCAGAGCTGCTAGGGAATGCCTTCTGCCCACCAGCACCGCTCCAGCATCCCAAAAGCTGAGTGTTCTGCTGTGCGCGTCCTGTCCGAGCTACAAGCTGCAAGCACAGCAGCTCCACGCCTGTGTCCCAGTGAGCACTGAAACACAACCTGGGACCTCGCAGGGTCCTGTGTGCTGCAGTGCCACTGCCATTTCCTTTCTCTCTTCCAAATGTCACCCCTGTTTGCAGTTCCCAGCCCAGACTTCTCACCCTGCAGGGTCTGCATCCAGGGTTCCACAGACAAGGAAGCAAAACAGGGGAGAGTAGCAGCTCTGGGGACTTGGCAAGAAGCTCACCTCCCCACAGCCCACCCGTACTAGGGTCAGTGGCAGCATTTTCGAGGAACTTGCTTCCCTCCCTCAGTTTACAACCAACTTTGCCCTTCAGAGCGTTTGCTTGCTCCAGGGACTTGAAGTTTTAGCACAAAACAAACAATCCCCGGCTCTCGTAAAGCAAACACCCTTCTCTAAATCTGGCCACAAACGTGACACATGCCAGAGCCCAGCAGGACTCGGCTGCACATCCTAGTGCTCAAATTAGCAAAAAGGTTTCAGTCCAAAGGCCAAAACGTCTGCTGAGAAGATGAGAACAAACGAGGGAAGGCACTTTCATCAGTGTTATCTGGGGGCAGCTCTGCACAGCACAGCCAGCAGCCGGGCACATCGGCTCCAACACAGTTGGTTTTAATCCTCCTGGGCTTCAGCCCAGATAAGGCACAGGCAGGGGATGAGCCCGGTGGGAGGCAGGAGGCCACGTGTGCACCTCTGTGGCTTTTCCCCCTCCTCCTGTACCTGCAAATCCACATGCAATGTCCGAAATCAGAGTATGCACCACTCAGGAGAGTGCAGAGCTGGAGCACCACGGTCTGGCAGCCCCCCCTTCCTGGCTGGGCACAGTCTTGCCAAGAAACCCAGGGACAAATCGCACTTTGGGGCATCCTACAGGGGTAGAATCCAGTCAACAATGCTTCCCCCTGGGTCACGATGCCTGGTCCCTATAGAGAAAAGCAGTGAGCATCCCTGCTAGCAGTCCAGACAGGAGCAAGCCCTCTGCTCACCGATGCCTTCCCACGGGTGGGTGAGGAGGGTTGGGCTGCTCCCAGGTGGGGAGTCCATGTCCAGCACCAGCAACCTCAGAGCTCATCGTGGGACACAGAGCGGAGGTACCCCCCACCATCCCGCGGGTCCCTCAGGGTCTTCTGCGAGCCCACCCAGCCCGTCTGTTTGGAGTCATCATCCCAGATGGTGGAGGTCTCTGTGTCGCTCAGCCAGTTGCTGTCCCCGGCGTAGTGGGTGGGATAAACCAGGAGGGGGTGAGCTGAAAACACCTGCAGGTCCCGCGGGGCAAAGTGCTGCTTGTAGTCCTCACTGGGGAGAGCAAGAGGAGAGGGGCACGTAGGGAGTGATGGAGAACACAGCAATGGAGTGGGTGCAAAGGGCACGGCACCATTTTGGGATTGACAGTGGCAGCAGGGATGGGCATTGATACTGTGGCACCAGGGATGCTGTGTGCTCAGAGAGGTTCCCCCCTCCAACCCTTCCATCTCTTCATTTTGCCATCCCGCTCTCCACTTTTCCCATGTCCTCTCCCCCAGCACTTGGTCACCCCCAGTTGCCTCCCCCTCCAGGACCCCCACCCAGGGGGGGGAGTGCCCCCAATGGGGCTGAAGCCCCCATACAGGCCGGCCCCACACCCCAGCTCCATCCCTGCCTCCCCATTCTGGCAGAGGGCCATTTTCCAGCAGCCGGCGGCCAGGCGAGGCCGGGGGAATGAGCTCATGCTGCAGATGTTTTCCTCCAGCCCAGGCGGAGGGGGGGACGGGGTGGGATGTTGGCCACGGAGAAGAACCACACGTTCCCACAGCAGCGCAGCCCCGCTCCTTACTTGGGGTGCTTGTCGTACATGATGGGCAGGAACTCGTCCACAGGCAGCATTTTGGAAAGGGGTTTGGCAGCCAGCAGCTTCCGCGCGCCGCGGAGGGAGATGGCATATGCCAGCGTCCAGTAGGAGTACCCGGCCACCACCAGGTTGCGGACACCCTCCACAGGAGCTTCATCCTCTGCGTTCACCTGCTTCCTCCCCAGGTAGCTGTGGGGTGAGGGGTCAGAGCCAGCCCAGCGCCTGCCCCGTGCCCCCCATCCCCAGCACCTACACGAGGTCCCAGTCGTGCCGTGCCCCCTCCAGCTCCTCCATCAGCCGCCGCAGCCGTGCTGGGAAGGACACCTCAAAGCGCACATCGTCCTCGAAGACCAGCGCCCGCTGCAGCCCCTGGGATGCGATCTATGGGGAGGGCACAGAGCTGCTGACCCACCCCAGCACCCCACTGGGCCGTGCTGGGCTATGCTGTGCCATATTGGAGCAACTTGCCCTGAAGGAGAGACCCTCTCCTCAGGCTATCTAGGGAGCTGATGCTGTACAGAGGGTTCCTACCCCATGCTGGTGCCCCCCCAGCCCCGTACCTCCTTCCAGATGTTGTAGTGGCTCAGGAAGCAGCCGACCTCCCCCTTGGTGAGCGTGCGGCCAGAAAAGGGGTCATAGTACCCCGGCAGCAGATCCACCCCCAGCACCTTGATGTCGCTGCTGTTGAGGGTGCTGCAAGGTGAGGAAGGGGGGGGTCAGTATGGTGTCCCCAGCACCTAGCTCCCTCCCAAGGTGACACCACGCGGTCACCTCCCGTCCACCGCATCCACCACCCGCGCAGAGATCTCCAGCTCCTGCAGGGACTCCAGCATCCGCCGGCGCCGGTCCGGCCGCCGCACCAGATTGATGAGGAAGATCTGGGGAGGAAGAGGAGAGTCCCACCGGGGCGGAGGAGGGGGGAGGGGGACACATCACTGCAGGAACCCGTAAGTGTGGGATGGGGAACACGGGGTCGGGTGAACACTGGGGCAGGAGGTGCGGAGGAGAGGCACGGGGAGCACTTACCTCATCAAAGCCCAGTTTGGTGAGCGGTTTGGGCGGGATGGAGATGTGCCTGGAGCGCTGCATGGGGGGACCGTCCACTGCGGAGAGATGGAAAATCCATTCCATGGAGCCCACGGCCCCACCACGGGGACAGCATGGGAACCCCCCCAGTGCCCACCCATGGCCTCCAGCGTGAGATGCACGAAGTTGACGCGTTCATCCTCCAGTGTCTGGTGGGCCTTCACCGGGACGTTGATGTAACCGAAGCGCTGCTGGTTGCACACGTGGACCTCGGCACCTGCAGGGCCAGGGGGGTGAGCAGCACACGGGCTGACCCCAGCACACCCCGGCCCCGGCCCCCCAACCCTCACCGGCCTCCTGGCAGGAGTAGGCGAAGACGATGATGTCGTCAAAAGCCCAGGTGTAGTTGGGGTGGGGGGGGTAGAAGGCAAGCCGCGCCGACTCCTCCTTCCGAAGGTCGATCAGGAACGTGGCAAACACCATGGGCACGGCAAAGCAGCCCCGGCGCTGCCGGTTCTTGGTGGGGAAGTAGTCGGCCGTGCGGCGGTAGAAGCCCTGCAGCACAGCAGTGTGACAGTGACGATGGCCGGGACGTGGCACTGCGCAGCCCCCCAGGGGATCTGGGCTGTACCTGGGGTGTGATCCCGCACCAGAAGTTGGAGTAGAAGGTCTGCGAGTCCAGCATGGGGGCCACCACCGACTTGTTCTGAGCCATGAGGAACGTGAGGGTCTGGTTGTTGGTCAGGATGCTGTCCGTGTCCACGAACTGCGGGGACAGAGCCGGTGCTGGAGGCACGGGGACACACACACCCCACCCACGTGTTGTCACACCCGCGTGCTGCCCCATCCCTACCAGGATGTAATCTGCCTGCAGCCCCCGGGCATAGCTCAGAGCCTCCTGCTTCAGCCTCATCAGGTTTTCATAGCGTTTGTCGCTCCAGTGCTTGGGGCCGAGCTCGTCGGGGTAAGCACTGTGTGTGCGTTGGGGGGGGGTAGGGAAGGCAGAGGGTTAACAGCTCCAGCTGGGAACGCACAAACTCAGTGCACGCGCCGCGTGCCGTCTGCCTGAGTCAGCGCTGAGCTGAGCTGGCAGCAGCATGCATGCAAACCACCCCGCATGCAAAGAGGGGAGAGTGCAAGGAAAAAGGGGGGGGGGGGGGGGTACAACACGGGGCTGTCCCCTCATCCCCCAGCCCCCCCAGCCCTACCTGGGCCCCTCTTCTGCCTTCCATGCCACCGAGTGGTAACTGCTGCCCACTGCCTGCAGCCATTCCTGCAGCATCGCCGTGGTGTTGTCCGAGTTGTGGTCCGCTGCAAACCTTTGGGGGGGGGGGACACGTCAGCCCCGCGGTGCTTGGGGTCCCCCCCGGGGGACAGAACCCTCCCTGCCCTACCACGCCATGAGCAGCAGAGGGGAGCAGGGCTCGCTTGGAGAGGCAACGTGTAATTTGGAGGAACCACGGCTGCGTTTGCGGGGGGGGGAAGGAGGGGGGAAGGCAAAGGGGTCATTTCTTCCCCACCGCCGCCCCGTGGCTCTCTCCTGCCCTCAGCCCAACATCAGCTTCCCAACCCCGTTCCACCACTCCTGCCCCTCCACGCCCCACGGCCACCGGCTGCTCTACGGGAGGGTCCAGGGGGAGGCAGGATGGGGCCAAAGCGGCCCCCCCAGCACAGCTTCCCCGTCCCCCCCCAGCAGGACCCCTCCCCGCCGGCCCCCACCTCATCCCCCGTAAAAGTTTCCACTCCAGCGATCAGCGGCTGCAAAGGAGAGGGGAGGAGGACGGACGGGGGCTGCTCTCCCACCCTCCGCACGATACAAAAGGGGTTTTGAAGGGCTGTGCTTTGGGGATGGGGACAATCCCCATGGGGGGGGGGGGACCTAGCGCCCGCCCCTGAGGGTGTGGTGGTCCCCCACAAGCTCAGGGTGCTTCCTCACACACACCAGCCCCACAAATCCAGGAGGGAGACAGTTTGGGTCTGGTCTGTGCCCCCACCCCAATGCTCCCACAGCCGCTGCAGAGCCCTCCCCACAGCCACAGCCCCTCTGCGGCCACGGGGCTGCCACCACCACGGGGTCCCCGCACCCCAGTGGGATCCCCACGCAGTCCCCACTCCTCCAGGTCCCCATTTCCCCTTCCGTGTCCCTATTCCCCAACCCTGGAGAGGCTTCTGAAGGAATGCGGACACCCCCTGAGGTCCCCATTCCCCTCAGATCCCCCTCCCCACCCCCACCCCCCCCCCTTCCATTCCCCTCAGAGCCCCCCCAGCCCCCACCTACCGCTCCCCCAGGACCCTCACTCCTTCCATTCCCCCTTCCCACCCCTATACACCCGATGAGCTGGGGGTGCTCCCGGTGCCCCCCACCCTCACCACAGCGCGATGTTCTCCGCGGGGAAGTCCAGGCGCTCCAGGGCCCCCAGGCAGTGCGGCAGCGAGTGCTGGGCATTGCGGGCCAGGAGGGCCAGCACCACGCGGGGGGGTTCGGTCCCGGTGCCGGTCCCGGTGCCGGTCCCGGTGCCCAGCAGCAGCAGCACGAGCGCAGCGCAGCGCAGCGGCCCCATGGCGGAGCGCGGCGGGCGGGGCCGGGGCGGGCCCCGAGCACGGGATGGGCCCCCGCCCCCGGCACAACCCCTATAGGGGGACCCCCCACCTCCGCCCCCGGGATAAGGAGCGAGGGGATGAGGGGAGGGGGACGCTCTCGGATTCGTGCCGGGGAAGGGGGGAGGGGAGGGGGCGTCTTCTTGTTTTTACATTAATTAAAAGCCGGTATCGCCCGGCACTCCGGACCCACGCTGCGGTGAGATCCGAATGGACGGCACCAGTCCCGCCCCTCCTCCAGGGGCTCTTTGCATCCCTGGGTGCCCCCTCGGGATGCGGTCTGTCCCTGGCGGTGCTCAGCAGTGCAGGGATGGGGGGGGGGGGGGGAGGTGGTTGGGGCCGGGGGTCTCAGCCCGTTGGTTCCCGAGGTGCCCGGCCCCAACGAGGTGCACCCCCTCCACCCCCCGCAGCCCACGGCTGGGCGGTTGTGGCCTTACAGTGCTTGCAACGTGTCCGGGACGGCAGCCCCCCCCCCCCCCCTCGGGACCGCTGGCCAAAAACCCCAAAGCCGTAAATGCAGCGCAGCCTGGGAGGGGCCATATCCCACCGAGAAAGCACCCGCCAACCCCAACCCACGCCACGCCGGGCAGCCCCGTGGGGCCGGGCACCCCTCGCCCCACGGACCCCACTGCCCCGCGTGGGGCTCGGGGCCGTGCACATCGCACCCACCCCGCGCTGCCACCGCGTCCCCGCAGCTCCATCCATCTCTGCCGCAGCACGTCTGAAATGCGCCTGAGGACGGAGGGATCCAACCGAGCCTGGATGAAGGAAAGGAGAGAAAATGAGAGCGGGGAGCACCGGGAACATCAGACCGCCCCGCAACGCCCCGAAGGGGGAAAAGCTCCGCTCACAGCCCGCCTGCACAGCGGTGTTCTGGGGACGTGGTCCGCGGCGGAGCCCCACAGCGATGCAGAGGGGCTGCGGGA
Source organism: Callipepla californica brunnescens (assembly GCA_023055505.1). NCBI lineage: Eukaryota > Metazoa > Chordata > Aves > Galliformes > Odontophoridae > Callipepla > Callipepla californica. The sequence goes on along the minus strand of JALIRH010000028.1, from coordinate 5,153,194 downwards.
CCACCCCAAACCCCCGCGGGGCCCCGGACTCCACCGGAGTTATCCCGGTGCCCATCAGCCCCGATCCGCCGGGACCCGCGGAGCTCAGCGCGGCCGCTGCTGCCACCTCCCGGCCCCGCGGGGTGAGACGGGGCCGTCCCGCGCGGGGACACGGCGTGGGGACGCGGCGTGGGGATGCGGGGCCGGTGCCCTTCACGCCTGGACCCCCACGTGTATCCCTGCATCCCTACATCTCTGCCACCCGACGTCGCGTCTTCATCCCCGCATCCCTCTGCTTCTACGTGGCTACATCCCTCCGTTCCTCTAGCCCTACATCACTCCCCCCTGCGTCTCTGCAGCCCTGCACCATTTACCCCATATATCCCCGTGTCCTTACCCCTACATCCCTGCATCCATCCGTCCTTAAATATCCCTGCATCCTTCTGATCCTACACCCCTACAGCTCCTCACCCCTATATATCCCTGCCCTCTTCCACCCTACATCTCCACATCCCTTGTACTCCTCCAACCCTCCACTCCCACACACCTCCATCCCCACACCCCTAACTCTCTCCATCCCCTCCCAGGGCTCTCAGGCAGTGAATGGGAACGACACAAAAGGATTTCGGTGCCAGGGCAGGATTGGAGAGCTCTGAAAGGCAGAGAGCAGCTCCCAGCAGCGGGGCAGAACATGCTGTAAGCTCACCCCGACCATCCCTTGGGGCGGGCAGAGGCAGTGGGTGCCAACACTGCACCTCAACCTGGGGAAACTGAGGCACGGAGCACTGCAGAGAGCAGTGCACAGGGGCACAGTGGGCTGGGACAGGCACAGGAGCACAAACGCTGTGTGACTGCGTCACTGCTGTTTGTGCATGTTAAAAGCCATCACCCCCAGAGCCCGCTGAGGGTCTGACATCACCTGGCAGGCAGCTTCGGCCATGCAACCTGGGATACAGTCAGGAAGGAGCAGTGGGAGCTGCCTGATTTTTGCCTTGGGGTGACCACCCCCTTCATCTCACTCTGCTCTGATGCCTCCAGTGCTGTCATGAGGCTGCAGCCCACAGTGCCTCCAAGACAGCATCAAACCTGGCACCACTGCATCATGTCCCCTTGCACTGCATCCCCTCAAACAGCATCCCATCCCATCCCATCCCATCCCATCCCATCCATCCCATCCCATTGCATCACACTGTATCCCCTTGCACCAAATCCCCTTGCATCCACCGTGCTGTTGCTCTGAATCCCACTGCATTGCATCCCATCACATCCCACTGCATCCCACCACATCCTCCTGTGTCCCATCTCATTGCATCCCATCCCTTCGCATCCTATTGGTTTCCATCCCATCCCAAAATGCTTTTCCCCACTCAGCCTCCAGGACAAATCGTATATAAAATCCCCGAGGGCTCTGAGATCTCTTCCACCGGCATCTTCCTCTCCCCCAACCCCAGCAGTGCTGGGCTGATCTGGGGCAGCTGAGTGCTGAGATCAGGGCTGGGGGCAGCCCAGTTCTCCCCCACCTGCCCTACCCCCACCTGGCCCAGGAGCTCAGCCCCAGCCTGGCACTGTCCCCCCTCCCGCACAGTGAAGTTTCCACTCATATGTTTTCCTTTTATTTCCCAGTTACATTTGGCTCCAGGGCTGAGCTTTTTGGCCATCCCCACCTCCTGTCTCCACCCCTTCCGTCACATTTGTTCCGTTTTGCAGCGGAGCCTTTGCAGAGCTCCAGGTTCTCCCCAAAGGTTCAGATCGGGGCGCACAGAACATGAACCACCACATGAAGTCACACCTGCATGGACAGAAGCTCCAAGTCTGCTGGTGGCTGGAGGTCGGCACGCACCTCCCAACCTCCGACAATCCCTTCTTTATAAACCTACATCACAGGACAAGCTCAGGTGTCCCCAGGTGTCCCCAAAGCAGCCCCACGTGGGGAAACTGAGGCACCTCCCCCACCCCACAGCCCCGTTCCCCATTCCTCCACCTCCAGCTGTTGGGTGGATCAGGGCCGGGCTCTCCTCCCACCACCGCTCTGCTTCCAGCTCTGCTAAACTCATCCACTGTGCTCCTCTCCAGCCGGGTAAAAATAACAGCGCCGAGCCCGAACCTCAGTGCCCAGCTGGGAAAATCCAGGGGGATTTGGGGCCACCCAAAGAGGAGCGGGAGGGGCAGCGGGAGCAGCAGCCCCTGTGCTGGCTGTGGGGTGTGCGGGGAGCCACGCTGATGCAAACGGGACAGAAAATCACAGCTGAGCCCTGGGATGTCAGCCCTCCCCTGGGCCAGGCAGAGCTGGCAGTGCTGCAAAGATCCGGGAGGGCACAGCCCACCCCCGGGACCCCTCACCCCACAGCACAGGATGCTCTGTGGCACGGCACTGCCATGCTCCAGCAAAGTGCTGTCCCCGCAGGGATGTGGGATGCTCAGCCCCTGGGGCTGGACCACACCTGCAGTCCCCTTATGGGACCCAACGAGGGCACAGAGACACGGCCCAGCGAGGGAACGTGGAGGCTGGGAACCAGGGGGATGCACCTGCTGGTCCCTAGGCTCAACCTTGGGACACAACGCCAGCACATCTCCCTGTCCCCAGCCGCAAATCAGAGGGTTCCTTGGCTCCACATCAGGGGGATGCCGCCAACAGATCCCCTCGTCCTCAATCCCGAATCGGGGCTTACACCGGCAGCACTCCTCCAGGTCCTCTCTCCCAAACCAGAGGGATGCCACCAGCACACCTCCGTGTCCCCAGCCCCGGGCTGTCCCTGTCCCAGGGTGGCAGTGCCAGCCCCACAGGGCACCCCACGCTCCCTCCCCACCGCACCCTTTGGAGGGACGGTGACATCAGGGTCCCCCAGCCGGCACCGATGGGACGGGTCCCCCCCCTCGAGGCGCTGACCCGTGCGCTGCCGTCCCCTCCGTCCCCTCCTTCCTCTCCCACCCACCGGGACTTTGGGTCGGCCCCGTCCCAGCCCGGGCAGCTGTGACCGAAAACAAAGCTGTCCCCGCACAATGCCCTTCTGTCCGCTCCCAGATGCTGACCGCTGGGGTGGACAGCGGCCGGGCCGGAGGCATTGAAGGGCCGTGCCAGGCCCCTGCTGGCAGGGGACAATGTTGGCAGTGATGGAGGGTAGGTATTTCAAAAGGTTTTGTTTTCGCCTGACCCGCCGAGCCAGCGTGACCCCGCAGCCCCCCACCCACCCGTGCTCCTCCGTCCCCATAGAACCCGGCCACATTCCTGACCTCGGGGGGGAAAAGTTTAAAAACTCCTAGCGAGGAGACAATGCCGGTGTCATGGCATTGATTTAGGAGGGACTCTTTCCATCACAAAGGCGAGACAAAGGCGCTCGGCGCTGGGAAAGGGGCTCCGGCTCCCGGCTCAGGAGCGGGGCCGCGCATTGTGCGTGGGGATCCGTCCTCCCGCGGGGCCGCGTCCCCGCGTCCTCCACCGCGATCCCCGCGCGCACCGCGGGGTCCCCATCGCTCCGTGGGGCGGCACCGACCCCCAGGAGCCCCAACCCGCGGCGGACCCCCCCTCCCCGTACCGAAAGCAGCCGCGAAACCGCTTCCGTGGGCGCCCGACGTCCCCATGGCGGAGCTCAGCGCACGTCCCGGACGGCGTCAGCGCTGCGAGGCCGCACTGAGAGCGCTTTTTCTTTTCCCTTTTTCTTTTTTTTTGCAAACAGGAGAAATATATATTTTTTTCTCCGGTGTTGGACGGCGCTGCCGGAGCTGGAACCGCGGCCATTGGTTTGCTCGCGCTCTCTCCTCGCCCTATTTCTTTTTTTTTTCCTGGCAGCTGCGGGAGGACGGGAGCTGGCGAGGTGCTGCTCCAGGGCTGGGAGGCATTCCCTGCTCGGAGCGGGGCAGCGCTCAGGGGCAGCGATGCGGACCCGAACCCCGATAACACCCCTTCCCCCCTCCCCCCTTTTTTTTTTAATATATATATATATTTTCCCCCCCAGGATGCCATTTCTCTCCGTCGGAGTGCCCGCTATTCCCCCCCCCCCCCCCTCGTTTTGTTTAGCAACTTGGTCAGGTTGGTACATAAAGGAGGTGGAAAGATCAATCCCGGCTTTTCAGCAGTGTGGGAAAAAAAAAAAAAAAAAAAGTATTTCGCTAATCCATATTTATTGGTGTCCGGAGCCCGGGGTGGGGGTGGGGCGGGGGGGGGGGGGTACCCCGATGGTCAGGAGCAAAGGACGGGAGGGACAGGTTCAGGCTGCCCTTTGCGGAGGGGTCACATGTCACCAAAATCTTTCGGTTGTCTTTGGATTGGTTACATTCTGTTCTCTTTTTTTTTTTTCTTTTTCTTTCTTTTTTTTTTTTTTTTTTTTCAATTGGGGTTGCCAAGCAACTGGCTCAGACCGGCCAAGATATTTTCTTTATTACAAGTGGAGCAGAAAGCGGCGAGGAGGGGAAGAGATGGAAAAAAAAAAATAATAAATAAATAAATAAAAGAAAAGAAAATAAAATAAAGGGGGGGGGGGGAGGGGGGAGAGGGGAGAAGAAGTTGAGACGATGAACATTTACGGGATCGCGTAACTTCATTAACTCGGCCGAGATTTGGGAAAGAGACGGAAAAAAAAATAATAAAAAGAAAGAAAAAAAAGAGGAAAAAAAAAAAAAAAAAGAAAGAAGGTTTTGGGGTGGGGGGAGAGGTGGGGATGGAGATCAGCGAGGAGCCGCGGGGCTGCGCAGTGCGGGGCTCCAGCGGCACGAGGCCCCGCTGATGCTGATGCTCTTTTTCTTCTCTTTTTTGCCACCTGATTTGTTTCGATCCTCGCGCTGTGGTGCCGTGTCCCCGTGTCCTCGTGTCACCGTGTCACGTCCCCGTGCCCTTGGGATGCTGCTGTGCCGCCCCAGGGAGCGCGGCCCTCGGAGTGATGCTCGGGCCTCGGCCGTCCCACGGCCGGCCTGGTGCTGGGATGAGGACGGGGATGGGATGGCAGATGGGAACAGGGGTGGTAAAGGGGATGGGGATGGCGGTGGCGACGACAATGGGGACGGAGACGATGGGGATGGGGACAAAGACGGAAGTGGGGACAGGGACAGGGATGTGGGCGCTCAGCATCACCGCAGGCCGCTCCGAGCATCCTCAGCGCTGCGGGATTCCCTCTTCCACCCCGAGCCGTTTCCTCCCCCCACGACGTGGCCGAGCCCTGTGCGAGGAGCTGGGGGGAGGCGAGGAGAGGCACAGACCCCCTCCCCAGGAGCCCACGTAGCCCCAAGCCCCCCTGTGGCTCTGCCCGGGGCCCCCTGACCCTCAGCGGGCAGCGATGGGTGAAGGCACGGAGCGGCCCTTTGCCCCCCCCGGGGCTGCAGGGACCCCGCGGGGCTCCGGGGACCCCGTGCCCGGTGGAGCAGGCGCTGCCCCCGCTCTGCCCGCAGCTGCCGGCCCGGAGAGTCGGTAATATTCATCAGGGGACAACAATGAGCATTATTTATCCCCTGCACTATGGGATGGGGGGGGGGGGGGGGCGGAGGGGTTGGAGGGTGGGGGGGGAAGGGGAGCAGAGCGGGGTGCAGGTGACCCCACACCGCGGGACCCGGGCACCGACACCCCGATCCCGGAGCAGAGGGGCCGGGAGGGTCCCAAAGCCGCCATCCGTGGGGGGGGAAACGGTCGCACCCCGTGGGGGCGATGGGGGGAGCGCAGCCCCCGGAGGGGACACCCCGGGGAGAGAGGGGACACCCCGAGCGGGGGCACCCCGGGACCCCGCAGCGGGGGCAGCAGCCGGGGCCGTGCCGGGCCGTGCCGAGCCGGGCCGGGGGCAGCCGGGTGGGAGCTGTGTCTTTAAGAGATGGCTGGCTCCAGGTTGCAGCTGCTGTTTCTGTGCTATAGAGACAGTGGAGATTCATTACTCCTAAAACACAATGGGCATTTATCACCCCGTGGTGTTATTCAAATCCAGTACCAATTGAAGGTCATCCCCATTCTTTTCTCGCCGGCTCTGCAACACATTTATTGTTGTGCCGTTCAACTAAAAGCCCTGCCCGGCCCCGGCGCAGCCCGCAGAGCCCCGGCGTGCGCATCCCTCGCGGGCGGATTTGGGACTCTCCCGGGTTGGATACAACGTGGAGAGGACGCGGGTCGGGGCCGGCCCGGCTCGGCTCGGTGCCGGCAGCAGGTGCAGCGGAGCCCCTCCGAGCCGCCCCGCTCCGCCCCCACGGGCCGCACTTTTCCTCGCCCCGTGGAAACTCGGAGCCCCGCGGGCCGCCTCCGCCGCCGGGTCGGGAGCGCCGGGGGATGCGGGAGTCCGCCCGCCCGCCCCTCCCGCAGCCCCGCACCGCCCGGGGGCAGCGGGGGCACCGCGGGGGAAGCGCCGGCGGCGGGGCCGGGATTCTCCCTCCTCGGAGAGGGGGGGGATTTGTTCCTAACTTCGTGGGAGCCGCTCGGTGAGAAGGGACCGGGGGAAGGGCGGGGGGGGGGGTGGGGGGTGTGTGGGCAGGAGCTCGGATTTTCTTTGCTCTTGATTTCTTCTTTCGATTTTGATTTTTTTTGTTTTCAAGTTTGATTTTTTAACGCTGCCCCCCCCCCCCCCTTTCCCTCCCATTCCGCTTTCGCATCCTTCGATCGGTGTTCCGAAGTGCCCGAATTCCGAGCGGCCGATTCGTCCTCCGGAGAGACGGCGGCGGCACCGCGGGGCCGGAGGGGTTGGGGGGCTTTGGGGGGCTTTGGGGGTCGGTCCGTGCCCGCAGCCCGCAGCCATCGGGAGCCCCGCACGGCCCCGGGGGCAGCGCAGCCCAGCGGCAGCAGCCGGCCCCGCTTCCCGCTGCGGGAAGGGCCGTACCGCCGCTTTTCGTTTTCTGCTTTTTTTCACAACGATGATTTTCTTTTCGCTCGATGTCGGTTTCATCGGGCTGATTTTTTTTTTCCTGTTTTATTTATTTATTTTTTTCACTTTTTATTTTTGTTTTTTTTTAGGAGGGGTACAAACGAGCCGTTGGATTGAAACCCCTCGGCGGTGCGATCGGACGGCACCGGGGATGCGGAGCGCCGTCGGGCGGAGGGTCGGGGCCGCCCTTGTGCTTCTCTTCCAGGATCGCACCGAATTTCCCCGGCGGATCCCCGCTGAACCCGGGACGGGAATCTCTGCTCCTGATTGTCCAAACGCAATTCTTGTGCGCTGGAGCCGTACGAAGCAAGAATTGTGTCTGGACATCTGTAGCAGAGATTTCAACTTCGCCGGCGGGGCCGAGGAACGGCTGCGGGGCGGAGGAGCGCGCCTTAAGGTAACCACGTCCGAGCGGTGCGGGGGAACCGCCGGAAGGAAAAGCAAATAAACGGCGGTGGCGATGCTCACCTCTCCCCGCTGTGCCGGCTGATCCGTCCCGCCCCGCGTCAAAACCGCCGCCGCTCCGGGGACGATCGCGGGGACCGCGGCCGCCGCCGACCGAACCGCGGCGGAACCGGGAGAGCTGCGGCGGTGCTGCGGGGCCGGAGCGGAGCGGCCGCGGTCACACTGCCCGGCCCCGCGGCTCCGGAGCTCTTTATCCTTTCGCTATTTCTATTCTAAACGCGGTTCTGTTTCATTTCATTTCTCCTTCCTGCGGACGCGCTGCTTCCCCATCACCTTCATCATCCTCCTCCTCCTCCTCCTCCTCCCCATCCCTTTCCCCCCGAGCCCGGCCCGGCCTCGCGGAGCTCCCGGCGGCTGCGGGACGGACGGGGATGGAGAGGGCCGAGCGCGGGGATGCGGCCGTCCTCCTTCCCTCGCAGCGACCCGGAGCTGCTAACAGTGAGGCATTATGAGCCCGCAAGCCAAGCGGCACTGCCGGGGCTGCCAAGGAAACCCGGGAGGAGGAGGGAAGCATCACAGGACCCGAGCAAAATTTCGCTGAGAGCCTATGTAGGACAAAGCCTGAGGCAAAGGATGTCTTCGAAGGGTTTTATTTCGGAAACTTTCTTCCAGGGTTTCGCTGTACCCCCCCCCTTCTCCCCTCCCTTCGCCCGGTTCCCCCCGCTTCCCTCACCGCCGCATCCCCAGCACTGCTGGGCAGCTTTGACTGCGCCGTACCTGCGCTGCCGGGGATAACGCTGCCACCAAAGAGCTCCGCCGCGGCGTGGAGGCAGTGCTGAGGACAGACCTCGTTCCCCGGCCGGGTTTGAGGCCGTTTCGAGCAGGTCTGCAGCTCCTCAGCCAGCTCCCCCCATCACCAGGAATCCCCCTTCCGTTCCCCTCATCCGACAAAGCCGCTGAGCGAGCTCAGGGCACCAGGAGCCTTCAGCCCGCCTGTGCCAGCACACACGGCACGAGCCGGGCTCGAGCTGCCGTGCCTGGAATTGGAACAGGATGAATATCGGTTCACTCTCAGCAGAGAGCTCTGGAGTTGAGGTTTCTCAGCACTGCAGCCCGACGGTGCTGGGAGCTACGCAGCTTACAGCGGTGTAAACGCGACAGAGGAGTCAGCACAGAGGTCAGACAGGGAATGATTCCTTGGTGCTCCCCCGTGCCGGGCAAAGCCACGAGCAGCGATGGGGTCGGGCTGCCCCAGCAGCCCCGCACTGCTCACTGCTCTGCGTCCCCCTCGGCAGCTCGGGGAGGTGGAGGATGGTGCAGGTCAGCTCTGAGGGGCAGGGGGAGCAGCTCAGGGCCCCGCGGAGCCCTCAGCCACGCTGCAGCTGGGAAGCACTGCATGTTATGTGCTCCCAGAGCAGCACGGATACACGGGTGGTGAACAGGGCTGAGAGAGCAGGAGGAAGCAGTGCAGCACGGTGCAGGCCTGCAGTGCTGATGCCATCCTCTCTGACCCCTTCCCCACACTCCCCGTGGCATCCTGGCTGGCGTGCCCCTCGGCACGCAGCGAGAAACCTCTCCTCCTGCTGATGGAAAGGGTGACAGGCCGCTCGCTTCTTCTCTCTGCTCTCAACACTTCCCCTGTGCTCAAGCCCCGGCCTCCTGCCCTGCCCAGCCTGGCAGCAGCGGTGCTGCTGGTGGAGCACGCAGCCCTGTCACCGGTGTCACCCAGCAGCAGGGCTGGGCCAACCCGCCCCGCGCCGCCTCCAGCTCCACGTCCCTGAGCAGCGCAGCCCCACGGCCGCACGGAGCCAAACGAAGGCTGATCAGCTCTGCCCGTCACGCTGACAGAAAGATAACGCGCTGCCCTTCTCTCTGCGGGCTGTCTTAGAGCAGGCATGGCTTTGTTTACCCTCCGACCAAACGGTTGTGTCTGTGGACTTCACCGTGCTGCAGCTCAGGTAAGCAGGAGGCGTGAGGCGTCAGACAAACAGAACTAGGAATGCTGTTTGCCTGCTTCCCACAGACACACGGCAATACACGGAGAGCCGGCACAGAGGGCTCTGTGCTGTAATCTGCAGCACCTCACAGAGAAGCTAGCAGAGTCACCTTCTGTTTCCTTGCACTTCACATCTCGTCCTTCCCCAGGCATCTCTGTAGCTGGTGCCTACAGGACACCAAGTGCTTTGCAAAAAGAATCCCAGCTCCAGGCACTAAAGCAGAGGCACTCAGCCTTGCCTCAAGGCAGGCACAACTCCCCCGGGATCCTCACTGCCTACGAAGATGCACCGTCCTATGCAAAGTCCAGCACACCTCTTCCTCCCGTTACACAAACACACGGTTGCCACGTGCAGCAGGTGCTCTCTGCTCGTTAGGTACCTGGAAGTGTGCTCAGGAGGGGTGAAATGAGGACCAAAAGATGGATGCTGTAGCAGTACGCAGCAGGCTGTGTGCAGACGGGGCTTTATTTGGATGTCTGTTAACAAGTGAACGTGGTGGGATGATGCAGAGATCAGGCACAGGCAGTTCAGGAGAGGTTTGGGTGGGTTTAGGTGTTGGTTTGCCCAAGGCTTTGGATTCACATCCTCTTCTTTTTCCAGGAGTTCACCCGCCATGTAATGTCGAGATGAAAAGCACATTATCCTGGTCCTGGAGTTTATAATCCAGCTCACCCTGCAGGCCAAGAAAAAATGAGAAATGGTTTAAATGTCACTTCCAAATACGAGGTGCAAAGAGAAAACAGCTCATAAAAAAGATGGTGAGTGTTAAGGGAGAGCAGAGAGGGACAGACCAGTGTTCCCATCTTAAAGGAAGCAAAGGTGAGAGAGATCAGAGGAGCAGCTGACATTCATTATCCCAGGAACACACCGCTTTCTGGACTACAGTTTTGACAGAACAGGTGGTTGCCTGAGGCAGGAAAATAGTTGGGGACCGTTTGCTGTCTGAGACAGTGGGCTGACACTGCAGAGTGTTAACCACCTCCTTTGTGGGGAGGGACCTCCCCAGGACTGACCTCCTCTGCTGGGAACACCCTCACTCTGGCACAGGGAGGCTGGAGACTGCTGGGGGCCGTGAAGCCGCCTGGTGCCTTCCAGGCTGTTACCCCACAGAGGTCAGGGAGCATCTCTCTTCAGACCTGGGCTGGCTGATGAGACTCAGCAGGTTAGATTGAGGCTTCCCAACAGCCACAGTGGGACAACACAGGGAGTGAGATCCCTGCCTGCTCGATTCCCTCTCAAATACTAGATGCTTTGCTTGGGGTAAGAATCAGAGCTAGCCTCTCTGAGGGCAACCACGAACAGACAGAGCAGTATTTTCAACAAAGGAAGTCAAACAGAGGGAGTACAGACCATTAGTTCCCAGTCCGCGTCGTTGATGAGCACCAAAATTCCTGGCCTCCTGCAGAACACAAATAATCAGGACATGGGGCTGCTAAAAGCTTCACAAATAGTTAAGAATGAGGGATGTTAGAGCACAGATCACACACCAACTGCCTATAAAGCCAAAGAGGAAAAGGAACCCTAGCACAGAGGTAAAGCAGGTACAGCCTGAGTCCTTTCTAGATCAAATAAAGGGGAATCAGGAGTAATCCCAGAGCCCATCTGAATCAAAATGCACCATTCCTGAGGATGCTCCAGGATGACTCCATTTCCGTGTGAGGTAGAAAAGCCAGGTAATTAAACCCACGCAAACAGCAGAGTGCAGAGAGCTCGATGCAAAGGCAGAGAAAGCCGTTCTGGTGCCACTACCCAAGGCAATAAACACCCGAGATCCACTCAGAGCCCCTGATTACAGGCAAAGGGATTCCCCCTCTTTGATCTTCAGTGTCCTGCAATTGTCTCTCCTGTTACCAGGGGACCTGGCACACACTTCAGCTCACAGAGATCCATGATGAATGTTCAGCACCCCCAGCCCACCCCGCCAGCAGGGATGGCCCTTGCACAGCTCTCTCTGCTCCATTTGTCTGGACTTTTTTTTCCCCCACCCCCTCCACAAGGCTGGCCCCATTTTGACAATAAAAATACATTTCCCAGCAGAAATATTTGTTGGCACTTCTCCGAGCGACTGCTTCGGTCCCAGCGATGTTAGCAGGGAACAGACAGACCTGTGAACACCTCTGGAACTGAGGATACGTGAGCTACACCGCTCCAGGTGACAACACAGAGGAATTATACACAGCCCTGCTTCACATTTAAGGCTTTGGCGTGAGGGCTGGAAAAGAAAGACACATTCTGCACGGAGCAGTGGGAGGTACAGCTTGGAGCTGCTTCCAGACCAAGGGAATCCCAGTATCACTTTAGCATGCCCCATGTTTTCATGGATGCTAACTTTCTTCATGAAAGGAAGAGGAAAAACAGGAAAAACGTATTCTAAACCATGGGCACCAACAGGGAGAGAGACCCGAGGAGGAGCCACGCAGCCGTACTTACACAGATTCCCCTTGCATAAATAATTCTGGGCGCTCTTTCAGCAGATTCTGTTTGATCCACTTTAGCAGGTTTCTGATATCCCCTGAAAGGGAAAAGGACAGCGATTTACAGCTGGCTGACAGCTCCCGGGCAATGCCACAGCAAAGTAAACGTTTATCCACAAAAGAGCAGGTGGGGAACACAGGGGGCAGAGCTGCACACCTAGCACACAACCCTGCGGTGTTGGGGTGTAGAAGGAAGGCAGCTCCGTGGCTTGTGTGGGACAGAGCTGCTCCTTCACAGCCCTCACTGCCCTGTGCACCTCCCCGTGTTAATGCAGCCCACAAAGCCAGTGCCAGTCCAGCAGGAGACTGCAGACGACAAGATTTCCCCAGCGCATCCCACGTCCTGCGCATCCTGCTACCGCCCAACAAATTGATATTTAACCGTGCGTGGGTTTAATGGGATTTTCAGAATCCAAACAAATATGCTCCGGCAGCTCAAAGCCCAGGGAGGCACCACAGGTACCAGCACCAGCAGAACGTGAGCTCTGGGGCACGAGCACACATCCAGCCCTGTGTTACACACACACACACACACACACACACACACTGACCAGGACTGCTGCCACACCGTGCCTTTGCCCTCCACACCAGCTCCCTCCCTCTGCACTTTGTGCTTACAGCTTCCTTATTAAAGCTCAGCCTTTATCTTTCCATTTCAGTAGGTGACAGGGAGGATTTGTCTTCATGTAAAAGGAGGAGGAGACACTGCTGGCGGGTTTTTATAGTATCAATTTTACTTTGTGAGGCAAAAACAATTTCTTTAGTGATAGCATCAGTTAATTTCCTATTGGAGAGGTGAGAAGTGATGGTGGGGGGGCACAATCCGTTACAGGGTTTAGAGAAGCTGACAAATTGCAACGCGTTCTCCTCTGTATTCCACCATTCCACAAGCCACTCCGTCATTCTGAATCCACAACCAGTTATTCTCCCAGGGCTCCAGCCCTTGGAAAGCCCCCAAAGAGCTCTGTTTGTTTTTGAGGTGCCCCCTGAAGGCACAATGCCCCGGTGAGGGCTGCAGCTGCCATGGGCAGTATGGGTCCCCACATCTCCCTGCTGTGTGTCATCCACCTTCAGCAAAAAGAAGCGTGCTCCCAGCAGCTTGACTCAGTCTCCAACATGCAATAGGATCTGATAGCACTGTGGATGCTTTGCAGTGCTGGGGTTACCCCTGCAGCAGACGGGGACCTTTACACTCAGGGAAAAGGGGACAGGGATCCTCCATGACCTGCTCCATCTCCCCCATCTCGTGATCCTGCTCTGCACATCCATCTCACCACGGGGCTGAGTGGAGCAGCAGGGAGTGCTGCTCTGCACAACTGCAGCAGAAGGAGTTGCATGGGACTGGACTGCCCCATAATGATACGTAGTCAGGAGCACAAAATGGACCATTTTCTGCTGCTTTGATATCTGCAGATACTGGAGACAGGAGCACACTCGAAGGTACACCGTGCTGGCCAGAACGAGAGCTAACTGCATCTCTCATCCCCTGAAAAATGCTGCTGCAATGCTGAGCCCTCGGGATCCCACACCCAACCCCTCCTGCTCTCCATCACCGAGCTACGAAGGCTGGAGCGGAAGGAAGATGGAGAGGAGCCTTTGGGAGGAGGGGGGAAGGAGGGCACAAAGGGGACACCGGCCCCTCGGTGGCACCGCCCGCGAGCTGATTCATATTTATGCACTTGCAGCAGGTCACACAACAATGAGCTGTGCCATACACCATTCTCCTTGCACGGAATAAGCAGCCCTTTCCTCTGGGACCTTTCGGGAGAGATCATTTAAACAGAAGCACGCCGCACCAGCTGGATAAAAGACAGCCACCTCGGAGCAGCCTGGGCGGAGGGGCTGATTTATGGGAGGCCGCACTGGAAGTCTCCCTCACCCCTTCTCCTTCTGTAATAAACGTTATTTTCAGCCCCACCTGAGCCTATGCTCATTTACTCCTCCTCAGCAGTCACGTACACGCATACTGCAGGGAAAAACAGACACCCCGGCCGTGCGTGGAGCTTCCCTGCTCCAGGCAGCAATGGAAATTAAGGCCCCTTCTCTACAGCCAACCTTAAGACATAATACTTTCAGCTGCTTTCTCAGCACTGATTTCCACCCCCCCCCCCCCCATGTCTTTATATTCTGTGCACCGATATTACTTGAACAAATCAATTATAAAGGATGAAAAATGACCAGAGCCACACCAGAACCATCTCCCACAAGTCAGATATTGAAAAGGAACAAAATTGCTTCCATTGCAAGTGGGCCAGGGAGGGGCCATCTCACAGCTCAATGCCTTGAATAGAAGTCTTGATCAGCAGCTCAGGATCCTATACGGTATCACGATGGAAATAATAAGAGGTAAATTACAGCACAACTGCTTATCTCTTTTATGTGACATACACAGCGTTCCTAAGACATTTTCTTTCCGTACGGGTTCCAGCTCGTTGGGCTGAGGATTTGCTGTGCAAACAGCAGGTCCTGCACAAAGGACACAGAAGGAGTTAAAAAGAAATCACCCTGACGTGGGCAAGCACATCAGTCCACGTTCACACGCCTGCTGGGGCTCCAAGTGTCCCCTGGGCAGAGCAGAGGCACTGTCTCTCTGCAGAAGTGCAGCTGCACTGTGTGTGCTGCCACGTGGCTGCAGAAGCAAGCATGGATTTGGGGCTGAGTGAGGCTCAGGTGAGAGCTGTGAGCACACAGCATGCTGCTCCTGCCCCACCAGCTCAAGCCCTGCTCATCACGGCGATGGCTGGCACGTTTTTATTACTGCTACACGGTGTCAGTGAAATCCTTTTGGTAGCCTACACCATTTCACTTGCAGCAAACAAACACCCCTCTCCAATTACCACGAACTGTCCTTGCCATTGGCAGCACGAGCAGAGGCAGCGTGCAGAGCAGGAGGCTGAACGATTCCCAAACTGCAAAGGAGGGACTGAAGCACATGGTAGGAAATCCCTCTCTCATTTGTACACAGAGACAGCTCTGCTGCCTGCGCTCGCTGTACATCAAACCTCTCCAAAATCTCAGGAAAAATAATCTAAAGTTAATTAAAAAAAAAAAAAAAGAAAAACTGACAAACGTTTGAGAAAACTGCTTAGTTCGAGTGCACAGATGGGAGCTCAAATCCACAACACATGCATAAAACAAATCACCCAGCGAAACACACAGCTCAGGAAAACGAAGAGCGTGCTTGCAGTGACACAAAGTCATTGGCTCGTCACGCAGGCGGACAGGATGCAGGGACTGCAGTGAGCCTGCAGGCACAGACCCACCGGCGGCTCGCTGTCAGCCCAGCTGCATTACAAACACTGCTGGTTGTGCTGAGAGAAGCTCACAGCCTGCCCCGTCCTCCTGCAGGTCTTCTGAGGCCCTCTGTATTACCCCAACCATTCACTGACAAAGAATCTCCTGAGCTTTCTCTGCACGGGGAACGTGTCTAGGGCTCCATTTCAGTGCTGCCTGAAACAAGAGTCCGGCTTCATTTGCACCCTCAAAACCAGAGCTGATCTTCCCCGGCTCAATAAAACCTCCTTGGTCCGACAGGCTGGTCAGTGAGATCTTAGTGGAGAGGGCACCAAAAGCGTGCAGAGGAAACAGACACCTGGAATAAGGAACACCAAGCTGGTGTTACGCTATGGGAGCCTCACACCGAACCCACGAATATGCAGAAACACACAAGGATTCTGCAGTTGGTATCAGTTGACAAAAACAGACTCACACACACGGTGCTCAGACACTTCTACATCTCCTGCTTTGTAACCCACATCCAAACCAGCACACAGCACCTGAAGGGCACCCAGAGGGTGTGCCCGCCCTGTGTCTGGCCCTGCCACAGAGCTGGGAGCTTATTTCAGGGAGGGAGAGGAACCTCTGATGGGTGAACCATGGAAAATTCCCTTCTGGTCTGTAATAAAGAAGATATATGCAGCACTGGTCACTAAGGGGTCAGTGCTGCAGGAGCACAGCGCTTTCCCGGGCCGCCTTGCGGACACCTCCCCATGGGGTACCATTTCTTTGACCCAGAATAAGATCATTTATCATACTGACCATGGCTGAGCTCCAATTTGCTGAGGTCACTAACTCGGGATGAGCGCCGCTCCACCCACATTCTCCGCCACTGGCCTGTAACCATGACAAAGCCCCTTCCCTGCAGCTCCTCTGCCATTATTCCCCCTGCCTGCGTGGAAATGGATGGAAAGACAAGCCGCATCTCCTCTCCCCTTCCCAAGCAGCTTGCCTCCCCAACAGCCATCCAGCTCCCATTCACCTTCCAGGTGAACGTTTCCCTGTGCTTTTGATTCTTACGGCACTCCTAAGAGAGCTGCTACAAAACCCGACCTGAGGGATCCTCCCATCTGAAATGCAAATCGCCCACTGAGGCAATGATGGTGCGCCATAAACTGCAGAAGACCTGGAACAGCTCAGAGAAATGGAGTCACAGCAGAAGGGCTGCACGCTGCGCAGAGCAAGGAGAGCAAAATCCATTTTCTCTGACAAGCACGCGTCCTGCCATGTAGTGATTTAAGTACTGTGGAAAAAATTAGGGGGTAACTACAGCCAGACACAAGAGAATCCCAATCGTTCCTCTCATCTGTTCTTGTCTGCTACCAAAACCATCAAGGTCCTGGCTTCTGTATTTTAACTGTGCTGCAACATCCTTTTCTCATCTCTCAGCTAGGAGAGAACCCCAACCCACACCCTGGAGTGCCCACACAGCAGGCAGGGATCACAGGCTCTTCCACTGCCCTGCTGCTGGTACTCAGATCCCAGCATCCCCGAGCAGCTCTGAACGCTGAGTTTGTATCACAACTCCCACAAGCTGCAGAGGAGATGCTTGGATGCTTGGCATCTTCTGCTCCTGGAGGGCTGCTGGGAGGAGAACACGAGTTCATGGGATCCCCAGCTCTACATTCTCCCCATCCATCAGCTCCCAGCACCAGAAAGCAGCTCCGAGCTGATCCTCAGGGTAAACCTAATCCCTCCACATTTCCAAAGTCAGAGCATCTAAACCCGTAACACCCCACGCTATTGTCATCTCAGACTCCCAAATAAATGCCAGCGCACCAAACTGTCTCTTTTAATTAGGATCACAGATCACCAGCGTTGGTCCAGAGCCTTGCCTCTCGTGTCAAAGGAAGCAACCAGGGAAGCCTGAGACTGCTGCACGAGAAGCAAAGAGCAAGAATAGGAATCGCAGGCATTAACAACAGCAGGTTAACAGCTCCTGTGATTTTATCCCTCTAGCAGCACAGAATTATTGGCCATAAAAGACCACCTCGAGCTTTGCCCACTCTGATTTGGTGACGCTTGAGCAAGGCGGGCCTGCTACCAAACCCCACGGAGACCACGCCAAGGTCCAGCAGCTCCTGCAGTCAGGAATCTTCCTGCTAGGCACCAAACTCCCATCTCTTCACTCCTATCAATCTATGCCGGAGGATACTGCATCACCCTGGCAATAATCTGCCCATCCCTGTGAGAAAGGAGATAGCCCACCTCATCGCTTTTCCCTTCATTTATCCTGCTTAACCTTGAATGTTGCTGGTTAATTTTTTTTTTAAAGCCGCTCAGGAAGACAATTCAGAGGATGCATTACAAACTGCAGGCATAACGCTCAGCCGGAACACATCAAACTGAAATCTCTCCTCCCTCACGTTTTCCTGGCTTGTGGGTTTTGTGTGCATGCAAGGAAAACCCTCTCAGCATCACCCGAGGCTGCCAGAGCTCATGTGAGACCCCAGCGAGAGGTCCTGCAGGAGCTGCAGAGGGATTCCCCACAGCCTGGCAGAGGGAATCCCCCGGGCTGGGCTCTCCTGGCACTGCCAGCTGGAGAGGAAAGCTCCTGGAAGCAGGCTCCTTACCCCCTTCCAGCCTTGCTGGTGGTTACTGGACGCTCTGTTGGATGAGTCAGTGTCACAGCTCAGTGACTGCCGTGATTTTATTCCTCTCCATACAGAAATCAAGCAGAGTACCGGCTTTTGCCTCTCACTTTCGGTCTCAGAACTGCTCGGCTATTATCAGACTTTCATACAGGGCAAGCACCATTAAACCGATTCCTGCCCACCCAGCCCAGCCACCCCCACAGATACTCCAAGCCCCACAGTCTTACTTGAAAGGGGAAAAGAAAGGGCCAGTGAGATGATCAGGGTGGAAGAGAGGGGGGGTAAGATTTACAAGTGAATGGAGGTAAGAATGGAGCAGTTTGTGGGATAAAGGGGCTGCAGAGGGAGCTTTACAGATGTGCAGAGGGACGGCGGCTCATTGTTTAATTAAGCAGAAAGTGGCTCTTTTGAAAAGCAATTTTGCACAGGAGCTCTGAGCTCAGCAAACAACTCCTGCGAGTGAGGGCAGGAGGAGAAAGGAACAGCTGGCCCAGAGCCGTGTGAACCGCATGCTAAGCGGTTTAAAGGGCCCGGATCCTCCTCCCAGCCCTGCTCCGCTGCCACCCTCTGAACAGTGCTGTCAGCACCGCAAATCCCACCGAGAGAAAAGAGAGAGTGGGGGGGGGGGGGGCTGGCACAGAAAGGTTATCCTACTAGGTGCCTGCACTGCAATACAGCGGCTGGGAAGGAGGGTGGAAAAGCCAGGCTTTGTTATCACAGGGATTTGGTCACACACAAGAGCTGGTTTCTTGGTGCCTGGGAAGCTCCTTCCACAATGAGCCCTGGGATGAGCTGATCCGGCAGCGCAGCCTCCTGGGAGAGTGCTGGGGCTGCTCCTGCACGGCTGCCAGCGTCCCCCTTCCCTGCCCCAGGGACAGCCACCTGAAGCCCCATCAAGGAGCAGCGAGCAGGGATGCTTCATCTCACCGGGCTCCTGGCACTGCTGGAAATCATGGCTGGGCTCTGCAGCCGAGACAGTGCTGAGATCCCAACTGGTAGCTCACCTCCTCCCTGTCCCAGCGGATAATCACCTGCCTGAGAGAGGTGCACGAGGAGGGGGACAGCCCCGTGTCTGCTGGGCCCTGCAACGAGCACAGCGTGGTTAGAAAGGAGCTGGCTGCGGCAGATCTATGCACTTCCATCACTCTGCATTACCAAAATCACTTTTACAGGGTGCTTGGAGCAAGCTTTAGGACATCGGGAATAAAAACCAGAGCAAAAAGCATCCTAGAGCTTTACTAACTTCACACACTACCGGTAACAGCACTGGGCATTACAGACAACAACTAACAACATCCCCTCCTGATTTCACAGTGCTTTGGCATAGCACCCACCAACTCTGAGCGCACGCTGTATGTTTAAGCCTGTAACACAGGTCTGATCTCTCAGGATCCCTGGGCTCTTTCTGAGCAGATGTATGCTTCCAGCTTCCCAGCAGCCCTCCATGCTGTGCAGAACAAGGCCCCTGGAAAGCAAAGCTCTTGAGGAGCAAATCACGCTATGGGGATTTTAACATAAGCAGCACTTGGCACATTATTTTAATTTTCCCTCTTAAAAAAAAAAAAATCTGATTAGCAGCAGCAAGTCTTTTTTTCCCTGGGGTTTTGGTAAAGGGAAACCACAATTACCAAAACACGCTGATTAAAAATTTATCCTTCCAGACTTGTACGTGCCAACACACACAGCGAATGCTGGATTTGCCCAGAAGATCCAGGTGGTTGCTGCTGCACCAGGCACCACTACTCCAAAAACACGGCTCCTGGCACTGAACACAGAGCTCGGAACTGGGACACTGCAAGCAGCCCCAAACCCCAGCACAGAGCACAGCACAAAGCTTTTGTGAGCGCCCTTCGTCAGCATGACACTGCGGATCTAAACCTGAAATCACCACAAGGGTTAAGTGATGCCAGCTACTTCCTACCCTTCCAACAGCGTCCACGCAGTTCGCATGGCCACGAGACAAACCCAGCACTGTGAGTCCCAGCGAGATGGAGGAAGGAGCTCCGACATCGCTCGCAGAGCAGTCACACAATGATCTATTTGATTACTGAAGCACTTGGTTAAATTACTGTGGCCTGCTTCAGGAGAAAGCTGCCAAATACATTTTCAGTTTTTAATTTAGGGTTTCTCTCTTTTATGCTCCATTGTCTCTAATAGCCTCTTAGATGCTTGAAAATAAAGTTGATTTCCCTGCCAATTTAATACTCTCTCCGTGTGACAAATACCGTTATTCCCCCAGCTGCTTTCTCCCCCACACACTGTTTTTATACAGAATTAGCCAACGGGGCACTAATGCCTTTAGACCCTTTAACAGCATTATCAATGAGATCATCAAAACAGCCAGCAACTTGGGACAAGATTCTTGTTTAACTTGAGGTCCTCTCTCTACAGCAGCTCCAAAAGATTACGCAGCCCTGCACTAAGCGTGGCCGATGGAAATCTGTCTTCCCATACAGATAAAACACACCTTTTCCAGTTCCTGCTTGGCAGCAACTTCAACACGCAGACCAAGGCAGGTCTGCTTTGGAAATAAAGAACTGCTGTTTTACTGACGTTGTAAGGATACAAAAAGCCCCTTGGATTAAGAAAAATAGGTCCTGCCACACGGCTAGGCCCCTCGTGGCTTGCTCTTGTCCCACTTGCAGCTTTCTTCCTCCTGCCTTTCCTAATCCCTCCAGGAGCCCATCTCCAGGCATCAGAAAAGGACAGAGAAACAAATCCTGAAAAAGATAACTGGCTCTGAAACCCACCTACTTCCCACTTCGTGCTTGTCACCAGGAAAAAGGAAATGACCACACACTACTTTGCTGAAGTAATTATTATTATCATTCATAGAATGCTCCTGATGTCAACTACGGAGCGTTCTTTTTCCCCCCAAAATAAATATTGGTAGAAATTTTTTCATACAGTCTTCCACTTCTCCTCACCTTTGGGATATATATATATAAAAATGCCTAAACAAATTAAAACACGTCCCAGAGAGACAGAGCTGCTCTGCCAAAAAAGGAGGGCAAAGACAAATATAACTCAAAAAGAAAGGAAGAGTGGGATAGAGAGGGCAGAATGGCCAAAAATAAGCCTGGCAGCTAATGAAATCAGTTAAAATGGGGCTTTGAGTGCAGGTCTTCAAGCAGTACTCATACTACAAATCTTTCCCCAGAGTATTGAAGTGGTGAACACAAAAGGAAAGGTAAGCAACAGGACACAGCACAGTGCTGAGCTGTTTCTCTAATCATTGTAATTGTGGCTGCATGATGGCAGCAGGGAACACACTACATAGATCTTTATTTACCCAGAGATGGCTGAATTAAATTTCCTTTCTCTGAAAGAGGGAAACGGGCGGTGTTAGGAACTGTACAAAACTGCAAGAATTTACCACACTTCTTATTCAGTTCTGCTAATTTCTCACTTTTATGGCATAATTCTCATCCGGAGCATTATGACAGGTGTCTCCGGTGACCCCTTATAGCCAGGCATTAACCTCACATCTGCATAGCCCATCTTTAAGCTTCACAATTCAGTGTCTGCTCCTGAGCCACTGCAATGCACAACCAGACTCAGAGCTGAAAGCACCCTGTCATCCAACACAGGTAAAAACAGCACGATGCAAGCCATGGAAACTACCACACAGGCCCACAGTCCTTTCTGCCTCTCTTGTTACAGGGGCAGCAGCACCTGAAAAACAAGGCAGCGTGAAAAGCCAGAAGCAATAACCTCTAAGATTGATCTGGAATTAATTACTGAAGATCATGAGTTTGAACCCTGAGACCGAGCCAGATCTTCAGGGAAAGTTTTATCCCAAAGGATAAATCCAGCTCTTAGTGAGGACTGTAGAAACCTCCCCAGCAACTTCAAGTGGGAGTGGATTAGGCCACACACAACTGACAACCAATGAGCTAGAAGAATCGCTCCTTGGTATCAATTTCCCCCTTTCCCTGGCAGGAATAAACACCCCGTGTAATAACCCCTTCTCCTTGAGTGCCTAATCCCCGTTTGAATACCACTCACACAGTCAATGTCAGTGGGTATCCTAAAATGACAGAACGCTAAAGAAAACGATACTCTAGCCCCCAAGTATATAAACCAACCAAGTAAATGTTTTGGCAGTTCTTTACCACCTTCTGTTTAAGGAACGTATGTGATTACTGCTGGAGCTTAACACCAAACTCTCTTGTGAAACAAGAAATTACCTCTACTACCTCAGTAGTAACAGGGGAAAGTTAAGCAACGTGACTGAACCCACAGCACCAATCAGCATCACATCACGGTCCTGGATTCATGGTCCCTGTCATTAACCACACAATAACACACTATTTCAGTGCCCCATTACATCTGAACTACACATACTTGTGTCCAAGCACCTCTATGGATCTGTAATTACTTACAGGCACAGCAAGAAAATTTCAGGCCTGGATGTCCACAGCACATAGTTTATGGCATTACCCACTCATCAGATATTAATTTTTAACATTCCCTCATGCTTTGTGTCTATTCATTTTACAATCCCACCCTCAAATAGCATAAAGCATTGCCATCTAGCTGGAAAAATTCAAAACAAACCTGTGGCAAAATGATGTTGTGAGTGCAGTAAGCACACCATTAAGGAGAAACAGGGTAACACAACATTTCTCCATACTGGTATGCCAAATAACAAACCAGAGATTATGACTGTTTTTCACTGGGACACTCAAGTCTTTAGCTTAAAAGTGTCTTACTTTTTATTGCAGTTTGTCCAGCACCACGTTCAGGCATTAGCTCTGCCATTTTCAGCTGCATCGTTAATACAGACTGGTTACATATATAAAGTGCAATGAGGAGGTACAATTCATAGATGTTACACTGCTGTGCACACACACACGTGTATCTACAGCTTACATATATACACAAATATATATATATGCATGTTGGGAACCTCAGAAGAGGAAGGCAAAGTGAGGGAGAGCAGTTACAGCAGTTTCATATACCGAGAAAGAGGAATGTAGACACAGTGGACATTAGGAAGCAAAAGGTCTGAGAAGAACTCTCTTCTCAATTGCTTAGAGGACCCAGAAAGTGTTCAGACCACTTCTGTATGGCATTTACTTTGTGGACTACATAGCATCTGAGCTATCCAACCAACAGCATGGCTGAAAGTGTTTTCAAAATACATCAGTACTAACAAACAAAAGTGCTGCAAAACCAGCTTTGTTCTGCACAGGGATTTCATTTGTTGTCATTCTTTCAAGTTATCCAGCAGATTCTGATACTCACAAGGCTCTGGCTGAGAAGGCAAAGTCACCTGATGCTTTTTTACACCATCGAACAAGAGTTCTGCACCACCTCTGAAATAGAAAGAACGGGTGACTGAGTTTCTGCTCTATTTTCAAAAGAAAGACAGCACAACAAGGGAATTTTATATAAATGCCATAACAGAGAAAACAAATGACAGAGACTAATTTAGTAGAGAATTCTCTTTGCCTCTTTTCCACTCACAGACCGCAGGTCCCATGGGGAAGGTGCCATCTCCTACTGTCATCACACACAACACCCACAGTCACGGGCCAGGACCCCGTGGTGCTGGGCATCAGTGCAGGAGAACATGAGGATGGCTGCCATCCCACAGAGCTCACAACGTGTGGTGCCTAACACTGTGCCTTTCCCATCAGCCATCAGCACTGCTCCAATTCAAACAGCACTACCGATGCCACACGACACTGCTCTTCCCCACCACCTTTCAGCCAGAAGCATCACAATATCATGGAATGAATAACTCGCTGGTTTCCATTTGTAAGTAGTGAGAAGAACTGACTCACACGAGGTTATACAGCAAGCCAGAGGCACGGCCAAGAATCCCCCAGTCCTAGCAGCCCCTTCCTGACCCATCACTACACAGATCCCTCTCACTAGGGCTTTAACTGGGAGAAGTAAGCAGTGATGGTTAAACACGAAGGTAAAAAGTACACTTTCCTCCACCAAACAACCTAACCCCATTTTCTGACACACAGAACTCATTGGCAGGACTTAGCCCTACAGGACAAAGTGAAGGTCTCTGCAACCACAGCTTTTTAAGAGAGATGAAGCGTGAACAAAACACTGAAGATACAGAGATGGGCAAGCACAGGAGCTGCCTTCACACCTGAAAAGATTGGGTTTAAAAAAAGAAACAAACATTTTGGAACAGCAATGAAATAAGCCTCCGCAGGTTCCCCATCTATATCCATTCTGCGGGGAAAGAAAAAGGAGCAACTCCGAATGTCTTCAGCTTAACAAATACAAATCAGTCCTGATGCTGGGAGGCAGCAGGCCAAACTCAGTCTTAGAAAACTATAAACCACTGTGTGAGCAGACACGAGGAAAATGGGGTGCAGAAACTGACTCGATTCCAGACCAAATAGGATGGCCAGAGAAAAGAACTGTTTGGAAATCCATATCTCAAAAACTCAACTGATAAAGGAAAATGGCCACCTCGTTCAGAAAGAATGTCACAAAATGCTAATCTCACTTTGGCTCTTTATTCCTTACAAAATTGTGTTCTGGAAACCTTTACTGGTGCCTCACATCTCTTGAAAGCTGCCTCAATAAATGGAAGCATTTAGAACAAATAACCCTCACCTGAATATCAACAAAGACGTGTCCCCACGTTACAAAGTTCCTTTAAATTCAATATCTAAAAATGCCACGCTAGGTTTTCTTGGCTCTGCCACAGAGGAGCACAACAGAACCCTTGTTGTGCCCTCAGCAGCATCACTTATATGTAGCAACTCTCCTAAAGAGCACTCTGTTGGTGTTCTTCCACCAGCTCACAAAAAATAGTTATCTGAAATTTGAAGCAGCAATTATTAACGTGAGCCGAGGCTCACGCAGAAGAACAAGACACAGTAATTATATGAAAAACATTTTTTTATGTGACGAAAACAAGGTCACGCTTTGTTACAGCGGGAAAATGTAGATTGCAAGATAAGGTCCTTCTGTAATGCGCCCGCTGTAGAGAACTCAGCTGCAATTTGTACATAGAGAGCTCATTTATACATTTCCAAGGGAAGCAAAAACGCATCTCGCTCTTCTGGGAAGATTAGGAGAGTTACCGCAGCTGGAAGCGGAAAAGACTGAGGAGAGGATTCTTAAGGAGGGAGGCATTTAAAGGGTTACGACACGTCTGTGTTTGCGAGAGGGTGGGAAAAACCCCATAAATAGCAGCCTTGTAGCTTCTGCTAAAAGAAGGCTTTAACAAATAGCAAAGTCTTCTCACAGAGCGCCCCACGAGCCCTCGGATCTGCAGGCACAGAGCGCTGGCAGCGCAGCCCCGGAGAGCACAGCACCGGGACAAAGCGCGCGGACAGCACACAGAGCGGCGGGAAAGCAAGCGGAAAGCTTTTATTGACACCTTTAATGATTAAAAACGCCATCAGTTAAGGAGGAGAGGAAAGCCCAAGAGCGAGAAGGCATTGCGGCGCCGTGCCCGCGGCCTGCTGCCCGGCCCCGGCCGGAGCGGCGGCGCCGAGCTGCCACGAGCCCGCGCTAAGGACGGCCGCGGCTCGCAGGGCCGCGGGCTCAGCCGCCGCGCCGCGGGCTGCAGCTGGCGGAGCAGCCCGGCCCGGCCCCGCCCGCCGCCCGGCCCCGGCCCCGCGCCCCGCCGCGCTCGCTCACCCGAACTCCACCTGCAGCGACACGGGCGCCGCCATCTTGGCGGCGGCGGGCGGGAAGGGAAGGGAGGGCGCGCGCCCAGGCCGCGCCGGAAGTGGCCGCTAGGACTTCCGGCCGCGCCGCGTTGCTATGGCGACGGCTGCGGCGGGGCGGCCTGGTCTGCCCGGAGCTCCTCGAAAACACCCGGAACGGGACGCGTTACGTTCACACAGCTGCCCTTTACGTGCTGAGAATGCTTCAGCCGGGAGCCGCACGTGCAGCTTCCCAGTAGCGAAGCCATCCCGGCCTTCACCTCCTGCCGCGCAGATGATGTGTATTTCTGTGGGGACGCAGAGGCGGCCGGGCCGGGGCAGGCTGACAGCCACCGACTGCTGTGCCTCAGCAAGCACACGGCTGCTCGGCGTCCCCTCGGCCCCAGATCACCGCGGCATCGCTCACTGTCCGCACCGCACGGCGCACATCTGTCACCCGTTTGTTTCTTCCTCCCATCCCCAGAGGGAGAAAGTCCGTGCACAGGCGGCCGCACCGTGGTGGTGACAGCTGTGCTGTGCTGCGGCACAGGCTCCTTCCTCTGCGACGTGGAGCACGCGAAGCACGGGGCGGAACTGGAGGAAAACTGCAGCCCCTCCACCCTCCCTCCTCTCAGCGGAAGGCTCAGCTTTAAAATATACACGTGCACGCACACACACTCAGAAAGAAATGTCATATAGACGCATATCCATTATGCATTATATGTAACAGGCATAAATTTCCACAGACAGATTGCTCTGCGTTTATGCTAACAGGGGTCAAGGCACGCCTAACCCTGAGAGCAGAAGGTGGTGGTGTCTGTAGCGGCCTTTTGTTCTGGGAGATGAGCCCTCTCCCGGCTGGGCCTCAGGAAAAGGCACCGCAGTTCCCAGCACAACGGGTGCTGCTGCCATTGCTGGGGGTTGTGCTATGGCAGAGGCACGAAGCTGCTGCCTGTGGTCTTCCTCCAGAAATTCCAATTGGATTTTAGATATCTCTAAACAAAATCCTGAGGCCTCGTGGAGATAGAGCTCAGGATGTTGACCCAATTGTATGGGAAACGAGCAGAGGAAAGAAATAGCTTAGACAGAAATCTCATTTGTATACCCTTCAGAAGTGACTGAAGCAGTCTGTTTACAAAGGATCTGGTAATCTGGGCTCCAGATCAGCGTTTGTATTTATGGTTTTCTGCGAGCTATTCTTCCTGCTTCCAGGAATAATTTGTGAGGCCAAATAACAGCAGAACTGGCTCCTAAAAATCTTGATTCCTGAGCTATAGAAACGCAACAAAATGTTACTGATTTAGTGTTAGTGCTTCCTCATAAAGGCAAAAGAAATTAAAGAGAGACAGAAAGAGGGAGAGGGTGAACAGTAATCATAAATAGCAGTTTGGCTTGTTCAAGCATTTGAAACTGGTTACTGTTAACAGTTAGGCTGGAAATACAGTCAGCAAGCACATGAGCTATGGGGGACATTTTTATGGATGATGTGTGCTTGGGAAGAGGAGCAATTCCCATCTCCGTGCCGGTGCTGAAATCAGAGCATCACAAATTTACCGGCATATGCTCAGGGAGGTGGGAAGAAAGCGCGTAATCTCCTTGAGAAAGTGTAATGCTGATGCTGTTATTTCTGAAGTGCTGTAAGCACCGATGGCATTTGATAATCGAGTACATAAAGAAGGAGCAGATAAAGTCAAGGTCCCTGCCTTGCGTTCACTTTGCTGCAACACACCGTCCTCCTGTTCGAGCCCATGGATGTGTCGCTGTGCTGGCTTGAGTGAAACCTCTGTTTTCTACTCAGTATTGCACACCCTGCCTTTGCTTCCAGGCACAGTGCGGTGCCAGGCTCCGACATCCCCTGCTCACTGCGACGCTTCCCCGGTGGAGCTGGGCTGAGAGGTCTGGCCTTCCCCTCCCACAACTGCGCCAAACAAAAGAACAGGTTGGAAATTCAGCCTCGCAGTAAAGATGGTTTAATTTCTTTTGTTTCAGCCCTCGCTTTTTGGTTTTCAGTTGGCTTGCTTGTTTTATCCATCAAACACAGAAGGGGCATCCCTCAACGAGGCAGGAAAGCGCAGGTTGCCAACACATTTTACGGGGGAAACACACTTTACGAATACAACAGGGCCCGGTGCTACGAGGAAACATTTTATCAGCGAGCCCCGAACTGACGATTCAATTATTTTTCAATAAAACATCAGGGGAACGCGCCAACAGCTGCTCGCATCCTTCCACACGGCAAGTCAAACTTCAAGGGGAACAATGGATGGCGAAACGGGAGCCATCTCCGAGGCGGTAACAATGGGTTTCCTCGCTCGGGGCTTTGTTTGATTTCCAGTCTCAGTTTTGAACTCCCTCCGCGCGGGGGTAGGGGGAAGCAGGCAGAGGGGAAGGAGGGTCAGGGGGAGTTAAAGCCTTTTGCAGCCTTTCTCTGCCATTCATGTGGTAATTGGGTGTCAAGCAGAGATCAGTAAGATGGAGCCCGGCCTCTGTGCCCGGGTTAAACTGCAGCAGAAAGAAAGCGGGAGCTGAACCGATGGAGGCCTGAATGTCATTAGGGCGGAGGAAGCGGCTCTCCCCCAGGAGCCCTTCTGCCGGGCGCGGCCGCGGGGCCGCTTCCCTTTCAGGGCGCCCCTGAGAGCGGGCAGACAAAGCGCGAGGGCGGGCGAACAATGGCGCACCCCCGTCTCCGCCTTCAATAGGGAGCTCTAAACAGGCGTTTAACCTTCAGAATAGCTGAAAGCGATACTCCAAGCTGAGAACACGGCTCGCCCGCCGCCGTTAGCCTCTTCCTGCGGATGGGGGCGAGGAGGGAGGCTCCCATCGTCAGCGCGGAGCTGATGGTGCCCATCCCTGCGAGGATGGGGCAGGATGCGTCCTGCTTCACAAGACAAGGGCCTGGGCAACGGTGCCAACCATGGAGGGAAAGACCCCGTCTTTCAGTCCCCTTCTGTGCCCGGTGCCACCCTGAGCTCTCCCACCACTTGGCCTCGCAGCATCTGTGCCTACAGGAGATGCTTTCCATCGACTGAGGAAACGAGAGTCAAGCCCCACGTTATTTTGGAAGCCCCAGGGAAAGGAGACAGACTCAACAAGAGAAGCGTCTGTGCCTTCCCCACGCCTCACGGGCTGCTTGTTCCAGAGCAGCTACCAGCTACATGGGGCTGTCCTGTTCACAATGGAAGGACACGGCCACTCCTTGCCCCCCCAGACACTCTGCAGGCCGCCATTCCCTTGGGCTGCCCACACAACCACGCCATTACGAGCCCAGGAGGCAAAGCCACCGCCAGCCTCAGGTCTGCTTACAGTGGAACTACTCAGGGGAATCACATATTTCCATTTCTAAAGGGTGCACCAAAGGATAGGTCCAGAATGTTTCTTAAAGGCAAAGCCGCCCTAGCTGGGAGGAGCAGAAAGCATTGTCTGGGAAGGCCTCAGCACATGAGGAGTGGTGGAGGAGGCTGGGAGCCATGCAGCTTTAAAGCTGCTCCTCAGCAGCAGAAATTAATTCCAGGCAGAATGGTCCTGAGCATCTTGCAGAGCCTCTGCTTGCATTTGGACTGAAACAGCCTCCAGTTTTGCACACCAAACACAGCCTGAGCTGAACTGAGAGCAGGAGAGATGCTGATCAGAGAGAAAGTTGCAGCCTTGTTTTTCTTAATATTCACCCTGTCCAGAGTGATGGATGTGCAAGAATTGGTCATCGCCATCGTGAAAAGCACATGTGGTTTGTAAAGCTCTTTGGCTTTGCTTATATTAATAGGCTAATAATAACCCAGGAAAGGATTTTAATGTTTTCCCATCCTTGTGGAAACAGCTTTTCAATGTTTTTAATTAAAAACAAAAAAGACCTCCCTATACTTTCTCCATATTACTTTTATCTATATGCAGCTGTTGAGGGAGACTTTAGCTTATTGATCGAATGAGAGAGATAAGTCTCACAGGCTGTCTCTAATCATAGAGGATTCAATTAGCTTCTTCCTTAAAAAAGGTAAGAAGAAACTTAAAACAAACAATCATTCAGACTCAAATTAGGCACTGGGTGCTCCTTTCTGAGCATCTCTCTGCTGGAAGCATTTTGTCCCAGCACTGACCCAGGGCTCAGCAGAGAATGGGGGAGTGTTAGCTTCAGTAGCACTCATATTTAGTTTTCATTTCCCTGCTCCAGTCCCTCTGGCAATACAGACTGATTTTGCTAGTGAACAGCTGACATAATTATATAAGCTTCTGATGTTATTAGCACCTGCATTGAACATGCAGTTTCACTGAATGCAGTTTGCTTGTTTGAATCATAACTGGCTCTCAGACACAGGGAGATGCAGCACTGCACCTTCCCCATGGCCTCTTCTGGGAGCAGCTTGGCAATGCACAGCAGCACAGCTGTTTTTTCCAGGGAGAGAAGTGCTCCCATCTCTTCTCATACCACTTCAAACCATAGATTTTCAGACAGCAGCCCCCGAGACTGCCTTCAGGGAGGTCAGATTCGCACTTTATCTCCGTAGCAGAGCACCCATCACAGCAGGCTGCTGTTCAGCATTGGTCCAGAGGCTCTGGGCAGCCCTGGAGCAGCTGCAGTTTCCTCCAGGCAGAGCCTGGGGCGCCGCAGATTCCCACTGGATCCACGTCCAGCAGTCATAGGGATCCGAAGCTTCCTCCCCATGCCAGGCAGGATTAGATCAGTCCCCACTTTGGTTAACTCATACTCAGCCCCAGTGCCGACTTCCCCCCTCCCCCCAGGAGCTGCAAGCCCCAGGCTGAGGAGCCCCTGACACGAGATGTTTGCTGTTCCCAGCCTGCCCCCCACCGGCAGACAGAGAGAGGAACAGTGTCCAAAAGTGGGACCTGAGTACCTGCGGAGCAGGTGGCCAACATCCCACTCCTGTCCCTTACAGCACACCCTTCAGTATGACCCCTCCCCAGAGCAGGATGGAGAAGGTCTAAAGGATGGTTCTGACAGCAAGGGGGTGTGAGTACAAAAAACAGACTGCAAACTGAAAAATGAGATGGGAGATTAAGCACGGCAGAAGTTGAGGAGAGGGGCAAGTAAGCAGAAGGATGGATATTTTGGGGTAAACAAGAACAAATCCAGGACAAACTGAGGTCGCAATGCTGAAAGGAGGGCTGGGAGATAAGGAGAGCAGGTGGAGAGGGATGGGGAAGGTCTCACCAACAAGTGGTGTTCGCAAAGGCATCAACACAAGGCTCCCTGCCCCCTGCCCCATGACGAGCTCAAGTATTCACAGACACCGTGCTCTGGAGTGGCAGCTCCCACTTCCCAAACCACCTCAGTTCTCCCAAACACTGCAGGACCACGCAAGCAAGAAGTAGGAAACTCCAGCATAGCCCGTACTTGTATTTAATTGTGAGGACAGGACAGACTGGGGCAGGCAGGTATGGTGGTGTGGAAGCACAGCTAGAAGAGCAGACACACCCTGCCCTCACAAGAGACAGAAGTCATTTTAAGGATTAACCCTGCTGAAAGCATGAAAACAAACCATTAAAAATAATAATAAAAAAAGGAATTAATCCCAAACCAGAGTTTTCTCTGGAACAGACATTTCTGCTTGGTCTCCAAAGACTGGAATTGAACATCGCTGCTAAGGCTGCTTCACATCAAACAACGCAGAGAATTCACATAGCGCACGTCGAGTGTTTAACATTGACATTTCAGTTCAGAGGCCCAGAGCACATGAAATCAGGCTGTCACAGAGACCACTCTCTGAAGGATTTTCTCCCTTCTGGGCAAGTTGCCTCGCAGATATTGCAGCAGGAAAGTTCCCAGAGCTGCTCTGTGACCCCAAGGTGCTGGATACGTTTATGCAAAGGCAAACCTAGCCCTTCATTCCCACCTTCCCACCTATTTTATACAGGAAAGAAAGTGCACAAAACAAGGCTGCATCCATGAAAGGTGGAAGTAAGAGACCCAGAACACCATCCACAAGATAGCAGGGCTCGCTCATGTCCTTCACCATGGAGCAAGGCCACAAGGACATACACGGCTGCACCCATGCTGGAAGAAGAGAATCAGTCCCAGACGATCATCCCATCTCCTTGTGAGAGAAAAGGGCTCTCCAAGAGAGGACAGGTCTAGGACATCCCTCCACCTACTGCACAAACCCGGGACACATTCAAAAGTACAGACAATAAATTAAGATTGGGGAAAAAAAAAAAAGTCAGCGTGTATAATATATGTATATATACGTATATAATGTGCGTGTGATTGTGAAAAGTAGAAATGTCAACCTCAGGAGAGAGCAAAGCATGGTAGAAACACATCTCTATCCCTCTCCTGAGCTCAGCTCTACCCTGCTTCCCTGATTCACAGCACAAATATGACACCAGTGGGCCACGCAGGGGCAGGGGCTGCGCCGGGCACCCAGCTTCCCTCTGCTGGTGCCAGGGAGGAGCTGGCTGCATGGTGGAGGAGTGGGGAAAAGAGCCCAGCAATGGTCCCTTCAAGGGCTTCATAATGAGGGATTGCTGCAGGCAGGAAAAGGGAGGGAAAGACAGGAAAAGCAAGATGGAATGGTAGGGGCACCCCACCCCTCCTCAACTGGCCAGAGCCCTGTCCCTCCTGTGGCATGGGACCATCACCGCTGTACCAAGTAGAAAATAAAGCCATAATGAGTTTATGCTTTGGTATGTAACTATCTCCCTCCCCTGAGTCCCCGCTGCGTTCCCCCAACCCGTGATCTGTAAAACTTATCAAACAAAATCTCTAGTGTGCCTTTATACCACTCCTTGAACCTTTCCTTCCCCTGTGCCTGCCCTGCCCCTCTCCCCCCAGCACGATTCGGGGAGCTGCCTTGCTTGAGCACCCCGTTACAGCTTCTGCTGTCCCGACTGGATCCTGTCGAACACCTCCTGGTCCAGGGGCAGGTAGCGGCCTTGCCTGCAGTCCAAGAAGTACAACTTGTCCTTCACCAGTGTGGGGTCAAAGCCCTGCTTACGCAGCTCCATCTTCTGGAATTTGTAGGTGCCTGGCACATGGGGAAAGAAAGGGGAGCAAGGCGGTGTTGGCTGCATGCACTCCCACCTCCGCCCTGCTGTGCTGCACCATGACTTGCTGCCAAACCGTGTGGCTCTGTGCAGGGCCCAGAGGCATCTCAGCACCAGCTGCCACCCCGAGCCTTGCACTCCCATGTCTCCATACCACCAGAGGAGCTGGTAGGACCAGGAGCTCATAGGGCAGACATGCTCCATCCCAACACCGACTCTGGTGCAGATCAGCCCCCATACCCACATGGGACACCAGAGAGTGCAGTGCCCTCCCCCACGCTCCCCCCAGCTGCACGCTCTGTATGAGAGCACAGATGGTGGCTCACTTGTCTTGGAGACCTCGTGCAGGAACCGCAGGAAGACGGGCTGTGCATACAGTGGTAGGGCCTTTCTCAGCTGGCTGGCAAAGCTCTCCAGGTCACATGAGTTCTCTGGGTCAGCGATGGCTGCCATTCCTGCCTTCCCTTCAATGCCTGAGAGGCAGAAAAGAAAGGAGTGCTCTTGGGCACGCTGTCCTTGCAGCATCACTTCTGCCTGCCCTGCATCACCGCGGCCTGACACATTCCCTGCCTCATACAAAGCACCAAATGTCCAGCTGTCACTGCCCGTGTCACCACTGCAGCCACGGCTACCAGCG
The DNA here is from genome assembly GCA_023055505.1 of Callipepla californica brunnescens. Lineage (NCBI taxonomy): Eukaryota > Metazoa > Chordata > Aves > Galliformes > Odontophoridae > Callipepla > Callipepla californica. Next base: position 5,120,375 of record JALIRH010000028.1, on the reverse strand, counting down.
ACACCCTGCGGTCATGGTCACCTCCTCCCAGAGGAGGCACTCACAGCCCACCCCAAAAGGACTCAGGGTCCTTCCAAACCAGTCAGAACCAGGCCAAACCTCTGCATGGGGGAGGGAACCCTCTGGCTCCTGCTAGCCACATCCCCAGGAGCTTCCTCCCACAAGCAAGACACACTGAAGTACTGCAGCCTGCATGCCTCCACCAGTCCTCCCCTCCCCGCCCACTTACCTGGGATCTCCACCCCATACACAACAACGTCTGTCAGGTTGAGGATGCGGCTCAGCGTGCCCTCCACCTCCGTAGTGGAGACGTTCTCTCCCTTCCAGCGGAACGTGTCTCCGGTGCGGTCCCGAAAGTACATGTAGCCGTATTTGTCCATCACCAGGACATCCCCTGCAGGGAGGTGACAAATTGGCAAAAAAAAAAAAAAAAAAAGCCATGAGAGGAGCTAGGTGCTTCCCCAGAGCATCTCAGGACGGTGCCACTAGTCTGGCTCACCCCTGAGCCCACCTAAGAACACCTCTCCTCTCAGCTGACGCAAGGCCCTACTCACTTACCTGTGAGATAGGCAGCATCTCCTTTTGCAAACACGTCCCTGGCGATTTTCTTGCTGGTGGCTGACTGATTCAGGTAGCCATCAAAGTGCTGCAGGGGGTTGCTCTTGACAATGCGGCCCACCAGCTGCCCTGGCTCCCCTGCAGGAAAAGAAGGGGTGAATGGAGGAAGCGACCACTCATGCCCAAGGAAAAAAGGTGTTTAACAAAGCAAGGACTCAAACCTAACTAAATTATATGGCAAAAGATCCACACAGGGATGAGGAGATGCATCCCTGTGGTTGCCCCCACCTGGTTTGCAGCGGATGCAGACACCATCCGGCCCCCGGATCAGCTCCATGGTGTCTTCATCCACTTTCACCAAGCCAATGGGGTACACCCCCGGCAGGATCCTGCTGTTGAAGCCACAGGAACCAACCTAGGACAGAAGGCACTCAGAGCCATGCGTAGCAGGAACATCTCTCCTGCCCCAAGCTGGCACCCCACAAGCACAGCCAAAACCCTGCAGGCAGATCTTAACGCAGGCCAAGCTTCTTGGAGCAAGGAACCTGCAGCAAACAGCCCTGCTGGGTTTCAACCCCTGCCAGGCCAGCAGGCACACTCTGGGGCACGGGGAAGGTGGCAGAGCCTTACGTTGTTGTCGAAGTTCCCCAGGCTGCAGTTGCACTCGGTGGCCCCGTAGAACTCAGCCACCTGGGCGATGCCAAAGCGGGCCATGAACTCTCTCCAGATGGAAGCTCGCAGCCCATTGCCCAGCGCCATGCGCACGCGGTGCTGCCGCTCCACCTCCTGGTAGGGCTGGTTCAGCAGGTAGCGGCAGATCTCCCCAATGTACTGCACGATCTAGCAGGAGAAAGGACACATCAGGACCCTCCATCATGGTCTGGGGTATCGAGGTGTTCTTTGGGGCAGGTAGGAATGGTACAACATGCACAGTCTTCTAAAGAGCGGTGTTATCCGGGGTCCTGCCAGCTTGTCCCATGCCCACCTATCTCTGGCAAATCCACTCCTCCAATTTATAAAACCCACCCAAGATGTGGCTAATGCTGGAGCACGGGAAAGGCTTGTAAACACGGAATGACAGCTGGAGGTGGGAAGGATACAGCTCCACCGCTTCGGAAGGTACTTCAGGACAGACAGGCAGAACGAGTCCACGCCTCCCCTCCTTGCAGCAGCTGGGCTCACCCTAGCTAGACACACATCCCCGGGACGTGGCCTCACCGTGCAGTTGTACTTCATGCAGTCCTCCCAGAAGTGCGAGGCTGAGAACTTCTTGCGGATGACGACTGTCATGCCCTGCAGCAAGCACTGCCCGATCCCCACGATGTTCCCTGCAGAGAGGCGGTCAGGGAAGCCCTCAGTCCCTGCAGATCCCACCTGGCCAAGGCAAGGCAGGGGCCACGTGCTGGCTCACAGAAATTGGGTGTTCATATGGCCAAAGCCTCCAGGACCTCAGTGACTGGGGATGACCAGAGGGCAATGTGACACTGACACGTGGGACAGTGCATTGCACCCAGACATCCCACCACGCCTCAGTCAGAGAGGTGGGCACTGCTTCCCCACCCTTGCGCCTTTTCACGAGGCAGCAATACAATGCAGCTATTCCAAAGCCAGGCTAAGTGCTGGGATAGTCCTCCCCGTCCATAATCCCCAATCCAGAAGTCAGCCAGATCAATTCCTGGCTCCCAGATAAAGAGGTCACACACTGCCAGCAGCAGGCAGCTCCTCTCTGACACAGAGATCACTGCTGCACCAGCCCTCAGCCTGAGCTCTGGGCTTGGCAGAGGGGAAACAAAGTCCAGGCAAGCAGTGTCCCAAGGGCACACATTACCTGCAGCGTGGTAAAGCGGAAGGCAGTCATACATCACATCATCAGGTCTCATGCGAAAACCGTAAAAAACCAAGCTGGCCATGCGGAAATACCTGGGGTGGGAGAACCAAGGGCATGTCAGAAGCAGGGCTGGAGCCAGGATGGGGCAAGGCTCTGCCCCCTTCCTCCCCAAAGCTCCCGCCCACTGCCTCACCTGCAGTTCACCACAATAGCAGCCTTGGGCATTCCTGTAGTGCCAGAGGTGTAGATATAGAAGAGTTTATCTGAGGAGGAATGAGGAGATAAGGTCACACATGCAGCATCACGTAGATCACTGCACCTGATCTAGGAGCTGGCTGAAGAAGAAGGTCAAAGTGTACTCTGCTCATGACAGTCAAACTAAATATCATTGGAACATGCTGGATTCACCCCAAGCCTGTCTTAACACATGGCACAGCACCACATGCAGCCAGGCCTCAGCCCCCCTTCAAACATTCCAGGCTCTGTTGCTGAAGTCTGCCCTCAGCATCCTGAGCAGACATTCTCACCAGCGTTGTGACCAGATGGTGCACAGAAATACCACCATAACTTCAGCTCCCAAAAGCTGACCACGTACCAAGAAAGCCCTTCTCAGGGGGGTCTGGCTGGTGTCGAGGAGCTGTCTGCAAGAGGGGATCCAGGTGCTTTGCACCAGAAAGTGCGGACTCAAGGCTTCCTTCTCCTGACCAGAAGAGATGGACAGACTTCTCCATGGAGGACTGCACCTCCCTCATAGCTGAGAAAGTAAAGAGGAGAGGTGGAGAAAGAGCATCAGGCGAGTACAGCACAGCAATTCCCTGCCCTTGCAGGCACTCTCAGGAGTACAATGCCCGAGGTAGCTGTACCCTTGCTGTGCTCAGAAGAGTCCCAAAAGGCCTGGCAACCCTCCCAGGCAGATGTTGTCCCTAAGTCAAACAGCTGGGGCCACAGCCCAAGCCTCTTCAGAGACTTGAAGATCCTGTTCTCCACCTCTTCCCAGCCAAAACCTTGCGGTGCTGAGAGGTCTTTCGACACCATCAGCCACAGGGGCGTAGGCTGAAACATGAAGAGCTGGAGACAGGTGCTGCAAGACTGTGGCAAACAGTGTGGAGAGCAAGGGAGGCTAATCCCTTCTATCAGGGCAGGCCTGGCATAACACAGAGCTCCACGCAGTGCACAGACATGAGAGGAAGCTCTGGCACAAGGAATGATCCTCACACCCACACGGGCCTCACAAAGAGCACTGAAGCCACCCACCTCTGCCTACTACCAGAAAGAAAACCAGAGCCAATTCCTGAGTAATTCAGCTGTGCACACCCTTCCAGACCCTGCTCTATTCCCTGCAGGAATGGAGCACTGAATCCACAGACTCAGAGCCTGAACTCCCCTTGAAGCATCTACCCTCACCTCACCTTCCATCATTTCCACTCCAAAAACCACAGCCTTGGAGTTGGAGATGGTGATGCAGTGCAGCAAGGCCTCCATGCGTAAGTTGGAATTCACCAGGGCCGTCTCCACCCCGATCTTGGCCAAGCCGAGCCACAGCCCCACGTACTGATTGCGGGACTCCATGAACAGAGCCACCACGTCCCCGGAGCGGAAGCCTTGGCCGTGGAAGAAATTGGCCACTTGGTTGGAGAACTCATCCAGCTGCCGGAAGGTCCAGCTCTCGCCCGTGCCTTGGAAGATCAGTGCTGTTTTCTCTGGATACTTGCTCGCAGTTCTCTGGAAGATCTTGGCGATTGTGTTCTTCTCCCTCACGTGCCTCCACACCTGCCACTTCACCCTCAGCAGGACCAGCCCCGTGCTGCCAAAAGAAGGGGGACAAGAGGGAAGCTGCTCAGTGACACCTGCAAAAGCACTGCCTCCAACAAAGACAGAAGAGCACTGCTCCAGGCATTACTCTAGATGAGCAGCAGCTCCGGGTGCTTCCCTGAGAAGCGTGGAGGCCTTCAACAAAGGCACTTATGGCCAGGAAGACAGGGAGAGGTGTTTTGGAAGGCTGCAGACTGGGATGTCCCCACTTCAAAGGAGCACCCTGGAGTCTCAGGTGCTCTCCAAAAGGTGCCACTACTGTCCCACACGCAGATCTTTGCCAGGAGCTGGCACAGCCTTGTACCAGCTCAGAGCTGCCCCTGCTCAGGCAGCTGGTGCCACGCCAGCAGCTTTAGGAACAGGATAAAGTACAAGGACAAGGACAATCACTAGACTTCAGAGCTCAGCTGAAATCTATATTTCCTGGGAAAACTTTGCCCCAGAGTTTGGAGTCTTCGGAGCACAGCAAAAGATCTCCTTCCAGCCGGGCCAGGTGCCAGCAGGGAGCTCAGGCTGTGCTCACACACCCCAGCACACAGTTGGGCCACCCCAAACAGGACACCTACGTGACATCCCTTCGTATTGTCTTGATGAATATAAGGAAGAAGTCCCATCCCCCTGATCCCAGGTAGAAGATGAAGAGAGCAGGGATGGCCTGTGCCCAGGACAGCTCCAGGCTGACCCTGAAGAACAGCAGCAGCGCTGCGAAGGCAGCCAGACGTAACATCTTGGCCTGTGGAGAGAGAAAAAGCACAAACATCGATCCACGCACGCTGGACAATAAGAGACTCGTGGGCAGGGGATGCATTAGCAGCTCCCAGTTTCATGGACAAGGCCCAGAGTCACACTCATCCTGGCAGCGAGGACCTAACCCAGCAGGCTGATGTTAGTATTCCCTGCCCACGGGCTCCAGTTACACCGCTGGCACAGTATGGCACTGCTTAGTGCCCACCAAAAGCCTGGTGGCCGTTCCTCTCCGCAGACCCTCAGCCCGAACACCAGCTAGGGACATGGGGACATCCCAGCAGCGTTAGATGTAGGATACGGTCATCTCACAGGTGCGGCAGTGGAGCTGTACAGATTTCAGGAGGTACCAGGGCAACGCCAGGCAGGGTGAGCTCAGCTCTCACTCCCGACTCAGGACAGCACAGATCCAAACTCCTCTGTGCCCCAAGGATCCCTACAGCCCAGGGCTCCCATGCCCACAGCAGCTGCCAGGCTGCAGCCTGACACTGCTCCAACGGGAAGAGGAAACTCCATCCTCCGAGCTCTGCCTGTGTCAGAGGACAGCTTCCTGGCCTGCAGGCACGGCCGGCCGGGCGATGGCCATGAGGCACAACGAGGGCCGTCCCATCTGCCAGCCCCAAGCCCTGCGTGCGGACTGCAATATTTCCCCCAGACACAGCTCCGGGACTCACAGGTGACCACGATTTAGCAAAGGCTTTTCTCAGGCAGCAGCATCAGGCAGAGGAAAGCGACGGTGACGTGACCCCAGCACACTGACAGCTCCCTGATAACACCGCTCCTTCCAGCACGGCCTCAGAGCAATGACCTTTTGGCACAATTCCCCTCTTGAAGACGATTCCCTGCTCCGAGTCAGCGCTGGGCAGACCCCCGCACATCCCCGATGGCTTTCAGCACGGCAGGACCCGCCGTGTGTTCCCACCCCCACGAGCCTCTACGCGCAGCTTAACAGACACAAAACCAGCAAGCCTCTGCGCTTCGGCCACAACCCGAGCCCCGTGTCACACCTTCAGCATCGGATAGCAGCGGGTAGGGGCAGCGAGGCAGGCAGGCCCGGGCAGGAGCCCGCCATCCGCTGCCATCCCCGCGGCACACAGCGGTGCCGGGACCGGGGGGGTCCCCAGCGGGGCACGGGGAGACCGGGACGGCCACCGCCCAAACCGAGCGCCGTCCCCGTGCCCACCTCCGCCCACCACGCGCGGCGCTCAGGCACGCGGCCGGGCCCACGCGGGGCGGCTCCGCGTGGGGAGGGGAAGGGGGGGTGTGTGTGTGTACGGCCGGGGAGGCCGCACCGCGGGCACAGGGCTGCGGAGGGCGGGGGGAGCGGGCACGGCGCATCCGCCGCCGCAGAGCGCGGAGCTCCGGACCGGCGCCGCAGCGCTTCCAGCGGAGCCCCCGCGGCTCTGCCCGGCTCGGCAGCGGCACCGCGGCTCTCCCGGCCGCCCCCTCCTCCCGCTGCCGCAGTCCGTGCCCGAAAGCGGCCCCGAACCTCTCGTCGGAGCCGCGCCGCCTCCACGGGGCGCATCGGGAAACGGCCAAACCCCCGCCGAGCCCCGCACCCGCCCCGGGAGCCCTCTACCGAGGCAGCGGGGGAGGGGCGCGGAGCGGGAGAAGGGGACAAGCCGCGCTCTTACCGGGCTCCAGCGCGTCCCAGTGCGGCCCGGCCACCTGCACCGCCGCCGGGAGCGGGGCCGGGAACTGAGAGCGCGGAGCGGGGCCCGCCCGGCGCTGCGGCACGGGGCGGGGCGGGGCGTTCCGTGCGGCCCGCCGGGAGCTGTAGTCCCACCCGGCGCCGCCTCTACGCCCCGGGGCTCCCGCGGCGCTGCGGGGCGGGCGTCGTTCCGGGCGTGCTCGCGCTCCCCGCTCCGTTCCCGGTGTCTCTCCCCGTCCCTCTCCCGGTGGCGGCGGCGCTGAGCGCGGGGCGCGGCGCGGGGGGAAGAGGCGGCGAAGGCGGCGGGGCTGTCCGACGGCTCTGTGGCGCAATGGATAGCGCATTGGACTTCTAGCGCGGCGGTGACGGGAGTCATTCAAAGGTTGTGGGTTCGAGTCCCACCAGAGTCGCATTTTGCGCGGGGCGGCCGCCGGACCCCTCCCGCCGCACTGAGCCCACCGGGACCGCGTGGGAGCGCTTCCACCCCCACGGAGCGCGGCGTGGGTGGGTGGGGGAGGGTCGGCTTTTTGAAGCCGCGACTCCGCCGCGCGGGGCGGCCCCACGGTGACGTCGGGCGGAATCCCCGGCCCGGAAAGCGCAGGGCTGCCACGTCACGGCTCCTCACCACGCGCGGAGGAAAGGAGCGCAGCGCGTTTTATTGAGCGAGAAGGAATTTCAACAGCAAAACCCCACGCGCGCGGCCCCGCCCCGGCTCCGCAAACCCCGCGCGTGGGGCGGCCCTCCGGCGCTGCTCTCGCGTCACTTCGCGGCCACGCAGCTCCTACCGAAGAGCTCTCGCGATCCCATTTTTGACGGGGACGGCCCCGGGGATCTTCTGACAGCCGCTGACGTCCGCAGCCGCTCCCGCTGCGTGCCGCCAGTTCGCTGTGTGCGCACTACGCTCCCAGCACAGGGAAACCCGGCTGCGAGAGCACTGCGGCACTCGGCCCTCTCTCCACCCACGGTGCCAGAGGTCACGCTTCGTCACGGCACGGGGGGGGGTGGCAGTTCTTGACAGGAGAAAACTCAGCACCAGGCGGGCACCGGCAGAGCCACGGAGATGGAGCCGTGCGGGGAACGGCTGCTGTCCGCCAACGGGGGGTCCCCCCCACCCCCACCCCCCGCAGCATCAGCTCCCAAACGTGAGCTCTCACACGCGGACAGCCGGAGGGGGGAAGATGCCCAGTTCCTCCCGCAGGGACTCCACGCTCTGCTCCCAGCGCTGCTCGTAATAGACATTGAGAACGCAGCCGGCGTTCAGCCCGCTCCGGACCGCCCAGGGAAGCAGCTCGGTGGCCAGGACCTGCAGCTTCCTGCAACAAACAGCACAGAGGACGACGGTTTTCATTTCCCACTTCCATTTTTTATTTCCTCCTCCCAAGTCCCCGTTCCGGGCGGGTGCAGACCCTATGCTCCTAACAGACCCTATCCTAGCAGACCCTATGCTCCTTTTAGGGTCCCCTAAAAGGGGGACTCCTTCCAGCACTCCTGCTTATCTCAAAGGGGAAACCGAGGCACGGGAGGGAACTCTGTGTGGGAATGTTACGGCAAACCCAGGATGAGAGCTCGGGTTAACATGCAGCCCCATCAGACCACGCCGGTGCCTACCGTGCGCTGAGACGAACGGGGCCGAACGCTGCTCCCAGCACACACATGGGCAGCCCCGTCTGGACGGCTTCAAACCATTTCACCACGACCTCACCTGGGAGGAAGCAGGGTGCAGTGAGCAAGCACAGTCCTGGGACAGGAGCCCTGTGTTAGCCCCCAGGGACAGCCCGGCAGCCACCCCCAGGAGCAGCACTGTGTGTCACCGCCTCACAAGCTTGAGCTCAGACAGGCTGAACTCACAGAGATCTTTAACAGTGCAACTGCTAATCGAGGTTTTCTCCCTGTGTCATCTCCCAGCATGGGAAAGCCCTTTTTCAGCCACTGACACATCTCGGCCAAAAGCATCCAAGGGACCAGAAATGCTGGTTCCTGCTGGCTCACCAGCAAGGCTCAGCTTGTGACTTTGAGTCGGGCACAAAATGAGGGGAAAGGAGACGGGGATGAACAGATAAAGAACAACCAGGAAACCCTTGAGCCTGCGCTCACAGATTGCAAAACAGCGAGTTGTGGTCTAACCCAGCGGGCACTGAACACCCACGTATGACACACGTCCCCGTTGGTGCAGGGACGGGGACGCTGCCAACCTCCCCGTGCACCTCCCTGGGCTGGGGATCAGGGATTCTGCTGGGCCAAACACCATCTCTGGGGTCGGTGGGCAGCATGGAGCTCACCCAGCATGTTGGTGGGCATGCCCAGCAGGGTGTGCATCAGGTCGTGCACTTCCCGGTAGCGCTGGATCACGTACGCCAGCTCCTCATCATCCACGAACTTGGCTGGCATGCGGGTGTCTGGAGAAACCTTCTGCAAAGGCAAAGAGGCGTGGGTCAGCCAGAACTCGAAGGCTCTGGCTTCAGTCTTTAATACACAGCAATGCAGAGCTCCCCATCACAATGCTGTGGGTGTAGCTCACACATCAAACGCTTGGGCTGCACAGCACTGGGGACGTATCGCCAACACCCAGCGTGGCATCCCGACCTCGCAGCTCCCACCGACTTCCTCCAGGTGCCCTATGGGCTTCTCCGTAGCCACAACCTCCCTCTAAACCTCATCTGTGCTCCTGGCACAGGGACCAACCACAGCGAGATCCCATGCTCACGTTGTCCTCCAAGAAGCGGACGTATTCACGGCCCAGCGTGCCGTCCGGCAGCCCCCGCAGCCGGGCCATGTCCAGCGTGGAGAGGCGGATGCGAGGCCGCTCCCTGAAAGGGAAGCAGAAAGCAGTGAGCCCCACTGAAGATCCTGGGCAGATGGAGACCTGGAAACCCCTCCCTGTCCTTCCCAGAACCTTCCCTGCACAGCCCCTAAGTGCTCCCACTAGGATGCATTCTATATGGGGTCCACCTGAAGCCCTGGCAATGAGTGTTTTTGCCTCTCCCCCCTCCAGCAGCTTTGGGAGGAGACCTGCAGTGCCTGCACTGAGCCTGAAGCAGTCCAACTTCAATGCAACAGCCTGAGAGAGGGGAAGGAATTTGTTCTAAATGCAGGTTTTGCTTCTTTCCTGCTCAGGCTTTCATCAGCAGCCATGCACTGATAACTCTCCTGCCCAGGCTGCTGTCAAACAGGCACTAAACAGCACAGGGATGGAACAAAAGCCTTTTCATTTCCATACAGTGCAAATTCTCCTCCTGCTAAAAGCCTGCAGAGGATCCAGGAGCTGCCTGGGGGGATAAGCAGGACGAGAAAATAGGAACCAGGCCCCGGGGCTCTGTGCTGCTGCCCTCAGACTTGCTGCAGGGCTCTGTTGGACTAACTACAGAGTGAAATCCACAGCCACGAGGATGAGAGCTGACAAATGCCCGAGCTCCTCGCAGGGTGGAAGCGTGAGGCTCTCCTTTACAGGGCCCAGGGAACATGCTCAGACCCATGGGGTGCATGGATGAGGTCTGAGGAGAGGGACAGAGGTGGAGGGATGGGGCGGGGGGTGGGGGACGCACTGGAGGATGCGATAACCTTCGGGGTCATTCCTCATCCTGTCTCGCAGCTTGGGCAGGGCCAGGCAGCCCGTGGTCTCGCCGAGGACCGCCACCATGTCTGAAAGAGAGAGACCACACAGTGACACACCAACAGCACAAGTCCCTACGTGTGTTTGGGATTTACAATGCCTGTGGTCGACAGGGGAGGAATGGGGCACCGGCCCAGCTCACCCCACCGTGCTCACTGACACATCTCCACCGCTCCTGAACACCTCCAGAACGGTGACCCCCACCTCCCCCTGGGCAGCACCAACAACACCTGCACTGGTGTGCCAGTGCAGCACCGCTCCTTTTAAGAAACATTTCCCAGTACCCAACCTGAACCCCCCAACACAACGTGGGGCCGTCACCTCTCATCCTATCGCTGCTCCCTGGGAGCACAGACCGTCCCCATCTCATCACAACTCCTTCCAGGGACTGCAGGGAGTGGTGAGGTCCCCCCTGAGCCACCTCTGCTCCACGCTGATCCCCACGGCTCCGTGTCCCCCTCTCCCCACGCACCGTGCCTGTAGGGGTCCCACAGCGCGGTGCACGCCGAGCCGGCCGCCAGCAGCGCTTTCTGCAGCGGACTGGTGGGGATGTGCCCGGGGTACAGCGGGACGCGTCCCACGTGCAGCTCCTCTTCCTCCTCCTCCTCCTCCTCCTCAGCGCCGGGCACGGCGCGGCCCAGCCCGGCTCTGCCTGCGGGGAGCGGCGGTAACAGAGCTCAGGGTCACGGAGCGGAGGGGCGAGCGGAGGGGGCGGCCCCGGGGACGCGGGGTCACTTACCCGGAGCGCCGCGCACCGCCCGCAGCAGCGGAACCCGCACCGCCACCGCCCGCAGCATGGCACGGCACGGCACGGCACGGCACGGCACCGCACGGCACCGCCCCGGAAGCGGAGCGGGGAAGGGCGGAGCGGGGCGGAATGGCGGCGGTGCCGGCGGGGCTGTTCGCGGTGTACAAACCGCCGGGCGTGGCGTGGAACCGCGTGCGGGATGCGGTGGAGGGGCGGCTGCTGCGCGGTGAGCCCCCAGCTCCCTCCATCCCCCCCATCCCCACGGTTCTCTCTCTCTGTCGCTCATTCTCCCGTCTCCTGCAGAGCTCAACGCGGCCCCAGCGCGGCCCCCGCGGAGCCGCATCCGCTTCCTGCCCGCAGCGAGCGCGGGGCCGCCGGAGCTCGTGGCCGTGCGGGTGCCGGTGTTGGCCGAGCACCGCCTGGGTAAGCGCCGGGGGTGGGGAGGGGAAGGGAGGGAAAGGGAGGGGAGGGCCCGTGCTGACCGCCGTCTGTTCCCGCAGTTCGAGGTCCCCGCTTCACGCAGCTGAAGATCGGCGCCGGGCACCGGCTGGACGTGAAAGCCTCGGGGGTGTTCGGTGCGTGGGGGCCGCGCTTGGGTGGAACGGAGCGCGGGGCGGCCCCGCCCGCGGCACCCGGTAACGGGCATCCCTGCCTCCTGTGTTGCAGTGCTCGGCGTTGGCCACGGGAACAAGCTCCTCACCCACCTGTACAACTGCCACCTGACCAAGGTAAGATTTATCCCGCTGCTGTTCTGCCCCGCTCAGCCGGAGCGGCCCCGGGATGGGTGCTGAGTCTCAGTGCCACCAGCGCTGCTGTTGGGTGCTAGGAAGTGTTTCTTCTCCAAAAGAGCGGTGCTGCACTGACGCAGCTGCTCAGGGAGTGGTGGGGTCACCGTGCTGAGGGTGCTCCAGACGCGGCACTGAGGGCTGTGGCAGTGGTGGGATGGGCTGATGGCTGGATGTGATGAGTTTACCCCTCTTTTCCAGCCTTAATGATTCTGCGATGCTGCCAGGTGCACTGTACCGCACTGCTGCTCAATTGCTCTGAACCTTCCTTTGGTTAATGACACCCTCTGCTTTTCTTGGAGGTTTACACAGTCAGTGGGGAGTTTGGTAAAGCTACCGAGGACTTCTCAGACACGGGGAAGCTGATAGAGAAAACAACGTTCGGTAAGAGACTGAATCCGTGTGTTTAAGCAAAAAAAAAACAACCAACCAACAGAACACAAAACTAACAGCACTCCAAGGAGCGAGGCGTTCGGCCTGGTAAATTACACCACGGTAAAAGGCAGTGCTCCAAACAGTCCTGGCCTCTCTTTGTGCATGTAGCCCACGTGCAAACCCAGTCTGAGTCCTGATCCCAGTGGCTGCTGCTGGTGTGGGTTGGCCCCAGGTCTGCTTACATCACACGTGGGGACAGCAGTTCCAAGCCTTCACTGAATTAAATTCTTCAGCCACTTGAAACTGGAGCCAGTGTATTGAAATCAGTTAGGAAATGAGGACTCTTCCCTTGCAGCACAGCACCGTGCTGCTCAGTGGTGTGGCAAGCGAGCAGAGCTGACCCTGCACTGCAGTTCCATCAGCCTGCCAGGGGGACGTGCACACCGATGGCACCGCTCAGGCTGCTGTCCTTCCAGTCTCTGCATGGATAACCTTGGCTTTGTTTCCACCTCGATATTTGCAGATCACATCTCGAGGGAGAAGCTGGAACGGATTCTCGCTGTCATCCAAGGGACAAATCACAAGGCCCTGCTGATGTACGTGGGTAGAGAAACAGCGTGGCTGTGTTTGCCTCAGTTACAGCTTGTAAAGGTTTGAGTGCACCTCCCTCCCAAACTGCTGCAGTACTGCAGACAGCACGGCATTACACGTGCAGAAACACAAAGGCAGTTCTGACAATAACAAGCGCAGCTCTGCTTTAATTGGGACTGTATTTATTTTGTATCCATTTGAAGAGAAGCACTGAGTGTCTGCTCTGCTCCTTTTCTCCTTTTTCCAGGCATTCTAACATCGATATGAAAACGCAGGAGGCATACGAGCTGGCTGTGAAGGGCTTGATTCGCCCCATGGGAAAAAGCCCCCCCATTATTACTGCGATCCGGTGCCTGCAGTTTGCACTCCCCAAGTTCCAGCTAGGTAGGACTGGTACAGAACGTACCGGGGGAAGTTTGGTACATGCGATGGAAAATAAGTTGGTAGCATTCACTTTCCTGCTACTGAATGCAAACTGAATTGGTGGGAGCTTGGTTCCAACTGGCAGTCCCTGCAGTTGTACCCTCCAGCTCAGCACAGCATCCCTTTGCTGGATGATTTTCTGAGAGCAATTGTCTGAAACCTCCACAGAACTGAAGGTGCTGTAGTAGAAGCTGCACACCACTGTTGTGTTTTCCCTGCTACTCACAGATCTGAGGCTGAGGCAAGGAATTTCACAAAATGAATGCCTTTGGGGCAAAATTCTTCCTTATGCCACTGCTTAAATGCAGTGCAGCTCAGGGAGCACGGGAGGGTGTTTAAACTCAGTTTGCTTTCCTACAGTCTCCTATTGCTCACAAATCATTTGTCTTACCACAAAGGTACTTCTTATCCACTTTTAAAAGTCCTTTCCAACCTTGTGATTCTATGCTTGTAGACAAGGCCTGAGCTTGTCCCATTGCTTTGCCTGTTCTAAGGGAATCTCTCTGACCTTCTAGAAATCCACTGCTTGCATGAGACCCAGCAGTACCTCCGGAAAGTAGTCCACGAGATTGGGCTGGAGCTGAAATCATCTGCTGTGTGCACACAGGTGCGAAGAACACGCGATGGTGTCTTCACACTGGAGGATGCTCTCCTGAGAACACAGTGGAACCTGCAGAGCATACAGAACGCCATTTCGGACTGTCAGCTTAAAGTGAAAAACGAGTTAGAGAAAACACTGGGCCACTGGGATGGAGGTGTTCTTCAGGAGATGGATGCTGACACAGACCACACTGCCAACAGCTGAGTGTGCTCCAGGGGGAACATCCACAACCCATCTCCGTAGCACAGTAACATTTCTACGTGCTGACAGTGTGATGGACAGCAGCAGGAGAGAGGTTATCTGCAGTGCCACCATTTCGAGATGACTTCAATCAGAGAGGCATTTTGTCAGGTTTTTTTTTAAGCATTGCAAACAGTTCATTAACAGGAGTTAACTGTGCCAAAATCCCCATTGGCTCTGGGATCATGAGGTTGCTGTGGGATATAGAAACCCTTTCCCAAATTGTCCTGCAGCAGGAAACGTGGGTAGGATCTTACAGAGCTGCCTTCCCTTGATTGCACGGATCTGTTTGTTCCTTGCAACCAGCAGCACAGCTCACCTGCTGCATGGGCTTTTATTTTCCCCACGCTCCCCTGCAAGAGTAGTGTCTTTGCTATAGCCCCACTCTCAGACAGACCAGAGCCAGAAGTGAGAATAAAAGAGGGTACAAGGTAGAGAATGCAGCTGGCCTGAAGCCCTGCAGGGAAACAGCTGTCAGAGTAACTGTGCAGTGCAGGAAGAGCCTTGTGAAGAGAGGACTGACACAAAGATGGCAGCAACGCAAGCACTAAGACTGGAAATACCTGAAGGGAAAGAGGCTGTTTTTGGGTTTGAGAACACTGACCCTCTAATTAAGAAAGAAAAAGCTTTTTTGTTTGTTTTTGCTGAAGAACCAGGTGTGTTCAGGGGCTATGGTGTCCTGCCCTTCAGCAGCTCTCTGCAGGCAGAGGTACTGCTGCTCCATGGGGGTTTTGGTTCTGTAATGCCACTCGTCACCTGTTAGATTATTATGTATGGATTGGATTTAGCAGAAATAAACTTTCTACGTTTAAATTAAAAACAGTGCTGTTACAGCATTTAGTATTTCCCAGCTATATACCTAGCCAGAGACTTGCTTACTTCTAGATATTTACGTACTCTAGAAAGCTACAGAAATTATTGGTTCTACTCTGCATTTGGGCACAGACAAGCATAGTCTGTCCTCCAGATTGCCCTTTAAGGAGCAACTCACCTCAGGAGCAGAGTGCAGTCTCTTAAGTCAGTAACTCAGAGCCTGGAGCCCTTCTGTCATGTCCTGGCTCTCCCTGCTCTGCAGACATCAGCCAAGGCAGCATTGGGGCATAGCAGCCACCTCCCAGCACCACTCTATGCCCACTGCAGACCCCTCAGCAAGGGCACTTTGCTCTTGGCTAGCTACAAGGAGGGGCAGAGGGAAGGAAATGTGGACCTCTCAGTGCCTAAGTAACCTTCCATAACTCAGGCAGTGGGCTATGCTTCGTTCCATGTGCCTTACACCTTGCACAAACTAGTGGGGTTTCTGTACATACTTCCCAATGGAAAAAACAGAATAGAAAACAGCTTAAGAATTTGTTCCCAAGTTCATTTCATGTATCATACGCTCCCAAAGTGAATTACTGAGGGATGCCATCACTGCTTTATTCAGGTCAGACAGTTCACCACAACGTTCTCTTTACTACAGAACTGATACAAAACTTCTGATATTACAGCAGTTAAGTACAAAAATGCTGAACACTCAAACTCCTCCAGATCCAATTGTAACCAAACCACCATCACAACTTCAGCCTCTGGTCCTCTCTTCTTTCCTGACAAAGCAGCTGTTATTGCACACGGTGTGCCCTTACATCACCCACAGACAGGCTGCTCCACCTGCAGGTTAACACCCAGACAGACCCTGGATGCTGAAAGAGAAGCAAAGGCCCTTTGGGAAGAGCTTTAGCTTGGATTACAACCTTTCCAATTAAAAAAAATAACAATTACAAATAGTGTTTCTCAGGTAGCAGCGCAAACTGAAAGAGCCCCAGCACCCCTCTCCCACAAGAAGAAATGAGCTGAGACCATCCATAACTTGCACATTCCAAAGCTGCTGAGAAATGTGGCTGCTAACACTGGAAATTCAACATACACGCTGCTTCTGTTGGCTCTCAACAGGCACAGCACCAAAACACAAGGGCTCTGCAGCAGTCATGTCTGCAGGTCACGTCAGCCCGTGGGTCCCATGCTAGTCATTAAGCTCCAGGTCGAACTCAGGGTACAGCTGCTTTGTAGTAACCCCTCGGATAACAGCTAGAAAAGAAAGAAATTCCATTGCTTTCATTAAGGAGAGGACAAATAAGTCAGAAAAGACTTGTGCTTTCCCCCCTTTTTCCCTTTTTCTTCTATCCCACAAAACCACACAGCTAAGGAACCAAAGTTCCCTGTGTGTGCCTCACCACTTCTTTTTGTTAAGGAAGCCTAACGCTGAAGATTCTTCGAAACAAGCTCTGCCTTCATGGCATCACTGTCTCTTTATGTAGTAAAATTTACTACACCGAGAGCTTCTTCCATAGCCTTCCCCTCCTTACCCAGTTTGCCTAGCAGCATCTGTCCCGCATCTTTGATTTCGTTATACTCGTGGAGCAGAGAGATGTGCTTCTCCAGTTCCTCCACACTGTAGCCTCTGTAACAAAGCCACAAAGGTCAGAAGCAGCACAGAGGGATCGCTGCTCCTGCACAGCACTGTCACCACCAAACAAACACATGAGGATATCTGAGGTATGGAGACCCAGTACAATAAAACCCTGCTGTTTAGAACTATGGTTTCAGGTTGGACATTAGGAAAAATGCCTTCTCAGAGTGGTGAAGCATTGCTATGCAGTGCCCAGGGAGTGGTGGAGCCCCCATCCCTGCAGCTGCTCCAGAGCCGTGGCACAGAGGGACGTGTCTGTGGGCACAGTGGGGATTGAAGAGCTCTTTTCCAGCCTTAATGTCTCTATGATTAACCTCCCCATCCCATTCAAATCGATCACACACATCACTGAGACAGAGCAAGGGAAACACTCATCCAAACCCAGACGGGGCAGCGGTGCGAGCCACGAATCACAGAACCGCAGGGGCTGGACGGGATCTCCGGCCTCCGTTTGAGATCCCACCCCTCAAAGCAGCTCTGCTAGCTCAGCTAAAAACACACACACACATTAATTCCCAACCGATCCATCACTACGCCAGCAGGTCACAGCCCTCCCAGCCAGGCTCTAGGGGAAGCAGTCAGGAACTCAGAACTCACAACCCAAACCAGCGCTGCATCGCCGCGCAGCCCCAGCTCCCATCCCCCTTCCTCATCCTCATCCTCATCTCCCATCCCCCATCCCCATCCCCCCCATTCTCATCCCCATCCCCATCCCCATCTCCCATCCCCAACCCCACCCCCCACGCCGTACTCGGACATCAGCTGCGCGATGTCCCGGTCCAGAGCTCGGTCCTTCTCCTTCAGCGCTTCGATATCATCGCACGGCGCTTCTCGGCGCGGCGCGGCCGGGACCTGCGGGGACACAGCGCGTCCGGCACGGCTCGGGGCACCGCTCACCGCCGGGAACCGGGGCGGGGCGGCCGCTCACCGGGGACTTGAAACCCGCACCGCCGCTCCGCCGGGGACCGCAGGGAGTCCTGAAACAGCGCAGGGAGACACGAGTCAGCGCACGGCGGGCACAGCGGGGCGGCGCGACCGGGACCGACCGTACCTGCCCCGCGCCGGCGGCGCGACGCGCCCCGCGGGCTCCGACCGCCGCTCCGCCACTCCGCCGCCTCCCGCCCGCAGCGCGGGGCACGCTGGGATCACAGCGGTGGCGGCGCGGGGCGCGCTGGGAGGGGATGTGGGGATGTGGGGAGGAGGACGGGATGAGGCGCGGGGCGCGCTGGGAGCTGTAGTCCCGCGGCCCCTCAGCGCCGGGGAGCGCGCGGGAAGGAGCGGCGCCCCCCGCAGCACAGCGCCGCGGGGCGGGGAAGAGCGGAGGCTCCGCCGCGGGGCCCGGGAGGGGCGGGGCGAGCGCGGCGCGGAGCGGAGAGGGGCGCGGCCGCCCCCGGGCCCCGCGGGTGGGGCGGGCTCTCGGGGCGGAGCGCGGCGGCCGCCCTCGGCGGCTGACGTGGCCCGGGCGCGGGGCGGACATGGCGGACGGCAGCAGGCAGAGCAAGCTGGCGGCGGCCAAGAAGAAGGTGAGGGCGGGAGGAACGCGGGGCCGACGCCCGGAGCAGAGCGGGGAGCCCCGGGTCGGAACGCAGCGCTGCGCGGCGGTGGGGGCGGCCCGCGGGGGCCGGGCCTGTGCTGCCGTGCTGCCGTGCTGCCGTGCTGCCGTGCTGCCGCGCTGCCGTGCTGCCGCCTGCGTTCGGCGTCCGCCGCTGTCCTTCCCTTCCTGGGCTTCTCTTACGCGGCTCTGTGTTCTCTTATTTCTGCCGTTCTTCTCCGTCCTTTCTTATTTTGGTCCCTTCGTTTATTTGTTTGCTTTTTTCCTTCTCCTTCCCGCGGTGCAGCTCCGTCCCAGCAAGCGATGCCCGCCCGTGTCAAAGTCACGCGGATGGGAAAGTGCCCTGGAGCGGCTCGGGCTTCCATTTTGAAATCCATGCCGGTGCCCGGGTGCCATAAAACCATGACACCGGGATCCCCGTGCTCACGGTGCCGGGCACACCGGGCGCGGAGTGCTCGTCCCCGCGGTGTGTCCGTGTGCGATGGAGGGCCGTGGTTGTCCCCCTTCAGCTCTTTTTTTTTCCCTCATCACTCTGTATTGTCAGAGCTGCGTTTCCAGCTTGCGGCCGTGCCTTTTTTGTTATTGCTGTTACCGATGTTTTTTTCTTGCGGTATCAGTTTGTCTCCTGGGGGCTTAATTACCAAAGCTGAACGCTGACAACGCTCAGCCTCTTGTCATAGACCCATCGCTCTTAACTCTCGCTTTAGGAGTCCTTAACTGATACGTATTCATTTTATTTCCCCTGGAGAACAAGCTCTTTAAGGACACTTTCTCTCATCCTTAACACCTCAGCCGACTTCTTAACCTACGTTTTGTTGTTGACGTTATATTCACAGAGGACATATTCTGGTTAGACTAAAGGTTGTTCTTTTTTCTCGCAGCTGAAGGAGTATCAGCAGAAGAACAGCCCTGGAGCAACTGCGGGAGCCAAGAAGAAACGAAAAACCAAAGAAGGAAGTAGGCCCGAGACTCCCACCAACGATGACCACCAGTCTCCAGAGAACGTGAGCGTCCTACTCCTTCTCCCCTCTGCTTTGCTCTTTGGTTTCCTGAGCAGCATGACTGCAGCTGGAGGAGGGCTGTGCAGTGTGAGTGGCTGAGGCGCCTGTATTGGCAGCGTGTGAGTCAGGGTGTGTGGTGGAGCAGTGCTGGAGCATTCAGAGCTGTAGTGCAACCCTGGGCGCTGCCGTTCTGAGGTGTGTGCTCCTCGGGAGCTGGACGATGCCGGTTTTCTTTGGCTGCCTTTGATGGACGTTTTTCTCCCTGTCCTTTTCTGAGCCGTTTCTCTTTCCACTTTTCTTTCGCCTCCTTTAGATTCAGAACATTCTGAAGGTGCTGGTGTCAGACCTTAACCGCTCCAATGGGGTAGCCATACCCTCATTGGACAAAAGGAAGGTGAGGCAGTGCTCCGTGTCCCTCGCAGTGACTCGCTGTCCCCTCTGCATGCTCTGCACTGACCTTGATTTCGGATGGAGCCTTGTTCTGGCATGTCTGCTGTGTTGCTGTTTATTTATTTTTTATTTTAACTCAGGCCTGTTTGTTAACACGCGTTTCCATCACTTGTAAGTGCTTGTTTCCTCCTGTTTTCTGTCTGAAAGTGCAAAAAAAACAGAGAAAGTTAACCATTCAAATACATGTCCTTCAGACAGACGAGCTGTAAGGAAAGAAAGGACAAACAGAGTTTGGGGTGAGGTGATAAACCAAGTTAACTGCTGAGAGATGCTGCTCTGGGAGTGCTGCCTTTTTCAGTGTGTGTTGCTCCTGTCCGTGTGGTTGCTTTATTTACTTCAGTGCCGTGCTTCTGAAGGGCGAGTTTCTGCTCTTGGCTGGCCGGGCAGCTGCCCTGAGCAAGCTGTGTAGTTATTCCAGCTGCCCCATTTTATGACGGGTGATGAAACCTGCACAGGTGATGTACGATCTGGCAAGTGCCACTGTTTTAAATGTGTTTAGGCAGGAAGTCAGGTGAGTGCAGCATTTACAGGCGGCTTCCCTCAATCCTGGAGGAGGAGGGGCAGGAAGTAGTTCACTGAGCAATGGAAATGTATTCGGGTGCTAACCAGACCCAGCACGGGTGGGCTGTGTGCCATCAGAGCTTAAGTGACAGGAAGAGACCTGTGAGCTCTGTGGTTCCCTTTCCAGTTGCTGTCTTCTGAAAATCCCCAGTCAGGAGAGCGTTCTGAAACTCGCTTGGTGCTCCTGGGGCAGAAGAGCTGCTGCTGCCACACAGCCCCCCCCACCTCACCCACGTCAGCTTTCCTGGCTGTGAAACACAGAAACCCCAACAAAGCAGGAGCCTTAGTTTGAGAGCAGATGGATCCTGCTGTGTGCTGTGCTGAGCACAATTACTAACGTGGTGGTTTACATTATCAGTGCATCACTTCCAGAAAAGTACTGCACTCCTGACTCTTATCTCCAGCAAAATTTATCCACCAAAAACGTTGCTTATTATAGTGATTAATTTACTTTAAAACTGT
This sequence comes from Callipepla californica brunnescens, assembly GCA_023055505.1. Taxonomy (NCBI): domain Eukaryota; kingdom Metazoa; phylum Chordata; class Aves; order Galliformes; family Odontophoridae; genus Callipepla; species Callipepla californica. Next base: position 5,099,937 of record JALIRH010000028.1, on the reverse strand, counting down.
TTATTGTGGAGGCAGGAGGAAGGCGTTCTTGTGGCTGTGTTACTGACTTTTTGCATCTCGAAGTGTTACGTGAAAAGAATGTTCCAATCAGAAAAAAATTAAGGACATGTTTATGAGATGTCCAGGGCAGAAGTCCACGTGATGTTCTACATTTATGAGAGCTTGAACAAACAGAGGTGAAGTAACCTGTGCCTGGAATAAGCAATGGGAGTTCCTGAGTTTTCCTTCAAGCACCTAAAATATATCACTCCTTGAGAGTGTCTGTCCTCCAAAAAAACAATGGAGGCAGTTCCATTTGTTCCCCTCTGCAGCTTTCCAGCTCATTACTCTCATCAGATCTGCCTTTACTACTGCTGAAATCCTGGCTGCTTCCTTCATGAATGAAGTGCTGTGCAGTAAACAGGGAATGCCCAGGGAGTTCTTGGTTCATGCAAACTGCCAAGAAAGAAGTGACTGAAGTAAAAGGGAACTCTTTCAGATGGATTTGCAGAGAGCTACAATATATTGGTGGGGCTGGCTGCTGAAAGACTGTAATTTGCTTCCTAGTGTCATTAAGTGATGGTTTGTCAGAGCTAGAGATGAAATAAAACTGCCTCTCATAAACCAGCAGAACGCTGCTCTGGGTTTGTGTGGCTCGCTGTGTTGCTGGACAGGATGGATGGAATTACCCAGTTCAGCACGGCTTGGTGGAGGTGTCATCAGCTGTTATTTGTCCTCCCACAAACGCCGGATGAGAGCCTTCATCACTGTCCAGAAATAGTTCTTAGGCCCTTTTCTATTGAGATTCACGTAGCTGTGGGATTCCCAGCTTCGCCAGGGCCACGGGCACCTGCTCCCAGCTGGGCTCATCTTGGCCTGTTCCCACATGTGCTGTTTCTCAGTGTCTGTTCATAGCTTGCCCTTTGAGTCTGACTCACCTGGTTGTCAAGCAGTCGCTCCCCTGTTCTTTCCCACCTTAATCTGCACACAGTGATCAGTGTTTTCCCCAGAGACAAGTGGAGGGCAGTGCTGTGCAGAGCAGTGATGCCATCTGGCTTTGCCCCGTGCTCACTGACAAATCCTTTGCAGAAAATCCAGAGCGTGAGCATAGAGCAGGGAGTCAGCCCGTGTTAGAGAAGTGATGGTGCTGATGGGACAGTTGTTCAGACTGGATCTAGCAGGGCTGGGACGATTTTTGCTTGTGGGTTGATGCAGCTCTGGGGAGGACATGGACTCACTTCCACAAGTTTCTACCTGACTTTGTTCACACCTGTGTAGTTCTCACAGGCCTGTCTCAAGGTGCTGTGTCCACGTGTGTTTCCCTCGTTTTGCACGTGGGCTGTAATCCTGTGATGTGTTTTGTGACAGGCATACTTTGACAGTGATGTTGCCACTCGTAATGCTGACCAGCTTGCTGCCGATGTCCCTGTGCTATCTAACACCAACAGCCTGCCTAGCTGTGCTTCTGTCCTGCCTGCTCCTGGGAGCACGCAGCTGACACAGGTTTGTGAGTCATCATCAATATCCCCACACTGCTTAGTGATTTTCTTTCTTAGAAAGGCAGTCTTCCCAACTAGCTCACGTTGTGTCCTGTAAATATAACCACGTTCTCCACTCTCTATTAATCATCTGTCTGAGTGGAGGGTACTAGCATGCACACATCCCTGCTGCTTCCAAAGCTGTGGTTCTTTTCCCCTTCTCTCTTGTTTAATTACCAGAAAGCACTTTTAATAATACAGAAGGTCTCCAGCTAGCTGGAGCAATCTGCATTTCCTTTCACTGCTTAAAGATCCCATTGAAGTTTTTCCAGCGAAGTGCAGCTGATTGTTCTGATAAATGGTAACAGCAAATACAAAGCCAGTAACACTTAAGCCTCTTAATCCCAAGAAACCTAGCTCTCAATGCTCAAATTGTGGGTAAGCTGGGAACTGAGCTGGTGGTCTTAGTTTATCTTTCTTTGGGAAGCAGTAATTACAGGTGCTGTGGAACCCGAGCCCAGATGTAGTCAAGCCTCAGGGGCACAAACACGATTCCCATCTTTCCTTTCAGACTTGTAAATTTGTGCTTTACTCCACAGATTCATGAAACTGAAGATCATAAAAACACTGTGGATGAGAACAGGTGAGTGTTTATGTTTGCAACAGCATCCCACAGTGTCCAGCAAGTAGAAGTTGTAGTGCTCCCCACTGCTTTACTGATTGGGGCAGTTCTCCAGGAGGAATATTCACTGTGAGGTCCTTCTTTGTTCCCAGGTCTCTGTCATCAACAGAAAGTCTCCGCCAGCTGTCTGAACAACTCAATGGCCTGGTTTCTCAGGTACAGACTCGTTTTGGTCCATCTGTCCTTACAACTTTTTTGGTGTCTGATGTGGTTCTTTAAGCAGCCAGCTCCAGAAAACACTCTTCAGTGTCAATGTCTGCAGTCATCCTACTAAACAATGAGATATTTAAGCACTGAGAAGTTAAGCTTCCAGTTTTAGGAATGTTAGAATTTCAGCAGTAGAAAGAAGAGTGGAGTGGGTGAATGAACAGCATGTATTCATGGAAAGATGGATTCTTGATCCAGTGGCAGAGAATCTGAAGTCAGTCTGCATAATTCGTATCAGCTTGCCACAGGGGGAGGCTGCATCTATCCTTAGCCAGGAAAGTGTTTTTACCTGTGGCTGTCTGTGGTACTTGCAAGTGAAGTGTGCTATAAGAAGTACCGTGGTAGTCAGTTCTTAATAGTGATTTATTGCCTGGGGGAATAAAGCTGACTGACTTGACTGTTTTTCTTCTAGTCCACGTCATATGTGAACGGGGAAAGTGTTGTTTCTTCCACAAATATTAAGGAAATGGAAGTAAGTTGTCCTCAGCCTATGAGTTTTTCTTATTTTCTAGTCTAAGTTAATTGGTGGGACTGTGCTAATGAGACCTGACTGAACACACAGTTCACATACACTGTGGTCCAGTGTTGCCCTCTGCTGTACTCAGGTAGCTGTGGTCAGCAGGAGTGGGTATTTCTGAGGTATCTGAGGTATTTCTGGTTCGGGGTTGGGGATCATTTGCCCTCGGTCCAGCAGTAGTCTAGTCCTGAGTTTTGATTTGCTTTTATGTCAGAAAATGCCTTAGCAGAAAGTACAAGTGAATGTCCCAGCTACTCCTGCTGAATCTGTAGATTTATTTGGAACATCTGATTTTTATCAAACTGTGATAATGATTTATTTTTCTGTCCTTTTTAATTATTGCTTTTTTTCCTCCCCTTTTCTGCCCCTTCCTTCTTCTCCTGCCTGCATGTGCCCATCAGACACGTTACCAGGAGCTGGCAGTAGCCCTAGATTCCAGCAATCTAACTAACAAACAGCTCATTACAAAGATAGAGGAATTGGTAAGAAACAATCCAACTGACCAGTTTGTCTCTGCTGCTCCTCCATGCTCTCTGGGTGTCTGCAAGGTTACGGGCTCTTACAGCACCACAAGGAAGGCTGCTTTCACACCACACTGAGTGGAACAAAATGGGCTGAAGGGGAGATGTGGGATGATCAAAGTCCCAGGCCACTTACAAATATATTGGCTCCTCTGAGAACAAGAAACACAGTTTTGCTTTCTTCTTGAATTCACTGTCACTCATTGTGTTTTCTCTGGATAAGCATCCTGATAAAACAACTATTTCTGGGCCTGGTCTGAGTCCCTGAAATACACAATTCTGGTGCTGGCAGCAGTGTGCAAACCTATTTCTGCAGGTGGTGATGCTGTTCTAAATATATTAGCAGAGTGGGAGCAATAGGTCTGAGAGAGCCTGGGGCTGGTTTCTCATCATATCCTCAGCTTCTCTTGGCACTGTGAATGAACTGCTTTGTCCTGTGGCTTGCATGGATTCCCGCTGCTGCTTTTCAGCCTTCAGCTTTAACACTGCAAGAAATGGAGCTAAGTGGACTTGGTTTGGTCTGAAAAGAGCCTTTCGTGGTTTGAAATACTTTTCCCCATTTTGTTCTTCTCACACTCTTTTTCCAAAGTCCACCATTTCCCAGTGCACCCCACAGCCCCTCCGTGTGTTGTTTTTGGTTTTGAGTTCCTTTGGTTGCATTCTGTTTCTTTGTGTCTTTTAGCTGGGCTGCAGGGGTAGCAAGGGCAGTGCCCACCCAGGACTCTTCTTGTTTGCCTGCTTTTTGACAGGCTCACTAAACACTGCCTGGAATTACACTGTGCCTTTGCTGCATTTGCAGTCTTGTCTTTCCTTTGGTTGTGTTCTGCACTGGTGTTGTTAGACTCAAGCCCTCTTAATTCATCAGCTTTCCAGCTGCAGTCATGTTTCAAAGTGAGCTTGAAATAGAAGTAGTAAAAATGGGCCAACGTCCGTCCTTTGGAAAGGGGAAATAGACCATGCATGTAGCTTACGTATGGGGCATCTGTGAGAAACTGCCACGAGGACAGAAGCAGCAAGGAGCAGACACTCCAGCCCACCCAGATCTGCACACAGATTCACCCTCAGGACTGAAATTGGCTGGGATGGGATTGTCCCCTTTCTCTGCATTTGGCTTCAGCTCTTTCATACCAGCTTTTGCAGGAGCCTGCTGACATAAGCGAGCTTCTGCGTGATGTAAAGGCCAGTTGCCACATGGGATGAAAATTTAAGGTCTCAGCTGAAGCAAAACACTGTGCTGTGGTTCTGTTCTGTTTTGAATGCATTTTTGGTCATTGCCCTAATGCATCAGGGCTGTGATGAACACCACAGATGTGGGGTGAATGTCTAACTATAAAGTTGGTGGATGCTCAGATACGTACAGGGGTTTTGTTTGGTGTTTGTAAATAACTGCTGAAATGTACTGAGCAATGAAAAACACGTATGGCATATTCATGAAGGAAGCCCCACATCTGTTATTTTAGTAGGTAAGATGATCTTCTTAGTCTTCTGCATAAAGAGGTAACGGGGGCTATTTGCATTCATTGGGCGTGCATCCTACTTGAAGTGCAAATTTGCTTCAGCAGTACGAGAGTGTTTCCTTCTAATACTGATGCATCCATCTTCTTCTGTAGAAGCAGCAGAACCAAGAAGCAGTGAATCAGCTGGAGAAGGTAAAGTGTATCCTATTTTTGGATAGAGATAGAAATAGATATGTTCCTCTGAGGAAGAGAAAGCATAGCAGACTGTGGCACCGGCCAATGCAGTGCTGTCTTATGGAACTGTAGGATCATTCAGATTGAAAAAGACTCTTAAAATCATCGAGCCTGCCCAGCACTACCAAGTCCACCACTGAACAGTGCCTTTAAGCACCACATCCACACATTTTGTAAGCAGCTCCAGGATGGTAGTTTCATCACTTCTCTGGAGACCGTCCTAGATTTGGTTCTGTTTGTAGCGTAGGATTGAGTATTTGGACTTCACGGGCCAGGCCTGGCAGGGAGCTTTCTTATTTTGATGAAAGCTAAGATTTAAATGCTCAAGTATTGGAAGGCTGCAGTGAAAGCAGTTTACAGTTTAAGGCCTTGTCAGTAGTTTGTATTCCAAACACTGCCATGTTTATGCAGTTTCCATTCTAGGATGGAGGGGTTTACAATGTGTGCTGAACAGGCACCATTTGTTTCTACAGGAAAAGAAGGAGTTTGAACAGAAGTTTTCTAAAGAGCAAGCAGCACTGAGAGAACAGCTACAGGTAAGGCAGAGCTTTCATTACAGTAATACGACCTGCCTGCTGTCCTTTTCTGGATTACTGAGCACTCTGTCTTCACCTTGGAAGCCAACATTCTTTTAGGAGAACCACGAGAGCCAGTTAGCTAAATTGTACTTAAATGCAAGAGCTCTTTGTCTCACTGAATTATCCTTTTGTGGCAGCAGGGATGTTGTGGTTGCGAGCAGAGATTTCCTGCACTGAGCTCTTTTTTCTTCCTCCAAGGTTCACATCCAGACGATTGGAATTCTAGTTTCTGAGAAATCTGAACTGCAGACAGCCCTTGGACATACTCAGCAAGCTGCACGGCAGAAATCAGGTAACTGACTCGGAGCACTCCAGCCCCAAGCTGTGGGTTAAACCATGCATTTCAAGAAGCATGATGGTTGCTGGCAGCCAGCTCACAGCACTCCTTGGTTCCTTAATGAGCAATCCTTGGCACCGTCACCACTTCTGTCATCGTAGCGGCCCCCAAATTGAGCATGGTAATCCCATGGCAGTTGAGGTTCTTTTGTGCATCACTGAAGCCCTGTCAGCCCTGCTCGGGCCTGGTGACTACCCCAGACTGTTCTTTTCTCACTTCCTTCGGATTCTTTTAAAACTTCGTTTCCTTTCATCACCCTTCCTCCCGCACAGCTATCGCATTAGTGTAGCTTTTATGCAGGCCTTTCATTCTCAACTAAATTTCAGCAATTTGCCCTCATAGGAAAAAAAAAAAAGAACATAGTGTTTGCAAAGGACATTTCATCATCTCCCTCTGAAAGTGAGAAAGGTAGTCACTGACAGAGCTTTACTGCCCAAGGTTGCTGGTGAATCACACATAGTGCTGGGAGTGGAAGCAGGCCTACGGATTTACAGAGCTCTGTGCTGCTGTCACTGAAGTGTTTTAAGAGCTTGTTGACAAAGCAGAAAGTGCTGCTTAGCCTGTTCCTTTGTGGTTTAGTCTCAACTGACTCTGCTCTGACTCGTTTAGGAGAAGCTGAAGACCTTGCTGCTCGTTTACAGTCATCTCGCCAGAGGGTATCGGAGCTAGAACGCACTTTGTCCTCCATCTCTATGCAGCAAAAACAGTCAGAGAAGGTAAGAGCCACCTCCCTTTATGCTTAATTAGCAACTCTGCTTTTGGCTATTTGCTTGTCGCTGCACTACTACAAAGTCTGTAGTCCCTGCTTGGAGGAGAGGCTGAATTTAACCTTGTTAATTGTTAATTAACCTTGTAAAGCCCTGTGTTCTCATCAGGGCAGACCTTTCATTCAGATTTCTGTGACCACTAATCATATGGCCCAGTGGCTGTCCTCAGATCTGGCACCTTTCTACATGAGTCTTGCCAGCACCACACAACAGAAGATTCTCTGACACCTCATCCCGGGAGGGTTTCCATCAAACAGGCACTTTGCTATCGATACTTATCCAGAAATTTGCAGAAATAACTTCACCATGAATTAGTAGCATCCTGTTCAAAATGACAGAGCAGATGAACTCCTGGCAAATCCATCCTTTGTGCAATCTATGGTGTAATGAGCTGCAGCACTAGCCAGCCAGCTGTAGTGCTAAGTGAAGTTCTAAGCAGACCTGTGCTGGGGATTTTGCTCAGGTTATGACCTTTTCTGCATTAGCTGATCTGTTGAAGTAAAATAAGGGAATCTTTGAACATGTTATTTGTATGCCTAAAGTCTGTAATTGAACTGATCTTTTGCTTTTCCTCCAGCATAACAAAGAGTTGGTGAAGGAGCGAGACAACCTGAAACTAGAACTGTACAAACACAGGTAAGCCTGTTTTGCATATTATTCCAGAGTAATGCTATTCTTCTCAGTAGAGCCACAAACCTTAGCAAGGGGCTTTGAGCACGGTTGGTGAGTTGGGAGGCCGGATGTTCAGTGTGAATATACTAATTACAAAAACAAAAGATGAGGTGTGTAGTACAGCACTGGCACACAGTGCTCAGGGAGGCTGTGCAGTCTCCATCCTTGGAAATGCTACAACAGCTGTACAGAGCTGTGGCTGACGAGATCTGGTGGTAGTCCAGTTCCACTTAGAGAGGCAGGACAAGATGACCTGCAGAGCTGTCTTCCAATTTACATTTCTATGACTCTAGCTGCTGTAAATTTAATGGCACGGGCATCTGCAAACCCACAGAAAATACAGTGCTGCCACTTGATTTGTTTTGTGGTTGTTTCAGCAAAGGTAGTGAGGAAATAAAGCAGCAGAACTCAGAGCTGTCAGAGAAACTCCGCTCCCTGGTTTCTGAGAACTCAGCCATGAAGTTGGATGTGGAAGATTTACATAAGAAACTGGAAATGGCCGAACTGATGATTCAGCAGGTAATCACACCACTGGGATGTGCTTAGAGCTGTGCTCTAAGGAGCTGGAGCAGGAGACTGAAAGACATTGTGATATCAGTCTGCTAAAAGGATGTTATACAGTGTGAGAAGGTGGCTGGACCTGTGAGTGTGCAAATATGGTGACTGTTCTTGTCACTGTTCACCCTTCTGGTTACCCAGCTGTTATTCAGTGTCACTGAGAAATGAGTAGAGGTCTATGCACCCATCTTATCAAGAGGTAAATTGGACAGTGGCAACTGGAAGGTCAGCTGGGTGAAGCTAAGCTTCTTGACTTTAGATGCCACTTCTCTTTCAGTCAACTTTACAATGAGTTGGAACATTTAAAAGAACTATAGATGGTTCTAACATGGATCAGATGGCAGGCTGAAGTCAGGGAAGGGGCTACACAGAACCTGAATACTAACATTTTGCCATAACCTTTTGATTTTTGTGGGCAGTTCTCAAATCAGTCAGGGAATGTGGATGCAAACCAGCAGTTGCAGATGGCTCTGGAAGAGAGGGCAAGCCTGGAAACCCAGATTGCTCAGGTAAGTTATTAATATTAAGTGCACTGACGATTCAAATCCTGACTTCTGTAAAGAAACTTGTGTGGCAGAAGAATGCAGCCTGAGCTTTGTGTTAACACTCAGTTTCCCCAGGCTTTGTTCCTTAAGTGGTCAGCCATCCTTTAATTTATTCAGTTGGTACAGTTTGCCTTGTGTTTTGTTTTTACTAGCTGTCAGAGTCACTCCACCAACTCCAGGCAGAAAGAGATCAGTATGTAGAGAAGCTGAAGGAAGAGGGGAGCATTTGGCAGCAGCGAGTCCAGCAGCTCTCTGAGCAGGTAACCTCACAGCTGCTTCCAGTGAACACAGGTGTAAGTGCACCGTGAGCACAGTTTTAACTTGAGCTTGCGTGGCCTTGCAGGTCCACACAATGACAGAGGAGAAGGAGAAACATTTGGCCCAAATTCGGGAGCTGGAAACCAATGTGACAGAGCTGTTGAGCAAATCAGGTAGGACTTCCAAAGAGGGGCTTCATATCGCAGAGTACCAGCAGGTTAACTGTGTCCTCGCTGTCCAAGTATTTCTACATGTACAAGTGGGTCTGATCCTCTCAAATCATGAAGAGAGCATGAAGACTGGTAGCTCTGTGAAACCTTTTGTTCTAGCAGACAGCAAGTGGGCTACTTCCAGGAACTGACCAGCAAATGGTTAATGGCTTTAGTTACTTGCTTGGCTGTCCTGACAGGCCCATGAGGCTGGGAAGGCAGGACTCTTGCTGGGGCTGAGAGAGGGAGTCAGCACCATGCAGCAGGACACTGTGTGGTTTTGGGGTGCCCTGCTCCTCTGGATACTGCATCTGGTGATACTTACTGGGTCACAGAGTTCTGCAGGTTGGGGTATGTTCTGCATAGCTCTCTGGCTGATCTGCTTTTGATTCCATTTCCTCAGCAGTGAAACCAATGGATGTTGAGCCATCCTTACCAGCAGGACCTACAGCAGCTGAGCTGAGCCTGCAGGAAGAGATCCAGAGGCTGCAGCACGAAAAGGAGGAACTGCATGGGCAATACCAGGCCCAGGTCCGTGACAATGAGCAGCTGAGCCACCTCAACCAGGAGCAGGAGGAGAGGCTGCTGGAGCTCGAGAAGACAGTGCAGCGTTACAATGAGGAGTCTGTGGACAGACAGCAGATCCTGGAGAGCATGCAGAGTGACAAGGCCACAATCAGCAGGGCACTGAGCCAGAATCGGGAGCTGAAGGAGCAGCTGGCTGAGCTGCAGAATGGGTTTGTCAAACTGGTATGTGTCTCTTTCATGAATCTTTGCCCACTACTTCCCACACTCGTGCAATCCTTCTGTAGCACAGATGTGAAAAAACAAACAACTGTCAGGAGCATTATCTGCCTTTTGCCCCTTGGAGCTATGGATGCTCAGCCTTCTGTGGTAAATATTGCCATACAGGAGGTGCCCTGTAATTCCTTTCTCTCTCAGGTGCTCTGGCAAACAAACTGGTATCTCTGCCCAGAGCCATTTCCTTTTTTCTTCTCCTCTGCTGGCAGTGAGGCTTTTTCTTTCCTGAGTATTCTTCCAGCTTTACTCATGAAGAAATTCTCAACAGCCTTCTGTCCTGTTGCTGTCAATGTTTCTGTCCTGAAGCTGAATTCTTACTCTTGCTTCTACCCATGTAGCAGCTTCCCCTTTGGGGCCGTGGCACATAACACATGGTCTGGTCACAGTTTTTTCTTCACATCCTTCTGAACTTGTCTTCTTGGTTTTGAATGTCTGTTGCTTTATTCGGGATGTTCATGTCACCCATCTGCTTTGGATCTGACAGGCTGTGTGATGTGCCAGGCCTCTTCTTGGCATTATCCCAGCACTGATTCCCTCCCCCTTGCTCTCTTCCCATCTCCTGAGCCTTACTTAATTACTGCCCTTATTTACAGCTCAGAACACAAGGGATGGTATCCCATTGTATCAGGAGCTCATGTGGTTTATTGATTTAGTTTATGAGAGCACGTACTTGTGGTGACTGGGACAGCTTCCTTCTCCAATGGTTCTGAATCTTGCAGACGAATGAAAACATGGAGGTTACAAGTGCCCTACAGTCAGAGCAGCACGTGAAGAAGGAGCTGGCTAAGAAGCTTGGGCAGCTGCAGGAGAACCTGGGGGAGCTCAAAGAGACGGTGAGCAACAGCAGTAGGATGGCAGGGCAGGTGTGCAACAGTTTATGCAAAGGAGAGCTGGCAGCTTACCAAACTTTGATGGAAAGATGGAAATTGGTATTGTAACAGTCAAGCTGGGAGCCTTCCCATGTCATCTGCTGCCTGATGTGGGGGAACAGCATGTGGGGGCAGATGGTGCCTGCTTGCCTCGTTGGTGGCTTTGGGGCAACGTGGACAGTTTGGATCATGCCACACGGGTCATCATCTTTTCTGGCAGAAATGATTTGATCTGGTGGTTTTATCGTGTGTTGTCAGCTGGAACTGAGGACGCAGGAGGCTCGGGCTCTGCAGGAGCAGCGGGACCAGTACTACGGCCACTTACAGCAGTATACTGTGGCATACCAGCAACTGGCTGCTGAGAAGGAGGAGCTGCAAAAGCAGTACTTGCTTCAGACACAGCTGATGGACAGGCTGCAGCACGAGGAAGTTCAGGGGAAGGTGACAGTGGAAATGCACCTGAAGGAACTGCAGCAGACTAAGGTAATCATGAAGAGGGGCGAGTGGAAAGACTGGAGGCAGAAAGCTTAATTACACTACATCCTCTGCAGTAGAGGTGAATTAGAGACAAATGATAATTGTCTGGAGCAGAAGCACTGTTTTTCTTTTGTCGTTGTTTGTGTGTTTGTTTTTGTGGTACTACTGCTAGTGACTGCTTCCAATTTTACCAGTTCTGGTGAAGAGCTTTTACATTGATGTTCTGCTTCTCTCTGGCAGGAAAGTCTGGAAGCTGTAGCAAAGGAAAACAAAGAGCTGCAGGCCCAGATCAGTCAGTTAGCAGCAGAGCTGGATGGCAGGATGCTGCACAGACTAGAAGGTTTGTAGCTGCAGCTGCTCTCCAGGGATGGGAGGCAGAGTTGGGCTCTCTGGGGTATTACCTCTTTGTTCACCTCCCTTTTACAGGGGATGGAGTTGAAAGTGAAACGATGACTGAAGAAATGAAAAACCCTTCGTTTGTGATCCCAGAGAAGTTTGAAAGCCATGAAGAAATGGTGGGTCTTAACGGGTGGAAAAGCCTTTGTTCTCAGTTGTGAACACGTCTAGAAAAGGCAGATTAAACTGCAGTGTGTAAGCTGTTTATCAGCTGTGATCCCTACAGCTGAGGCACAGGAAAGTGTTACAGTCCCCTGTACACAGCAGCAAAAAAAAAACCCAACAAGATTTCTACAGCATGGTTGAAAACCAATCTGGAAGTCCAGCAGTGGTTTTAGTTAACAGAGACAACTCAGCTGGCAGAGTGGCTCTGACTGTTGTGGCTGATGTTCTCCTCAGTTTGGAAGGCAATTTGGAAACGTGTTGAATGCCTACTAAATTTTTTCTCTAAGTGTAGTTGAAATCTGAAAATACTGCAATCAGAAGTTATTGTGGGAGTTCAGGTTTAAGCTCCAGAGAAGAAATGATTTGTACTTCCTGAGAATGAGACGACATAACAGTACTGGTTTAGTCCTTTGTGTTTCCCACCTGTAAACAAAATGGGGTAAATCCCTGTTATTCTCTTTACCCTGAGATGATCGCACTTCACACAGGAAAAGCACTAACGTGCACTCTGCAATTCACCTTAGGTGACTTTCTTGACATCTGCCATGTCCCAAGTGGAGAAGGAACGAGAAGAGATGAGGCAGCAGCTGGCTGCTCAGAAGCAGCAGTGCAGAAACCTCCTGCAGCAGATAGCAGCAGTTCGGCAGGAGCAGCAGCGTGACGTCACGCTGAGTGAAGGTAAAGTTCTGTGCAGTTTGGGTACAGTGTCAGCACGGAGTCGTGCCCCAGCCTGACCCTGGACTCTGTGAAACAGACTGTGGGGTTTTGTGAGCATCACACTGATGCAGAAATGATAAATGTCCTTCGCAGATTCCACTATGGATAGTGTTCCAGTGGAGGTTCATGAGGCTTTGAAAACGGCCATGGAGAAACTACAGGTGAGCAAAGGATCTCCTTTCTGCTCCTCTGCCTTTGCCTGGTTGGATTTGCACCCTGTGCCAGACTCTGGTGGCACACACAAATTGTAGGGGAGTTAAGTAGCAGACGTTCCATGGTAATAAGCTACCTCCTAAAAAGCAGCTTTCCTCACAACTTGTTTCATCATAGGAAAGCTTCCCCTACCCTGCCCAAACACTGCAAGGGGCCTGACACTCATCTACAGTCCTTTCCTAAAGAAATAGCTGAAAAATAGACTACCTTTACTCTGCTGGGACAAAGCAGATCTCTTCAAGAGCTGCAGACCAAGTGTGACCACAGCTGTGCTATCCCAGCAATGAGAAGGAACTTTGTTCCCTCAGTCCTTCTGCTTCCCAGAATGCAGAGATGCTTTGCTACACCTTCTGAACCTCTGTTCCTTTTTTACTACCAAACCAGAGGAGCTGTAAAGGCAGCAAGACTTGTTCCCTAGGCTCAGACCCATGTCAGTGGAGGGTGCTATAACACGGGTACTCCTGTACGTGAGCAGCTGAGGTGACTAACACTGATTTCTGCGTTCAGTCCCGTTTCACAGATCTGATGCAGGAGAAAGCTGATCTGAAGGAACGGCTAGAAGAGCTGGAGCATCGCTGCATACAGCTGTCTGGGGAAACAGACACCATTGGTATGTTTTTACACCACAGCTTTTGGAGCTGAATGCCAAATCCCAAGCAGTTTAAGTCTTGCTGCCTAGCTAGGCTAGGCTTCCAGGGCTGGATGTGCTGGATCCTCATGCAGCATAGGTCTGTGCTTGTGGTAAGGCTTGTACATCAGTCTCACTTACTCTTCATGCTTCTCTTGTGTTCCAGGGGAGTATATAGCATTGTACCAGAGTCAGAGGGCTATCCTCAAACAGCGGCACCAGGAGAAAGAAGAGTACATCAGCAGGCTGGCTCAGGATAAGGAAGAGATGAAGGCAAGGAATCTCTTCTGTAGTACTACAGACAGGCCTGGGGAGCAGCTGCAGTGTAAACCTTCATGGGTTGTTCTCCAGCTAGCTTTAACTTTGAAGTTGTAACAGTGGCATGACAGCACGCTGCAGTGCAGTGTTTGTGGCCTCGGGGGTATGAGTGCTTCTTAATTTTTCCTTTGCTTTGGTGCAGATAAAGTTACTGGAACTGCAGGATTTAGTGATGCGTCTGGTCAAGGAGAGAAATGAATGGTACAGCAAGTACGTAGCAGCTGCTCAGAACCCAGAGGTGCTGGCAAGCCAGAATGAAAACGCACTTCCCATGGAGAGGCGCATCGAACTGAATGCTACTGATGGAGAAGGTAAGCTGGAGACAGAACAACTCACATCAGATGGAATAACCCGAGGTGTGTGTGGATGGGAGGAGTTACGTGCCTGCCGTGTCTCCTGTGTGCCTTACAGGGTTACGAGAAGTGAATTTAGCAGATGAAGCAGAGCAGGAGGCTGCTGCCCTTCATCAGTCTGGTTTCTATCCTATTGACACTAAAGCTGCTCAGCCAAGCCAAGAGGACCCTACAGCAAAACAAATAATGCAGCTTCTCAGAGAAATCCAGAACCCCCAGGAGAGGCTGGGCTCCTCGCTGGAAAACCCCTGCATTCCGTTCTTCTACCGCGCTGATGAGAATGATGAGGTCAAAATTATGGTGGTTTAAGTAGCACCAGTTCTTACAGCGGTTTTCTATGAGCCTGCAAGGACTAAACGGACTTGTACGTGCCCATACTGCTGCTCAGCACCCTTGGTCAGAACAGCGATCTGCTCTAAAGACAGCTGGAAAGAGGGACTGCATCAGATGGAACTCAGCATCATTCCTTCTCTTCCCTCTGTTACGTGGTGTGCTCGGAGCACAGGCTGAGCGGTGCTGCTCTTCAGCTGGGGGAAGGGACTCTGGAAATTCCTTGAGCCCTCGCCCTGTGTCCCTGAGCAGCACACAGCTTCACAGCAGTGACTGAGCAGCAGCCCTCATCCATCAGCCACGGCTGTAACCTGCCCGCTTCCTTCCGAGGCTCCCAAAGTAACTAACTTAACTCTGGTAACAAACAGTTGGGACGGTTGGTTTTGTTTCACACCATGCAGCTTATAACTTCCCCCTTCCCTCCTCTTGCAGCTGTATCTGAAAGCAGCCTTGGACAGCCACAAGGTGCAGGCTTCTGGCTAGCTAGGCAGCACACGGAGCTTCACTGAGCGCTAGGGGCTGAGGGCGGCCTGCGGAGTCTTTCTGGTTACTTGACAAAGCTTTATGTGATTAGGGGGAGCTGGGGGTGGAAATGTAACTGCACTTTGAAGGATGATGTGTTTCACTTGTGTGTGTCTGAAGGTTTTATTTATTAAAAAAAAAAAAATGGGAGAAATAAGTAAGAGGAAACCACTTAATAAACATGCTCTGTTTTGAATTCCTGGACTGCAGGTTATCTGTTGCTTACATTTCCTCTCCCGTTTTGCTAAGAAATGCATTGAATGGGTGGAATCCAGCATCCTTTGCTTCCTACTTTACATTGCTGGGACACGGCAGCAAGAGAGCAGTACCCAGCTACGCCTCGAGAGGCATCACTCCAAGGAGAACACGACAGCAGAGCTCCTGAAGCAGCAGCACCACAGCTCCCTCAGCATGCAGCTTCAGGTGAAGTGCACAGATACCCACAGCAGAGGGTTCAGGCACAAACTGTCTCCTGAAGAGGGTCACAGCCTCAGCAGTGGAGCTCTGGGGAGCACTGCAGGAGCTGTGGCTGCGTGACCCTGTGCTCAGCTGGAAGCAGAGAAAAAACAATACAACACCAAGCCTAGGACAGCCATTATTCCTCACTGTCTCGTTGGCTGAGCTCTGGCAATACAGTAGGAGTTTCTCCCTTAATGCCAAAAGTAGATTAATGCTTTTTTTTTAACGGTTCATGTTCTCCCCCCCCCCCCACACCCAATGAAAAAAAAAAAGTGTGTATGGAACAATTTGTGCTTTGCTGTGAACCCCCCAGAGGAATGTGGAAGTTGCTTTCTGGAACTCTGACTGTCTCCAGTACAGTCTGTGGATGGCATGACACGGGCTGTGTACATACTGTATCTGTGTACAATGCTGTACAGTGCTGTGGGGATCCGTGCCATAACGAAAAGGGGCAGGGGTGTGACCTCAGCAGATTATTATAAACGGAATCAATATTTAGTGGGTGTTTTACTCTGTGAAGGAGAGCATTGAAGCAGCTCTGCAGGCTGGTGCAGAGGTGACTGAGTGCTGTTACAAATACGCTTCCTGAATAAACCGATTCAGATGGGTACTGGCGAGATGTGTTCTGTTCAGATCTCCTTGAAATCTGGCAAAAAAACCCCAACGTTCCGTCCAAAGCAAACAACAAACAGCCACAGCTCTGCAAAGTGCTGCCTTAGGACTGCTGCCCTTTTCACTGTGCTTTCAGTTTCCTTGTAGGCAGCTCTGCCAAGGCCTGATGTCTCTCCTGGGGCTTGCAGCTTCACCCCCGAGCCCCAGAGCCTCAGATTCCTATTCATCCTTTTCCCTCGAGATGCGTTTCCCTGACCCTACTTTTACTCGGACTGAGCTCAGTGCAGACAACAAGCAATAACTATTGCTCAGCTTTAAATTACAGCACATGAACTGCATCTGCCCCAGCTCTGACTGGAGGAAGAGCAGAAAAATGCTCTGAGGCCATAAGTAGCACACGGACTGTGAGCTGGAGGCAGGGACGTGTTTCATGGGGGAGCCCCTCGTGCCTGCCTAGGCAAGCTGGTGTTCCCACCATCACTCGTTCCTGGTGGGGCAGGATAAGACTCTGCTGTTCACATGAATCACAGTTCCAGCTGAAATAGAATATTCTTTAAGAGCAAGTCTGTGTGTCATAGCAGGGATAGAGAGAAAAGAAATAGGACAGAGCAGGGCAAGGACAGAAAGAGCTGCAGCACAGAGGAAGGGAGCACTGATACCCCCCAACCCACGCCGGCAGCTACAGCTAGAAGCTCTGGGGAGACGCAGAGCTTCCCAAAATCTCACTAGGGAGATCCCACCCAGCCCATGGCAGCAGCACTGGCCGCGGGCTGCACCCACAGACAGACCCAGAGCACAGCCCCTGCCCGAGAAATGACAGCTCTTTGCCCCCTCGCTGCATCCCACAACCAGGCCTCTGCAAAAACACCACTGCAAGAGCCCAGCACGCGGCGTGCAGGACACCCACCTGCAGCATGGCAGCACCAGCGCACCTCTGCACCTTCCTCTGCAGCACAGAAGGGTGGGCACCTCTGCAGTGCTGCAGTGCCCATCCACTGCTGCAGCTCTGTGCTGCACGCAGAGCTTCCTAAGCCCTACAGGATGAAAAGATGCAAGTTACAGATCCAACAGGTTGGAAATCACCCGGAGAAAGAGCAAGAGAAAGAGAGACGGTTTTATTCTAGTTGCAGAGTCCTCCGATATACAGAAACTGATAGTTTATTTCATCCAATAAACGAGAGTGACAGTGGATCACAGACTGCAGCACAGCCACCACCAGCACCGAGACGTTCACCCACAGCTCCGGGGTAACACAGGAACCCAACTGCACACAGCAGAGCATCCAACAACCGGCTCAGAAACTCAACACGGGATTTGGTTCACTTCTCAGGGGGTGTATACATATATATATGTATATATAGATATTCTTTTCCCTACTGAAGCGTTTTCTAAGTCCACATGGAAGCACAAACGCCTTGAAACACCTGGACATATATAGATTTCCCCATCTTTATATATATATATATTTATAGATATTTATAACAGTAAAGATATGTTTCTCGTTACTACAGTTTTAAACTCCTCGAAGCAGCTGGGAATCAAAAAACAGCTTTACTACAGTCACAGCCGATAGGTGTGTGTCACAAATACAAACGGAACAAGCCACGGGTGAGAGCTGAGTCAGAACACTCCGGGACACAACAGCTAAGAGCAGGCAAAGAGTCTCGGAGGGAGCAGCACTACATGTCAAATGGTGGCTTGGGGCTCTCCGGGCGGGAGGGGCTGGCCTTACCCGGCCGGCTGGAAGTCAGAGACGAAGAAAACAAAACAGGGAAAAAGGGGAAGGGAGAGGGGGAAGAAGCAGTAAAACAGTGGTTAAAATACAGAAAGGAACCGCCGTCAGAACAATAGAGGAGCCACAACAGAAACAACTTGGCTGGAAAAAGATAACCTAAGCGCAGAGCAGCTGCAGCTGGGAGCTGCCACGTGGGTGGCTTGCTGCAGGCACAGACACGACACCCAAAATGCACAGGGGTGGTACATTTTTAATACTGAAGTCTTTTTTTCTTTTTTTTTTTTTTCTGAAGTATTCTTAATACACGTAACATGAAGAATAGAAATCAAGCCTTAGGGAGATTGAGTTGTGATAAGCAACAGTTACAAGTTCCCCAAACACGTACCATCCACATGCAAAGAGAAGGCTATGGAAGAAGTCACCACAGTACCCAAAAAACACGGAAAGGTGTGCTTGGTCAAAGCAGAAAGAGTTTCAACAAAACATCACACGCAGCAAACTCCCTGAAAACATTGGGTTGTCTGACAGCAAGGGAGGAGCAGCAGCAGCCATCCCTTCACCCCACGGGGCCGGGGATGAGCCCGACGTGATGGAGCACAGCCCAGCATCCCCCAGACCCAGTGGGAGCTGAGCACCGGGTCCGTGTGCTCCCCATCGAGCTCCCCCTCCTCCACCTCCCTGCCTCGCTTTGATAGAAGGTAATTGCACTGTTCCCAACATCGATTTTTGCACCTTGGAAGTCAAATACACAGGACGTGTCATCTGTTCCTAAGAGCGCCACACGTTTAGACAGCGTTTTTGCTTCTAAGTCACGCTTGTATCTTCTTCACTACAGGAAAGTAACTACAGCTCAGTCCTAGGTGGTGCTACAGCTAAGGTGATGCAGGCAGGACACTGATCCAGGCCAGACAGGCGGGTGAGACCAGGACGGACAGCCAAGATGTGGGCTTAGGGATGTCCCTGTGGCTGATCTCTCCCAGGAGCCTGCGTCTGTGGGATCCGTGCCACTGAATGAAGGCTACGCTACGCTCACAAAGCAGTACGGGACGCACGAGTGGAGACGAAGAGCTCGATCACTAGGCTAGTGCTGTACAACACACCAGGAAGGGGGGGAGGCAGGTGTGGGATGGATGAGGAGTGACTGTGGCTGTGGAAGGGAGGTGGGATGGGGAAGCCGCCAGCACGGCGCTCGTCGCCAGCTGTCTGCAGCCTCGGGTTATAAATCTAAGAGGGACGGTTCGGCCGGTCGGATTATGGTAGGTCGAGTAGGTGAGGCAGGGCCCCTTCTGCTGTGAAAAAGCAGAAAACAAAACAAAACAAAAAAAAACAAACGAGAGAACACACACCGTGGTTAGCACAGCAATCGCAGTCACAGTCACGCATGCTTCTCCACCTCGCCTGAGCCAGCAAGAGAAAAAAAAAACCGAGGCACAAAGTACCATGGAGTACAGCTCCATCAGGAGACGTGTGAGTTGGCTTTCTGCACAGCACAGATCCCCGTGGGGCAATCTGCTGGACCCACAGCTTTGCTGAATTTGTTCATCGAATGCGGACTCTGTGCCAGCGGGGGTGCTGCCTCGGGAATGAGAGTTGAGAAGCATGGCCAACAGAGAGCTCCTGTACCAAGCACATGACATCACACAGCATGGATGGGCCCCTGGGATGCAGTGCTGGAGGGGCTGGCTGGGAGGAGCACCACCCCCTGCCCCTGGGGCTACGTCAGCCTGAGTCCCCCCCCCATGACACAGGACACTGAGCTGCTTTCCTTGGGCTCAGCAAATGCAACTTCTGCTGACTGCATTAAGGACTTCAGCCACTGCTATTGTTTCCACTGTTTGCTGGTACTCCAGTTAAGCCCATGGGCAGCATCATGGAGAGGACAATATCACTTTCAAGGCTCTCCTTTTCCTGGAAGGGACTGGGGAGACAGTGGGGAACAGCACCAAACACAAGGTGACCCCTCTGCCCTCGCTCCCTGCCTCAGCACTCCCTGCAGTGTCAGCATCACGATGGTGTAACAATGATAATTAAATCGTTCAGTGCCGACCCAGAGTGGTTGGAGTGGTTTCACAATCCAAGCTGCCTGGAATGCAGAGAGCAAACCAAACAGGATGGGGGTAAATAGAGAGGAAGCGTCCGCACTGATCAAACAGAACCAGGTGTCACTAAATTAATGCCTGAACACTTCCATGCCGACAAGCTTTAATTTAGATTACAGAGAATCAATTGAGTGCTGGAAATGATGATGCTCCCAATACAAGAGAAGCCCGGGGGGAGGGAGGGAGAGAGGCAGAGGAGGAGATTTGCACTGCTATGCTGACGTAGTGGAGCTGTGTTTCACACTGACAGCAAACCTATCATCACACTGGTACCAGAAGAGCTACTGTCCTACAAACTGGGGCACGCTCCCTCACCTCAGAGGATGACTCAGAGCAATGCTATGGCCCTGTTTATTAAACCTCAGCAGTTTATTGATCCAGTCCAGGTCTCAAAACAATTAAAACCTCTCAGTTCCTTGCCTTGGGTAATAATGCCTTAAACAAAACAAACCTTCAGACAGTAAAACATTAGGAAATGTTATTTCCTTGATTAAGAACACGGATGGGGACTGCACGACCCCATCATCAGCGTGGCACTTGAGTTACATTTCACATAAAGCAAATAATGGTGGGATTGAGAGAATCTAGAAACCATGGGCCCCTCAGGTGGGTGCTGAAATGCTCATGTCCTAGAAGCAGAACTTGCAGCGAGTTACAGCTGGGAAACCTGTGACCATGGGCTTCATGACACAAGGGATCTGTGCACCATCTGCAGAGGTGCTCAGGGTTGGTACAAGCCATGGGGCACACAGTGCTCTGGCAAGGGAAGCCACTCGACCCTACCATAACAAACAGGGCTGAAAGGAGCATCGCTCTCAGGCAGACAGACTGCTTTTTGTGATGTGCTACATCTGCTTTTTACAGATACTCTTCTCTCTCTCTGCACTCATAGGGTTTCAGGGGGAAAAGCCCATTTCTTCTGCCAGAATGAAGGACAAAGCTTTGCTGGCTGCTCACAGCAGCCCCCAGTATGAGGGGAGTCAGAGCACAGCAGGAGCCCCAGCACCACTCACTGATACCTCACCCACCTCCAGGAACCAGCAGGTCCAGCAGGAGTTCTGCTGACTAATCTAACAGAGATGCTGCAACACTTGGGCTGCCAAGTGGCAGCTATCAGAAGGTTTGGGGTGCTCTGTAATTTTTATTTCCTTGGTGCTCTTTGTGCCAGATTAAGAATGGGACACCCCATAACAGTGAGTCCCAGAGGGTGCAGACACCAGAAAGCCTCCTGGCTCAGGCATTTCCCAAGACACATGCTTCTTGAGCTGCCAGGGATGCCTGCAGTAGGCAGAGCACTGGGGGAAGCTGAGGAGTGCTCCAACATCTCTGCAATACATCATCAGCGAGGGCTGATAGTGACGTTCTCCAGGAACACATCAATCACTGAACAATCACTGCATTGGAGTGATGCAAGGCAGCACCTCTCAGCTTCAGCTGGTTACATGCAGCAGTAACTGACAGCACTTACTGCAGATGGGGGCTAGCTGGGAGCTCTCCACTCCTGACACAGCAACTGCAACTTGTGCTATCTCTACTGGGACAGGACTCCAGCACATGCTCCCTCAGCCAGCACCAAGGGAAGCTGCAGGAGCTGCTGCAGCTCCACTGCTCTCAGAATCAGACGTTTCACTTCTAGACACAGAGATAGGGGGAAGAGCCCCAAACACCCACGCCTGCCCTGTTCTGCTCCCTCTGCCTCTTTGCTAGTGGTCTGCAGGGAAATAATAGGAGAGAATTTGCTAGATCTCCCTCATCAAACCTCACCATCCTGGGGACAAGGAAGAACTGTCCCTTGAATGTAGGGCAGCATAATGTACACGAGTCTGGCCCAAGAGCCTGCTATGTTACTGAGCAAGTACAACACTGCAAAATGCAGGGAGAGAGAGGAAAGGGAAGCAGGCAGGAACCCAGGTAGTGTTTCAGGGAGAATACAGATAACAAAACCCTTCTTCTTGCAAGGGCAAAGGAGGGAAGGCAGACCAAACAGAGGCAGAAGAGTAACAAGAGGTAGAGGGTCAAGTGGAGAACAAGCAAAGGGAGTCTGCTTCTAATAGTGATCACTGGACAGAAGGATAACAGGGAACATTCAGTGTCAGAGTTATCCTGTACCCAGGCAGGGAAGCCCTGCTGCTAATGACCCAAACACCTCCTGTCTTCCACAAGCACAGAGAGGGAGGAAGCACTTCTCCAACGAGACATGAGAACATAAGCAGAGGAGTCTGAACTGACAGCTCCCCAGGTCTGTACCTCAATCCTAACAGAGCCGACAAACAGGATCAAAACAGAATTCATTCAGTTCATCTCCCACTCAACGTGGATATAAGCCAAATGAAAGACACACCATTTAGACCTGTTGCCAGAGCTCATTCCCCCATCCCAACTCCTCTACCTGGGGGCACAGAAAGGATCCCTCCAGTAACCACAAGTCAGGTACTGGGGCTTTCTGAGCTCCTGCAGCTCAAGCAGCCGCTCTGCACCCTCTCTGATCAGCCAGCTTTCCTGTTCCAGACTCCTCCCTTTATGAGATCCTGGCAGAGGTGATTCATTGGACAAGGGACTCTTACTAACACAAGAACGAGGCAGCAGAGGTAAGCTGCAGAGCAAAGTGATGGAGGATGGGGACACAATGACTCATGCATCGCAGGGAGAGTGCAAAACGTACCGTGGCTGCCAGTCCTCAGGGGTCACTGATAGTGATTCTGAAAGACAACATGAAATCAACATGGCAGTTCAGACAGTTCAAGGCAGAGGCCAAACAGACTGTCAGGAAGGTGGGACAGACAGACATGCGCTTGCACAGAGCCACATTCGCATGCCCCCCCCTCCCAGAACACCACACAAGTGTGCACTGCTGGGTAGGGCTGCACGCAGCCATGCAGGACTTCACATCCACTCGCAGCCTCATCTTCACACTCACACACACACACACACACACACACACACAACTCTGCTGTGCACAGGGGTGTGTGCAGAGCCATTTATCTATCTGCACACCACCAGCTGCTGCTCACCCTCCCACCCAGCTGCATACACATGTCTGTTGGCACATCCAGACTGAGACCCAAGCACACTCACAGCTGCTCAGCCAGGTCTCAGCACCAGCTGCCTGGGCACAGGTGGGGTGACCTACCTCTCACTGAGGGCTCAAAACTTCTGACCATATACTGAGTGTCAGAGTTGAACCGACAGCTCAGGAGAGAGGGAGGTACCATGGCTGAGCATCAAGAACTGCCCAGAAGACATTTATATCATTTAATCATGAGATCATTACTTTGACCACCCGAGTAACTCGAGCCTAAAAAACACAGCAGTTATTCTTACAGTGATGCTGATTACTTGCATCACTTTTCCTTAGGCTTCCCAAAAAGCAGAGAACCCATTACTGCTTTCAACATGTTTTTCCAGTAGTTGTTCTCATTTAAAGCTCCTTTATTTCTCCTCTGAACTTGCCTCAACTACAGTTTTTGTCACACTGTTTTAAACTGAAGAGACAGAGTACCTGGAAGAGTATTTTTTACAGTTTCATTTTCCAGATAAAATCCTCCAAAAGAGCCCCAGTGGGCATCCAGTCCAAACACAGCCCTTCACTGCACACAGACAGGACCCCACATTATCTGCAGCTTCCAGCTCCCAGAGGTATGCGTTTGGTAGCATGGACTTCTGTAGCAGACTGAATAAATGCTACGTACAGAGGCAGGGTGGAAAGTCAGCCTTAATTGTACTTAATTACATGCAAGAAAACCTTCCTGTGAAAGAAAATGGACCACGTGGTGTTCATATGTGAAAGCATGTGTCTGTGCAAACACAGGTACGAGAGAAGTACAGCAACATTTGTCTCTGAGTTCATCACCCACATCAGATGCTTACACAAACAGAGGCACAAGCACACAGCTGAACTTCTACACAGGTATCACATGCACATAGCATACACCCAGCCACCTCCAGCTCACTGCAACACCAGCTCCCAGAGCACAGCCCACTCATGCCATCTACACGAGCTCTCCTTTCACACACACACACAGAAGTAGTGGAGCCCAGTTAGCAAGGAAAAAGATGGGTATTAAAAAAAGCAACAGTGGAGATGGCATTCGTTCACCCATGGCAGAAGGACCCGAGTCCAAGTGCTAGCAGGGAACACTCTTATTCTATATACAGGAGAAGAAGAGAAAGAGTCCCTTGTCATTGGAAATTCTCCGTTCATCAGTGAACTCAAATGACAAGCTGGTATCAGGATCCGGAGGAGTCTATGAACGACTGGAAGAATCAGAGAGGGGGATCAGAGAATGAGCATGAGAACTTCACAACTTCAGGAACTAACTTTCTCAACTCCAGATCGGGGCAGTCTGTAGCATGCAATCCAGCCCTCCTCCTACATACCAAGGGATTGCTAAGCATAAAACACTCTCTTCTGCCACTCCTGTGCAATTCCCCCATGTTCCCCTAAACCCTCCTACTTCACGCATGAGGCAGAAAAGCCATTAAGGTGAGCTATGACAGATTTCATTAAAAAGAAAAAAAAAAAAAAAGAAGGCCAATCAATTCCAGCCATTTGGGGGATCCTGTCATGGTCAGGTATATAGAATATTTTTCATGAGTGAAGAAATGAAACTGTGTGAAGGAAGAAAGATGGGAGACGGAACAAAACGTAAGTATACTGAAACCAAATCCACAGAACAGAAGTATATGGAGAAGCAGGGTCACAAGAAGCAAGAGCCAAAAAGACACAGCAAAAGCATGCTGACATCCACAGGTGCCACCAGCAGGACTGCAGGCCCCGGGGTGATACAGGGGGCACTGCATCAAGGCACGTGTGGAAAACTGGGGCAGAGGCACCAAGAAAGTAAAACTATCTGCACACAACCAAGTCAGGAACAGATCAGGATTCATCCGCTTCTGGGCTGGATGCAGCCTGGCAGAGAACAGCCCCCCTCCAAACACACAGTGTCAGCTAAGAGCTGGGGCACTGCCAATGGAGGGAAATGTCCCCACAGTTGTGTTACTGGGTGGGGGTGCAGTCATATTCTTTATGCTGCAATTGCTTTCTTTTCCTCACTGGGAGATCGAGTACCAAACACACATTCTTGGTTCCAGGCTGTTTCCCCTAGTCTTCTCCAGGACCAAAGGCAGAGCCACCCAGGAGGTGACCCCTTCTTGATGCATGGTAGGGTGTGTGAAGTGACTGAACAGGAAAGGAGTTACATTTCCCAATGGGAAAGCAAAGCTGTGTCACCTGAGCCCTTCAGGCTGGAAAGCACTCAAGCTGACTACAGCAACAACAACAAAAAAATGCTTCCCTGCCAGTGCTATCACAAAATATTCACCTAACAAAAAAGCATCTAAATATCCCAGATGAAGGTACTTCTAACTTCACCTTGAAAAAACTCCACCGGGGAAGGGCAACTGCAGACTTTGGGGAATTCTGCACAGAGGGGAACTGCCTTGAAGGTATACTATTACTCTAGTCCTGCGGTTTTCTGGTGACCACCTTCTACCTGAGAGCTTTATTAAAACAGTCATAATTCTGCTTGCAAGTCCCAGGTCCTCTTCCCCCAACCTGTGCGTGGAGTCTGGTTCAGGGAGGAAGGTGCCCCTCCATTCTTGAGAGCTGCCTTAGCATTGCATCATCTGTACAATATCTGAGTGAACAACGATGCTCCTGCCTACAGACCAAATCCAAACAGCTGAAGACTGAACCCAAAACAAGCATTCCGACTGACTTCTATAGCCCAGGCAGAACAAGGTATGGTCAGAACTGCTACCCAAATTCCGGACACACCCCACCTGCATGGATCTGCACCTTCAGGACTTACCTGGGAACACCAGGAGGAGCACGATTAGGTCGAGAAGGAACCTGAGGTGGGGGCCCAAAGGGATCAGGAGAGGCACCTGGCCTGGAGGGCACAGGGGGGGCACCCCCCAGTGCTGACCCACCAGCAGGAGGTGGCCCAGGAGCTGGGCCTCGAGAGCCAGGCCTGGCGGGGGGCACAGCGGGGGCTCTCCTTTGTGGCGTGGGGCTGGATGTAGGAGACCTGACAAACAAACAGAGACATTCAACTGCAACAACAGGCCTGGGATTCCACCCCATCACCATCACCGTACGCCATCTTTAGTCTTCCTCCTTTAGTTTCTCATCACTTTCAGCTTTCGAGAGCTGCCTCAGGTCTCAGGTTACCTTCGAAGCTACGTCAGGCCCCATCTCACCTAAGGGTTTAACAGCTTCCACATCCATAAAGATGCAGCAGCCCCACACAGCTTTCAAGACCCAGAAGCCTCCCCGCACCGATAGCCAGAACTCTCCATCCACAGGCAGAAGAGGGGAAGAGAAGCCCCTCTGTCTCAGTGGGAGGCCCCAGCTAGCCCCAAGAGGCATCGGGCAGATCTGCGGGGCTCTCCCCCTGAGCCTCTGGTACCTGCGTCCAGATGGTACGCTCTGCACCTGCAGCCAAGAGTCGTCCACCGGTGGGGGCATGGGGGTGCTGATGGTGCTGGTGTTGATGTCCCCGATGATGTTGAGGGCCTCTTTCAGGGCGTGGTACATGCGCAGCATTTCATCACGTCGCTGGGCTTGCTCTGCTGATTCCTCCATCAGCGTATTCTGGTCACCACAGGAGTACAGGTTTGCCAGCAGCTCCGAATGAATGAAGTCCTTAGTCTGCAAAGGAAGAGAACCAGAGGGAATCAGCTGCTGGCAACCTTCTAAAATACTCCATTCTACCCCCTTCCCAAAACTCCTTTCAAGCTGCCTTCAAGCTTTTTGCCCCCTCCTTGTTCCCCCCCCATCCCTATGGCTCTCCATGTCTACCAGTCAAGGTGATAAGTACATTGTTTATCATGAGGTGCATGATTGTCTTCGGCATGAGGTCTCTGATAGTTTTGTTGACAATTGCCATGTAGGAATCCACCAGATTCCTGATTGTTTCCACTTGTCTCTCCAGCTGAGGATCCATGGAGTGCATGAAACTGTCTGATCCATTCTCCTCCGCTTCGCTGGCCTGCAGAGAAAGGCAGAAACAGAACAGCTCTTCATATGTAACACAAAGCTAGTTTTTTCCATGACAGCTCAGCTAAGAAAAGGGGGGGATACACATGCAGGAAGTGCATGCAATGAAACTTAAACTTGTTTTTTTTGAGCTGTGACTGTCAACGCACAGCTCAGCTTGCAAACCTTTCTCCAGAGCTGAGGAGCTTTAACAGTAAAGATGCTCTTTCAGTAGGAAGCAGCTACATGAAAGGTGAAAGGCAATGACACCTGACCTGTGTTCACAGGCCAAGACTCCAGTGAACACCCAAAGCTTTATTTTTCACTTTTAGTGAAGAGAAGTTCTTCATTTGAGCTCCACTTCTCATATCCAGATTCATTTCAGACCTGAGAATCACTCACCATAAATTAAGGCACTCCTACACACTGCATCCTTACCATTATACAACTGAGGAAACAGATACAGAGAGGTGAGATGGCTGCAAGCAGGCAGGATAACCTAGAAAACTTCCAGAACACTAACTGAAAATCCTGCACCACAGCTGCTGCTATCTTTTCTTCCTCACAAAGCAGAAGAATCTTGCCTGGTCTGCCTGAGATGCAGTCTGGATTTCTCTCCAAAGGAAAGCCAGGAGCATGCTTGTTTGACAGCAGGCAATTACAGGGCTCACCCATCAGAAATCAGTTTCAAAACAATGGACCATAAAAGCCCTCACTGCCTTTTTCTCAATGCTTATTACAAATAAACCTGATTTTAAGGAAAAACTTGCCTTTAAACCATCCCACTGACAGATCTGCAGCATTGCAGGAAACTGCTTATCTACTTTTGCTTTGGGGAACAAAAGACATGAGAAAGAGCAAACTCCTTTGTCCATTGAGTTCTTCCAAGGAAGATCTTACACAGTGAAGTAATGGAAGGCCTTAGTGAGAAATGTAAGCTAAAGGAAGTGGAAGTCAAGCAGGACAACTCAGGAAAAAAAAAGTGTCAAAAGAACAAAAATAGATTTCCAACAAGATCCAGAAATCATATATAAAAAAAAAGGATAAATAAAAAGGAAAAAAAGAAAACTCAGATCAAGAACAGAAACAAACAGTAGCATCCAACAGAAAGTACAAAGAGGGGAGAAACAAATCCCTCCTGGAAAACGTGACAAGAGGAAAAAAGAACTATATACAGTGGGAGCCCCAGGAGGCAACACAGGGAGGGTCAGACTTACTTTGTCCTTGTCCTGGCGCGCCAGTTTGAGCACACATGAAAAAATTAAAACAAAAAAGGGACAAAAATGAAAAAAGATTTTTAGCCGGTCTTAGAATTTGGAGAAGTTGTTAAAATAGCACCGAGCAGACAGAAAACCAATCCCACTAACAACTGATAAATACCTAAGTGACTCTGGGAGAGGGATGAT
This sequence comes from Callipepla californica brunnescens, assembly GCA_023055505.1. Classification (NCBI taxonomy): domain Eukaryota; kingdom Metazoa; phylum Chordata; class Aves; order Galliformes; family Odontophoridae; genus Callipepla; species Callipepla californica. Next base: position 5,071,859 of record JALIRH010000028.1, on the reverse strand, counting down.
GTAATTGCTTAGCTAAATTGGAAATCAGAACGGGATGCTCTGTGAATGAAAAGGTGTTATTAGCAACAAAGGGCAATTAACACTTACCTACTATGGGTACTCGTTATCCCCTACATTGGGTTAAGAGACAGTCAAACTGCAGACCAGTGCTCCTTTGTCAAGGCACTCCATCTGCACACCAATAGGTGGCACATGTCCTTTATGAATGTGTGTCTAACCAGCCTGGTTCACAGCCAACATGAAGTCGTGTCACCACTGTGGCCCACAGTCCCTGATCTTCATTTATAAAGTATCACATTACTTTGTCAGGAAACACATTTGGGCAGAAACACAGTCTATCTTCAAGTGTCACAGGAAAGATGAATGCAAAAAGTCTACTAGAAGCAGCAGATACAAACAGATAAGCAATTATCACTTTTTAAATGGGAAAATTATTTATAGCAGCTTCCTCTCACACAGAAACAGGAAAAACCTGGAACAGGAACTTATAACACAGTTCTCTAAAACACTTACAAAGCACAGCAGAATGCTGACACCAGTGCTGCAGGATGAGGTTAAGGGAAGAGGAACAGGGAAAAATCCCTTACTGGGAGGGAAAGGAGAGAACAACTACAGAAAAGATGGGAAGCTCTTTGCAACACAGTACAGTGAATGATACTGAGAAGCAATGGTGCCTGGGCTCAGATGACACATACCACTTAGTAGTCAGGCAGCCAAAGACCCTTACACTGGGGATTTATTGCCCACAGAACACGAGAGCTAAGAGGGTTTGTCAAGACAGCCCTTGACTACTTTATCTCTCCTTCTGTATGCCAGTTATTATACCCCAAGCTTCCTGAAAGCAAAAAATCCTTAAGATTTGCTCCCGTTATGGCTCTAACTTACCCCAACACGTTCTGGGTAGACGCCTGCACGAAGGAAGGAAGCCTTCCAGCTATCCACCTCCTCCTGGGTCTCACAGGCCAGCTCCAGCTGTCGGTAGTCCTTGTAAACATTCCTAAGACAACAAATATTTCACTCTCACCCATTGCAAAACAGGCAGCTGCACATATTTGACAAATATATCAAATGACCAGGGGATCTTCTCATCATTTTAAGGCAGATACACTCGGTTTCCTGCTAACACCCTCACAGTGCCTATGAGGGAGAAGGAAGACTTGTCACGAGCAAGTCTGAGTCCCCATCAGTTACACCTTCAAGCCTTACCCTAACAGGCAGAATCTCAACAGAAATTACCTTCTCAGTTTTGCTCACTGTTGGATTTCTCCAATCAACACGGGTCCCCCTTTCTGCTGTGAATGTCCCTGTTCACTCACTAAGAATTGTCACATTTGATAATAAATTTATACTCCTCCCATAGCCAGGCCCAGGTAATCATATCAAATAGCTGAAGATTAAGCTGTACCATAAGCCAGTGAAGAAAGCAACACACAGCTGTAACACCAGAAGGAATGAGGTTAGACTTCCTTCTCTGAGTTCCCCATCCCTATCAAAAACTATCCTTAAAGGACAGCTACCTGCAGCAGATGCATGCCTCTCAAATCCCTCTTCTCTAACATTGTATAAATCCTGCCTCCAGCCTCAGCAGCTCCATGCATCGAGGTGCGAGCATACCTCTGTTCAGTGTTGAAGAGAGCAAAGATGTGCTTGCTGGACATGAACCCCTTTTCAACATCTCGCAGCTTCAGGTTATCCACTGGCAACATATACTTCTTCTCCTTCTCCTGAAAAGCAGATCAGTAACAAGTCACCCACTGCAACAGCGAATGCTCCACTCAGTTCTGATGGAGGAGTCTGTCAGCAACACAGCCCTCATGTCACCAGGGGCACTGGGAGCCACCCCCAGCCCAGGCTGGGCACAGCACTTGAGCCTTCCTGCTCCTAATTCACCTCTTTAAACTGATTTTCATTTCATCTTGTCACCATCCTACACTCTAGCAGGGATTCACAGTAACAAATAATATTTTATTTAAGCAACAACATGCATCAAAAGATCAAGAACAGGTCTGGCTACAATGCAAGATACTGTAGGACAACTTGAAGGCTTCCTGAGTTGAAAAGAAGTCTAATAATTGCACTCAATGAAAACTCCATGCACTAAATAATTGGAAACTCGCACAGATTGGGCACTTTGCTGCTCAGTGACTGCTAGAAGCCACAGCCTGAAGTTCTAGTGACCACTCTCAGACAGCTTGGAGGGACCCTCTTAACACCACCTATGACCTTTCAAGCACAGCTCCCATGGGGTATATCCAACTAAAAGCAGAACAAGGCACCCAGCAAACCAATCCAATAGTTTTGGTCCCAGTTACCATCTTTTTAAGAAAGAAGCTTGATCTCAGCTTTGATCTTCACGTTCAGAAGCTAGGTCTGCTTAGTTTCAAATCCGGTTCTACAGCAAATTAGCAGGTGTGAATTTGGTTTAAGGTCCCCATTTTGAACCTTTTCCAGCTGGATATTATACACCAAAATAACAAGAGAGGGAGCCATCACACTGGTCTCCAAGAGGCAGAACACAACTATCCCAAGACCAGGCAGAAAGAGCACACTTGTGAATGCAAAAGTCTAAGTGCTACTGCTTTCTTATAAGCATCTGTGTCTGTAAACCTCTACTGACCACAGGAGAAAAAAATTAACTGCTCTCAAGGAAAATGAGAGCAAAAAGCATTACAGTCAGTGAGCAGAGATCCCAAATACCCATCTAGAAGAGTCAGGCAGGGCAGAGCAACAGATAAGAATGACAAAGCTGCTGAGCTCAATCTCCCATGGGAGAGCAACAGCAGCCCAACATCCTCCAAAGTTTCAGTTAAATCAGCTCAAGTTTAAGGACAGCACACGTTACACAACTTAGCAAAGTCCCTTACATCAAAGTACATCAGCTAATTACTAGATTCATGCAACAAGAATATCCTCAGGAGAAATGGCATCTAGAAAACAGGAGAGAGCACTCGGGAAGCTGCCAAAGTCTACGTTCTCCCCCCAAAAGATAACGGGCTCTAAAGCAAGAAAGCTCTTCCAAGCAAGTTCCCTCGGAAACGTGAACACTGCCAGCCTAAACTGCAGATAGGCAGGCATTTTTGTGGTGAGACATGTGTCAGCCAGGTGCTGGTCTGAGCCACACGGACCACTCTGGGCTCTGTGAGCCACAAACAGCTCCCAGCTCTCTGCTGCTTTCAGTTATTACTGCGCTGGGTCAGGCTGAACTAGTGACCTAGAAGTGAGGTACACCAACTGCTAACACTCCAGGCAACACAGCCCATTCCTATGTCTATGAGGGAGCCTCGGAGGCAGTAGAATCCTGATGTGAAAGCTGTCTGAGAAAAAAAAAAAATCACTCAGTGGTGACAGAACTGCTATGTTGCATGGAAATTCAGCAATAAAGTCATTCTTCAGGGATGAAAGTCAAACGGTAAGGGAATCCCACGTCCCAGATATGGAAATGCATGCTCTCTGCCAGAGTTTCTACTTTCACCCCTTCTACACTCTTGTATAAACGCTGCCAAGTGATCGAGACAGCACTATCTCCGCACGCTGATCTTTCCCATACACCAGAGGAAAGACCCATGTAACTGCCAGCAGAAAACCATAACCCTCAGGCTCCAAGATAGGAAAAAAAAGCAATCAAACTGGAGGTCACTGCTGCAAGGCAACAACCCCCCAGCCCACATACGCTGCACACAGTAACAAGCCCCTGCTGCTCTCCATCTCCCTACACCTCCCCTAAGTCCCCCCCTTAAGTCTTTCCAGCTTCTCAGTTTTCAGCCCAGCCTGTTTTATATCAACACTCTGACTTCATTTCCTGAATGTAGAGACAGGAAAGTGTGGAACGAGCTGCCAAGGGCTGAGCCTCTCAAAACTTTGGCTGAGCCCTCTGCCCATATGTTAGTAATCCAGCAGTATGTGCTATGGCTGAATAGCATCCTGGCCAAGAGGGGAAAAGGGCTTCTCTCTAGCTTTCAAGAATTGCAGAGGGGGAGAGAAAAAGCCAACACATATTGAAGCGTGAAAGGTAGATTGAGAAACACAGTGTTGGAAGCCCTCAGTCTGATCCCAGGAGGCTCATAAGATCTCTCCTCATCTGTAGGAAAAAAAAGGATCAAACTCCCTCTGATCAGCAGTTGGTTCTGTAAGGAGTGCACGTGGCCTGCAAACAAACCTGTAGAGCCAGGAGGCCAAGGAGAGGTAGTGAAGGGGGAGAAGCACTCAGTGGCCATCTGAGAAGGACAGGGGTGCTCTCTGTTGGCTGCAGAATGCTGCAGACATGGGGCCAACCTGATGATCTCACACATCTCCCTGCTGCAGCCCACTTTCAGTTTTAGCCAGAGGCAGAAATTGGTTTATACAGTCATCCGAATATGTGTTGCTATCCTGTAGGTTATAACCTCCAAGAAATCCACAGAGCTCAGTGGGCAGCAAGCCAGCCTGACTCAAAGCACTTCCTCCATTCAGCCGCACTGTCTCAACAGCAAGTTACGTTCTCCTGCTCTTAAATACATGTGAAGTAACACTGGCACGTGTGGGCTCCCCTAAGATTGGAAATTGGCACTCACAGTATAAGAAAATAACTGGCAGAATTACTAGGCCTCAGCACAAAAACTAATTAAAGGCTTCCCCATAGCTGTTATGACAAGCACCTCCTCTTGCAGCGAGACAAGGGTCTGTGGGGACGGGGGAAGGAGCACTGCTGCTGCTGTGATTTGTGGACACGTGTAATGAGGAGCAATTCATTTTAAACTCCTTCAACTCCCTTCTCAGAAAAGGCAAAGCTTTGTATTGGGCAAACAGAAGATGGAATAAACAAAGGTGCCCCAGAGATGATGGGGATTTCAGTGAAATCATTCATAAAAGTTTTGGGATCTCCTGGGTAATTCTCCAATGGAAGAACACATCGTAACTAAGAGCAAACCTGCTGCATGGATACAAGCACTGCATGCAATTGTTAGGAAGAAGCCTCCGAAAATCAGACTGAACTCTGAAAGCAAGCTAAGTGTTTCAAACTGAACCCCTTCTCCACATGAGATGCTACCAAGCACTCAGCCCGCGTCTCAGTTTCACAAGGAAAAGGCACACTGCAAGAGCTGAATTCCTGAGCTGCAGCTCTTCCAGGAAACCCCAGTGACCCCATGCACACATCTCCATCGTTTTTGGACAGCACAGCCCACCTGCATCACTCTGACCCTCAGAGCACAGTTTTTACTAACAAATTGCTGGACCGGGATCACCACTCCAAGCTTCAAAGCAGCTGTAATGGCTTGTTTACAGAGGAAAGCTACGTTGGTTTAACTTAAACAACACATCCTAAGATTTTAAGCTGATTTAGTTCAAAAGCTCTGCAGACGCTGGGTCTGGACTCATGTGATTAATCACCATCATTACTGCTGGCTTAGTAAGCACAGCAATGGTAATCAGCTGCACACACACGTTTCTCACCTGCTCAGAAGTACACAGTAAGACAGCAGCTGGACTTGCACACAGATTTAAGCATGCAGCTTAGCACAAGGGTGGCCACAACCGGCTGCCTGCATCCCTAGGAAGCCACAGCTGATCATGTTAGAAAACAGACCCTGAGCAGCTTAGGAACCAGAGGGGCTGTAATGCCCCCAAAACCCCGCTGTGACCTCGCTAAGTCATGGCAGTGCCATATCAGCCCCTGCAAAGGGTGAGCATGCTCTCCTTCCCACTCAGGGCAGAGATGGACCATCCCCAGGTACTGAGCTGGGTTCGATCAGGCAGAGCACTACACATGCGCAGAGCAGCGTTGCACACCTCCAGGAAAAGGAGAGGCTTGGATACATGGTTAGGTCCAAAGCGGGAGTTGCGGGTGTTCATATTTTTAGCCACAAATCTTCAGCACAGAAGAAAAGGCGACCCTGCAAGGGAGACACGCGGCAAAAAACAAAGACCTCTTTATGCCTGCGGCACCGGGGAGAGAGGGAGCAAACCACACGGGCTGGGGAACATCTGGAATCACTACATGGGAGCCAAGCACCGCAGAAAGCAACGGCATTCCTCAAGTTTCCATGCGAGGTAGGGAACCTTCCTTTCCCCCGCGCAACCCTACCCTCCAGCCGGCTCACTTCCTGCCAACCTCCGGCCTTCCCAGCAGCCAGCAAGCTCCTCCCTCGAGTCTAGTTAGCTTTCCACTGCCACGTCAATTGAGGCAGAAGGACAGAAGGGAAGCAAGAAGGGAGGGAGCAAAAACCAGAAGAGGGAGGGAGGGAGGCTCTGCAATGCCAGAGATGGTGGGGGGAGAAAAAGACGGGATGTGGATTGCTCCTGCAGTAGCCGGAGGCGAGCTGCACAGGCAACTGGCCAAGGTGGGTCAAAGGACCCTTCTGAGGACCTGGAAGCAAAGGCTGATCTGAGTTGAGCTCTGCTCCGCACTCCAGGCAAAGGGCTGATCTACAGGACAAGCTGGGCAGGAGGAGCTGAGGGTGCTTGGGGCCTGGGAATGCTCCCACCCAGCTCCACTAGCTGTTGTGCCAGATCTATCAAAGGAGAAGAAGGGTTGAATGAAGCAATGAGTTCTGCACACCTGGGCAACAGCCAGAGCTTCACAACGTTTCCTTTTCAAACTGCAGTAATTGATTTATTTTTTTCCCTCTTCTTTGTAGGATGCAGTGTGCCCCAGGTGGAAACCAGGTACCAGCCCTCGGACACCAGCACTGCAAGAAGGAGCTTGGAGACTCACTGCAAATTGGAAACACACACAGAACAAGATCTAAGCTGCCAAAAGGAGGATGTTTCTTCCATCAGGACTTGGACCTTCCTTCACCCCACCTCTGCCCCAAAACCCCATCCCAAAGGCAAGGGAGGGGAAGGACTAATGAGCTGCTGATAGCCGGAGAGCAGATCACAGAGGCTCCACTCCGTCTGCCCAGTGTTCAGACTACCTGTTCAGGACTACGAGATTGTACAGTAGTCTGCACATTGGTTAGGCTGTGCTGGGATACACCACACACTGCCAGTGCTGCACGGGGACGGCAACACCTGCACGGCAGAGGGATGTGCTTGGAGAGGGTGGGCTGCGGGGGCAGCTGCATGCGGAGTTCACCCATTCCTCAGCCTGGGAGGATAATAATGCCCTTCGAAGCCATGCTTGATCACTTTTACCTGCCTGCTTACCAGCTTGCTCACATGCTTCTTATTCTTTCTCCACCTCTCCTTCATCTCCTTCTCAGCCATCCTTTCTTTCAGCTTCACGCACTTGTCCCAGGGATGGCTTGTTTCACGTGCTAAGCTTTGCCATAAAGCACAGAGAGAAACAGAAAGGCCTGGTGGAGCTACAACTGCACTGCATCTGGCTACCTGAGAAGGCATGATCGAGCAGAGAATGGTGACAGGACAGAGGGGAATTCACATCCTAGAGAATGCTGATATTTTAAAAAAAGAAAAAAGCAAAGGACTGAAAGCTGGAGGTCTGAATGTTCTGGAAGTTGTGTTTGCTTTGATGTTTGTCTGGAAAATAAAAGAGAACCAGTGAGTGAAAGTATAAATGAGGACTGACTAAGAGCAAAGAGTTCATCCAGGAGAAAAGTCTTTTGAAGAAAATAAGTGAATGAAAGAGCTACACAGATGATGTAAAGATGTTTCACAGAGCACCTGAGAGCACTGTGAAAGCAGCAGAGGAAAAACTTCCAAGCAGATCTGTCTGTTGAACAAAATGGGTGCAAACTCCAGGATGCAGCTGGACCAGAGGCACCACCTCGTTACCAGCTTGTGGGGATCAGAGCAAAGAAAAGATTCCTACCAGCTATCCTGGGCCTGAAGGACACAGACTGGTGGGACAGAGGTTGGGGCAGGTGGGGGCTGCATGCTTGTGTTGCAGGGGAGCAACTTCAATATTGATTAATGCATTTATTTTTAAACTAGAATCGGGTACAAGACACCAAAAAGTACAGGATAAGCAGCCAATGACTGTCAGCAAGGTCATGTTCTTCCCAGAACAGGAGAGTACCTTTGTACTCCAAGCAAAAAGAAAGGCACAGAGAGCCCAAGCACAAGTGATGCAGGAGGGATCAACATGAGGCACAAAGAATACAAAGCATTCCTACACATACACCTGAAACCACCAGGAACTCTGCACCCACCCCTCCTGTACACAGACAGGAATCCAAAGGCACTGGCCATGCATGCAACACATGCTTGCACACTGCAAGTAATGCCATATTCTCGTGTACTCATCTACTACCCCACATTTCTAGTAGGTGATTTACCTGAGGACAGAAGGTCCATCTGTATCACACAAACTGCCAGAGGGACAGCAGATCTATCCATCTGCACGTGCACTCCTGAGGGCACTGACTCCCGCAGAGGGAGTGCAGGGGTCCCTCCAGCAGGCAGCAAGCTTTACCAGCAGCAGCGTGGGGCTCAGTGCATCCTGCTGCCAGCTCCCCAGCACCAGACACTCAGGCACAGCTCACAGTCCCTCTTTTGCATCCAGAGGGAAAGATGTACAGAGAAGTGGGCACTGAGGATTTCACAGGGATTCAGGCAGAGCTGTCTGAATCGAGTCCTTGAAGCATGCCCACGACAAAGCTTACTGAGCAGCCAGACAGCATGCTGCAGCACTCATCCAGCTCTGGGGACTCTGGCTTCCCTGAGCAGGGAAATGATGCTCTATACTGCCAGCAGTCAGGGCAGGCTCCTCCCTGGCTCTGCCTCCCACGCTGGCCTGCAGCCCCCAAGCCTTTGGGAGGTACAGGTACCTCAGGGTGGGGGGTCACTGGGTCTGGGGGAGGGCAGCTGCCTGTGGGGCTGCTCTGCATAGGAGCCAGCATCTGCCTCCCTGAGAGGAGACGGGAAGAAAAACAGAGCTCAGGAGCACACACACACCCCCCACACAAATGTTTTGGCAGTATGGCAGAGTGGGGAGCCAACTTTCCACCCCCACTGGGCCCCCCTCTTTCCTTCCCCTCCCATTCCCCAGCACACTCCTTCAGGCCCCTCCAGAGCATCAGCAGCCATCTTCCCACTGACACGCAACGCAGGGCCCTTTAAGACATTTTAAGTTTCAATTCCTTTCTTCAGAGGCAGAGGAAAAACAAACCAGCTTTGCGGAAAGACTGGTATTTCACTAATGGGGTCCAGATGTCTCCATTCCTCAGGCTCTGCTCCTGGCTTACAAAATAGGGCAGGGAGAGGCCACGTCCCCACTCCCCCCAGCTCCCTGACCCCACCACACCGTGTCACCCTGCTCCTTCCCAGTCCACCTCCCACATCTCTGCCACCAGCAGGACACAGTCAGCTCCCTCCTCATTTCCTCCAGCCAGCCACCAAAGCATGAGGGAACCAGGACCACAGGGCTGGGCAAAGCCTCCCCCCCTCCTCCCAGAGCTGAAGAAAGATCACTGTGTACAGCCTTTAAAAGCACATGACCATATTTTAGGAACCACACAGGACGTGAGTCCTCCACCAGTGGTGAAGGAGAGATCCGGGATGGGCACACAGAGGGCCCTGCACTGCAGCCAGCTCTGCAGGACTGAGGTTTGGGGTGGGGATTCCCATGCTCGAGGCTCTCCAAGCTGCCCCCAAAACGCACCAACTTGGAGTCTGGCTCAGCTCTGGAGCCAGGTGGAAGCTGCTCCACATCTCCCCCTCAGCCAGAGATCAAGGAGCTGTGCTTTTGATTCCTCCCCAAACACATTTCCCTTTCCCCTCTGCTCCCACTGACAGAGCACAAAGGCTCCTTTCTCAGGAGCTGCTCAGACCTCGTCAGCACTGCCTCTCCTGTGCTTATAAGGGACCCAGGCTGGCAAGGAATTGCTTTAATTAGGCAGCCCTATATCTTACTATGGGGAAGGAAAACGGTGCAGACCTCCAGTTGCTACTGACCCCCAAGGCTGCACTCCCCCCAGGAGGGGAGAAGTCCAACCCTCATCCCATGCAACTGGAACCCATTAACAGTTTATGCTGCAGTCCTCCCTCCCACTCCCCAGGGGAAGGAGCTTTGGTCATCTCCACAATGCAGATGGAGCAGCTGGCTTTGATTAAACTACTTGATGTTTATAAGCACTCGATCAGCATATGCAACCTGGAGGGAAGTGAAGCCTCCCCAGGCAACTCTGAATACAAAGGTCAGGGGGTCTTAAAGCAGAGATGCATCGATTTATCAAAGACATTTAAATGCCTGATTCTTCAGGTATGAAATTGCTGCCTGCTCATGCACAGCAGCGCTATAGCAGTCTCCATGCAGAAGGTGATATTTAGAGGCTGAGTCATCACTGTATTTGTCATCATTTCCACCTGCTAAGAATGAAACAAGCCCACTGGTATCAACTAGACAAGAACACAGGCCCAGATACAGCTCCCAGGCACATTACCCCATGCCTCAAAACAGCTGAGTGGCAAAAAACAGAGCAGCGTTTGGGATCAGGAGCCCTGCCCAACTCAGAATGCATAACTGCAGCAAGCAAGGCACCTTTCAACCCCCAGCACGTGGAGTGGGGCTAACCCTTGTGAACACAACCTTACCAAAAACATCCAGCTGCTTCTCTTCTACTCAGAATGATCAAAGAATAAAACAATTATCTTTGTCTCGCACTGGAAGAAACACATTTGACAATGATAGTTTCACCTGGGACAATTCTGTCTACTTACATTATTTCCTACTGATGTAGAAAGACACCATACTACAGGGATAGCATTCTTAATATTCAAGATTTTGAAGAAAATCTATAGCACAGGATCGTATCAGTGATATTCCACACATCACTGTACTGTGATCAGCAGTACTCTGAACAAAAACATTCCAGGTAAATGCACTGATTAGCACACTCAGTGCAGGAACATAAGGCACAGCTTTGCCTCATAAGTTCAGCAACTGAATCGTGGTGAAGCCAAGTGCATTTTACCCAAAGACAGAAGGAGGCAGCATCTGAGCTGCCCCCTCAGCTCTACAGCCCCTGTTGCTATACTCAGGAAAAGAAAGAGCTTTTTCAAGCTTCAGAGTTGATCTAGTTACTCACCTCATCATCCTTATACCAGGAGAGGTTCTCTGCTGTCAGGACAAACCAGTACTCCTTGGAGCCACCCTTCATGATCCCAATGTTGTTGATGGTGAGCCAGCCCTTTCGGATGACCTACAAAGTTGGAAGCAATAAGTGTTAACAAAGGTCCTAAAAGCTTCAGGTGACAGAGGAAAGAACAGAGGGTACCCCTACAACACAACCATATGGAAAGACAAGGAACACCGTGCTCTCTGCTGCTGCCAGAAGAGCCCCCCAACTCAACTGCCCAGTGAAAATCTTTGCCTCAAAGAGGCCAGGAATAAAAAGGATGCAGGAAGGAACCTGGCTGTGCCTCATACACTCTGTCAAGAGGAAAGCACCACAGGAAGAATTGCACCGAGTGCCCTGTGAGCAGGCACAACCTCCAGAAGCATCAGATCACAGCAACACACCCAGAAAAAAAACCATGCCCAGAGAAAAATCAAGAGAGCAGCACAACTTTCAGCATGCTGCATGTGGGGAGTGCTTCACCCAGCTCAGGGGTGGGGGGAAACAGTTCAAGAGAAAGAGATGGGCAAGCAACTCTGAAATAACTGAGTTCTGTGACAAGGAGACATTAAGTATGTGAGAACAAAATGGTGCATCTGGAATCAGTACCCTGGACTTCAGCATAACCCGTGTATTTGAGTAATCACATTAACAGAGCAATGCAAGTTCCTATAGGTTAGTCTGTAGAGAAGCCAGGCTATTACTCTCTATGGAACTCCAATTCACCATCTGCTGTTTTAGAGCCTTTCACACCAATAATCAAATGCAAGTATGCATCAGCTTTAAGGCATTAACTTGTGTCTTGCTGTACAAGATACATCTGTGTGCAATGTGTATGTACCTCAGTGAGTGGGTTGCTTGCTGAAAGTGACCCTGCATTGAAAAAAAAAGCATGCAACTGCACTGTGTATCAGCAAGCTGCACCGTGTGAGCAGCCCACCACAGAGCTGTGCAATCCTTCAACCTGTATCATAAAGGTAAATGTGAGGGTGCTGGATCTTCGCCCCCTTCCCGCTGTTGGAACCGGAGACAGTCCTATTCTCGCAGTGGACGGGAGGGGGCAGTGAAACAGAACCCCAGATCCCTGGATTGCTGCTTTCCATCTCCACCCGCTTGCAGATGTACCAGCAGCTCCAAGATTTTCCTCAGCACGCTATACCTTTATACCTTGTTTCTGCTTCACCTGGATCTAGTGCCAGCTGCATTCCTCTCCCCATTCAGCAGTGGCAGAAATAATTTTCCTATACACTGATCTCACCTTCCCAGATGCAACATTGATGTTCATTAGCACACCCTACTGAGCGGCCTTCTACTCACCAGGATCTCATCCTGCAAAGGGGAACCATAGCAACAGCAGCAGAGCAGAGAGCAGGAGAGGAGCAAAGAGAGGAGAAATTATTACCAGGAAAGCTGGAGCAGGAGAAGAGAGGCTCAAAAATAAAAATAAATCGGAACCTGGTGCCAAAACTTATATCCCAGGCAAAAAGAAAAGCAATCCCAACCCAAAACAAAGCCTGCCAAAAGGAAAAGCCCAAGGATTTCACAGGTTGGTGCAGAGCTTGCTTTCTGTTCTCTGGTACAGGCAGCTCTCCAGCAAGGTGCACTGCAGAGCACCAGGCTCTGTACAGCAGCACCGAGATCCCACAAAGCAGATATTGGGCAGCCCAACCTGACAGCCTGCCTGGAGTGCTCAGTCTGCATGTGTGTATGTGCAGGAAGAGCTGATCAAACATGTCCTAAAGCAAACGGACGTCACAAGTGAAGGCTTTTTTAAAAAGAAGGCTAAATGAAAGCTTTTGTTTCACTCTGTGATGCTACAGCATCTTCCTGTCTGGATAGCCTTGTCATTTCCCCAGCAAATCTGCAAGAAGGTATCATGAGCTCCTTTGTAATTGCATGTGCAACCACTACAGCTCCTGAAAGATTAAGTGGACTCCACTCTTCCACTGTGCTTTTTCCCAGTGAGCACGTTCTCACACACAGCTGGTGCAGCTATGGCTATACATCACCCTCCGGTCTTCCAGTGCAGAGGGTTGAAGTACTTCCACTGAAGGTTTCCACAAGAGAGACCGCAAACTCTCTTGAAGTACCTCTGCAGAAAGTAACGGCCACCGATGGGAAAGACAACTAGGATTGACAAGTCTGTTTTGTAGCAGACCTAGCAGTAATTGGACTAGAAGAGGGAGTTCCCTTTATTACTAAGTGGCTCAAATATGAACGCATCTACAAGACCCCAAGAGTTCTGTGCTCCCTGATCTCTCAGCAGAAGAGCTGGCACAGCTAGTTAAGGGGCTGAAAACCCAGGGATGTATACAACATTGATAGGGATTTCCATAAGAAAATCAAGACTAGACAGCAGGCAGTGAGCTTACTTAGTACTGTACCCCTTCTGACTGTATGAGATTAAGTGCTAACTACCAAACACCCATTTCCCCCTAAGACATTTTCCCTCTGTTGATGCTGCACACTTGGTTCTTTACAACTGCGCTGAGTCTGAGAAACTCTCCTCCAGATATCAACAGAGCTTGGTAAGTATAAAACAAAAACAAAAAGCCACAACTTAGAGCACTGCTGCATCCAGCCCAGCACTTGTCCACCTGGTAGCTCCCAGGTGACAGACATGTCCTTCTTGCAGCAGTGAAGGAGATGGAAACTTGGCCTACCTGGTTGCCAGCTGCCTTCTTCTTGCTCATCTGGCTGCTCCTCTGCTGAGCACTGCAAACAACAGTGGAGACATTCAAAACTCCTCAGGCTCTTCTCAATCACCTGCAGCCTGCTCCCATCACACAGCTGTTACAGTGAGCTCATGTCCCTCACCACTGGCTTCCAAGCCTCAATAACCCAATCCATCTCCACCTGCTCACTCAGCCCTGGTTTACTCGTTTTCTCAATCCCACCTGAATCACGTTTAGGTCACTAACCCTCCACAGACTGACACAACCTTAATGCCCTAACTCCCCCTTCTACATCACAAGCACCCCTAATTCTCCTCCCCAGACTTGGGATGTGGAGTCACTGAAAGGGAAGCAGTATGAGAATCAAGCCATACTTCAGGACCACAGCATCTGCACCACGGCCTCCGCAAACCATTTACTGGAGCAGTTACAGGACAGAGCCACAGGAAACACATTAAGAGGAGACAATAGAGTAATAGTGCTTACTTGGCAAAGCCAATGAAATCCTCATGGTTTGTGTTCATGTACGCCAGCTCGATGTCTATTAGAAGCATAACCTGACAAACAGAGGCACAGACAGAACAAGACAGATGTTAGTGACTGATCCTACTAGCAATCAGAGCAGACAGAGCCTTGTACACAGTTCACCTCATCAGCCCTCTGCTGCCAGTAGCCCCTTGGTTCAGAGCCCTCTAGCCCAGACTGTTACCCACCCCATGTCATCTTCCCTCTTACACACACCTGGTCTTTGGTCCTGCCTTCCCTCTCACGGATGTGAGTAGTTACAATCCTTTCCATCTCCTCACGCAGATGAGGGTACTGGCTGAGCTGCAGGAGAGAGAAAACACGTGCACAAGGGAAAGGGAGGTATAAAGGAAGCAGGGGAACAGCCCCCTGCACGTAGGCATGCACACATACACCCTGCAACCAGTTTAGTTTATTTTTAAAGGGGAGTTCTGAAAAGCTGGACTTGCAAACAGATTTTCCAAGTTTCTGAAGGTCTGCTGAAGGCAAATTTAATTCCCTCTTGCTTTGGGCCTCAAAGAATAGTCCTCACTCTTACGGCAACCTCTAAGTGAGACCTGAAGCAAAGCCATCATATCTGACTCTCATACAAGTTAGCATTCGTTGATTTCTTCATATTAAGCTAGAACAACTGTTCTAGACATTCAGCATCTCATTCACTACGTATGTGAACTGCATGTTGCTATGAATACCTAAAACCTATGGGACGTCTCCATGGGGAGAGAACTGGATGTGGATGCCCATTTGCTAGGGGCATTAAGTGAAAGCACCCAGCCTTCTCCATCAGCATCTGCAAGTAGAGACAGAAGGTCTGGCAGACTCCAAGGAATGCTGTGTTCTGCTCTGTGCATACAGATGCTGCTCTCTACCTTTATTGGGCAGGATTCCATAGCTCAGATGGACACCCTCAGATGACCCAGGCTTTCACACAGTACCTACCTACATTTCTAACAACTACAAACAGTCTCAAAACCTTTCAGCACCCTTGCAGTCAAGTGAGTCGCAGTAGCTTGGAACTGAATTTGAGAACTAGCTTTGAGACCACCTATTTTCAAATGTGGAGCTTGTTTTGTACACTAATGACTTCACAGAGGCAGGAAAATAAAGTGAGAGCGTTCCCCACCACCACTGGTGGGCAGCTGGGCATTCTCCATGATCTTTACGGTGCAGGCAGCTGGTTGCTTCACAGATACACACACGCAAAGCTTCCTGTTTCCTTGGGGGAAAGGAGGGTTGGCAAAGGATAAATAGGAAAGTTATGTCAAACAGAAAAACAGGAAGTTGGAAAATCTCTAAGCAAGTCTCAGCTTTTTTTTGCTTCAAATAAAAAAAATAAATAAATCAAAACACACATGGACCCTCTCCCTCTCACCCCCACCCCCCTCCCCCTCCATTCCAAAGGCACACAGAGAAAACACATTATGGTTTATTCAGAACCCAGGTCATCCAGCAACATTAATGTGCAAAAAGAAATTGACAGCATTAATCCCCATGCAGCAGCAGATTCTAACCCCAAGCATGCATAGAAGAAGCAAGGGCAGGCAAAGAAAAGTGACACAGACAAGCCACAAGATACCACATCCACCAGGGAACATGCAATAGGGCATAGAGGGACAAGGAGTTATCAGCAGTATGAACAGCACCCAGAAATGCCATGACTCTGAAAGACAGGAGAGCAGGGACCCTTCAAGGGGCTAAGTCTGTCAGCCTGGGATCACATCACATTTCAAGCAGGTTTTCAATTCTGTTTTAGCTGCTTTTTTTCCTGTTTCATCAAACACAAGCTCACAGCCCTCTCTGAAAACCACTTTGAACCCATATTTCTTAGTTCGTCTCTCTGCACATTCCAGGAGTCCATGCCAGCACACTGAAGATCAACCTTCAACCGAAAGGATGCTGACTGACAAGGCTTCCCCTGCATTTGTGAGATGCTGCAGTGCAGTTTGGCACAGAAGGTTCCTGCTTTTGGAAAAACACTGGCTAGGATGCTATCCTCCCAAAACTATGGCTCTGTGTGCTCGTACTGCAACAGCTTTCTGCTGATTTCGGAGCTGCTCTCCATTTTGCCAACTGGAAGAAGCTCAGGATCAGACCAGGCAGAGAATGGCAACCTGTGCTTCAGCCCTCAGCTCTAATAACCCACTGACAATCAGCTGCAAATCTCTCTTCAGACAGGAAAGCTGTGCTTCTGTAGCACACAAGGAATAGATGGGTTTGCCTATGTTCTTTGTTAGCACTCTCATATTATTCCATCTATGCAGCTTAACCGCACACAAAGATTTCTTCACCTTCTGGGGTGAAATGAAATAATTGTGACAGCACACAAACAACACCACACAATAGTTCAGGACAGCAACAAACCAAGGCTACAGGACTGCTCAGCTAATTCAAAGGATGTTAGCCCAAGCTGCCTTCCTTTCATAAAGCCTTGCAGGGCTTGATTCAAAGGTTTGATTTTGACATCTGAAAGGCAGCATCAATCCACACCACAGTGGTTGAGTGTGACCTTACAATTAGCATCAGTCCTGAAGTAGCCTTTTCCAGATGCCTCCCCTAATAGGGCATGCTCTCATCCAGGTGAAGCAGTTAAGGCTACACATGCAAGATAAACACTGCAAATCAGTTAATGCCTCTGTGCAGTTACTAGCCTTTGTCTGAAGCCATCAGAACCCACCTGAGACTGGTTGCTAACCTGAAGGGTCTATGCCAGTTTGAGATCTCCTGGCTTTCTACCCTCTTTCAGAGCGAGAAGCAGGCAAGATAAGCCTTCTTACTAGATAAAGGCATTTACCTTTAAATATTATTAAAGCTCTTTGTTTTTTTTTCCCTAATATTACTATCACTAGATACAGTAATACAAGCAGTTATTTCTCATATAATCATCTCTAATGTTTGTCTCAGGCTAAATTGTATTACAACCATTAGCTTCCTACAGTACACTACCATCACACCTTGTCTGCAGGAAATATTTTGGATGCAACACCCCTGAACATACCTATGGGTCCTCCACCACATCATGGGTTAAGACCCACCTCTTCAAGGAGTACAGCAGGCAGAGCTCAGGCACAAAGACATCTCCTCAATGGAGGTGAGCTCCATGCTCCTAAGCACAACCAATCCTCACCAGCTTAGCTCCCACCTTGACTGAGCTCCTCTCAGTTATCTGCCCTTCCTTCCCCACCTGAGGCTGTAAGGCTGGCAAGCCTGCGAGAACAGGATTGTAATTTCCAAGGCTTAAAACACCTAGTGAAACAGCCCTTGCAGTTCCCAGGATATATTAGTGCTGTGCCAGACATGTTTCTGGCTCCTTGCTCGTAAATGTAACACGAATTAATTGCCACATCTGTCTTGATTTTCAGGAGGCACGTGGTGCCCCCTCCTGGACAAAGCTGTCCTGGGAAGCAGACCCACAGCTGCCCCAAGCCCCATGCACTGCACCTATGGCAGTTTCCCCCTCAAACTACTGCTGCCCTCCGCCCCAGAGGCCTCACCTCTGATGCTCTGCAGTGTGAAAGTGAAAGTGCCTGTGCTAACTCAACTGAGCACAGTCCATGGAGCAAGATATCAGCAGGAGAATGATGTAACAGGAGTCATGCATGGAAAAGCTCTTCCCCACCAAGTCTCTTGCGTCAGTATTCTGTTTACTCTGAGTATCTCCCGGAGAATAGCTTGTGCTTCAAGCTTGAATTGATTGCTGCCTTGTACGCAGTGCAAGGTGAGGCCTGCTGAAACTCATGCTGGGGGGGGGGGGGGGACAACAGTTTATTCCCTCTGGCTTTTTTTACCTTCTCATACATGGAATTTTTGGGGATGGGGTCACAACAAAAACAAGTAGGGAGCTCCAAATAAGCAGGAACTAGCACAGCAGAGGGCTTGTTCCACACTGAGCTGAACGATGCTGAGACAGAGAGGAAAAAGGCACAGCCCACATCTCAGCCAAAGAGCCATCAGCTAATGCCCACTGCTCCTGCTCTGCTGCTTTGAACCTGCACTGACGCCTGCAGATGGCTGCTGTCCTTCAGAGGCATCTTCACACCCCTCCTTCTCTCCCTACGTCTGTTCCTATGGTGTGTGCAGAGAACTGGCACAAATGTGTGTGGGAAGGGGGTGGGCGTTGACCTTTCTCGGCATTATTTTTTTGTTTGTTTCTTTACCTTTTCGCTACACTTTCTGATGGTGGATGTGAGCTCACTCACTACCATATCCACACACTTCAGACTTGGCTCCTTCAACTTCTGCACCTGCTTTTTCACTATGGCTTCAAAAGCGAGGTCAGGCGTGAAGAGACCCGTTCTGCATGGCAGGGGCAGGGTGGGAGGAAGCAACGAGGAAGAAGAGAGCGAAGCAGAGAAAGAGCAGAGGAGGAAGGAAAGAGGAGGAAGGAAAAGGGAAAAGAGAGAGAAAAGGCAAAATGAGAAGTGAGATTTTGGTTCACTCCGTTAGCTTACTGAACCAGGTGAGCATTGCTATGGGGCCTGTCCACTGCCAAGTATCAGGAGAGTCTACAGGCAAATGGAAGTGGCAGAGAGAAGGAGGTGGGAGCAGCTGGGCTGGTGAAATGGTGAGCTGTCAAGAGCAAGATGAACGGATGGAAACCCCCCAGGGATCCGGTGATCTCTTCCTGAAGGAAAGCTTATTCAGATTTTAGGACACAGCTGTTTGCCTCAATGAGCCACTGACTCTTTCCTACAGTCTCATCATGCTTCATTTCCCCTTGTCTCAAGCGTTCCCCTCTACCTCACACTGTGGTCATCCCTTCCACGCTTTCCTTCTTCTAGGCCTGCACAGGAGCTAAGCTTAAGACTCAGAGGTTTGCCACTTGCATCTTGTGCTGGCAGGAGGACTGAATGGAACAGATACAACTCAGAGATGGATAAAAGCACTCCATTTACAGAGCATCTTTTGTCTTACTTGCCTTCCCAGCAACAGATAACTCCTCAGTAAGACCAGATGTAGCCAGTGCTTAGGAAATACAAACAAGCTACAGGGCATCCATAGCTATACAAAGCATCTGCCCTGCACCAGCTAACCTGTGGCACCAGTCCCAGTACAGGCTTCAAGTTTATATGGAAGTAATAGATTCCACTGACACTAAACGAAGCAGCCTGTATTCTCAGGGCCTCCACTATGACAGAGCAGAAAGACCACAAATTGCAGAGTTACAAAAACAGACAGGTTATCCCAACTTGAGACAACTGCTGCATCCAAAGATGTTTCTCCTGCATATCTTTAATGCTTCAGAGCTCCTACCAGGGTGCTCTCTGTGACACAATCTCAGTTACTATTTTTTAGCACAGCATAACATAGTTCTGAAGGGATCCCCCCCCCCCTTTCAAGGGGATGTCATGCCTTTGACACAGGAATGGGATCCTGCTATTCCAAAGGTGCAGCTCCTGGTCAAACGTGGGGTGCACAAAGCTAACAATTCAGAGCTAATTATAAACACTACTCCATTTAAAATCAGTTACTTCCCTCTTTGTATCCCTATAGATAACATCTGCAAAACCCCAAGCAACACACTATCATAACACTCTTCAATACATTATAGGACCAACAGTAATCTGCCTTTTAAGCAGCAAAGAAGGTTAGAGTACAGCACAGGATTCAGCTTCACTTGACAGCCTCTCAAGGTGCCAAAGCAGCCAATTCAGAGCAAAGCAAAGGTGTTTCTGGAGCTTCATTCACACCCTCAGACCTAGCAGCTATTCCTACATACCCAGCAGCCTAACCCAGCACACACTGCTTCCCCTCACTGTGCACACTGCTCTGAAGGTCAGACTCACGGGTCCTCATAGAATCAGTGCCTTCACATACCTAAATACCACCTGAACAACAGTACTGTTTCAGGAACAGATAACTGTAACCATGACTACCAGCACACACAGCAACCAGCACTGCAGTCAGCCAAGCTCTCAGCAGCAGGATCGATGCTAAAACAGAACACTAATCCTCAGCCTTTGCCATTCCCCTGACACATTCCTATGGTCTCCTCTTCCCCTCATCTCCCAGCCTGCACTACCCACCTGATGACTGGAAGAACCTGCTGCCATCTGCTCAATCCCTCTACCAGAGGTGTGAGTAAAGAGGGAACAAAACCAATGAAGAAAAGTGGGAAATGGATGGAGGGGTGCAAGCAGGGACAATGAATAGGAGATTTTGAACAGTAACCGATGGATGAAGAACAAGCCAAGATAAGTTTCAGAGGGCACGAAAAGGTGAGCCCTTCTGATCCAGTTAGCAGGCAACTCTGGATACTTGGCAGCCTGAGGGCCTGTGCTTACCTGTCACCAGGCTCTAATGGCAATTTTCTGGGTGCTCCCCACAGTCACACACCCCAAGAAAGAACAGCGGGACAGAAAAAGAAAGCTCCTCCAGCACACTAGAAACCTGAGCAAACTCTCCCTGCATCTGCTTTGCTCTTCCAGGCTGTCCTGGGGAGCAAAGAGCGTTGTCTGCATCCCTGAGCCCTTTTACAGGGGCTCCTGGCCCTAAGGATGGCAACTATCACCACTTGGGCACCTCTCCCCACCCTTATAGGGACAAGGTGGCTCCAGACATTCCTGCAATGCCTATTTACCTGCATCTGTGGCGATTCCAGTCTCCAGTGCCCATGCTCCCATCCTAACTCAGGTGTCTCTTCACCAGTACCCAGCCCTGGCTGAAGCAGCAAGCCATGGCTGAGAGGAATGGCACATATCTTCCTATCTCACTGCTTTTCAACCCCGGTCTCAGAAACAAAAGCTTCCGCATCCAGAAAGCAGAATTAAGGCAAACTTCCTCCCCAAGCTCCAATACATAACAATATGAATCACAAATGACAAAGCCTGGAGCCCTCTCAAAAAGCCCAAAGGTAAATTGACTTTTCTAACTCGATCCTTCTCAGCCATGTGCTGCTCTTCCAGAACAGGATATGGACCAAGCCAACCAAAAACCAAGCCAAACACCACAGGAACGCTTCCCTGTAACCACTGTGGCCTCTGAAGTTCAGCCCCACACACCCAGCCAGGAGCACTCTGCCCTGATACTAAAGACTTGTTTGGGGTTAACCCTCCTACTTTTAAGAGAGCAGAGGGAACAAAGTTTAAATCCCAGTTTCCTGGCTTGGAAAATAAACACAACCTAAATTTAAGTCAAATGTGTCCCCTTAAGAAGAAATACCCACAGCTTAGAAAGGAATCAGGAGCCGTGCTAGAGACTGGAGGCACAGAGGGGACATCTCCAGAACCCCTCTGCTCTAAAGCATTCCAGGAATGCCCACATTTCACAGTGCTTCCCCTTTCTGTTTGGCTTGTTGGCTGGATCGTCCCAGACTGGTACCGCTCAGGTCTAGTCATGCTGAGGAGGTGATCAGAAACACCGAGTGCCGCTGCAGGCAAGTCCCTGCCCCGGTCACAATGCTGTGCCGCAGCCAGAGAGAGGGGTGGAAGTTGCCAGCTCCATGCTGCCTCCAGTTACCTTCTTGGTGCACTGTCTAACGGTATTGATTAACTCCGAAATAACCATGTCCACGCATTTCAGGCAAGGCTCTTTAATCTTCTTCACCTGCTTTTTCACAATGGTCTCAAAGGCCATGTCGGGTGTGAAGAGACCGGTTCTAAACACCCAGGGTAGGGGACAAGACAAGGCAGGAGGGAGGGGAGAAGGGGCAAGGAGAATGTCACGTTACACACGCATCTCAGAGTAGGCACCACCACCACTGACACCCCGCACAAAGGGCTGGGGGATCATTGTACCCCTTGGACAAGTCCTGACTGGAATCCAGAGAAAATGGGGGATGCTTGGCACCTCCCCAGAGGCACAAGTAAAGGCAAAACAGATCCCAGTTGGGCAACAGGCACCAGGCCCTAGTCACCTTCCCAGGAACAGCAGGATTCAGTGTCTCAGGACTGTGCTTTCTGGCAGTTAACCTTCACTGAGGGAGAATGCAACTGTGCCATGGGACTCACTCCCTGGGGCCACTGGGATCCTGGTGATGGGCACCTAACACTCCCTCAGATATCCAGGGGAGGAGGTGCTCAGGACCAGCAACTGTTTTGGATGTTGGTAGAAATGGAAGCATAACATGAAAACCAATGTTTAAAATTCAGTGAAGCTGCAGTATGGGCTTTCATCCCTCAGTCCTTTCTTACGTAGAAACATAAGGAGGGAGACAACTAGGCACCAAATCCATGTTACCTTTTAGGCTTCTGTAATTCTCACATGGGAACTGAAAGCAAGCTATACTTTGCCCCTACTCCCAGATTCAAATCACCAGGGTGTCCGAGGAAGTTCTCTCCCTTGTGGCTGACCTACCGTACCTCTGAAGTCTTCAATTCCATTGGGAAGGTCTAGAGGTATTTACAAGACTATGCAGCCAGTGGTCTGCCTAGCGCATGATACGTGCCTGATACCATGGATGTTCTTGATGGCATAGCTGATCTCCCGTCGCAGTTCCTTCTCATCAAACTCCATCTGTGCCAAAAGAGAGTTTTTATCAGAAACAGGCTGATATTTGTAGAACCCCAGCATGTGGAACAGCATGCCTCAGAGAAAAGAGGTCCCATGCCAGTATCATGGGACAGATGAACACTAGTCTAGATGTTTGATACAGGGTTCAGCCATAAAGCTTATCTATTCATAAAAATGAACAGGTAAGAATACCTAAGGGCCTGCATTCACAGGTGTCAACTTCCCAGCATCTCCTAAGGAACTACTCAGAAACAATGCAACAGGACTGAAGTACTAGGTCGCCTTCCCAAAACAAACATTTTTCTCCCGAGACTTAATGTGAGGTCTTGGCAGCTGCTTTTTCAGCAAACATCTCAAAAGTGTTTTAAAATTCACATTCAGAATTGTATTATCTAACACAAGCCAGGCTCTTGTATTACACTAACAAGGAATTACCATATTTAAATGAAAAGAAACAGCAAAACGCAGAAGATCAAGAAGAAGAACGTTTTGGCACTTGATGTTTTTTCAAACAAAGTTTTTGTCTGTATTTCTGATCAGGTTAGTGTACTTGGCCATCCAGGAAATCTACCATTCAGACCAGATCCTCTTCAGTTATGATACCCAAAGAGCAGTGCCTACACCATTCCCATAGAGGAAAGATAAAAAGTAAGGCCAAGTATATCTATATCTTCTTTCCTGCCTCTTGCAAATGCATTAGGGCAGCTTTAGGCCCAGTGTGGTGTCTGAGACCATGGCAATGTAACTTTCAAAGCCATTTCCACTTATATGCAACTCAAAGTATGCATCTACAGCCACATTCATACATTGATGTGCTATTGTCTGTGTTAAAAAGAAGTTATTTTGCAGTTTCTTAGGAGTTAAGCAAAAGAAATCTTAACTGGGGAAAACAAAAAGAGCAAAGTTAATTCACAAGGACATGAATTAAGAGAACAGTATCATGGGAAGGCTCCAACAACAGAAACAACAGGAAGTAAAATAAGGTGATAAAAATTAAAAGTCAAAAGAGAGGGAAAAGAGATTGTGAGATGTAAAAAGCAGCAAGAAAACAGGTAGGAAAAGGTGAAAATTAACTGAAAAGGAGAAAGAAAGGATCTCAGCATACAGAGAAAAAGTACCTTCACCAGCTCAAAGGGGAAACGCTCATGGAAGATGCGGTTAATTCTAGCCCCTCCTGACAGCTCATAGGTATCAATTTGGTCTCCAGAGCCTTCAATGCGTTTCTCAAAGTCCACAGCAAACTGCTGGACCATCCTAAAAGGAGACAGCGCATGAAGCAGATGACATAGCCAAGCAGTCTCTCCAGGGGGGAATATGCAGTTAAGGCCACTCACTGAAGCAGAGCTTTGGTCTTGCGAGCAGGGTCATCGGGACGGAAGTTCTTATACTCCTCGACCTCCTTCTCAATGGAGAGCAGCTGGCTCTGCAGCTTGTTCCGCAGCCCTGGCAGGGTGTCACGGATGTGGTTGGTCAATTGCTGTACAGGAAGAAGGCTTAAGATGAAACTGGGAGAAGTTTGCTACGGTGCTATCCCAGAATAAAGGGCACAAGTAGGCAGCAGTTTTCAGCTGGTGACAGTACCTGGTTCAGTACTTTCTGCAGGTAAGGGGTTCCCATACGATCAGCCATGTGTCTGTAGGCTGGGTGGGAGAGAAAAAACTTTCTCTCTGCAGCCAGAGCTGCCTGAATGTCCTTCTTGCCATCAATGTCCTTCTGACTTCTGTTGACTACACCAATGTAACCTACAGGAATGGGATTAAAGATCAGGTAGTTGCAAGGATGAAAAGGAAATTACGCAGGTAACGTCACTGGAAATGGGACCATCAGGACCAACCAGAAGAGTTTAAAAATAGAATTTCCTCTGTGTGGCTCAGGGTCTGGAAATCTGGCATGCAGGACAGAAGTGCCACTATGCAACTGAGAATTAGATTACTTATTACTGTTCCCCCAGTCACAAAGAACACCCTGTTTCCACTCAAGACTTTCCTGTTCACATCCTTAAGACAGGTACTTCGCTATGGCTATGTACAGCATATAGCACAGTACAGACCAATGTGATTTCACCTGATGCACTACAGTAATCTCATCAAATAAGAGTTGGGGGGGGAGTAGTGCAGGAATCCCATTTTTGCAGCTTGTCTTATTAAAAATAATGAAGAAATCAGAGATGAGACCATAAGGTTATGCCTCCGCTAGCACTACCTATTGAGATACGAATACCTAAAACTTACTTTTTCTTCAGCATGACTCATGCCTATTCCCCAACTTCTCAATTCTGGCTTGGAACAGAGATGGCTTAAGAACACATCATAACAGATGCTCCAGGAGCACTGAAGAACGAAGTAAAGATACTTTACACATAGAAAATAAAGGATCGTGCAGAAAGAGGGAGGAAACATACCTCTGCGAAGAGGAAGCAATTTATTTTCTAATACATCTCTTGCATCAGTTCCTTCATCCATAAGATCCAGCTTAGTGATGACTCCAATAGTGCGTTGCCCTTTGTAAGTCAAATATGAACATAACTGATCAAGCAAACAACTGCACAATATTTTCCTTTGTTCAGAAAGCTTACAGATTGCCCAACTTGGCTCTACTAGGGCTCTTGAACTCAAATGTCACATAATACCCAAGTTCCCATAATAGCCAAGAGGTCACAACAGCAGACCAGGTTAAAAAAAGTCAGTTGTCATCTATACACTGTTCAAACACCTGCACGCTTTGCCATAGAGATGGATTTTAGTGAAGATTTTCTTACTTTTCTCCAGGCAGAACACAGGTGAGCAAAGTGAAGGGAGGGAAGCCCTTAACCTCTTTAGAAACAGGGCTTAAAGAAAGAAAAGGGGAATAATGAAATTTCTATTATAGTAACTATTAACACTCAAAGCCACCTCTCAGAAGGGCATATGTTGGTGAAGATAGCGAAGACAACAGAGAGGAGTCTGAAACTGCTGAGCTAACCACACAACCTGGAGAATCATGCTGCTGGCTCGTAGTACCACAGTAAAACAAGAGATTTACCTTGAGGATCCACCTCCTTTGCAACCTTCAGAGCATCAGAATTGGCCAGATCAGAGTTGGCTGGGGATACTGCAAGGATGAGGCAATTCTCTTTGGTGACAAACTGCATGAGCATATCTCGGATCTGGAACTCTATGTCAGGGGGTTGGTCCCCCACCGGGACTTTGGTCATGCCTGGTAGATCCACCAAAGTCAGGTTCAGGACTACACATAGGAAACAAGACAACAGGAGTGAGTGTTCAGGTTGGAACAGTCTGGTCTGTCAAGAACATTCACAGCTTTAGTGTCTTCAACGCATTATAAGCATAACAGAAGCATATAAAATTATTCAGTTCCTTTTGGTTGAAGCTCAGCAACAACTATTTGCTAACTGTTATTAGCCATATTGTCAGTGATTCATTTCTTTCCCCAGAAAGGGAGAGATTGCCAGTCATTACAGGAAGGTCCACAATGATGTAATAAAGTCTTCTAAGGAAGAAGTTTCTGCACAGATGCCAGTTGTTTCCATGAGTAGCAGCTGGATACTTCAACCAGCAGACAAAACCTTCTAGAAACATGGCAAAGAGGCAAAGACTGGCAGCGTGATGCACTGCAGCCCAAGAACGTGGGGATTTAAGTTTAAAAAAAAAAAAAAAAAAGTACATTCCATTTCATCTTTGTTTTGTCTTCACACTATGACAGAACAGCAATCTGCCTCATCTATCCCTAACTTCAGAGACTGCATTAAGACTCACCATGAGGAGAATAGACTCTGAGGTTGATGGGCACTGGGGAAATCCCTTTGTTGGAGCCAGTAACACGATCCGTTTCAGCCTCAATCTCCAAACGGATCTCCTCAAAATCTGTGAATTTCTTTCCCTTACAGTGCAGGAACTCACCATATTCTGTTTAAACAGAAGCAGAGAGTCAAAAATGAAAGAGACAGAAAAATTCACAGACAGAAGTTTAATAAAATGTCCTGGGTTTAAAAGAAACATAAGAACAGCTGAAGGGATGAGGTGTGGCAAGGAAGACTGTTTCCCCCCAGATCCTATGTGTTTGACAAAGACATTACTGCAGCCACAGTTGTAGCAACACCTGAGAGAATCTATAAGCCCAAGATCTTCCCAAACCAGCTCCTGTCTCAGAGTTTGCATCCTCACTTGTTCATCCAAGAAATAACCCCAGACTTTCTCTGTTGATATTAACCAAGCTAACACACACACCTCCAAGCTCCACAGAAGCACTGAGAAACACATCTGTATTCAGAACTTGGACCATCTCTGTATTAAAGTAATGTGGGTAGTCTCATGACATGCTGAAAACAGACTCAAGGGAGTCTCAAGGCAGCAAAAAACCCTTCTGACAGCTTTGAATTGGCTGGTGGGTTTTTGTGTTTGCTTTGGTGGGGTTTTTTTCTGGTCCTTGAATATGCTAACCAATTCAAAAACCCTCCACTGCAAGAGGAAAACCCTCAAAGTCAATTTGCTTCCTTACTATAGACTGGATGACTGTTATAAACAGGTCAGGTCCACCTGACAAGAGAGGAAGAATACCCTGAAACAGTCCCTTGCCAACTCCTCAGTGAGATCTCATGTTTGAGGGGAACAGTAATGAAAGCACTCTGCAAGCAGTAGCCAAAGCAGCAAACAGTCCACAACTGCAGTCATTCCTCTTCAGATCCCAGCACTGTCACACTTGATTTTAAGTGCACTACAATCATCCCACCAGCTCATTTCACGGGGTTATAAGCAGTTCCTTCCAGTTTTTGGGTCATACCCACTCGTAAGAGTCACAGCTGCACAGACAAAGGAAAATCAAGACGAGTGTATGCATAAAACACTGCTTAATTCAAACAAAACAACCGAGAATCATTTTCTTTCTGAACACTTAATGCATCAGATGTTAAACAGGCAGAACTGAAAACCATTTACCAGGGAAAAAGTCATTTTTGCTGGGGAAAAAAAATTCTTATTTACTTTTTCACACTGAGCAGTGCCACTGATGAAGTAAGACCCTTCTGACTAGGAAGGGAAGGCAGCAGCACAAAGGGGACGCAGCTCACATACCTGTGCTGGCATTCACCAGCTGCAGGACCAGAGGACGCCTGGTCACGATGCCAGAGCCACGTGGCAGAAAGTCCCTGAAACGAAAGAGGAAATTTCAGATGAATGAGCGATCATTTCCTTCCCTAGCCACAGCCTTCCTGTTTCTAGGAGAGCTCACGGTCCCAGCAGGGCACTCCAGCTGTGGCAATGATAGGAGTTGAAGGCACAAAAAACCAAGTGCCCTTCTCGAAGGAGGAAGGACAGCTCTGAAGAAGCCTACACTCACAGCACACTCCCTTCAGCCACATCTTTAGCAGTTAAGGCTCGTACAGATGAAGTTCCAGGCTAATGGGAGGAACCAATCCACACCATCATATGTATGCTGGAAAATAATTAATCTCTATGTCATCAGGCTGAAAAGTTGAAGCAGAGACTGAAAACTACCGCGCCTTCTTCTGATGAAGTACAATTACCTGAGCTACAACAAAATAACTCACACTTCTGGGTGTCATGGGACACCACTGTTCCAGCATACAAACAACATATCTATTTGAAACAGCATAAACAGCAGCCAAAGGTTTGCTTCCACTAAGGGCTTCTCCCAGCTAAGAAAATACAAGTATTGCCAA
Organism: Callipepla californica brunnescens; assembly: GCA_023055505.1. Lineage (NCBI taxonomy): Eukaryota > Metazoa > Chordata > Aves > Galliformes > Odontophoridae > Callipepla > Callipepla californica. Next base: position 5,043,537 of record JALIRH010000028.1, on the reverse strand, counting down.
GGCAAAAGCAGCAACAGCTTCCTCCTAAATTCACAAGAACCCCGAATGTTGCTGTTCCCCAAGTCATTTCAAAGGAAGGAAGCCTTTTGTTACCCTTTCCCTAATGCTGACTTCACATCCACAGGATACGAAGCTCTCCTTTGCTTTTTCTTTTTCCAAATCCAAGTGCTTCAAGCAACGCCAGGCACACTCACAATATCTGCTGATGACCATGCTAGTTTGTGGCCTGGTTTTCAAGCACTCAGCTGTTCATGTGCCTCTTCAGAAGACTCTGAAAACACAATCATTTGCCTTCCTATTTAGGGGAGAAGCACTGCTTCAAAACATGATGTCTGTGGCATGAATATGGTCACCTCTGTTCGAAGCTCTGCCTGCACTACTTGTGTTCTGGTACCACCCTCCCTCTTCAGATAGATGTGACAACGTGTAATTCTGCCAGTCCAGCAGAAATGGTAGTGAAAGAAATCCATGCCTCTCGATGTTCTGCACCATGGCCTTGACCTGCACAGCTTTAATAGTGACAATGGAAATGAAGATAAGGAATGAGCTTTTGTTTTAAACACATAGGTAGTGAGCAGACTTGATTTCAGCTCCTGGTTTCACCATGGATTGCTTATGTAATTCTACAGGGAAGTAGGAAAATGAGTGTTTTCCTTTCCCTAAGCTCTAAACTGAGTATTACCAAAAGATGCAGAGTGGGTTCAAGTAAAAGGAGAACAAGGAGCATCCTACAACCTCCAATGTCTCAAAAATATCTCCCACAACTTACTAAATCTACAGTGAAGTGACCTGTGTTAAACCTCCACTACAGGCTGTAACCCATTCTCACTATTTTAGATTTCCAGAAACATAAGGAGTTAACTGGGATCTTCTTGCATTTGTTTTTCAAATAAATACAGCTCTATTTTTTTTCCATTCCAGTGGGATTAACCCTGGAATCTTTGAGGCATTGCATCATTCAGGCAATTTTCTGCTGCCTCAGCTCCATTCCTATGGATGCCTGTGGTCAATATGTGACAAAGTCCTACTCTTACATCAGCTCTTTTAGCATCAGAACAAATGGAAGCCACACAGATTTACTGTTAGCTTACTGTAGGTGAGAAAAAGGTAGTTTTAATATAGATTTGCTTTCTAGTGCACTAGGATATGCCAGCTATTGATCTCCAGCTTGCAGTGCCACATTCTGCCTTGCTGTAGGAAAAGCACTACTTGCATTTATGAGTCCTTTAGGATTTAAGATTCCCCTGATGTTGTGCTCCATGTTTTCCCAAAGCTTTCTGCTCTGGCCCAAAACCCAGCTTCTCTCTGGTCTTTGTCAGAGCTCAAAGCAAAGGTGGATGTGAAAACCTCAGCAGCATCCAGGTCCTGCATCAGAGAAAAATGAAACCACTTACTGTGTCAACTGAGTGGCTTCCAGACTATTGGAAGGGAAAACAAAACAAAACAAAGCCCTCACAAAAGACAAGATATTAAAAAAAAAAAAAGAGTATTACTTACAAAAAAGTTTTCTGTGAGTCATTTTTCAATAAGCTCTGAAGAGCAGAGCAGATACCATGAGTACCTCCAATAAAACAGTGATTATTAAGCCAACACATTTCTGCTTGTTATTAACCCAATCCTTTGAAACACTAATTTACTGTGACTCAAAAGAATATGCTTACCACATTTTAACTAAGTATTTTCCTTTCTAGAGGCATTCATCCCAGAACTGCATGCTGTTTAAGTTCAGCCTTTACATAACAATACTACTAACAGAGTTTTTCCTCAGTTTTTCACCATGCCCAGTTTCAGGAACCCGGCTTGCTTATCTGTGGCGTTACACCACTGTAGTTATGTTGATGTTAAACTAAGTCAGTAGAAATCATTGCTCCTCCTCCAGGAGGTCTCTTCTCCCATTGAAGCTCAAGGTTAACTACCCAAATCCACAATGAGTCCCCCAAATGAGTTACCTTAGTACTTACATTCTAGAAGAACAATTTGATCCCCTATATAAGAAAAAGAAAGTGTTCATAACACACAAGTTACTGAGATTTACAGACAGTTCAGCTTCCAGGTCTTCCCTGTACTTAACCCATCAGGAGTTCCGGCCAAAAGGCTTTACAGAAATCCACACACTACCATCCCATCACATCCATATTGTTTCTTACTATTTTACTCCCCATCCCGTCCCTTTACACCCTCCAGGAACAAATGCTTCCATCCTCCAGCTCAGGCTCTCAAAAAGCACTGATCCATACATTCTGTGCCTGTTTGAGTGCCAGGGGAGTGCACTGTACAGCAGCCCTGCTTTCCCTCTTGCAGCAGGCATAATAAATTGCTTCTGTAAAGAAGCCATGACAGAGCATATGTGGCACAGACAGCATGCCCAGCCCAGGTTTTGAGTCCTTTCAGCAGCCAAGGGAATGGATTTCTCCTGAAAGAGCAGCACCAAGTGATGGAACAAAGCCAGATTCAGGAGAAGGATACATGAGATAAGGACAGATCCACAGACTTCGGCAGTCAAGAGCAGAAGGGTCAGATAAACTGACTTCTTCCATTCCTGTGAGGAGATGTACAGTAGTAGCAAGGCTGGGGGTGGAAGGGGAAAGATGAACACTTCTTTGGAGATAACACACTGCAAAACTGGAACAATGAGGGCAGCAGGGTCCTCCCTACCAGAACAAGGCAGCCTTCATCACAATACCAAGAGCAGCCCTGTTACAGACACCACCATGCAAGATGCTGTGCCTGAAGCAGGCTACTCGATTAGTGTGAGTACCAATTGTTTGCTATTTACTTCGTATCTTAATAAAGAAAATTTGCTTTATTGTTTTATTTTGTCTGCAACATGCAGGGATGATGTGATAGCATTTTACTTTCTATGCCTTTAAGCAAAAATATCATCCTGTGCCACTTCCCTATGCCAAGTTTCACCCAGAACAAATAATAAAGCAGCAACTAAAACCTAGGCAGAGATGCTGAATTTCAGAAATAAACACTTAATCTGCTTATCCTCCATTTAGGTATTGACTTGAAATTCCTCCTTATGATATTGAGGCATCACTTCCAAGCATTTCAGCTGGGCTCAATGATCTACATTCCCCAAACTGACACTTACCAGAAGACTTCAGTATAAACACTTCACGCTCTCAGTAGCTAATTTCTGGTGTGACCAGCAGTACATCTCCTCTCTATACTAAGGCACAAAAAGAAATAAAGATGCAAATCCTGAATGGTCTCAGGCTAAAAAGGTCCAGCCAGGAAAACGACCTGAAAAGGTACTCACTGTGATATTTTGCATTGCTCATTTCTGAAGTACATACTGAACATGTTCTCAACTAGCTTCAGAGCTACCTCAGGGCAAACCCAATCACATCATCCTTTACAGTCTTATTTCTATTTTAGTACACAGAGCTGCATTAAAGTACAGATTTGGGCTGAAAACAGCATTAGTAATGCAGTAGTCAAACTATCTGAGGGACAGAAAACAATCTAGCAGCTACTACACAGCAACACTTGAACAAAATCCAAACACACTGAGACTCTCAAACATTAAGGCAATCTATATGCCACGCAAGAAATATTTTTTTATCAGGGCATCTTGGTGTGAGGGTTTCATACCAGATTTTAAATTAAAGCCAGGCAATCTATATGACAATCCTCCGTGCATTAGGTATCCTGGCATCCTACAGAACAAAAAGGTGCTATTAATGACAGAACAAGCAGATATTTGTCAACAAGGTTCATTAACGACTATCACGGTACAAAGCACCAGAAGTTACAGGTCATGTGCAAAGATATCGATAAGACACGAGAGATAAACACATTGCTTGTGGTATTAAATATAGATTGGAATCAAAGAGAGCTGATATTTGATAGATAACAGATAGTGGCAACAGAAATCATTGGTAGCCAATAAAGGAAACAAGTCCATATTACTGTCCTCTCCTTTAAGTGGAAGAGGGACCCAATGCTTCTACCACCACTGGCTTTGCCTTCCTGCGGGGAAGATATCTGGAGAGGACTCAAATACAAATCCAATCCTGATCTAGATACACCAATACAGCATCCATGCAGCTTGTTTGTCAGTCCTTTGAGATTCTTGGATTAGAATACATTACAGAAGGCAAAGCCCCAATTAAAAAAAAAAACAAAACAACAAAACAGCAGCTTATGAAGACAAAACAGGAGTCCAAATAACATCAGAATGAACACCATCTGATCATTTAATTTCCATTTGATTTCTTACTAAACATCTGCAGACAAGGTTATTAGAGGATGTGATTAATCTCCAGTTCGGATTATTAGTTTCAGACAATTAAGACTCACACAGTATCCACAGTTTCACATGGCTGTTCCTGGTTTTTAAATCCAGTATTGTTATTTCCTGTGTTACGGTGGCGCTGAGGGAAAACAATTTAATCAGAACTTCATTGCACAAAGCACTACACCAGTTCACAGCACGAAATACAGCTTCTATCCCTACGGGTTTTGCTGTCTGGCTGCATACACTCCTGCTCAGGCCTAGCACCAGCTTCATTTCATCCACCAGGTCTTACAGTTGATCAGTTACACATCTAGATCATTGGCACCATGGCACAATGCATGACAAGCACCCCAGCACAATCTGGGGGCATCAGTACCTTTGACTTATGGCTAACAGCTGTGTTTTCAAGTATCCTTACTCCGTGTCTTAAAGGAAACCTTACAACACAGGCTGACACCTATGCAACATGCTGGCCACCAAATATCTGTAAGGCTACAGACATTCACTGTTAACCTTACTGATTAACTCCTCAGGAATGCAGTAGCATTCAGCTCACAGAAACACTATTTCTAAGCAGGCACATCCTTTCCAGTAAGGTTAGCACTTGCAGGCTCAGAAGTTTGAGCCAGGGGATGTGTTATTTACCTGCCAATCCTTGCAGCACGACTGTGAGTCTAGCCTTGACCTTTACAGAAAGCAAATCTATAAGCAGTTGATGTAATGCAAGTATTAAGAACATAACTGACATCCATCACACAATGGGTACATATAGAAATAAAGATCTATTGTAAACACACCACATTCTATCATACTGACAACACTACTGTACACAGTAATTCATTATTCAAGGAGACAATTGTGAAAAATAAAGGTCATGTAATAGTTCACGTGCCATCACAATATACATATTAGCAGAAGAGAAGGCTTCCCACTGCCTTGTACCTTGAGATCCTATTTACAGCAGTGCAAAGGGAGGTTAGCACTATTATGCTGACTTACAGTACTTAAGTTGCTGTAAGCAATCCTGGCTTCCCAGCAGCATCTCTGCAGGCCAGCAGCCAGCAAGGGCTGAGCAGACCTCCATGCCGTGCTGTGCACAAGGTGTGCTCCAAGGGCAGGCACAGTTGGCTGGGTAAAACCTGACATACAGCAAGCCTAGCAAGGCAAATCCATGCCCTCACAAACAAGCACATCAGTGGGTTTTGTATCACTGAGACTGGGGACTAAATGACAAAGACAGCAGATACTTGGGCTTCCAGCTCAGCCACAGGGACTGGGGCTTCCACCTCTTACTGGGACACAACTGCCCAGCCACTGATCTGGATATGTAGAGGCAACAATCCCTCATACTGCCCCATGTCATCTTGAGCAAAAGTGTTTTGTTTTTGTCCCCCCCCCCATCTTTCCTACAGAACAAAGCCTGAAATGCAAAGTACTGAAGCTAACTGCTCTATCTGGGGGCCTCTGGGATAACACACACGCCTTGGGCAGAAGTATTAATTAGAAATGGGTTTCACCACTCAGAAGACATTTCTCAAGCCAAACGTGAGCTGAGTGAGCTCAGACAGCAACACAGGAGATGGGCTCTGAACAACCGCTCCCTCATGCTGCTGATATTTCAGCACCATTGGCTGGGTTCAGACCTTAAGTCTGCTCAAGCTAAAAGGGAAGCACACAATAATCGTTACAAGAACATTTGCTTTGAAGGGGCTCTCCCCCTTACCACCCCCTGCCCCCTCCATCCCTTCCACAGGACACTAAATTCTGCTTCTCTGGCTTATCTCTGACTGCACAGACTCATTCCCAAGAGTCACTGCAATCACTGCCTTTTTCATTCATTCCTTCCACATCTCCTTCCTCTGCATTTCACTCAGCCCCTCCTGCACGGCTCCCTGCAGGCCTCTGGAAGCAGTGGGATAAGAGTGTTTTCTTTTATTGTTTATTTCCACTTGAATCCTTTGGGCTGATTCCTGTTCCGCTTCGCTAGCTTCAGAGAGCATCAAAATTTGGAAAACAGCTGAATGTATTATGCAGAGTCATGGCTGCACCAGAGCCTCCGTGCACAAGTTGGGCTCACACGGAGCTATGGAGCTTCATGGCAGTACTCCACAGGGCAACACACCCAAGGAGGTCGGAATTCTCACCCCCCAGGTACTCCACTTTCCCTTGGTGCCCTATGAGCCCACAGGGCAGCACAGCCAACAGACTGCCCAGGGATGTCTGCTGTGGTGCCTGAAGTAACTCCAAGGAAGCCTGCATACCCTTGCTTTATGCTGGGGGTCAGCACCAGGATCCGGCCCTACCTGTGAATTGTAAGGTGACCTGAAGCAAAGGCAGAGATGCCACTATGCTCTTTTTGTGCAAAAACAAGGATTGCAAAAGCACATCTGATCAGCTCTCTGGTTCTGCTAGAAAGCACAAATCCAGGATTTCTAATACTACAGCCATAACTCAGTTTATATAATGAGGTCCCCATGAATCACAAGGGGAGACAGAAGCTGAGCAGACAATTTTTTTCTGTTGCAGAAGGTTACGGTGCTCCTGCATCTTATCTGTAGGACGGGAGAAAGAACACAAAGGGAACACCTTGGGAGGAGGCTCAAATGCACACAGACATCACCATTTTGCCTGTTCCCTACTGAGTGCTTTCTTCCTGCATAGATATCTAAGCTTTCCCTCTCAGGAGTCATCGCTGGGGCCTGGATGGGCAAATACCTTCAGAAGACAGGATTTCAAGCAGCACTTGAAGCCACTGCAAGAAAGATCAACTTGTCGTTGCAGACACCACAAATAGCTTCCAGCTCTTGCTAGAAACACACACCTAGACAGTGTGGTACAGCACGAGCACAGTTCATCACCTTTGCCATCTTAATTGGAAGAAAATCTGTGCAGGATACGTAGTCACAGCTGTGTGTGCTGTAATGCAGGCTTCCTTTCCAGCTATTAGTGACCAAGGTCAGTTCTTTACTTCCAAGTGCCACAGAGGGCTGCGACCCAGGGAGTCCTGGCACACAACTGCAGAGCCTTGTGTTATTCCTGCAGAGGAAGCCTGCAGTGGGAACAGATTGGATCCACGTGCTTCTCCCTGCTTGTGATCTCGGACTAGATAGATAATCCCTTCATGGGCTGCTGCTCTACAATTGCGGGTGCAGCAGCCAATCCAATCTGAGAGCCAAAACCAGGCCCAGGGGGATAATTCCCCTCCTACTTCCCAACAACATGGTGAAATCTACTTGTTTCCATAGAAACAAATCAGTTTGCTCCCGACTCCCTCACTGCCATGAATCAGCCCCGAGCTGCTGAGGCTGACAGATCTCACACAAGTGTCTACAGACACAGGTCAAGAGCTTGCAGGAGAAACGAGAGGTATCCCAACAGCACACAAAACCCATCCCACCCAAAGCATCACTTGCTTCAGCTCCTCTCTGCTGTGAGAGAATTAATGAGTAATATCCTTCCCCTCCTCCATTTCAAGGGCTGCCTTATCTGCCAGATCCCTCCCTGCTATGCTCCTGCAGATGGGTTAGCCCAGAGCATGAGAGGGAATAAAACACAGATGGGAAAGGAAGACAGGACACTTCAGCACTCAGGTGCACTCGTGAACCTTCTCCTCTCCGTTATTTTTGCAGGTAGCGACCCTAAAGGGATTGTGTTGTTCAGAGGCTCTGCATTTTACTGAGGAGGATTATTTAGAGAGTGGTACAGCCTACGGTGCAATGACTGGTCTCAAAAAGTCACTGCCCATTATAGCAAATGCCGCAGTGACTGTCAGCTGCAGCAGACGGGAAGGAAGAGTCCTAGGAGGCTGCAGAAGCACAGCACTGCTGCTGTGCAGCTTCCCCTGGGATCTTTTGGGTAATAGAAAATGAAGCCCTAGATCTTGCATGCCGCCTTGGGATATTCAAGGTGAAGAATAACACAGCGCTGATTCTACGTGACAATATCAGGAACTCAAGGGGAAAAGCAGCCCAGCACATCCTGAGTGGATGTGGCAGCAAGGACTACACATTTGTGGAAAATCCAGCTTTCATTTCAAGGATGAGAAACCCAGCAGGAAGACAACAAAGCTCATTTCACCACAGGGCTCTGCATCTTCAGTTCATTTAAGAGCAAGAAGCCAACCCAGCCAGCCTAGCGTCAGCATCCAGGGGCACAGCAGCCACTGCACTCCCAGGGAAGAGAGGTCTCCATGGCCATAGGAACTCCAGCACAGACACGCTGTGCTCTCCATCCCAGAAGCTGTACAACAGACTTTGTTTGCCTTGCTGACTTTTCTTCATCATCACATGGAAGCCAGTTTGTCTTTTACTCCCACTGAAGTATATATACGCTGGAAAAAAAAGTCACAGAATCTATTCTGGTATATATACAGTTTCACCTGCAGGATATCACCTCTGTAACAGCCCTGCAGGTTTCAGACAGCAGTCTTCAAAAGGACAGTACTAGGCGTCATCAATACCCTAAAAAAACCCCAATCAATTCAGTTCAGAACCAGTTGTAGAAGAGAAATCCAGTTTTTATAGCCACAAAAGGTAAACCCATGACCCAGCATCTTTGTCTCCTCAAGCTGCACTGATCTGTCATAGCTCTGCAGTAGCACCACTCCTTTGGCACAACCATTCTACTGACAAATCCTGGCTTTGCCGTAACAAAACAGCGGCAGCCCTTCAAAACACAACCTGTACAGTACCTGCAAGTTCAGAGGAAACAAAGAACTCTGGGATGCGAATGACGAACTGATGGGGGAAGCACAGACACTACAACACACCAGGATTAACACGTGCTAAAACCGATGAGCAACACATTAACCTTCCTACTTCTCCACCAGCAGTCTCTTAATCTGTCCTAGCTCTCCAGAGCCCAGCAGCAAAGGCTCTCCTGCATTGGGGAACACCAACAGTCCACGCAGAAGTAACCAACACTGATGCTATACACCGCATGGAGACTCCTGATACAAAGGGGCTTATCCTTTTTGCCTTTCTCTCCTTCACAGAAGGAAACTCGTGCAATGACAGATCCAAAGACACCACAGGCTCATGGTAAGTGTCATCTTAGATTTCTTGTCAAAACTCTTTCACCTCTGGCATCCTGGTATTTGCTGCAAGGAGAACAAATATAGCTCAAGGCACATTCCGTCACTGCAGCATGACACTTCCTCCACTCCCAGACAGTCTCCTCAAAGCCTGAATGCCACAAAAGGCAGAGAGAACTGAAAAGGTTCATTGGAAGAGGCAGAAACACTCTGAGCCCACTATTAAGAACCCACAGAAGCTCTATGAGATAGGGGATGGCACTTCAAGCCCTGTTGTAACATCACTGTGCAGATACAGGTGGTGTGTATACACAATTGGATGCAAGTACCCTGAGAATCTGCCTAGCAGAGGTAAGAGCACTGTGAGCAGTGAGGCAGGCTGGTTCCCTGCTGCTGGAGCAGGCAGAGGGCAGCTCTGCAGGGTAACTGCACCCCACACATCCTGGCCAAACCAGCCAAGGTGCACAGCCACCCTGCTGGGGGGATTTAAGATGCCAATGTATACCTCAGCTGCATGGAGAAGTACGCAGGAACAGAGCCAAGCTCCCTGCTATGCACTGCACCTCTGCAGTTTCAGATATAATTAAGATCACCCTGGCTGGAAACATGGCACAGAGGAACTGCTTCTTAAGCCCTTGAAGAAAAACAAGCAGACTGACTGTTATCCACCACTAGTGCAGAAGCACTAAATTCTACTTAAAATTAAAAAATAAAAATAAAAAATGAAGACATCTCCATTTCCAAACTATACCAAATACAGAAGTGGGATCAACAGCCCCAGAAGAAGGAAGCTTCCTGCCTTCTGCCTGAGCCAACCCCATGTCACAGGGATTATTTCTTCTCTGGTAAACTTCAGACAATGACTATAGGAGACCAAAAGAAAAAAACAAACAAGAAAAAGGCAGGTTTATATACAGGTGTATATCCACAGAGTTTCTCCAGGAAGGCACATCTTCATGAAGAGCCTTGGAGCAGATCACAATCAGTGTTGCACAATAACAGGCACTCTGAACCTACAGTGAAACTGAAGTGTGGTGACCAGGACAAACTTTCCAGCACCTTCTGGTTCTCCATTTCTTTCCCTGTTTTCCACAGAGAAAGGATTTACCTGAACCTCTTCGCTTGGAGTCTTCCCCCCACCCTGCCCCCCTTTACATCAGTACACTGATTATAACAGCATTTGCTTTTGCCTGCCCAGCTCAAAGTCATTCAAACAAGATGGCAAAATATCAAGTGCTAATGCAGCACCTTGCTGGTTCTTTTGCTGCAACTATTCTTCATCATTCTTTCATTTATGAGACTCATTCAGGAAACTGACCTCCCAAAGATGAGCCTGGAGTGCCAGGTAGTTTACGTTACGTATGAATAGGCACAAACAGAAGAATCCCAAAGAACCCAAATACCAAACCAAAGCAGCAGAGCCCAGGAAGAAGAAATGCATTTCCTGCCTCCTGAGAGCTGCACTGATGCAGAAGAGGCACCCTGAGATTCAGCACTAGAGCTCTGCAGTGTGACATCCCCAGAGGGTGTTCTGCACTTTGGTGTATGCTGGTCCCCTCCCTGCCTCGAGCTGTAGCACTGCTGCAGCAGACCTCACAAGGCCAGCACCATGCTCAGGCAATTCCCAGCTATTCATAGAGGAGCTTCTATTAAAAGTAAAAGCGCAATCAGCTTAAGAAATATCCAGAGATTACTCAAGAGATCACAGCAGCCAGAAAGAGAGAAAAATCTAATGTGCATTAGAATCAAAGAGCTCCATCCCCACTGTATGCAGTGTATGTTCAGAGTAAGCCACAGGCAAGTCAGTGGAGCCAAATATCACCATTAGAACTGGGAGTCAGAGCTTTGTTTTCTGCTAGCTTCATTCTGAACTAACAGGTCATCAGGTATACTCCCTTGCTGATGGAGAACCATTCCTGTGCCGATAGGCAGGAGGCAAATGGACAGTTATTATAAGCCCCTGCTCACAGAACTTTGTAATTACTCAGATGACAAAGAGCTCCCAGAGCTGCAACGGCTGCTAATTTTTGTCAAGAGCCCTGAGCCGGATCCTACAGAATATACTCTGCCTCTACACATGTGAGAGTGACAGGAATGCAAAGAAGAGCAAAACAAAGACTTGTTCAAAGGTTTTGCCTTTAGGTATCTCCTCCTTGCGCTAAGAAATTCAGCACAGCCTCCCCCAGCCCTGCATCTCCAATCTCAAGAAAGTTTTTCTTAATGATCTCCAGGGTTAAGTTGACTGCTGTAAAAACGCTTGCAGATGTGGAGCATCAGCTGCACGGCATCTCTGTAGATTTCTGCCTAGGGATGCTTTCAGAGTCTAAATGCGACTGAAATAATACTCTGAAACATGGCTGCAGTTTACACACATCTTTTTTATATAGGATTACATCAGCGTGGCCTGGTTCTTCAGCCAAAATCCACAGCAACATCAGTTTAATATCTGCTCAGTCCTTTGCCAGGCATCCCAGGTACTGTGCTGGCCACTCTTACCCCAAGACTGTTTCACAAACAAAATAACAGCCCTAGCACAGCCAGAAGGGATCTCAATAATATCCCTGCTCGCTCTGGCAGTATTAACTCTTCACCCTTCAACACAGCTGCAACAACACAACCTAAAGCCATAAGAAACAGGAAACGGAGTGTTAAAGGGGACTGCTGAGGCAATAAATTATTAAAATAGTATTTTCAACCCCTGAGACCTGAATTCAATTCCTGTTTCAGCCGAGTGAGGAACTGGTTTTATTCCAAGCTTCATTTTGCATAATTTTTCGTTCGTTATGGCTGCGGTACAAGTATTTTAACAGAACTGATAGCTCTGTTATAGCCCAGGGACATAAAAGCCCTGATTTTCAGAAAGGGAAGACCCACATCTGACAAGGCAAGCCTTACAGAAGCTTTGGAATTCTTCATCGATCTCCTGGAGTACTTGAGGAAACAGCATCCTTTTCTTCAAAGGATACCCACAAGCATCCCTGAAATGGATGCTCTCAATACAAAACCCGCACTGCTCTTCTGTTAGCTTAATCACTGTGCCCAAGGCTCTAAGAAAAGCCACGTGAGTCATAAGACTTGCAGAAAAGTGGCAGAAGTCGGCAAGTTTGCTTCCAGTCAGCAAAACAGTTTGAGAAGCTTGCATAACGCCTGCATCCAAAGGCTGAGCTGCAGGAAGCTGCTGAGCAGGGCCCAAACACTATCCCACCTCTGTTCGGACCCAGCTGGGTCAGCCAGAGCTCTGGGAACATCATGCAGCTCTCAGAGATCATACTCCATGCACTGAGCCTTGAAGGCAAGGAAAGCAGTTACCTGTTGCAGCCAGCACCAGCCCAGGAGCCAGGACAAGCCTGAAGGACAAGCAGCTGTCAGCAGTTTAACTGCCCTGATCTGTGAGACTGCCCCATCTATACAAGAGCATCAGGACATTACTGAGCTGCTGCAGACTGGATTTTTATTAAGGCATTCACTAGCAGGATTTTGAAAACAGACACTCAGACCCAAGGACAAAGTATCAGCACGTCACCTGGACTAATTGCTTAATTGTCTACGTCTTGCTCTCGGCTACTAGTCAATATGTTTTAATGCACACTCATAACACCTCCTCCTTATAAACATCACCATTGCAGAGGTTCCATTTATTGCTGAGAAAAACAGCTTACTTCTTATGGTTAACCTTCCCTGGTGTCATTTCTAGTGTCCATTAATGATAAGTGCACACGATGTGACCACAACCAACCTCTAAGGAAGGTACCCACAATCAGCACCCAGACCAGCAGAGCTCCAACGTGGGGCCAGCCAGGCCCATCTGCCATCACATCCATAATCAGAAATAATTCAGCTCAAGAGCAGTGAGAAACTGTCCCAGTGGGCTGTTTCCTTGCTATGCATGACTGGATGGTTTTCTCCTTTTTGGCAGATTTCATTTTAGCTTTCCTCCCAGCTAGCAGTACTCTCTGACTCATGTGGTTACAGATCTGCGAGTCCAAGGAGGAAAGCATTACACCCAAAATTGTTTTCTTTTTTCTTAGTGGAATATTAATAGAGCTTGCTGTCCACACTGCAAGTACATTTCTTGTCACAGATGCCACCTCTAAAACAACTCCACTCTGGGCAACACAGGATGAGCACTGCAAGCTTTTATCAACTGCCCAGCTACCCTCTTCTTGTCATAGTTTTGTTTTTGCCAATGAAGTGCACAGTCTGAAATAAAAACTGGAGGATTGGCTCACATGGGTGGAGCTCTCATGGGTTTGCTCCTAATAAATCTGCTGCTCAGTGCATCATAACAAGTTTCACCCCTCTAGCCAGAACACACCAAGAGCTCCATTTCCTCGATTAAGTTCTGCTGTGTCGTCAACATCTTCAGTTTCCCTACAAAAAGGGCTCATCTTGAAGACGCTAAGAAGTCTTCAGCATTTTTACTCACTCCTGGATAGACAGGCTGGAACTTGAAGTACAAAGAAGCAATGCTGAGTAACTCACACTAACGTTTTCAGAAGCTGCCTGAGATACAGCACCTCAGACAGACTCCCCCACCTTCTGTTTAAGTACAGTGGAGCTCTGCCTTCTCAGAGGCACCGGGGAAGGTGGGTTCAAGGCCTTCACCTGGCATCCCCAGCGAGGTATTGAACTGCGCCTACCAAAAACAATCAGCAGCCTTCAAAAATGAAGTTTGCTTTTGTTTGTTTACAGCTGAAAAGTTGTAATAATGTAAAAGCACGTGGAGTTTGGAAAAACAGTAACAGATTTAGCACAGGGGAATGCTTTTAGGAATTTCCAACCTCTTCCCCCCCACTGGTTTTGCAGACACTTATCAGCTCTGTGCCACAGCATACTGCTCATAGAGCAAGCACAAAAGACATTTACCCATCTCAAATCACCATAAGGATTAACTAATGTTCAAAAGGCTCTAAAACTCCCTACATGAGGATTATTGTGATAACAAGGGAAAGCCCTCTCTTGCACATAAGCTGTCCTCCAAACCTGCAAGCTCCCAGGTGACAGATCCCTGCTGCTTTCACACACCAGTAGGTCCTGGCAAGCCCCACCTGGCATGACATGAGCATCACCTTCCAAATTAGATACACCTGATTTCCTTTTTTTGCTGTGTGAACAGTCTGAAACACGCCATAAGGATCTCTTTTCCTAGAAAACCTAAGGCTAGTGGCAGTTACCAGAAGCATGAGGTCACCACTGAAGATAAGATGAACAGTCAGACAGCAAGATCTGCAAAGAGCATCTAGATGCTGCGGGAAGCAGAAAAGATATTAGACCTGTCTTCATTTGAACCAACCCCTGCACGACTTATAGAAGCAGTCAGAGGACAAACACAGGCACTGCTGCACCTACGAGATAGAAGATTCAGGCATTCTTTTTTCTTCTGACAGCCACCCATGTTATGTTTTACCTTAATTATGCATTTCCTCCTAATGATCCTCCTCCTCCTCCAAGTATTTGCTAGGAGCTATATAGGTTTCTCCGAAGCTAGAATAATTTACCTTGTGGTCTATTGTAACACATTATCCATTCTCTCACAATGTTCTATGTTTTTTTTTCTCTTCTTCCAATTAATGCTGGATGAAAAGAGGTACTTTCACCACTGAAGACAAAGTCTACTGCCATTTGAAGGTCCATTATTTGACCACAGTGTATTTCCCTGAACAGTAGAGTCCTACTCCTGGCTTTTGCACTGTGACTTACTGGGGGTTGTAGGACATTTTCCAATAAACGCCTATGGCTTTAACTTGCAAATAGGTAACAGCATTTGTCCAGCTCATGGACCATACAATAATTACATGCATCCCCCAATTAGTCTCTCTGCCAGCACTGGCAATGCTGCCTTTTCCCTGGTCTTTTTTCCATGCTGGTGAATACTACAGAACACCTTTCCAATGCTGAAGTCTGTGCTCTAGGAGAGACAGGGCTAGCCCAGCATAACTGAGTTTTAGGTCCTGAGCTGCCTCCAATTTCCTTCCAGATGATTTACAACCATCAGCTAATTCAGCATACACCATCAGAGCCCGGTGGCAAGGTACAGCTATTTGGTTAGCGTTACATAAGACTGCAAGAGAGAAGGATGCTTCTGAGGCAAATGCTCAGGTCTGATATCAAATAAACGCCAACCCAGTTCCCACAGCGCTGGCACTGCTCAGCTGCCTTCATCAGAAACATGATGGCTTCACCTCCGTTCAAGTCCTTCCACCCACTGTTCCCAGCTCACAGACACTGCCTTCTCAGCCCCCTGAGGCCATCTGTTCTGCACAAGTCAGAGGTGCCTTGTTTTCCCCACCAGGAGCAATGCAGCTGTCCGAGCAGCGCCAAGCAGCACTCTGCCTTGGATCAGCCAGAGGACACAAGGCACAGATGCTCGTGCAGCCATCTGAATGCAGGCCGGTGCTTTCAGTTTTTCCTGTTTGCGAAGCACAGATAACAGTGATACTTCCACAAATCCAAAGATATGTGCTTTAAAAAGATCAGGATTTTAAGGCAGCACCTGTGTTGTTTACTCTCACACAGCAAAATAAGAGTAGCACAAACACAGGTGATTTTACAGGCAGCTCCCTCCTTTCTCAACCTGTGGTCTCAAGTCAAATCAGCTCACATCACAGAGTTCTTTCAATCAAACCAATTTTGTGGGTACTGGTGTCAGCTTCAGGACCTCCCAATTAGAGAGGTGGCAGCAGGAAGGCAGCAACACCATAAGCACAGACTCAGTGACCCTCTGAGGTCTCTTCCAACACGAATTATCCCGTGAGCCTATAACCACAGCAGCAGCAAATGCCTAGAGATGACCAGATTAACCTTCCTCCCAGTTTTGAGGCCCAGGATAAACCAGTCTGCAAACAGACGTGTCACCTGGCTGGCTTCTGCACAGCTCCTCTCAGTGAATTCAGTGATTTTAACACCATCAGCCACTACAGCAGCCACCATGCTGAGTCCCCAGCAGCAAAAGCACACATAGCAGCCTCGTCGACATCTGGTATTATAAATACAGGCTCTGCACTGTTGGATAATCCGTTAACAGCAGAATAAGCGACACTGAAGGAGTAATTAGCAGCAACTAAGAAGCCTTCACATGCAGGAAGATGTTTATTCGGGAAGAGGAATAAGTAAACACCAATTGCAGTCAGCAACACTCCTCTGAGCTTCGAGGTTTTAAGCATGTGTGGGATTCAGCACTGCTGCGAGGTGCTAGCAGCAGCCCTGGGCTGAAGTCCTGCTCAGCCAGAGCCTGGGGCTGGCACTGGGACCAGCAGGCTGTCCTGCTGCCTGAACACAACTTGACGGCAACTTGGAATGAGCTCCACAGGAACAGAGGGGAAAGCCAGCCCTGCAGGACCTGCAGCCCCTCTGCTGAACCAAGCACATCAGGCAGCCCAATCGCATCAGCAGCTGTGTGCATGCAGACCTCCATGCACTCTGAGCAGCTCAGCAGCACCTGCATTTGATGTGCAGAGCCAGGCTGGACATGAGACATATGCCACGGCCACACTAACAACGACCTTTGTACACAGCAGATTCTCCTCACACCCCTATAATTAGTTGAGGAGCCATGCCTGTTCTGCTCTCCATAGCTTCTTATTGTGGTCTCCAACTCCTACACAAAGCAATAACGTGATGTATTACAGCAGGGTCCCAGCACTATTTTAGCAGGCTAGGGTTTTGTAGCATATAGACATACGCTCTGCGTAAGATGTCTCACGTTACCAGACTCTAAACTAGTCAGCATCAATGGTATCAAATGGAAAAGGACCTCCTCCCTCTGACATGTTTTCCATTTCCAGCTCCATTATTTCCTTTATACGCTCCTCTCCAGACAGCTTCACACAGCTCCTGCTCTGGGGACCCACCATTACTGCATTTCCTAAAAGCCACCGTAGCACAGTGATGGAGAGACTGCCAGGACACAGAAGTCACAGGTTCTCCCAGGAATCCTCCACAGAATGGAAAACAGGAGCACAATTTCATCCATCCTATCTCCAGCAGATCCAGGCAGACACTCCCTGGTTCCCGTTGGTACCAATGGAGACGACCGAGACCCCATTATGTTTTTTCAGCCACCCGTTACACGTTACAGCACTGCAGCACTGCCTGCACAGATCCTCTAAAAAGGATTTACGAGGTCAGGCTGACGTTACTTAGAAAGCATGAAAACAGCAGAGCCAACAGGTGAACCTGCCCTGCTTACACGCTCCAGGGGACCCCTTCTCCCCACCGGTAAGCTGTGGGGCAGCAAATCTTTCCCTTTGTGGGCAGGAATCTTTATTTGCTTCTGGGTCAATGGACAAAAAGGTGGACCCTGGCTGGTGACCTGAGGCTTCAGCAAAACGTGTTCGTGCAGTGTCCTTCTGCACAGCACCCAGGACCTCTGGGGAATACTGCGTAGACTGACGGAAATATGCCAGAAAGAATCCCAAATGCTGAGACGTGCTTCTACATCTTAAAGAAATCTTTCTCCAGCTGTGCTTTCTCTGAACCAGATACAATCTTACGCCTTGTGCTCAGGGTGCTGAGGAGGCAGAGGAACAGAATTCGGGGTGGCTGCACGTAAACAAGCAGCTCATACACACTGCAGCCCTCTCCAGCAGAGGAAGAGCCTCACAAACCATTCCATATTGTACATTTAAGCAGAAAAACACGGGGGTGGGAGAACAGGATCCCACAGACATCATCACAAATACCGTTTTCTGATAAAGAAAAGCCCACGCAAGCGTCAGAGCAGGTATCGCAGCTGCTGCTGCTTTCAGACAAGGCGACAGCAAGCTGCTTACAGCATCACAAAACACCTTGATAGCTAAACCCGCGTACGGCTGAACGCAATTAATTAAGGAGGTCAGCGCAGCTGAGGACCAACCCCTCCCCAGGTGTTGCGTGTCCGCGCTGCCACTGACTCAGGTTGCAGATGATGAATGCGAAGGTCACATGAAGGGAAGGCAGCGGTGCATCGCCTGCCACAAAATGGTAGCAGCGGGGATGCGGGCACAGGGGAGGGAGAGCCGCGTCCTCCCCGCAGCTCCAGGAGCGGCGGGGGACCTCCAGGATGAGGGGTGGGGGGACACGGCGCACACCGACCCCCAGCCTCACAGCCTCCCGAAGGGGCACCCGACCGAAGAAGCTGGGGAGGGGGGAAGAAGCACGTATCGGTGCCGCTCTGCCCCGTTATGTAACGGGGGCTCCCACCAGCCCCGAGCTGCGGCAACGGTGGGGGCTCCACCGCGGAGCCCTTCCCCCCCCCCCCCATCCGCGCACCGCAGCGCCCGCACTGCGCGCAGCGCCGCGCGCCCAACGGCGCCGTGCCCGCGCTCCCCTCAGCTCTGCCCACAGCCCGGGGCGCCCCGCAGCCCTGCCCGCCCCGTTACCTCCCGACGAAATTCTCCAGCACCGAGCTCTTGCCGGCGCTCTGTCCCCCGACCACGGCGATCTGCGGCAGGTCGAGGTTAGCGTTCTGCCCGATAGCGGCGAACGCGTCCTGCAGCCGGTTGACCAGCGGGATCAGATCCTCCATCCCGCGGTTCCCCATGGCGGCGGCGGCGGCGCGGCTCCTCGCTCCCGCTGCCCGCCCGATTCAGCCCTCAGAGCGCCGGGTACCGGCCCTCCCCGCCCGGCCGCTGGGCACCAGCCCGCCCCGCTCGACGCCGCCCGCTGCCGCCGGGCTCGGCTGTGCTCCGCGCCAGCCGCCGCCGCTAGGGGGCGCCTTAAGGCCTCGGGCGCCGCGCTGCACGCTGGGAGTTGTAGTCCGCGTCGCGGCGCCGCGTGGGGCGGAGCGGGGTGCCCCCGGGTCGGCGCTGCGTGGCGGCCGAGACCTGCGAGGCTCGGTCAGGTCCCTCCCGCAGGGCACGGTGGATGTTCTGTCTGGTTTGGGTGAACGCGGCCACGTAGTGCACCTGTAGGGTTTGGCCGTGGGAGGGTGGCACGGTGGCACCCGTGGCGTGGAGGGGTACACGGACACCCGAGCTGGTTCAGGTGGGGCCTACAGCAGTGCTTCTGCATTTGTGCCGCTTCAGCCTTGCTGAAAGGTGGGTGAAAAACACATGGATTCCCGCTTGCTGCTGCGAAGGAGGTGTCGCTGCCGTTGCTATGCTTGTCGTACAGAAACGCAAATAAGGGATTCGTTTTAATTTCCATTTTAGCCTAGATGAGGGACTTTTAACCGGTATAACCCTCCAAGTGGTTTCCAAGTCCTTTCCAAGTGGTTGCTCTTTATCAAAAATACATCACGGGGCCGTGTTTGGTTTGAAGGTGTTTGATGATGGGCGGCTGCAGTGAGTCAGGGGAGCAGGGGATGCTGCAGCTCACAGCTCTGAGCTGGGGGCGGTGCGGGGAAGGAGCAGTGAAACCTGCAACAGATTCCGAGCTGTGTGTTTCGTGTTAATTGGGTTTTTTGTTTATTTTAGTGCTTCTGGGCAAAGTTTCACAGACGTCCGTCGAGTGGAATCTGTGCAGAAATACTGACCGGGGTGTATGGAGAATGGTGGATGGGTCCGTTTGCCTCGCTGTGTCGGGAAAGATGCGCAAGCAGAATGCTTTGGGAGCATCACCAGTGCGCGGGTCGGACAGCTGAAGGAAGGGAAGAGAGCAGATCTGCTCCATCTGTATAGGTAACGTTAGAGCAGGGCACACGTGGGTTGTTTTGGGGGCTGTTGATGCTATTTTTTCTTCCCGGCCTATATCAAGAAACAAGCTATAGAAACACTGCAGATAAATGTCTTTGAGCATCTTCTGAACCATCCTGAACACTGCTTTTCCTGCTAAAGTTGATTTCTACCCTTCGGTGGAGGTCACTGCAAAGATCAAAGAGCGTCAGGAATTTAAAGTGGTGTCACCTTCCTCTCTGAGTCACAGCTGATGTTTGGGGTACTCCATACCACAAGGATCATTACATAAAGAACCATTAAAAGAAAATTGCTTTATTCCCACAAGTTGGCATAACCTGAAGTTTAACCACACTAAGTTGACTACAGAAAAGTGAGCTGCTAATAAGCCGTGATGACTGACTAGCTTCACCTGAGGCTTCGCTGGGCCCAGGAGCTCTATTTAAAGTCAGCCCAAGGCTGTAACTGCCTGAGGGAATTATGGAGGAGTGCTGATTTCCTGCTCAGTCACACCATTGTGTGCCTATAGAGCTGCTTGATACTCCTCTAACTTAGAGTTTGCTATCTTAGCTTGATATTAGTTGTATCTTGTCATTATCAACCTGCTTGGAAACTACTGCTCCTAGTGTTGTCATTCATCTTTTCCTAGCTTGATCTTACACTTGCACTGTTAATACTGTTTGCAGTGATTTGGCCTCTGCTGAGCTGCCTCTGTCCTGCTTGTCTTCCTTGGATGCAGTGGTCCCAGGCACTGGTTGGTAAGGCTGCTGCCTTGTTAGCTCTGTGATTCACCTGTTGGCTCCTCCTTTGCTTCAGGAGGAGCCCTGTTCTTTCTGCTCGCTGACATCAATGCTTACTGTCTCGTTAGTGCTTATAGGGGCTTGACTTTTCTCCTTTCCTTGCACTCATCTCTGTGAATCCACGCCTGCCTCTAATGCTTCTGTTAGATTGTTTATATGCAGTTGTGACGGTTGCAGTTTTTGTTAGTAACAGAAACATCAAACCACATAAATTGTATTTTACTCCTCAGTGTTTTAAGCAGGTATCTTGTTCTTAGTGAGGCCATGTTAATCCAGAAATAATTGTTCAAAATTCTACCTCTGAGTGGAAAAGCTAAAATAAATACATCTGCTTTGTGAAGGAACACTGATAGCATAGTGGATCAACAGCTGACTTTCAAGGCTGTAGGAGCAGCAGTCTGTGTTGCTGGTTAAGGAGAAAGGCTCAATTATGACATATCTGCAGGTATTTTTTCATATATTCATTCCTTTTTGTTTTTCTATCTCTCCATGACGCTGATGCTTAAACCTTGGGAATATGTGGTCCTATCAAATAGGGTGTGTAGCTTATTGAGGTCTCCAAGGACAAAAGTGTACTGGAGTGGCAAGGGAGCTGACAGAGTGTTCTTCAAGTAAACAGGGAAGGTGGGAGGGAGGAAACGTGGTCAAAATCTGCAGCAGTAGTGCTGAATTTTGTGCAGATCTCTCAGCACATCAATATTGATGGAACTTTCACAGAAGTTAAAACAAAAAAAATAAAAATGTTCTTGCTTCCTCAGTTTTGCAGTTGCACTGGGAGAGAAATGAGAATACTGCATGTGCCTGCAGTGTTACAGTATTACTCCTACAAGAACTCATTAATATAATGGAGTCTGTCTAGGCAACAATTGCAGTCATGCAGCTCAGTCAGACCCAAACTGAGCACTGAAGGCTTGATTTTTAACAAGCGCTAGATAACTTACACCTCCCATTGATGAAAACGAGAACTGCAGGCACTTCGAATCCCAGTCCTGAAGCCTTCCATTTTCTCTCCTGCAAGAACCTTAGCTGTAAGGATGTTTAGTGACACACGAGGCTTTCGATTCTGTTACACCTCCTGCCTGTGACTTACATAGCAGTGCATACAAGAAAGACATCCTTTAGGGGAAACACTGAAAAGCAGCAATGATTGTGAAATAAAATGGAATTTTACAAGCTAGAGTGCACAGAAAAGGATATCTATTTCTACCATAGAAAAAGTTATGACATCAACAAAGGAGACTGGATATATAAGTTCTGGATTATTGCTCTATGCATCATTATAGAGTATGTTATATAGCTAGTGAATAGTGTAACAGTTTAAAAAATAATGTAAAAATAAAAAATAATAATTAAAACTAACCTCTTAAATTGTTTCTATTGCTACAGGCATTTTCATATATTCATATACATTTTAGAAGTATTTTATAGGTACTTAAATACTGAAGTGATGATACTGTGGTAGCATTGTTGATCTCTTGCATTTGTCACTCAAATAAAAGGTTTCTCTAGTGTTCCTATGGGTTGGAAAAGCTGTCTTGAAGAAAAACAGCTCAGAGGGCTGTGATCAGTGGCTCAGTGTTTAGTTGGAGAGTGACTAGGTGATCTGTGCTGGCTCCAGTGTTGTTCTTCATCCTCATCGATGACCTGGATGAAGGAGTAGAGTCCATCTTCAGTGAGTTTGCAGATGATGCAGGGCTGGGAGGAGTGGCTGATGCAGCAGCAGGCTGTGCTGCCATTCAGTGAGACCAGGCTGAGAGCTGGAGGGATGGGAATCTGACAAGGTTCAACAAGAGCAAGTGTAGAGTCTTACACGTAGGGAGGAATAACTGTATGCATCAGCGCAGATTATGGGCTGCCCTGCTGGGTAGGAGTTCTGCAGAGCAGGACCTGGGTGTCCTGGTGGCCAGCAGGTTGACCAGGAGCCAGCAGTGTGCCCTTGTGGCCAAGAATGCCGACGGGACCCTGGGGTGCACTGCACAAAACACAGCCACCAGGGTGAGGGAGGTGGTCCTCTCCCTCTACTCTGCTGTAGTGAGGCCACATCTGAAGTACCGTGTCCATTTCCTTGGTTCAAAAAAGACAGGGATCTCCTTGAGAGAGCCCAGCGGTGGCCAACAAAGAACTAAGGGCATGGAGCATCTCCCATGTGAAGAAAAGTTGAGAGACCTGGGACTCCTTGATCTGGATAAGAGAAGGCTGATGGGGGATCTTATCACTGTTTGTAAGCATCTAAAGTGCTGAAGTCAAGTTGGTGGGGGTGGACTCTTTTTGGTGGCAAGCAATGGTAGAACAAGGGGCAGCGGGCAGAAACTGTAATGCATCAAGTTCTATGCTAACTCAAGGAATAAATCCTTCACTGTCAGAGTGATGGAGCACTGGGACAGGCAGCCTGGAGAGGCAGTGGAGTCTCCTCTGAAGATATTCAAGACCCACCTGGATGCCTACCTGTGCAACCTTCTGTAGGGAGCCTGCTTTGGCAGGGGGTTGGACTTTGTGATCTCCAGAGGTCCCTTCCAACCCCTACAGCTCTGTGATTGCTTTTGTGATTTTCAAATGCAGTGTTTTCCCTTGCAGGACATAAAAATGATTATTTTTCTTCTGTTCTGAAACAGGAAATTTGCTGAACTGGTCTGAGAATCCCTCAAAAAGAATACAGGATTATGGGCAAGGTTTGTCTTTAATGAAGAAGCCAGAATGCATCTGGGGAAAGAAGCTGAATGTTATAGTCCATTAGGAGAGACCTGGATATAAATGTGATTTAAACAAGCAGCAAAGCTGAGCTCTGTCTGCTTTCCACATCTAGTGAGGTGGTACAAAATAGTTCCCATCTTTTGAGACTGAAAGAAGCAGATCAGCCATGTGGTGAAATAGGGTTTAAAGTAATATCTATGTTTATATCCTGTGGGACTGCCTTGCCAGTCAAGCAGTATTGGAAATAGGTTTCTGAAGCAATAGAACAGGTGGTTACAGATATCCCACTGATAATTTTGCTTTGAATTACTGCATCTACTTCTTTTCACATGTGTGAATGTAGTCCTCCTACAGATAAAGTAGACATGGAAAACAGAATCACTCCAGTAAGTAGTGTCAGCCTTCAGGGGCAGGCCTGGTGAAACTTGACACCGTTATTCATTATTTCAATGGATAGTCTCCAAAAGTAGGAGGGAAAAAAATGTACCTTACAGCTCCATATGCTTTTTTCTTCAAGGAGTTTGGTGGGTTCAGAGATACTGAAGTGAGAATGAGCTTATATCCTAGTGAAATGGCTGAGCAGATTTCAGGGGAAATGGTAGGCAACAGATTTTTTTGGTACCTCTCATAGGCACTGGGAAATTGAGATCATTGCTTTTGAAAATGTGAGTATCTGTAGCTTCACCAGGGTTTGCACAGCAGCTCTTTATCAGAGTTAAAATTAAAATGTACAACTGCGCAGTCCAGGCACGTTCTGTGAACTAGAAGTGTCTGATTATCTGCAGGCCTGATCTGGTCCCTGGAACACATTCATATAACCCAGCAATAACTTGTCCAAACAGATAATGCAATCCAGTTCCTAAATAAAAAGCATTCATATGGTCTATCCCCTGTCTAACAAGAAATGTCGCAACCCCAGTTAATCACACAGAAATGTAATGCGGTTGTTGGGTCATCTTTTTACTGAAGAGTACTTTCTGGGTCATTTTCCTGTCTTGACCTTCTAATTCTTATAACTGTTTGATTTTCTGTCAATGAGAGAACCTTTGTATAGTCACCCCTGACCCTGAGATACCTCATTTCCCATGACTTAAGGCACTGAGTAACAACACATAGCACTAAGTGTTCGAGGTTCCCTGTATTCACACATAATTACATGTGTGTACCACTGTGTAATGAACATTTAGAAGCAAGTTGCCTAATTGTTGAGAGGGAGATATTCCTCATGGGGGAGGGAAACAAAACAAAACTTGATTTTCATTAGACAAGAGGTACATTTCAGTGTACTGGCACTCAGTAAGGAACAACAGTGCCCCTTGGCTGACGACTTAAAACATGCTGTTTTGTTGCTTGTGATAAAGGAAAGAAGGAATCCGAGCCCAATTTCCTGCACTGTTAACTTGCATCTCTATCTTCAAACTGAGTGGAGTGATTAGGAGAATGCAGACCTTCTGTTCTGGATTCAGTTAAGTAGGTAGGCATGATGTTTGTCTGGTGTGCCTGAAGATCAGCTTCTGGGACATGAGTTGATAAAGCAGGAGGTGTTTTTACTTTCTGTATCCCCAACCATGACTTATACTGCATGCACATGGGACTAAATCCCTGCTCAGGTTTGTGTCCAGTTCAGTGGTGTGTGCACTGAATGGTGGGCTCATGGTCTGAAGCTTATGGAAGGGACTGTATCGAGTAACTGGAGTACGGGACCAAGCAGAAGAAGGCCCAGGCTTGAATGGAAGCTTCTAGGCTACATCAGAACATGTAACAGTAAAGCACTGGAATTGTAGTTACTTACGTATCTCATTAATGTGGCCCTTCTTAGACTTCTGCATGTTACATACCAAAAACACTTAAAAAAAACCCTCTATAGATATTAGAAATAAGAACAAGAGACAACAAACAAAACATACACACAATAAATCAGTCTAAACCAAGCCACCCAGAGCTATGGTCGCTTCTACAATGCAGTGTCTGTCTTTTTGCTACCAGGTTAATACAGGGAGTAATCAGGCATCTCTAGGCTTGTGAGGCTAACCATCTTGCCACTGCGAAAAGTCAAACTGGTAAATGCTGTAATAGTGTGGTTCCGAGAGCAAAAAGGATCAACCATGCACATTTATTTGAAGGACTGAACGCATTTTCTGTTCCGTGTGTGTATTCCATGTGATGGTACTCAAGCTCTAATGCCTAACAGGAGAGCATTTGCTCTATGTGCAGGCAGCTGTGACAGGATAAATGACCGGGCATTACCACGGCAGTCATTGATTAATATGGATGGTGATCTCCAGATTGATTATTGTAGAATCGGGACGGTACGAAAAGGCCCAGAGGAAAAATCAGCAGACTTGGTTGCTTTGAAAATTGTTAGTGCTAACTGTACATCACCAGGAATTGTGCTCAGCTTACAATACTTTCACCTAACAATCAATCCTGAGGCCTTTAATGAGTCAAGCAGTCTTTATTGGCGTGAATAATAAGACTATTTATAAAGTAAATTATTTCAGGATGGATCCTCTGGAACAGCAAAGAGCGGAAATGCATCTTTACCCTTACTCGGCACATCGTAAGAAATGACAGCCGCAGTATTTTTTTCCACACAGAGGTCGTGTGCATTGGACGTGCTTACAATTAATTCACCGCTTACAGAAAACAGGTGCCGTAGGGGCAGGTTTTGTTGCAAACTCTCATGAAAATAAATAAGTAAAGCACGGGTGGATGGACCTGCTGGAAAAGTCATCTCAGCCTATGTGCGGTGCAGAGCTGCGAAAGTTGTTTTCTTCCAGGTTCTCGTGGCAGCCTTGCCAAGATGTGACCGCAGCAAATGGCCGGGGGCTGTTGCTTTGGGGTGTGTTCACCCATCTTTTCAGCGGGGCATTCACCAAAGATTCCCCTGGACCATTTCAAAAGACCAAAAAGAGCCAGATAGCTAACACGGTTGGACACCATCTGCTCCTCTTCTTCAGTCGGTTACCCATTCCCCCAGCCCCGGACAGATGGTGCCCATCCCCTCCCAGACCCCCCCCGAGGGACAGGACACCCCCACTCCCTCGCGGGGGTGCGGGAGGAGGTGATGCACGCCTCGCAGGGCCGCTCTCCCGGAGCAGGGGGCGCGGGCGGGTGCGGCTGGGTCCTCCAGCCCTCCAGAAGGAGCTGCTCGTGCCCGGGGAGCGGGGCCGGGCGGGCGGGCGTTCTCCCGGGGAAGATGGAGGCGGGCGGCCGGCAGCGGTGAGAGCCGCGGGGCGCGATGTGAGTGCCGGCGGGCTGGGGAAGGAAGGGGAGGGTGGGAGCGGGTTTTAGGAGGTGGGGTTTGGGAACCTCCTCCGCGGGCTGCCGCTTGCGATGACCCCGGGGGGAAGGAGGAGGAGGAGGAGGAGGAGGAGTGGGGGGATCGGCTCAGTGAATGAATGGGCGGCGGCGGCTGCCCTGCTCCATGGCTGCTGGGCTGAGCCGCGCCAGTGCCTCCCTTTCCCTGCCGCGTTTTGTCTCAGGCTCGCCCCGCTCGGAGCTCCCCAGCCATGTTCAACCAGCAGCAGTTCCAGCAGCAGCTGCTGCAGCTCCAGCACCTCCTCCAGCAGCAGCACCACCACCACCACCCCCCGGCGCAGCAGGGAGGCCGGTAAGCGCCGCTACGCGAGGCCGGGGATCGCGGGCCTGTCCCGAGGGAACCGCTCTCCTCCGCCTCCGGCCGAAGCCTGGCTCCGCGCCGGCCCTCCCCCGCCGGGGAAGGCCACAAAGGGAGGCGGGGGCCGGCGGGGGGGTGGGCGGTGTGAGGGGGGAATAAAGGCCCGGAGGCGTTGGGGGGGACGAGGGGTGTCGGGCCGAGGGGCGGCGGCCCGGGCCGCGCTGCGGGGTGCTGGGTGTCAGCCGTCTGTGAGGGCATTGGAACGGCACGGGGCAGAGTGAGGGGATAAAGGGATGCTCTGAGAGAGCAGCCTCCTCTGCCCTCCTTCCCTCTGCTGGAAAACGCGGAATGCCTTTTCCGTCAGAAACATACCCGTGCGCCCGGTTGAGCCTTGTTCAACGGGCGCTTCGCTATTGTGTGTGCTTATTTGTGTGTGTTTTTTTTTTTTTTTTTTTACGTTTGTATTACACCGATTGAACTTCTGCTTTTCTTTATTTTGTGCGCCCATCCCCTGGTCAGGATGGGGGAGATTGGACGCCGCACAACTTATCCGTGCCGTGGTACCGCAGCTGGGGCCGTGCCCGAGTGGAGGGGGGGGGACGACAAAATGGCATTTATCTCCTTTTAAAAACAACAACAACAACAAATGGTGCCTGCCAGAAATGAAGAGGCGAACAAACAGGGCTTCCTAAAAAATATACAAGGGGGAAAACAGCTGTTTCGGATGGACTGGTCGTCCCCGATGAGCTGAGGTTTATTGAACTCGTAAAAATGCTCCGAAATGATGTGTTTAATTGCAGCCTCCGGGCCCTGTGAAGGCGGATGCTGTGGAAATTCACAGCAACAGGGTGTGATTCCAAGAGAAAAGCTAATTTCTGATTTAGTAAGTTACAAAAGCAGCTTTAAAAAGCGTATAGTGTGAGGAAAATGTGGGAGCCTTCCTGGGAGTATTAATTTCTCTAAATCTTTTTTTTTTTTATTTTTTAATCACTAAAACTAACCCTTAATGTGCCAAAATGGAGCTGAGAAGTAGCATGGGGAGCTCTGGTACCTCTCCAAGTGTAATTTTTCCAGCTCTGAGACTGGAACAATCTAGAGCAGCAAACGTGAAGATTGGCTGCTGTAGAATCTGTTTAGAGGCTGGGTTTTGTGGTGGTTATTTTTTTTAATTTTCTGTCAACACGGTTATTTTGATCCATGTTTGTACCTCTTTACAGCCCTGACAGATTTAGCTGTGTCAGCAGTCATTTTTAGAGGAGGCCCTGACCTTGTGATTGCCTGGAAAAATGCGTGCTGCTTTCCTCAGACTTTTGTCTCCTGCCTGCTCCACCCTCCTTGGGACTGGAGAGTCCTTTTCAGCACAATTCTTCCTCCTCGCGTTTTAAATGCAAAGGCTGTGCTTTATTTGCCCTGTTCTTGCAGTTAGGGGGCACCATTTACGATTATGACCTGTCTGGCTCGATGTGGGAGGTGTAGATTTTGGAAAACGTCCTTTAAGTTGCTGTGAACTCCCTGTTTTTCTGAACTTTTGTTGTTAAATGTAGCTGCTGATCTAGATCATTGGTTTCAGCTGAAGAGCTGCTGCATAATGCTGTGGAACTGCAGTCAGCTCCTGGTGGTTTTTTTTTTTTTATGCAGCTTGACAGGCTCTATGTGGGCTTGGTGCTAAGGAGTTCTCTCTGACCTCAAATTTCTTGATAGACAATCTGTCAGCTCTGGAAATTCCAGGAGAGTGGAAGAAAGAGGATACAGTGTTGGTGTACAGTATCTTTTCATGCATTTCAATTACTCTTTGCTACTCTGTTATATACTTGCTGGGTGCCTGAATGTTGGGGGAATGGTTTTGATGGGATTCTTATGAGTAATGCCTTCTTTTCCAGTGGTTTGCCGCCGCCGCCGCCACCACCACCACAGCAGCAACAGATGCTGAGCTTACGGGCAACAAACCAACCATCCCTACTCAATGCCAATCCTATGCTTCAGCGGGCCTTACTCATGCAACAGATGCAAGGTACTGTCGTTATGGGAGACGCTTACTGCAGTTATTTAATCACTCTTCATGGACTGAAGCCGTATTGGGCTGTTTCTTCCTTAACCATTGCAGTCCTTGCATTTGGCATTTTTGTTCGTTGTCTTTTTCCTCTTCAAATTTGTCCTTATTTCCAATCATGAAAGTTCTTCGCTTGATGAAAATTCCACATTGAGGATAGCATTAGAAGCTACTAAACACATGCATTGGAAAAGGATTTTCTCATACAATTGGTGGAAAGAGTATTATTCCATCAGTATGTTTAGAAAAATAGTTTGTTTCTTTTTCCTGAATCTGTTTGTCTCATTTGGGAGACTCAGTTTATTTCATTGTCTGTCACATATGCACTGACCTTGTTTGCAGAAATACCTGCTTGTCTTTGTCCAAGCTTAGTGGAGTGCAGACAAATAAAGTACACTGTGGTGAAAAGTGATTTAGGTTTCAATTGTTGAGTGAAATGTTGATGCCCTGAGATGACTGCCATGTGTATGAAGTGTAATATTGCTGTTTGTCCATCGTTGTGTTTCCACAAGTTGATTTTTTTTGGTGTATTTTCAAAACAAATTGATGAAGCTGCCTTAATAATAGCATTGCTGACATAATGATAAGAATATCAAAACACAGCTTTATCCCTAATATCTTAACCTGACAGCTGTTTTAACACTGCAGAAGACTGGGAGAGTTTTAAAGTGCCTGCTTTAGGTGAATGCCTAGAATTTTTGTCTTATGTATGGATTGTGCCCATATGTGTAGACAATAGATTTATTCTGCATATTGTTAACTTGCCTTTTGTTCTCTTGCCCATTTATTAGAGGGCTCTCTAGTGACTCCCGTGGCTCTCTGCAGATCTCAAGTCAGGCTGTAGGGAAACTCACAGTAATAAAAACAAATCACAGTCTGAATATATATCCAGATTGAAGTACGTGTTTGTGGCAGAGGAAAAGAAGCCTGACGTAGAATCAGTCTTCTCCTTTCAAAAACATTGGTGTTAGCATATCTGGCCTTTTCTCTAAAGCAAAATCAGTCATTGAGAGGTTGTATTTAAACAGCATGCCAAAGACCTCAGGCAAATTAGATATGAAAACAGGAGAAGGTTTATTAATGAGCACTTGACAGCACTTTGATTTAGAGTTGATCCTCTCTCTTTTCAGCTCTACATGCTAGGTTGAGTTCTGACTTCTCTTTCAGTGACTCTGCACCAGCTAGCCGTGGGTAGTGTGTAGTACAGATGTGGTGTTCATTGTGGCCCTTCTTGGGGGGATCTTTATTTTTTTCCTTTGGTCATTTCAGGTTTGGGTTACGTGTAAGAATATCTGATGCTGTAGTAGTTCTGAACCTGGGAGACATTGGGATGAATAATTCATTGTATGTGGCTACAGCAGTAGGAATAGGAAAAATAAACACTTCAAGTTGAAATATATGTATGGTTCTTTAAAGGTAGTAAAGCAAGAGCAGGGGATGATTTCTTGTCTTATAGGTTATTTTCTTTTTAAATACAGCTACATATTTTTACAATAAGAGATTATTTATGGTAAGTAATAAGAGATGAAATTAGTTCTGAAGACAAACGTGAGGGAATGCGTCCTGTTGTGTTCCAGGCTTTCAGCAGCATAGTTTGACTTCAGATTTCGTGTGCCTCTCTCCAAACTTCTCTGGCTTGTTTTAACAGCTGCTAAATGGCCAGAGTATGCAGTAATTCAAGAGAGAAGTGAAAAATTGCAGTGTAAGTCCAGGTTCCCAGAATGGTGAGGTTCTGAGCAGTGTGACTGAGGCATCTGTGCACTTCCATTCCCTCAGCCCTGAAATGGGGGTAGCGAGAACCACCTTCATAAGAGGTGAGACTTGAGACTTGTTCGTAGTTTGTGGATGCTGAAAAGTGCTGTTCAGAAAGCAGAGTGTTATAATTGGAAATGGCAACTTCTCAAGTGCCTGGGTTCAGGTTGACACGTTGAGCTTGTATGATAACTGGGTGGTGGAGAAGACTCTGAAGTCTCTTGTTTGAAGTCTGGTGTTGTTTTCAATGAAATGCTGTTGCTGGCCTGTGTTAAATAGCAGCCACACCACGGTGTGAGCTGCTAGCTGCACAAGTGTGAGGTGAATTTTCCTTTTTTCCTGAGAATTTCTGTAAAATGATACCTTGCTTTGTTGCAAACACAAGTACTGGTGTGCTCAGATCAGATAATTGCTCTAATGATCTTAGCCTGCAGGGACAATTATAATTACACAGCTCGATATATAGTAATAGTTGCTATCACGTCAACTTGCTCAATGGGGACTAAGAAGGGCAAAGCATACAGCACCCAGGGACAGACACTGTCTTGTGTGGATGAGCCCTTCCCCTCTCCCTGCTGTGCATTTGGGGGTAAGATGTTCTCTCTCCTTCGCGCGCTGCGGGGTGCTGACGCACTGTGTGTTTGCGTTCGTAGGAAACCTGCGTGGATTTAACATGACAGCCCCAGCACTGCAGCAGTTTTTCCCTCAGGCTACGAGGCATTCCCTCCTGGGGCCACCTCCTGTTGGGGTCTCATTAAAGCCAGCTCGTCTGGGCTTCCCCAACCTTCCCTTCCAGCGGCAGAACCGGATGTTTCGCAAGGTGGGCTCGATGCTCTGGAGTTCAGTGCTCCCTTTGCACTTGGAGCAGTTTTCTATATTGTGGGTAAAGAGCAAAGAGAGAGGAGGGAGCCTTACGATGAAAAATAAGTAAGCACCACGCTATTGCCAGAGAAATGTAGAATCAACTCCATCCCTAGGGCTCTTGTGTGTATTTAGATTTAGGATGCAAAGATTTCTTGTCTGTATTTGCCCAGGACAGATAAACAGTTCTGCTATGAGAAATTAAGCCTAAAAGAAAAGGAAACTTTCAAATTAGTATCTTCAAAGTGATGACAATAAAAACATTCTTTGCTCTTCAGAGGCCAGACTTTTACCCCTTTAGCCTTCCATAGCTGTTTGGTGATCCCAAAAGGCTTCCTACTACCGTGGCTGTATAACTGCCTTTTTGGCTGTTTGTTTGTTTGGTTTTTTTAAACTGTTGTTGGATTTTTTCCTTTTTTATAAGATAAGGGTCCTATCTGTTCATATGAATTTCTTAAAATTTGTTTTCTGAACAATTCTTCATGTTCTGGAGGATGTTCCAGAAACCAAACATTCCCACCTTCCACCATTATGACCTCTTTTGTGTCCTGGAGATAGTTCTCAGATTAATAGACCAGCGTTCCCTCCACTTAGATCAGCATTTGGATATCTGTCCCTGCTTTGTCAAAAAGCTGTGCTGAGTAAGGTAGACCTCCATGCTTGGACCTGTGCCTTCTCCAGAGACTCTCTGCCTGTTGCAGGACTTCCAGAGGGTCCCTGACAGGAAGCGGGAGCTAGATGCAGGTTCTTCATCTCACATGCAAGGTGATGAGAAAATAGAACTTCCAGGGGAGCTGCGAGCAGGGTCAGAGCAGAACAACTCCTCTCTGTCCACAGGTAAGAGCCTATAGTGAAAGAAGTGCTTTTAGATGATAAAGTCCTCTTGGCTATTCCAGCAGCAAAGACTGGAGATATCTTTAATCTTACCCTTTTGTCTAACTGTAAATACCCAAATAACCTGTCACAGCTCTCTGCTTTTGGTGCTTTAAAAATATACTTTTTTACCTGAATACTTTTGGTGTTTATAAGCCTGCGTGGAAGGCACTGTGATGAAGAGCTTCTTTTAAGGTGAGGAAAGAAAAAAAGAACTGGTTTGAAACCAGCTTCCACATGGCCTTCACCATCCTGAACTGAATGTCTCACAGGGTCAAACACGTGAAACAGAACCAGTTCCAACCAACATGGCTGAGGAAAAGATGACTTAAGCAAGTACTCCAGATGTCAGAACAGAAGCTGGCACTGAGTCTCTTAGAATATCCCCTCTTCTGTGTTGCAATTGTAAAGTTCGTAACCTAAAAATGCAGGCATGCAGTGAGGTTGTGGTCAGTGTGCATATGGTGGGGAAAATTACCTGGTGAGATGATTGCTGTCAGATGGCCATGTCACCTGGTTGATGTTCTGTCTGCGCTCTTGTCACCTTGGCGTAGGTTGAAGATCCACTCAGTAGATGTAAGCGTAGATTTCTTACTGGACCACACCTCTTAAATCACATCTGCAATGAAAGTCAAATCTCTTAGGTCATTATTAGTTTCTTTGATTATTCAGCCTTATCACTGCAGTTCCCAATTTGAGAATAAGCAAGTGTACAGTGTTATTTGTTCTAAAATAGTGTTACTGGCAATGGCCTTTCAGTTAGGGGACATCTTAAGGTGGCATGGTCTGCTTTGCTAAGGAGATATTCTGTATTCCTGCAGAACGAAGAACCCTAACAGAATCTGTGCTGAACACTGAGCCTGCAGCAAAAAGACTGAAGAGGTATTTATTGAATGTGTCACTGAAATAGTTACTGGCTTTAGTGTTGTTGTCTAGTTTTATTTTCCTGCAATTAGGGCAGTGCTGTACTGGCCTGATGTCTGGCATTTAGGATGTATTTCAAAGGGTCATGAACAGCTTGGGAAATCCCATGGTGGTTACTGAAATCCAGGGTGTTCGTAGGGGCCTCTGTTATGGGTGACCCTAGGATAGGAATGAAAAATAACAGTAATCATGTAAGTGCAACAAAGTAATGCTTGCTCTTGTGTTCTCATGTCAGGGTTTTTCAAAGAAGCAGAGAGGGCTTTAGTATTCTGAGCTGTTTCTCTTAATTTTCTTGCATAAGTGCCATAAAGGGAAATGAGCAGCCAGGTATCAGCAGAGAGGACAGGCTTGGAATATGTTAGGTTCTGGCAGGTGTAAGAGGATGTAGTTTATTTTGAGGAATGAGAAGGGGAAGGGAAGCAATACTCCCTGGCATTCGAGCCTATATTCACAAGTATTGAGTTCTGTATCCCTTCTGTAAAGATTCTCTTGCCCGTACCCCCGTGTGCTGGGTAAAAATAAACAAAGGCAATCCTATTATCTGCAAGGGCTGCACAGCACGCAGGCCATTGCAGGCCTGTCTTGGCACTCCCTACTTTCCAGAGGGTGCAGGAAGAAGCAGACAAGGCTGTATTGCCATCTAGTGGGAAGGCACGTTACACAGCTCCCTGTGCCATCTGTACAGAGCTGTACCTCTTCCAGAACTGTCGCTGTCAGCTAGTGCAGGAGGAGAACAGGAAGGAGCAAATAAAGATTTCTGGAGGCACTGATTTGAGAATTCTCCAACATATGTTAATGACAATGAGTCAGGGCTCCTGGGTCCTCTTATCTTCCCTGTTAACAATTCACCGCGTGCTTTTGGACAAGTTTCTTCACCTCTCTGTTTCCCATCTGTAGATTAGAGATTAATGGTGAGCTTCAGGGAGAATATTCCAAGATCACTTTGATGTTTCAGTATTAATTTCATCACGTGAAACATTAAAGAGTGATAAATATTATGTGAGCAGAGACCATTGTGAATTATGGACTGTGAATTAGCAAGAAAGTGAATAAATTCAATTTAGGCTAAGTCAGATGCATTTGAGCATATGTTTTGTTAATCTGTTTGTTAAAGTTAATTTTAATGACATTAATATTTAGTAGGTATTAATCAAATTCCTGTTACATGCACTAAAATAAGTTATCAAGTCTGAGGAGTGACAGATCTCACTGCAGCAAACCTGCCATTGGGATCTTCCTTTCCAGAGCAGTAGCTGAGGACTGCCAGATGTGACTCCTATCTTATGGCCGGTGCTTAGTTAGAATGTACGACTCCTTGGCTCTTATGAAGTGTTTGTTTACTTTTAATGAACAAATGTGATGCTGCCTTTCACAGATGAGGACAGGTCTCCCCCAGTTCATGCCACACTTTTCTGTCTTGTTTCACCGTTCCATTTTCTATTGGCCAGGAATATCAGCCTCCTCCTTCACTTCAGGTTTTTCCCACTTCTGCTTTTTCTCCTGCGTGCCATCTGTATGCCTGGAACAGCATCCTCATTCCAGTGCAGAAAGCACTCGTCTTCACATCCTCCTTGAACACCCAGTTCTTCTAGCATGGCCTGACAAGTATCCTTGTAACACCATTTCCTTCTTGGCTCCTGCTTGCGATGGCTTTTGCTTCCCTAGATTACTCCCTAGACTTTCAGTTTAAACTGCAAACCCTTGCCCTGGAGTGCTGGCACCATCTGTGTGTGCTGTAGCGTTGAGCCTGCTGGCAGTGCTCGACAAATAATGTGAATGCCAGCCACTCTTGTTTTCTTCATGTTTGCACTGCCCAAGCTCTGCTGCGTATTTATAGCTGTGTAACCCAGTTACATTATCACTTACCAATCTGATAAATTCTGTGGTACACGTGTATTTTGGTCATGGGATTCAGTACCTGCACAGTCTGGATTGTTGCCTGTGCAGAATGTGCTGCTCCCTGCTGGCAGGAGGATACCAGCAGGTGGGATATTGGGCTGGCCTGAGAGAGGGCATCCAACCCATGGTGGAAGCATTTTCTTTATGAGAAAAAATGGAATACAGGGAAAGATACTGTAAAGTATGATCTGTGCCCTCTGCAAATCAACCTTTTTTTTCCTCAGCTGTCTCCTTAGGATCTTTTTTCTCCTTAGCAGATCAATAGTACCAAAGCAAACAAAGCAAAACGGTTTGATGTGTGTCTTGTAGAGCTCCACTTCCCCCAGAAGCAGAACTGTAGGGACTCTGGAATGAAACACGATTGAAACGAATAGAGCAGGCAGTTATGATGAAATCCCTGTGAAATATAATTGAAAAATTGTTCAGTTCTGACAGCTCTCTGTTCCATCGTGCACAAGAGCAACCTGGAGTGATGTCCAGGTACTGCAGCTTCCCTGCAGGTCGCCAATCAGGAGAGGAATGAGCTCTCAGAGCTCTTACTAAGAATATTTCCTGTACGGGCTTATTTCCCTGCAGGCCTCACGCAGAGGAGGTTAGTGGTTCAAAGAATCAGTTCTAACTTTCTTGTCCGGATTATTTGGCCGCTGCTTCTGAGTCTGTTCTAGAATGCCGTTCTCCATTGTTTTCATTCAGTTTTGCTCTATCTCTGCCTACAATACACATCCAGTAGCTTTCTGATTTTGGGGGTTTAGTAGAGAGTGCAGTAGCCTAGATTCTAGCCTATGCCTTTGTCTTCTGAATCTCTTGGTCTATAACATTGCAAATAAGCTTGTTTTTTTGATATCTTTTAAGTGTGACTGAAGAGTCTGCATTAGAGAATGCAGCAGGCAGCAAGGAAGAGTCGAGCACCTATGTCCAAGCTGATGGTGAGTTCCTGGGCACCATGATTTGTATTTTTAGGACACTCCTTGTCTGAGCTGCATTTAACATTCAGCATCTCTAGATCCTGTGAGTCTTCAGAAATGTCCTCCCCCACATAAAGGATGGAGAAAGGAGGAGAAAATGTAGGAACCAAATCCAAACATAGTCCCCTAAAAGCTGTTGCTGTTGCCTAGCAAATGCAAATGATGAGAAGAGTTTCCCCTTTAAAAGAGCTTATTTGGAAGCAGGTTTGTTAGCTGGGCTTATGGCCAGCAGCATTGTGAGGAGAGCTCCCTGACTTCATTCACCTGCTGCTTTGTTTGTTGGTTTTTTTTTTGTCATTGCTATTTTGATTTAAAGCAGCTGAAAAGACTCTCCATCCCCAGGTACAAATAATGTAAAGCAGTACGCAGCTGAAAGTCTCTCTAAAGAGAGGAAATTCTCTGAGGAACCAAAGGCTCCTGAGGTGAGTAGATGCTGTTCCATGCAGGCTGGGGTGGTACAGAACATAAAAACTCCCACTCCATCCCAGAGATGCCCGTTGCCACTGGGAACCAGATGGCACCCACGTCTGGAGCTCTGTCTCCTGCTGTAAGCTGTTGTCCCTAGCAATAAGGCATA
This sequence comes from Callipepla californica brunnescens, assembly GCA_023055505.1. NCBI lineage: Eukaryota > Metazoa > Chordata > Aves > Galliformes > Odontophoridae > Callipepla > Callipepla californica. The sequence goes on along the minus strand of JALIRH010000028.1, from coordinate 5,006,656 downwards.
ATATGTCTGCAATTATTGTGCAGTCTGCTCTGACTTGCTGCTTCTGTGCCTCTGCTAGCCTGCACCTCACCTGCTGCTGCCTGTTTGTGGATGCTGGGGTCAGCTAAGAGTTCAGCACTCAGATGGAAAGTTGAATTGAAAGAGCCATTGAAAAATATATGTATTAAAGGGACATAGCTAAAAATACGCCTTTTGTTGCTGAAGAGTAGATGTAGAAAAATGGGGTGATGGTAGTAAACATGCAGCTGCTATGAAACCTGCCATTGCAGCAGACATAAGCAGGTCGTGGGAGTCTGTGCTTCTGAAGGGCATCTTGGAGAAAGTGAGACCCAGGTGAAGCTAACAACCTGAGAGCCTTTTACACGAAATAACTTGCCTATGTGCTAGATGTTAAACCAGATCTTTCATTGCTTAAATCTGCAAAGACAGACAACCCATGATATGAATCAGACTCAGGTCTTCCATTGCTGGAGACATTTGTGGCTTGGTGATGTGATTACATGTGTCATCCTGCCCTTCTGTGAGTTTCTTCCTCTGTCAGATGTGATTCTGAGCTTCCTTTTGTTCTGCAGGGAAGCATGAGCTGATAGTATCCCTTACCAAGGAACCAAACAATGTTTATCTTCAGTAAGTGGATCGTAGGCTGTACTGAGGCTGAAGAAACAACCATTTGTACTAATAGGCCTGGTGCTATGACACAGGGATTTCTGATCCAGCAGTGCTGGGAGAAGTGTTTTGTGAGAGTCTTATCAGTCTCCTATGGATTCAGGCTTAAGTACATTTTCTTAAGGGGTAGAGAGCTTAAGGCACATCTAAAATGCAAGCGTCTTCTACTGCGAGTTTTGACTTAGTCTTGACTCCTTCTTTTGGCAGGTGTTGAGCTCTGGAGGTTCACTGAAAGTGACTATCCAGCAGAGCAGTGAGAGCAGAGCTATCAGTACTACGGCTCTGAAACCAGGGCACTGGACCTGCGAGATGGGCACAGCTGATCCCAGCCCTGAGTCAGTCCTTAAATTCTACTGTTACATCTGCAAGACCAACTGCTGCAGTCAGCAGGTACAAACCCACAGCTCTGACTGGGACGGGTGTTCAAGAGAAGTGAACTGGATGGCCAGCTGCCACGGGGAGGTGCATCAGGAGACTTGTTAGCCAGAGAAGCATAAAGAAAGTGATGACAAGCGTGCCAATAAAGCAAACCTCTGATGAGGAGCTGGCAAGCAACCTGCTAGAGAACAAGTGTGGGTGGATCCACAGGCAGCCATGGTCTTAAGCTTTTATACCATTTCATTGTTATACAGCATTTAAGAGAATGGAGAGTGTAGCTCATGCCTGTTATTTTCTGAATTTTGAATACTTCTAAATGGATCTTTTTCTTAACCTTTTCTTAGAATTTCCAAACCCACATGGCTGGAATTCAGCACCAGCAGCGACTTGGGGAAATTCAGCACATGAGCAATGTTTGTTTCGTTTCACTACTGCCTATGGTGAAGGAGCAGAAGTTGCTGGCAGAGAAAGATGGGTGCGTGTTGGTCTGGGGTACCAAAACAGTAATGAATGTGAGTTCCAAAATTCCTCAGTGCACCAGGGTGCCCCCATGTTCGAAGATAACATATGAAATCCCAAGAAGCAGGCCTTAACCTGCTTCTGGCATCTTCCTTCCCGATTAGGGATAGTATTGTCAACTTTAATCTGGTATGTAGTTCTAAATACAGTAGATCAAATTGGAGAGTTAAAGTTTTAACTGTTTCATTTCTGTCAGCATGGGCTATATTCCCTATGAAAGGGGCTGGGAAATGGAAAAGATAAATCCAAGCCTGTAAAATTAGAGATACTGAGGAAAATAATCCTGAAACAAATTGCGTGTTGCGGTATTCCATGGGGAATGTAAAAAGTTATGACTTAGGGATGCTTCTGTTGTCACTTCAGAGAGGCCCAGCAGCGGTGGTGTAACACCTGTCAGATACACTTCACAGGGGATCTGATCAAACATCGCAGGACCCAGGAGCACAAGGTAATAACCACAGCACAGATGTCTCCTTTGCACTGACCTTTGTGGGGATTGAATCTGTGTCTGCCATCTCCTCCTCCCCAAGCAGCAAGAGAAAGGTGATGGGAGAGATGCACAAAGTTCAGCACCCTCAGTGAGGGCACTGTCGTGCTGCCTGTGATCACTGGAATAGGGTTGAACTCTCAGCTGTCGTGCTATGTCAGTATGGCCTGAAGCACCTCTGGTTTAATTCTTGACTTTCTAAATATATATGGTCTACTGTACTTACCTAACCAGTGGGATGGAGGAATTGGTGGGCAGCCTGTAAGTTTCTGAGCTAATGTTTAGGCAGGCCACTGTATTTGTTCTGTATTTGGTTTCTAGGAAAAAAATTACTAGAAAACCTTTTATAGAACACGTTTGTTTTGCCATGCACGTTTTCCATTGTTTCGACAGACAGGAGCTAGTGAGCCCTTTCTCCTGAAAATAAGACCCTTTGTTATGGTCTCCATGTTTTAGATGCAGAGCTATTAACTGTTTTGCTCAAGAGCAAGCTATATTTCCTTAGAGTGGTGCCTCGGTGGCTGACTGGATCTTCTCCTCTTGCTTTCTGTAGCTGGCCAAACGCTCACTTCGTCCTTTCTGCACAGTCTGCAGCCGCCACTTCAAGACCCCTCGCAAGTTTGTGGAGCATATGAAGTCCCCTGAGCACAAACAGAAAGCCAAAGAGGTGATACTGCCTGTGTAGAGATCTGCCCAGCACTGGAGGCAGCTATACTGCCTATCAAGTTAGCTTTCAGCTTCCCTGACTACTGCAGGGATGAAGGGAAGGCATGCAGTTTTTCAAATCCTGTTTTTAAAGAAATTGAGAGAAAAAGGGGACAGAAAGTGGATGTGTCTACAAGCAAGATAGCTTTCTGTCTCTCTTGCAGTCCCATCTCCTGATCAAAGGCAGTCTGTTCAGAGCTCAGGGTGTTCTGTGGTTAGATGGAGAGCGCAGGGTTGATCTTTCTTTCCTGTTGCTGACAGGTGAGACTGGGAGAGAAGGAATTGGGCAGCCCAGAAGATTCAGAGGAGTTGATCACAGTGGATGCCGTCGGCTGTTTTGAAGATGATGAGGAGGAGGAAGAGGAGGAGGAAGAAGAGGAGGGAACTGGTGAGGGGGAAGACCTTGATGTAGTGCTGGTAGAGAATGAGGATTCTGCTGCCAAGCAGGTATGCCTTGCAAATGGAGGACTGATCTTTCTGAGAATCTGCTGTGGGCTCGTGTGACTTCGGTTGTTCGTGTCTGCTTGAACTCAGGGTTTAGAGTATATGTAGTGAACCTTGCACCCTGCAGCAGGAGGGTGAGGGCCCTGGAGTTCTTGCAGAGCACAGCGCAGTGCAAAAGAGAATCAAGCACAGCGTGTGGTTGCAGAAGGGTATTTCTGCTGTGCTGTACAGCTCCCACTGGTATTTTCAAACATCACCTTGTTGTTGAGGAGCATAAGCAATGTTTTTTTTCAAAGGAACAAATTTCTATCAAAGACATTGACATAATCTCTTTGAATAGCCCAGCAGCTTGGTCTCGTAGCAAACATATGTGTGGAGGTTTATCTCAATAAATGTGATTTCCCAGTAAAGAGCTGTTACCAGGGAGAGGTACGTGGCTAAGCTACTTCAGGCTCAGAATGTAAGGGATGCTTTTAACCCTTGCCATGAAGTGGCCTCTGACATTGGGTATCTGGCCCTCGCCAGATGTTATGCAGCTCCATCTCTGGTATATGAATTCTCTGTTTTGCTTCAAAGTTTACCAGACAAATGGAAGGGAATTGACATAGATATGCTAGGCACTAATGCTCTTTTGGTTTCCAGACTGTGCTGAAGGAAGTGTCTTTGGAGGATTACAAAGGAAGTGAGAAGTATTGTCCAGATACAGCCTATGGTAAGCAAACACTGAAGCACTAAGGCCCTCAGAGTCTTCTCCGGCTGTGTGCCATAACCATAAGAGAGGGTGGTCTCTGTCTGCTGCAAAAACAAATTATTTGGCCATGTTGCTTCAGCATCTGCATCAGACTGTTGCAGGGCACTGCTGTGTGGAGAAAGGGCCAACTTGCTCCCCAAGCTGATGATAAGGGATGTGATGGATGTTTTCAGCTGCCTTTTCCCCTTGAGGAAGAAATGGTGAGAGCCAGATATCTTACCAAGGCAGGAAATGGAGCAGATAGGATAGGGAGCACTGAAGAAACTGGGTAGAAAATGAGGGATGCTCTGGAAAAATGGAGCCTAAAAGCATATGGATGAGAACACTTTCCAGCAGAAACGCAGCTTATATGGAGATACTGAACAGTAGTGACGGTATCGAGCTCTCTGCCAGAGCCCAAACTGTGCATGTTTCCTCTGCTTCAGAACCCACACGTTCTACTTAGTGGTTTTTCAGACGTGTTGCTGGACTGGTGGGCAGTGTTGCCTCCAGATGGCTCCTTCTTGTCCCCACCCTGTAGGTGATTCTGACTTCAGACCTCTAACGGCCCCTTGTGTTGTGCAGAGGGCAGCTCTGCAGAGGCTGTTTTGTGCCCAAGGAGAGCGCTGTTCACACCGATCTTCCATATCGCTGTAACCTTCCACTATCGTGTGGCAGATGGAATAATGATTCATGCTGTGAATGTTCTCTGCGTGTTCCTCTTGCACGCCTGCTGTCTTCTGCTTGGTTTGATCCCATTACATTAGATCACATGTTCTCTGTAGTTTTCCATTGTATTCCTTTTTTTTTCTTTTTTCCCCTTAATGCTATGTGTAGTTTCTTTGCTCTGGCAGCCAGATTTCTCTCTGAATATCAAGCACACAGCCATCCCATGGTAAGACAAGATATTCAGCAAGTCATCTTGCAAACCCCTCATTAACAGAAGCAAAGCTTTCCAATTTCCTTTCTTCTTTCCTCCTCCCCTTGTTTAATTTCCCTTTTAACATACTTTCATTATTTTGAGTTCCATTCAATGTGATCTGTGATTTCCCTTCCCCTCCCGTTTCACAGGCCTGGATTTTCTGGTCCCCGTCGCAGGTTACCTCTGCAGGCTGTGTCACAAATTCTACCATAGCGACTCTGCTGCCCGGCTCGCACACTGCAAGTCCCTGATGCATTTTGAGAACTTTCAGGTTAGACCCTTTGGCGATTGCATGGCCTGGCATTTGTTACTACCCCTGTGCGTGTCTCCTCAGTGAATCTGCCACATTAGTTGTCTTGTCTTCAGTTCATTTCCATCACGCTTGGTGTCCATCATGTCACAGCTTTCTCCTGATGTGCTCCGTGCTTGTCTCCCATCACCCCTTTAGATCTAAAACCAGTCCAGTCCTGCTTCTCAGCTACTGCTACCGTCATCTTGTTGCCCGTTTCTGGTTGGAAGTCTTCCTCAGAGTGTCTGATCTGTTTGCTGAACCTGTGGAGTCTGTTGTTCAGTCTAAGCCTCTTCTTTTCTTTGTTAGACAGATTACAGGTGGGTCAGAATGGGGAAAGAGCAGGACAGAAAGAGGCTATTCTTTTTAAAGAAAGCTTGTGCATATGCATCTTTCCATGCAGTTCTACAGTGACTGCAGGAACGGCTCCTTTAGCCAAAATTGCAGGTGTGATTTATCCATGAAGGAGCCTGGTAAAATCGGATACTCACCTTAGAAATCTGGAAACGTAACAGCACGGTGCTCTGGGATATGGAAGCTACGAGCTGAAAAAGTCCATGTGGTCCCCAGGGTCAGCCTGCAACATGAAGTCAGTCATTCTGTCTGCAATGCTTTCCTAGAAACTCCTTAGCACAATGCTCTGCCAGCTGATGCTGTTCTGCTTTACTGGTTTCACCTGAAGAAGCAGCATTGCCCCTTGCTTCTTCGTATCTAGAAGCTTTTCGTGCTTGGCTGGCTTGGAATCTGCCTCCATCATTCCATCCTTACTGATGTATTAGGGGTGAGGGGCCTGGATTAGTGCCCTGTGGTGGGTGTGCAGGGCTTGCCCTCTCCTTTGCTTACCACTGCCCATGTAGAAGAGCAGTACTCCCCGACCCAGGAGAGAGGGGAGGCTCCCATGCTGACTGCATCCTCTGCCAGCACACAAAGCCTGTTTCCTGACTGTAGATGTACCCAGCTACTGTTACATCTTAGAGTTTTTCTGCTAGTCTTTCAGACGGATTAACTGTTCCCTGTCAACCATTGTGTCCTTCAGCAAGGGCTGGGGTTGCTGCAGAAGCCAGCACTTAGAGCTGTGGAATTGGAATGGCAAATAGCAGGAGAAGACTGCAGCTGTTCTTTGAGGGTTGCTCATCCTCTCCCGCAGCTAGTCATTTCTGGAATGAAGGAGTTTGCCTTGCAGCTTTCCTGGCTTATTTTAGATCAGCATGGAGTGAAACTGCAGCAGCAGTGTGTATGCCTTCTTTCTGACCCATTTAAAAGCTGAAATCAGATACTCTTCAAATGGACACCGCAGTGACTTACAGGAATTATTTGTGGCAAAAGCCCAACCTTAAATGTCTGCAGGCTAACACGTATTCTGCTTGTCGCAATCTGAGTGAAATCATTTCCCATTTCAGAGTACTCTCATCAGAGGATTTCAAAGCAGAGAACTGTCTGGTGAGGCAGTTCGCAGCTACGCTCTGAGATCAAACTGGCACTCTTGTGCCTGGTTAAATTTGGGTACAGCGTTATTACTTGACTGACTGTGCTCCAGTGCATTACATTGTTACACAAATCCCACTAATTGAGAACAGGGAAAGGACAAGCCTGTGATGGTCTACTTAAGGCAAGTGTAAAGCTGTCTGTCTGGTGTGCTGTAATTCCACACTGCAGGCTGCAGCACCACTGCTTAGACAGTGAAAACCAATGTGCTCAAAATAATTGTGTTGAATTGTGAGGTCTGATGCTTGCAGCAATCCAAGGGATCTTTTGGCAGAAGGGTGAAAGGGAGTTGATGGTAAAGGGAACTGCTGTGGAAAGGAGCATTGTGTCCTTCCCTGACTTCGTACTGCATCTGGGACATCAGAGACCAGGTTCCTGCTGGATGTTAGCTACACAGTGCCACTGGTTTTCTGAAATCCAGTCTTGAAAATGGCTGGTAGTCATTTGATTGAGAGTGTGCTGACCTTTATTCTGGAGATAACCTCAGTACCTTGTAAGATGAGGGTGCTCGTGATCTTTTAGTATTCCTATCAACAGCTTTGAGCAGATCATAGCAGCAGAATGAAAAGTCTTAAGCTTCCAACTCAAGTCTTGCTGTGGCTGTTAAACATTAAACCATTCCTCTCTAGATACGAAGTGCAGGGCACTGCCTCACGTACCCTGAGTGCCTGTTCAGTGTTAGGTCCTGGCAGCAGCTGGAGCAAGAGCTGTCACTTGCACTGTTCCATCTACAAAGTCCCGAGTCTGACTGTGACCAGCAGTCACCAGACATGGCTTTTGTCTCAGGAGCCACAGGTGTGCCATGCACTCACTCAGCACTAAGTAATTACATTTTTAATGTCACCACTTTTTTCTCACAGGAGCTGACCTTTCCCTGCTTGAAAGCCTCTGGCAGCCAGGCCAGGACACCGGCTCAGACAGGTTGTGCCCTTGCAGATTCTAGCTGTCACTCACCATTGTTTTTGTACAGGTTTTCCTGGCGCAGCTGCTGCTCACTGCAGTGATGGTATCTGGCTGGCCTCGCCTCTCACAGTGGTTTGTTTGTGTTTGCAGAGGTACAAGATAGCAAGGCATCGTGCCACACCTGCCTATCCAGAGGCTCCTTTGCATTCCCAGGGCTCCAGCTCCCAGTTGCTGGATGATCAGAAACAGCCTCCTGCTGCAACAGGAGATACCAGCAAGATGAATGCCAATCATGGGATAGACAAGGAGGGCACAGAGTTATCTGCACTGCAAGAAAAAGCTTCGAGGTCTCCAGAGGGTAAGGGCAAGCTGGCCACTTCTGTAGCAGAGGGCCAGAGCCTAGCCAGCATGACTGACGTGTGTGGAATCGTGGTTGTAGAAGAAGAAAACCTCCAGGAGAGCAAATCCACTGCCAGTAGTGCCGACTGCCCGCTCCCCGAAGAGAGCAGTGCCGCAGGGGAGCTGCTGGGACATGCTGTGTGTGAGGAGGAGGAGGCCAGTGCAGCCAGGCAAGGAGAAGGCACAGACTACTGCCAGGATCCAGGGAGTGGAGGGGGGTTAGGACAGAAAGAGGCAGCCAACACAGGCCAGGAGGCAGCAGCAGAGCCCTCCTCCCTAGCCAAAGGTGAGACAGGCAGTCTCACCTCTGCTGGGTGCAGACGCTCGTCTAGGCGCAAACCCAGATAGAGTGGCCTTAAAGGGGGAGCCCTTCACACACGATATTTGCTGGAAATGTTTATTTTCGGAGTCTTTTAATAGAGCAAAAACCTTCAACTTTACTGCTGTTTTTATTTTAAGAATAAAATAAGCCTGGCTTTAGCGTGTCTAATATGGGATGGTGTTGATTATTACTTGTATAGCTCGGATACTCCCAATTATGTCCAATTATGTGGAAAGACTGCTTTGATTGTTAAACTTGAAAGAGGAATGTAATGTGATTATTTTTCTTTTTCATAGGGGATATGGTTCGTGAAGTAGATGGATGCAGACTTTTTTTCCCATTTTCTTCCACTAAGAATACTTCGTAGTTCCTTCCCAGGCAGAGAAGTTTATTTCTTGGGAGACTGTGCCCAATTCTGCTCTTCAGAATGGTTTTCTTTCACAGATGCACACTCTTGGACCAGTACCGTGTCCTAAGCTAGGCAAGAATGTGTATCTTCTTCATTTGTTAATGCTATAAGGCTTAATGCAGTCTGTTCTCATAGTGGAGACTCTCAGGAACAAATTTTGTTTCAACTGATTTTAATAAAACAGATTTCTTATAACTTCTTCAACTTTCAAAAGAACTCCTTTAACTCTACAGAAGTAGAATAGTTCAGACTTGCTTCACAGTGGTGGCTCCAGGCCATCCAGACGAGTTCACAAAGTTTCAAAGCAGAATGCTTGTGATCGTGTTAAAATAGACAGGGAGGGCTCTGCAGAGCAGAGCACTGTCCCTTTGCACTGTATGGTCACCAACTCAGGAGGGGCAAACCAGGCTGCTCTGCTTCTCTAAGTCCTTAATGGCAGCTCGAGGAGACAGGCAGCTTCCAGTTCTAAGTCAAAAACAGCTCCTTGGCAGCTCATCTTAGCTGCTTGGAAGGGAACAGTGAAATCCAGTGACTTGGGACTACCTATCAGTGCTTACAGTGACTGTGAGTTAAGGGAAGCTGTAGTTTCAAGGCAGGAGATGATCTAGGGACCCCCTCTCCCAGCCTGTGACCAGAGCTGCCTGGAAGAGTCAGGACAACCCCTGCCCACTGTGCTTTGTGCGGGAAGGGGCAGAGGTACAGCGTTGCCCAGCTGAGTCAGCAGTGCAAAACACCGCGATCATTTTTCCTTTTTGTGAAGAGAGCTTCCTTGCAAACAAACAAACAAACAACCTGCAGAGCCTCAGGCTTTCTACAGCCAGCTTCAGGCACCAGGCTTGTGTTAATGCTGGAAGTAAAAAGGAGCCAAGTTTCCTACCCCCATCTACCTGCACCTATACGCAGCTAAGGAAAGCAGAACATGGAGGTGTGAGTTCCTGGGCACTACTGCAGGAAGGATTATGTAACGGGCAGGAAGTAACTCATCAATTTTCCATAAACCAGTGCCCAGTAAATGATGAGCAGTTGAGTTTGCAGCCAGTGCACTACACAGGAGGCTGTGGTCCCTGCGTGTCAGCTCCAGTGCTGTGCTGCTCGCTCTGCTGCTGGAACTCCAGCCGGGTCTGGCGGTTCGACTCCAGCAGCTCCTTCAGGCAGGCATGGAGGTGATCGTTCTTCTCCTCCAGGTGATCCAAGCAGGAGCTGATTTGGTCCAGCATGGAGTTTATTGCCGCATATTCTAAAAGCGAGAGAAGCAAGAGGTTGTTCGACGCAGGCATCGCTGCAGTCAGGGAAAAAACAAGCCCACGGCGTTCTGGCTGTCTCACCTGCCACCGTGTGGGTAAAGGAAAACGCAACAGAATGCTGCAGGTATTTAATTCGTTCATCAGATGAGACCAATGGGAAGCTGGAGAACTGGTAACAAGATCTGAGGCAAGCTGCCTGTGGGCAGCACACTCATTTTGGGCAGTGTGACAGCTTCTGACCTCAGAATAAATAGCTGACCACAGGCTGCTGACCAGTATGTAACGATCCACACTGCAACAGGACCAGATCCCAAGGGCAAGTTAGCAGCTAGAGCTGCCTCAGGGATCAACCTTCCTGATGAGGATGCAGGCAGTTTATTCTGGCAGCGTATCCAAGCATTTACATCCTGTGAATGACACGCCTAAGGCTCCCAGGCTGCAGTGTGACTCACAAGGGCCTACCTGGGTTCAGACACCTCCAAAGGGAGGTGTGAAGCACTGAGTCCAACCTCACTGTTAAGGCTTTGGGTAATGCAAGCTAAAACCAAACTAATTCCAAATAACCCTGATAGCTGGTTTCCTAGTTGATGCCGTATTTAAAGAATCTGTTTGTTCACTTTGGTACAATGGCATTTCACAGTGATGTGGATCAGCACCGTTAATCAGATGAAGACAGCTGTGCTACTGCGATGAAATGCTTTTGGATGACTCCAAGCAATACTCACACTGTCCTACAGAATACCACAAAGCCAGACTGGAAAACCAGACAAGATAAAACCTCTGCTAACACGTTAGTTCTGAACTGGATATCTAGCACCAGCTGACACCCCACGGTGTACTGAGGGCCCAGGCAGAGCAGTGCTGTGTGCCTTCCTGAAGCGGCAGAGCACAGCGATGCACCCCAAGGGCTCAGCGCAGCGGGGATGGGGCAGGGGACTGGGAAGCAGCGCTGCATGGGGGCAGCTCAGCCCTCGCTGCTGCTGGCTCACCACTCCAGCTGCTGAGAGAGCCCTACACCAGGCACAGAGTGCTAAGGGATGATAAGGAGGTGCTCTGGGCACGCTTCACTCCTATAGGTGCAGCTGGGGCTGTGCCAAACTTGCTCAGCCCACCTTTGCCGCACTCAGTTGCTACCCTGGTGTATTTGTATGGAAACTTAACCAGAAGATTCCGGCTGGAAGCGTGGCAATCACGTTGCTTTCCCCTCTGACGAGAAGAGGTGGCAAGAAATAAGGTTTCCTATTTGAGGTCAGGGGAAGCGATGCAGCAGAGCGGGTAACGGCTTCACGGGGACCCGCAGCACCGCGGGGCGGCAGCGGGCAGTGACCGCAGCCCGGAGGTTCCGCCGCAGGGGCCGTGCCGGGCCGCTCCCGGACGAGCTCGACGCCCGTTCCCTCCCGGGCCTCCCGCCACGGCCCCGCCCCGCTCGGGGAACCGCAGCGCGTCCGTCGGTTGGGCCGCGCCGCCCGCACGCACCTTCCTCCCCGAAGCCGTCCCCGTCCTCGTCGCCGCCGTCCCGCCCGGCGGGGCCCGGCGCCACGTGCGGCTCCCCGTTAGGCCCCGACATCGCCGCCGAGCGCCGGGAGGGGGCGGGGCTTCCGCGGGGCGGGGCTCGGGAACCCGAGCGCCGCGGAACCGCTTCCCCCCGTTCCACCGGGACGCACCCGCAAGATGGCGGCCGCCGGCCGGGCCTGGCGCGTCGCCGCGCTGCTGCCGCCGCCGTGGCGGCTGCGGGCCCCGAGCCGCTCCCCGGGCAGCGCGGCGCGGGGCGCCTCGGGCCGCGGCCGGGTACTGCTGGGCGCCGCCTTCGCGCTGGGCGGCGGGGCCGGGCTGTGCCTGGCGGCGCGGGGCCGCCTGACGGAGCACTCGGCCGCGGAGGTAACGCGGCGCCGGGCGGGTTCGGCTGCGAGCGAGAGCCCGGGGTGCCCGGCGCCCGCCTCGGTTCAGCCCGGCGCGTCTGTACGTGTGTGTGTGTCTGTGTGTGTGTGTGCTCGGCACCTCGCTTCTTTGGGGGTTCTGTTTTATTTTGGCTGGGAGGAGGAGTTTGCAGCGGGTTGAGGGAAGCGGGTATGGGTCCTGAGATGGTGAATGTGATGTTGTTTGAGGCAAGTCCCTGTGAGCTATGTCGACAGTAACGTGTTGGAACCCTGTGGCTAATGACTTTATAACAAAAGGAAGGGTGAAATAAAAATAACGCGTTTTAGAAGAAAATGAAAGCTTCTGCTCTTTTTCTTCCCCAGCTGCCTGCAGGGAACCTGCAGCTCACCCTCTACCAATACAAAACCTGTCCTTTCTGCAGTAAAGTCCGAGCTTTTCTGGATTACCATGGGCTGCCCTATGAAATTGTGGAAGTAAACCCGATAATGAGGAAAGAGATCAAATTCTCTTCCTACAGGAAGGTGCCCATCCTGCTGGCTGATGCTGGAAGCCCTCTGGTAAGTTACCGTGGGAATGTTTCATTGGGAGATTTGCATCTTTGGCTTTCCGCGTGTTGTGTAATCTTCAGTTATATTCTCTCAGGATGAAGATTTGTTCCTCATTTTGTATCCTCTGCCTCGCCCTTGTGAGAGGTGTTTTCAGTCTGCCTTTCTAGGCATGTTGTTTTGTGTAGTGACTCTTATGCAGTGATTTTCTGTCTTCTCTCTGCCCTTATACAGGACACACATTTCCTCCCAGAGATAAAAAGGTCTTTTTTCGACTTATGGGAGGAGGTTACTCACGATTCAGCTCTGGCTTTTCAATATTAGTGTTGCTTTTTCTGCTTTGCTGCTGCAAAGTGCTGAAATCCAAAGTGAAATAGGATTGCTTATGTACCTGGCCCTCAAGCCCTCTGTTATCAGACCAGGGGACAGATTTGAAACGGTACTCTGAAGCGCTCATGGAAGAGGTCTGCGTGTAGAGCTGTGGAAATTGAGGAGGGAGTTGGAAAACTCAGCATGCAGGGGATGATTAAGATTAAGAACTTCCTTTTCCATTTCACCAACTTCTGAATGTTTTGTTTTTCAGCAGTTGAACGACTCTTCAGTGATCATCAGTGCAATAAAGACCTATCTCATTTCCAAGTAAGAAAACAAAATGATGGAAAAAGAGTTGAATGTGACTGCTCTGTGAATCTCACCCGTGACGTTTTCTTTTTCTAAGAGCTGCTTAGATGTGTAGCAGGGTTAGTCCTGGCACTGCGTGTACATTTAGCCATCATGTCCAGAGTGAAATCAGATTTCTATACCTGTGGCCCGTCCTTGGGATCCACTTGAGAAACACGGGAAGTTTTATGCCTGCAAAAATGTCCTGTCTGACAGAGAAGCGTAATTTACACTGATATCAGACATCTGAGAGCAGCCGATCCAAAGTCTTTTCAGAATTTATTTCAGATGGAATTCGGAACCACAATGCATTGAGACTGATATGTTTTAAAGTATGTGTCTGTCCGTATGTTCCTTGTTCTTGTCTGTTCTTGTAGCAGCCTGATCAGGTGCCAACTGTATTCCTGCCCGCAGGAGGAATAGCCTAGAAGAAATTGTGTCCTTTTATCCTCCCATGAAAACGGTGACTGAGCAAGGCAAGGAGGTCCTTGAGTATGGGAATAAATACTGGCTCATGCTGGATGAGAAGGAGACCAAGCGAGTCTATCCTGTCAAAGAAGTGAGAGTGTGAGTGCTCTTACGTTTCTGGGTCCTTCAAGCAGTGCCAGGCCTCCTCCAGACATCCTCGTGGGGAGTGCTTAAATGAAGTCCTCTGGGTGCTGATAACACTTGCCGTGCTTGCTTGGTGTCTAAAACTCAGGTAGTTAATGTGGCTTTGTGTAGTGTACATAACCTGAAGCAGTGCTGTTGGGTGATCTAGTTCCCACTATCATCATGCTCATACCAGCCTTTAGTTGCCTCCGGTTTCTTTCTTGGCCTTTATTTCAGAGAGGAATGCTGTGGAGTGCTAGTTTCCCAAGGGTGTACTTGCTGCTTTAGTTCTTGGTGGGCAGAGAAGCTAGTGCTCTGTCTTCAGTCTTAATTACAGATGGAGATTGGAGGAGCTTTGCTGAAGATAATGCTCCTGAGTGCATTTCAGAGAGGTCACCAAGGCACGTGTTTAGGTGGGGGTTTTGACACAGTTGTCCTTAGTAAAAAACTGTGGCTGATATCGCTGTGACTCTCTCTGCCTCCTCTAGCCCTGCTTTCTCTATCTTATTCACTGAAAAGTCTCTTTAAATACTTGCAGGGAAGAAATGCAGTGGAGGAAATGGGCAGATGATTGGCTTGTTCACCTCATCTCCCCCAATGTTTACCGCACCCCCAAAGAAGCCCTGGCGTCTTTTGACTACATCGTCCGTGAGGGGAAGTTTGGCACTGTGGAAGGTTTCTTTGCCAAGTACATGGGGGCCATTGCCATGTTCTTCGTTAGCAAGAGACTGAAGAAAAGGTCGGTACCACTGAGCACTCCTTCCTGGCCATAGCTCTGAACTCCAGAGCTTAAAGAGCAGAACCTCAGTTTGAAACCAAACCATTTAATGCGGTGTGGGTAACAGCCTTGTTTTTCTAAGTGGATACTGAACTCCTCGTCTACTTTTCATTCACTAGCTGTCCCCTTCACCTTAAAATACTGTCCTGATATCCCAGCAAAGACCAGCCCAAGAGATTAGAGATTAGGAAAGTTTAAAGAAAGAAGCAAACCTGTGTTTTCAGTCTGATTCCTTTCCTTATTTAGACATCACCTTCGAGATGATGTCCGAGAAGACTTGTACGAAGCAGTTGATAAGTGGGTAAAAGCCATTGGCAAACACAGACTGTTCATGGGTGGAAGCCAACCGAACCTTGCTGACTTGGTAAGGGGTTAATTCCTGTTTCTATGGTTACATGTATTACAGATTACCCAGTTGCTCATCCACATGAAGCAGCGAATATGAACTTAGGCAGGGAGGGTGATTTACATGAGCTACAGGCTCAAAAAGTGCTTATGTTAACATAGGATAGCTTGTTGTTTTCCTTCAGCAAAATGCTCCCTACAGAGAACCTGCAGTACTCATCTGCTGGGGGATGTTACAGATTGTGTGGGAGCGTGAGAAAAGCACGTTACAAGACAGACAGCTGCTGTGGGTAGTGAGTGCTGGTGAGCAGAGCCTCGCATCTGCGCAGGCTTTATTACACTTGGTGCTGAGGAGGTGTCCTTTGCAGGCAGCAGTGTGGGGCAGAGTGTGATTCCTTCTCTGGAATGCATTTTCCACCAGGGCGTGATACTGAGATGGGTTAAATTCTGCTCCATAACTGCATGTATCCTTTTCTTACCATTTCCTTAAATTATGGGTATTCATGCTATCTTTCTGCTCACTCAGTGTTCCCTACTTTTCAGAGCTGTGGAGCTTGCTGTAGGGCAGGTAAAGTCTGGGCTGTAGGGGTGCTCTCAATGATACCCTCATACATTCTCCACCACTGACTTTGTTGTCCTAACCTCTGTCCTGTGGTGCAGGCGGTGTACGGAGTGCTGCGGGTCATGGAGGGGCTGGAAGCCTTTGACGACATGATGGAGCACACCAAGATTCAGCCTTGGTACCAGCGCATGGAAGAAGCCATTCGAAAGGTTGCAGTCTGATGTCAGCTGCAGCCACCTTCCTCAAGTACTTGCATGGGGGAAAAACTTAAGAAGGAATGATAACGTGTTTTTTTTTTAAGTTGACTGATCTCACCTCATGGGCTGACGTGCAAGGACGGACTGTCCTGTTTGGAGTCCTGAGTTTCTGCAAGCAGAGGGATGTGGCAGTGTGTGCATGAGATATTTAGAAGGATGGGAGCAGGTAAAAGGTATTTTGGACGCTGCTGGGAGGAAGAAGCTCGGACTGAGCTGAAGAATGCTCTGAGCAGACTTGTTGCAGAGGGGAGCCACGCTCAGAGCACGTTACTGTAAAGGCAAGCTGCTTTCTCGGCTAGTGAGTGTTACAGCCGGATCCGGTCTGATAGTTCCGAGCAGCCTTTGCTTCAAGCTGTCTTCCTCCGTTCATCTACACATCTGAAGTGTTTCCTGACGTAGACACTGGATCCTAGTTTTTAAATGAGTTTTTCTGCAATCGGATCTCGTAAACGCGGTGCTGGGAGTGCCTGCTGCCGGGCGGCCTTGCTCTGCCACTTGAGCTTCACTGCTGTGTGAACGGTTCTGCGGGTGCAAGGATAAAGGCTTGCTTCTGTGACACGTGTGGGCTCTTACTGCTCCAGCACACGCTGCTCAGGCAGCTGGGGAACAGCCCTGAAAATCAGATTGTTTTGTGTGGGGTGGGGAGAAAAGGTTAAGAGGGGTCAGTGTGTGTGTGGGGTGGGGTGGGCGTTATGTTAGTGAGCAGCTCGGTGCAGTAACGGTCCTGCGTTGGTTTGTCCTTAAGCGTCCGGATTTTGGTCCTGATGTGATGCAGAGGGGCGAAAGAAGAACCACCGCAGTTTGGCAGCGCTTCTGGTGCTGCCGCTCCGCTCTGCGCCCCAACCATAGAATCATAGAGGGAGATGTATTTAATCATAGAATCGTTAAGATTGGAAAAGACCTCTAAGATCATCTAGTCCAACCGTCCACTGTTACTGCCCACTAAACCATGTCTCTAAGTGCTACTTCTACCCTTAAACAGCTCAAGGGATGGTAACTCCCAACGCCTTCCTGGGCAGCCTAATCCAATGTCTCACCAACCTTTCTCAGAAGAAATTCTTCCTAATATCCAACACGAACCTCCCACGGCTCAACTTGAAGCTATTCCCTCTTACCCTGTCACCATTACCCGGGAGAAAAAGCCAAGCCCCACCTCACCACAACCTCCTTTCAGGCAGTTGTAGAGTGAGATAAGGCCTCCCCCGAGCCTCCTCCAGACTGAACGATCTCAAATTCCCCATCTGCTCCTCACAAGGCCTGTGTTCCAGACCTTTCACCAGCTTTGCTGCCCTTCTTTGGCTACACTCCAGGGCTCTTATGATCCAGAGTCCCTCAAAACGGGTCTTGGTATGGATAGATGAAAATAGAAAACAGTGGTTAGGAATAAATGATTTTTTTTTTTGTTCGCAGTGGGAAGAGTTTGCCAGCAGCCTAGTGCAGTATGTTCGGCTTACACCGACTGGTTCGAGATGTTGATAAATCATAATCAGTGTATTAAGAAAGGCAGAATGTGAAGAACTATGAAAGGACTTCACGAAAATACTTACTGGATCGTAAAATGGCGTATGAAATTTGAAGTAGTAATGCGCAAGAGAAAAGAAACCTTAATACCGTAAGTAAAATGAGCTCTGAACTGACCATTCCCATCCAACGGCTCTGGCGATGCGCTGAGGGCGGCTCCGCGCGGCGCCATTTCTGAGGCGGCGCCGAACGCGCTCGTTCCCGCGCCGTGAGCGCGCGTGTCCGCGTCGCGGGGCGCGTTGCCGGGGCGCGTTGCCGGGCGCCGCGCTGAGGGGCGGGCGGCGGCTGCCGGGGACGGTTTGAACCGCCCAATGGTAGAGGCGCGGGCGGCGGCGGAGCGGCGGCTCCGGAAGTGCTGCCCTCGGTGCGGCGCCGCGCCCCGCGCCGCCGGGCTCCATGGCGGAGTCGCGCCGCGCCGCCCCAGCGCCGGACAGGACCCCCTGAGGCGGCCCCGGCTGTGCGACGCGCCCGGCACCGCGCGGTGAGGGGGGGAGCGGGGGGAGGAAGCGGCGCTGGGCCGCGAGGTGCTGCGGTCCCGCCCCGCCCTCGTTTCCTCGCGCCGTTATTTGACCGGAGCGGTTCCCACGCGCGTCCCCGTTCTCCTGGCGCCGCTTTCCGATCCGCCGGCGCTGACCCCCGCTCCTTCCCCCCGAGCCGCGGCACGCCCTGCCCTTCCCTGCCCGTTCAGTCCAGGTAACAGTCGCACGCTGCTTCACGCAGGTGTGCTGCAGGCTTTTCTGGGCTGTCCGAGCGGCCCCTGGGTGAAGCCGGCTCGTTTCTCCCGGTCCCGTTGGTGCTGCCGGGCGTGCAGCCGCTCGCGCTGCTCCCGGGTTGGGTCCGGGTGGGACTGGTTTGCCTCTGCAGGCTTTTCTGAAAGCGGTTGAAAGTTCCATTACAGCTGAGGGTATCTTGTGTCATTCTGGAAAATGGTTTTCCAATGCTTAAACCAACTCTTAGTACGTGAGGGGTGACAGTTCCTCATCCTGCCCTCATCAGAGGAAGCAACACACGCTGACTGCTGTTGTTTGGGTTCGTGCCTCTGATTTGTTTGAGCCTGCGTGCTGCCTTTGTTTGTGTCATGGTTTTATGATTTTTGGTACTGGTATTCAAACCATGACAGTTTGAAAGGATGAGGACGTTCTGCAATGGGCACTGTTCCCTGGGAGTTGGATTTGATGACCCCACGGGTCCCTTCCAACTCGGGATGTTGTGCGATTTTGTTGTTTCAGGTTTCCCTCATCCGTCAGAAATGAAGTGACGTCAGTATCTGCACAGAGCACAGTGTCGAGAGGAGCTAAGAGCCTTAAAATAACTGTAAGTAATTGCACCCGGGCTGACAGAACTCTGCTGTAGGGTTTTTCTTAGATTTACAGTTGCGTTGCACTGAAGATTCATTACCTCAGAGAAAGGTTCATACCTCCGCTGATTTCTTTAACCTTGTGTCTCCAGGCTTTTCTGTGTCTAGGCAATTAGTGTGTGGATTTGTACATGCATGCATCACAGAGAGAAAACCCAAAGAAGGCCACACTAAGATCAGAGAATACTAGCAGCAGAGGAGTGATTTGTGTTCATAGCTTCACAGCAGAATAGCGTGTGCTTCAAAATGGCAGATGCTATTGAAAGAAAGCTCAAGCTTTGACCTAAACTGTCCACTGCTGCTCTCTGACACGGAGGGAAATGTTGTTATTTCCAGTTTCCTTATTCACAGGTTTCCTTTCATTGTTTTGCCCTTTCCCGTCTGTGGCAGAAGAGCCATGAAGAACCGTTCCTCATCTCCCCCTTTGCACGTCCATGTGGATGAAAACACCCCTGTCCATGTCCATATTAAAAAGGGTCAGAAAACCACACCTGCAAAATGCCAGGTAGGATGTGCAGCGGGGTGTCTGTAAGAGCTGCGGGGAGCAGACCGTGAGCCCTGGAAGCTCTGCAAGATCTTCGAGGTCTGTTTTACATAGGATGTTTGCATAGCCAGTGGTCAACTTCCAGTGACACGTTCTCTGCGTTTAAGATGGTTTAAGTATGGGATGGAAGATAAAGTTGTTCTCGTAATCACATACTTAAATGTGGAAGCTATTGCTCTCAGCGTGATGTAGTTTGGGGGAATTTTCCTTCCCAGATTTGTATTCTCATACTGCTATTGCTTTAGCTTCATCCCTGTTTTTGAAGGAAGAGTTTAGGGGTTTCACATTTTGACTTGTTTGTATTAAGATGTGTTTAGAAGCAAAGGGACTGGATTCAAACCATGTTCTGGCCTGAAGCACGTTGTCAATCTGCAGAGAGGGATCTCTTCGTACCCCACGCCTTGCATCCTTTTGAAGCTGGATGTTTGTGTAAAGTTTCTCTACAAGAAATGGAAATTGCTAGCTCATTCTTCCTATGTCTGCAGACATGCTGTTACAGATTCTCAATTTTCTGATGGCAAATCAGGGTCTGACAGTGAGGTTGCTGCCTCTGATTAATTCCCCATAGAGTACTTTAGAATGGCTTTTGTTCCTCATCAAAAAACTCTGACTTTTCATCATTTAGAGCACCTCAAATTTAAGGCAAGCCAGTGTGGATATACTTTTGACTCTAAAACCAGAAAAACACTTCAGGGGCTTTTCATAACCAATCACACCATACGATTCTTGTTTCCTCTGGTAGTGCTGCTGTCAGTTGATGCAGCTGCTGCTCTGTGAGAATAATATGGAGCAGAGAAGGGATCCGTGAAGTTGCTCCTTCTGCACCCCAATAAGTTGTACTGCAGCATTCTTTGCATATTTCCCTGCAGAGGAGTCTTCCTTCCCCAAATGTTCCTGCTGTGCAGCTTTTATCACGTCACAGTTGTGGATATTTCAGTCATGTAACAGCCTGTACGTTATAAGCAGCAAGAGTACGTCAGCTGAGTATGCCATAACCTTTCTTTCTGGCTGCTGTTAGCCTCCTCTGCTGGCTGCTGGCTCATCTGATCCGATGTACCACGTATAACACTGATTTTTTGCGTGTGTGAACGATCTTCCATTTCTCTTTGCAGCAATAATAATTGTAAATAATTCTTACAAGGTCTTAGTCATTGATCTTACTTTCTCCGTTTCTTCTTTAGCAAAAGCACAAACAGAAAATCAAAGGGAATACCGTGAACGTGCACCGAGCTGTCCAGGTGAAAACTAAGGCCCCCTGGATGCCCCCAGGAAAAACATCTGTCCTTGATTCCACCTACAAATGGGAGGTATGGCTGCTTCTGCTCCCTCAAGCGAGCTTTCAGCTTTAGCTGAGAGTGAGGAGAGCAGCTGTGCAGAATCAGGCTGGAGGGAGCTGGACTGATGGGAAAGAAGGGCACTGTCACGTGTCCTTTTGAGTATTCCTTGTACATCTTTTTCACTTCTAAATATAGAAAAATTGGAAATCCATTAGCAGCCGACGTTCAGCTCGTGTGCTTCCATCTCTAGAATGCAAAGAAATGTACGCATTGGTTCCTGCTGTGTTTAGCATTGATGCGGTCTGACCTGGAATGTGGTGTGCAGTTCTGGGCTCTGCAGTTTAAAAAAGGATTTTGAGACATTTGAGTGTGCCCAGGGGAGAGCAGCAAAGCTGTCTGCAGGGCTGGGAGGCACGAGAAGCAACTGAGGGCACTGCGTGTTAAACCTGATGGGAAGGAGGTGGAGAGCGACCTCGTCCCACTTCACAGCCACAGCAGTTGTATATTTTTACTATTTTCTTCCTGATTAGTCCCCAGCTTCAGCTTTTGAATTCCTGGCTCTTCCAAGATGAGAATTTGATGAGAATTTTCTCTTTTTTTTTTTTTTTATTCTATTTTATTCTTTCTGCATTTCTGAACTTTCCCATGTGGAAGTGGAAGAGCTGTTTGCATTTTGTTTTTCGATCCTAGTCTTACTGCAGAGGAGTGACTAGTTTTGGTAGAGTTAGGCTGAGAACACCGCTTACACAATTCTGTGTGGCAGAAGATAGCATTGTTTGTCTGCTTTTGTCAGGGACCAACTCACCGCCTGGAAATCACACCTCCAGATTCAGACAGGATGATGTCAGTGCTGCGCCTGAGTGATCTCTCTACGGATGAGGAAGATGCAGTTTACTGCAAAATGAATGAATACGAGAGGAAGATTGACAGCCTGATAAATGCGATGGGAACACTGAAGAACGAGGTGAGGGCACCGAGTGAAGGCCTGCTGATCTGCCTGCACAGCACGAGGAGAACGGAGCCTTGCTGAAGTGGAAGTCTGCTCAGCCTCATGCTTACTTTGCTTAAAGGAATCAATCCGAGTTGTCCAGAAAATCAGAGCTAATTTATTGAGAAACTCACTGAGCCCTGCTAGGAAAATTCTTTAAGCCGTGTCAGTTTCAGAAGTTATCACTGTGCTTTAGTTTCCAAATAATCTTCTGCTGAAGCCCAAAGTCTGAGTTGTTGTCATCCCAGCAGGTGAAAAGCACAGCTGGGTGATGTTCTACTGTCGAAGCATCCACTTATTCCACAAAATGGTTTCTTCTGATTCTCCTCTGAAATACACGGACAGTGATACTGTGTTTTCCAGCTAAATACCTTCTTATGTACTTGACCCCATTTAAACCATGGGTAGGAGAGGTTTCCAGACTTCATTAGGTGCTTGGGGTGCGAGGGAAGGGCAACTCTTTCTTCCCTGTGAGGGTAGCAGTGTGCTTACTTATTTTATAAAAACAAAATTAAGTTCAAATTGGTGAAATTAGAACAGAATTTGAGTGTATTCCTATACTAAGCCTCTTCTAGTCTGTCTGTGCTACAAAAAATTAATGGAATTACTTGCTTAATTGTAAAACAGAATTCTGTTCTGGTGCTTAATAAGTGAATTGAATCTGAATATTTGGTGACATCATTTAACTTGCTGTGAGATCACTTCCATTTTGCTAGCTGCAATTCTGGGCAAGCAGGGGAATCTCAGGTGACCTTTTCTGCTTCATAAACAAAAAACCTGGTGCACCAATTTGAGCTCCCTCTGCATTCTCTCTTCTTGTGCACTTTCAACTGCTAGTTGTGCTCCTGAATGCCACATGGGATCCACGAGGAGCAATGGGCAATTTCTGGCATGTCTTATGTAGTAATATTTCAATATCTTTTTCAGGCTAAGTTGCAAAAACAGGAGCAGAAGCAGCAGCTGACCAAACGTCTGCTTGAGGAGCAGAAAGAACTGAATGAGGTCACACAGGAGCTGGTAGAGACTGAGCATGAGAACACGCTGCTCCGGCGCAGTATTGAGCGCATGAGAGAGGAGAAAGATCTGACGGTGTAAGAAAGCTCCAGTTCTCCAATGGCATTCACGGGACACCTCACTGCTGGTGTTATTGGGTGTAGTTTGTACCCTGGGTTGCAGTGCTGCTGAAGAAGTGATGGTTTTGGTGGTTTTTTTCTCATCTGTTGCAAAGGGGAATTCAGATGGCAATAGCTGTAGAGAAGGGTTTAGTGTGGTCATGGGAATGGAAAAATTCCTGCTGTGTTGAGCTGAAAGAGGTTGGCTTGAATAGCCTGCTGTGGGGTCGTCCTGGCCTCACAGGTAATATTTTGAATGTCAAGAGATATTTATTGGGTTGTGGTTATGTTGATACATCAACAGATAAATAAAGCTGAAGGGGAAAATTAGAGGAGAATTTCTGACCTTGGTGAAAAGTCTCACTGAGGCAGAAGTGAGAGCCCATGGGAGGGCATAAATTGTGTTTTTTTTTCCTGAGTGATCCCTGAGGATGTGTGTCATGAGAGTTAGAGAAGCTTGGTCCCGTTGGGGCATTGGTGTTTGGAGTTTTGTTTTTCTTGAGAAGATCACCAGGTTGTTCATGCTGTGGATTCCTTTTCCCAGATCTGATGCTGCTGGCATTACAACCTCCAGCTAAAAGCTTTGAGCTGTATGCATCAGTGTGCTTTCTTTGATCACGTTGAGCCACCTGAAGTCTTATCTCCAATATTGCTTAAGTGCCCAGGAAAAGCCCAGCGTTGTATTTTGGCCTTAGTAGTGTGTGCAAGCTTTGGTACAGGTTAAATTTGTCCCCTCTAAATCATTGTTTCCTAGCTGTGATCCTAGCAAGCTCTTAGAGCCCACTTACTGTCTTCTGTCAGAACAACTTCCACCTTAGGTACCTTTTATCCTTTGTTTAGTGTTTTTTTTCCTGTTTGAACCCAAACAACTGTGGATTCATGGTGTCTGGTACCACAGTCAAAGCTTCATGTTCCTCTGATGGCTGAATTCTCATTGCAGGTTACAGAAAAAGTACTTGCAGCGTGAGAAGGAGTGCCTGATGTCCAAGCTGAGCGAGGCAGAGAGGGATGGAGCAGCAGCAGCCAGGCAGATTCATGCTCTGAAAAATACAATTGGGAGACTCAATGTTGTAAGTGTTGGGTTTTTGTTCTCACCTTTTCTGCCTTGTACTGTTCCACGTCTGCCTTAAAAAATACACTGTTACAGTTGCTGATGTAAAAATGTAAGAAGTTGAGGGATTTAACTTGCTTAAGATGTTTGCTAAATCTCTGGGTGTTTATTTGCAGCAGTGGTGCTGCTGCCTCGTGCAGTGCCCATGCTTTTATCAGCTTCTTACTTCAATTCCAGGCTTTGCATGTGAACAATACTCCTTTTATTTTTTTCTCTCCTAGGAGAAGCACATGAGCAGCTCAGACATCAACACACTGACCAGACAAAAAGAACTGCTGCTACAGAAACTGAGCACCTTTGAAGAAACCAATCGTGCGCTCCGGGAACTTCTCAGAGAGCAGCATGAACGGGAGGTGAGCAGTGCTGGGTGCTTCCACTTGGGTGCTTCCTGAAGGCAGTGTTGTATTATGGGCTAAAAGTGGAACTTGACTTTGACAACTCTGTAACTCTTCCTCCCAAAGCTGCCTTTGTCCGCTGTGTCACAAAGGATGGTTTTGTTCGTTCCTACCTACCTCGCTAAAATAAGATTGACTTTTCTGCTCCTGGGATGTTACAGCATCTAAGCCTTTGGCTTCATTAAAAAGTACAGGGAGAACTGGAAAAGCATTTTGAGATAGGTTATGATATGTGAAGTAAAAGCAGATTCCATGCTTGGTATCTTCTGGTAATTGCTGCTGCAACAAACCTGTTGATTTCTGTAGTTCCATCTTAAGAATGTGTAAAAAGCAGGCTTTTTAGTTAACTGTTGTTCTCATGTGTTTACTTTGGAGAGGGATGCTCAGAAGATACTGGAGAAGCAAGGTGCACTGCTGAAAATGTTGGCTGACTCAGATGCAGAGAAGTTGGTAAGCAAACCAGAATGTCTCGTTGTGCAGGAAGACATAAAATTGCAAGCACTTTGTGCCTGTGTTCAGCCTTCTGGCCTTACTCTAATGCCTTTTAGAACAGTATTGTTTGTGGTTAATGGAGCCCCTCTGATTAACAACCTGCGTTACAAAATGAATCAATTTTTAGAGCCTTTCAAATGCAGCTTAGACTGGGGATACCACAGCTGAGACCTGCATACAAGGACACCGTTATGATTTGTGGTATTCTGCTGTGAGGAATGGTTTGGGATATTTAAGTGTGTCCTTATCACATATGGTTCAAGCAGAGATGATTCTGCTTGCCTTTTCTTTTGTGCTGAATGCACAGAGCAAGAATCAAACTACAAACTTATTTTAAAAGTTATCCTTAGTGATAGCAAAGCTATGAGGGTAAGCTTTCTGTTCCTGCTTCTGTAACTGAATGTGTGAATGATCCAGGACCATATTTTTTTTTCCCCATTTCCTTCCCTGTGAACTGAGCAAAGTGTTCTTACATTGCCAGAAATGATAACATTAGCTGTGAGGCACAGGCAGTGTCCTTCATGTGTGGAGTATATGGTCTGTTTAGTTCTGGTTTCTGATTGGGTACTCTGTGCCCTTTTAAGCAAATGTCTGTTTCCCTATTGCTTTATCTGAGGAGACAGCAGACTCATTTTCTGAGGCTGAGGATGGTGTTGCTGTGGATACCAGACAGAGTGCTGTGGATCTGATGGTCTCTGGAGGGAGGCAATTACACCTGCTTCCCTCCACCTGCTAACCTGAATGTGTTTGTTGCTTAAAATTGGTGTTTGTTTTCCAGCAACTTCAGATGAAGCTTCAGGAGAAAGAAAAAGAGATCAACACTCTTGCTATTCAGATACAGGAAGAAAAGGTAGCTTCCTTATTCAGTTCTCCCCTGCTGCCCCCCCCCTCACAGGTAGTCCAGAGTATGGGTTTGTACTTGGAGACAATCACTGCATAAGGAATCAGATGACTGGCTTGTTCATAAAAATAGACAGCTTGCCTGCTCCCACACAGCTGTGGGTTCAATATTCTCTGAGAATACATCCGTTGCCAAGATGGATAGGTAGCGTTCTCCTTGTTTGGGCCTGTTGTTGAGTTCCCTTTCTGTGTAAGGTCTTGTTGGTTCCTGATACCAAATTCCAGTTTGCCCCTCTGTTTAAGAAGCAGAAGATGAGTGTGGTGGATGAGATGAGATGTGAAGGGTGTTTTTCACTTAACAGATCTTCCAGGCCAGTCATTTACATCTGATGTGAAGTAAATGGTTATTTATTTGTTGCCCACTTTGTTGGAAAGGGGGAACTGTGAAGGTCCAGCTGAGAAAGGTGGAGATGGCTAGAAACAGTAATGGATTTCTTCACCAAACAGCTACGTATTAGAAAGTGTTCCTTCTTCCTAGCTTACTGAAAAGAACACGCGTGACTTCTTTGCATCTTATTTAGGAACAGGCAAAGACAGCAAGTGAGCTCTCAAAGTCGATGGAGTCTGTGAGAGGCCATTTACAGGCACAGCTACGGCATAAGGAGGCTGAGAACAACCGTCTGACGACGCAGATCCGGGTATGCCTTCAGTGGTCCACGTGTGTGTGCAGTAATTGGCAATGGCTTCGATTCTGTGAGGCTCTACAGCTGCATGAAATAGCACTGTTACATGTAAATACTTCAGGTAATAAAAAGGATGTTCTCGGGTGGCTGAGGAGGCTCACAGACCTGTGTTTATTTTGGTCAGGGGAGGAAATCAGTGGTTTGGAGGTTTTTGTTTGCAGGCAACGTGCTGGGATGCATTGGGGTGAAGCGCACAGCTTTGCAGCCTCTCAGCTTTCTATAGCCACGTGGCCATAAGTGTTCTTCTCACTGTTTTAGAACTCGTGCTGACACATCTACCCTTGTCAGGGCAGGGTTAAGACAGTGAACACAAGTACCTGCAGGCTGAAGCTTCGAGGGTACACACCAACCTTGCTCTGGTGTTTCCAGGAACTGCTGCTTTGTTATGTGGGTACAAGGACATGATTCCCTGTGTGATTCCCTGTGATTTTCCTCCCCACGCTGCAGAACCTGGAGCGCGGTGAAGCCCAGCACAAGGCAGAGGTGGAACGTATCCAGGATCAGCTGAAGGAAGTTCAGCAGAAGGCAGAGCGTGATAAGGACGCCCTGAAGAAAGCCCTCCGTGCACAGAAGGAGCGGGCAGAGCGGAGCGAGGAGTGTGCAGAGCAGTTGGCTGTACAGCTGGCAGAAAAGGTACAGGTGGTACAGAAGGAGAGACCTCGATTCAGGTTGTGCCTCTGAACCTTTGGCTTCTGGGAGCAGCGCTGGGGAGAGCCTCTGCTTTCAGCTAATGAGATTTATTTTTGCCTCTGTGCCTTGGCCCGTTTGTGCTAAGTTTAGAACAAATCCAGTTTTCTCTGCTGTCACAAAACTAGCGGGTCTCGCTTTTCACCTTGTTCTCCAGAACTGAGGATTGACAAAGCCAGTGAAAGAAAACCTTGTGTTGGGGCTGAGAATTGTGAATGAAGTAGGTTGTTAATCCAGAAACTAGATAGAGCAGGAAAGTACAAAGGCTTCAAAAGGCCATTGAAAACTTACTGAAGGACATCAAGGAAGCGTAGAGAAGTGAAGACAGTCAGAAGGGAACATGGATTTTGTGCTACTTCATTTTACTCCTTGTTTTTAGAATATGGAGACCAGAGCCACCAGCAAAACTTTACCCATGCTTTGTATTTCTGATAATTCGTTTGCTGTCTTCAGAGAGGATTCTCCTTTCCCTCCTGTTGTGTTTATTGTCTAACAGCAGTGCCATTGAAGAGCTCTCTGTGAAGAGTCAGGAGGGACAAAAATAGATCCTTCAATACTTGAAGCCTTAATGAAGTCTCTGCACGTGTTGTGCTTGTTCATCTCAGCATCTCTGCGTGCTGTGTAGGTATCCCACGTCTGATCCAGTAACACTGGTGTCATTTGTGCTTCTTTGGATAGGACAGTTACGTTGCTGAGGCACTTTCTACTCTGGAGTCTTGGAAGAGTCGACACAACAAAGTTGTGAAGGACCGGAGCGCCCTGGAGCTGGAAATGGTTACACTGAACAGGTTGAAATGAGACCAGTGTGGGGAAACATAACATGAGTGTGCATGAGTACATAGTTCACAGTTGAACTGAATATGATAATTAAATAATTTAATTGAGGTGTTGGTAAATATCCACGAAAAACCAGCCCTGTCTATGGGATAGCAGAGTTTGGAGGGATCAGGAGACAAAGCTGTGGTTTCTGCTGCTAACTTGCCACAGCAAAGGCAGGCTTTAAATGTTTGCTCACACTTAAATGTCTCTGATCCTTTGCCTTTTTTAATGCTTTTAATTAATTAGGGTTTTCTTTCTTTGGAGACGTTTGAGATCGTTGAATGAAAGGGATTAGAAGCTACAGGCAGTATAGTACGTGGCAGTTTTGTTGTGATATAATAAATGTGTATCACTGCAGTGCAGTTATTGCTGCAGGAGAAAAAGAATGGGTAGGGATGTGGCAAAAGAGAATTATCTCCTTACCGTGTGTCCTGGAGTTCCAGGGAGACAATTGAGGTTAGTTTTCAGTGAGCTAAGAAGACTGAGGTAACTGACCAGCATGATAGGTACATATATATGAATACAACAGGAGGATTAGAGGGCAGTGAAAAGCCACATTTCTGAATCTAATATTGAAGAGTTAGGAGTCTCATTCTTTCCTGTCCTTTAAGGGTTAGTTTTCTTTCTGCATGGCAGCCGTGTTGCAGATCTGCTAGAACAGCAGACAGCCCTGGAGGACAGGATGCGAGAGGACAGAGATGCACTGATAGATAAACTGCACCAACAAACTGCAGAGACTGCTGCTTTCAAAATGGAGAACGAAGGACTGAAGGTCGGTGACGTGAAGCTGAAATGCTACACAAAAGAGGAGAAGTCATAAGAAGTTTTTAGGCCTCCGACAACAGAGGGGAGCTGCCCCTGTTGCTGCCACTTAGTTTCAAAGTAGTTTGACCACAGGCTGAGTATGATGGGGAAAGCATGCTGGGAGGAGTCTCATAAAGTCTGGAAAGTTGTGCTGATTTACACTGAGGGTTTTGTTAGTGTATTTGTTTTCCATTCTGGGCAGTGTTAGGCAGCTAGTGGAACAGTTCTGTTCACGCACTCTTGGAGGATGCTTCTTTTTCCAGGCGAGTGTGGCGAGTGCGGAGGAAAAGCTGAAGCAAGCACACATGGAAGTAGAGCAGCTCAAGAGCTCTGTCAGGAGTTACGAAGGGATGATTGAGACCTACAAATCACAGGTGGGCACCTTTTTCAATTCCTTCCTCACACAGATGTGCTTTCTCTCATTACTGTTATGATTTATTCTGCACTGCCTGAGCTCTCCATTGCTCTCGGAGGCCGTTGCAGTTTCTTGTAGTTTTGATTCTTTTGGCATTCAGACTGCCACGTGCTTCAGTGCTGAAGTGTGGGAGGATTTCCTTCCTCATTATTTGCCAATAACTTTATCATTCGGAAAAGCTACAGCTCCTATGGAGAGAAAAAAAGAAAAAGACAAACCCAACACTGAATTATTTCTCTTTTTCCTACTCCTTTTTAAATGATAAAGGAAGACAGGGAGGTGGTGTTCTCCACCTTTCAGCACGATGAGCACTGGATTGTTTGGGTTTTTCTGGGGGATGTGGGTGTGGATTTTGGATATTTTGGTATTTAGGAACATAAAGATAAAAGGGGTGAATATGTGGCAGAACACCCAAATGAAATGGGCAGGAGGAGCAAGAAGTGAATTTCCAGATTTAGCTTGGCGTGGCAGTTAATCAGCAGCAAGTTTCTTGCCGTTTTAGCAGTTATTGGTACTCCAAAGCACAGCACATGCGCTGTCAACCTTTATAACAGATAAAACATTTGCTTTTGGTATGCCCAGGTGCTGAAGACCCGCATGGAAGCAGATGATGTGGCAACAAAACTGGAGAAGTGTGATAAGGAGAACAAGGCACTGAAGGAAGGCATGAACAAGGAGATCGAACAGGTACTAATTCCTCTCAAGGCTGATGTGTTGGAGACGTTCATTGCCTTTTTTTTTTCACTGGCTTTTCTCAGGGCTTGTTCACTGCAAAAATCAGTGAGTGTTTAACAACTTCTTGGCTACGTAATGTTCTGTAGAGATGTTTAGATTGTATACTGCATTTTTTAGTAGCAGAAACAGTGGCTTAGAACTGTGGGCAATGTAGGTTACACCACTCCACAGCAGATATTGTAAATCAGCCTGTGCTTCTGGTAGAATTGAAGCCCAGGATCCATGGATGTCTAATGGCAAGGGAATAGAAGACCTTAATTACACTCTTTTCCAGTACTTGATGAATATCCACATCACAGTGGTGCAAATTAACAAAGCTTTCCGAGAATTAATGTCTAGGCTAAAAAGTTTCTGAACATTTGGAAATGTCTCACTGTCTTTAGGCTCGCAAGCAGTTCCAGAGCCAGCTTGCTGAGCTGGAAAAGCTGCCTGAGATCCTGAGGGTCACAGAGACACAGCTGGCAGAATGTCAGGACCAGCTTCAAGGTTATGAGAAAAAGAACGTGGACCTATCTACGAAGATTGCAGACCTTCGACAGCGGGTAAGGATTGGCAGAGAGCTCCTGGAACGCAGCATCTGCGAGTCTGAGGCCAGCATGAGCTTCCAGTCACGGGGAGGTTCAGACCGCTCCGTCTCTGTTCTTGTCTCTCATTGAAAAGATTAAACGTGCGCTGCAAAATAAAGGTGTGTGCCCTATCTTTGTGCAAGAAGCCAGCAGCACAGCTGGTGGCATTCTGTACTGCTGGAATGGTTTCTGATCCCTTGCTGCAGAGCCATAATGGGACCTGAGCAGCAGCAGTGGCAACGCTTGCAGATCTCAGCGCTGCCTTGTGTTACCTCCATCTTGTCAGCTTTCCCTCCTGAGCTCTGCTGCTGATGCTGTCCCTACCTTGTTTTCTCAGCCTCCTCTCAGGTTGTTTTCCCAGTCCTGATTTATGTTCCCAGGAGCACTGTGTAGGTGTTTCAGGGCAATATCTGCAGCCATGCCTCACGACACAGCAAATAATCTTGTAGTCTTGGCAGCTTTACTCTGCGTGGCTTGGAATGGCAAACCTTCCTCGTGTTTAAGTCTGTGGTGTCCCTGCGGGCTGCTGTCAGGTATGTGGCTGCTCTCAGTGTGTGTGCTTTGCTGCACTTACAGCTGTCTGCTCTGCATGCAAGCTCTTACCAACCTGGCTTTTCCTTTGGAGGAGTGAGGAGCTTTCTCGTACCTATCTGAGCGTTAGCTGGAGGCTCCAACAAAATGGATGCTTTGTGTGTTCAGTGCTTTGTTTTTCTATCCACTGTTCCTTTTCTAGGACCCTCCAGTAAACGTGAACTGAACATTTCTGGAGAGCGGCGTGCTGTTCAGGTCGTGTGTGCATAGTGACCATTCTGTGAAGTAATTAATGGCTGTAATTTTTAGATTGAGCTCCAGGGGGACAAAATGGAGATTACAAAAGAGAGATATCAGTCTGCCCAGGAGGAGAAAAAGCAGCTTGCCTTGAAGGTGGAGGAGCTGGAAAGGTTAGGCTCTGTTAGGCTCTGTTCTGTTAATCTTTCCTTCCGTGCTCTGTTGTGTGGGTTTTCTTCCCAGAACTGAAACAACTTCAGTCTTCTTCCAGTGCCCCACTTGCCTTGCAGGGATCTCTGATCAGTAACTGCCCACTGGAGAGGCACTTGCAGGTTCTTGTAAACTTTACAAATGTTAAAAGGGGCTGTGCCTGCCCAGCAAATCCCAACTTCTTGTCCAGTCTAAGCCGGCAGTTCTGAGGTTACTGAATAGCAGAGTGTTTTAATCTGTGTTTATTGTTAGTGACAGCATCTGGAGTAAGGTGTGTATGTGGATACTCTGTGTCCCTCAGCCTTTGAAATTCAGGTTAGAGAAATGGAGTAGCATTTATTTTAGGGCACAGAGTCACCTCCAGACTGGTCAAGACCTGACAAGGAGGTAGTCTGAAACACTCTCCACTTAAAATGAATAGGTTTTCTTGCCTTGTCTTAACCTAGAAAACTAGAAACAACGAGTGCCCAGAACATAGAATTCCTCCAGGTCATAGCAAAGCGCGAGGAGTCGATCCACCAATGTCAGCTGCGCTTGGAAGAGAAGAGCCGTGAGTGCAGCTCCCTGGCTCGTCAGCTGGAGATGGCCATTGAGGATGCCAAGCAACGAGTAAGGGGTTTCTTGTTTGCCTCCTTTCCTACAACTCCCCAGAATGGAGAATGGGAAATCCTCCTGTGCCCAAATGACCGAAATGGTCACGTTCAGTGAAACCAATGAGGTGTGTGGGTACTCAAACCTCTGAGAAATGGAAGGAAAGCCCTCAGCTGACCTGCTGCTTATGCACAGGAGTCTGTCCAAGTACAGACATTCAGGGGTTCTGCGGGCGGAAAGGTTGGGAAGAATCCTTCTTCCACAGGCACCCCTCTGGTGAGGCTGTTCCTCTGTTACGTGTAGGTCGAACAAACTCGAGATCGAGCGGCGTCGAGAGAGCGGGCAGCCCAGTCCAAGATGTTGGATTTGGAGACCCAGCTGAGCAGGACAAAGACAGAGCTGAACCAGCTGCGTCGGAACAAGGATGATGTGAGTGGTTGGTGAGCCGTGCTGGCTGAGATGTTTACTTCCACAAAAGTACAGCTGATCGCTTTGAGAAGGCTGAGCAGCCAGCTGTGCTCTTGTGGTCGGGTTGCTGAACGGTGCTGGGAATGAGCAGAGCAGACGAGAAGGGCTATGGCACCGTCTGCGGCAGTGCCATGCCCTGCTGTGCTAACTCACACCGGGTGCAGGGATTCCTTGGGCCAAGTGAAGAGGTGAGCAGGGGGAGTGCTGCTCTTTGAGCTGTGCTTTGTGTGCAGGCGGAGCGCCGCTACGAAAGCCGCCTGCAGGACCTGAAGGATCGCTTGGAGCAGTCGGAGAGCACCAACCGCAGCATGCAGAACTACGTCCAGTTCCTCAAGTCCTCCTATGCCAACGTGTTTGGGGAAAGTGCCTTGCTGGGCTCCCCTGGCCGCTCTCGTTCTTCCCCATGAGGACAACGCTCACTCTGCACCTCTGTTTTTAAGCACAAAACGGGCCCCATGGCAAAGCCATGTGTTGTTTGGAAAGCGGGGAGAAATGTCAGGGTCGCTTAAGGGAGAATCTTGTCTTTGCAGCACGAGGTGATGCAGTGATGGTGGCACACAATCTCAGTGCAGTGCTGCTTCACGGCTTCGTTGTGCTGCACCCCAAAACACAATGGTTTTGCATACAGTGTAAAAGGCCCTTTTCATCCTATGAGTTCTGGATGGTTCCTGCAGTTTCAGATGTGTTAATGTCTGTGAGAGCCATTTCCCATGCTTCCTTTTTCTTTCATTTTATTTTTCTCCTCTTTCCACGCGGGGCAGATGGTGTGCGGTTTCTGCTTGCTGTCATTGTGCTGTGTTGGTGCAGAGGATGATAGGATGGTGGGAGAGAAGTGCCCCCACCTCTCAGGGAAGCGTGAAGCTGAAGATAAGAGAAGTGCCTGGGCTCAGTGCTTACTGGAGGTTATCTCCTGAACCACTGCGGTGTTTGTAAACAGTTTTATACCACAAATAATGACTCCTTGTTGTCCACTTGCTTTTAACTCGACTCCTGTGTGCTCTGATCCTTACTTTTATTTTTAGCTTGATGCCAATTTTGCTTTACCCCTCACCCCAGCCCCGCTCTCCTGACCCCAAACAGCCCCAGGGCTGTGCCAGAACTGTCTGGATTTGAAGGGAAGGCTGCAGCTTCACCTCAGCTGCGCCTCATTGGTATGAATTCAGCGTCTGCATGGAATTGGCTCCAGAGCCCCACGGGGGACAGCTGCTGATGCTCAGTGCTGATCAAAGCAAACTGTG
The DNA here is from genome assembly GCA_023055505.1 of Callipepla californica brunnescens. Classification (NCBI taxonomy): domain Eukaryota; kingdom Metazoa; phylum Chordata; class Aves; order Galliformes; family Odontophoridae; genus Callipepla; species Callipepla californica. The sequence continues at coordinate 4,973,457 of JALIRH010000028.1, read as the reverse complement.
CATTCAGGAGTGTCAGCTGTGGGTCCCTGCAGTGAGCAGATGCCCTTCTCCTTCCAGCCCGTGGTTCCCTGCAGGGACAGAAAGGTTGCTTTTATTTTTTGTACCGCTTTTGTATCCTATTTATGTGTGTTGTGCTCACGGGGCAGTATCTGTCATAAAGGTTTTTGAAGATAATCATTACTTTGAGGATTCTGTAATTTCGCGTGTGATCTTAAGGATAATCCTAAAGGTGCTACGGTAACGAGCAGAGAGAAACCCAAAGCAAATAAAACGGTAAAGTGGTCAGGTACAGCGGAGTGTCTGTTTCCCTGCGCTGAGGCCTGGAGCCTTATTCGGGATGGGGGAGAAAAAGAAGTCTGGGGATTGGCAGAGGCATCCACACACCCTAACCCTAAATCCACCCATAGACCCTGACCCACGCATTAACCCTAACCCACGCATTAACCCTGACCCACCCGCTAACCCTGACCCACCCGCTAACCCTGACCCACCCGCTAACCCTGACCCACCCGCTAACCCTGACCCTAGTCCTCCCACCCACCTCGCGCACGGCCCCGCTCTTCAAACCGCCCCCGGAGCGCCGTTGGGCGCGAGAGCTCCTCCAGTCCGCCAGGGGGCGGTAGCGGCGGCGCTGCAGCGGAAGCGGCTCCGCTCGGTTTGGCTGCGTGTGTGTGTGCGGGGCGGCCATGCAGGCGAGGGATCTGCGCTGGCAGACGTTGGAAGCGCTGCGCGCCTCCAGCAAAGGCCGCCTGCGATACTGCCGCCATTGGCTGCGGGACGACGTGAGCGGGGCCGGGGGGGGCGGCGGGCTCGGGGGGGTTCACGGCATCGCGGGTCCGAAGCGCCGTTACCTTCGCCGCGCGTCTCTCATCCCCTGTCCCCTCCCCAGGATGTCCTGCAGGGATGCGTGACCCCGCTGGTGCTGTCCTCGTACTCTGGCTATGTGCTGGGAAGGATGGCGGGGCCGGCAGCCCCAGCGCCCGGCAGCTCCGTGCCCGCGGATCCGTGCCCCGAGCTCGCGGCTCAGTGCCCTCCAGCGCCGGGAGAAGCAGAGGTGGGTGAACGGCTGCGATGAGGAGAGCTGCTGCCGTGCCTTTCCCAGCCCTGGTGTCCTGCAGTGGAACAGCTGTGAACGCAGGCAGCCCGGGGATTCTTCCTTTGGAAGTTAGTTAGCTCCTGCCTGCACTTCCAGACGTAATGGTTGGGAGAAGTGAGCATCCCAACTTTCTTCTGCCTCGGAGCTGCGGGGCTGCCGCTCGTGGCTTATTTAACCCCTCTAGAAGCTGCACGTCGGTTGACTCGTTTGTTATTCCGCGGATGTTGTGCAGTTTAAGAGGTTTCCCCCCGTGAGTTTGCGATGCTGTGTTCAGTCAGTGACGTGCTCGTGTGCTGGCTCTGCAGGGCAGCAGTGATCCTGGTGGGCTGGAAGGGGATCTGGAAGTCCTTCCATCGCCTCCTTCATCCAGAACTGCAAAAGTCGAAGGCTGCATTCGGATGTATGAGGAGATATACAGGCTGAAAGGAAGGGTGAGTAAAAATAAGAGCCTGACTGATCCTAAATAGCTGCCCAGGGCACTGGTGTGGGACGATGTCCGTGTGCACTGCGTTGGCCGTTTATAGAGGGCTCTGTTTGTGTTTCCTCCGGGTGAATGTGGGTGCTGCTGGTACCTGTGCACCCCCAGGAGGAGCTGCAGAGGCGGCAGGAGCAGCAGGAGCAGATGGTGAGGGCAGCGTACAACACGGCGAGCGAACAGCTGAAGCGTTTTGATGAACTGAAGGAGCTGAAGCAGCACCAGGAGATCCAAGAGCTGCAAAAAGTGATGGAGAAGAGGTGAGGGAAGCTCCGCTTTCCTTACAGTATCATAGCGTTTAATCCAAGGGCTAATCCTTAAAAAAACCTTTAATGTAACATACTGCACGTATGTGTTTTCTTGTTCGTGTCTTTAACACAACGCTTCTGCTGTGTTTCTGTGTATTTTAGTTTAAAGGAAACTCAGGGGCAGCAGGAGAAGCTGAAAGAAGAGCACCGACACAGAGCAAAGGTGTGTGACGTGTGGGGGTTCCCTTTATCACGGAGCACGGCTGCTGGCAGACCCAGCTGCTGTATGTCAGCGTGGCACGGCGGGGCAGGAACGCATTTTGTGGTGCTGCCCTCAGTGGCTGCAGCGCTGCGGTGGAATTGCTGTGGCAGCACACACAGGAGCAGAGCAGTGAAGCCCTGAGTTGGACTGACTTCTGATGTTCACAACTGAACGAGGGCTTTCCTTCTGCCGTCTGGAATTGATCAAGGCATTGTCTTTAGCAGAGGAGACACTAATCTTCAGGGGCTGGCTTGCCTTTGCTGCTTTCCGAGAGTCAGGGTGTTTTATCTCAAACAGAAAAGCAGCACGTTGGGATGTTCTCAGGCAGACCCTTGTAATGCTGCTGACTTATTCGAGGAAACTGGAATATACTTTCGGTTCCCATCTGAGCCTCTTTTCTCCCCTCTCTCCAGCACTGTGGCTAACAAACAGTGCTGAGATTCCCTTTGAAGCTCCAGTCCTGTGGTTCCATGGATGCAGTAGGCAGCCAGATCTGTCAGTCCTGTTGATCCAGGCTCTGTAGTATTTCTGTGCGGGGAATTCAGAACAGAACTGGTGATTTTTGTTGTTTTTTTTTTTTTCCCATATGTAGCTTTCTTTCGTCAGCACAGGAAGGACCTCTGAAGCCACCGTTACTTAGCTTTGTCCCTTCCTCTCTCCAGGTACTGAACCTAAAGCTGCGTGAGGCAGAGCAGCAGAGGCAGCGCCAGGAAGAGCTGGAGCGTTTGCGCAAGGAAGAGGGCCAGGAAAGGCTGCGTCACCTTTATTCGATTCTGGAGGAGCTGCTGCAGCTCAACCAGCAGATCGATCCCAATTACAAGCACAAGGACTTGCCCAAAATCGACCTTTCTGCATACAGTAATCGAGGCAACCAGATCTGCGGGCTGGTGTCGGGGCTCATCCGCACCACGAGCGAGGTACAGGGATGTTCTTTCCTTGTCCCTTCCTGAAGCTTCCCGCTGTTCTTTTCCAAGGCAGTTTGTCCTAAGATAGTCAGGTAGGATGTCACAGAAATGTTTTTAGCTGTTTGGCTTCTCAAGCAGCTAATTTAAAAGGCAAATTGTGTGAAAATGGCTTATGGAAAAGCGTGAGGATTTCTGCAGGAGAGCCCGAGTGTCACAACACCGTAACTCTGGATGTGGTGAATTTCTTCTCGAGGCAGCCATGCAAGAGGGGCAGTTCATAAAGTGTTAGAAAAGCACTGTGCGTGTCCGGGTGCTCCTGTATGTGTAAGGCCTTTGGAGTCACCAGGTCTCCATGAAAAGATTTGCCCTGTGTGAAGGTGGAATTACAGAGCTTGGGAAGAGAACCCCGTGGTAATTCTCATCGTGTGTTCCTGCAGAGGAAGCCTCGCAGTCTTTGCACCAGGGTTCTGTGACACTCGTGTGTGTTATTAATGTTTTCTTGGATCATGTGAGATGCAGTCATGGACTGAGTCCCTGTTATGCCCAACTTTGTACAAAGAAAGGAGAAAAAGGCATTTTTCACCAAAGTGGATGAGATATGTAGTTGACTCTTGGATTACCCTCTCACTTCCAGGGCTTTTGGCCCTGCAGTGCAGTGCTCTAAGTGCAGCAGAGCTAAGGACTGATGCTGTATTGCCTTCTCTGTCTCTTGATAGAGAGGTTACCCTTCTCAAGTGGACGTGGCCAATACTGAACAAGCCCTGAACGAAATGCGAGGGCTGATCTCCAGCATGCAGCAAGAAATCGCTGCAGCTGTCGAGGAAAAGAAGAGGAGAGATGAGCAGGAAAAGAAACAGAAGCAGGAGGAGTTACTGAAGAAGCAGCAGGCAGAAGCTCAGACTCCTGCCCCTGCGCAGCCATTGGGAGGAAAGCAGCAGAAGGAAGGTTGGTGGGGCTCTGTTTTCTCCCCTCATCCCCCTTTCCTCTTTATGTTTTGCCTGATGATGTTTTGGAACCTTACTCTTGTAACAGCACAACTTCTCAAAGCCTTCGCTTGCAGCACAACTAACAGAATGGATTGAGGGTTGCTGGTGCAGCAAAAACCGCTCTTCCAGTGCCATAAGTGGGGAACTTGAGGGTGCCTTTGTGCCTTCTTCCAAGTGGGGGTGGTTGGTGTGTGGTGTGGCAGACATCCAAGGGCATAACAGCAAAACAGCTTCATTCGTGACGTTAAGTTCAGGTGTTGTGTGTTTATGAGCTACTGAACTGAGGAAGGAGGACCACTGTATAATTTGCAGAGTTGGAGTTAATCTCTGAGCGTAATTAGTAAACAGAATTGTGGCAAAAGAAAGGCACGCATCCAGCTGAGGGTTCCTGGCAATTAATGAAACAAATAGGATTTTAGATTTTCTACAGTTCTGTGTCCCTTCATCTCCTGCTGTTCTTTTTCTCAATTGCTGTTGTTTTTCTTACGTAGCACTTCCAGTTAAGGCAGAGGAAGACACTATGCAGTGGTACCAGCAGCTTCAAGATGCTGAAGCCCAGTGTGCCGCTGCTTTCAGCACGCTGAGCGACTGCAAAGACAGCGAGGTATGAGCAAGTGATCAGCAGTGAGTGCTAACAGTGATCATCTTCCTCCCTAGTGCATGGCAGGGAGCGTTTGTGGCAGCAGTTCTGGCAGCAGCCTCTGCTCAGTCTGCTCATTCACACTGTCATCACAGTAAGGAAAAGAATGTGTTCTACGTCTCTCAGAAAATCAGTCTTAAACAAGGGAGCAGCAGTTGGTTGAAACAAACTGTGTATGAAAGCATAGTAAGGGTGAAAAGTATGAAAGGCAGTTCTGTAGGCCGGACCTCACCATGTTTTCACTGGGTTTAATTCAGCTAAACACGAGTCAGGCTTTAGGGCCAGACTGCTCCTGTCAGACTTTGGCCCATGGTGTCACTGAACCTGCCTCCCAGCCTTGGTCAGGCCTCTCATTGTAAAGGTTTCTAGAGTGGTGGTGTTTCTTTTTAATTGCTGTTCTTCTGCAGGTTAAGAAGATAAGAATGGAGTTGCAGAAAGCAGCCACCATCCCCGTGTGCCAGATCTCTACCGTAGCAGGTCAGGACCCAGTCCGACTGTAATGCCTTTAGCTGTGAAGATTTTAGTAGGACACGAAGCATCCGAAGCTTCTATAATTACCTCTACAAGAGAGAGCTGGTACAGGAGGTGTCTGATTATTTGGAGCACAGTATTATGTTTTTAAAGCGTGTCACTTCCTCAGAGGCAGCTTGCTTCATCACGATTCCGTTTTTAGTTGCAGCTGTTGGAGGTGCCTTGCTCTTCAGAGTGCAGATCTATTGTTTGTTGATTGGGATCTGATTAAGACTCATCTGCTTTCTCCTAACCTTCTGTCTCCATACGTTCCTGCTTTGTTTGCAGGCTCTCAGCTAAGGCAGGTATTTGACAAGATCAGTAGCTTTCTCTCTGGAAAGCCTGTTCAGAGCGGAGGGCAAACTGTATTGGTGACTCAGCATCCACAAGGCCTGGATTTCGTTTTTTACAAGCTTGCAGAGAAATTTGTGGTGAGGAACTGTTCTCTTTATCGAGCACGTAATGGTAGCTGGTGCTTTAGGAAGTCCTTTTGGACACTGTTGTCCCTCTTTAACTTTTTTTTTTCTCCCTTCCAGAAACAAGGAGAAGAAGAAGTAGCTTCTCACCGTGAGTCAGCTTTCCCAATTGCAATAGTGATATCAGGAATCTGGGAAATATACCCTCGAGTTGGAGATCTCTTTTTAGCTCATCTGCACAAGAAGTGCCCCTATTCTGTGCCATTCTACCCTGCGTTCAAAGAGGGGACTTCTCTGGAAGAGTATCAGAGGTAAATTTATTCCTGAAGTTCTTCTGAAGGGCAGAGAACACATTCTCCTGAGCGAACTCCACTTTTCCCCACCTTTAATTTGAAGGCACTGTGCCATGTTGGCACAGACTCTGAAGGTTCACTCAGAAGTGCAGCTGCCCTGAAGCCACAGCCCTGCAGGATGCAGTGTCCTTCAGCTTTGCAGGGTTGTGGATGCTCTTTTGCTGCTTCTCCCTTATCCTTCCCAAAGAACAAATAATAGCTGCAGGTGATTGGGGCTGAAACATCCCATACAGAAGCTGAAGATTCTGTATGATGCAAAGCAGTGGAGTATGTGATCCAGGATGTAACAATCAGCCTTTGCAGTAACTCTGATGGCTTTAGAGCATCCTTTGCCTCAGCGCAGTTGACTCAAAGCTGAGAGCTGCAGAGATCCATGCGAATGTGTTTAGTTGTACTGACACTGGAACATGTCGTGTTTAGGATGCTTGGGTATCAAGTTCAGGATTCTAAGATGGAAGAGCAAGATCATTTTCTTAAGCGGATGTCAGGACTGATTCGTCTGTACGCTGCTCTCATTCAGCTCCGCTGGCCTTACGGGAGCAATCAGGGGGTACGTACGTGTGACTGAACTTTGCTACCATCCCAAATGTATTGGAAACTCGGCTTGCAGCTGAAGTGTGCTGAACCCAACCCACATGGTGCTGTGTTTGAAGGGAGACGGTCACAACTGTAACAAACAAAGCAGTGCAAAGTGATTTGTAGCACAGTTTCATAACAATCAAGTCGTACGTAAGGCTGCTGTAAAATAACTCAATATGGAAGTCAAAAGGTTGGAATTTCTGACAGCATTTTACACGTTCTCTAACAGTGGTTAAATTGTTCTGCTGCTTCATAGGAACATCCTCATGGGCTGAGCTATGGGTGGCGCTGGCTGGCTCAGATGGTGAACATGGAACCTCTGGTGGATGTGACAGCCACACTTCTCTTTAATTTTCTGGAGGTCAGTGATGTCAGCAAAGCACCGAAGGATATAAGCAAACAGGATTTTTGTCTCTTTAATTGGAAAAAAAAAAAAAAAAGTCATGCTTGTTTTCTGGGATGAGACAGTGACAGGGATAACTGGTGGTTAAAGGGATGCAGTTGCTGATGTTTTGGTGTCTGAAGAGGTTTCTGGCTGAGGAGGGGTTTGGTGTGGTTTTTGGCAGAGGGCTGATGCCAGCTGCTTTCAAGATTCCTAGTATTTTAAGAACAGTTGTATGGTGCTGAGGCCTGGTTCTGGAACCTGTGTTTCTGTACTGCAGGTGTGTGGCAACGCTCTCATGAGACAGTATCAAGTTCAGTTCTGGAAACTGATGTTGATGATCCGAGACAACTATATCCCACGGTACGGTGCTCGTGCTGGGATGTGAAGTAGTCCCTGCCTTTACTTTCCGAGTGCTTGCTCTTAAATGCCTCCTCCACCTTTCCCTGTCTCTGACGTTCGCTCTCTGTCCGCTTGTAAATCTAACTCAGCCAAGCTGATTCTGAGCCGTGCTGTTATTTCTGCAGGATTGAAGCCGTTACTGACGTCAGGCAGAAGGGCTCTTTAGCGCGCTTCAAGCAATTCCTGGAGGTAAAAGAGCTTTTTTCACTTTTCAACTTGAACAGAGCAGGGGAAAAAAAGCAAGATGTGCATTGTTCCAGTCACCAGGCTGGTGCTGCTTGCAGCATGCTTGAGTCCAGACTTGTGTCTGTGATGTAAGCTGCCTTTTGGTTACCGAGTTTCCTTAATGATCGTTACGGTGCCAAACATCTCACTTCCTTCTTACCTCACTAATCATCTTCTCAGTGAAAACGTGTTCTGATGTAATTTATGTTCGGTGAGGACTGGTTGCAGGGGGAGGAGGCGTGCAGGTTGGGAAGGGCTCTGCTGAGTCACTTCTGTAACAGCTGAATTTCGTCAGCAGCTCCCTTGTTTTGCTGCTGCTCTGATGTGTGTATGAGGATGCCTGGAGCTGCTCTTGGTAGCATCTTTGCAGCACTGTGCTTTGCATAGGTGGTGGGTTTTTTTACAGGAAGCCTCCAAAACTGTTCAATGCTGAATTCTGTTCTGTGAATGCTGCCCTAAATTGAAGCTATGTCTTAATATCGTAGTTTGCACTTTGATTGCAAACAAATTTTAGTATACTTTATTAACAACGCAAGAGATGGCAAACTAAGATGTCTCTTTCTTATTCATTTTGTCATTTTGTTTTCTTCCCTAGGAATGTCTCCAGAATAAGGACATCCCATTGCCAAGGGGCTTTCTGCAGCCTTCCTTTTGGAGGTCCTGAATTGCTGCACTCTTCCTCCTCCGCGGATGTCAGTGCTGTCAGACCTGCTTCCTGACTGTGCATTTTGAACTGAGATGGACAGTTCCATCAGTTTATTTCTGTTGATCCGTGAAATTTTATGCTGATAGAACAGAGTCTCATTTTGTTTGTTGGAAATGGTGGAAGCTGTTCTTGGTGTTTTTATAAGCTTTTGTATAGTAAATAGCAGAACACTGAGGATTTTTCCTGTGCATGTTTTGATGTGCAGAAGATGCTTTAAATACGGTGTTCTGATGACTTCTGGATTTCAGAATGGAAACGTTTGCTCAGTGCTGTTCTGTTCAAGGAAGTGAAAATACCTCAACGCTTTACAGAGTCTTAACGGAGCAGTCCGTCTCAGAAACACACCAGTGAAACCTTGAAGTTTTGTTATTTATTGAATCTCGCTTTTATAATTTGTTTTCAACCGTGGGGATGAATTTGCATCCTGTTTCTTGCAGACAACATCTTAAAAATCAGTTAAAAAACACTTTAAAATGCGATTGGTGAAAGGTATTTGGCCAGTCAGCACTGACCTTCATCTCTGTTGAATGTAACTTTGCTCCAGGGGACAGTGTTCTTGGTTTAAGAGAAGCAGAGTTGCTGCTTTAGAAGCTGTGCGTGGATGGGAACGTGATGGGGGAAGAACTGAGCTCCTGAAATACAGAAATGTCTGTTACTCATTAAGTGAGTGGAAATTAATCGCTATTTTATTAAAAAAAATAACAAAAATGCTTTTGTTGAAGCACTTTTGCCAATGTTCTGCCATCGTTTGAGGGGGAAATGGTACACTCGAGTTCCCTGTGGTGCACTCTGTTGTGTTTATAGGGGCCTTCTAATGTCAGTGTATTTTTTTTTTTATATTACGCCATTTTTTATTTATCAAGTACTGTAATACTTTTGTGCTGATGGTGGATTATTCTGAGAATAGTTCGTTTTAAAGTCTGTTTAATATTAAAAACGTGTTGAATTCTTTTTCTCTCTTTAATCTGAAGCTGTTGCAGCTCGTGTCTCTTTCTATAGCCCTTGGATGGGAGATGCCAATAAACGCAGTGGTTCACAGTGAGTGTGGGAGGTCAGGGTGGTAGGAGGTGTCTCTGTGCAGTGCACTGTTCTTGAACTATTTTGGTGGTTTCCAAGATGAGAAAATTTGCTTCAGAGTTCTGGAAGGCAGCGCACGATTTCTGCACTGCCAATTAAAGCTGTTATTTTTATCTTATTGCTTTTTGGAGACTTCAGAATTAGAAGCTGTAAGAAGTGGAGTTTGAGGGCTGCACGTCGATCTGAAATTGATTTATTTTTTTACAAACTTAATTTTCTAATTTTTTTAATTTAAAAAATTAAAAAGGTCACATACGTATTGCGGTGTACTCAGGCCTTTCTTTAAATGTTGAACTTTTGACTTTAAATAGGTAATAAGTTATGGTTGTATTCTGCATATGTGTTTTGTAAACTGAAGCTGGAATCCCTCAGGTGTTACTGGTGGCTGTTCTGCTGTGCTGGAAATCCCCCCCCGTTTCGTTTCTACCATTAAGTAGTACCACTTGAAGTAGTGTTCTTCAAAATGCTCAGTCTTCATTTATGTTTTTTGAGGGAGTGGTGGTGGCTGTTAGAAACTGTCTGATGTGAGGTACAGGACACGGCTGTCTGACACAGCCTGACACGCTCTGGGGTTTTCTGACCTATTCTGGGGGAGGAACGTAACTATATTTTTATGGATGACCAGTATGGCATCCCTTCCTGCTTCAGTAATCCACGCTACTTCAAAAGCGTTCATCAGAACGTTGAATAACGCGTGCTATTGGTAATAACCCAATATTTATTTTCAGATGGATCTTAAGGTTGCTTCTGCTGCTTGAGCCGATAGCTGACGCTGGTGACGCCGTTCTGCCGCTTATTTTAGCAGCTCTGAATGTTGCCCATTTGGTGTTTTGAAGTTCCAGTGCATATGAGGTCCTGTGCCCACAGTGTAATGGTGTTCTCCTACACGCATTCGTGCCCCGATGCTGACGTTTCCCGTGTGCTGCGATGGCTGTGAGTCACAATCCTTAGAGACAATGGTTCCAGGCAGTCCTACGGCTTCAGAAGCCGTGCCAGTGTGCTTTTTCACATTTAAACACTTAAAGAGAAGTCTTATTGCCTCAAACATCACCGAGACCCTCTCAGTACTTCGGTCTGACAGCGTTCCGCCTGTACAAAGCTGAGAGATGCGGGTAAACCTTTGCCACGCGTTTATTTCAAACGTCTCGTTCGTACTAAGGGCTCCTTTTCCTTTTCCTTGGAATTTTTATGAAGGCTTTTTAAAAACAGACGGCTCGCGCCAGGCCTTGTCAGCTTTGGATGTGGAGCACCACCTCGGGGGCAGCCAGCATCCTTCACCTGCACCGTGCAGATCTTTAAGGACTGCTGAGGCTGGAATTGAGATTATGCTTTGAGATTATTGATTGGAACTGAAACCCGCAATGGCTCTTCTCAGTTTGCAGCAGCTCTGCGCCTCAGGAGCAGTAAGATGGCCCCAGCGGGGGCTGAGAAAGCGGCAGAGACCCCCACGGCCGCCATGCTGCGTTGGTATTCTGATTTATTTTCGATGTTGCCCCGTTTTCTTTTTTTTTCTTTTTCTTAATTAACGTTATTTTAAGGCTCGCTGAAGAACCGCAGAGCGAACCCCAGCCGCCCGTTCCCGCCCCGCCCTTTCTCTCAGGCATCCCGCCACGCCCCTCGGCTCTTTCCGGAGCCACTCGGCACTTTCCGGAACCCTTCGTCTCCTTGCGCATGCGCTCTCTCCCCGCTCTGCCGCTCTCGGATGAGCGGCGCCCTCTTTTCCCCCCGCCTATTTTTGCCGAATCCCTTCGGCACTTTCCGCGGCGCTGACGTCACCTGCCGCTATAAAAGCCGGTCCGGAGCGGAGGGCCGGCGAGTGCGGAGCCGGCGGAGTGCGCTCGGAGCCGGTGAGGCGGCGCGCTGGGTGGGGCGGGACGGCGCCTTCCTCCGCCGCTGTGGGGACAGGTGTACGCTCCCCTCGGCCGCGGGAGAGGTCTCAGAGGGGCGCGGTGCCCGGGGTGGGGGGAGCGGCGGGATCCGCCCCGAGAGGCCTCGGCCGGCGGCAGGAATCCCATTCAGCGCCCCGGGGAGGGGACGGGCGGCGGTGACAGGCGGCCCCGCGCGCCGCAATGGCTTCCGCAGCGCCCGCCAAGGTCAGCGGGGAGCGCGGGAACGGCGGGCGCTGCGGGGTCCGTCGGTAACCGCGCTGCGTTCCTCCCCTGGTGGCCCTCTGAGGCGCCTCCGTGTTAAAAGGGAAAAAAAACAACCCTCAAAGGAGATAAATTTAGGATTTTTTTTTCTTCTTCTTTCTTTTTCCTTCATTAGAAAAGGAACAAACGCCCGAATTCCAGCTTTTCTCTCCTTAGCGCGTCGGTAAATGCGATCTGAAGGGGGGAAGCTGAGGGCTGAGCATAGCACTGCACCTCTGCGGCCCCGCTGGGGATGGGTGGGGATGGAGGGCTGGGTGGCAGCGATGGGTGGCGGGGCGGCTGCCCTGCCGCCCTCACTGCGCTGTGAGCACAGCTTCGGAGCAGCTCTTGTCCGGGGATGGCAAACGGACACGTCAGGGAAGGATAACAAGAGAAACAAGACCCAAAAAGCGAAGCCCAACCTGCCTGAAGCGCTCCTTATCTTCCATGGGAAATTAAAAAAATATATCTGTTTTCTTCTGGCACTGTGTTTGGAGCAGAGTGCCAGAAGATTCCAAAGGCTGCAGTCTCTGAGCGGCCTCGCTCTCAGGCTCTGGCTTGGGGTTTGGGTTTTTTTCCTCTTTTTTTTTTCCCTTTTCAAAACAGTGATTAAACCCCTGCGGATGCCTCTTTCATTTTATTTTGTTTCCCGTGCCTTTAAACGCACCTGACAACGGTGTTGTCGTCGTTTTTTGCTGCACGAGTTATAAATAAAGAACAAAAGGTTGGAAATAGGGCGCGCTGTGCTGCATTGCGTGCAGGGGCTGCGAGCGCAGCCGTGCCACTGCTGAGCTGTGGGAAGTGCTGGCACCAGCGAGCAGGTTCCCTTGTTTGCTTCGAGTCCTTTATTTCTGGCCCTGCTGGGGACGAGGGGGTGAAGTGCATCTGGATGCATTGGATTGAAATAGAATTTCATCCGTCAGATTTAGGGGTGATGCTTCCTTGAGGTTCGTGGTGGATGAATTCAGACAAACGTATCATTTTTAATCAAAGCAGTAACAGTTATAACAATATCAAAAGGTGAAGGCTGTCTTTTTAAGCTGTCATTTTAAGCCCTCTTTGCGTGTTTTTCTCCTGCACAGGAGGAGGAAGGCAGGAGGAGTCGTGCATCTCCTCAGGCAGGGTGGTACCTCGCTGTGAAATCCCCGTTTCTCAACTATTGCACATATAGCTCATCCTGGTAACTTAACACAGACAGCTCGGTGTCACTGCTGCCTTGTTTTTGTCCGCATGTATTTATGGCACACGGTTGTGTTCTTCATAAATACATGGCTTTTTTTGTGGGGGGGTTAGACAGATTGCTCCCCTTGTACTGCGAGGAACGATACGGATTCCTCCCTTTTCTCTGCTGCATGTTAATGTAGTGTGGGAGTCTTGTTTTTTCCATTTGTCCCCGGAGTGTAGGCAGCAGAAGAATGGGGTGGAGCAGACTGCAGATGCTGCTGGTGGGGGGTTGCCAAACGTGGCCTGGCAGTGCTGCTGACCGCGGGTCAGACGTGTGGCACGCTGCCTTCCTGCCGCAGCCGATCCCTCGGATGCCACGGGAGATCTGCGGTGGCTTCAGCAAGCACAAAGACACCAAACTGTGCTCGTCCGCGAGCTGCTTCAGGGGCTGCAGCGTGCTCGTGGGGAAAACATAGAGCTAGGGGCAGCAAGGCAGCTTTCAGCTGGGAATTTATTGGATTAGGTATACTTAACAGCTATGTAATGAGCCATCTCAAAAACATCTCCCGCTGCCGCTGTTGTGGTTTTTTTGTTGTTGTTGCAATTGGAAGTAAACATCTTTTGGAGATATTTGAAACCTCCTTGCACTTGTGCCTTTAAATTAAGCCGCCCCATTTGAGTGCTCTGCAGCAAGAAGCGTCGTTGGCCAGGTCCAGATAACTTCCTATAGTGTCCGTTTCGACCTTCAGGTTATGGTAGAGGTTGGTTTGTTTCAGCTAACGAGAGGTTAGCGCTGACCCCATTAACTTCTCCTGCTGGTGATCGTAACCTTCTTGCACGGGGAGGGGGGGTCTGTTGCCTGCAATTGCTTGTGGAATGATAACACCAAAGTGCTGTGTGTGGCAAAGAACCAAAAGGGAAATGCGGGGTGTGTGCTGTGATGGAATTTGTGTTGTAGGAAAGGAAACGAGAGAATGAAGCCATGTCCTTGCACTCGTACTGAGCTGAATGTTATCTCGATTTCCCCCTCCCTTTTAGACTCTGCATTCCTCCATCATGTTGTCATCATTTCGTAAAGTCAAAGTCCAGGTATTGCTACGTAATGCATGTCGTGCTGTGGCCATGCTTGCCTGCCTTTATTGCAGTGACCTATTTGAAACAAAAACCCCTTTATTTGAGAGTTTGTATGACATAGCACACGCTTTGTTTGTACCTCACTGTTGGGTCTGATCTGGCTTTCCCCAAATCCTCTGAATTCCCTAATTTCTGCGGTGCATGATGCGTGAACGCTTTGTAGTTCAGTGTAATCAGCTGTTGGTGTGAATTAATTTTGAGAGCTCCTGCTTTTAGAGAGTTATTGCACAATATCTTTTTAGCTGTCTAAAAGTCAACGATGATAAGATTTACGTTACAGCACATCATACATCTAAAGTCAGTTTTGGTTCCTGTTACATGAATGTAGAACCTGTGCATCGTGGTCTGTGCCCTTTTCAGCTTGGAGGTGGTAAGACAAAGAGGGGCCCAACTTCACCTGGGTGACACAGCAGCTTGGTTTTATTTGGAAATGAGTCAGGTGAATGTCTGTGCTGGAATTAGCATGATGATCAGAAGATGGCAGGAATGGAGCATGCCGGGTGGGTTATATAACATCCCATCACCTGTAGCCCTGCGGTTCTGCAGTGCAGTCAGGGTGCTGTGTCGGAGCAGGGCGCAGCGCTGGCACCAAAAGCACTGCGACCCAGTTATGCATCAAGGCACCAAACCCAGATCAGCAGATCAGCCCTGGGTCGCTCTTATTTGAACAGCAGAATGGAGATGTTAACGTGTCTAAAAATGAGCAGGTCCTTAATTGCTGTACAGGTTGTGAAACGCAGATGGCTGTGCGCAAACCCTCAGCAGCCTGCATCGCTGCGTTTGCAGCCTGCTTTAGTTCAGGCACAAATTAGACATTTTTCTTTGTGTCCCTGCAGTGCAAATTGACTCTGGGGTACATTAGGGTGTTACCTATGCTGTGGTTGGTCAGTGTGGTCCTGCAGCACTGCGTTTGCAGCTTCAGCACACATTGGGCTTTCATGCTGCAGCACCTGCATTACTTGGGCTTGGCTCTGTGCTCCTTGGCTGACCCGTGGTGATAACCAGGAGAGCTGGGACATGAGGTTCTGCTGCATTCTGCCCTTGGCACTTCTATTTTGTAGATTTAATTTAATAGCAAGCTAAACAACTGTGCCTAATTTTCCTTCGTTAGCGTTTAAAATCTGCAGCATGGTGTGTATGATGGGCACCCTCAGTGACTTCTGAGGCATGCAGTGTTGCACCATTCCTCTGGCAGCAGCAGCAGCCAGGGTGATTCCTTTGCTTTGAGAAAGCCATGGGCAATCATATCCCATGGGAGGGAGTGATGGTGTCCCTGCAGCTCAGGGCCGCGTTGCCTGGGTATGACACTGAGCACAGAACCGTGAGGTGCTGCTGCTGGGGTCACCAGTGCTGAATGTGTGCAGCACATCAGGGCTTGTCGTGAGAGAAAGTCATTATTTTACTACATCTCAAGATAACGATCTTTATATAGTGATATCTGATTGCTTTTCAGGCAGAGCGGTTTACTTCTTTCAGCTTTGTGTAATTGTTTGGAAAAAGCTGCCAAAATCTACTGTGCAGCGCTCGGTGTAGTTTGCATTGGAGCTTTTAAATCCCTGTAGCCACATTTAGGGAAGGAAAACGCTGACCTCTTACATGCCTGCCCCGCCAGCATCGCTGTAATTCCTGCTGAGCCCACCTCGCTGCCTCTTGCACCCGGCTGCTATTGCTGACATCATCGTTGTGCACTGCGGCGGCCGTGGTCGTGTGCCCTGTTGGTGTGTCAGCACCCTGTGTGCATAACGGGGCAGGCTGGCCTGCAGGATCAGAGCAGTAACTTCAGTTGTTGTTTTTTCTTGTTTGGTTGTTGGTGGTTTTTTTGGTCTTAAATCCGCTCGTGCTTTTTTTTTTACTTTTTGGAATGCTGCTGCAGCAGTGCAGCGTGGTGGAGCGTTTCAGGTTGCCCTTCAGCCAGCCCTGAGCTGGTGAGTGACTTTCTGAGTGCAGTCTCGCAGCACAAAGGCGAAACAGTGGATACACTCAGAGGAGCAGCACGAGGAGCACAAAGCACCCCCAGCACGGCCTCCTGCAGCCCGGCTCTGTGCGGCTTATCGCCTGGTGCCGGCTGTGCAGGGTGTGGCTGCTGTCCCCCAGGAGGCTTTGGGGGGGGGTTGGCTCTCTACAGGATGAGCTGCATGTCTCACGGAGCTTCTGTTCAGCTCTTGTGCTGCTCGGTGTGCAAAGGAGTGCTGGGGGAAAGGTGGAGCACAGCACGATTTGGCTTTGGAAGAACCTTAAGGATGGTCTGGTTCCAACCCCTGCTAGGGGCACAGCCATCCAGTCCATCTAACCTAGCCATACCCTGTTCTACTTTAAAGCCATTCAGGCCCCCATTAGGCGCTGCACGGTCTCCCTGGAGCCTTCTCTTCTCTGGGCTGAAATGCAGATGGTGCACTGAACCAGAAAGCCTTGGAACCGTCTCAGGGTCCCTTGGCACTGAGGGGCGGTGTCCGTAGCACCGATGACTTTGGAGCTCAGAGCTCCCCAGTGACTGCTGATGGCGTTCTGGCACCATCTCGCCTTGCTGACGTCAGCTATCTGCTGCAGGAAAGAAGAGTCTATTATTGCTAGAGCAGGGCACTTCTTTTACAATAGACTAGCTCGACTTGCTGGAGTTATAAAGGGAGCCTTTCTTTTAATGAATTCCAGCAAAAAGAAGAGGCAGATTGTATAACTGGTGTGCTGAAAGGCAAACCAGCGACTGGCCTAAATCACAGGAGGGCTTCATTTTATTTTTATATAGAATAATTGAGTGATCTAACCAATGTCAGCCATTTAACATTTTAATGTAATAACTTAAAATAATAATTTAAGGTCATTTGGTCTGCGGAGGTTACTTCCCATGCTGCTACGTAAGCTGACAGGTGATCTGGTGACTGTAAGGTGTGCTGAAACATAATGAGGGTTGTGGGTTTTTTGGTGATGCTCTTATCCAGAATGAGGAGTGGGCTGTTAGGGTTAGGCTGACTGCCACTTTGTCATTGCTGAGCACAATTCAGTATAAAAAAAGAAATAAATAGAAAAAAAGAAAGCGTTGTTGGAGTTGAAACACAATGTAGCCGCACGAGGAAGGAAGTTATTGCTGAAAACTTCCTCTGATTTTTCTGGCTTGCTTCCTGAAGGGGAAAAGTCTGAAGCAGCCCTTCACCCAGCTGTCTTCTGCAGGAGACAAACCCGTAGCTGGCCTCCAGCTATATTTGGTGTTTGATCTTTTACAGCTCAGATATGCTGATCCAGTGGAGCTTTTATTTCCCCCTGCAGTGACCCCTAGGCTTTGTTCCTGCCATTCAGCACGCACAGCCCCTCTGCTCCATGCCCCTCTTGGCAGCAGAACAGCTAGGCCTGGAGGAGAAAGTGGAGCTGAGCTTTCCTTCCTTCCTTCCTTGAACTGCTGCAGCTCTGCTGGGCTCAGAGTTGGCCAGGTAACAGCTGCTGTGACAGGGCAGTGCTGGGCAGGGGGCTCTGCCCCAGTGATCCCTTCTGTCACATGGCCCCACTGCAGGTGCTTGGAAACCAAACAGCAAACACTGCCATGCAGATAGTGTTCCAACCTGGCGAGTTTTTCATGTACTTGTGCAAGATATGCATCTAGTTAAAGCATGCAGCTAGCTAGTGCCTAAATAACTTAATTTTGTATTTAACAGCTTATTTCAGAGATTGCCTATGTTTTTGCCATGTACAGTTTTACACTTTTTCTTCCCTATCCTTTATAGGATTGATGGGAGGTACGTTTATTTTGATGCTTACAGCAGTTATAGTGAAAGCAGAGCTGTGCGCATGTAAGCACTTGTACACCCAGGCATTAATTGCATAGTTGCTCAAGCACTGAGCATTTGTTGCAACAGCTGCTTGATGTGCACAGTGAACTGTCAAAAGAGCATGTAAACTCTTTGACAGTAGCGATGCTACTTCTTAATTTGTATCACACTTCTGTTGAAGTGCACAGATTCCTTACTGAAAATCAAAATGCTATCTGAAGGGTTAGGAACTGGAAAGTAAAGGTGAGCTCTACGTTAATAGAAATCAGATGAAATTTGAGGGTCTGTGGACAGCTTTCAGCGCGTGAAGTGATATATGAGGATCTCCGTCTGAAGAGGGGTCATTGGTTATACAAAATGCTGCTTAAATTCCTCATTTCTTTATGCTGTCAGATCTGTGAAATGGCGCCTGAGACTCTTTTGGTTTTTGCAGTGTGTGTGTGGGACACGGCTGGGTGGGTTTATGGCTTTTTAATTGTCTGAGAGAGCAGGGAGTAGCTGTGTCACACACACGCGTGTAGACAAGACGAGAAGATATTAAAGGCTGTTGTAAATGCTCTTTTCCAACAATTTCCTGCTATGTGTTCTTATTTATGTTTTATGTACACACCTGAATACATTTACTGAAGTAAACCATGTGTGCATTAAATAGAAGTAAAAATACACACCAGTGACCAGCAAACAGCAAAAAAACAACCAGGTTCTTCTTTCATGGATCTCTTCATACCTTTGTTTTATAATACAAACAAAACGCTAAGAGTGTTTTTTTTGGCTTTCAGAAAATGGATCCAAGTGGTGTCAAAGTGTTGGAAACAGCAGAAGATATCCAAGAACGGCGTCAACAAGTTTTGGACCGTTACCACAGGTTCAAGGAGCTCTCTTCTCTGAGGCGCCAAAAACTCGAAGATTCCTATCGGTTCCAGTTTTTCCAGCGTGATGCAGATGAACTTGAAAAATGGATCCAAGAGAAACTGCAGATAGCATCGGATGAAAATTACAAAGACCCAAGCAATTTACAGGCAAGTCCTGCTGCCACCTTACGGTGTTGTACTGTTAATATTAGGATGCATGGTGTCCATTGGAGTAGGCAGAACAAATGTGTGAATGGAGCTTGATCTGAGAGCAGTGAGCAAAAGTTGGGTGCCAACACATGCAGCCTTGCAGAGTGTTCTCCAGTAGCATTGTGTCTTTGCAGATGTAACTGGAATGTTTATAATAGCAGATTATACTGCATTGACTACAAGGATTTAGCATATAGTGTAAAACCAGGTGGGTTAATCCTAGAATCTGTTGGGCGCTTCAGCTCTGTGAGTAAATGTGAATTAATTCCTGTTTCCACTAAAAAAAGATAACTGAAGGAAATGAGCTCATTTGGGAGATGGATTTTCAGCTGTGAGAACACTCAGATGAATGAGAGCAAACCCAGCAGTGACATACCTAAATTGTTTGTTGTATCCACTCATGAAACACAGTGACTTCAACTGTGCTATTGTATTGCTTGCTTTCAATACAAAATATGCAAAAAATAAGCAAATAATCTTGATGCTGGGATACCTAGAGGAGAGCTGTGCACGGATCTCAGCCACGTGCTTTTATGTTTTGCTTGTAGGGGAAGCTGCAGAAGCACCAAGCCTTTGAAGCTGAGGTGCAGGCCAATTCAGGGGCTATCGTTAAACTGGATGAGACTGGAAATCAGATGATCAATGAAGGACATTTTGCATCTGAAACGATAAGAGTGAGTTTTAAAACTTTTTTTCCCCTTACAGGTTTTTTCTTGAATGGTTTTTGTAGGTTACGTGCATAAGTGTGTTCTAGAACACTTTGTATAATTGTGTGCACTCTGATAAGTGAAATCACAAGAGAATTTGTTTGGAACATTTACAGACGTTAAGCACCAAGCTCATGGATCCAGTTCATAAATGAACTTTCTATGCACAGTGTCCTGGAACTTGGCCTGGAAAATTACCAGTAATTCCAACATGTGTTGGAAGTCACAAGGCAGATGGTGACTGATGCTTGTGATTCTTCCCAAAATGGCCCTGCGTCAAGAAGCAGCAAATTCACAGAACTCAGCATTAAGTAGAACATTTTAACCATCTGGTTGAGTGACCTTAAATAATAACGTTTCTGAACTGTGTTGCTCAGTAAAAGTTCTCACTTGTGTTGTGCTTGGAGTGATAACTTGTTTTTTAATGGTTCAGTCTTTCACGCCGTACAGGACCGCACAGCGCCCCATAGTAACAGCCACCCAAGTTGGGTCCCACATACGAGTAGGTGCAACTTCTGGCTGTGCAGTGCAACTTCTTTTTGCCATGTCTTCTGTCTTTCTTGGTTGTCAGTTTGCACTATCGTTTGGTGCAGTGCTAGGAAACTGAGTAGTGTGAGCTTTCTTTTTCCCTTGGAACCTACCTGACTGAACTTTCTAAAAGGATTAAATAGGTATCCACCCATGCTGGCTGTTCAAGAGCTTCTCTAGCGTGACTTTCTGGTTTCACATCTAGATGAGCAAAGCCTTATAGGTGATGGGTGGAGCAGATCCTTTCCTGTTTTGCAAGTTGTGTGCCTGTGTGGGAGTGTGGTTTTTCTTTTTATTGTCTATAAAATTTACAGTCGCTCCCGAATGTTTTAAGAGACAGAGTGCAGCCGCAGAGACTCAGCAGTAAAGCTGGTAATTGCTCCTAGCATTTCAGTGTTGTAATACTTAACAGTGCTGGCTTAATATGTTAACTGACTGGTGCTGGGGCAAACAGTGGAAATACTGTGAAGTGGCACAAATCTGACTTGAAACAAAACGTGTGGTCTCAAATGCAAAATATATGAATGATATAAATGAAAGCAAGATTTGCATGTTGGGAGTCGACTTCACTTTAAAAGACTGGGACATGTTGGGTCTGACTTCACGCTGCTGTAGAATTTGGATCAAGTTATGTCTCAAAATGCTTCACTTATATGAATTTCACTGTATAATGGCTGTAATAATTAGTAAGTGCTTAAATATTCAGTTTGGTGTTTTCTAATTTTATACTGTTAAATCATTTTATATCACTTAAACTAATTAGTGGAGGAGAAAATGTTATGAGGTGCCTTCACTCTCTGTCTGATAAGATCTAGGAGCATGACACTGGAAAAAGCTTCATCCTTAGGACAGGAAGGCAATAGATTTATTCTCATCCGATGCAGGATTTTAATGCCAGCATCCTATTGTTCTAGACTCGTCTGCAGGAGCTGCACCGACTATGGGAGTTACTACTGGAAAAAATGAGAGAGAAGGGAGTGAAGCTGTTGCAAGCACAAAAGCTGGTGCAGTTCTTACGGGAGTGTGAAGATGTCATGGACTGGATCAATGACAAGGTGTGGTATTACCTGTGTTTGCTGTGTTCTTGTTGGGAAATTTGATTCATCTGTGTGGAAAATTCCATCTTTATATAGTTGCTGGAGTTCAGGTAGCCCAAGAGAACTTCTGAAGGCATTGCGTTTTACTGGCACATTTTCTGTAGGTTATTCATGTTGTTTGAACAGTAGGTACGCAAATCATTGTCCTTGCTTTTTCAGCCACAAAAAATGGGAGCTAGAGCAAGTGAGGAAGTCTGCATGGTGGAGGGCATAGCTAAATGTAATCAGCCCTAGGTTTTCTTCCAGGAGGAACTTTGTATTTTTCATAGAAATCAAATTCAGATATCATGAAAGGGAAATCTACAACAACAGCCTAACAAGCCGTGTGTGCATAATTATTTACATACATAATTACTTAAGATTGCAATATCTTTAGGTGCACGTTGTAAGGACGCCTGGTGCAAGAGAACTGTTGGCTTTGAATTCTTTGAACTCTGAGGAAAGAGACCACAAACCACAATCTCAAGAAAAGCCACAGAATGATCATTTGGGTTTTCATAATGATAGCTTTTGGTTTTATGTTGCTGTGGGTTCAAACTCTCAACCCTTCCTAACTGTTGCAGAATGTGGCAGTGCACTTTTCAGAAATAAATCTTGTATCAGAAGGCTACAGAAATTGTCATAAATAATTGAAAAACAAACTTCAGATGCTGCATGGCCAATTACTTTGTTATAAAAATGTCTTCTCCCCATGCATATTTTGTTCTAGTATTCTAGATGGCCGCAGCAGTGATCATCATGCATAGAGCAGAGAACCTATGATAACTGAATTGATTTAGTGACTTGAAAACTGAACAAAAGCAAACCAGATGAAAAAATAATACTTGTTTTGACCAGGGATGTTTTCTGTAGTTATAGAGAGGTGCTGGGTGGGAGAGGTTCATGTTTTGAAGTAAGAAAGTCTGCAGTTTTAAATCTGATCAGCACAGTTTACTTCCTGGTTTCTGGTAGTGATTTTTCATAGTTTCTGATAGTGATTTTTCATACTGAAATAAACTTTTCTTTTTTTAATTGTGTTAGGAAGCAATAGTGACCTCAGAAGAACTTGGCCAGGACTTAGAGCACGTTGAGGTTTTGCAGAAGAAATTTGAAGAATTCCAAACAGATCTGGCTGCTCATGAGGAAAGAGTAAATGAAGTGAACCAGTTTGCTGGCAAACTTATCCAGGTAAATGTTTATGTATGTTGAATAGCTCTCCTGGCAGGTGTGGTGTAACAGAGCAACCATTTGTCTGCAACGTTCTCTACCATCTCCCCACCCCTGCAGGTTGGTGGGAGATCTGTATTGGTTACTGCATATGTCTTTAGTCATGGTTATTTGAATGGCTGGAGACGGGGCAAGATGTATTGCATTCTAGGAAATAATATATTGTTTACAGCCCCCTTCCTGTTGCTTAAGTAGTTCATAGAGAAACTTAGACTGCTGCATGAATATTGAATGTATACAGAGTGACACTTAAGGGGAAACTATTGAACTGAGAGGTCATGTGGAAAGGACAGTTGATCATAAATTGGTTTCTTGGAAAGCAGTAGTTTTTCAAGGTTTTGTCAATTGATAGAAAGCCATAGAACATGTGAAAATAGCATTTTTCCTTTACTTACTAGGAACAGCACCCTGAGGAGGAACTTATAAAGTCCAAACAGGATGAAGTCAATGCAAGCTGGCAGCGTCTTAAGGGGCTTGCCCAACAGAGGCAAGGGAAGCTCTTTGGGGCAGCTGAAGTTCAGCGGTTCAACAGGTATGATCCTGGCTGGATCTGCTGAAGTGATGTCATATCTGTATAGATGTCTAATGATCATTTTAACCACTGTATTGTGAGAAGGGCTGCCAGTGTCTGGTTTTTACTCTTTCTCACAACTCTTTGAGGAACTTGTTTAGAGGGAATTCTGAAACAGTCGTTCTGTCCAGGCTTTCAGCACCTGGAAGTTCTGTTCATTCTCTTGCATGGCAGTTCTCCCAGTCTTTATTCTGAGAGCTTCCCCCTGTTCTATACTACATGAGCCTTAAGAGAGGATGTTTTTCTTTGTTGTTATTGCTGGCTAGATGTCAGTCCAATTGTTTGAGGCAGGGAGGGGGATGTCTTTTGAGCAGTGTCTTTCTTACATGCTGCTTGTTATTTTAAGGTTTGCTGTAATTAAGCTGGAGAGAGGTCAAGGATAAAAAACTGACTGGTAGTGCTATAAGTTGTTATTTCCATTTGGGGATACCATCTGAAGAATGCCCTGCCAGTGCACTTCTTAAGGTTTTTGAGGATTAAAAAAATGTATACATATCTTTTAAGGTGTTTTTGGTTTGTTATTTTTTTTATTGTAATCAGCTGCAGTGTTTATATGTGAGTTTGCATTGCAGGTATGCCTGTAATAAGTGAAAACATCCTGCTTTCTTCCCCTTTCATTGGAAGGTTTACTACTTTCAATTTGTGCTTTGTTTTGAAGGGATGTGGATGAAACTATCAGCTGGATTAAGGAGAAAGGGCAGCTGATGGCCTCAGATGACTTTGGCAGAGACTTGGCCAGCGTGCAAGCTTTATTGCGTAAGCATGAAGGCCTGGAAAGAGATCTTGCAGCTTTGGAGGATAAGGTACTCATATAAGATGCATTTTACCTACTGTTTAAACTAGGTAACCTGTTTTTAAAAGGCTAGAAGCTTATTCACTGTTTGTGGCTGCCTGGGTTTAGGTTAAGGCCCTTTGTGCAGAAGCTGACCGTTTGCAGCAGTCTCACCCAATAAATGCTTCTCAAATTCAAGTGAAACGGGAGGAGCTGATTGCCAACTGGGAGCAGATCCGCACTCTGGCAGCAGAGAGGCACGCTCGCCTTAATGACTCCTACAGGTAGGAGCACTGTCTTGCTAGAATGGCCTTTCTTCTATATTCAAATTTGACATAAGACTCTTAAAAATGAAGTAAGGGTGGCTGTTCCCAGAAGTTTAGGATGCTGCTGGTTTTTTCAGTAGTAGTCTTGTTCACTAAATGATACTTTATGTTAGCTTCTTCTGCTTAAAAAGAGCTATTCATATAAATGCTTCAAAGTTCTCAGTCATTCTCTGAATACACATGGATTATGAAGACAAGCACCTTGAATTTTGAGGGCGTGTTAACCTTTTATTGCATCAGAGATGTTTGCATTCTGAAATGTTACCTGAGTGTGTTTGTTGATCTTTAACATGTGCATTATAAATCTTTTCTCTATGGAGTCTTTGTGATTTTTGTTAAGAGTTAATGTGGTGTATTGATTAGCATACTGAAAGACTGAAAGAAATATTACTGTCTTGTTGCTGTGGGATTTGTTTTCATCCAGACTAATTTCTGTATCGGATTGGTTCTCTATGAAAAATAAACTATTAGGTCACTATTAAGAAGCCATGCTAATAAGAAACTCCACCAAATGTGGTGGTTAGTTTATGTCCTTTCTGGTACTGTGTTTCAGCTGTTTGTTCCCTCACACTGTGTGTGTCTTCACCATAAGTTGTGCACCACATAATCATTCTTATTTTACCTTCATTGTCATATTCTCTTCAAATCAGTTAACATAAAATTTAAGAGGGAAACAGAAACTGATTGCTTTTTTTCTGATAAGTGTTTAACACGTGCCAAGGGCAGTAGCTGTAAAAACATACAGAAAGAGAAACATACATCTGAGAATTTATTTGTTCTAAGGCTGAGGCATGTGCAGCTGAAACTTCCTGTCAGTTCTTCCCCTCCACACACACACTGCTGTGATTGTGACAGAAGCATTCCCCTGGGCTATTTTGAAATGCTTTGAGAACTATCTTTTGGTTTCTGTTGTCTTCAACATAGAGATTTGTAGCTATTCCTTTTACTGCCTGTGTAAGTTATATGAAAAACATATGTTGGAGAAACATTGCAGGGCATCCCACTGTTTCTTAAACATAATGTTTTACTAGTTTTAAAAGACTCCTTTTTTAGACAGAAAACTTATTGAATATTCTAATTGCATTTTGGTATTGTATGGTCTTGTTTCTACCTGAGGAATAGTTTGCATGTTTTTAAACTTTATCTTTTGTGTAAGGATTTAGAAAATATGCAAGCAAATGATTCCCAGCCATTTTTCCTCTTGTTTTCATAAGGTTGCAGCGCTTTCTTGCAGACTTCCGAGACCTCACTAGCTGGGTGACTGAGATGAAGGCTCTGATAAACGCTGATGAACTTGCCAATGATGTGGCTGGAGCAGAGGCCCTTCTAGACAGACACCAGGAACATAAGGTATAATGGCTCCAAACTGAACTGTGTGTCTAACGGTCTCTGAGTCGGGGCTGCTAGTGTTCTATCACTAGAATGCTTTGACTGTACAGCATAGTTCACTGTTCTTATTCCGGGTTTTTTTTTACTTTGTTGTTCTTGATTGCAGGTAGATACACTTATTATCATAGGCATAATTATATTTTTATCAAAAATATTTAGACCTGATAGCCATCAGTTGGACTAACAGCTGTTTTTATTCTCCGTCATGAGGAATTGCTCTAACTAATAATGCAGATTGAAACCAGCCTTTAGTTTCTGTTTAACATATTAACTTATACTTATCTGCAGTGTAAGATGATGGTTTTGATTCTAGTTTTCTTGTTTGGCACGATGTGTATAGATACCTGAATGAAAAACTTCAAACTCTCTAGACTGTTACATCTCTTATGTTCAACTGTAGTTTTCATGTTTTGACACTCTGTTATAAGCTGTATTGTGATAACAATTTCTTCACTTCTATTTCATAGGGAGAAATTGATGCTCATGAAGATAGCTTTAAATCTGCTGATGAGTCCGGACAGGCTTTGCTTGCTGCTGGGCACTATGCTTCAGATGAAGTTAAAGAAAAGGTAAGTTGGACACCTTGAGAGCAAAAACTCCTAGAATTATGTATTTTTTCTTCTGCATCCCTTAATTTAGAATTTCATTTCTTCATTCTAAGCTGCAAAGCATCGTCTCTCTAGGTCACAGAGCTTTTAAGATAGACGGTTTCTATTCAGACTTCTGTCTTGATCTTCACCCAGTCTGTTAAACGTTTCCTCTTTTCCATCCCTTAGCTGACTATCCTCTCGGATGAAAGAGCTGCCCTGCTAGAACTGTGGGAGCTTCGCAGACAGCAGTATGAGCAGTGCATGGATCTGCAGCTTTTCTACAGGGATACTGAGCAAGTTGACAACTGGATGAGCAAACAAGAAGTGAGTGCATGCATTTGAACTTCCCAGGTTGATTTTCATTAGTGCCTAGTCTTCTGTAGGCACAGACAATTTTTAATAAGTAGTGGCAGTGACTGCCTACCACTGGAAATCTGCTAGGGGTAGTGTGCTGTGCAGTTGGTTAACATGGCTGTCCAAGATTCTACAATGACCGTTTCTTTCTAATGCTGAAACTATGAGCTGGGACAAGTTGGCCTCACGTTGCTTTTGTTTGTTTAACACTTGTGGAATACTGTTTGAGGATGCAAACATAAGAATCCGATGATGTTCATTTTCTAACTTTAGGCTTTTCTGCTGAATGAAGACCTTGGTGATTCTCTGGATAGTGTGGAGGCTCTTCTAAAGAAACATGAAGATTTTGAGAAATCCCTAAGTGCCCAAGAGGAGAAAATCACGGTAAGACATTTACCCTGAGTGAGCACTAAAGGGGTGAGAAATAAATGAATTCGTAGACTGGAGAGGCAACATTGGTGGGGGAGTGACGGAAGAATGAGGTTTGCTTTGAGAAATGATTAATTGTGGAAAATAATCAGTGGGAAAAGCTAAGATAGGGCTTGATTGCTACCTCAGACAGCTGAGTAACCCAGTTCCTTGCATATCATGCCAGCACGGTGAACACAGTGGGTTTTGGTAAATGGTCATTCATACACTTGTGAGAGGATGGCATTAGACTAAAAGGGTTTAAACAGTAGCTATCTTAAGGACAGTTAGTTTTAATGTGATGAGATTTTTGAGAACTTACTGTGGAGACTTGCACGAGCAGTTTTTAATACACAAAATAAATGGAAAATCTTTTCACTTCAGGCATTGGATGAGTTTGCTACTAAGCTGATTCAGAATAACCATTACGCCATGGATGATGTTGCTACACGCAGAGATGCTGTAAGTATTTAAAACAGATTTAGGCTGCAGACTTTCTGCTTTATTGTTTTAAACAGTACAACTACAACATGGGATAAATCACTGGACCTTTCAGTGCATGCGTTAGTCATCCTTATAAACTGAAGGATTTCAAAACCTTTACTTTAAAATATATATATTTCTTTTTTCAGCTGCTGAGCCGACGAAATGCTCTTCACGAGAGAGCCATGTACCGCCGTGCGCAACTGGCAGACTCTTTCCATCTCCAGCAGTTTTTCAGAGACTCTGATGAACTAAAGAGTTGGGTTAATGAAAAAATGAAAACTGCTACTGACGAGGCTTACAAGGTAAAAACAAAGATCAGAGTAATTTTAAGGCAATACCAAGGCTTAATGTAATGAGTAGAATGATATGTAGCAGGATCAGCCAAATCTTGTTGGAGTAGTCAGCAAAAGGAAGACGTGCAGTTTCTCCCTGTCCCTTATGCTGTAATCATGCTAATTCAGTAGCTTAGACATTCTGATTTCAGAGGCATTATTTGTGGCACCAGTTCCTCTGGTGATATATTGTCATGTATGTAAGTGTAGTTGAATTTTAAAATGTCTTCTGAGATCTCTAGATATAATTCTGGATTGACAGTTTTTTTTTTTTTCTTTCTTTATCCATAGGATCCTTCAAACTTGCAAGGTAAAGTTCAGAAGCATCAGGCTTTTGAAGCAGAGCTTTCTGCTAATCAGAGTCGTATTGATGCACTGGAGAAAGCTGGGCAGAAGTTGATTGATGTCAATCACTATGCATCTGATGAGGTGGCAGCTCGCATGAACGAAGTCATCAGCTTGTGGAAGAAACTTCTGGAAGCCACTGAGCTCAAAGGTAAGGCCTACTCTTAAGAATCTGAACACTTCTTCCCAGCTTTAGCTGGGAGAAGACAAGGAAGTGAATTAAATGAGGTGGAAAACTTAAGTCATCTCTTCATCACTCTGTTCCAGGTATAAAACTGCGTGAAGCCAATCAACAGCAGCAATTTAATCGCAATGTAGAAGATATTGAGCTGTGGCTGTATGAAGTAGAGGGTCACTTGGCTTCTGATGATTATGGGAAAGATCTTACCAGTGTTCAGAATCTTCAGAAGAAACACGCCCTGCTAGAGGCAGATGTCGCTGCCCATCAGGTGAGGGGAATAATTTTCCTTCCTGCCCTTTGAGATCTGCTCGCTTGAAAATAATCACTCCAGAGGCTTTATCAGGTGGCAGTAAGAATCTGTATTTTCATGTTTTGTACCTTTGGGCTTCGCAGCTTGTTGATCAGAAAAAAAATTTGAACTGAAACAGTTCATTTAGAGTAGCACATCTGTGAAGCTAATGACATTTCAAAACTCTTCTGTCTTTTATGAAATTGACAGATGAAAAACAACTTACGTAATCTGTTGAATGTACTTTGGGATAGTTTTTATCAACAATTATTGGCGCACTGGCAGCGTGCAGCTGAGTTTCTCTTCCTCTCCCTCAAAGTAACTTACTTGCTAAAATACTGAAAACATTTAAAGAGTATTTTTGTCACTGCATCAAGCAGAAAGCCTGAAATCTTGTAAAAGCTGTGATGTGATGTGTAACTGTTAAATTTATTAACTTCAGGATCGTATAGATGGCATTACCATCCAGGCACGCCAGTTCCAAGACGCTGGGCACTTTGATGCTGACAACATCAAGAAGAAACAAGAAGCTTTAGTAGCTCGTTATGAAGCTCTGAAGGATCCTATGGTGGCTCGCAAGCAGAAACTTGCAGATTCTCTTCGCCTGCAGCAGCTTTTCCGTGACATTGAGGATGAAGAGACCTGGATTAGGGAAAAGGAACCTATTGCAGCCTCAACAAACCGAGGTTGGTCCATTCTGATATCTGTAGGATTTAGATGTCAGAATTGCTGTGACTTTTTATAGAAATTTCCAGAGAACTTTCTGAAGTGTTTACTGCACTTGGCATTGCCTGCACTTACATATTTACCCATGATTCTTCAACTATTCCGTTAATTCTGCACTTTCAGTGGGTAGCTCAATTTTCATATTGCTCTGTGGTAGTACTTACTCTGCAAGTTTGTCTGACATTTGTTGCTGCTTCCTTGAAATTTTTAATTCTGAGTCATCAGACTTAAAACTGGTGAACTGCCTTATGTTTTTCAGGCAAGGATTTAATTGGTGTTCAGAATCTGCTGAAGAAGCACCAGGCTTTGCAGGCAGAAATTGCAGGCCATGAACCTCGCATTAAAGCAGTCACACAGAAAGGAAATGCCATGGTGGAAGAGGGTATGTCTCAATATTTCTTAATTTTTTGTCTTCCAGAAATCCAAGGGTCTTTGTGCAGGACTTTGTTCTCTAACCCTGTATGATTAAGGATTAGTGACTTATTTTATCTGAGAACTAGACAGGTAGCTGCAAGCAGGGTGAGCTTCTAGTCATTATTTCATTTGGAAGTAAAAATAGATTCTGTGATGGGAACCTGTCACCGTTTTCACGGATCTTCAGCTGATCTTGGCAGGTGTATATATTCAAATATTCCTAGTACAGTTTAATTGACAGGTACAGTCTGAACTAAAAGGACAAGCTAAATTATTCTTGCCTTATTGCAGTCAGAATAGGCTACATAGGTCTAAACAGGACTAATTTTTGTGATTGTTTTCTTTTTTTTTCCCAAGTACAGGTAACTTTTTAGAGACATAAATAATACAGACTAAATTCTTCAGTCCCCTCTTTCTGCTACATAGGACACTTTGCTGCTGAGGATGTGAAGATCAAATTGAATGAACTAAACCAGAAATGGGACTCTCTGAAAGCCAAGGCATCACAACGGCGACAAGATCTAGAGGATTCTCTGCAAGCTCAGCAGTATTTTGCAGATGCTAATGAGGCAGAATCATGGATGAGGGAAAAGGAGCCCATTGTAGGCAGCACAGACTATGGAAAAGATGAAGACTCTGCTGAGGTATTTGATACTGAATTATTTTTGCATAAACAGGGTGAGGACTTTATGCAGTAGCAGGGAAAATAAGGAGCTCTGCTACTTTTAGGATGCTTGCAAAAATCTTCCACTTTTTTTGTATCAAGCTTAATTTTGACTCTGAATCAAGGTACAATGGTTGCTTTCCTGTATGTTAGCTATTTTGTCATTTTGCTGTTCAGTGTATTCACTATACTATGGGTAATCTAATGAGGTGAATATCAGTTAACTCTTGCCTGTTGCAGTGCTGTGTTTCAGTGTGAGTCTAGATTTGAGTAGTTCATCCTTTTGAAGTATTTTCTCATGTAGAAGTGGCTCTACAAGTATATTTCTGCGGCCAGGCACTGCTGGCTGACATTTCATTGAAATTAACTGCAGTTTAAAGGTATTCTTTCGAACTTACCTCTGTTTCTGGAGTAATACTCCTTCCTGGTAAGAACATAATAATGATTTTGAGATAAGGTAGCAAGCAAAAGCAATGGAAGCATTCGGATAGCTCTCCAGTCTGTGAATAAAGAGATGTTACTATTGTCATGAGATCAGAGGTCTGGCAGCTCTGAAGAACCTGCATTCCCTGTGTATGGAGCCCAAGTATATATTTTAAGCAAAACAGCATTTGTAAAAATGGCTTGGTGTACATGTTGTTTTTATCATTTGGTTTCAGGCTCTCCTGAAGAAGCATGAAGCTTTGATGTCTGATCTTTCTGCTTATGGCAGTAGCATACAGGCTTTAAGAGAACAGGCCCAGTCCTGCAGGGTAAGGAAGAATGCTAATCATGTTGCTGAAATTCTTGGGTCAGCAGACCAAGCTTAATAGCAGCTGTTGCTTTTCAGACCTTACTGCAGACTGCACTTGATTTTCTAATTAAGAAAAAAAAAAAAATCTCTTCTTCCAATGTAACACATCAGTTTGTTACAATTATAAAAAAAACAGAACAATGTGATTGTTTCTAATGTTTGAGCCAGAGAGCACCTAAAATAAGTCCATCTGTTCTGCATTTATTTCAACAGGAATCACTTCAAAGCATTTACAGTGGCTTTAAGGCTAAAGTATTTTTCAGGTCCACTACTTTGGTTGTAATAAACATGTGAAAGTTTCTGCATCTTTACTCATTTTTCTTCTGCTCCATCTCTGTCAGCAACAAGTTGCTCCCACCGATGATGAAACTGGAAAAGAGCTTGTGCTGGCACTCTATGATTACCAAGAGAAGAGTCCTCGGGAGGTGACTATGAAAAAAGGAGATATTCTCACCCTGCTTAACAGCACCAACAAGGTAAGCTGTTGCCTGCTAGTTTGCTGAACTGCTTGGCTTATTTGATTTTGTGTGTTGTGTTGAGCATTGTTGGGTTTTGTTGTTTTTTTGTTTTTTTGTGAATAGGAACATTCAGAGAAGTGAAAACATTTGAACATTAACATTTGAGCATTCAATCTGTGTTCCCGTTTAGCACTTCAGCACTTCTTGGCACTCTTAGAGCTCCCTTATGGCTGCCAGCTTTTTCTCAGTCACCATAGGGCATGTCTGCATGAAAACTGATTTCCTTTCTCTTGAAGAATTTCTGACCAAACACAAGGGGGGAGAAGTGAAAGTGAGACCTAGGTGTCTACAAGAGACAGTTTAAAATGACCTCCACTAAAAAATACAAACTCTTGTTTGCTTTTGTTAACAGAAACTTATAGTTTTGCCACCTTTCAGGTGCACAGCATACTTAATGCTTGGTGTTTGCCTCACAGTGGTTGCTTTTATTCTTTTCGTTGCAGGACTGGTGGAAGGTTGAAGTTAATGATCGTCAGGGCTTTGTACCAGCTGCCTATGTGAAAAAACTAGATCCTGCCCAGTCTGCATCCCGAGAGAATCTTCTGGAAGAGCAGGGCAGCATAGCATTGCGACAGGAGCAGATTGACAACCAGTAAGATCTGACTAATGCCATGACATCCATCCAGTGTTTGCTGGCTTGGCCTTTGTGTCACATATGCCATAAGTTTAGGTCGATGCCTCTTATGCTAGGGAGTAATTAATTGGAGCAAAACAAAGGGCTCCTTTACCAGGGGCCTCATACTGAGTCACTGTATTCTTATTCTAGATTTTCTTTTTGCTTTTTTCCATTTTTTTAACTGTAAAATTCATGATACTTGAGCTCAACTTACTGTCTGACCTGAGTATTATACATGTTCCGTTTGTTGTTACATCTAACTACTTAAACTTGTTTGTGAGTTATATCTGTCCTAAGCAGCTTTTGTATTTGTAGTTGTCACTTCTTAATGCGTGATCTGTTTTGAAAAGCATTCTTAAATTCGGCTACAGAAGTACAGTACCCTCCCTATACAGGGCTCCCTCTGGAGTTGTCTCCTTAAGGAGCTGCAGCTACCTTGGTACTAGCTTGTTGTGTTTGTTGGATTTTCTTTTCCTGAAATGTGGTGCCATTACAAGGGTTAAAACCTACCTCCTCTTTAAAAAAAGAGAACCATACATGCCATTGCAAATGGAGAAGGGTGCATGGCTGCTTGGTGCTGACCTGAAGCACATGGTAGCTATAGATTAGTTCAAGCAAGGGCTGTGAGTGATAGCTGTGAGCTGCCAGCTCATCTTATCAAGCCACTTGGAAGCCAGCACTGACAGCTCAGTGCACACTCTGGTCTGGTTGCATAGTTACACTGTTATTCTACGTGAAAATTTCTTTCTACTCAGTTGTTTTGAGTCACCAGTTATTACAATGCAGTAATTAATAGCTTTAGCTCTACGACTTAAACCAAGCTTGTAATGTAGCTTATACCAAGTAGAGGAAAGGATGGTTCAGGATTTTAATAATGTGTAATTCCTCTATGGGTTTGCCTGCAACTTTTAAGAATTAGAGGAGTAGTATCTTATTTTGAGAGCAAATGAGTGGGGGCCACCCTTTGGTTTTAAATCAGATGGCACAATGATCAGGAAAGGAGGAGACCTGATAGAGAGAGTTGAACTGTACTGCTGAGGTTCCCTCACATGAATTCCACTCTGATCTGATTTGCTTTGTTTGCTTCTTAATGACATCTAATTCTCCATGTAAATGTGACGTTTTAACCATCTCCTACCACAGACGATCCATGGATGGAGCTGCTGCTTTCATTATTTTTGTTAATCTAACTAATTTTTGGCATGCGTTTGCTGTGCTCCCTCTGTCTGTGCAGGACTCTCATAACTAAGGAAGTCGGCAGTGTATCTCTGCGTATGAAACAGGTCGAAGAACTGTGAGTAGGATTAGCCCTTTCTAAACCATGCTGTCTCCATACTGTCACTGTTCCTTCTCTGTCTTTTATTTCTTTGGGAAAACAGCTCCAAAGAGACACGAGGGAAGCAATTTCTGCAGTGTGTTATTTTAGTATAGCTGAGTGTGTCGTGATGTGTGTTCCATGTGTTGTGCACAGCCAGCCATCCCTCCAGCTGCTTATCTTGTTGGTCACGTCAGCACTGCTAGATTGGTTGTTGGTGTCATTTTCCATTGTACTGATTTTACTTGCCAAGTGAGGGTTCAGTGATATCTAGACTGTTTTCTTTACAATGTGTATGTTGCATTTTCTGAGGTGCAGATATAATTATTTGTTTATATAAATATATATAAAACAGATATACCAAGTATAACATCACATAAATGTCTGCTGCTGGTAGGAGTTCGGCCCAGATCCTCTGTGAGCTTTGCAAGTGCTCAGTACCTGGAACTGTATGCTGAAGCAAACATCTGCAGTTGAGTCAGGCTTCAAAACAACGTTTTCCTGCATGCAGTAGCTCATGGAAGTCAGACTAGAATGCTTCCATTCAGTACAAAAGATTCTTGGTTCCTTACATCTGGTGTTGAATCAGGAAAGAGAGGAAGCCACAAAGACTCAGCTTTGCAAAGAGACTTAGAGCTGCTTCTCAGTTGGATGTACAGGCACTGCAGCCCAGGCTGTCAAGGCTTTCCTGCAGCAGCCTTGTTCATCTCTCACTGTGAGAGGTTTATTCTGAGTGCACGTTCTTGGAAAGTGGGCATTTTGCATTGCCAGGAATCAAGCAGAAGACATCAGGTTTTTGTGCTTTTAAATACGCTGCTGCTGCTGTATTTTCACGTTGGTCTTCATGATTCAGTTTCTTGTTCAAGCCAATCTAAGCACTTTAGAATAAATGTGGTGTAAAACATCGAAGGTAAATGAGAAATAATTTTGCTGATAACACTGGTAATTCCACAAATATATACAAGCAGCACGTGCAAAACAAGTCTGATGTGTTTTCCAGTTGAATATAGTTGTGTTATCAGAGAAGTTACATCACTTTCAACCATCCAAGCAGATTTTGCACTGAACCATAGCTAGGTAAGACATTTGTGTCCAATAGCTGCCAGGCTAGTGGATTTAGTGTAATGGCAGACTTAATGTGATAGAGGAAAATGTCTCTCACCAAGTTAGCTCTTTTCTTTGTGTAGCCTGCACAGTCATTCCTGTGCTGCTGTAGTCCAAGCTCCTGATTGAGCAGTGATTTGGATTTGCCCACTGAAGCACTGTGTGTGGGAGGTCTCATTTTGATGTGCTTACCCATGTAAAGGAGACATGTGCCCAGTGTACATTTACCTGATCATGAACAACTAGGTCATCCTGTAGAGCAGCAGTGTGTAGGTTGCAGGCATTTCCAGCATCTTTGATGCTACCTGAATGTGTTTAATGACTGTGACTCTGCTCAGTTCAGTCTGACTGTTCCTGCCTTCCTTTTCTGCTTGTTCCAGGTATCATTCCCTTCTTGAGCTGGGAGAAAAACGTAAAGGCATGCTAGAAAAAAGCTGCAAAAAGTTTATGCTTTTCCGTGAGGCTAATGAGCTTCAGCAGTGGATCAATGAGAAGGAAGCTGCACTCACTAATGAGGAAGTGGGGGCTGATTTGGAGCAGGTGGAGGTGCTACAGAAGAAATTTGATGACTTTCAGAAGGTGTGTTGTTATGCTGCATAATCTTTGTCTTAATTTTTCGTATCTGAGCATAGCAGAAAAGCACCAATGAAGTTCTGGAAGAATTTCATTTTGTGCAACACATAACCTTTGGTTAAGCTATATTTATTCCTTTTTTTGGTTATTGAAAGGAAAAATATATTCTAGTTTTCAGCTGTAGAGCATTTTATGGGCTATATGAAAGTAGTTCTCTGCTTCACGATGCCAGTAGGCTTTTGATTTTATTTTTCCCCCATGTTTGCAACACTTCATAGTTACTTTACTGTAACACTTCTTTACTTTGCGTGAGGTGAAGGAATCACTTTTCACACAGGTTTTTCTGTCCACTTTGGTAAGGTGCTGGCTACTTAAATGCAACAGTGCCTGACTTTAACAGTGGAAAAACGGGTGACCTGATAGCTTTGTGTCTGTTACCACACTTAGAGCTTGAGAGTTGGCTAACACAACTCAAGCCAGCCTAAAAGTGTAGGTGTGAAATGACAGTGCTTACTGGATTTGTGGTGGTGTCTTTTTTGTTTTGTATTTTTTTATTTTTTAAAGCTAATGGTTTAAACTAAGATATGTCGCCTAAAAACATTTAAATTCAAGCTCTCCACCGTTTCTTTTTGTTGTTTTTTATCTGGGCTCCCCTTCTGATTAATGTAAAGGTTGCTGTCAGTCTGTTTGGCTGAAAGTGTTCTGTTAAAAGTACTTCTTAAAATTGTCTTTTTCGATTACTTACCCACAGTGTTATGTATGACAGCTTTTGATCTCCAGTCTGTACACCTGACAGTTCAAAAGTGTATTCTGTTGCTGATTGCTAATTAACCTTGTGTATGGAAAGCTCTGGTAGTGTTTCTTTAACGTGTTGACACTTGGCAGTTGGGATTTCTGGGCACATTCTGTATTCACTGATAATTGTGAAGGTCAAGTGTGCTAAATTCCTGCTGTTTACAAACTGCTTCTTGGTACCCCGGTGTTCCAACTTGGTCCACGTGTTTTGCCAGTGTGAATGTTAATGCTGTGAATGTTACTCTTCTCTGCAGGATTTAAAAGCTAATGAGTCACGTCTGAAGGACATAAACAAGGTTGCAAACGACCTGGAGTCTGAAGGGCTGATGGCAGAGGAAGTGCAAGCAGTAGAGCAACAGGTCCTCTTGTTTGTCCAACTTAGTCTAATGCTTTTGAGAAGGAAAATGCTTCCTTTCTTTAGTGTATCCTGCTTGTTGTTTCATTGTAAGATTCTGGCTGTTTGTTGTCTGCCTAATCAGAGACACTTAGTGCCTGCTCTGTAGTATGGCCATCACGGGGGTAACCTTTGAATTATTTCATTTGAAATAGTGCAGGTTGCACCATCTAGAGCTTTTTCCATTTTTTACGTCTGGGATGTCTTTAAGATAGTACTAAAAGTCACAGGGATTCCATGCACTAGCTTTGCTTCTTCACATATGTGCTGAACTCCCATTCCTGTTGTGCATGTAGTCTGAGAGCACTGTTTGGCTTCATGACATGCTGGTAACTGTCTCATAGAAGAAGCCACCTCAAAGCATGTCTCATCTTCTCTTTCTAGAAAACAATGGAAGTTTTCTTTCTGTAAGAAAATATCAATTTTTTTTGGTAGTTAATAACTGGACTTTGTTTTTCTTTCCTTTGCAGGAAGTCTATGGTATGATGCCCAGGGTAAGTGTTAACTTCCATCTGGCAATTCTAACAGTTTGGAATGTAGAAGTCCTGCCATGATTGTAATCCCTTTGCATGAAGGAACTTATTAATGATTTTGAATGGATGTAGAAAGATTCTCACCTTAGATCTGTTCATTTGCTGGGTATTTTACTCCACACCACAAATCAGCACCCAGCAGGGTAACCTGAAATGGCACGAGTACGTGGTTGTTGTATGCATTGATTTATGCTGTAAAGGATTGAATGTGGAGGTGTCTCAGAGTTTCTAAACATTTTCTGGTAGTTTCTGATTTTCCTTCCTATTTAAAGCTGTTTCTTCACATTTTTAAACAGGATGAAACTGATTCTAAGACAGCCTCTCCTTGGAAGGTAAGTGTCATGACTTAATCCCACAACAGGAAAATAAAACAAAAACTACAGCATGTGTTCTGTTTTCGTTTTTTTTTTGTTTTTTTTTTTTTTCCATAGACTGCACCTTCTTAGAAGTCCTTCTTTTTCTCTTTTTTCTTTAAGATTTGGCAGAGTGACCTTAGAAATGTCTTACTCTCAGCCAGTGTTTTGAGTTGGTATTGCTTTAAGGTTAATGAATTGCACTTCAATCAGAGTGAAACCGTTCAGATAATTGTTGTTTTCTGTCCCCCATGTTCATTTTGTACAGCTGTATTTTACAAGTCTGTGGTTTTGACTTGGGCCAATTGATAGATGTATTTATTTACTGGTTTTTAAGGCATTTTCTTTCAGCTTAACTTTGGTTCTGATTGAAGTTGAGTTTACTGCAACATTTTTTATTTCTGCTTTTTCTCACAGTCTGCACGTATGATGGTACACACGGTGGCAACATTTAACTCAATCAAGGTAACAGTACAAATTTTCCTGAGCTATGTAAACAGTACAGATTTTCCTGAGCTTATGTAAAAGCTGGGAGCTACTTCACCTTCCTTTCCATAGCCTTTGTCTGTCATTATGTTTTATAAGCCTCTGAATAAACTTACTGAGAAAGTTGTTACCACATAGCATTTACTTCTTAGTTTACATCAGTTTCTTAAATACATGGAATTATTGTTTTTCCACGTCAGGAGAAGCCTTTAAAGTTATTCTTTTGAAGTAGACTAATTGAATTTGTACATTCCTCTGGAATTAAGCAGAAACAGTAACTCTGTCACCTGCAGTGAAGGTCCAGTCTTGACTTCTCATTTGATATTGACTACTTGGTAAAAATTGCTCGTATTCTCTAAATAATACAGGCGTAGCTGTTATCAGATATCTTCCAGCACTACTGTGAGTTTTCTCAGTCAAAGTGTGAAAAATTGCCCATGAAGATGTGTGTGAAGAAGGCATAGTTGGCATAGAGTTTTACTTATAAACATGGTGAACAAAACATTGCTGGATGATACATTTTTCTGTTTGTTATAAAGCTTCAGTGCCAAACAGGAGTTTATTTATGCAGAAGTGCTATAAAATTGTGATTTGCAATATCAGTATGGGTTTTCTTGTTATTGTTTCAGGAACTGAATGAACGCTGGAGATCTCTGCAGCAGTTGGCAGAGGAGCGAAGCCAGCTGTTGGGCAGTGCTCATGAAGTCCAGAGGTTCCATAGGTGGGATTTTTTTCTATCGAATCTGGTCTTAATTCAGTAAAATACCTTGTTTACAAGAGTTCTAAGTGATAGTGGGACCTAACAAGTCATATTTCAACACTCAAATTGTTCAGTGGAAGTTGGGCTGTCTGTAAAACAAGATATTTTTAATATACTGCTTAGAAGAAAAGCTTGTTAATATGAAAGCGTGGAAATGCTGAGGGTTTACCAGAGCTCACTTCTGTCTTGCCATTTAATAGGTCCATCAACTACTTGAACTTCTCTAAAAAGAAGAGGTGTGGTGGGTAAGAGGTCCTACTGTGACCCCCATTTTAATTCTCTTCCTGTTTCCACTTAAATCAGAGATGCTGATGAAACAAAAGAATGGATAGAAGAGAAGAATCAAGCATTAAATACCGACAATTATGGACATGATTTGGCCAGTGTGCAAGCTCTCCAGCGCAAGCATGAAGGCTTTGAGAGAGATTTGGCAGCTCTTGGAGACAAGGTGAGGATGAGAAGCTTTCCTTTTATCTAGCAGAGGTCATTGCCCTATAGAAAGGGTTATTTTGGTCTTCGTTGTGCTGATTTTCCTCTTTTTTATTCTAGGTGAATTCTCTTGGTGAAACTGCCCAGCGTCTGATCCAGTCACATCCAGAATCAGCTGAAGATCTTCAAGAAAAATGTACTGAGTTGAACCAAGCTTGGAGTAGTCTGGGAAAGCGTGCTGACCAGCGCAAAGAGAAGCTTGGAGATTCTCATGACCTGCAGCGTTTCCTCAGTGATTTCAGGTAAGGAGTGTGTCCCCCTCCTCCCCAATTTGTCTGTCTGCTTTATTACCAGAAGAGTGTATATGACTCTGTGTCAGGGGAGGGGTTGAAAAAGGACTGTTTTTCCTATTCTGGCTTATTTTAATGGAGGAAGGGAATAATTTTTCTGTTGATCTGTGCTCACAGAGACCTTATGTCTTGGATCAATGGAATCCGGGGTCTGGTCTCCTCAGATGAACTTGCGAAAGATGTGACTGGAGCTGAAGCTCTGTTGGAAAGACATCAGGTATGTGAAAGACAGTAAGTGAGTATCAAACATCAATAGGTGTTTGTTTCTCTGACACTTTCCACTCGCAGTTCCAAAAATAAAACCGTGGCTGCTCTGACCTCTATTTAATAACAAATCTCTGCACCTTGCAGGAGCACCGCACTGAGATAGATGCACGGGCTGGCACTTTTCAGGCTTTTGAACAGTTTGGACAGCAACTTCTGGCTCGTGGACACTATGCCAGCCCAGAGATCAAGGAGAAATTGGATATTCTAGATCAAGAACGGACAGACCTAGAGAAGGCCTGGGTCCAGCGCAGGATGATGCTGGACCAGTGCTTAGAACTACAGGTACTGTGCTGCAATTATAAAAAGAAAAATAATTCCTTCTTTCATAAAAATTTCTATTCATTCACAGTGATGAGTGATGTTCATAGTCTGTCTTTCTCAAGCTTTGGGGTTTTTCCTCCCTAGCTGTTTCATCGGGATTGTGAACAAGCTGAAAACTGGATGGCTGCACGAGAGGCATTCCTGAACACAGAAGATAAAGGAGACTCCTTAGACAGCGTGGAGGCACTCATCAAGAAGCATGAAGATTTCGATAAGGCAATCAATGTCCAGGTGAGGAGCAAAGCTGAATTGAAGGGAAAAGCAATTATCTTTTCCGATGCTGGTTTTTAACAAATAAATTGCTGCCAGATGTGGCTTCAGAAGTTTCATTCTAAATATTCAGTCATTTGCAGGTACAGATGTATTTCACTGTCTACAAATAAGTTGTAGGAAGAATGGCGACTATTTATATGCATCTCTTATTGACTTGAAATTTACTTATTACAATAGAATAAGGTGTATTTTCAGTTTCTTGAGAAGAAAGCTGCCTACTTTTACATACTGCTAAAAGTCAGGAAATGCTTTCTTCGTAAGTGCTGCTGCAGGTGAAAGCTCTTGTGAAATTGAACTTTCCAGACCTGTAGAAGATAGTCATCTTTAAGAAGAAAAAATAAAGTCTTACTCCATTCCTGACCCTGCTCATCACTTGACTTAGTTTGAAGTACCACGGTTCTCCTAATCAATGGCTTCTCTTTTGAACAGGAAGAGAAAATTGCTGTCTTACAGTCTTTTGCTGACCAGCTGATCGCTGCTGATCATTATGCAAAAGGAGTCATTGCTAACAGACGCAATGAGGTTCTGGACAGGTTGGTGCTTTGATTGCCTTGTTAGATGGGATGCAGCTGTGAAAGTGGCATCACTTTGTTACTATTAAACTGTTTAAATGTTGTGCCTTGTGTAGCTCTGTTTTTTCATTCTATCCATGTATTTCATTGCATACAGGTGGCTTCGTCTGAAAGCTCAGATGATTGAGAAGAGATCTAAGCTGGGAGAATCTCAGACCCTCCAGCAGTTCAGTCGTGATGTTGATGAAATAGAAGCTTGGATCAGTGAAAAGCTCCAAACTGCAAGTGATGAATCGTACAAGGATCCCACAAATATCCAGGTGAGCATGATTCTCAAATGGAGCTATTTACCTTCACAAGGAATACTCTGTTTTGAAAGAATGTGTTCAGAGGAGTTTGTGTTTGATGAGAGAGAACAATGCACCAAGTTGGTGCATTCCTTTAACAAAGAGAGAATGGAAATGGCATTATGAATTTAAAAAGACCCAAAATAGAAGTCACTCAGTAATTATTGATGTATGTAATTAATAAGATATGTGGTATCTGCAGCAGTAAGCTGCTGAGTAGCTACTCTGTTTTTCTTCTAGTAGAATAGTGAAATTAAGTTCTTGGGTCTCATCTCCACCTTGCATTCTAAAGTATGAACTCTTACTCATTCTTCAATGTTAAGGACTAATTACAATTACATCCTATGTTGAAATGCTGGCTTATGAAGTAGTATGAATGCACTGAACTACTTCTTCTCTCAATCTGTTTTATAGCTTTCCAAACTGCTGGTAAGTAGTTTGGACTAGCCCTGGTATGTGAATTTGTTTTCCTTGTATAGCTTATATGTGAGCACAAGGTCTGGTTGCAGTTTGTTGCTCCATCCATCAGTTCATGCAATCTCTTTCTTTTCTGTTAGTTATTGACCTCCATTCAGGTGCAGCTGTTGGTCTTCATGTTATGGATGTGGCTTTTCTATTAATGCATATCCAGCATCATTTATTTCTGTATTTGTTTTGCAGGTGTTCTGCATGATCTGTTTGATTTGTGCTGCACAAGGGATGCAGGGTGTTGGGTGGGGATTTTTGCTTGTTTGTTTCTCTGTAGGAGTTAGCTCCTAGAGAAGTGGGTAGCTGTCCTCCTTTTTCAGAAGTGTGCCTGCTAAGCCTGTCATCCTTCTGCATCTAGAGTGGTGATGACATAACCCGTGACACGAGATCTCATCTTGGGTTTTCAGTATCAAATACTGAAGGTTGAGAATGTAGTACAACTGATAGACCTGAAGTGCTTGCCTCTTGTGGCAGCAGCTGTAAGAGAGAATAGTATAGAAGTAACTCTGGAAAAAGATACGTACCACATGAAAAGCTGTTGGGTTACATGAAAGGAGAACACTACAAAGAGAGGGAAGGTAACTGGGCTAAAGGAGAGAATAACTATGTCTGTTGCTTTAGGCTGTGGCACATAAGATATCTTTTTTCTTATTTGAAAAAAAAACCAAACATTTTGTATTAAAGCAAACACTCATCTTGGATTTGTCATGGTGATAATGATACGAAGGTATCCAATTGGCAGCTCTGAAATTGAGTTTGACTTGTTAATAAATATTGCTTTGAAGGATACGTTGTTATAATCTCAGCATTCAGGATTAGCAGCTTCCAAAATAAAGCAGTTCATGCAGAATTTCTCATGCCAACGCTATAGTATTTTTCATCTCGTACTTTTAGTCTAACACTTCTTTTCATTCCATTCTCTCAGGGCATTGCATACCATGTCCAATGCTACTAGCATTTCCAGTTAATACTTGTAAATTGTTGTGTCATTTTTGTGCCATTCTTATCTTTCTGGTGGGTGGATGGATCGTGTATATATGAGAGATCTGTGTACCTCCTCCCATACACAGGCTCCTGTTGTTCTCATGGTGCTCTCAACTTAAAGAAACTTTTTCAAATCAGTGTTTCATCATTGGATCTATAAGAGCTTTTAGTTGTTAATCCTGGGGTTTAATGTGAAGTGTGATCATGTGAGACTGGTGGATGTGCAGAACGTGCAACAGTGGTTTCTGTTAGCTGTCTATAGGTTAGGAATAGAAATAGTAGCTTCACAAATTTCTACAGGAGTAGAGAGGATGATCTGTTTTCATGTTTATGCTTAGTGTGTATAATTGCTGCCTTTCAGAGGTGTTGGCACTGTACAGGAGAAAGCTCTACTTGAGGATCAGCTAAGGTTAACACAAGGAGTGTTACTGAGCATCTGTTAAATGCAGAAGATGTTGCCTGAGCTATCTGCATCAGCTCACTGGAAGTTTGCTGTCAAAGCTTGATGATTACACAGATTAATGAGAGGATTCTTACTGAGGCAGAACTTCTTTAGGTCAGGCTGTAGACTGACTTCTTTAGATAGACAACAGTTGTGCTCTCCTCTGGGCCCATGAGAACAACGGAGGAGCCCTCTGTCCAGTTTCTGACAGCTGTGCCTTTTCCCACGTGCAGAGCAAGCACCAGAAGCACCAAGCCTTTGAAGCTGAGCTGCATGCCAACGCAGACCGGATTCGCGGAGTCATTGACATGGGGAACTCTCTGATTGAAAGAGGAGCATGTGCTGGCAGTGAGGATGCTGTGAAGGTAGATACAACGAATCTACTTAAAGTATCTGCTTATGTTCAGCTTTGAAGTGTTTGGGTAACTGGGCAAGAGAAATACTTGTGAAGAACAAATCTTGCTTTATAGAAGTGTTTCAATTTCAGCTATGCAGTAGAAATAAGAACAGTGCTTTTGCTTCATTTTTGAGAGAGTGGGAGAACCTTTCAGATGTAACAAAGGAGTGAGTGTTGAACTGAAATATAGCTAGGCAGCATGAAATAGTTACTGTGTAGTTTGCATGTGTGGAATCAGCAGCCAAACTCGTGCCTTATTCAGCTGTTGCATTTATCAGAACTTGGCATTTTTCATTTGTAGCATTTGCCTTCGTTTTGCAATAGGCACGGCTAGCTGCCCTGGCTGACCAATGGCAGTTCCTGGTCCAGAAATCAGCAGAGAAGAGTCAGAAACTGAAAGAAGCAAATAAACAGCAGAATTTCAATACTGGCATCAAGGACTTCGATTTCTGGCTTTCAGAGGTAACTGATTGAGATGGGGATTATTTACTTGCAGGACTTGTTTTTCTATTTTTTTTTAATTCCTTTTTCTTTACCTTTGAGTAAGTCTAGATCTGTTTTGAAAATAGAACAAATAGAGAAGGCTAAATATCTTGTGATTGTGTTTTATATTACCTATGAACGAATGAGAAGGAGCTCACTTGCCTTGAATCTCTCAAGAATTAAATAGGAGATGAGACAAAGGTTTATCCACACTGTAGAAAGTTAAGGAAATAATTTGTATAATTTTAAACGCAGTATAATCTCCAGGGTTTTGTGAAAATACAACACATGGCTTCATTCCCTTTTTCCTCCCCACCTCCAGGTGGAAGCTTTGTTGGCATCTGAAGACTATGGGAAGGACTTGGCATCAGTTAACAACCTTCTGAAGAAGCACCAATTACTGGAAGCTGATATATCTGCCCATGAGGTATTGCTTTCTCTTTTAGTTTTGGAATATAAAAGGTAGAATCATAGAATTGCTCAGGTTAGAAAGATTGTCAGCTTCAACCTAACCACGTACCCTACCAATGCAGTGCCGAGTCATGTCCCTGAGCACCACATCCAGATGGATTTTAAACACATTCAGGGATGGTGACTCAGACGCCTCCCTGGGGACCCTGTTCCAGTGCTCAACAACCCCTTCTGTTAAGGATGTTTTTCCTAATATCCAATCTAAACTTCCCTGGCACAACTTGAGACCATTTCCTCTTGGCCTGTCACCAGCTAGAGGAGAACAACCCTGCTCTTGCTGCAGTCAGCTCCCTGAAAGGTGGAGTGAGCAATAAGGTCTCCCCTCAGCCTCCTCTTCCCCAGAAGAGTCACCAAATTCTGCAGATATTGCTGCAGTGCTACGGTCACATACTGAAACATGTTTTCTTAATAAAAACTGTGGCTCTGCACAACACTCAGGTTTCCATATTTATGTCAGCATAGAAATCATGACGACCCAGTGTTACACCTCTTTTCCTCGTGTTTCCAGGATCGGCTGAAGGACCTGAACAGCCAGGCTGACAGTCTGATGACCAGCAGTGCTTTCGATACGTCCCAAGTGAAGGATAAACGTGAAACTATAAATGGGCGCTTCCAGAGGATCAAGAGCATGGCTGCTGCCCGCCGCGCCAAGCTGAACGAGTCGCACCGTTTGCATCAG
Source organism: Callipepla californica brunnescens (assembly GCA_023055505.1). Classification (NCBI taxonomy): domain Eukaryota; kingdom Metazoa; phylum Chordata; class Aves; order Galliformes; family Odontophoridae; genus Callipepla; species Callipepla californica. The sequence continues at coordinate 4,928,901 of JALIRH010000028.1, read as the reverse complement.
TTCTTCCGTGATATGGATGACGAGGAGTCCTGGATCAAGTGCGTATTTTGGAAGTTCCAGGCTGAGGCATGTGCCTGCTGCCAGCTTGCCAACCTGTAGTCTGTAATACGGTTTTGTAACACAAGTATGTGTCTCTCCAAGAAGTCACCTTTGCCTCCTTGTCAGGGGATACTATTTTCAGAATGACTTCTGCTCCAGTTTGGGTGTGGCTTCCTTATCTACAGTGCTCTTTGGTCAGACTCCAAGAAGGAAAGATCTGTGCTGGAAAAAGTAACGTTCCTTAGCCTTGAACCAGACATTGGCTCTACTCTGTTTGGAAAAGCACAGAAGAAATTCAGTCCTTTTTCATTCTGAAATAATACTTTTTTTTGTCGTTGTAGCCAATTTTAGTAATTAACCAAATGTCTATTCTGCATTGGTGTCAGTGTCCTTAGAGAAGTGAAATTAATAAAAGTCATTCAAATAAGACTACTACTTTTGTCTGACTTGTAGGAAGTTAAAAATAGTAGTGGGACAGCAGCAGGTAAACTTCTCAAAGGGCAGCTGTCTTTTGGAAAGGAAACAGTGCAGATAAGCTCTCCTTCGTAGAGAAAGGACAGACTTTCTGCCTTCCCTTTCTTCCCCCTACCCATTCCCCCTGTGTGTGTGTGTGTGTGTGTGTGTGTGTGTGTGTGTGTGTGTGTGTGTCATGAGTCAGCTGCTGTTTGATGACAGCTCAAATACAATACAAAGATTTCTGTGTTGTGAAGAATATTTCCTTATTTGCAGTGATTTTATTCTTTTGTGAGATTTGATCTGTGTAAGTAACTTCCAAGTTTTCTATTTCTTCTCTCGTGATTTTAGAGAGAAGAAACTGTTGGTGAGCTCAGAGGACTATGGCAGAGACCTGACTGGTGTGCAGAACCTTAGGAAGAAACACAAGCGCTTGGAAGCAGAATTAGCTGCCCATGAACCTGCTATCCAGGTGAGTGCCTCTCTCCTTGACATATTCCTTTATAAATAAAGAGATTGTTGTTTGCAGCAAGTATGGAAGCAAGTAATTAGTTTGTAAGCATCCAAGTAGAGTGCATAAGAAGAGAGCAAGTGATACTTTAATATAAACAGTCTGTTTCTCTGCTTTGCAGGGTGTGCTAGACACTGGCAAGAAGCTTTCAGATGATAACACGATTGGGAAGGAAGAGATACAGCAGAGACTGGCTCAGTTTGTGGATCACTGGAAGGAGTTAAAACAGTTGGCAGCTGCTCGGTGTGTGAGACATTCAATTGCAGAAATGCAGTTTAAATAAAGCTGTGTGGGGTTGTAAGGACCAGGTGTACTGAATTTCAGGTTTCTAGATCTGGTTCATTAGTCAGTAGTGTTGTGTATTAGCACCTGCCACAGGTGACAGGCTCTGTGAAACTGCTAGAAAGACTTTTAGTGATAATGGTTCTCAGCAGAAACATGAGGGCTGTTTTTCCTTTTTTGTTTTTTAAGCTGTGATGCAATTAGTCTTTTCTTGCACCAGCTGAAAACCAGAGACTTGAAATTAATTGGCCTTAGTTCGCTGCCAGGATGCTTTTCTGAATGGAAGCTGTTGGGAAAGAGTCCTTTCAGTCCTCCAGCAGCTGCTGGCTTTCAGGCCTAGGAGAGAGAGGTGTGAGTGACTGTTAGCCTTCAGGCTCTGTACGTTCTTAGGTTTTCAGGTGCTTGTGTATTTGTTTCCATCTTACATCTAAAAGCTGTAGAGTAACACTGACTAATTCTACCTTCCTTCCCTGTGCAGGGGGCAGCGCCTGGAGGAATCTCTGGAGTACCAACAGTTTGTAGCAAATGTTGAGGAGGAGGAAGCGTGGATCAATGAGAAAATGACGTTGGTAGCCAGTGAGGATTATGGAGACACACTTGCTGCTATCCAGGTTTGGAGGAAGTTGTTGGCTCTTTGCTTTCATTGCTGAGAACTGTTACTGTAACTATTTTTTCAAATATAGAAGTTTTTTGTTGATTTATTTTGTTGTGTTTGTAGGGCTTGCTGAAGAAGCATGAAGCATTTGAGACTGATTTTACTGTCCACAAAGACAGAGTGAATGACGTTTGTGCTAATGGAGAGGATCTCATTAAGAAGGTGAGCATAAGCCTGTAAAGAAAAACTTTCAGAAGCTGCCCAGGGTGTTTTCATGTCAAAACAGACTTAACTCTGCTCTTTGCACTGATTTGTCGTCTCTTTGAAAGAGTTGTACTCATTTTTTTGCAGCTAAATGAGTTAGTGGTGTTAACCAGCTTCAGAGCTGTTTCTTGGGTAGGGTTGGACATTGAGAACCAAGACTTTTGGCTAAAATCCTTGCTCTGCCACCCACTTATTGGATGCCTTGCAAGACCCTAAGGTGTTTATTTTTTTTCCTGATATGTAGAACAATCACCACGTGGAGAACATCAGTGCTAAGATGAAGGGCCTCAAGGGCAAGGTGTCAGATCTGGAGAAAGCTGCAGCCCAGAGGAAAGCCAAATTGGATGAGAACTCTGCCTTCCTCCAGTTCAACTGGAAAGCAGACGTGGTGGAGTCGTGGATAGGTATGTTCTGTGTTGGAGCTGAAATACACCTCCATTTCTCAGTATCTCATGTAGCTTCTCACTTTCTGTCACAGTAATATTCCTAAACCCAAAGGAATGAGCAGTATTGTACGTGACAGATGTTTGAGTTGTTAGACCATAACTTGGAACTGAGGGAACATTTGAGATAGAGGCGTTTCCATTGTTACTGAATGTGCTCCATTTTCCAGGTGAGAAGGAAAACAGTCTGAAGACAGATGATTACGGACGTGACCTCTCTTCTGTGCAGACTCTACTCACCAAACAGGTTAGTGCTGCTGCTCCCACCTGGAAGTGATTGAGGTCAGCAATTCCCAAATACAAGATAAGATTTTGGTATTCATGTTTCTATTTTTATTTAGCCATTCTTACATAATATTGCCTGTATTTCTGTGTAAAACATTTCTTCTTCAATGCTTCAGGAAACTTTTGATGCTGGACTTCAGGCTTTCCAGCAGGAGGGAATTGCAAACATCACTGCTCTGAAAGACCAGCTGCTGGCAGCCAAACACATCCAATCAAAGGCCATTGAGGCTCGGCACGCTTCCTTGATGAAACGCTGGAATCAGCTACTTGCTAATTCTGCAGCCAGGAAAAAGAAACTCTTGGAGGCTCAGGAGCACTTCAGAAAGGTGGGGGCTACGAAAATCTGATTGTCCTCTTTGGAGGAAAAATAGTGCTACACTTGGCACTTAGCTGCCTAATGATTATAGAAATCCAGGGGACTTATCTTAAGAATGTTATATGTGCTTGCAAGAAATTAGTAATAAAAGCAAACTGTTACTTGAGTTCGTTAATTTTAGATAACCTCATACAGAATATTTGCATCACGGCATAACGGAACTGAACGAGTGAAGTGTTTTCATTTTCCAGGTGGAGGATCTCTTCCTGACTTTTGCCAAGAAGGCCTCTGCCTTCAACAGTTGGTTTGAGAACGCTGAGGAGGACCTGACAGATCCTGTGCGCTGCAATTCCCTGGAAGAGATCAAAGCTCTGCGAGAGGCCCACGATGCATTCCGATCGTCGCTGAGCTCTGCCCAAGCTGACTTCAACCAGCTGGCAGAGCTCGACAGGCAGATCAAGAGCTTCCGCGTGGCCTCCAACCCGTACACCTGGTTCACTATGGAGGCTCTTGAAGAAACTTGGAGGAATCTGCAGAAGATTATCAAGGCAAGTTGGAGGGCTGCTTCTCATCGCTGAGGACCTTCCCAGGTCTTCCTTGGGATTCGTCCACCATTCCAAGAGTTTGGCACTCTACTGAAAATGGAAATCTCTCAGATTTTGGGAGCAAAGAAGGGCATCCATTACTTTGTGCTGCTGTTCAGTTTTTGTCAATGATCTTCACTCTCCAAAGACAAAGCACGTGTCCCTCACTTCCTCACTGTAGAGGTTTCACATTCACACCATGCAGTAAAGTAATGGTTGCTGCTTCAGTTCTAATTCTCAAGGATTGGGTTGGAATATTCTGTATCGTGATCTTAAATATCCTCCATACCTAGCCAGGGTTATTTTTTGAGTCTCAGCCTTCTTTTGACTTGTAGAGTTGTGCTGGGATGCACTGCTGGTTTTGCTTTGTTCCAGGATAAAACCAGTCACCTGTTTTCCTGTTTGAAACTGTTTGTGTTTGTTCCTCAGGAGCGTGAGTTGGAGCTGCAGAAGGAGCAGCGGAGGCAGGAGGAGAATGACAAGTTGCGCCAGGAGTTTGCTCAGCATGCAAATGCCTTCCACCAGTGGATCCAGGAGACCAGGTACAGTTTGTCTTTCCAGGAGCCATCTTGTAGGGAATTGTAAGGTGGATACAATTAGCTACACATCTGCTTAGCCCATCTAAGTTGTAAACGGAAAGCAGCCATTGAGAACTCGTTCATTTCCTGCAGCTGGGACTTGAGGGAAGCCCTATTAGCCAAGGGGAGAGAAAGCTGTGAAGCTCCAGGTTATAACAGCAATCCTGCTTCTGAGTTCACGTCTCTGAAGTGCAGTTATCCAGGACTTGACTCTCCTCCAGTTATTCCTGAACTGGCATGCAGGGGTGGAGAGCACACGGCTGGAGCAGCCCGCAGGAAGTGCTCCTGGCATTGCTGATAATGCCTTTTGTGTTCACTAGAATGTCAGGAATCTCAGTAGGACTTAAACAGGGAAAGAAACTGTGAAAGAAAGGTGAGGACTGCACTGCATTGTAAGCACTTGTCTGGGGTGCTGTCTGATAATGTCCATGCTGGGGGAGAGAGAGCAGATGCTTAAAAACTGCTTTAGAAATAAGAAATCTCAGGGCTGAGAATTGCAGTGAGCTGAAGAGCAAAGAGAAAACAGAGGTGGCAGTGCTGTTAGCCAGCTGTGGTGCATGCTGCTCGAGGTGTAGAGGAGGTGAGTTCTGCTTTCGTTTAATCCTGTGGTTCTCTGTCTCTGTGTGTTTACAAATGGTTCTTTGTGTCTTCATGAAATACTGAAATTTAAATATGATTTTTAACTTTTTGATGTTTACTTCCCACCCGAATCTCTGTCCCTCTCTTACTGTCTTGTCTCTGTCCTGCTGCCTGATGTTTGGATCTTCACATTCTACAGGACTTACCTGCTAGATGGGTTAGTATCGAATTTTATATCTTTAAAAGTATGCTGATGTGTTCTGCTCTCTGTGTGTTCTTCTGTCATTACATTGCTTGTGAAAGCTGCACCGAAACCCCTTTTATTTGAAAAGAGCAATCTTGCTGAGGTGTACAGGAGACAGGATTAAGGACTGGATTACATATAAACCAATAAATTCCAAAACTATTTCCTAGTCAGAAGGGACCTGGAGAAGTGGGCCTGTGTGAACCTAATGAGGTGCACCGAGGCCAAGTGCAAGGTGCTGCTCTTGGGCCAGGGCTGTGCTGTATTTATACACACTGGGGGAAGCACTCCTGCCCTGCACAGAAGGACCTGGGGGTCCTGGTGGGTGGGAGCAGCAGTGTGTGCTTACAGCCTGAAGGGCCAGCTGTATCCTGGGCTGTGTTAAAACGACTGTTTACATGAATTGATAGCGATAGGACATGGGGAGATGGTTTTAAACTAACACAGCAGATTCAGGTTAGATGTCAGGAGGAAGCTTTTCATTCAGGGTGCTGACACACTGGAACAGGTTGCCCAGAGAGGCTGTGGACAGCCCATCCATCCCTGGGGGCATTGGAGGCGAGGCTGGATGTGGCTCTGGGCTGCCTGCTCTGGTGGTTGGAGACTCTGCCATGCAGGGGGGTTGAAACGAGATGATCTTTGAGGTCCTTTTCAACCCAGGCTGTTCTGTGATTCTCTGAAAAGCAGAGGAAGTGGGAATCCATTGGCATCCCATAGGAGTGCTCATAGAGCAGCTGGTGTTGACCAGCAGGGCTCCCAGCTGCTGGATCAGACTGCTCTTCCTTTTTCTGAGAGCTCACATGAGGAAAGGCCTTTACTCTGGTGAGCTGTAGGACAGTACAGAATGATCATTCGTATTCACCTGGTTTTTCAAACAGTTTTCCCAGTGTTCAGAGATTCGCTTTGCAGGATGGAATTTGTACTGCAACTGTTCCTACTGTGAGGAGGAAGATGTGTTCCTGTGAAGGGGCTTTGCCAGAATTACTTACCTTTAAGGCTTCACAATACACTTTTTGATCTGCTGATTGGCCATGCTCCAGAAGAGGTGCTCACCCTCCCAAGTTTTTTTTTTTCTTGATGGTAGAGAAGGACACCTTCCAACAGGAGTGCAGGGAGCAGCCCGGGCTGGCTGGCAGCTGGGTGCCTGAGGTCCCTTTGTGCATCCCCCACTGGGGATGTGAGGTGGGGATTTGTCAGGAAGTGGGAAGGCAACAATGCAAACTTCTAAATGTCTTCAGGCTGCGGAGTGTCTGCCCATTGAAACTTCTTCGCCATTAAAAAGCTGCAAGACAATGGAAGCTTTGTGACAAGGCATAGTGTGGTGTGTTAACAAACACTGTATGGGCCTGGCCCTGTGCAAAGGGCTGAGGAGGAGGCAGGGCCCTTTCTCACAAAGATAGATGGCTTTTCATAATAAAAGGGTGGAATTCTTCGCAGATAACTGCTGCTTATGCTCTGTAACAACCACAGTGTCTCGTTCTGCTGTTTCTGCCAGCTAAAAATAGTTTGCCCCAGTTTTGTTGTACCGTTTAATGGCACCAAGCAGATTTTCCTGGAACGGATGCTGAATTCTCTGCTCCTTTGTGAACTGGTGTAGTAGATGAGTTCTTGTGTCCAAGAACGAGCCAACAGAAAGGGGCCATTTACTGAAAGCTGCCGGGGCAGAGCTGGAGCTCACCATGGCAGGCACTTGTGTTGAACAAATTGGCAGCAGGCCGCTGGTACGCGGGGCAGAGTCAGTCCTTAGTTCTGCATGAATGGGTTACACGTGCAGACGTAGCTCCAGGAGCTGTGCTTGGCCTGCCATGGCAGGAGGGAAAGCAGGGCAGCAGAGTGGTCCTGCAGGCAGCGTGTGGTGCAGTGATGGGGGGTGTAGTAGCAGTCGGTTTGGTGTGTGTGCAGCTGGCCTCGGGGTGTGTTTATGTCACAAGCAGTGGCTGCTGTTTGCTGCAAGGCTCGGATGTGTTCTGTCCGCTGTTCTTTCTTTGCAATTCACTTGGTTTCTTCTCTTCGACTAGCATAGCCTATCGTCGTGTCATTCGTGTCTATCAGTATGAAGTTGGGGATGATCTATCTGGAAGGTTTTTTTTCCTCTTTATTTTCTTACCTCACTTTGGTTTTCAAATGCACCCTTTAATTCCAAGGCTCGCTTTCCTTCCGACTAACGTTCACGGCTTAGAGATGCTTGGAGGTGTGTTCCCCGCAGTGTCCCTCCCGTGGTTGGTTCCCAGCTTCCTGCTCGGGGCTCTGGATGCACACTGAGCCTGGGCCTTAACCCTGCATTGGGAGCACCCAAAAGCTCAGGGCGTTTTTGTGGCTGCAGAGTGATTCAGTGCTTGCAGTCCCCTCCTCAGAAGTGCGTAGGACAGACTGTAGCGGGGCTGAAAAGCTGCTCTCGCTGACAGGACCTTCAGCACCATTCAGAAACAGTGCAGCCCTCGTGCTCAGCACCCAGGCAGGCTGCCCGTGCTCAGGTGGGTCAGTGTGAGCTCTCACAGTGGGAGGACAGGGCGCCCTGAACGCTGCTGCGTGGGGGCTGCTTGGGTCCCTGGGGGGCAGCAGCCAGAAGCTTTCCTGAGCAGGTCCCTGTGCAGCGGGGCTGGAGATGTCCCACAGTGGGGATCGTGGGGTGGGGGCTGTGTGGAGCTGGGGGAGAGCAGAGCAGCAGTTCCCAGGTGCTGGGAGGGGTGGGGCAGCTCTCCAGCAGCCACGGGAGCTCCAGTGTTCTCAGCAGTGATTGTGCTGAACTAAGATTACTTTCCAACCGAAGCAGCAGTTCTGGGGAGGTCTCTTCTCCCTCGTTTATCCCCAGTAACACCTCTGTGGAGTTGCAGGGCGGCCCATCTCCATGAAATCCTCGTGGTGGGTGTGTGTGTGTGTGTGTGCTGGGCACCGCGGGGCGGGGTGGGACTGCACTGAGTTCCTAATTTCATGAGGCCTAGCAAAGTGGGTGCTGTGGATCTGGCATGAAGTGTGACTGCTGATCGTGCTGCCTTTAAATGGGGCTAGAAATTAACTGCATCAAGAACTGAGAATTAAACAAGATGCAACAGCGAGTCAGAATAAATGAAACGCAAACCCAGCACTGAAATCTTTGCAGAGCAATACTGCTGTAAGGATTGTTAAGGAAGGACTGTTAATTTCAAGCCCCACCTGCCATTTTCTATGGGAAGAAGTACTGCGTCTCACTGTAATTCTGTACCTAGGTCTTGTATGGTGGAAGAGTCGGGAACGTTGGAATCCCAGCTGGAAGCTACTAAAGTAAGCAGTGCTCACCTGTTGTAATGCTCCTTTCCCACATGCAGGCACAGACATGGGGTGGGAATGAGAACACGTGCACTTATATGGTAAAATCTTAACTCATTTTTATACATTGTGAATACTGAAGAAACCTCTACCTGATGTCTGCTTATGTCCCATCAAACACTGTAATGTAGTTTACCTTCTTTTTTTAAATCTCCTGAATTAAGATTCATTTGAAGGTGGTTTGGCATTGCTGTTTTGGTTTTTGCCCTCCTTGATTTTCTCCTCCATGCTCATTCATTGCAGCGCAAGCACCAGGAGATCCGTGCTATGAGGAGCCAGCTGAAGAAGATCGAGGACCTTGGAGCAGCCATGGAAGAGGCACTTATCTTGGACAACAAATACACGGAGCACAGCACCGTGGGGCTGGCACAGCAGTGGGACCAGCTCGACCAGCTGGGAATGAGAATGCAGCACAACCTGGAACAGCAGATTCAGGCTCGGTACTGCCTATCCCGCGGGCGCTGTGCGGTGTCCCTGGCCTGGGGGGGAGGTGAACAGTTCCTCAGTGCTGTCTGAAAGCAAAACCTGTGCAGTCAGTGCTCTGAGTCTCTGTGTTCTGCCGAGCTGTGGCAGTGGAGAGCTCCTGAACCCCCAACATTCCTGAGCTCTCTTCAGAGGAATGAAGGCAGAGTTTTGCAGCAGTTCCTGTTGGCCGTTAGCAGTGATGTCATGGAGGAGCTGATTTGTGGAGGAGCTGTGATGATGTGATGTCCTCAGCTGATGCAGACTGCTGGTTTGGGGCACATGGACTCCCATCGGAGCTGTGCAGTTGAAATGTTCACTAACTTTGTTTCTTCCCTTTCAGGAACACAACTGGAGTGACAGAGGAGGCCCTGAAGGAGTTCAGCATGATGTTCAAGTGAGTTGCAGGGAAAGCATGCCAGAGGAATGCTCGGGAGATAATTCTGGCACGTGGATGGCCCCTGTTCACAGGAGCCTCTGGCTATTCTGTTTGTAGCTCCTTTATTGCCTGCCCAGTTCTGTACTGAGCTGCTCTGATCTCTGCCAGACAGCAAACCCTCCAGATACAGCCACTGCTGGCTGCGTGCACCATGAGAGCCTTTCCTGGGCATGCTAACTTGTGGGCACAGTTGTGTAGGGACCAGGAGTGAATTCCAGCTGGGAATATTAGCCCTTCGCTGGTGTTTTATTTAAGCAAAGCAAAGAATCTGTGTTTACATTTAGTTTAGGAAGTGTCCTTTAATTCAGGCTCCCTTGCCCAGAGCAGTGGGCTGCCCATAGGTTCATCCTGCTGCATAACCTTGAATGAGATACTCAACAGCTTCATGCTCACAAGCGTGGCTTTTGGATTTGTGTTTTTTAGGCACTTTGACAAGGACAAATCTGGACGCCTTAATCACCAGGAGTTTAAGTCCTGCTTGCGCTCCCTTGGCTACGATCTGCCCATGGTTGAGGAAGGAGAGCCTGACCCCGAGTTCGAGTCTATTCTCGACACCGTTGATCCCAACAGGTACACATGTTGGACCTCCTGCTCTTCTGCTGTGAAGTATTCCAGCAGTGCCTTTCTGTGGGGAGAGCTGGAAAGCCTTGAAGGCCGAGAGCTGTGCTTCCCCTGGGGTTGTTTTCAGTAATTTATGTTAACAAAGTGCTCGTGAAGGTAGCAGTGCCATTTATCGAGAAGATAGCTCTGCTCGGACAGTGGTTGGTGCTGGTGCACCTCCTGCACTGACACTTCACTGCTGTGTGAAGCCCTCCTCCCAGGAGGAGGTGCACTGTGTGAGGAAAGCACAGCACTGCTCACGCTCTGTTTGGTTGCAGGGACGGGCACGTCTCGCTGCAGGAGTACATGGCGTTCATGATCAGCAGGGAAACGGAGAACGTGAAATCCAGCGAGGAGATTGAGAGTGCTTTCCGTGCCCTCAGCTCGGAGGGGAAGCCTTACGTGACCAAGGAGGAGCTGTACCAGGTGAGTGCCACTGGTGGCCCCAGCAAGGAGCAGAGTGCTTTGTTCGTTGCAGAAGCAGCAGTCGTGAGTTGGAAGTTTGTGTCACTAGCTCTGAACCTGCAGAAGTAACTCCTGCAGCAAATGGAGAGCTCGTAGTAACAGCTCTGCGTGTCTGCTTTCTTGGCTCTACAGGGGAGGAAAAAGTTTTAAGTGTCAGAGGATTGACTCAATTTGAGTAAAATGAGAGCTCTGGGAAGGGCTGCATTCATGAGAAACTCGTGCCTTCCTTTAGTTGTGCGGGAGAGCAGAGGGAGGTGTTCTCCAAACAGGAGAATCTTGTTCAGTGCTCAGACACCAAGAACACGACCGCCCTGCCAGGACAGCGAGCTTTTCCTGCCTGGATCAGCTGGCAGAAAAACAGAGGTCGCTCTTCCTCTGTCTTGTGTGTGGTGGGAGCTGCAGGTCCGACCTCCCAACCCTGAGCAGTGCAGAGCAGCTCCTTCCCTCGCTGGGCGTAGTGCTGCTCTGACTTTGCTCCCAGGGAGAGGGAGCGCAGCTCAGTGCCCGCCTGCAGCCCCGCAGTGCCCTTTCCACCTTTGCTGCCTTTGCCTTTCAGAACCTGACCCGGGAACAAGCCGACTACTGCATCTCCCACATGAAGCCCTACATGGATGGCAAGGGCAGGGAGCTTCCTTCTGCCTACGACTACATAGAATTTACACGTTCACTCTTTGTGAATTGATGTGAAACACTGGTACCAAAAGATGCAAAGAACGTGCTCACGTGTGCTGACTATGAGCTCTGCATGTGTCTCTCTCTTTGTGCTCTACAATAATCAATGTTACTTTATGATGTAACCTTAAACCCGCTTAGCTTGAAACTCTTAGGGAAGACGAACATATTGCAGTGTGCTTCAATAAAAGTTACTGGTCGAACCACACCATCTTGTGTTTAATGCTTAAACGCGGATCTCTGTCCAGCTGCAGTCACAGGGAGGTGTTCCGTGGGCCAGAACTGAAGAGCTGAGCGTGGTTCAGGGCAGGAGGAGCTCCCCACGCACAGTGCTGCTGTGTCAGTCCGGGAGCTCGCTGGCCAGCTGCTCCAGGCGCTTCGTTTCCCTGAGCCCCTGCTCGGTGAAGTCAGAGCTCAGCTGCCACACCTTGAGTGCTCCAGCAGCATCTCCTGCTGCCAAGAGCCGAGCCTGCTTGCTGTTGAACTCCAAGCAGTACACGGGGCACTGGTCTGCAGCCTGCTTTATGCGCACGGCGGGCTTCTGGGAGCTCTTCTCCAAGTCAAACAGCTGCACCTCTCCTGTAAGACAGAAGCGCTTCTTACAGCTGCACAGAAACAAAGCAGATATTAAGTGCTCCACGTGGTGCTACGCTTCGATGGATGCCCTCGCTGCGAGACACTGTGCACCGGCGGCTGTCAGAGCCCCGAAGGCATCACAGGACTCTGAAATCTCCATTCCTTAACTCAAAAGGATTTGGGAAGCTTTCTAAGGAAGAAGTTCTTGCTTGCGTGAGCTCCAGAGGTCAGTGTCAAAGGCTGGGAAGATGGAGGTAAGTTTTAGCCTCAGTAACGCTGTGCTGGACGGCTGCTGGAGCTCAGAGCGACTCCGCTGCACCAACTGTGCAGTACAGGTGATGGTTAATGCTGATCATAGGATGTGGCAATCAGAACTGAGTCCTATTCGTTAACAGCCAGCACAGCACCTCGATTTTCAGTCAGAACAGGCAGCTCCAGTACTCACCTTCCCCAGAAGCCACTGCGAAGACCAGAGGTCGGACCGGGGACCAGCGGACGCAGAAGAGATATTTTGTAGACAACTGAAGAGAAATGAGGGGCTGTGTCTGCAGCACGGAGCTCAGGTGAACCTGTCCATCAGTCCCACAGCTCAGAAAGAGATTCCTGGGTGAAGGGTGCAAGAAACAACGTCACAGCTGAACCAACATCACAGCCAAACAAACAAAATTCACCCAAGGAGCGATGTTGGATGCTGCTCCTGTTGTGTGTGCCCATTCCCTGGAGCAGCCGTTTCTGTGCTGTACCCCGGGACGCAGTCCCATGGAGACACAGCTCTGTCAGCCCCCTCAATTAAGTTTAATGAGGGCTCACGCTGGCCAGAGATGCCTGAGAACTGCTGATGCAGAGACAGGCACTGTCTCCTGCTGCTCGGCGAGGCGTGTTTGGAAGTACTGTTTGAAAAATGCACGTTCAGAGCGAGGTAACAACTCGTAACCCGTGTGCAGCACTGGTGTCGGTGCACAGCTCTTGCCTGTGGAAGGGGGAGCAGCTGACGGAGTACACCGGCCCGGCGTGGGGGGAGAAGGCGAGCTCAGCTGGGGCCCTGAGGGGAACGGACCCTCCCGTCCGGCGCAGAGCTGGGGTCACTGCTGCGGTGGAGCACCGGAGCACGGAGCCGCCTTCCGCTCCAACAACGAACACACGGGGATCGAAGTGTGAAAAACAGAGCGACGTCACTCCGACAGCCGCCTCTCCCCACGCGAGCTGGGAGGAAAACACAGTGTGAGCAATGGGGGCTGCGTGCTGTCAGAGCGGTGCGGCTGTGGTGGTCTTAGCACTGCTCAGCCTTCAACCGCCTACAGTGTGAATGAGTGCTGTGAGCAAGCTCTCCTCTCAGTCCAGGCGACTTTAGACCACGGCACCGCCTCAGCTTTGTGACAGGAGAGGCACAGTTGTATGACAAACTCGTTAACTCACCTTCTTCATCCGAGCGCTGCGAGGGATCTGCTGAGCCACCAGCGCAAAGCCTTCAGCCACGGCCAGCCGCCCCGCTCGCTCCTCCCTCCAGCGCAGGATCTTGCCGTCTGTGGATGCGCTCAGCAGTTGGATGTGGTTTCCGTGCTCGGCCTCAGGCAGCCAGAGCACCTGCTCCAAAGGAGCGCGAGGTGAGGGGCTGCCTGCACTGCCCCCCAGCACTCAGCAGCCACGCGCAGGGCAGGTGTGCCAGGAGGGAATCGAGCTGAGGTGTGCAGGGCTGAACTGAGCTGTTGTTATTTTTAGCTATAAATAAAAGCGTTTTCCCGACTGTCAGATGAGAAAGTACGCGCTGCCCAAGGTCACAGTGCCCCAGAACCGAAAAAACCACCAGGAAGCCAAAGGGCGTGAGAGATTGTGGCCCTTCAATGAACTTTAAACTTCCACCTAAGGATTGGTGACACTTTACTGCTTAATTGGTGGCCTAATCTGCATCAGTGAACGGTGTGGCATGGGAACAGGCTGCTCGTCTATCCTGAACAAGAAGTTATTTTCCAGGGGCAGCACCCAGTTCAGCAGATGCCACTTCTGTGGTAGTTCTGAGGAAAAATGGTAAATGAAAGGAGCACACGACAGCTGAAATAGAGCAGTCTGAGAGCTCGAGGTGAAGTGGCAGCAAGGGAAGAAATGAAGGGGTAAAATCCAGCACTGGTGACTCCCTTCTCCCTCAGCTGTGTCTGTTGTGAAAGCCCTCTCACCTGGTACACAGGATCAGTGTGAGTATCGTCCGTCATCCCCGTCCGCCACACCAAGGGGTCCTCTGCTTTGCTGGTGTCCCACACCACCACTTCCCCACTGAACAGACCACCTGCAAGGAGAGAGCCGTCAAGGAAACGTGCAGTGGGGAACTCAGCCGTGGTGAGCATCAGTTCCTGCAGTTGCGGAGCTGCAATACCACTGCTTCTGCAAGGAGAGAGTAAAACGATCCAAGCTGAAGGAACGGGGTACATTTCAAATAAGATCTGACCTACCAGCTATCAGCGAAGGCTGGGAGGGATGGAAGGCCAAGCACAGGACAGAACTGGCAGCATCCACCACCAGGTCAGGACGTTGTGGATCCAACCTTCTTCTGTCCAGATTCCACGTACAAACGTAGGATTTCTCTGTGCCCCAGTCCCCATCGTTCATCCTGATGAAAAGAAAGCCACGCCGCATCGTGCCTGGCACACAGCAGTCCTCAAGCAGAGCTCTGCTACGTCCCACTCATATTCATACACGTGCTGCTTTGTGGCCAGAAGGAAAAGTGAAATCAAGGGCTCATGAAGTGATGGAGCACATCAGAATACACAGAGTACATTTCAGTGCTCCTACAGAACAGAGCACCTTGCCAGGAAATCTCACATCCAATTCACTGCTCCCGGATCTATTAAGCATTCAGATGCTGGGAGTGGTTTAAAGAGTGCACACAGAAAGTTCCGATGAACATTTGGGAATGAAAAACCAATGGACCAAATTGCTGCTGATTTGCAAGCCACCTTTCCTCAAATTAGCACTTGAAGGGGCTGAGAAAAGACAGCTGTCCCTCTGCTTTGTTATTTCCATCTGATTCTGTCATTGCATGCTACCCAAATGTAACCCCTTCAGACAGAAGAACACACCCTGCAAGCCACCTGCCCACAGCAGACGTCCTGAGACACCTGCATGCTCACCCCAGCAGCCAGCAGGGCAGGAAGCAGTCGGCTGAGCCTCACTTCTGCCTGTCCCTGCTGTTCTCAGTTCTTTTATTGAAAGAGATACCAAGCAAACAAAGGGAGGAAATTTTCACAGCGAGCACAGCTGAGCTGTGGAGCTCCTTATGAGAGGAGGTGGCAGAGGCTGAAAGTTTAAGATGTAAGTTCAAAGAAGGGAACTGAATTCTACTGAAGGTATCCACAGGCTTGGAAACCACGTTCTAATCTGAAAACAGCTGTGAACTGGGAGAGCAGAAGGGGTAAGTGACATACAGGTCAGCCCTGTTATGCTTCTCCCTGCACAATCACTGCTGGGTGCACTTTTCACCATAGCTTTTAATCTAAGGAACCCACAGCAGAAAGAAAACCAAGCAAGGGCGGCGTAAAGGCAGAGAGATGCTGTTACAGATGCCCTTTGGATTAGAAGAACTGCCCTGCTCTCATTTCAGATTCTTAAATGTTTGTTCACAGCACCGGGAGGAGGTGTGAGCGGGTGCTGGGCTCATCCAGGGAGCAAAGAGACCTCACTACAACACTGTGATCTGCAGGGAATGAAGCACACGCTTTGAAACCCCACCTACACGTATCTGTAAGCATGCTTGCTCTTTGCTTTTTTTATTTGCAAACAGAATCTATCTGGAGCAATCCCATAAGAGCGCGTGCATCTATTTTAGAAGGGGAAAAAGAAGAAATCAAAGCCATCGTTTAAGACAGCTGGTTTGGTTTTCCATGAATGTGGGGTTTTTTAACACAACAGAGGTATATTTCTACGCGGTTTATTACTGCAGAAGAAGTGGGCACGTGTAAAACTCCAGCAGGCCCAACGGGCACTCACCGGCCGTACGAGCACGCCACAACGGAGCCCGTTGCGTTCCATGAGACACCAGTGACCTGCAGGAGCTGCTCCTGAGCCGCTGGGTACGACAGCGTGTGCAAACACAGCACCTGGAAGAGATTCACTCAAGCACTGAGGCGGCCGTTTCCCAACACTCAGACCTGAGATCCGCGCACGGCCTGGCTGCAGTCACACCACCTCATGACACTTCCCCGTGGGAGCTCTCCCTTGCGTGGATAAAACGAGGTGAATTTCCACTGGAGTAAAACAAAGATGTGACCCCACCATCCTCAGCACTGCCCCCAGGCCCAGCCCGGCTCGGGGCCGCGCAGCTCCAGCGCAGCTGCTCCCGCTCTCCGACACCGCTGAGGAAATATCACCTAAACAGGGACAGCCGCCGCACCGCCGCCTTGGCTGTGGAGGATCTCCTGCATCGCCCCGAGCGCCGTCCTCTTACCGCTGGGGTCCGACGGCCGCAGTGCCCGCGGAAGCCCTGCAAGGCGCGGCTCTCCCGGCTCCTGCTCAGCTCCTCGCTGACGATGCGCTCCGCCCGCCGGAGGAACGCGCCGAGCCCGCCGTCCGCTCCCCGCTCCTCTCCGGCGCTGCCCGCGCTCCGCTCCGTCTGCGCGGCGGCATCGCGGCTGCTCCGGGCCTGCCCCGCCGCCTCCGCCGTCCGCACGGCCCCGGTCTGGCAGCTCTTCGGGTAAAGGAGGGCGGCGTCGGTGAGGCGAGCGGGCCCCAACGCGGCCGGCGGCGTGAGGGACGGCCGCGACCCCTCACCGCCTCGCAGCGCGAGCTCCGGGCGCTCCTCCACAGCGACGGCACCGCGGCCCCGGGCAGCGTCTCGTCCGCGAACATGGCGGCGGCGATGAGGGTCCGCGGTGACGGAGCCGCCGCCCCGCGCCGCCGGTTGCCACGGAGACGGGAGAGGCGCGGGGTGATGGCGTCGCGGAGCGCGCGGCCGCCATGTTGGAAAAGGGCACGCGGGGAAAGCGGGTGCGGGCTGCTTGCGGCGGGCGCCTCGGCCGCGCTGCGCTGCCCTGTGCGGGGCGGGGCGCGGCGTTTGCTGCGGGGCTTCCTCCCAACCCCGCTGCCGTGCACGCGTTCCGAGCGCGGGCGCCAGGAGT
Source organism: Callipepla californica brunnescens (assembly GCA_023055505.1). Lineage (NCBI taxonomy): Eukaryota > Metazoa > Chordata > Aves > Galliformes > Odontophoridae > Callipepla > Callipepla californica. Next base: position 4,912,103 of record JALIRH010000028.1, on the reverse strand, counting down.
TAAGATGGCGGCGGGCGGAGCGCTGAGGGAGAAACGTGAGGCAGCGCCGCTCCCGTGAGCGGAGCGCGGGAACCGACGGCTGTGGGTGAAACAACCGAGCTCTGAGGCTCCAGATAGTGGAAACAGCAGACTACTCAAAACAGAGAGACGGTTGAGCCTTCCCCTTTTACCTGTCCCCCATTCCCTCCACCCCAAACAGATGCAGACGAAGAAAATAACACACATAACTCAAAGAAGAATAGAGTGCCCACGAGAAAGATCTTTTGGGGCTTAGACTGGCAGCGACAGGCTTGAAATTGGAGCAGAAATGATGCCTTATACTGATCGATGGGTTCTGTTCGGAGAACAGAACTCCTTACGTATGTTCATGCATTAAAAAGAAATAAATGCAAACTACAAAACTTCAAATAATAACAGGGGTTTGTGCCAAAGAAACGTACCACACCAGAGAGCAGTTGTCCCCCAGGCAGTACAACTGTTGAGCCCTAATCCTGTTTCCCTAATTGTTCGCTCCTGGCATCAGAGATCTGGTGTGGCTGAAGCCTGGGTACTTGCTGATATTGCCTCTGAATGCAATGAGATGCTAAACAGGCTCTGTGCTGGTATTTCTTGCCTGGTATCCAGGTGCATTCAATACCTGATCCGTTACTTCTATACTGTTGTTTTAGAACTAGGTCTTGAGGTCATTTGCTTTAGAGCAAGGTTGTTTGCTCTCCTGATCTAGAGGGTAAGCGTCGGTGAGGCTCTGAGGTTGCATTAAATGGGGATATCCCTGGAGAAAAATCATCAGGACCACGCAAGTGTGAAGGCAAGAGGACAAATAATCAGGTATGACCCGAGAGGACTGGAATGCCCCAACATTTGTAGCATTACTTGAAAGGACACTCTGGTAGGTTCACCAGTAGCTCGGTGTACCCCACTCTGGAAAGTTTTCAACAGCAGCTGCACCTTGTGCTGCTGTAGGTGGTGACTGTGGACTTCCAACTGGTACGTAATGAGCTGACTGAAGTCTGCTCATCTGCAGTGTTAGCAGTGACACTCTCATCTTGTACTCCAAAAACATCACAAGGATCTTCTTTACCCCCACCAAGGCTCTGTGAGGTTCTGAGTGCTGTTTTTTTGACAGAGGTGTAAGTGTCATTAAGTTACACCACGCTGGAAATGTGTGGCAGAAGGAAAGACAGGACCCCAATTCCTAAATTAGAGCACGGTTCCAGATGTCTCTGATTGATAATTTTGTGGACACGTTGCTTACGTGCAGGTCTTTGTTCTTTTTGGTTAGAAATCTGTGATTTGAAAAACCAGGTGTTCAGACATTCACTGAACCTGATGGAAGGCGAGGTCACCACAGCTGTGCTGCACTCAGAGCACAGCACCTGTGCAGCCAGAGATGTTCAGCAGCTGAACGACAGCTCAGGGCCCTGCGAGGACCCCGAGTGTGTAACCTCGGGCTGTGTGAGTCCTCCAGCCATCGCTTCTCATGTTCACTCATACAGGGCTCATATGTTTTCCTCCAAATTCTGACCTCGTTTTTCCCCGTCCCTCTGCTCAAATTCCCTCTGCAAATGCAATCCCCTTTTTGCTTTGAAAACCACACTTGAAACGTTGGCAGAAAATATGCTGGCTCATTTCTGAAATTCTGTTGCACATATAATGCATATATGTTATAAGAACAATCCATCTCCTTTAGTCGTAGATCTGTTAGGGTTTGTAAAATTAGAATGGGGAGGCAGGGTACCTCTTAAAGCTTATTGTAGGCTGGATTTCTTGCACAGTACAGGTGCTGCGTATCCCATAGCTATTCCCACACTGACAGTAAGAGACTTTAGTCCAACGTGACACAAACGGGAAGGAGCGTAGGGAAAAGCTTGCTTTGTTGCAGATGGCAGCAAGCTGCCACCACAGGAGTGTGAAGACTCCACGCAGGCAGATTCTGAATGGCAAGGAGGAGCTGTCACGGGGCCAGGAGCCACGGCACATCAAAAGGCATCCGTGAAAGGCTCGGGATCCCAGTTTCTGGCTGCCGTGGTGCTCTGAGTGCAGCGGCAGCTGGGAGGTTCTGCTTTGGACAGAGGCAAGGCACCGTCAGCAGTGTGATTGGCAGCAACTCGCCCCTTTTAGACACAGCATCCCCTCGTTCCTGCTGAGCTTATATCAGCATGCTCACCATCTAAGCTCAGAAATAAATGTGCAATCTGGCGTGCCACCCCTAAAAGGTAGCTGACCCATTGCAGGGCTGACAGCATGGAAGAAAACACTGAGATCTATTAAATTAGTTCTGTATTCACTAAATATTATTTATCTGTTCTGTGTAACAATTTATCAACTCGTACCGTGTTTACAGTATCTCAAACAGCTGTTCAGATTGTAACTGGTATGTATAAAGCACCTGAATATCTCGAAGCATGGCAGATAGGCATTATTTGTCCAAATAGCTGTCCTTTGCAGAAGTGTTGTTTGTAAAAGGCCATTCTGAAATTTGTAGTTACATTCTACTAAGTCCTGTCAAATTCATGCGTTAGTTCTTGTCTGCTCTTCAGAAAGCTCTATATTTAATTTCAAGCATAGGCTGCTCTGAAAGTAATGCCTCTGGTTTATTTCCATGGAAACTACAACAGATACGAAGAGCACAATAACAGGAGTTGATAAAGCAAAGTCTCAGCTACAGAACTCCATCTTTCTACATAGGCACCACCACTAGCTGTGCGTTTTTGCCAGCAATGAGCAGGAGCTGCGTGCCGAGCTCACACAGTGGAGGTGTCTCAGTGTCACTGTCGCCACTGCTGAAACTCCCCACCCCCCCTCACTGTGCTGACACCCACGAGTTGTTCTCAGCAGGTATTGAGGAATGTCAGTGGGTGCCATTTTGTCCACATGGAGGAATTCAGTTCCATACCTTTACTCCAAACACACTTCCATGTCAGACACCGTTCTGTCAGACCGCCCTTGTGCTGCCATCTGTCACAGGGCAACAAAATGGAATGTGTTACTGGGGAGGAGGTTCATCCTCTGCTGCCACACCACCGACATCTGCCTCCGACACTCTGGGCCAACATCATAAAACGAGAGGCATTACTTTTGGAGGATCCCTTGCACTTATGTTTATTAAATATGATTTACATAAGCACTGAATGCTCATTGCATCACAGCTTTACTGAAATGTGGATATATAATGTGGAGAATAAAACCACGTTAATGTTGCCAGCAGATGCAGCAGGAAGGACAGTCCCGTCTGCAAGGCCTACTTTTGTTAATAGAAACTTCGCCTCCATTTAAAGAGTTTGCATGCTGTCAGTTTAGCTGGAACAGCAAAACCGTCCTACAGCCACTTCTGAACCGGTGTGCAAGAACATCCCATTTTGATTAGTCAGTTATCCCACACGCAGCACGGAGCCCAGCGGGTCCTGGAGCAAACCATACAAACACAGATAACTCCTCACAATTTCACAGTACAAAAGCACCTGGAAGGTTGAGCAGGCTGTTGTGTGCAGACAGGCTGCTACGTCACCGCTCAGTGTTTCTACTGCTGCAAAAAAGGCGAAGGGATCTGTAATGATGGGTTTCTTATCTTCCCTAAAAGATCTCTTCTTTATAACCTTTGCGAGACTGAATGGTACCGGGATGTAGGGAATGAACTACAGACAGAGCAGTTTGTTTCAGTGTTTTGTCAGTGTCGGTGTTCTGATCCTGGTCTAACTTAAAGAAAAAAAGAAGAGCAAGAACATGACAAAGCAAACCAAAAAGGCATGAATGTGAAAGACAATTGTGCCCATTACATGCTGGGTTTGGAACTCGAGCAGCCTAAGCCTATTGAAATATAGATTTGTAAGCGGGAGTGGTGGGGAGGGAGGATGCATCGGAATGAGGCCTGGAGCTGAAATGCTGTCGTAAAGGCAGGAGGAGGAGAGAAGGCTGTGAACTGGCTGAGATCCTCACATTTAAAAAGGTCCGGAAGCATCTTAATGCCAAACGGTGACACCTTTCATTCCTGTTTTTCTTTTGTCCTTAGTTTTCCATTGAAGCAATTCAGACTTTTCCTGCTTCTGTTACCAATTTATGGGAGCTGGGCTATCTAAAGGCTTTGTGATTTTGCTCTATCCTATCCTGACGAACTCCTGCTCGTTCAACTTTTATATATTAAACCTTCAATAACGAACACGACTGCCTCAGATCTTAAAAAAAAAAAATAAGAATCCCACACAACAGATTTCTTAGCATCACCAAGGCCGGAGAGAACTTCTTGCAGTGACAGGAGGCAATTTATAAGGAATTAACTCTGACAGTCACTTTATACAGCTGATTTTCAAAGTTCTGGGCGCTAAAGAAGTGTTAATGAGGGTACTGAGGCTTCATAATTAATTATATTAGCATCTCTTTGTTGCTCTCTAGAACAGTAGTGCCCGGGTGACATTTCAATGGGAGTCTGGTAGTGTTCTTTGTTGTTATTATCCAGGAGTACAGTTATACCTTAGCTCCCAGAGGGCAATGTCGCATGTAAATGCCTCTGTGAATTGCAGGAGTCTTTGGATCTCAGTAAAAGCCCTTGAAGGAGACCCTGCTGGATACTGAATGGATGTCAGTAAAATTTCTCTAGTCTGGAGTCTCTCTTCAGATATGGACTCTCCTCCCCTTTCATTTCTCCCTTCCCCCTTCCTTTCCACTGTGCCCGTCCTTGTCACGAGGCTTAAGAACAGCACTTTCTGAATCTTTAGTTCCAAACCTCTGAAGGAAGGAATACTGACCCGAACGAAACAGTGAACAGAGAACAGAACAGCCCTCAGAAAATAGGGACTATTTTTCACACGCTGGAGTTTTCATTGCAATAAAACCAGCGCTGCCAGAAGGAATCCCAGAAGTGGTGAGTCAGATGATAGACGTACGGCTGCGGTGGGAGGGAAACGGTCTCTACTTCTCTGCTTTGTTTTACACCCCCCCCCAGCTTTCTTTGTGAAGGCAGATGAAATTATTTTCCGTGCCACTGCAAAAGCAAACAGAGAGTTTAAAGGTTATTTCCTTTGTGTGTTTTCGAGAGCCATTATTTTTGATTCCGAAAGGGGAAGGATGACTTTCTGGCAACGATGTCAAATCCGACTCTGAAAGCTTCTATTGTATCACCTGAACGTCTCTCCTTTGGTACACCGGTAGCCTGCTTGCTTCTGCTAATTTAAACAGGACTGACAACAGCGTGTTTCTTTCACACCAGTTGAATCGCAGCCTTCCCACGCTAAGGGCACGCTCTGACAAACGCATCTTCTAAGTCAGCGAGATGCATGCAACCTGCTCCTCACCCGATCCCCATTCATTCCCCTTCGTTTGTCATGCGACCTTGTTTCTTGTGGCATTCTTTGTGCATCTGCAGCAGGGTATTAGTCTGAGTTAAAAATAAATGTTTTTTTCCGAGGACTATTTTTTAATTGAAATCAGGTTCCCGATTTGGTTTAACATGGGGCTGCACAAAAAATGGCACTGGCACAATCCAGGGCCAGCACGATGGGGAACGGAGGAGGAATGTTGGGGGGGGGGGGGAATGTATAAGCAGAAAAATAACTTAAACGATGTCCTCAAAGACTTCAAACTCTTCCAAGCCACAGCCACCTCTTTGCTTTGTGTTCAGACAGCACCTTGCGCAGAGGGTCTGCAGTCGGAGGACTCTGGGGGCTCTCAGAGCCATTGTAATACCAAAAAATAATAAGCGTTCCTACAGACTGACACAATTAACCAAATTCCACTCGCAGATCTTCATTGTTGGCAACTCGAGCAGCATTTTATGTAGCTGAAGCTGGAGCCTAGCACTATCCCTGTGTTCTGGCTCTGGTTCTAATGAGGGATAACTGAATAACTCTGGCATTTAGTTAATCAATACAAGAATTGCTTTTCTCACAGCGTTTTTTATATTTAGCTAGATCTTTTTTACGAGCTTTGACATTCTCAGATGAAAAGGATAAAGTGTACAATGTATTGTTACAGCAAAAACTGTACGTGACATCTCTGTGTATTTTCCTCCTCTTTGTTTCACCTCTTCTGTCACCGCACTCCTACAGAAAACTCAAGATGTGCTGCAAATGCCTGAATAACGCCAACTCGAAACGGAGGAATTGTAAATAACACGCTCACTCTTCACCGAGTGATATTCTGTGTATTTATTTTAATCTGATATTTCCTGGATAGAAACAGAGGTTACTTCCCCTGAGAGTTCCAGTATCGACAGCCCTCTCCGTAACAAGGGAAGTCTTTCACGACTCCCACAAGCACAGCTGGGTGGCACGACAATGGATGGAAGACACTGTGTAAAATTATGGCCTTTACAGCTCTTCCTGAGGGGCCGCATCTCAAAGTAACTCAACTACGTTGAGGATTCATCAAGAATTCTCCTTGTGTAGGACTGAGGAGGTGATACATGAGAGCTGAAGAACTGGCCATAGTTAAAGAACCAGAAAGCAAATGTTTGTGAACTCTGTCTGTGGAAAAGATGGGTTCTTTATGTTCCCATGAGTGGAAAAGTGAGAGATGATTATACAAGTTTAACGGTTGGCAACCCCGTCCACAGCAGGGGGTTGGAACGGTATGATCTTGGAGGTTCCTTCCCAACCCATGCCGTTCTGTGATTTGAGTGCTTTTGATCCAGATCTACTGTGTGTATTTAGAAGGCCTCCATAGCATGCAGTGCTGGACCTTCTGCCCTACGTGAGGAGATTACTCTTTCTCTGGACAGAGCAGAAAGCAGAGGTAAGTAGCTACTTCCCGTTTATTATTTCAGGGCTTTCTACACAAAAAATGTAGTTGGCACAGCTATTCCAGAGTAACTCCTAGCGATGATATTGCAGTATTTTAGTCTGAAAGAGTCCCTGCTAGTGACTGATCATTCCACTTGGGAATACGCACTGAGAGGTCAGTTTGTCTGACCACAAGCTTCTCTTTAGAGCTTTCATTAGACAGGAGTGTATGTAGTAGAAGAGCCTCAAACATAAACACCAAACCATCCACAGCACGTACTGAGTTAACGATCAGATTATTTCCAGTTAATACAATGTTTTTCAGACATTTTAGCTGAACTGAGCCTGGCTGAAGGCTCCTACAGCCTCAACATGGGATGAACTGGCCCTAATCTGTCCTGCAGGACCAGTAATTGTGTACCCTTAACCAAAGGACTTAAAGATGTGCAGGTGTGAATGCACCAGGGAAATCTGAGCATCCTGCGGGCAGTGCAGATAGTGAAGAACCACTCCGGCATATGCCAGGACATGGTTTTGAACAGATCTTTTGTTCATTCCAGATCCGATCTTGGGCTGTGAACTGCTCAGGCTAGAGGAGATGGATATCCACATCTGGAAGTGGCACTAGCACATCTGGACAGGTAGATATGTAAATATTTGTGCTTTTACAAAATGCAGTTTAGTAGTGCATCTGTGCTTGTGTCTGTTGGTGCAGCCAGTATTCCCAGACACAGCACTCCAGGATAACGATGTCTGGAGTGAAAAATCTAAGTGAAAGTCAGTCGATAAGGGCAGGAAACTCCAAAATTCAAACGTCTCTTTTGGACGGGGACTCTTGAATTTCACAATTCCAAGTGTCACTTTAAGAGAATCTTCCAAGGAGCATTTTCCCCTTCTAGTCTGGAAGGCACAGATCGTTTCAGCTCCCTGCACTACTCACAGCTCTTCACCTCGTGTGAAAGAAGCAAACAAACCATTCATAAGCACTCAGATCTGAAGAGCCTGTGTCTTGTGTTCAGAAGTGTTTTAGGTTTCGTTGACTTTGAATTTTATTTTTAAGACTTTTTAAAATATTTTGGCTGGCTTTTTGTCTCTGCTATCTGGGAATGAGAACAAGAGTTACATGACCATCCAGCTCTCCCTGGCTGGCTCTTCCTAGATTGCAGGCGAGCACTCTGTTAAGTTAAAACATTAAAAATAAAGTATGGCAGCTACATCTAATGGGAACTTGGCCAAAAATTAAGGAGAAAAAAAAAAATCCCAACGGAATCATTGGATTTATTCAATTATATAACATTACTCACTCTGTTGTCTGTGCTACTGAAGCACCATTCTGCTTCAGAGGCACTTTTTAATCCGGCAATATTTTCATCTGAGGGTTCTGACTGCAACAACTGTGAGGACACGTGGAAGATTCTTCCATCATTATCTAAGCACTCAGTGCTAATGCGAGCGCAGGCTGGCAAGGTCTGTGACTAGTGGAGATGAATAAACAGTTGGAGGGGAGGTATTTGACTGTTTAATACAAGAGCCAAACTGTCTTTCCAGGGTCACGGAGACTCGGCCATTCCTGGGGGCTGTCAAACTGATTACACGCAGCAGAGCAGCCGGTGTGCCTCTGCCTGCTGCTTAGAGTAAGCACTGATATGTCAGTCAGACTTTACTATCAAGTACGAGCTCGTGTGTGCTTGAAATATCGCTCAGTTTTCGACTCATTGGCGTGTTCAGTCATTTAAAAGCTTTCATACACTCTAAAAAAAAATAAATTTGTCTTGCACTGCAAGGGAGATCTCTGTTCTGAACACAGAGCGTGAGCCTGCAAGGTTTTTGTGGAAGAGCAGGCTCCAGCTAGATGTGCAACTGTAAAGCGTTCAGCTGTGTTTCAGCTGTGGTAAAATGATCCTTGTTTTCTATTTCCATACAGTAATTTCTGTGACATTCCTTTGGATGGAGGGCTATAAAAACGTAAGTTGCTATTAATCACGCTGACTCGCATGATTTTATGTGTGCCCATTCTGTGCAGCAGGAATACTTAGCGGGAAATTTATCCGTCATTTTTTCACACATCGTTACGTTGTATTTGTGAGGATTTAGCACATTTTCTGGCTTGACAAATCAAGGGTCTGGTGTAATAGGGCCGGCTGACATGACAAAAACTAGGCATGATTGCCAGTTATGTCTCTGTCTTGTAGCAATATACCTATCTAAAGAAAGAAATACTGGGAGATCGTAACTTCTGCATCGAAGAGGAGCTGGTCTTTAGGAGCAGGCTCTGTTTATTCCATTCCCAAAAACAACATGCAACTACCACTACAATTTATGTCAACTGTAAGGGCATTCATCATTATCAGACACTGCCAACACCTCCCCAGACATTCAAATATACACAGAGGGAAAACGAACATGAGTTTTCTTCACTTATCTGAGAGTCACTGCCACCCTGAAGGCTGTGAAGAGCTAACTCCTTCATCTGACAGCACAGGAGTTACTTGTGCCCTCAGCTGGAAAGATACCACAGACAGTCCAGTTTTGCAACTGAAGCTCAGAGAAGAATTTATACGACCTGAAGCTCAGAGAAGAGCAGGAATACAGACTGTAATACCAATGGAGAAAAGCTTCTTCTGCTACAGGCAGCAGTGCTACTTGGATGGTGCCATTCAGGAGGAAGTGTTGCTTGTCTGTTATGTTTGATGCAATATATGCATATGTAGGAGAAGGTGAGAGGAGGAGGACACCATATTCTCCAAATGCATTAACACATCTGTTTGACAGGATTGTAACTGTATGTTTTAACCCATCATTCAAGGACTGAAACTGCCAGAGGTGTTAATTACGGGTAATGAAAAACATTAGATAGCAGTGAAGGAAAGTGACTGAATAATTATCAATTACAAAACCAATTTTTTTAAGTGGGTTGTTTGTTGTTAGCGTTATCAAGAACATTAAGTCTTATGTCTGAGCACCGGATGTAATTTCTGGAAATCCTTGTGTGACAGCAGATAACTCATGTAACAAGGCTTTCTATCACCTAGATGCCATTTTCCTTCCTTTTTAATGAAACGACACGGGCTTTTGGTTCCCTACAAAGAGGAGCAGTTTCTGACTGAGCTGAGAATCGTGCTGCTTGCTTTTTCGAATACGTGAGTCATGTTCCTCCGGAGCATACGTGTTGACAATGCAGCAAGAACAAACAGTAAATCAATCCAGCTGCAAAAGCCACTAGATGCTCTGCTCTCATCCCTCCTTCTCAATGACGACTTCAACTCAGTGGCTTTGTTTTATTTCATTCTGTCTCTATAAAACAATGAAGGGAGTGCAGAGAAGGCATCGTTCTGTGAGTTGTTATCAAACTGTTTGAGCCAAGCCCCAGATGTAAGCACCTGTTGTTGGGAGACCTTTTATGAACTACACCCAGAAGTCAGACTGCAGCTGAACTGAAAGTGAGGTTCTCCTTTGAAAAGCAGAAAAGACAGGCTGTATAAACAACTGGTCGGTTTGAGTGAAAGGGTTTACATCAGTGGAACAGACAAATCATACTTCAGGAATACATACTGCTTTAGTGTGGAAGAAGTAGGGAGGGATCATATGCCCCTGTGATCATCATGGAACTGGCTTTCGGTTATATGGCCTACGTTTTCAAACTGTGGACCTTGAAAGACCAATCTATAGAACACAGTGGTATATTACGAGCGATAAAAGGGAAAAAAAGCAAACATACAGTCGCATAGTAAAGAGATTAAAAGAAAACAGAAGTAATAAAATCACGCTGTGCACTTCAGCTTACCTTCCCTTGTCTGAACGTGAAAACAGCCACATTAATCTGTCTTGGGAGATGCAGGCAGAGCATGAGAGAAGCTGTGCTGGGCACTGGGGGGGCCTTGGGACATCCCTGTAGGGGAGAAGTTGATCATCTTGCATTCTAAAGTCGTGATGCTTTGCTTAACTGTTGTGTCCAGCTGGGTGGCAGCTCGTGTCCTGCTTGCACAGAGAAGCACACTGCAAACCGTGGCTGTGCCACAGCGGTTGTGGGCGGCAGTGGGAGCAGGGACACAGCTGGCAGGGAGTGACAGCGAGGAATACACAGGGAAAAAAAAACCCTGGGATTTGGAAACAACAGGTGTGAACAGAACTGGGACACCGCTGTGGGGCCTCTGAGGGAGCAGGAGCGGATCCAGGACTTGCTGGGTAAGCACATGGCAAGGGCATTGAGGAGGAGGCGAAGAAAGGAAACGGAGGCAGGGAGAGAACGTGGGAATGCCGTGTGACTGGAAAGCAAACCACAGAGGGCAAGTTTCTACTCCTTCAAAGCTGTGTCTGTTTCTCAGCTTGATCTGCATCATCGTAATCATCTGCAGGCGACACGCTGCGTGCTTCGTAGAAAAGAGCGGCTCAGCTGTTTCTTTAAGAGCAAAACCGAGCTCGCTGTATCCACGGGGCTGCACCGAGCTCCTCCACAACAGGTGGAAAGGGACAAAAAGGGTTATTTAAAGTCCGCCCGCCCTGGAGCAGTGGCAGGTGTGCTGGCAGTTGCCGGGGCTCGGTGACCTTCTAGGGCTGCGCTCCCACACCAACGGCGCGGGCAGGACGTGAGTGACAGGCAGGGCCCCTGCGGCCCCGCAGCGAACGCCTCAGGTCCTGTGAGTCACACCGCAGCCAGCACGGCCGTGCGGGGCCGGCAGGGCCGCCTCGGCCGGGAGCTCCGCCCGCCCCTCGTGACGCGGGGATCGCCCCGCGGCGGACGGCGCCTCGCGGCGAAAGCGCGCGGCCACGTGCGCCTGGTAACGGCAACGGCGGCGCGCACGCATGCGCACAGCGCCGCCGCCGCTCCTCACACGCACACCTGCCCTTCCCCTCTCCCGCCTCTCGCGCCGTCCTCTGTCTCCGCGCCGAGCCCCGCCCCACGAGGGCGCCGCGCGCGGCCAATGGGCGCTCAGCATGGGGCGGTCGGCGGGGGCGGGGCTTGGAAGCGCGCTCTCTGCGGCTGCGCGCGTGCCGCCCGCGGCGGGAGGCGGGCTCTGCGCTTGCGCGCGGCGGCGCGCTCGGCCCCTCCGGAGGAGCGCGGAGGCGCGCGCCTGCGCCCTTCGCCGCCCGCCGCCCAGCGCCCGGGAGGGGTCTCGGTGCGCCTGCGTACTGCGGCCTACGTCCCCCCCCGTGCCCCGGAGGAGGGGGGGGGTGCTGCGCATGCGCCCCGCGCCGCCCGCCCCTCGCCAGCAGCAGCGGCAGGAGGAGGTGGAGGAGGAGGAGGAGGCGGTGGCGGCGGTTCTGGCTGAGGGGAGCGCGAGGCAGTGCGAGCGCCGCTGCCGCCCGCTGTGATCCGGGAGCCCCAGGTCCGGGCGGAGGAGGCGGCGGAGGGCGGCAGAGCGGCGGCGGCAGCGGCAGCACAGCGGCAGCAGGAGGAGCCTGCGCGCGGCCCCCCCCCCCTCCCTCAGCCCCGCTACAGCCCCCTCCCTCCGTGCGCGCTCCGCTCCGCAGCACCACCATGTCGGCGCCGGCGGCCAAAGTCAGTAAGAAGGAGCTCAACTCCAACCACGATGGGGCCGACGAGACCTCAGGTGAGGCCGCGCCGGGGGCGGGAAGGGAATGGCGGCCTCCGGCTCGCGCCGCGCCGCGCCGACCGCCATTTTCCCCAAGCACACGGGCCGCGGCCGGGCCGGAGGCGGGAAGAGCGCGGGGCCGGCCGGGCGGATGTGCAGGCCCCGGCGGCGGCGGGAGGAGGCCATGTTAGCGCCCTTTTGTCTCCGCTCCCGGCCCGGCCTCCTTCCCCACGGGCGCAGGCGGGGCCGGCCGGGGGGCGCTGCGGCCTCGGCGGAACGGCGGGACCCCCCCCCCGCTTCCCCCCCCCCCCTCCCACCCCCCACGCTCTCCCCCCCCCCCCCCCCCCCCCCCTCCCTCCCGGAGCAGCATCCGCGGTGCCTCATTGTGCTCCGCCGCCATGATGCTCGGCCGCCTCCCGCTCTCGGCGCCGCCGCCGCCGCGTGGTGCCGCTCCGCCGCGCGGGGATGGAGCGGCGGGGCCACGCGGTGCTCGGCCGAGCGAAGCGCCCGCTCCTCCCCACGTGCGATCGCGGCGGCCCCGCGCTTGTGAAGGGGTCGCCGCCGCGCCGCGCCTTTCCTGCCGTTTACCGCCGCCGGGGGGAAAAGGGCGCAGCGCTCCGCTTCCTCCGAGCCCGCTGCGGTCGCACACGTGCTCCCCGCGGCGCGGCCGGGATGAGCGGTCCCGCGGGCTGAGCCGTGCGGGCGGTGCTGAGCGCTCCGCTGCCGCTCATTCATCCCCGGGCGCGGTGGGTGAGCGGGCGGCCTTTAACCGAGAGCTTCGGCGGACGCGTCCCGAGGGGACGTGGTGATGAGGAAACAGCCGCCGAAGCGCGGCTTCGGAGTCGTGTCCTTACGGGCGGCCCATCCCATGCGCTGGTCGGGTTTTAGAAAGCGGCGCGTCCCCGGTTGGGCTGTTTTCATTGATGTTTCTGTCCCCTCCGAATGTCCTAACGCGCGTTCCTTGAAATCTGTCGGCCTCGGGCTCGCGGCTTCTTAGCGAAGTCGCCGCTGACCTCTCCCGATTCGCTCACTGCCCGTGTTGATCTGTGAAACCGTATAGAGGAACCTGAGCTGTGATTTTTAGCGGTAAACTTGTAAGGAGTCCCATTCCTGCCAACTTTTTGTCACTTCAGCCGTACTTCACCGAGAAGGAGGTGAAACTTGACGGCCTGGTAGTGCTTGAGACGCCAGATAGAAATACCTGTACTCCTACAGTAGGTCACTGGGAAAGGTCGTACAAGGAAACGCCGAGTGGCTCCTCAGGTTGAGAATGGAGGGATTTTGATGCCTTTTCGTTTATTTTTCAGAGAAAGAGCAACAGGAAGCAATTGAACACATTGATGAAGTACAGAATGAAATAGACAGGTAAACGTTACAAAGCATTCGTTTTTCTCTAGCAGAAAGTAAAAGATTTCCAAAAATAAAAGTGTTTAGTGAAGTAAGTGCTCGGGAGTGGGTCTCCGTCTCTTCAGACTCCACCGTGACGTACGCTGTGTTCTGACCCGGCCAGGTTTAAGAATTACTTGTGTAAGACCAAAATTGTGATCTTTTGGTTAACAGTTTTGAACTAAAAGTACGGACCTCGAGTTTAATTTTTCAGTTCACTGTGATAGTTTTGTATGAGGTTTATTTCTTTTCCAAGCCAACACGTGTGCCGTTTTGCTGCAGCGTTCCCATGCTTTTGAGCAATGAAGTTGAAAAAACAGCTTTGCTAGAGATATTTTTTATTATACGTTTGTGTGCTTGCGGAGTGATAGGGAGAAACCATCACTGAAGGTTTAGTTTAACTTCCTCCAGCAGTGGCTGCTCTGTCAGTGTTTGCTGGGTCTCATCTCCACGCGTGTCCTGCTCAGCGTGCAGGTGACTGATGCTGCCCTGGCCCTGGGGAGCGGTCGTGGTGTCAGGGCTCTACAAAGCCAATCAAGTGTCATCTTAAAACTGTACTGATGTGGGGTACAACGTTGCTTTGCTATGCTCATGTTTACCTGCTCCAAAATTACAAAGAATGGCATATAATGTGCTGTGCAACAACAGGTGTCTTGCAAACAGAACGTGTAAGGTGTTAAAATAGCACTTTGCGCTGCGTAAATAAGGCTCTGCTCTCATGTAAGGCTGCAAAGCATAAAATACGCTTAGGACGCTTCGTTAAGAGGTGTGTGATTGCTTCTGGTAGGGTTTCGTAGCAGTGGTTACAGGTTTGGGGCTCTGTTCTGTTTGAACTCCTCGACTAGTCTAATTCAGCCCGCTCCGTTTGCACTGACTGCTCGTGATACGCCGTTTAAGTTCTCTCTGGTGAGGTTTGCGTGGCTCTTTCTGTTACAGACTGAATGAACAAGCCAGCGAGGAAATTTTGAAAGTAGAACAGAAATACAACAAACTCCGCCAACCATTCTTCCAGAAGAGGTCAGAATTGATCGCCAAAATCCCAAATTTCTGGGTAACAACATTTGTCAACCACCCGCAAGGTACATCGCTGAGAGCCCTCTGTTTCCCTGCGTTCAGTGTTTCCGTGTAATGTCAGGCTGTTGCAGCTCTGAGTGTTTTCTAGGAATGTTTCTGGGCACACGTTTACCCAGAAGCTTGCTTCATATGCAAACGCTTCCTTTTGTCGTGGGGTACGCTTTATAAGCTTTTTAGCTGTTGCATTTGTCGGCCAAGGGAACATCTTGAACACTAGAATTCCACGGCAGTTTTCTTCCTGTATTTTAAATGACGAGTTTCACGCTTGCCTCAAATAATTGGCCCCTTTAAAGAAAATACAGCTGCTGAGAGTCTGTTCTCTGGCTTCTGTCTCAAAAAAAGGGCCATAAGAAGTTGGCTCAGACAAACGTGTCGCTTTTCAAATCGTGTGCGGTGTAAATTTCCTATATTTCCTGTCTGTGACATACGTTGAATAGCTTTGTTAACTTGGGATTCCTAATTCTGCCGTAGTATCTGCACTGCTGGGAGAAGAAGATGAAGAGGCACTGCATTATTTGACCAGAGTTGAGGTGACAGAATTTGAAGACATCAAATCAGGTTACAGAATAGATTTTGTAAGTACTTGGAATACTGCTTCTCTTTTTTGGGCGTAGTTGTGTGTGGGGTCGTAGTTTGTAACTTAATCTTTTCAGTTGTCCATGTAGTACCAGGTTTGCACGTCCACGATTACTTTCTGTATGTCCTAACTCTTTGCTTTCAACTCTGCAGTATTTTGATGAGAATCCATACTTTGAAAATAAAGTTCTCTCCAAAGAGTTTCACCTGAATGAAAGTGGAGACCCATCTTCAAAATCAACCGAGATCAAATGGAAATCTGGAAAGGTACGGTCTGTGCAGCTGGGAGAGGCAATTGCTGTATGTGATGCCATCGTTCTCATTTGTGTTTTGATGATTGTAGCTGTCTCTTCCACTCTGCACCCCTTTCCCTGTTTTCTGTGTATGTAGTTCATGCTTTGCAGGGTTTGGAATGCAACATTTACAGGGAGATAGGTAGTTAATTCAGCTGAGCTGTTGTACAGAAGTCACAGAGTAGCTGAATGGTCTTTAAAATATACTGCAAAATCACTGTGAATTCTGTTACTGTTCTTCATTAGGTAATATAAGCCCATAAATGTTACGATTCTATCAAGAAAACAGAGGAAGAACAGAAAAAGTTTTGAGTTACCTTATAACCCAGGAAAGAATGGGTTAAATTCGGGATAGTTGCATTCTTTTCAAAAGGAGGAATCAGGGTGTTGCAGACTTCTCTGGGCTGCTGTGGTGGATGCATGTCTGCATTTTTATTTGCTTACCACAAAGAATGGCCTGAAGGCTTCAAATAGAGAGCGATAAGAGCACCAGGCAGGTCTTCATCTCAGTATTACCTTAAAGACAGAGCTTAGAAGTGTGGAGACAATGTTTCTCATGTGTGTTTATGTTGTAGCTGCAGCTTTAGCTACAATCACAGCCACTCTGGCGTGGTATTAAGCTATGTTAAGTTTGGCATTTCAGTGGACGTTGTTTACTTCTTGTGAGGGGGAGGCATAAAGGAAATGCAAGTTGTTGTGTATCCGCAGTGTGTCAGTAGAAGTCGATAAAAGAAGCAAGTAGGATTGCTGCTGAGTGGCACCTTTTGTGATGAGTCCTTTAGGTTTTGAACATTAGTTTTAAGATTTTTTCCCTGGAAGATGAAGTACGTGATGTATTTTGGTTGTTGAGACAAGTGTGTTTCTAAATATGCTTGTTTTATTTTTTTTTTGGGGGGGGGGGGGGGGGGGTGAGGGGGTGGGGAACACACACGAAAAAGTATAAAAATGTATTTAGGGAACTTCTTAATTTTGTTTTCAGGATCTGACAAAACGTTCAAGCCAGACACAGAACAAAGCCAGTAGGAAGAGGCAGCATGAAGAGCCAGAAAGTTTCTTTACCTGGTTCACCGATCACTCTGATGCAGGTGCTGATGAACTAGGGGAGGTCATCAAGGATGACATCTGGCCAAATCCATTGCAGTACTACTTGGTAAGAGTAGCGCTGCGCTGCCGGCCCTGCCCGCAGAAGCGCCGTGCGGGTAAAAGTGAATTTGATCACTGTAGTTGCTGTGTGTGTCTTAAAGGTTCCTGATATGGATGATGAGGAAGGGGAGGGAGAGGAAGATGATGATGATGATGAAGAGGAAGAAGGATTGGAAGATATTGATGAAGAAGGAGATGAAGATGAGGGAGAAGAAGATGAAGATGATGATGAGGGAGAGGAAGGAGAGGTGAGCACCCTTAGGCTTTACCTGTTCCCTCTCTCTGGTCTGTGAGAATTAGATCAGTTTAAGGGACCTTCTTGTGAGAATGTTGAGCCATTGGTTTAAAGGTTTCTATGCAGTTGTTGACAAAGATTTAGAGGGAGAAAAACAGAAGTGTTAACTTCTTTAACTTACAGAATGATTTCGGTGCACTGGTGAGTACGTTTGTGCATCTGATTGTGCAAATAACGTAGTGTTAGTAAACCTGCAAGGAAAGTGCTCCAGGTGAATTAGGATATGAGTGTCTGCTCCAGCTTAATAAAATCATTAATTAGTGAGCATTATAGCCAAACTTTACTGGTGGGTAGCTTTTGTTGGTACATCCTGCTCGGTGATCCTCCACCTGTTGGTTCATTTTGGCTTATTGGCATCTTAGCTAAGACTCATTAAGTTCAGGAATTAAGTTCTGCTTAGTAGCAAGTGGGGTTCCAGAGACAGAGCTGAGGGTGCTGGGAGGTTGGAACAGAGCATTTGTTTCTGGTTCCTGAGGCAGGAGGACTGTGGTGGGTGCTGGGCACTGTGTGCTCAGGAATGGGCCGTAACCTAGAACGTCAGCATCTGAAAGTTGAGAAATTCTGGTCTTATTTAAAAAGGAAACACAAAAGAAAAAGAATTCATTCACTTTCTAAATAATGAATATTGGTGGTTCTAAGTCACGGTAACTTTCAGAGCTGTTTTTTCAATGGGACGTGCAGTGCTGAGTGACTTCTGTGTAAATGTAACTCACTCAGTGTTTTGAGGAGGGACAGATCATCCTGCAAAGAGCTATGAGTAACACTGCAGGACTTGCAGTGCCCAGGGTAGCATTCTGGTTACTGCAATTTAAAGTTCATGCTATCCGGAGTTTAGTGATTAGATTTTTTTTTATAATTGTTGTTTATCTTTCAACAGGAGGATGAAGGAGAAGATGACTAATTGAACACTGATGGATTCCAAATTCCCTTTTTACCTTTTTAATTTTTCTCCAGTCCCTGGGAGCAAGTTGCTGTCTTTTTTTTTTGGTTTTTTTTTTTTGTTTTTTTTCCTCCTCGTGCTCAGTCTCCTTGTTCTCTTGAGGTCTCTTTTTCTCTCCTCTACACCATGGTTCGCAATTTAATTTGGGGAAAATACCTTGAGCAGAATACAGTGGAAAAGAGTCTACCGGTTTCTGTTTCAAGTTCATTTTTATCCCTTTCTGTCTCAAAGCAAAAAAAAAAAAAAACTGTTTATGGAATCAACACACCATGTTCTGTGGGAAAAAAGAAAACCTTCTGCTCCCTTCACTCTGCTGGAAGCTGAAGAGTGCTAGGCCCCTGTGTAGTAGTGCATAGAATCTAGCTTTTTTCCTTCTTTCTCTGTATATTGGGCTCAGAGATTACACTGTGTCTCTATGTGAATATGGACAGTTAGCATTTACCAACATGTATCTGTCTACTTTCTCTTGTTTAAAAAAAAAAAAGAAAAAGATAAAAAAAAATAAAATAAAATGGGGTTATAGAAGGTCAGCCTGGGGTGGGTTTCAGATGTGTGGGTGGGGTCAGTGGGCATTTTGACAACATGGCTTCTTCTCCTTTGGCATGTTTAATTGTGATGTTTAACAAACATCCTTGCAGTTTAAGATGACACTTTTAAAATAAAATCTTCTCCTGATGATGACTTTGAGCCCTGCCACTTGATGGAGAATCAGCAGAACCTGTAGGATCTTATTTGGAATTGACATTCTCTATTGTAATTTTGTTCTTGTTTATTTTTAAATTCTTTTTTTTGTTTTGTTTTGTTTTTTTGTTTTTTTGTTTCACTGGAAAGGAAAGAAAGATGCTCAGTTTTAAACGTTAAAGTGTACAAGTTGCTTTGTTACAATAAAACTAAATGTGTACACAAAGGGACTGGTTGGTCTTCACTGAAAAGAAACAGTTGTAATGTTCTGTTTTGGACCTGCACATAGTTTCTTGGCATTTTTGGGGGCGTTTGGTCAGTATTTATGTGGTGCAGTGCGACCTTGTGGTTCTGTGGACCGATAATCAGTTCCTTTAGGTTCCGTTATTTCAGTGCTTGGAAAGTGCTTCACCTGGCAGCTACTGCTGCACGCTTTGTTTCTTGAATGACACGGCAGCCGTCAGATGAGGCTGCGGGTGCATACGTGTTGTGTGAAGCCAGAAGTGTATGTCCACGTTCTGCAGGAGGAAAAACCACTTGACTCTTAGATCCTTTTTTAGTAGCAGCTTGGAGCAGTGTACCTCAAGTAAATCAGTTTGTGTGAGCAGAGCACGCAAACTCGGAACAAATGGGATGGGCTCTAGGAGGATTTTGTTCTGGAAGTCTGTTCAGGTGAAAATTAACATCCAGTGCAAGCTAACTTTTGGGGTAATTTCGATTGGCAAGATTCTTTGAAGCTTTTGTATAAAGAAGCTGCTACTTACTGCTTTCTCTCCACGGTAGCAGTGTGTAAATATGCTTTAGATATACTTTTTTTTTTTCCTCCCCCCATGTTAAGAGACTGTGTTTGAATAGCTTGTAATGATTTCACATGGAGCTTGTTGGTACTGGTATTTCACAAAGTGTAATGACAGTTGTTTTAACATGCTGTGCTTTTGAAATATTTAAAAGATTGTATTAGCTAATCTGGAATTCAAACAGCTAGTTCTCTTTGGATGTGTAGAGAAGACTGTCTTCTGGGAAGACTTGCTCTTATATTCTCTGATTCCTTTTCCTCACAGAATTTGCTGTAATCAAATTCTGCTTTTTTTTTTTTCCTTTTTTTTTTTTTTTTTTTTTTAATGATGCTTATGAATAAACTTGGCAGAGCAGGATTAATCTCTACTTGAGACGTGCCCAGATAACATGGGAAAGGGGAGAGTATTCTGTGAGCGTCGGGTCTGTGTTGGATTCAGTCCGGTTACCGGAGGCAATACAACATCCAGCCCGCATGCCATCAGTGCAGAGTAACTTCATTCCACCTCTACAAAAGCTTCTGCTCAGTTCTTGCTGCTTGCAAAGCAAATGACAGCACTGACTGTAATGGTTTCTTGCCATCTAGAGAGAGAACGAGTGAAAATTCAGAAGCCTGTGATATTTTGTTTTTTGCTCTAAGGTAGAAGTCCACTGCGTGCTGTGGTGGCGGGTTGATGTGCCGTTATTCCTTGCCCCGATGCCTCACAAATGTTGGTTTTTATGTAATCCGAATCGATTGTAGATCTTGAAGGAAAAGAATCTAGCTAGTCTTAATTTAATGCTTTGTGAAAAATACTGTGCCGTTGTTGCTAACGTGTCTGTTACTATTGGAAAACCTATAAAAACTGTTCGGAAAGTAATCAAAGCTTCAGGTTCTGTGAAGTCAACATGCCATGAGCAGGAAATGGAAAGTCTTGGATATTCACATGCTTCTTTTGAGGTTTTCTTATCCGTTCGCACGTGGATTGCGTGGGTTTTACAGGATGACAGAACATTCATGCTACTGTCCTGGTAATTCTGACTTTCCTGTGAAAACGAAGGGTTTACTGCTGGCAACAGCTGAAGGGTAATGTGCTAAAACAGTAAACCGTATTTAAATGTAATCTTAAAGACTTTTTTCTAACAATAGAAATGAATAGGGATTAACACATTTCTCAGCAACGCTGAAGAAGTGCTACAGGTGGGCATCGCATGCTCTGACTGATCACTTGACACCTAATTGGACTGGATACATGCCATGGGTGCCCACTTTTACTTCATTTCATCTCTGTATGCATACAGAAAAGCGTTTAAAGGTCATGTCCACCTCGGATCAGAATTAATTTCTATTAAACACCGGTCTATCTCTTGTTAATTCTCCGATGCTGCTTGAGCTCCTCACATGCAGTTGATCCTGCTGAGTGGAACTTGTCACGGGTGGAAGCCGAATTTCGGCATGACGGCTTGAATTTCCAGGGTTAGAACATGGAATTGGTGGCAATTTAAAGTTACTGTACTTAAAATGACTTAAGCGACTCGAAGGTTATTTTTTAAGTTTGAAATCTGATTGGTATAAAAATGGAATCTTTTGTCTGTAATTTCTAGTGCCAAAAGAAAGCGAATATATCCATGTGTGTAAATAGTTAGGTTTTTTAACATGTATGCTTATTCATAGTTGTCAATATAGGTTTTGTCCCTGTAAACGAGCATTACCTGAATCCGTTTCTCAGTCGTTCATGCCGTTTGTTTGAACCTGTAAGCTTCTCTTTGTACCACTTTAAAGCAGGTGCATAATGGTAGCACTTTGTTTGTCCAATGCTGTTCCTGAATTTTGAAGCCATGTCTTTTCCCCCCCCCCCCTCTCCCCCCAAAAAGACACCCTGAAATCACTTCTGATGTACCTTCAAGCTATCCTTCTATTTGAAGGAATTAAAGTACCTTTAACTGTAACTTGACGTTACCATTTCTAAGAGTCTTTTTCCAAAGAATCAGCTGTTAGTCCCATCGTGGGGTGGAGGTTGTGTGCTCACTTAATGGATTGCAGGTGCCCAGTGACCCTGAACAAGATGCTTCTGCAAGCGGGCAGGTTTCTGCTTAATCTCCCGCACTCCTCATCCTAGTTTAAAATACAATTTTCCAAGGCTTTTCTCTTGATCCCGCTTCTCGGAGTGAATGTGCTCTAGGGGAGGGAGTCAATAAAGACCTAACACCCAGTGCCTGCGAATAGCATCACTTTGGGCAGCAGCGACTCAGCTGCTACTCGGAGGATTTCTGCAGTGCCCGAGGGCTGGGGCAGCATCTCCTGTGCTGCCGCTGCTCCCTGCAGGATGCTGGATGGGCACTTTGTGCTCCAGCAGTGACCTTTCCTGGGGCACAGAGAGGACAGCTGAACGGGGCCAGGGCCATCTCTGAGCGGGGGGAGGCAGAGGGCTGCCAGCAGGACCAGATCCTCTTGGCCTCCGGGCACACGCGTGCTGTGAGAGCAGGCCACTGCCAGCCCCGTGCCTCCAGGCTGCAGGACTCGTTCAGCCAAGGGAACCTTGTCCAGCTCTTCCAGCTCTCCAGGCACTGCTGCACAGCCTCACAGGGAGGGTACAGCACCGAAAAAGGAGTGCAGACCGACCTCTGCACCTCACTGAGCTGAACACAGCTCCAAGGCCTACACGTGGGACAGGTTTGTCCGGTGCTGCCGTGAAACTGAAGTCAACTACTTCATCTTTTCCTAATATTTCCACTGAATGAACAGTCTAATTAAAATCATTCCTTAAACGCTGAGCAGAGCCTGGCCCACATTACAGACAGCAGCAGGTTCCAGGAGGGTTTGTATTAACCTAATGTGCTCGCTTTATTAACAACAGGAGCGTGTTCGAAGGTTTTATGCACGTCTAAGGCTTCATTAATTCAACTCGATTAAGCTAGATTTAAATTTTACATTTTCTGGTGATTTCCTGATACTAATTATTCACTTGCAGACTATTTACAGAGGGCTTACGTTAGGAAAACGGCTCTAATTAAATAAAAGGAAAGCGTTCTGTTTATTAGCCTGTTTCTGAGTACGTGTGCGGGAGTGCTGTCAACTCTGGATGACTCCAGGGGCTGAGAAAACATATCAGTGCAAAGAACAAACCGCAGTGCTGCCGAGGAGGGGTCCCTGGGGGAGGTTAAGCCGCCTGAAGGCAGTCACGGCGTGTCAGCGTTCGGTGGTGGGTTACTTTTGTCCAATGCGTTCAGCCGAAGCAGCACTGCCTCGGCCCCCCCCTGCAGAGGGGCATCTCCACAGAGGCAAAGCTGGTCACAGACAGACGGGCACCGTCTCCTTTCCGTTGTCTCTAGAGGAGGAGAGCTGCAGGCTCCGGCCCGGAGGTGTCACGAAGGAGCAGTGCCCGCGCTACGATCTGTCACAGCGTTCCCGCCTCGCCACGGAGCGCCGGTGCCCGCGGCTCTGTGCCCGCGCTGTGGGCGGGCGGCCCCTCAGGACCTCATCGCCCGCTCGCCGCCATCGCGGGCGTTCCCTCGGGGCGGGCGGAGCCGGGAGGAGGATCCCCGCTCCCCCAGGACCGCCCGCAGGGAGTTCCCGGACCCCGCGAGAGGGCGCCTGAGGGGCCGCGCCGCATCCCGGGAAGGCTGAACTTTGAAAAAGTGCCGCTCGTTGGCGGCGGCGCCGCGCGGAGCGATGGCGGCGGGGAGCCCGCAGGTGAGCGGCATCGCGGCGTCCTGAGGGCGCTGAGGGGGTCTCCTCATCCTCCCGGCTTGGGGAACTCAGCTCCGTGCTCCGGGAGGGGGCGGTGGGCTGAGGGGATGGCGGCTGCGTGAGGCGGCGGAGGAGGAGGAGGAGGAGGAGGAGGAGGAGGAGGAGGAGGGAGGGACGGAGCCGCGTTCTGCGCTGAGGGGAACGCGGGGTCCTCCTCAGCGCGGGAGGGGCTGCGCGGCTCCGCGCCGCTTCGCGGGGTACCGGGCACGGGGTGCGCGCTGCTCCGCGCGGCGCTCCGGGAGCGGACGGACGGACGGTGCCGCTCGGTGCCGCTGCTGCGGGTGTTTCCCGTCCTGCAGCCGCCCGGCCTCTACGCTTGCCAAAAATCTCTTAGCTCAGCGCTGGAAAGAGGAACGATTCCAGGAAGGATTGCGATCGCTTTCTTTCCAACCCGAGCTCTGAAGGGCGGCTGTGCAGGTGGAGCCGGTGGGCAGGGGCTGCAGTCCAGAGGACTACGGGTAACTTGGGCTCTTTGCTGGTCAGGAAGCAGTCTGCAGTGTAGCTGTAGCTCCGGGTGAGCTCTGGCAGCCCGGCTGAAAGCACCAGAAGCAAGCTGGTTTAAGCTAGCTGGGGGATTTCTAGGCGAGCTCTGACCGTGCGCTGAAGGGCTGAGCTCTGGGAAGCCAGCAACAGCTGCACGTGGGCTGTGGCAGCACCCCCACCCCACCGGCATTCCTCAGTCAGAGCGCAAAACCCATCAGCACAAAACGCGAATTCAGCTTTCCCACCCTCCTCAGCAGGGTGCTCTATGTTCCTGGAGCAAACTATCTGTGTGAAGGCATCCCTGCTCTGTAGAGGGGAAGTAGGACGCAGCAAAGCAGCACCATGTTTGCATTCTGATTGTATTTAGAAAGTGAGCGTGGTGCATTCTGACCAGCTTCGGGCAGAGAGTGACTTGAAGGAAAGCTGACCCGACAGCTGCCCGGGCTGTACCTGTTCTCTGGATCAGTATCCAGGCTTCTGGACTCAGTACCCTTTGTCAGCATTCATCTTGCATCAGCTGCTCGTTTCGTTGCTCAGATGGAGAGGATGGAGTGCTTACGTCTATTTGCGTAGCTTGATAGAAAATAAATCTGCCTGCTTTTTTCTGATTTTTTTTTAATCTATTTTTAACTGAGACTTCAGCAGCAAACTGATTTTGGTCACTTTTTGCAAACTGGATAAAGAGCTTTTTGATTTTCCAACTGGTAGAGGTTGCCGGTGACTCAGGAACTCCGTGATTCAAGTTCTTCCTCGCAAAACCCTGGATGTTTTTCAAAGCTCTGGCTTAGTTCCTGGCTTTATTAATTGGGCGAGGACTTCCTGGACTCAGGATGTTAATCTGAACCTTTTTGTTTTGCTACCGATCTGAACAATTCCTATTATGGCTATGGCGTATCCCTTGCAAAACCCAACTTGGTTTTAGGCCAAATTTAAAATAGATCTGTTTTTCCTTTTAGTTGTTTCGTTATTTTTGCTGTTGTGCTGCAGACTGATGGAGGATGTTGGTTCGGGTCTTTAAGATGCTTGATGAAACGCACAAAGAGTGTGATTGAATGATTGTGTGTTTCTGTGTGAGCGCAACGGGCTTTGGGTGCACAACAGATTTAAAGCGCTGCAATGTACGCGGGGAATACAAAACCAGAGTGTTTTTTTTGTTGGCAGAGTGGTTAATTAAAGAATGTGAAAGCAGGTCAGGATTCCTGAATTCTGTGTGGGTTGTGTGGTACCCAGTCGAAGAGTGGAGTTTGGCTGTGCAACTGTTTCTTTGGCGTTAAAGTGGGGAACCCGATGAGAAGATCATTGTAGATTGTTAATGTATTAGATGTTCTTAATGCCATAAAGCCACCCCGTGTGCTGGAGAGAGAAGCACAGCCTCTTGTTTTGATCTGCTGCTCTAAGTAGCATCCTTCTGGATAAAGTTTTAAGAGCTCCTGTTTGAATTCAGTGCTTGTGAGCTTGGTGAGAGAGAGACACTTCAACTGCTACTGCCCACAGTGTGCAGGTTCAGGGTCTGTGTACAGAGCTCCTCTGCTCAGAGCTGCTGCTGAGGCATGTCTCGGAACCAGGAGTATTGAAAACGGTACAAAACAAAGCCCAGAGCAAGCGTGGCATCTGTTAATGCAGCATGGTGATCGGCCTTGCTGCCTGTAAAGCACAGGTAGAGCCAGCAGGCTGGCTCCCTTTTCAGACACAGCTGGAAGTTAAGCTTATTCTTTGCTGTTTGTTTGTAAGCAGCTGCTGTAGGGTTTATGTCTTTATTCTTTGGGGTAACGACTTTGAGGTAATGCACGGTTGTTAGTTGGTGTGTGTCTTTGGAGTCACAGTCTGTATGTACTGTATGGTGCCAGTAAAACTTGACCAGGACAAAGGCAAATACTGGCTAAGCTTTGATACTGTAGGAACAAAGATTTGCAAATCTGGAGTTTGAATCTGATTGTCTTGAAAACAACAAGATGAGCTTCGGAATTTGTGCAAACCGTTTTCTAAATGAAATGAAAGAGTGGGCTCTTGTAAGGGTATTGTTCCTTCCTTAAAAAGGGGAAGTTAAACTGTGTTATTTCTGAAATGCTCTTGCCCAATGCTGCTTGATTGCAGGGCAGCTGTCTCTTGCAGTTGGGCAATGGTGTGAACTTAATGGATCCAAGCTTCCAGCAAAAACTGGAGGGTGAGAAGGAACTGCTCCGCCGTGCTATACAGAAGGAACTGAAAATCAAAGAGGGAGCAGAGAACCTGCGTAAAGCGACGACAGACAGAAAAAATCTCGCTCACATAGAGCACGTGCTGAAATCCTCCAACCGAAAGCTAGAGCAACTTCACTGGGAACTTCAGGAGCTCAATGCAAGGATTGTAATAACTGACAAAGAGGACAGTAAGACAGGTATGCCATGGGTCACGGATGATAGGGAAATCCTGTGGTGCCTCAGTGCTAGCGGGGATTTTACCTGTTGGTGTTCATCTGGTGAAATAAACTGTGCAGTGGAAGCTTGGGGATGGGGCAGTAGAGGTGAAGGGAGTCAGGCAACATGAGAGATTAGTGTAGAGGGAAGACAATATAGAGGAGCAGGCTGTAGATGAAATTGAGGGGATCTGAATAGAGTTTCTGGGCAGTTGAACATTTCAGTACCTTATGGAACGTGAATGAGTGTAAAATTGGAAGGGGGATTGGTAGGAGTGGTTCACTGATAAAAATAGATACTTAGAAACTTAAGGTCCTTTTGAAAGAATATTTTGCAGCCAGTTTTCTAGAGGATAGAGGCTCTGTGACTAGAAATTGTGTGTTATTTTGTAGCTTAACCTTCTCTAGTGGGATCATTTAGAGCCACACAGTGAAATAACCCAAGAAAAGATGACTAATTATGTTGATGACATAGTTTGTACAGATGGATCTTTATCTCCTGACCCTCGTCTCTGGGAAAGAAACTCAGATCCCATGGCAAGGAAGGTTGAAGCTCTGAAAAAACAGCTGCATGTTGAAATGAAAGTGAAACAAGGAGCTGAGAATATGATCCAGATGTATTCAAGTGCAACATCCAAGGTAAGCAGGAATAAACAGCAACCTGGGGATACTGATTCCTGGAATTAAGTATATATTTGAAGTCCATATACAAACTCTCCCTGGTAATTGGTGTGTGAAAGAAATTAATATCTGTGAAGTGTGCTTGTTTGAATCCTAGCTCTGCACTTTGGTACTCAGCACAGTGACAGCAGGTTAGGGTACTGCATGAGACAGTCATATTTGTTAGGACAAGGCTTTTCTGGAAGGGCATTTTAGTTACTTTGCCCCATGATACAGTTGCCTGGGCCTTTCATGAATCTTGTGGTGATTACTGTTAGAGGGGAATTATTAGACCAGCCAGACTGACACAAACTAGCAATTTTGAGTTTTGAATGCCAGCGTAGAGGCATTAATATATCTCGGTGTTCATAGCGACTCTGTGATTTGAGTTGGAGGAAAGCATCTCATAGGAAGCAGCATGATAGAAGTGCCATCTCTAGAAAATCTGTTCCAAGCTTGAGAAGATAGTGAGGGTGGTATAAGAAGTAAATTCAGATGGTAACGTGAGGAAAATTAAAGGAAAAATAAGTTAAAAGGCATTGGTGTTGTTCACTAAGTTGTGATGTTTTGATACCACTAGGTAAATTCGGATGGAGCTCAGCGTGTGATATCTCTTTATGTGAGAGAAATTTTCAGTGCTTTACTAGTTTCACGTTCCTCCCACTTAACTGAGTTTGGCATAATCACATTTAAAAGTCAAAGGGTAATTGAAAAAAAATCCAAGCTTAATTCAGTAAGACCAGCAGCACACAGGGGTGTGCTTTTCTGATTTACTCAATGGTTATGCTCAAAAATACTGTAAGTACATCTGACTAGTGGACCACGAGTCTCAGCTGACTCCAAGATTTGGAATTAACTGATGCATCTATAAGGCGTTTTGTAACAACTCATCTTTTTTTTCCCCCTTTGGTGTCATAGTCCATCAGAGACTCTGTATCCTGTCCTTTCTCTCTCAAAAAAACTGAGATAATGATCTCAAAGTCTGTGATCCTCAGCAATGTCTCTTTTACATAAATGCTTATGTTTGCTATTTCAGAATCGTTCATACGATCCTTATTGCAGGTAGCATCTCTCCCCCTAGCTGAACACATCACCGTAATCCATTTTTAATGAACATGGTCCTTTCTCTGCACGTGCTTTCCTTCTGGCAGGAGCGGAAGCTGCTGGCTACAGCTAAGCAGATGCTTCAGGACAGCAAGACAAAGATTGAAATTATCCGCATGCACATTGTGAAGGTGTCTCAGTCAACAGGAGGGATGGAAGACACAGTGGATCCAGCAGGTAGGCTGTTTTAAGTAAAAAGATGTGGCCAAAGCCTTAAGATCCAGAGTAGTCTATTTTGTTCCTCACTGTATTTTGTCTCCCAAATGCCCAGTGAGCACCATCAGTGCAGTGGAGCTGCGCATTGAGGAGCTGAGGCATCGTCTGCGCATTGAAGCTGCTGTAGCTGAGGGGGCAAAAAATGTGCTGAAGATCCTGGGAGGGAGTCGGGTACAAGATCGCAAATTTTTGGCTGAGGTAAGCACTTATTCAGGTCTTCTTACGAGAGCAGTTTCGTGCCACAGCAGCAGTGATTTAGCCTGAATGACGAGAGCTAACCTGAACTTCTGAATTTGGCAAATTCCTGTCTGTGAGTTCATAAAGGAATAATACTACCTGGCCTGGAGCTGTTCCTTTGAAAACTGCTGCCTGCTTTCTGTTCTGCTTCATATTGCTAGGCTCAGGGTCGCTTGCAAGAGTCCTCTCAGAAGATTGACCTGCTGCGCTTGTCCTTGGAACGTCAGCTAAGTGGGCTTTCTCCAGATCACCCAAAACGAGCACTCATCAAGCAGGAATTAGTAAATACCTCTTCCCTGGGAGCTCAGCACGGCATTATCCAACCCACTGCAGTTGTCAAACCTACAGCCCTTACAGGTGTGTAAATCCTGTGTGGCATGTTGCTGTGGAGGAGCTGAAAGAAAAAACTGAGTTGCATTTCTTCTTCTAATTGTTGTAATGCCTTTTGTTGTGTGGACATTCGATCTTCTGTGAATGAGATTTCTTTCTTCTAGGCTAGTAAAAGATCTCTGATCATATGAGTTAGGAGTAGATTAATGTATTAAATAACTTTCATCTATTAAATAGGCAGTTGGGCTGTTTGATCTCTGTGTGTTCCTTCCAACTGAACTGTTCTACACTATGTTATTCTAACTTGGGGAAGATTCAAGCTATTAGCCAAAGAATAATGAATCTGAGAAATCTGAGGACCCCTGTGGGGATAGATTGATTGGAATCACTGTTGTCTCGTATGGAATAATGTTTTTTACTCTTCTAAAATTCCTCAGGAACATTGGAAGTGAGACTGATGGGATGTCAGGATCTGTTGGAGAATGTTCCAGGCCGTTCCCGGATGGCTGGTTCTTCTCCTGTCTGTGGCAGCCCAAACGATTTGAGGCCCTTCTCCCTAACAAGAGTTGGTCTGGGTATCCATGGCCGTAATGTTGCAGGAAAGTACCTACGAAATGAAGAGCTATGTAGTGAGTATGACGTTCTGTTTTGAGATGTGAGTGGCACCTGTGGGCAGGGGGTTTCTCTTAGCCTAGTATGAGGCTGCAAAACTAAGAGAATGCATCACCTGATACTGAATCCTCCTAGCTATCTCCTGGAAATTACATTTGGTTGGGATAGTCACCTTCAACACGAGAGATTCATCTTTAGTTTTATAGCTGTGTAAAAGATTATGATTCACGTTTTCCCCGTTGCCCAGATGAAGTCCTTGCTGTGCTCAAAGTGGACAATAAAGTGGTTGGCCAAACGAACTGGGGACCTGTTAATAACCAGGCATGGGACCAGAGCTTCACCATTGAGCTGGACAGGGTAAGGTGGCTTAAGATTTCCTGAGTTGTGTTTGGTTTTCCATTTCACCTTACACAGTTGGCTCATTTAGTTGCAGTTCCATTTGACTCAGCTCTGAACTGGCTCTGTCCCCATGTCCTTTTATGTAGCAGTTATCTTAGTCTTTCCCTCAAGGCACTGCATCTCTGGCAGAAATTCAGCCTGAACAACATCTGTTGTCCTCTGCTCTGCATCTAAGCAGTTTTGTCTTACTACCAGAGTGACTCTAACAAAGATTTCCGAAATGTGGAGCAAAGACAGCTATCTTCAAAAGGTTTTGTAACTGGGAAGATCTGAAAACATTGAAGACAGTGATGGAACAGAAGGATGCAGAAGTTTCTTATGCCCACTGTCTAGTATACTGTGAACTGAACAGCAACATGTGTGTGGCATGCCCAGATCATGGGGCAGTATGTAACTCTCGTGCTTTTTGTCTCCTCCACCAACCACCCATTCCCTCTAGTCTCGTGAACTTGAAATTTCTATTTATTGGAGAGACTGGAGAGAACTGTGTGCAGTGAAGTTCCTACGTTTGGATGATTTCCTTGATAACGAGCGCCATGGAATGTGCCTCTTGCTTGAGCCCCAGGGAATGCTTTTTGCAGAGGTATAAAAGTCAACTTTGTTTCTTTCTCAGAGAAAGCTGTCTGTTAGGGCACCTGCCCTGAGAGCAGTTGTTCAACCCAGTGCACAAGGAACGGAAGGAGCAATAATCTAGAAGGGTAGAGTGACACCTGAATACTTCAGCATTAATATCATATATACACATATAAGGAGCAATGTGATATTATAAGATGTACCCTGAAGTGACACTTCAGTGACTGCTCTGTAATTGTGTGTGCACTGTGAAATCCCTTTCTTTTTTTTTTTTTTTTTAATTTGCTTTCATTATGAGTCATTGGTGACACTTTAATTAGACATAGGGCTTAATGGTCAGGTTCAAATTACACGACTATAGAACTGGGATTCCAAATTCCCTCTGGGTATACTCACTTTATCATCTTTCTGAGGCTAGCAGCAAAGAGTTAAATGCCATCCGTGAAGAGACCCTCCAGATAATCCTTCACGTGGTACAGCACTTTCTTCTTTGTGTTGTGATGAAAGATCCCACGGTTAACTTTCCAAAAGCAAGATGTTGACCTTCTGTACCAAGATTTACCTCCTGTCCTTTGTGTTTGGTGGTTGACTTTTTTTCTTTTCCTAAATTTTTGTGGCGTGGACTGCTGCTGCTTTTTTTTTTTTTCCCACATTACAAATGGCTGCATTATACAGCAGCTCTTCATGTTTAGTTTTGAGTTATTTTACTTTTATTTAGGATATGAATTGGCCTCAAGTTTTTTGGTTTTCTGCATTTCAGGTAGCAGAAAATTCCAAGCACAGTTGAAATGACAGACGTGTTTACACAGTGAGGCTAGAATAACACAATCTGGACTCAGAGGGAGTGACTCCTAGCTCACCAAATAGATATGAATGGAGAATTTGATGAGTTTGCATTCACAGTGTAAATGCAGTAGCTTGACAAATCCCCTTTCCTTCTCTGACAGGTGATGTTCTGTAACCCTGTCATTGAGAGAAAGCCAAAGCTGCAGCGACAGAAACGTATTTTCCCCAAACAGAAAGGTAAGCTACTAGAGAGCTGACTATCCAGGGCGTGTGGGTGAGGGCAGCAGTCTGCACAAGTAGTCTGCCATCCATTCCTATCTCATTAAATTTGTGAGGCTCATTAAAATGCTTGTTAATTACTGCGCGTAAGTAGGTGGACTTTGTTATGATGTTATAATGTTCAGTCACAAAAAACATAGGCTGTGTGGTGTATGATGTGATATTTTTGCAGTGTTTCTACTCACAGTTATCACTGTTAGGAAGATACAATTACTGCTATTTAACCTTCTTAGCAAGATCTAGGACTTGAGCTATCCTAATTTGCCCAGCAGTGTTGTTAGTGATGAAAGAACAGGTACTGGAAAACTTCCTGGAAGAATCTAAATTGTAGAGGACTGTGGCATGAACAGGCCACTGATTGTCTGTCAAGGCTTTAGAGCTGGCGTGTCAGCCCAGGGACTGGAGTATTTTTTGTCTGCGTTTTTTTTTTCCTGCGAAGCCAAGTGAGGTAAGACTTTACATACAGAAGACTCTTGGCAGTGGGGATAAACAAGATTTTATATTTATGTTCTTTTGGAGGTGGTAAAAACAATTTAAAAGATCCCAAAAGCTTTGTGCTTTGCAGAAGTTTTCTGTTAATAGGCTGAATTATTAAAATACAGTGTACAAATAGAAGAAGACCATTTAAAAGAATATTTCATGAAGCTTCTGCTCGAGGATTGTTTTGATAGTAAGTGGATCTATTTCATCATCATTGTTAGACTTTATCCCCTAAAAGAAAGTTCATTCTCTCTGGGGTGCACTACTTTTTTTCTGAGTAAGCCCACGGGTGTTTGGGTGATAGTGCTAGTTAAGCAGTTCATCAGACTGTAATCCATACGTTGTAATCTCTGTGGTGTTTTGACCTTGACTCCTCCAGGGAAAGAATTTCTCCGAGCCCCTCAGATGAACATCAGTGTTGCTGCTTGGGGTCGCCTGATGATGAGCTTCCTCCCTCCGTGTAGTTCCATCAGCACTCTGAGTCCCCCACTCCATGATTCCATGCATGCAGATTTCTCTCCAGTTCCCCTACAAAATCATGTTGACTCAATAACCAAGCTGAGTAGGTAAGTCATGTTCTGAGTATTGCTGTGTGACAGTCTGGAATGGGCATGGAATATACCTTAAAATTATATTGCACCTTCCTAAGGGGGAAGAATGTATTGAATATGAAAATTGTATCTGCAGAACTTAATTCAGGATTTTAAGAGAAGCTGATGCTGCCTGAAATGAAGTGGGCTTGGTGGGTTGTTCAATGTTCTGTGCTTCCCTCTGATTTATTGTTAGCCCTGAATCGATTTCCAAAATTGCTGTCCTAACCAGCAGTGTGTACCACAACCAGGGGAATTTCAGCAACCTCGTTTTCCTCTCCAGTGAGAAATGTGGGTATAAAAATGGTCATAAGTAAGCACTATGATGTAGAAAAAAATAAAGCAGATTTTCAAAAGAAACATGAGTCTAATCAACACCTTAACAGATAGTTTCCATTTATTTAGAAGATCATATTTCTTGATGCTTCACAGACTGGTGGTGTGAATTGAATGGTCCTTTTGTCCACTGTATTGGACTGAAAGAAGCTTTGCTTACATGTTAAAGGTGATATATTTGTGTTTCCATACAATGCTCTGCTCTAAGGCAATCTCATGGGTTTTTTTTTCTTACAAATGCAGTGACTTTCCTGTGGCAAAGCTTACATATGATGACGAAGCACCACCCAAACCTCCTCGACTCTTTCTGATGACCAAGTCCAAAGAACCAGCACCATCTCCTGCAGATTCTCCGGTAACCTGGGCCAACAGGGAGACTTCTATCTGGTGGTTGATGTTCTTTCAAGGCCCAGTTATAATTTGTTTTATTACTGGAGAAATTAGCTACACTTCAGGTTGCCTCCTCGTTAGCTGAGCTGATTGGCCTCCAGGGTTTCAGAGTCCAGTAAGCTATTTTGGCACGGAGCCTTCACCAAAGTCTTGTAGCTCTTTTTTAATGATATATTGCTTTTTTTTTTTTTGCAAAATGTGAGATAGCATTGGGAATTCAGGGCAGAAGTACGGAACAGATGACTGCATGAATAAAAAATAGAGCTCAACAGGCCTTGAGGACCAGATACAATTGTTTGTCATTTAAGGAACTGGGCAAAAAGACAGAAGAGCTCTCATTTTCTGAGAAGAAGGAGCAGGAAGATCGTTCTGAGTGATATAATGCCTAATGACTTGTGTTCAACCATGTCTAATCCTTTTTTCCTTTGGCTTTGACAGTAGAGGAGGCTGTGTTCTCTAATCACTGTGGCTCTTTTAGGGACTTGAAATGTCTTTTTTTCTATGAAGAGACTTGTTGTTGTTGTTGTTTTTCCTAAAGCAAACACAGTAGTAGTTTTGTGTAGCCACACACAACCTCTGTTCATGCTACTTTCCTCCAAGCAGAAGTGATGACCAGCTTCAAATACTTGTCATGCTGTATCGTTACACCGGAGGAAATTTGAATGAGGGTGTTTCCACCTGATTTGGTGATTCCAGAGAGTAACATACTGCAACTTTCCCTCATGTTCCTAGTGTCTGAAGAGGATGCATGTTGAGGAGAAGACTTGCAGCCCTGCCTTAACAGAATTTGCAATCCAGGCATCTCCAAGGTAACAGTGGGCAGCATGAGATGTCTTGGGTCACAGATTAATGAAGAGCTAGGCTGAAATTTTTGACTGTACAGTACAAAAATTCTACTTCAGATATTCTTTGGTTTCTCAGCAGCTGATTCTTAGTGCTGGGAGTGGACAATGCCACAAAAAGTCCACTCTGAACTTCACTTTTCCAAGCACCTGTTGCACCTTACTTGCTCATTAAACCCCATTACTTAGCCTGTTAATAAGCTTTACAATGTAATAACCGATGTTAGTAGAAACTAAAGTCACTAAACTGTCTTCCAGTGCTTTCTTGTGTTTAAAGTTTTATAGCATAGCACATTTAAGCGTGCCAAAGTAGAACTGTATTTCAGAAACACTCTTGGCACCCCTTTCACTCATTTTCATCGATATGCGAGATGCCTCATTACATAGGGAAGTATAAAACAGAAAGTTTAAGTCTGCAGCAGTTACATGTGCATCTTGTGTATTGAAAAGGTACACAGCAGTATATGTACCAAAAACAAGACAAGTAAAAAATTGCTATTGTTGAACAAACACTGAAAAGCACAACTAAGATCTGTCTAAGCTGATCTTGAAGTTCAGATCTTAGAAAATTCTAATAACTTCCTCATCACTTTTGAGGGGTCCCATCTTCAAAATGCTGGAGTGGGGATGCACTCAGACGTGAGCTACCTTCTCTCTGAGAAAGCTCAGGAGGGAGTCGGGTCCTTCAGGAGAACCTCCTGAGCCCTTCATTTCACTCACTGTGCTAGTATAGAGCATCTGTTGCCTTTTAAAGGTGATCCTGGTGTAAAGCTGTAGAAGGATGGGTGTTTTGTTTTTTAAATTATTTCTGAGCAATTCTGCAGTCTGAGTTTCCTTGGTAACACCTTGTAGCTGATATAATGTTCTATAGAATCTCTTTATTCAGACATGCTTTTTTATTTTTTTTTTCCCCCCAGCAACATCTCATGTCTGTTGTCTCCCTTTGTTTCGTTTCCAATTCCTGTTTGAGAACTTATCTTCTTATAATTCCCTTGTCCTGCTGGCACTTGATATACATGTTTGTGGTTCATGTTTATCACCGTTGCTGATGGCCTGCTGGAGGGAGTGTTGGCCAGTCTGAATTTTACACCCATAAGGGTCAGGGATGAGGGAGAACTAATTCTGTAATGGGAAGCAACAGAGAAAGCAAGCCTCAGAGGGGTAGAATTACTGCTCTTGTTGCATGTACAGATGGAAGGCAGAGGTTGTTACCACTGGGGGTAACCCTAACTTCTCAGGGTTTCCGCCTGGGTGGCTGATGCAGGTGTTCACTTTGCTGTACTGAGCTTCTTCCCCTAACACAAATGCTCACTCGTTTGCATTGTTTCTGCATCTTTTGCATATTGTCTCATCAAATCTTGTTTGTTTGTCTTCAGGAAAGGAGCAGTTCATCTTGAGGATTTTCACTGCATCGCCATGCTGGGACGTGGCCACTTTGGGAAGGTAGTGTAGAAGCGCTCTCTGCAGAGGGCAGTAGGGCTGTGGTTGTGGAGATGGGTTCCTGCCTCAGAGTCTGAATAAAAACGTTGCAGAGATTTGTTGCACTGTGGATGCAAAAAGCAAAACCACAAGCAGCTGGGAGTGCTGATAACAGCCAAAACTCCTGAAGATTTGTGACTTCAGAACACGGAGGACACTCTCCAGGGAGTGCCAAATGATCTAACAGAGCACAGCATTACCATTCTTTTCATTATCACTGTGATCACTGGTGTGAAATAGTGTGAGTCCCACAAAGTGTGTAGGTGCTTGCTGTAAGAGCACTGAGGTGCTTTTAAAACACAGGACCAGCTGCAATACTGCTGTTTCTGAAAAGATCATAACTTAGAGTAATGTCATTCTAAACTGCAGCAGCACAAGGAGTAGAGAAAGAGTGCTCCATTTTTAGAGTTGCTTGAGCCTTGTTTTAAGAATGAATATCTGAAGTGGATGGAAATAGTTTTTGTCAATGGAGTCAAAGTAATCCAACAAGGGAATAACAGATTTGTTTGGAATACAGCATTTCTGTTGTCTTTCAGGTATTGCTGGCCCAGTACAAAGCAACTGGAAAGCTGTATGCTATCAAGGCCTTGAAGAAAAAAGATATTATTAGGAGAGATGAAATTGATAGGTAAGCTTTGTGGTACAATTGCCAATGATGTATTATCACACCTCTAATGTGTAGGTGTGATGTGTACTAGTCTTGGTACTACTGATGTCCTGACCTTAAGGCCAGGATAAATAAAATCAGGAGTAAGTGAGCTTACAACAGCTCTACTTTCTACTTTCTGGTGCAATAATACACACGTGAAGAACTATCTAAAATTCAAGTTTTGATAGCATGTCAGACAAACATTGTAATAGACCACAGTTCTTATTTCCTTATCATAAGAGGTAAAGATTTTAATCTTCATTCTGTCTTTCTTGAAGCAGGCTTTTCTGCCAAGTTTTAACCCTGACGTTTTAATTCTTTGAATCCTGGCAGCTTGAACTGTGAGAAACGAATATTTGAGGTGGTCAATTCTTCTGATCATCCGTTCCTTGTGAACATGTTTGCATGTTTCCAGACACCTCATCATGCTTGTTTTGTGATGGAATACACCCCAGGAGGTGATCTTATGATGCGCATACACGAAGATGTCTTCCCAGAGCGTACAGCACAGTGAGTTACAATTAGTCTAGTTTCCTGGCATTGTAAATGTTTAACTTGGTTCTCATATATCTTTCCTGATAACTGTTCCTCTTTGCTAGGTTTTACACAGCCTGCGTAGTCTTGGGACTCCAATTTCTGCATGAGAAGAAAATTGTTTACAGGTAATGCAGCGAAAAATCAGATATAAGACAGTTCAGCAACTTGAAAGTTTGAGTTTTCCTGGAGCTACATCTCTGGAGCTGACTGTCACGCTGAGGTTCCTAATCTTTCTGTCTGTCTTTATTTTTCCCATCTCCTGTTGCTGTCAGCATGTTCATCACATGGTGAAGAAAGTCACCTATGAGCTATTCATCTGACACGCTGTAGGTGTATCATCCTCTGTAACATGTCACTGCTGGCACATGTAACTCACTGCTTTCTTTTTTACTTGCACAGTTGAATAACTTGTCATACTGTGGCAGGATATTCTTTTCACTAACAATAAGCTCCACCCAGCTCTAAGCTGCTTTGTGGGGCTTTCACTAAGAGGAAAATGTCAGTAAGTTGAGGGGAATCTTCCAGAAAATATGTGGCTTAAACTGAATGTAGACTTATTGTATATATTTATTCTCTTTATTAACATCTAGTTTCTGCCTCATGCAAAAGAATCTGTTGGATGGGAGTCCTCAGACTTCATCCACCATTTTCTCCACCCCCTTCTTTGCCTACAGAGACCTGAAATTGGACAATCTGCTTTTAGATGCTGAAGGGTTTGTGAAGATTGCAGATTTTGGACTGTGTAAGGAAGGTGAGTTCCTTTGATGAAGCCAGTATTGAACTGTCAGCACAAAGTTTAGGCTCTGGGCTTTTGTAAGGTGTTCACAGATATGAGTACCAGATGACTGTATGTAACTTCATCTCCACTTAAAATAAATATGTATTCATCTCCACTTAAAATAAACATGTATTCATCTCCACTTAAAATAAATAAAGGTCACCTCTCTGGCCAAGATGAACTTGGAAAGAGTACCCTTGTCACTTCAGGAACTTTATGAAGGAGTTTACAATGTACTTCTTTGCTGAAAGAAGGCAGGATATAGAATGCTACAAGATGTGTGCTTAAGTAAATGAACAGTGGAATCTGCAGGTTCTCCTGATTGAGTTGCTTATTTAAGCATTGTCTGAGTTGTTGTACAGATTGCTGGGGACCAGAGGTACCATACTTTCTCATTAGTGTTTACAAGCACTGATGAGAGCCCATGCACAGTTAACAACAACTCATCAAGTGGTAATCTATTGCTTTCAGAAGATGAGACCGCATGCGATGTATTTAGAAGCATGTGCTGGGTTTTACAAGAGTGTTCTTGTCCTTCAGGAATAGGTTTTGGAGATCGCACAAATACCTTCTGTGGTACTCCTGAGTTTCTGGCTCCAGAAGTCCTCACGGACATCTCATACACTCGGGCAGTGGACTGGTGGGGTCTGGGTGTACTCATTTATGAGATGCTTGTTGGCGAGGTAAGACCACATATCTCTTAGAGAATTCTATCAAGCTGTCTTGGGCAGAGCAGTACCTGATCACGTCAGATAAAATTTTGATGAAAGTAGCCAACTAGTTATTAGTTATTATTAATGTTGTAATATTTAGATCATTTTTCTTGTGCTTGCCAAATAGTAATCATCTGTACAAATCCTCATTATTCTCGTTCCTATATATTAGCAAGTGCTATGTATGTTAAATAAAAAAAAAAAAAATCACAATTGCAGTCACCATTTCCTGGAGACGACGAGGAGGAAGTCTTTGACAGCATTGTCAATGACGAAGTGCAGTATCCACGATTCCTTTCATCGGAGGCTCTTTCTATAATCCGAAAGGTAATGGGTCTGAGGGGGCTCTGGGAGCCTGAGGAATTTGTATT
Source organism: Callipepla californica brunnescens (assembly GCA_023055505.1). NCBI lineage: Eukaryota > Metazoa > Chordata > Aves > Galliformes > Odontophoridae > Callipepla > Callipepla californica. Next base: position 4,873,704 of record JALIRH010000028.1, on the reverse strand, counting down.
TTACTGTAAGTGGATCTGGAAGAACTCTGTTAAGACCAGTTACCATTTGTGTGTATAACCTATAGCTGCAGACTAAGGAAACTTTTAAAACGTATGTATATTTTTTTCCTTCTCATTATGTAAATGCTATTCTTCTGCTTAAGAATGACTAAGGAAGCTTCTCACTGAGGTCTGTTGCTACAAACTCTGAAATAGTGTTGATCTGAAGACAGAAGTAATAGTGTCATTCAGTGAAGGTGGCTTGATACAGTTTTTGAAGGTAACCTGGTAGTTACAGGTGCACAATTAAGATGAGATGCTGCATGCAGTTTACAGTGGATGTGTTACTGATGCTGGTGAGTTGTTCACAAGGAGTTATGTCTGAGCTACTACTAGCAGTTTGATTCTGCCACAGAGAAGGTGAATGAGAATATACTGAGTAGCTCCATCTCTTTTAGTTTTTCTCCCCAGAATGTTGGTTTTGTCCATCTTTGTTCCAGTTGTTTAATTCTGATCTTTTCCACAGCTTCTTCGAAAATGTCCAGAGCGTAGACTGGGAGCAGGGGAAAAAGATGCAGAAGAGATTAAAATCCAGCCCTTCTTTAAGGTAGGAATTCACTTTATTCCTCTTTCTTCGCTCTTGTATTTGAGAAGAGAGTGATTTGCTTTCTGATGGTATTGAGGCAAATTTCCATTATTTATCAGTGAGATCTTAGTGGCAGCTTCTGTTGCATCTCATTGCTCTGTTCAGACATTAGTGTTTCAATTCATGTTGGCAGTGACACCCCTAAGTGTGTTTTCTGGGCTCTGTAAGCTTCCAGAGCCAGCTTGTTATTCCAGATTGTGTTGCTTCTATGTACAAATATGCATTTCTTTTAAGCCATCTCCAAATACTCCATTATAAATCAAACTGCAGCAGTCAAAGAAGTGGTCTAGTGATGACAGATAATGCCATCCAGACCAGTTAACGACACCTACATTTGCAGAATAAACAAGACTCTTAGGAGAAGTTGAGGTTAAGGACACTTTTGCTTTGGGTCAGTGGCATTTGTTTGCTCTAGGCAAGGGTGTTACCACTCTTCCACGTGCTGTTGAATCTCTACACTACCTGGCCTGCACCAACTATGTTTGCTTTGGCAGTTTTTCCCCTTCGTTTTAACTTCACATTTCATAAATAATGTCAGCCTGACCTGTTCACTTCCTTCTCTTACAGGAGATGGATTGGGATGCTTTGTATGCCAGGACGCTGAAGCCCCCTTTTGTGCCCACTCTAAAAGATCCAACAGACATCAGCAACTTTGATGAAGAGTTTACATCACAGAAGCCAATTCTGACTCCTCCAGAGGAGGTTGCTCTCCTAACCCGTAAGGAACAAGCTGTCTTCAAGAACTTTGACTTTGTCTCCAAACACCTTTTTAACGCTTGATTCCTGTGCTATAAGAAACATGAACAAATCGCTACTATCTCCAGAGGGCATAGTGAAGACCAGCAATGGAAAAGCCCACAGACTTCTTGGAATGGGCAGTGGTGAAGTGCCCTGCACTCTGAGTTACTCTACTATGTTTTTTTCAGCCTTTCTTGTTGGAGGAATACTGGATGTGAATGAGAAGTTCACTTTTGGCTGGATGTCATCTGATGCCACTGAATGTGTATAGTAATTTGGAATTTAATCTGGACTTAATGTAGTGAAATCAAGTCATCTCTGCAGCCCAGGTTACTCTTTACAAGAGTGCTAAGTAAGTAACACAGCTCTTTTAGGTTACGTAATACCAGGGAGGAGTGGATTTTAATGCAGCTGAGGTAACGATGTTTGATAATGATCCACGTGATTGTATCTTGAGTAAAAAAAATTCTCTTTATACTTCTTTCAGGATGTGAACTCCTAGCTATTGGTTTTAATAATATAAAGAAGCCACGATTTTGCACATGCTTTCATTCTTTTTTTTTTTCCTTTTGAAAATAAAGATAATATTCCTCATAGTGAACTTTCATCTTTTCATCTCCTTGGTGTTGGGTGAACGTTTCAGATCACTGCCACCCGTACTAAACTCAGCAGACGGGATTTTATTTTTCTCTGGAAATGTCATGGTAATATTTATTTTTTTCCTCCCTTCTATCTCAAGTTGTCTATGTACAAACTGCACGGTGTGATCAGCTGTCACATCCAAATGATTGCACTTCTCTCTGCACCTGATTATCAGTGCATCTTTTTTGGAGTTAGTACAGGAAAATCAGCAAGTTTAAGCTGATCTGATTTGCCCAGCAACATATTTTGTAATTAAACTTGGTCAGATGCATTTTCTTCCCTACATTCAAGACGTTAGCTTGTTGGGGGAAAAAAAGGAAAGCACGTATAGAAATGAAGCATTCTACTGAAGACAAATAGGGACATAAAGCTCTTATTCCTCCAGTTTTCTTCAGCAGAGGTAGACAGAAGAAGTCAAACTAACACAATTGTTCTATTTTTGGAGATAAGCAGCAGCTTGTGAGTTGCCTGGGTTAAGTGCTTCAGAATACAGAGACATTTAAGAGTTTTAGTAAGAGCTTATGTTTGTGCAAAACAAATAACTCACTCTGAACCTTGTTTTCCTATTTTCAGAGCCAAGTAACTGCTGCTGAAAGTTCCGCCCTGTCAACATACTTTCAACCTTCTGCTCTGAACCGTTTAAAGCAGGATACACATCTTCCTCTCCCAACTCAATGTCTTGCTCTTACAGCCCTGCAGTTGTTTTGTGAATTTTCTTTTTCCTTTTTCAGGTGAGGGCTTCTTCAGAGCGTTAAGCACAGGGGGCTGTTAGTTCAGGGGAAACCTAGAGTTGGGTTTCAGAAAGAGAGGCAACAAGAAACCAACAAGGTATATTTAATTAATACTTTTATAGTAAAAATACCATGAACTACCATTCCAGTGCACGTACAAGAGAATTCCCAAAGAGCACAATGCTGTTTTGGGCTGTATTACCTGCTGACAGATTTCTGAGTGATAGCTGAAGTAATTGCTAAGTAGGAAATGAGTCAGCCTTCAGCTGGCACCACACTGACACCAACTGCAGAGTCCTTTCTGGACTGTGCATCATTTTGATGAAAACAATTAACATTCTGATATCCCCCTGACAGGAGTTTCTTCTCTGCAGCCTGGATGCAGTTTACAGACCATAGATTTTTTTTTATTTATTTATTTTATTTTTTTTTAAGACAAAAGTCTTCTGCATTTTCAATCTGCTTTTGGACCATCACGTTGTATTAGTGACTGTACTGTCCTTTCATTAGTGCTCATTAAGGCCCTGAGTGCATCCTGCCAACTTGCCAGATGTATTCCTGAGCTGCTGTTAACTTCTGAGTCAAAGCAATTAAGGCACGATAACGTTGAGCTGTTGGATGAGCTTTGCTTTATTTTGAAGCAGAAGAGGGGCAGCACTAAAACTCACCCCACAGGCTTTTCTACTTGAAAACTGCTGATCCTACCTTCCAGCCCCTTATGGAAACGTGAACTATCATCTTCTCTTACAGTGGAAAGCAAGTGAAGCTGCTGCTATCCTGGAATGCTATTAGCACCCCAACCCCATAGGAACAAACAGGACCTAGAAACTTTCCTTTGAACGATTCCTTTCCAGTGCTACTTGGTGCTATTTCATGAACGTACTGACACGCTGAGGTAGCAACATTACTACTAGTGTTATCTGAGCTGGTAAGAAGTGCCCACCTCTGTTACTGCCTCTTTCCCCATTAGATTTATTGAAGGCCCAGAGCACCAGGTCACCTGCAGGATTAACTCAGTAGGCAAGCATTGCTCTTCTGTCAAAAGAAAAGTGGCTGACATAATTCTTGGCTGAATTCATTCAAAATAACCTGTGAATTGCTGTCAGTACTATATGCTTAAAGAAAAAAACGTGTTATGATGCTGGGGGCTTCGTAATGAGGTACAGACTAATGATCTCAGCTGCATTTGGTGCCACACAGCTGTTTCTCGTGCACATTAACACTATGAAACCTCAAATCTTTGTGAGATGCGTGCAGTTCAGGCACGTCAAAGGCTAATTTCATTCTGACTGTACAAATATTGACTCAAATATTTCTATTATGTACCCAACGTTACTGAAAGGCACTGTGGTTCTCACAGTAAGAGCTACACTGAAGAAAGGCCACGGGGACTATACTGATTCAAGCTGGTTTGGTGGTAACAGCTGCTGTTACTTAGCAGCAAATGGAGAGGAAACTTTGGAGAACAGAAGTCTGCACGGCTGTTCACACTGTTCTTGCATCTCTTCGGATGTGAATGCAGTTAACAAAAATAAGTACATTTAAAGAGAGACCTCTCCTCAGTGAAGACATCAGCCCTCCTGGCCCTCCCAGAACCAGTGTTATTCATGCGTAAAGAATAACCCTGGTTACCCTTCCTGAAAGGTGATCTGCTTTTATGGATGAATAGGTTGCAGCACGCACTGCACAGTCTGTGATGTATTAAGGGTTCAGTGCAAGGTAACAGCAGCACAGCTTTATCCAACCACCTGCAGATGTAAAATGCCAAAAGACCAATCCGTTACCACTGCGACTAGACAGGTTCACTGTTCCTGTGAAAATAGATGTTCTCCCATGCAGTGAGATGGCATGAACAGAAGAACCTCCAGAGATTGAGGATTACTCCTTGGTCAAAGGGATTCTCCAGCTCAGAGTGCCGCAGGTAGGAGATGCGGTGGTATGACATGAACTCCCACGTGGTGGTGTTGCATGAGATCAGATAGAGGTGTGAAATCAGCAGCAGCAAGACAACAATGGTGAACACGACTATCACGAGGAAGGATATGAGGAGGAAGATGTTACGTTGCAGCCAGTCCCAGGACTGTTTAAAGTAAAGGCCTGACCTTTTAAGGAGAAATGAATTCAAGGTTAAACGTGGAAAACTAGTTTTATAAACCAAGCAAGTGTCACGTTTAAATAGATTCATCACTGGCGAGATTCTGATCATCGTGTACTGCACGTAGTTTTATATACTGTAAGTTCTTAAGAGGTTGCAACAGCAGTGCCTCAGCACCTTTTAAACTATTTAGAACCTGGTTCACCTGAGAGCTGAAAGGACACAGCCATCTTCAGCTGACTCCTCCCCTGAACAGGTCCGTGGCTGAAACCCAGCTGGAGTTTCTTACTCTCATAAATATTCTATTACAATAACTGGAACAAAATTAGTTGCTCTCCTGCTTTTGTTAATTCTATTCCTCTAACCTCAACTGAAAGATGAAAGGAGAGATGAGAGATGAGCAGTGCAACCTAACTTATCAGATTCTGCTCAGCTATCGATCAGCTGTGTTGATCTTCAGCAGATTGGAAGGCTCAGAAAAGCTGGTCTTCAGCTGTAAATCAGGGTGAAGACACAAAGCCAATCCGGCCCACACCACGTCCTGCACAAACCCCTGACCAGGAGCATCAACACCTCTAAGTTCAGTGGTCAAAGTGCTGCTTCCAGGCCTTACCAAGCAACGTGTCCTCCCCACAGCAGAACCACAAGCTGTACACTAAGGTAGGCTATGAAGAGGGGGTGATTCTTCTCTCCTACACAGTTCTCAATCCAGGGGCAGTGATGGTCGTAGCGCCGCACGCAGTGCTGGCACAGCTGGCAGTGCCTGGCTCGCATTGGTTGCTGCAAAGCAAAAACAAATGCTAGCAATACTCCAGTCTTGTTAAACTTTCTGCTTGGCAAAAGCACTATGCAAACACATCCACTTCCCAAAAGCGCTCCGTTCTGAGGTAACACAACATCAGCGTGGCTGAGACAACTAAGGGGATCAAGATTCCCTCAGTACAGATCCAAATTAAAAGACTCCTCCACACTACCTATATATTTTCTATATATTACATATACACAGCTGAGGAATCTAGCACAGATGTGCCTCCTAGGATTTGCTCCTTGAAACGTGCACAAGTTTTTCCACCATATCCTCCTGCAGTAAGCTGATTTCTCTTGCTAGGTATTCTTCAGGAATTTATGGAAGCTGGGATAATGCTGGATTTTATTAATCTGATAAGGATCACTGTGCAAACAGACGTTTCTAAGCTTCAGGGAAACCGTTCTAAGAGCTAATTTAATTGCTCTAATTTTTCCTTCACGCAATCTTCCGCACTGCACACTGATGTTTTGCTGTTTTCAGGCCCCCAAACGAGCTCACAGTGACCGCGTATGTCATGCTCAGCTGCCTTTCTGATTCAAGAGAGCTTCAAAACGACCTTCCTGGCAGTGCTGTAAGGTCTGGCTGATGTGGCAGAAACTGAACAACATTTCCCCACGGCGGAATATGGCAAAAGAGGTTGCCAAAAAGGCAAGCTGACAAGTCAGTTGTCCCGTTCTCCACTCCCACACCACCGATGCCTACCTTCACCATGCAGTAGCCGCAACGCCGCGTCTTAACGCTGCTTGAAAGCTGGGGCTCCACCACGCGCTGCTCTTCGCTTCTGCTTGCCTACAAATAAATAAATGGAGCAACCAAGGATGGCTGATGTGCCGCTGTCGGAAGCAGGGCAGCTCTCAGCCCGCTTGGCACGACCGAGCCACCTGCATCCTTCATGGTCACACGGTGCTGGTTATCTCTGTCGTTAGGAAAGTTAAGACATTTCCTAGCCAAGTACACAAACCCTGCAGGCATCAGGGCACACGCAGAGACAACAGGTCACCGTAACCATCAGAGTGCTCGTACAGAGGTGGAAATGACTGTGGGACAGACAGCATAGATTCATGAGGTTGGAAAGGACCTACAAGATCATCTAGTCCAACCATCCTCACACCACCATCCCTACCCACCAAGCTACTCAATCCAACCCCTTAGCACCTCATCTAAATGCGCGCTAGGGAAACCAGCGCTTGGGATGCACACGCATCCCAACTCGGGGCGTTCCCACACAACCACCTGGAGCAGAATACTCCGTGGTTATACAGCACCTCCGTCAGCCCCACCGCGACAAACCTCCCAGCCGCTCAGCAAACAGAGAGCAAGCTTCTAAGCTTCTTCGGTTCGGGTTCTCAGCGCTCTCGGTTCGCAACTTGGAAGCGAAAATACCTCTCCTTCCTCTTCAGCCGTAACGAAGCCCGGGTCCATGAGGGCCACCCCGAGGTAGAGCAGCACGGAGCAGCCGAGCAGCGCCACGAACAGCGCCGGCAGCAGCACGGCCCCGCGCTCCGCGTCCTCCCGCAGCTCTGAGAGAAAGAGACAGCGCGCTGCATCCCGCACCGCCGCGGGGCTTTCCTCCCCCCGCAAGGGGTCAAGCGGGGCGACCTTCCCCCTGAGGACGGGGGCTGTGGGGGCACACAAGGCGTTCCGAGCGCGCTCCGCTCACCCGTGCGGTGCAGGAACAGCCCCAGCGCGATGCCGCCGCTCAGCGCGGGGTGCACGGCCCGCACCGCGCCCATGGCGCCGAGCAGCCGGAAGGAGCGGCGCGGCCGCGGGCGGTGCTGAGGGCGGTGCTGAGGGCGGGGCGGCCCCGCGGGCCTCGGGTCGGAGCCGGGGCCGTTCCCGCGCCCCGCGCTCCCTCATGAGGTGTGCTCCTCGTGAGAACGGCTTCTGTGCGGTGAGACAGCTCCACGTCGTCCAGGTGGTGCCTCAGTGTGTTTATGGGTGGAAGGATAAGCAGACTGGGGGCAAGTGGTCTTTGTCGGGGCACGGCTCGAAGCTGGTCACCGCGAAGGACGCCCGCGCTTGTTGCCGTGTGGTAACCAAGGTGCTGCTGCCTGCTGGTTTACCTGTTGGGCCAGGTGTGTCACGAAACAGAACGAAATGGCGGCGGGCATAAGTCAAAGTAATACAAGAACGTGGAGGCAGCTAACTCATCACTATAAAGCAGGACGGACATGCTGTTGTCCCATCAAGATGACCAAACTGATGTCTCTCTTAAACAAAACGCCCACAGGAACGGTGAGGAGCTCTCCCCCTTCAAGGTCTGAAAATTTACAGCAAAACTGACCCTTAGGTTTAATCCCCTCCATAACCAGAGTTTGGAGTGTGATGAATACGCATGTGCTATACCCTTAGATAGGTATTCATTTCTCTCTGGGGTGCACATTTGGTGGAGAGATCCCCCACACACCCAGCGCTGTAATGAAAGGAATACCTGCTTGGTGTATTCCATTGGTGTGCCGAGTTACTTTGTTGGGTTTCTCGGCATCAAGACGCTGCTCTGCTCTCGGCAGTTCTGTTATCAGGCGGTTTCCACGGGCTGTGTGTGCAGGCAGCTGTTAGCACAGAACTTAGAGCACGGCACAGCTTTGGTATGGGCTGCCCAGGGAGCACGGGACATCTCAGACACAAACATCTACACTGCAGACGTCTGAAATGAGATGAAATCCTGCCCCAGCAGTTCTGGAAGGAAGCACTGCACCCACAGATCGGTCCTCATCCGAATACAGCCATCCACAGCAGCGGAATTGTACCCTGCGTTTGGTGCTTTGGTGTCTGCTAACCATAAAAGCCACAGTGACTCACTGAGGCGTGCACTCCACGTCTGTCCTGAGGAGATGGAGCTCACCAAAAGCCTGTAGAAATTCTGAAGGGAGCGGTTTCTCAGTTTTCACATCACTGTGTGCTTGCTGCTTTTGTTACCTTCCTTCCCAGGATCACATTCACTGCAAATGCCCTGGAGAGCAGCCCGCTCCCTGCTGGGGTTTGACCGTTACCTTCCATCATTGTATGAGGGAGCCAGGGGCCACTCCCTGGCTCTAGGGAAGCACCTGGTTGCACAGGTCACACAAATTACTGATTTAAGACAGCTGCACTGGAGCGTTAATAAAAATAGGGATGTGGTTTAGTGGCTGTGATGGGCTCACAGTTGGGCTAGGTGGTCTTAGAGATCTCTTCCAGCCTTTATGATTCTGTGGGAATGGTCTGAATCGGCTTTTTCAACAGTCGTTCAAATCCTTTTTTCTTTCTTCTCTTTTTAATTACTCTGAGTAGTTAGGAAACCTACAGAAGTCCTCCCTCAGAAGCCTCGCAGATGGGATCAATGCTTGTCAAAACTGAGAGTTTGGAGGTGGCCTTGCTGCTCCCCGCGTGCTTTAATTATCCCATTCAAAGAAAACCTCTCTGAACAGCAGGAAGCTCATCAGTGTGTGTGTGCAACCAGTGGAAAAAAAAGGTGGGCAGTGTTCTTCCTCTCTTTGTGGGGAGGCGTAAACTTTCAAGCGTAATGAAAGCGATTGGAGTAGTAACAGCATTACCTGCTTCAAAGCAGAAACGTTATGATATTCCAGAATAATCTGTTGCAAGGGATGTGTTTCTTTCTCTTGAGAATAATTTGCTGTGTGTTACGCTTTCTCGCCTCGCAGCTTTGAAACCTGCCTGAGACGAGAGCTGATCTCTGCCTCGAGGGTCTCAATGCAGAGGGCTGCTTGGATGAAATTAGGCTCGGTTCAGAAACCCTCAGCCAGCAATGTTCTGGGCAGAGAATACGGATTCTTACGGCATTCCAGCTGCTGGAAGGATGAGGTATCTGTTCTCTGCAGCGTGGTACGTTTTCAGCTCCCTATGGGTAGTTGAGTTTCATGTAACTCCTTTTGTTGCTTCAGCCACTGAGAGTCTGATCCTTCAGAGGTCTTACAGCCACCATTGGATTAATGGGGAGTTGAACTCTTGCAGGATCAATGCCTTAAGAAGTTCTGCTGGCCTTAAAGGGGCTGACTGAAACTAAGAAGAGGATTTGGCTTCTGCCCACTCACAGCACTAAGGCTGCAGAACGCTATAACCACAGATCCCTTACAGAGCTCAGAGGCAATCTGTACGCTCAAATATTGTTCTGATTTCCCCCCCCACCCCCGACGTAATTTCATAACAATACTGTCTTCTTCCATGCTTCTTCTCCATTGACAAACAGTATTGTGTCCCTCAAAGTGATGAAAGCAAAAGCCACTGAACTGCACAGTCCACACATGGCAGTTCTGTTCGTTTTTAATGAAATATATGACAGCAGATGGACCGACAGTGTCCCTAAATAATCCACGTTCACAGACCAAAGGAAGAAGACGTTGTTAAGCACTAGGTTTAATACACAGTGGGTATCCCAATGGATACAACAGAAAAGTTAATTCATTCAGAATTGTAAGGAAGCAACAATTGTGCATTATTACTTTTTTTGCTTGGTTTCACCATGTACAAACGTTTGAACCAGGCCTCTCAACGCTGGGCAGGTCACGGGACAGAGGAAAAGCAGAAGCTTGCTCATTATAACTCATTATTTTTTGTATGCAAAACATGGAAATACATATTTGGTTAGCTCAAAAACTTTTTTTTTTTTCTTTAAACAAAAAGGAATTACAGAATCACCGTCTGAAACCAGAATAGTCTGTTGAAGCAGAAATGTTTAAGTTAAGCAGAGAGTCTCCCTAATTCCTGTTCTTAAGTGCTGTCTCCTCGCCCACCCCTGACAACCATCACCTCTTTGCTTTGTGCAGGTGGTTGCTGTGGAGAATTTGTCTGTTTCCCCTAATTTTTATTATCTTTTTTTTCCAGCACGTGCTGCCTGAGCTGTGGCAGCCTTTTTCCTTAGTAGTCTCAGGAATTCTGTAGTGGAGTGGTGCCTGAACGCCTTCCTCTGCTGCCCCGATAATTACCTTTTTTGATGATCTTTTGCAGAAACCAGAGCAACTCACAGAAGGCCAGCTAACAAGCTGGGTAGGATTCAGTGCTGAACGGATAACATCTGAGCTAGCAGAGAGGTGCAGGGCAATAACAGCTACGAAGCAGAAGGGTCAGATTAATTACGTGCATTGTTACTAATTGCCACAAATATCAGCGCTAAACTTTCTCGGCTTGGTTTCAGTGAGAAAGTCTGGTGCTGCCAGGTGTTGAGCATCACGCACAGATGCCAATCTGCATTAAGCAGCTCCTCCCACGGATCTTGTGAAATGGAAGCACTTGTGGGAAGCTGCCCACCTACTCCCTGTGGTGTCTATTGCAGGGAAATGGCCGACACCTGACACCCTGTGTGCTGAGGACTGCAGCATTCTGCGCTGGGCTGCTGAACTGTGAAGGGTTTTCCAGAAGAAAGAAAACCACCTGCACTGAAGGTAAAGGGTTCTTGTGTTGAAATACTCTGCAGAGGATTATTGAGTTGGTTCTGCCTGCCCAGCTTCCGAATAGCAAGAGGGTGTAAACATAAACACGTGAATGAGACAACTACAAAGTATAAGGAGTTCCTCTGCCATGCTTTGTCAGACTGTGAGCTTCTTTCCAGCTGTATTTTAAACCTCATTGATAGAAACCCTGTTATGGTTTTCTAGGCAGGATTGGTTTCTATAACTCTGTGTGAGGAACTGAAGTCTCCTGGTTCATTCCTTTGCTCCAGCAAAGCTGGAAGGTCTGACAGTCTTCTCTGTAGCCCTTCTGGAAATGTTAGCTTCCCCTTTTCAACTAAGACACTCATAAAAATCAGCCACCTTGCCCTCCCCTCTTTTGCAGAATATTAATATTCCGCAACTACAGACAACTGTCTTGTGCATTTTACCTACAGCAGCAATTCATTAACTCCTCTTTGGCTCCAAAAAGCACTTTCAGATCCCATCCCATCCTTATGCCTAGGATGCATTATCTCCTGTTGTTTCAGTTAGGGATACTGAGGCACAACCCAGTTTCAGGCACCAGAGAAATTCCTGGATTATGCTCCGGTGTTCAGGACGCTCTTCTCTCCTTACTGAAAGGATAATGTTTCTGTTATGCAGCTAACTGCAATAGATCAGTGATAGTTTTCCCCATCCCCTATGGTTAAGTGGTGGATTTCATAGAGCTAAGCTTTCCTGGCAGGTTGGCCTGATTCCACTGATCTCCACGTTCCTGGTAAGCTGATACCTTTTTTTTTTCTGGTTCAGGCAAAGGTACATGAGGATATGTGAGCAGTGAGAACAGAGGTTATCTCTGCTGTGTGAAACAAAGGCTTGTTAATTCGTGATACCACAGTCCATCTGCAGCAGGTGTGACTCCAGTAACAGCTCCGCTTACAGAGGGACTGGTTTGAACTTCTGGGGTCCTTCAGGCTTGAGGCTGATGGAACCAAGCCATCATTTGTTCGTTAACCCCGAAGTAGTTTTGCCAAAATCTGAGTAATGTCTGATTGGCTGATGACAGTGCAAGGCTGAGAAGTGCTCCAGCTGCCTCTCCTGCACGGCAGCTGCGTTCTGAGGACATAGGTTTCTGACACTTACTGTATCCATGATGTTTCCCTATCTCCTCCAATCCCACCTTGCCAGCGTGGTCAGAATTGTTAGTGTTTTTCATCACTTGAATCAAGATTTTAGTGGTGGAAGTTTTCACTATGTGGACGTGAGAAAGGAAGAAAATCTAGTGGGTGGCACTGCTAAATGAGACAACTTCAAAAGGATGGCACTAAATGGAGAAGAAAATGAGCAAAGCCTGCCTCCTGTAATGCATGGAGGCTGGCAGCACTATATGCAGCCCCTCTTAGTTTTGCATTTAGAAGAATGACTAGCAAGCATTACACAGAAAACATCTTGAAATAAACATCTCTGTCTCAAAGCTTCTAGGGACAGAAATTCTTAGGGAACAGGAATAAAAGAGAGAAAAATACATTTCAAACAGCCACAAAAAAGTGTAATTTGTCAAGTTTTTCAAACTGTATGAAAACAATTCAAAAGTGACACAAAAATATATATAAAGTTTGAAAAATACTTAAAAGAAAAAGTACAGATCTCACAATATCAAAACATGACATGGTTAAAAAGAGAGAAGGAAAGACACTGGGTAACACCGTATTGGCAGAAAAAAGGTAAACCTCTCCAGGGCAGCTGTGTTCTGTCATTTAAAGTGTCAGTTTGTGTCTCTAGGATCTGTCTGTAATGTGCTCAGCAATGACAGCATTAACTCTGAGCATCAGAAGAACCTCAGTCATAGCAGCAAGCAATGTAAATGAGGGAAGAGAGCAGCGACTGTTACTGTGCTATCTCAGAGGCCTGAAATGTCCTAACACGCAGCCAGGGTTTCCTCTCACTGCAGGAATTGTGAATTTTAAGGGAATTGGGAAAGAACTGTGACAAGTGGGGCTCTGAGCATGAATGAACTCAGCAATGTGGTGCTGAGTGCCTGGCTGCAAAGCAACCTTTGGCCCTTGGCTTCTTAAGACTCTGTAGGCCTGGGGTTTTACAGGTGAAGTCCAGCTTAGTGGGAACTGTCCCCTACACTGTGGTATGAATTGGAGTGATTCTGCTCATGGGAGTGGGACTGCACTGGTTAGAGCTAGGAGTAGTAGGATAAGGGTAGTGTCAGAAGATGGGTAAGATGTTGGGGTGAAACAAGAGGTGCTGTTTTAGGAGATGCCGTTCCAAAGGTTCCCTAGAGACTCCCCAGCCTCAGGAGACGTTAGCACCTCAAATGACAGCACCTGTGCTGCAGTGAGCTTCCTGTAAAGGGAGGTTACTTTACCACTGAGCGTGGCTCGCACCACAGACTGAAGAAGGGTAGAACAGCTTCAGTCGTTTACTGGGACCTGCTTGAAGAGAACAAGCTGCTGTGGCCTAGGGCCTGGTCGGGGTTATTGTGCCATTTTCTGGCATTTGTAGCCCTTCTCTGTGAAGCAGAACACAACTAAAAAGGTGGTGAAGAACTGGAATGAAGATGTGTAGCCCTTTGTGAACAAACCCTGCTCCTTTATGCACAGGCTCCTTTAGAGCTCTGCATTGCCAAGGATGTGTAACTGGTTTTACTGGTCATCCCTGGCCGTATGAGTCTAGGTGGGCTGGCAGATCCTGCTGAACTGCCAAAGGGGACAAAACAGAACTCCTGACATTAACGGGAATGTCTCGCTTCCAAATGACCCACGTACAGTTAGCATTTTCCATTAATAGGAGTCTACCATAAAAACCCTTCAGAGAATGAACTGACTTAAAAAGATCATTCTTCCCTGTTTCCTCTACTTAAAAATCTTATTACAAAGGTCAGTTCTTTTGGTCTGACTTGCTGGTAATGTGTCCCCCAACCTCTCAGAGCAAATAACGAACTCGTTGCTGCCTGTAAACCCACTGAGTGCCCAACACTGATTCAGGACTGGTGTTGTTGCAGACATTACAGGACCTCATGCAATACAGCAAAAGAGAATTTTCTAAAAAGTGGGAAATAAAAAAGTCACACTAGCGATCACACAACTAGGGTTTCAAGCTCATGATCATTTGAGGCTCTCTGTATGGTCTAAAAAAAAAAAAAGGTTAAAAGATATAATAATGTAGTTGTTTTTTTGTTTTCTTTTTATACAGAAATCATACACACAGAACTTCAATCTGAAACTTCATAACGAAAAAGTCCACTAATTTAAGGAAAGCGTTTTGTTGTGCAAAAAGTCCCTCCCCCCCCCTCCCCTCTTCACCTTCATCTACTGAGGGTCTCACACACACACACAAAGTTTCCTTCCAACGGGCAAGTTGGTAAGAAAGAGTCCTCACTATATACAGTGGATTAGAGAGAAGCTGGATACAGTGCTGGCAAGAGGCATTAGATGACTGCCTCTATCTGGAAGTGTCCATGTTCTCAAAGTTACTGCAGTGCTCTATAACTTTCCTAGGGATAAAACAGGAGAAGGAAAGAGGGTTTAGTTTAATGCTTGTTGCATTGCAGTTGTGGGACAGTAACATAAGAACTGCTTTTAGTAGCAGGCAGTCTCTTCTGATATGCATCATCAAATCCTGGTATAAGTACCAGTTTACTCCACGCAAGCATCTTAAAAGCTTGTAGTTCATCCTCCTGGAATTTCAAGTCATGTTAGTATATCTCCAGATCTATATGAGACCGTTCATTCATGACCTCTGTGCCTAAGTCACCAGAGTACTTTGAATTATATCAGAAAACATGCATACAAATGTCTTTGATTCACTCTACTGTTACCTGCTCCTGCTTTTTCTGTTCTTTCCTTTTAGTGTTTTTGGAGTGCTGCATCGCCATACATCATCTGCCCTACCTGTGATAGCCTTCTGCAGCCTTCCACCACCTCCAGCATTCAGCAGCCCTGAAATCAGCTGTGGGGAATGCCTGATGCCCACCCACAAGGTATGCATTCCCAGCTCATCTATGCTTCTCTTTAATATTCATCCTGCAGATACGAAGTTACAGATCCCAGTTTGTCAGTGATTAGAAACTGCAGCTGCCTTTTAAAACTCTGGAGGAATGGCTCCAAAGGGAGGTCACGCAGCAAGCTGGGAAAGTGATGGACTCTCCACGTTTTTGAAAATCCTTTGATTTTAACTATGCAGTCAGCCCTGTCTGTGACAGGCTGATGTTCTGGACAAGGACTTCACAGCTCAAGTATGAAGAATAGCGACAATTGGGAACAATTCTAAGAGATGCAATAAGCAGCATGGCTTTCTTGCCCAGTGAGCCATTCCTGGAACCTATTTGCCTGGTGTCTGTGAACCCTTTTATTGCACACGTATAAACACCTCTCAAACCTTCTGCTTCTATCCTCTTTTTCCTGCTCTTCTCTCATGTTTGTTTCACCCCTCATACACAGCGCAAGCCTTTCTTTGGTAGCTTTACTTGATGTAGGGGAGCAGGAAACTAAACTGAAGTTAAACTGAATGTTTGATGACAGTGGTTAGTTTCCTACCGGGCCATCTCCTTGGTCTCTTGCCGTGCCGAGGCCATTTTAATCATGTCCTTCAGAAGGGGAATCCCACCTTCTTTGATCAGCAGTGGGCAGTACTTGTCAGCTGCAGAGAAAGAATAAAACAGGTCCTTGTGAACCTTATGAAGAGTGGCAGGAGGGGAAGGGTGCTGTTGGAGAAGTAACAAAACTTTTGTTTCTTATGGAGCCAACCTGTCCGGGTTGCCCTGGCTGTAAAAATAAGATACGAAATGACTGAGAAATAAGAGCATGGCCAGAGGGATTTCCTGTGCACTAAGTGTTGCTTTCTGCTTACTGAGTTATTCGAATAAGGTTTTTGCTAACTACACATTTAAACTGGGCTGAGTTTTTCCACTGAGTTTACATCCACAGTGGGAACTTGTGCAGTGCAATGGCTGTGATTTTAAAAGAGGAACTTACGGTAGACAGAGACCAAGTTATACAGTGCCCAGGTAGCCCAGTGCTGGCTGACTGGAGAGATCCCTTGTGGAAGAAGTCGGAGGATGGGTTCAAATGACCTGCACAGGAACATTGTAGAGGTTGTTAAAGATCCAAGAGCTACTTCTTTCATCACTTTTTGTCACTCAAAGCAGTACGTACTCTGTGTTCAGATACTGTAGCACTAAATCTATTAGCATGTTCAAGGTTCTGGCATCAAAGAGCAAGTCCATGTCACATGGCAGTGCTGGCAGGCTTACAGGCTCTACCACTTCAGCATAAGCATGCTGTCCAAGTAATTAGCTGCAAAGAAGTCAGCTGATTTCTATTCTGTCAGTCATTTTCTCATGACAGCTGAAACAGCAGCACTGATAGCTCTGCAGAGGGTCCAAAGCAAAATTACACCCACCCAATGCCAGCTGCTCACGTGCAATAGCTGCTCTGTTTCTTATGGCAACAATAATGTGTGCATACTGCAGCTAAGGCACTGGAATGCCATGTGTTCAGGATCCCTGCCAAGTGCTGTGGGAAGACAGAGCACCTGATACCCTTATAGAGGAAAAGCTTTGGAGGACTCCAGCAGCTGTATTAACCCAATGAGAGATTTCTGGGCACTGTGTCTAGATGTTCTCCAAAGGAGAGGGAAGGCTGCAGCAATGCGTGTGACTTTCAGAATTAAACAGTCTTGAAGAGGTGCAAAGGAAGGAAGACTCAGAGAACATAATTTAGTCAATCTCAGATGATAGTCAGATCGTGGCTTTCCTGAACTACACAGCTTCATCAGAAGCATGCAGGATAAATTCTGCTGTTCCCATGCTCCTCCATAGGAACTGCCAGGCAAGGTATCCAATTTGAGCAGCCCGTGTAACATGCTACCTTGACTCAAAGGAAGATGTGAAACTCTCACTAAAGAATACAATCCTGAGGATTTATCCTTTGCTCTAAGCAGAGCCTCCGTGCGTGGCTGTCTCTCTTTCCTTTTGTCTGTTGATGTTTGCTTTCTGTGACAATCCTGGCTGTGGGTAAATGGGCCAAACTTCTCTGTTTCTCACCTGTAATTGATATTTCTTCTGGAGTTGATATCCCAGCTCTGGATGGCTGCCCACATCCTCTTTACAACTTCCTCTCGGTGGGGCTCACATATACCCCAAGCCTCTGGACCATCAAACATGATATGGGAGAGCACACCGCAGGCGTTATAGGATACCTCAATCCCATCCGCTTTGCTCTCTAGCAGATTGCTGCCAAGAGAGAAGAAATCATTTAGAAGTGCCAGAATAACTTTATTCTAAAAAAAACAAAATAACATTCAGAGATGATTACTAAGAAAATATCTTCAGCCTGAAACAGGAGCTGTGCCCTTCAGAGACACAGCTTTTCAGTGTCATTACCATTACAACCAAGCCCTTACAATCCAACACGTTCACAAAGGAGTCTTATTATTTCTTTTTAGCTTTTTGTGAATGAAAAAAAACCCCAACCTGATACATCCAAGGTTGAAAAGTCTCCAGGTGATATGGGAGCAGAGCTCCTGAGCGCTCCCCCTGCCCCAGCCCAGCT
Source organism: Callipepla californica brunnescens (assembly GCA_023055505.1). Taxonomy (NCBI): domain Eukaryota; kingdom Metazoa; phylum Chordata; class Aves; order Galliformes; family Odontophoridae; genus Callipepla; species Callipepla californica. The sequence goes on along the minus strand of JALIRH010000028.1, from coordinate 4,856,136 downwards.
GTCTGTTAGTTAGGCACTCACCTGAACACGCTGATGAACTGAGAGGTCATGAGCTGTGGACGGAGCTCCCTGACCTCAGCCACATTGCCCAGGAGGCCCAACATATTGCGGTGCAGCTCCTGTTTCTCTGGGAACTCCTAAGACAGCAGGAGGCAGGATTACACAGTAGCAGAGACATGGTAACAGTAGAAATGAGAAACTACGTGGAAAGCACATCTAGAAAGGATGAAGATTTCTGGGTAGCTGTCACTGGCTTTTTTAGTAGATTTCTAATGGTAACTCCAAGAAACATGTGATGTGAGAAAATCAAGGCTAGGGTGTGTTATTCACTTCTGCCCTGCTTAAGGAGCGCTGTGTACAAGATGGGAAAAAGGAAGATGTGCTGAGTTTAGGTTTCTCTGTTCTTCTGGCTGGGTGGTTGGATCGGTGAAAGAATGAAATATGCAACCTTCTTCCATTTCTGCAATATAGGAAGTATTGCTTATAGGTTAGCTTAGCTATTTTCATCTCCACTGCTAGTGTCAGCATTCAGCTAGAGGAAACCAACCATACTTACTTTCAAGCACTCCAAGAACAGTTTCATACCACTGTAGTTAAGGAACATCTCACAGTTGTCAGGAGTCTCATCAGTAATATTCCAGAGGGCGCTCCATGAGAACTCCATCACCTGATCGCACTATGAAGATGAAGAAACAGCTTTGCTAATGTAGAAGCCTGGTGCAAACCAAATACTTGCTTCATCTCTGACATCACCCCAGATAATTCCAGAGGTAAGAAAATCTTGTTATCTGCTCAGCTTGTTAGCAAGTGGGGTTTTGTTTTTAATTATTTTTGCCTCCCTGCTGCATTTGTTCCTTCAGCCCTCACTGTTGTGACAGAAAACCATGCAGCACCAGCTGGGATGTCCCATGTTAGGCAGAGAAGCTGGGCTAGCACTCCAGACTATCTCCGTGTCTAAGTCAGAGTGAAGAAAATATTACGTATGCATTTTAGTGGGAAACACTCACCGTTTTATCAGCCAGCTTCTTCTGAATCAGTTTTAGCATTGTCTGTGGGCAGAGGAAGGGGAACAGTGAGAACAGTTCAAGAATCACAGAGCTAAAACCAACAGGTTTAGCTGCTGCACAGCTGGCTACAGCAAACTGCAAGTGCATGCAGCTCCGACCCTTTGTAGAGCATCTAACTAGTACTGCTTTCTCTGAACTGGAGGGACTGGGTTATGTTCAGTATTGCAAGTATTTGCAGAGCTGAACTATGTCATGGTCCCTGAGCTGCTGGGTTTGTAGTCAAGTTAGTTGTGATCTGTATGACAAAGTCTGGATCGTGGTGTAACTGCAACAAAGCAGTGGCCTCTGCAGTTCTTTGAGAGGGGTGAGATATGCACTGATGTAAGCTGGAAATCTGATGCAAACTCAGGGAGATGCGAAGGAGATATGTCAAAAAGTTTTACCAGTCCTGGAAATTGTATGGTGTAGTGAAGAGAGAACGTGTCAGGTCACACTGCTACCCTGCTTTCACAGACAGCCTGTCTCAGCGACCACGACTTCTAGTGCTGTCAAGCCACTAAAAGATGCCACATGGAGGGGCAGGCTTCAGGAGAGTTTAGTACTGCTGCGACAACAGTTCCCTTCTGTGATACAGTAAGCTTGGTTCACTGCCTGGATGTCTGGTGGACTGCTGCAAGGAAACTGTGGTAGGCTGGGTTAAAGGTAAGCAGACACCTTGGGACCATACCAACCATGACAAAACCCATCTTGCCCACAGCTTCTTTATGATCGTTGTCCACCTGGCAGACCAGAGCGTTACAGAGGTGCACGGCAATACGCTGGATGGACTCATCCTGCCGGCTCTGGTTCAGGATGTTCAGCAGCAGCTCGTTTACTCGGCGGTACTGGAACTCCAGCTCCTCAGGAATGCTGAAGTTGCACAGTGTCAGGCAGCAGTTCCGCTGTACCTGGGTCATAAGGAAGCAAATGCTATGAAAACATGACCTAATCACTTCGTGTTCCCTTGTTGCACTAGACGTGTTTGACTACTACTAAAGTTTATTACCCTGCTCCATAGAACTCTGCTTTAGCTGTCCTCAGTGGGCTTTTCTTCCTCACTGTCACTCTGTCTCAAGTGGTCACCCAATCACCCAGTGCACGTCACTTTTTAAGCCAGTTTTTCACTGTCTATAAGCTTTCTATTCAGAAATCACCTGATGTAGCCTGGTGGCATCATATCTAATGTCAGCACTTCTGGTAAGAGTGCACTGGCAGTGTTTGTTGACTAAATACCCCCCCAGCATCCTCACCCTTTTCAACTCATAGTCTGTGCTGGATATCTGACCACTAACATCAGCTAAAAAGGTGCCTTGCTATCATCACTTACTTCTCCTGGTTTTGGAGAACATCACATGGATAAGGAGCACCTTGTGTTTAATCCCTACCACCTGAGTGAAGACAAAAAGCAGATCTGGGCAACAGGTTCTCTGACGCCTGCCTCAGCTCACGTATCGGAGGCTTAGAAAATGCAAATCCTAACACCAGGCTAAAGACGTAACACAGGGAAGGAGAACTATGGGAGCCAAAGCCAGCTGGGCAGCTCTTACTGTGACTTCTTGGTAGGACTCCATGCCATTCAGCACCACCTGGATGACCTGGCGTCGCAGCTTGATGCTCTGCTCCGTGCGGTACTCGGAGTTGGTCAGGTAAAACAGCGCTGCGCTGCCTGTCACCTGGATGTTCTTGTCATCCTTGTGGCACTTGAGGGCTGTGATCACCAGCTGCAAGGAAGGAACGTGAACTTTCAGTGCCTCTAACTTGCTGCTGTGTCCTGGAGTGAGAGCTACGGCTGTGTGCGGCAAAGGCTGTGCAAGGAACGTGCTCATGAGATAAAGGTACTTAGTTCATCTGCACTACTGGAACTGTCTCCAGAGTGATGTGGTGTCTCAGAAAAGGCTGTGACTGCAAGATTTCCCTGATAAGTGTGAGATAAACACTCACAGGGGGCTTACCTGGAGGGCTCGCAGCAGCTGGCTGCAACGCTCGATACGGGCAATGTCAAAGAGGAGGTTGATGGCACGAGAAGTGATTTCTGGCCGGTGTTCGGTATAAGCCTCGATAGCATTCAGGACTTGCTCTTCGTTCTTGTCTCCACTCACCTGGCATGGAGGAACAAGAGGCAGGGAAGAAAGAATGAAGAAAGAGAGCTGGGGTGAGAAGGGAACTCTGAGGGTAGGTTATTACCTTGTAGGCTGGAATATGTGTCAGGCGGCAGAGAGACGTTTCAAAAAGGCCCAAGAACTGAAGCGGTCGTTTCAAACCCCGGAAGGGAGCAATGCTGCTCTTTGCTGGCTCAATGCTGAGGAAAAAAAGAGATGACTCGTGTTGGTACCCCACTTCTCCACGTGTCTCCTGCCACAGAGACAGCTACCTGTTCTCTGTTCATTTTGTCTGTACTGCTCTGTAATATCTGTATTTCAGTTGTGCATGAACCAGCTTCTCCTAAACCTAAATAGGCATGAACCTGAGTGAAAGGCTAAGCACGCTGGGGAAGAAAACCAGCCATAAGAATTCACATCAGATTCAGCTTTCCTAGGCAGCATTCATCCTGGAAATATACTAGCTGGGGAGAACACCTCTTAGGAAAGAAATGTGGATTTCACTGATCTAAACTAATGGCAAACGTGATGGCAGATCACCTGATAAACATGCTAGTCTGCTTCTGTGATCATGCAAGAGCACTTCTTGTTTTGTTGTCATGTACCTTATTGACCAAGAGTCAATTTATTTATCTGTTTTTTTTTTTACCAGCTTTGGAAAGGAGACAGCATTGTCTCATTTGTTTGCTTTTGTTCAGTAAGAGCTTGGGGAACAGGAGGGCAGAGTTCCTGCCTGACCTGGAAATACCTCAAGGTATGTCCTGCAGCCATGCATTAGGATTTTCAAAAGTTGGTCTGTCCAGAATCCAGGTCAGATCTGAAAATCTGCCTTTAGATTTTAAGCTCCTAAAGCACTCAGCCATCCTAGGAACGCTGATGTCTTGACTGAGTGTGAAAACGTCCTGCCTCAGAAGAGCCTAATTTCAGCCAACGTGAGAGTGTTTTATGTAGGAGACATGTAAAGGGCTCTGGATATATAAACCACTGCAAGAGATGGCTAGAAGAATGTGTGTGGAAAAGAACTTCTTCAGATGTGTACGTGAGCTAGGTAGGATGAATTCTTTATTACTACTAACATATCCTTACCTGTGTAACTTAGTAAAATCACAGCTGATTCCCACACTGGACTCCAGCATCGTTAAGTAGCAACAGCTGTATCTTGCTTTTTACTATCAATTAGACCCACAGAATTTGGAAGCCCAGAAGTGAGAACAGTTCATAATTCACCTTTCACCGAACTAGCTAATCCAAGCAGACCTCAGTGACTGCTGTTCCCTTACCTTGTCTGGCCCATCTTCTCTTCCATGTTTGGGATAGTGCAGTTCTCCAGCATAGTGTGCCCTGAGATATCGAGCGAGGTGAGGTTTACCAAGTTTTCCACAAACAGGTTTAGAACCCGACGGGTCAGCTTGAATTTATAGTAACTGGACAGATGGTCTCGGGAGATATCCAAGTGTCTGCAAATGACAGAGAGCAGCTCAGAGCCTGGAAAGCATCAGCTGGGGTTTCTGTGGTTCTGCCAGGGGAAAGCGACAAGCAGAGTGCGAGGATGATTGCTATGTCCTTCCTAAGATACGGGAGTGTGGTTCTGTAGGATCAGGCAGCAGCATCTGACCTTGTGTCTAACAGAAGCACACAGGTATCTAGTAGAGGTTTGCTTCAAATGGAGCACACTGAGTCATTTGGCTATGCCATCACAAAGGAAACTGCTCCAGGCTCAGGAAGTGCCTTTCCCAAGCTCCATCAAAGCAGCCAGCTGAGCATTTCTGCCTGGTGGTTGAGATGCACTAGAGGATCTTTGCATTCCCAGAAACACCTGTTGCTTCATCCCACAAGTTAACTGACACGAGTTTTTGTCTGCATTCCCAATCTCATCTTTTTTCCCACCTCGGGCTATTATTCTTTAATTATTTCAGTTTCTTCAGGTATTTAAATGCTTAAGCTCTGGGGAAACCCCTGAAGCTGAGGAAGTTGTGGGACAAACTCACTGGCTATCACGTGCCAGTGACCCTTACAGGACAGGGCATGCTCTTGTCTGCCAAGAAAAGATCCTTTGGGCGAAACTAAACTGCCTGAGACAGAAGTCAATATCACATGTCCCGAAGTGTCTTCTACGTATTACAGACCAAGTTTAATTGCAAATCACCAGGAGCTAAAGTCACTTGGATTTAGCCATGTTACTCAGAAGCTTGGCTAAGACTCTGAGGTCATATGTTAACGTGGTACCCCCTAGTGTCTGTGGGCTGTAGAAACCATACTACAGCCACTGCAGAGTATATCCTTCATGCAAATGGTAAGGAAAGGTAAAGCCTTTCTTTTTGGCTGGGAAAGTCCTGGATCCTTTTTCTGATGCCACTGTGCAGTTTGAATAGCAACTGTCTCAATTCTGTTTCAGGAACTGATTTCTCTGTCAGCTCAGGAGTGTCTTCCTTTACACTGTCTATTTCTTCTGTTTGATGGCACCATCCACACACGTTGCTCTTACACAGCACGTGGTGGGCAGATGGTCTGAGCTGACAGCTCTAGTTTTACCTCAGAGCAAAGTTTAAACTCTGGATGTTTAACAATTGTTCTGAAGGACTGAATTTCAGTACAGTTACCACTGTACTAGTACCTGTGCACATCTGTATCCACTTTTTTTGCCATCTCTTGAGTGTTCTGCTGTATTTTTGTGTGTGTGTTTTTGGGGGGAGGCTATTTCTTTGTGTGTGCTTATCTATTTTTTAACCCAAGAGGGAATTTCTACAAAGTGGTGCCCTTTTGCAAACAAAACCCATGTCAGACGTGTAGTAAGTCAGTGAGTGAGGCCGTTCATGGGAATGTTTGTAAGCAGAAGCCAGCAGTGGACGGCTCTCCATGCAAAGGCAGGTATCCCATTCCTAAGAGACTTGCATGGCTTCTATCAGCAGGGAAAAGATGAATAAGGAGTAAGAGAACTGCTGACCTGAGCTTGTGGAGCTGTGCAATCACTTGGATGTGCTCCTCTGAAAGGTCCATGTTGTAAAGCACTAAGGAAACCAGACTGTCCTTCCACTGGGTCAGAAATCCCACATCATTCAGCTGGATCCCAGAGAGATCGAGAGCTGCAAGGGAGGTCAGAGGCCGAAGCAACGTCTCTACATTGACCCCTTCAATCAAGCGGCCCAGATTCAGGAAGCGCAAGCGGCTGAAGCCTTCAAAAGTAAAGTCCTTGACCAAAACCTGGCGAGTGGGGTTCACCAAACAGTCATCTTCACAGCCTCCGGGGTTCTCTTCCTCATAGAAGATATTGCAGCATCCAAAGAGGCTGAGGGAAATAAGAGTGTGGCTGAAGCTCACCAAAGTTTGCAGGCTCTTGGCTGTCAGCTTCTCGCAGTTAGTCAGGTAGAGCTCGACAAGATCCTGGAAGATGGAAAATTAAACAATGAGAAGAATTTCAAAGGCAGAGTGCCCACCCTGTTCCTTACAATGCCTCTCAGGGACAGCTCGAGAACCCACACCACCAAACTTGACCAGTATCCCCATCCCGTTCCCTATAGCAGCTTCAGGAGTTGAGGAGGGAGAGGCTGAGGTTCTCCCAAAGAGATTTGTATGGTAAAGGATGGAATCTTGTGAATCTCTGGATTCCTGGGATTCTAGCTGATCCCCATGCAACAGTGGTGCCACATGAAGTGGCAGCTGGAGGCTGTCACTGCAATGCCACCTGCTTCCTGATGGCCTCCAGGTCCTGGTCCTGCACGATCTGTTCCCGCAAGTGGACCCGAGCTAGCCTGGTGCTCCGTGGATCTGAGAAGAGGGTGAAGAAGCTTTCATGGGGTTCGAAGATGCTGTCCGTCTTCACCAATTCCACGTACCTGCATTGAGGCAATGGTGTTAGCACAGCACAACAGAAGACAAAGGCTCAGCTACAGCTCTGGCATCTTCCCTGGCTCTGACACGATGTTACCGAGTGCACAAGCACACAGACTCCATCCTGGGGGCTGGGCTATGAGCTCTTCTTGCACAAAACTAACAGTCCTTAGGAAAATCTGAGGCAAAGATTTGTGCAAAGTCATATGTGCATTTCTGAACAAACTGGATTCTGGCAAGCACGGACTTCACAATGTGTCTTTCCATGCTCTTTAACGCTGCTAACTTGATTTCTCATTTTCACAAAATTAGCTGGATAGTTTTCTGCCAGACACTGTAAGCAAGGGTTCAGCCAAGGGAAACTGTAATAGCCAAATGATAAACCCCTGGAAACAGGTTGCTCTGGAAAGCTATGGGAGCAGCAGCCTTAAAATTCAACATCTGTTAGCACTTTTACTCTTGAATTTTCTGGTTTGAGAGAGAGTTGTTATGTTTCAGTGGTGGGAAACAGGAAGACTTCATTGCTTGTTCTTGGAAGAAGCAGGGACTGTTCTTTTCTGGGTTTACCTATATGGAAATGGTGACTGGTGGGATACAATAACTCCCAGGGGAAAACTTCTGAATTTAATGCAAACCCTTATTCCCAATGTGAAGCTCATCAGAAAAAAAAACACCAAAAAAAAAACCCTATGAACTCCTCCCCATTTTTTTCCTTGTATCCTTTCCATCACTCTTTTTTTTTTTTAGGAAACTATCATTCCCCCCTTCCCTAAGTTCCCAGCTCCTTTCCCAACCAGACAACAGCTTCTCCACAGGCCTGAGACGTACTCGTTGACGAGCCTGTCACAGATCTCGCTCGGCAAGAAGATGTCAGGATGGAGCCGGAGAGTTTCATTGTCCAGTAAATAGCAGAGAGTCCCCTCCAAGTTGCGAAGGCAGAAATCTGTGCACAAGGTCATGAGCGACTCCGGGCTATCGGATGCCATCCTGAGGGCAGCAGTGGGGAGGGGAAAACAGAAGGAAGCTTTTGATTCAGAAGATCCTTTCCTCAAATGAAATTGCAGGATGAATTTACAGGGACATCAGGGCAGCTACAAACGGAGGAGAAAAAAAAGGATGCATTAAGAAAGGCATGTTGGAAAGCTTGCTGCAAAGCTGTCATACCAGCAGGATGTCGACAGTTACACCCATCACTGCCTGACCTCTGAAGAACCTGCAGTGGTTTGGTCTCTCTTGGGATATGCACTCAATTCCCCCAGGGGACGCTGGGGGCATGAGTTGATGTGAAACATTTTCTCGCTGTATAGCCTCATTTCCTAACATGTTTCCTCATTGCAGAAGTTATCTGGCTGACAAAGGGCTTCTGAAGGGGAAGTGGTGGAAACCACAGTGCTTGGTTTCCTTCGGAGTGGGTTGAATAAACCACCAGCTGGGAAGATCCTTTGTATAGCCCCAGTGGGATCCAGTGACCCCATACTTTGTGCCTGTAATCGTTTGCCATCATCCCAAGTGAAGCTTAATGTTCAAGCTGGATGTTTCTCTGCAGCTCCAAGCCTTAAGCTCCATGCAAGTGTTTGAACGAGACCATGAAGTGGATCAGAAGCCAGAGGGGATGCTGGACACTGTGCAAGCAGCGGGAACTCACTAAAGCACTCCAAATTCTGTCATTAAAAGTTATAAGTGACTGACATGGAGAAAAGCAAGGGGCTTTTGCCTTCCTACATAGAGGAGGATAGTGAGGCAGGCAGTTAAGGGAAGCTAGTCCTGTTTCCTTATTTCAAAGACCTTGCTCTGGCTTTCAGACTTGCTCGCTGGCACTGAAGCAGAACTAGCTGAATGCACTGAGGGTGTTCACGAGGAACGACTGAAGACCATTTCACTTGTACGGGGCCAAATCACATTAGAAGCAACCTTAATGCGATCCCTTCAACGCAGTTCCACGAGTGCACACAAACTGCATTGAAAAGTTTACTTCTGAGGTGAAATCTGTGTCTTTTCAACAGGTACGTTCCTGCTGCATGAGGACATCAGTGCCATGCAGTCAGTTTTCTTCTGTGCACCATAGCTGGGGAAACTACTGCGAAGTGTCTTGCAGCTGCAAAGATCAGGATATCCGTCTGCGTCTCTAACTCTCAGTGCTCCTCTAAAGCCAGTGGTGCTCTCCTTTCTTTCTTGTACTATCAGAATTCAACTCACCTCACCTCAGTCACTATCTCCAAGGGTACCCTTGGTGGCTCAGGCACCCTCCCTCCCCTTCCAGATGTTCTGTTCAGCCACTGTCTGGGTTGTGCCACCAGGATGAAGGATCAGTCAAAGCTGTGGGTGAGGTAACCTTTCAAATTCAGGCACCACATGGTCTCTGTGGGAAACAGGACACGGCTGTGACTGAGCGTGCCTGGCAGCCCAGGCTCCCAACCTTCTGCTGCCTCCTTATGCTGCACAAGTTGCAAATCGAAGCTCTTTTCTTCCTTTTGTCTCAATTCTTTACTTAAGAGTGTGCTTTAGTGCCAGGGACAAAGACTTGGCTGAGGAATGAACCCCAGACAGAAAGGAGCCTCTCAAAAAGCAAATGGGACCAGCAGAGCTGCTGCTTGCACAGCAATGGGAGGAACTGCAGTGCTGCATCATTCCTGAAGTACACCTACCCCAGGCCATGAGAACGTGTAAGCTAATGGGCCTTCGTTCTGAAAGAGAAGGAAATCCACAATCAACAGCTTTCCCTTTTGTATTATGGCAGGAAAGGAGTCGAGAACTAAATGGGCACTGAGAGCAGAGCACTGCCTTGCTAGAGGTGAGGTCCTGCCTAAGAGAACACAGGTGGGAGGAAGCTTGTCCTGTGTTCTCCATGGCATCTGCTTCAGAGATGCTTCACCTCCAGAACATATTTTGCCTGAAGCTTGCTTGAGAGAAGCTTTCCAGAAAGGCCAGATCAACAGGAAGATCTGAGCCAGTAGGGAAACACGTTCTGCTATCCCTCCCAGTCCACCCGTGCCATCAGGCAGCAGGGCTGGAGCCAGCGTGCTGCCACTTTTTACTACTTGGACAGAGAGCTCAAAACTGAATTCTCAATGACAACTTGGGATCACGTGCAGCTGACAGGGACGGTGATGTCCAAGCAGCTTAGAGCTCTAAAGGGCAAGGACTGCCCTCCCCTGCAAGCAGCACGATGTAGCTGGTTGATCCTAGCTGCACATCGACTTCTGAGCTCCCAGTTTTCTGCCCACAAAATCCCAAATTGGAACTTGATACAGAGAGAAAAACATTCATCCTTGTGATTTACTGAGTGTCTGAGGAGCACTCAAGCTGCTGCTGTGACCGTGGCCCTTCAGGACAGGCTGCTCCCTGCCTCTTGTAACCAGCCTCAAGATGCGATGTGGGCAGGGATGCAATGAAGCCAACAGCTGCACTGATCAATATCATCCCTAGATATATAAACTCAGCGTGCTTTGTTGATAAAAATAAACAAGATAGAGATGCTGACAAATCATTAGCATTTGCCTAATCACTATCCTCAGGCAGCTTTCCGCAGGCAATAGATCAGCGAGCTGCCTGCCTTGCAGCCTGTCCCCAGTGCAGGCAGTGGCAGATGGGCAATAAGCAGTCTACTGTGTGTGTGTTTCTGAGGGCCAAAGATGTGAAAAATGCAAAAAAGTTCAAGTGTGGAAACCAGAAGTTAGAAACGCAGCTGCTGATCTTCTTTCCAATTTATTTTTCTGTCGGGTTTTGCTTTCATTTTAGCGCCCAAAGGAACGGAGTGCCTTGAAGCAGGCAGACAGAAAGCCACGTGCCCCCAGGAGCAGCCTTACTCCGTGGAGGAACAGCACCCAAAGGAAACTGCAGCACCGTGACACGCAGCCTCGCTGCCCATCAGCAGCCCCGCAGATCCAGACAGCTTCTCTGGCAAACGCTGCTTCTTTGCAGGCTGTGTTTGTAGCATCGGGGCATTTCTGGCTGCGATGGCACACGTGGCTTGGCAGCGCTCTGGGGCTGCCTGTGCCAATCTCTACCTTGGACTTCAGACCATCTTCTCTCCCGGTCTCTCTCTCCAGCCCTGACTCACTGTGGCTTCACGCCAATGGCACAGTGCTCACGCTCGCCACAAACCCGAGTGGCAAAGCTTCCAGCACCAGCGGCTTGTCCCAGGAGAGGGCCGGCATCGCATGCTGCTGCGATCTGCTCGCGAGGAACGGCTTTGAAAGGACAAAACTAACGTAAACGCAGACCGGGGCTCAGGTCACGTCCGGAAGGACCGCCGCGCCGTCACTCCAGCTGGCGGCTCCGTTCATTGACGGCTCATCGCAACCGGTGCGGGAAACGTCACCGCCGCCGTCCAGAAGGGAAACCGCGGACGGAGCGAACCCGCCCCGCGCAGATTCGATCCCTCCCGGCTGCGCGGGAGCCGGGCAGCGCTGCGGGAGCCGTGCCGTCCCACGGCCCCGCGGGGCCCGGCCGCTCCGGGGCCGCCCAAAGGTCACCCGCGCCCGTCCCCGCGGTCCCTCCGGTGCACGGGACGGAGCCGCCGGTTCCGCGGAGGGGCGGCACCGCCCCCGCCCGCCTCGGGCCCGGCCGAGGGAGCGGACCGGCAGCACTCACCTGTGCCCGGGCCCCGCCCGGCGCGGCGGATGGGGCCGGCGGTCGTCCCGGGCTCTCCCCGGCTCCGCGTCCTCCGTCGGGCCCCGCTCTCCCCCGCCTCGGCCTCCGCTGTCAACAAACCCCTCCGTCACTTCCGCCAGCCGGAGCCGCCGCACCGGATGCCCCGCCGCCTTCCCCCCCCCCCCCCCCTAGGAAACGCAGACCGGGCCGGAACGCTCCGACCGCCCCGCGGCTCCGGGAGCGGCTCCGGGACACGGCCGTCCCCGCGGGCCGAGCGCGGCCACGCCACGAGGAGCGGCGGCGCTGACGTCACGTGGCGCTCACGCTGCCCCGGGGGAGCCGAAGGGGCGTGGCCGACTGGAGTGGGCGTGGCTATGGGCGGCGGTGGGCGTGGCTTCGCACCGCCCCCTCCTCCGCGGGCGCAGCGTTTCCAGGCGGAGCGGTAGCGCGGGGCCGGGCCGCCATGTCGCGGCTGCACCGGAGCAGGTGGGTGCGGGGCGGGGGGGATGGGGGAAGGACCGCGGAGCTAAAACAGTGCTGTAACGGCCCCCGCTCCCATCAGGATCGCGGATTTCCAGGAGGTGCTCGGAGAACCTACGGTGGCTCTGGGCAAGCTTCGCGATCTCTGCTTCAGCGGTGAGCGGGGCTGGGAGGGGGGGTCCGGTCCGGTTCCGTTCCGTTCCGTTCCGTTCCGTTCCCCGAAGCCGGGGCTGTGCCGGGCCCGCTGTTAACATCGCGTCTCTGCTGTCCCGCAGGAATCCCCTGTGACGGAGGGCTGCGCTGTCTGTGTTGGAAGGTGCGTCCGGCGCTGCCGCTCCCGGCGGAGCTTTGGGGCGCTCCGGGACCGCGTGGTTCCCCCCCCCCAAAAACACAAAGCCCACCCCCAGTAACGGTGCACAGCTTCGCGGCCGCTCCGAACCCGCAGCGCTTTGCGTTGCCCGTCGCGGTGCCGCTGCTCTCCGCGTGCTGCTCGGGTCGGGCTGGGATCCTGACACTCGGAGGGTGATGGGTTGGATCGGTTCGGCTCGCGGGTTGGCACTGTGCTCCCCGAACCCTAAGGCGTGTGTCTGTGTCCTCAGATCCTGCTGAACTACCTCCCCTTAGAGAGGGCCCTATGGAGCTCTTTGCTGAAGAAGCAGAGGTGAGGACGTCTCTCCGTGCTCTTTTCGCTCTAATGTGGAGGAGGGGAGGATTGCCTTAAATAATTAAGGGCCTTTATAAATGGAATTGTTCTCGTGTGCTGTACTTGGGGGGGAGCGGATTTGACCTCTCTGGTTGAACTCAGCTCCGTGAATCCGACGCAGGCTGAGCGGAGCGGTGCAGGGCTGTCTGCCTGAACTCGGGCCGAGTGCTTGCACTGATACCATCTTCTGCTTCACTGCAAATCCCTCTTTCCCTCCTTAAGGGATCTGTATTCCCAGTTCCTAAAAGAAATGATCATTCAGCCTGGGATCGCCAAAGCCAACCTTGGTGTTTCGAGGGAAGATGTGACCTTAGAGGATCACGTAAGTGCCGCTGACCTTTGCGTTGCAGGAAATTCCCCTAGCTCTGAGCTGTTGTTCTGTAGCCTGCACTCCCGTGCTGCTCCCCAGGACGGGTGGTTCCTGGGTGCCAGCCCTGCCCCAGCAGCCTGCAGTGTGAGTTACTGGCAGAGCTCTGGTAGCTGGGAAGGAGTGTGTGCAGCTGCACGTGCATCTCCCCTCTCCTGCTTTGGGGCTGTGCTGCCTGGGGGTCTGCTGGGGAAAAGCAGAGGGTCCCTCCAGCAAAGAGAGCCTCTCCTGGGAAGCTCTGTCCATGGGTGGGTTGGAGAGGCTGCTCTGAAGAGGTGGGAGAGCGGAGCTGGGCTGCAGCAGAAGGCTGATGTATTCCCTGTTTGATGGTGGATGACTTCTTTAATTATTATTTATTGACTAGGGTTTTTTTTTTGCATTGCTTTTTGCTTTGAAAATGCTGTCAAGTATGTGTCCAGTCAGGGGATGATTTAACTGGAGACAAGGGCTGTAGATGCTGCAGCTGCTTCCGTGGCTTCTCCACGGAATTTTCTGCTGGTGTACGATGAGCTGTGCTGCCATGATCCCCTGGGGCTGTAAAACTATAACGTTTGTATTGTTCCACGTGTTGGCAAGTTCCAGTGATCTTTGGATCTCTTGGAATGTTCCTTTTATGGTGTTTTCTTTTCTCCTGTCAGATAATTTTTAACTCTGTGCAGATCTTGATCCGGAGAAAAGAAAGTGCCCATGGGAGAGGGGGAGTCAAGTTTGGCATAGTGGAAAACTGGTCAGGTAGAGGATGGGATGTTTGTATTAATAATGCATTTCCTTTTTCCTGGGCATACTGGTGGTGCTTAATGAGCCTTCTCAGAGCTGCCATACCCATCCTCACCGTACTCATGTGGTTACCTTAACTTTAAGGCTGGGCACAGAGACCTCCTCCTTCGTACAGGAGGAGGGTCTGTATAGAGGACAGGATACTCGATTTGGGAACTAAGTCATGAAGAGCCAAATGAAAAGGGGTGGAAGCATTGGTTTCTACTTCAGTGAGTCTGTGTGGTCACTTGATTTGCAAGTTGTGACCTGCTTCCTATGCTGTCTGAAGAAACAGCACTGGGTGCAGTGAGGGAAGGGTTAGGTCCTGTGCTGGTTCTGGCTGACAACAGGAGTGTTACATCGGTGTGTGTTCACTGAGGGCTTTGATACACATGAAGCATGCTTGTTTTTGCCTTATTTATTTCTCTAGCCCCTCAATCCAAGCCCAGACAGCCGCTGGAATACTTACTTCAAGGATAATGAAGTGCTCCTCCAGATTGACAAAGACGTCAGGTGTGTAAGGCGTAACGACTCAGGTTTCTGAACCTGAGTGCTTTGCTTAATGCTTTGTACTTTGAAAATCAAGTGTAATATTCAACTGAGCTTTCTGCTTAGCTCGGGGCACGCGCTTCATTCTCATGCTCGATTTCCTCCTGCGTCCACCCTAGGAGGCTGTACCCCGACATGGCATTCTTCCAGCGCCCGACCGACTACCCCTGCCTCTTAATCCTGGACCCCCAGAACGAGTTTGAGACGCTGCGCAAGCGGGTGGAGCAGACCACGCTCAAATCACAGACGGTGGCACGGAACCGCAGCGGGGTTACAAATGTGAGGTCCGGGTGTGGGCTGCCCGTGGGGCACGGCATCGTCCTTCTTAGGGCTGCTGCTGGCTCTCGGGCTCTTTTCTGCTCGTGTGATGAAGTGACGTGAATGCAGCAGCAGATGCTGTGCATTTGGTGGCTAGGCAGCTTGAAAGAGCCAGCTGGCGTGCCCGATGGTTGCCAGCAGTCATAGGTAAGGGTTATTTTTTCCCCGAGATCCAGGCAGATGTGTTGTGCCTGAGATGTGCCTTCCTGCACGGGAACAAAGCACTGAAGGGTTAAGCTGAGATGATAGAGACTTCCAGAGCTGGGTCTCCTCAAACCGTAACTGGGATAAGAGCTGGGTAATGGCTGAAGCATGTGTTATCTTTTTCTTTTGGTGGAAATTTTTGGGTGGTAGATTATTAAGTTCCTCACTCTGGGTGCTGGGAAGGCAGCTAGCTGCAGTCTGTCCCTTTCCCTGCGTTACAAAGGAGCAGAACTGCTGTGTTTTCTTACTGCATGGGACCAGAGGATGCAGTGACGCAGGGGAACTGCTGCGGTGCAGACTGCTTTGTTCATCAGCTCTAGTCTTGCTCTTCAGGTGAGCTCCCCTCTTAAATCGTCTCCCAACTCTCTGAGTGAGTACGAAGTTCTGCCCAATGGCTGTGAAGCTCACTGGGAAGTGGTGGAGCGAATCCTTTTCATCTATGCCAAGCTGAACCCCGGGATAGCCTACGTTCAGGGGATGAATGAAATAGTGGGGCCCCTTTACTACACCTTTGCTACAGATCCTAACAGCGAGTGGAAAGGTGAGAGGCTCTTTTGGATGCTCGGTAGGGATTGTTGGACTGCATGCTCTCTGTGGGAAGGAGTGTTTCAGGATGGAGAGTCTGAGCAATTCAGTTTTGGCCGATCAGGAAAAAAAAACAAACAACCAAACAACCCAAAAAACAGCAAATGCAGCAACAGGAGATGTTCATTTCTGGGCCCACAGGAGCCTGAGTGGGCAATGAGTGCTGAGGGCATAAGAAGTGGAGATTTGGAGATTTTAGTTTTTGTATGAATCAAAGTTGCACTTCCAGACTTAAACCTAATATTCCCGTAGAAGTCTTTTGTTTCTGGTACTAAAAATACTTCTGTGCGGGCAGTGCTGGGGTGGTTTGCTTTGTTTTGTTGCTTTGTTTCTGTTTTGTGCGTGTGTGTGTTGTTTTTCATTAACAAGGGCAACAGAAAGGGTGGGGCAAGAAGAACAGAATGGCAGTTCTGCATTGCTCCCACTTCTGTGGGGCCATGTGCTGATGGCAGCCAGAGCAGGTGGTCTTGTGGGGCACAGATAAGGGGTTCTTGTGTCACAGAGACCTTGATGTGTGCACAGAGCCTGCATGGCAGCGACTCTGTACGCAGCCAAAGCCTTGTACTCGAGTCATGGGTGGCAGTGAGGTTATCAGCCCAGAGCAGCTCTGACAGCGATGCTTTCTCTGTGCTTCCATTCATGTTTCCATTTTTAATTCCCCAGAACACGCTGAAGCTGACACGTTTTTCTGCTTTACCAACCTAATGGCTGAAATCCGGGACAACTTCATTAAGAGCTTGGATGATTCCCAGTGTGGTATAACCTACAAAATGGAGAAGGTCTATTCCACCCTGAAGGAGAAGGACGTGGAGCTGTATTTGAAGCTGGTGAGGAGCTGGGTGTTCCTCCGAGTCGTGGCTGGAATGTGGGGGAGGGAGCGTTCAAATGTCAGCCAGCTTTGTTCAGCTGTTCCTGGGCTTGAATAGAGAGGTTGAGGAGCTGTGGGAAGGCCTCTGCCGACAGGACATCGGGGCTGTCTTATCTGTAAGCTGAAACAAGCTCTCCTTGGAGTAAGCCTGGAGTGAGCTGACACAGCAAAGCTTTCCTCCCCTGTGTGAGCGCAGGCAAACAGTAGCTGTTGTGATGCTGCCAGCTGTGACTTGGCCACCAGCCCTGGTCACCTGGAAGTTGAGCTGGAGATGGAAACGCAAGCTCTGCTGTAAAGTTTCTTGGAATTTGTTGTCAAAAAGATCAGCAAATCTCTGTGCAGAAGTAAGCTGAAAAGTTGCAAAATCCCTCTCTTGTAATTCTAACATTTTCCTTCCTTCAGGGATCTCAGTGTGCCACGGATTGCTGTGCATTTTGTAGTATCAGGCAGCTACTATAGCAAAGCCCTGTAGGTCTCAGAGTCCAAGGTAAATGTGGAAAGGGAAGCTGCCCTTGTTACTGCAGCTTTTGCATTTAGAAAAGGCAAGATATATTCTGCAGTCCAAAAGGTGATCTGTCAGTGCAGTGACACAGCCCACAGTGTTGGCTGAATGCTGATACAGGGGGAAGAAAATAAAGAACTTAGTGTTTGGCTGGCAGGAAATGGCCTTGGCCGTGCAGCAACTGATCTTCAGGAATGTCATTGGGATCCTGAGCTTTTTTTGACCGTGCTTAAAGTTATGGTCTCTTGGATTTTATAGTATAAAAATAAACAGCCCCGAGAAAGCTCCATGCTGGAAGTGCTTACAGTGCGGCTTACTGACTGTCAGCATCGACTCCGTCCCATCTTTTGTTTCTTTAAGTGAACAGTGAAGCTTTGATAAACGCAGAGCTTCTGGAAAGGAGAGGAAATCCTGAAAAAACAGAGCCTTTGCTGGAGGGGGACGGCTGTGGCTTTGCAGATGAAGTGCTGTTCGGATGGGAAGTTAAAATTACTCAGCGAGTTTAACTGAAATAGCACACAGTGCCTTTAGGAAGAAGAGCTTCCTTTGTTTCCCTCTTCAGTTTTCTGTCTTTGTCCATAGACTCGGAACGTGATTGCACTGAAGATCTTTCTCAATCATAAAAACATGAAAGCCCTCACAGGAGGTGACGGGTTTGCTGACGTTCCAGCACTGGCAGCACAGAGCTACTTCAGGGTGGAGAGGGGGTGGGAAACAAGGGCTGCATCTCCTCCGTGGGGTGGGCTGGGAGCGTGTATTCATTCTTTGTCTGGTGCATGTCTGACAGCAAGAGCAGAACATCAAGCCGCAGTTCTTTGCCTTCCGCTGGCTGACGCTGCTCTTGTCCCAAGAGTTCCTGCTGCCTGATGTCATCCGTATCTGGGACTCGCTCTTTGCTGACGATAAGCGCTTCGATTTTCTGCTGCTCGTGTGCTGTGCCATGCTAACGTAAGTACAGAAATGGCCATTGTGCTCTTTCCCTCCTTTGATGAAACCCGTAGGTCTAGGAACCTACAGGCGTGTGTTCGTGTGTCTGATGACCAGGTCACAGTCGTTAGTCACAGTGCTAAGTGGAAGTGTTCCCAGAAGTCTCTCTAAGGGCTGTTTTTGAAGTTCCTCTGTAAAGGGTCAAAAGTAGCTGAGTGATTTCCATCTTTCAGACTAATCCGGGATCAGTTGCTGGAAGGAGACTTCACACTCAACATGAGGCTGCTACAGGTAAGGGTTAAGTATTGCAGGCAGAGGTTGCAACGTAAAGGACCTTGAAATAGTACTCCTTGAAAGGAGACTGTGATACAAGCATGTCTTGCTGAGGAGGGGTACCAGGTTCCTGATGGCTGTGTGCAGAAAAGTCTTAATGTTGGTCGCACACGGTGCTCATCACTCAAAGTATAGATCTGTGCGTGCTGTTGTCCCCATCACTGCAGGGGATGAACTCACTTGAGATGAATGGCTGCTTTGACTTCCTTGGTGGTGGCACCTCTGCTCCCTGAGCCATTAACTGGGCTTTCATTTTCCCATGCAGAATGTGACTATGCTCCTTGTTCCATCTCCTAAACACTGTACAGGTTTCTTCTCCTTCCCCTTTCCTAGTCCTCCAGTAGCAAGAGGATCAGTGATATTCCTTCTCTGGTCTTCTGCTGGTGGGGCACAGTGCTGCCCAGCACTACCATTAACACACAGTGTTCTGCTCATGCACCCTTCCTGGCTCGCAGAGACTTTGTTGTAGACTACTGGCTTATAGTGTCTTTTGGCTTGCAAAAAAATACGCTTTCCAGCACAGCTCTGAAACCTGTGTAACAGTGTTGAATTTGTTGGGTAGAGGTTTTTGTTTAATTCTGAGATCTGTGAGAGCCCAGGGTTGGAGACACCTGCACCAAACAGTAGGATATCTCTGACTCTGCCAGTTCCTGCTTCGGGCTGTGCGGGTGCTGGCTTTGATAAGGCTCTCTGGCATGAAGATTGCTCTCGTGTGGTCAGCTGCCTGCTGCTGTTGGAGGACACAGAAACTTCTTGAAGGGCACTGGGGCTCCATCTGTTGCAAAACAGGAAACTGTTAAGGGAGTGACTGAACACAGCAGTGTGTTTTAGTGGGCTAAGAATGCTGTTGTCAACGTTTGCCGTGCTTAGGTGGAATGAGATTGAATGCTAAGTTGGCACTTACTTTCATTTCTTTAATGTAGGATTATCCTATATCTGATGTTCACCTGATTTTGAAGAAGGCCAAGGAACTTCAGGATTCCAAATAGCCCATGAGCCTGACTAAAGGTGTTGGAGAGACTGTGTCAGTGGATAAGCAGTGGCTCTTAGGAGATGGCCCCGTGCAGTGCATTAAAACTCCTAGAGATCTCTGCAGGACTTCAGGTTTTGCATTTGGGCTACTGCCCACCTTGAAGACTTCCTTCTGCTCTATTTATTAGGTCAAGACTGATTACTTCCCTGTCTGCTTGGGTCCTGCACTCCAGATTTTTCAAATCTCAAATGCCTCTGTGCTGCCAAAAGCAGTTCTTTGTATCTTTTTTTAATGACTCTACCTGGAGGAAGAAACCATCTATCTGCATATCCTTCAAGGGGTGGATTCCTTCTGCATCGTGCAGGTAGCTCACGTGGAGTTGCTTCTGGTGGGAAGGGACAGGCTGGATCCATTGGATTTTGGTGGGTGAGTATAGAAGGATCTTTCTCCTGTGAACAGAATGTATCCCATTCAAGCCACACATTCTGCCATTCAAGAAGCTTCTGGATTCTTCTCCCTCGTGTCTGCACTTAGCCGACCCTGGGGCGTGCAAGAAAAGGTTGTGTCAGCTTCTGGTGTGTGTCGTCTGGCATCCAGCAGTTTGGACCCCTTCTCATGGGAGAGACCTTGAGGAGCCACGGTGGGAAGATGTGATAACAGCTGGCAGCTTTGTGCACTGATGAAACTGCCTGCATCACCTCACCGCTGAGGTCTCCTCGAATGAAGACTGTGGTGGTTTTCATCTATGAGTGTAGTTTGAAGTCAAGCCTTATTATGCAAAGCCTTAGAGCAGGAGTTCACTGCTGCAGGGAGGCTTGGGCCTCAGGCTGCTTTCCTGGCTCAAACTAGGGCATATCTAGCTGCAGTCCAGATTCTGAATCACAAGAAATGGGCATCTAATTGCATGAAGAAAGCTCTACTTAGGGACTTACACAGGCGTGGCCCTGGGGTTTCCTGCCTCAGTGGCTTGCATGGTATATTACTCTGCATAAGCTCTGGTCATGGTAACCTTGATAATGTCTGTTCCTGGCAAGAAGTGCTATTAGACACGTTACCGGTCTGACCTACAAGAAAGAGTCCTTTTGTGGTGTAATGCAGTGGGTTTACAAGCATTTCAGTCGCTCGCTGACTCCTGGGGGTAATCCACGTTTCCGTGCACCACTCCTACTGAAGTAACGGTCATGAGTTGGACACTTGACCCTCCTGAGGGGGAAACTGCTGCGTTTCAATAGAGTACAACAGGCTCAGGTGGGCATTGAGCAAGACAAAGTGTGGAAAGGACTGTTAACCAGCCAGTCGTGTCAGGCTGATCAGAAACCATAAGCCTCCAGGGCAAAAACTGCCAGCACTCAGGTGCTCGGGTTGTGCAGAAGCTCTCCAGTGAACACGAATCCAGCATGCTTTACTCTTCCACGCTGTGCTGCCTCATCTCTGCGTAGCTGTTCAACACTGCAGTTTTCAGTATGGGTACTGATTTGTTAAAGGTCAGTCATCTGCTTAAGCTGCTGCTGGCCTCGAGTGGCCCTAAGGAGAGGGCTGCTGTCAGCATTCAGCTGTTCTAGCCATGTTCCTTCAGGGAAGGCCACTTCTTTGCAGGCTGCTGTCATTTTGTAAGGCTGGGCAGGACAGTTTGGAGCACGTGCCTCTCTTCTTGTTAGCAGGGGAAGATGCTCGAGTGATGCTGGTGCAGCTGGTGTCACTGCAGCGATGGAATGTGAGCAAGTGAAAGCTTAAAACAGTCTCAGTACCTGTGCCCAACAGCACTGCTCTGTGCTGCAATCCTTCCTACAGAGCAGTTTTCCTCCAAGAAAAATGAAAGGGATGGACAGCTGTGTGATGGAGCGTGCTGTCTGCTGCGTGGATGTCCTTCTGCCTTCTGTCACTGAGCTCTGCTGGCTGTCGGGTGCCTTGCACTAGAGGCTGTTTGTCCCACCTGTATGGCCAAACTGGCAGCTCGCAGCCACATGTGTGGAACTGAAGGGTCTGACCCTTAGGGTTTCATCCTCTGAAACACTTTCTCCCAAAGTAATGCTGTAGCTCTCATATGTTCCATGCACGATCTCCTCGTGCTGCCCATTTAGAAGTGCTTCCTCTTGTGTTTTCTCTCTGGTAGGTGGGCATCAACGAGGGTTCCCGCTCTGAATTGCCACAGTTCTCCTTAAAATGACCCAAGAAGGCAGTGAGTGAACAGGGATCAAAACATGACTTGCGTTCAGGGTAGTGTGCAGGCCCTGTGCTTGGGCTCTGCTGCAGGGAGGAGGACCCTGGCACACGGCTGCTCCTGCAGCACTGCAGTGATGTGTCACAGGGCTTATGTGGTGCTGTTCTCTTTAGGGGGTGATGGGGAGCACTTCTGAAAGGGTTTTGCAGCGGGTTGAGAGCTTTGGCTGCTGGAAAGGTTCTGCAGCTTTATGCAGGTGGGCCTATGGTTGCTCAGACAGTTAAATTGAGTCCTGCCAGCTTTGGTGCAGCCCAGCAGGCCGGATCTGATGTGAAAAACTTGTGTTTCTGTCCTTGGCCCCTCCTGTGGTATGTTCTGCTGCTGCAGAGGGCTCTGAAGGAGTTGCTCCTTCACAATGATTTGGGCCATCAATTTCACTCTTCTGAGATTTGTTCATTTCTTTAGGAGCAAAAATGGATTTTTCTGAGGGGGGGGGGGAGGAACAGTCCTGGCACGAGCTTTTGAATCTCCTAATTAGTTTCCATGTCTTCATTCCTCAGAAGCTGGCGATGATGATTTGACTTTTATTCTCTTGGGGTCAGGAAGCATTAACTAGCTTGTGGTTGTTCCTCACTCCTGTGGCCAGGCAGCTCCCACTCCTTCCAACCCAGATGTCCTTCAGGGAGCAGGAGGGCTGCTGCCTTCCCCTTGTGGAGCCCGGACATCTGCAAGTTTGGCTTTTGAGGAGTTAGAAGGGAAAGGAGACTGTAGATGGAGTCCGTGGTGATGACCACAGAGAGCACTGATTCCGGGCATGAATTTTGTCTAATTGCGCCCACCCTTTGGCAGTGAGTGGGATGAAGGCCCCAGGTTGGTTTGGGAGAGCCTGTAGGAAAGCAGAGGCTGATTTTGCCCCATGTCTGTTTGTGTTCATCCGTGTGTGCCTCTGAAATGCCCTCTCCCAGAAGGAGAGGAGCGCGCTGGGTGGTACATCAGAATAACACTGATTTTTGCTTTGTTTTGTGTGTTTGTTTGTTTGTTTTACCTCGGCTGGAAAGAACTGCCACAACAAGGCACCGCTTCATCACTCCACAACTACTTTTACGCTTCTTTTTAAACGCTATTTTTATAACGCTCCCTTTGGCGCAGCGTGCGGGGCCGGGGCTGCGTGAGCCGGTACTCCGCCTCGTTCACTTCAGCCCTTTTCTTTTTGGACTTTATCCCGTGAGAGCCTCCGCGTGTCCAGCTGAACGCCGAGCGCTCCGAATAAAATGGTTCCTTCGCACAGCGCTGAGGGCCGCGATTCTGTGGCGGGGCCGCGTGAGGGGCGGTGCGCCGTGCCGGAAGAGAGCGGGGCGGGGCGCCGTGCTGAGGGGAGCCGTGCTGAGGGGAGCTGTGCTGAGGGGCGCTGTGCTGAGGGCTGAGGGGCGCCATGGTGTGGGGCCGCCGGCTGCTGCTGCACGGCGCGTCCCTGGCTGTGGGCGCGGGGCTGGGCGCGGGGCTGACCGCCCGCAGGCGACGCACCGATGTGGGCACGGAGGGGCTGCTGGGCCGCCTGCCCGTGGTGCCTGTGGTGGCGGCGGCCTCGGGACCTCCGGCCCCCGTGGAGCCGGTGCGGACCGAGCTGACCAAGTACGGCTTGCCCGGGCTGGCGCAGCTGCGGAGCCGCGAGTCCTACGTGCTGTGCTACGACCCGCGGAGCCGCAGCGCGCTCTGGGTCATCGAGCAGCTCAACCGGGACACGCTGAGCGGAAGCTCCGAGCGCTCCGCCTGCGATTTCCAGGAGGACGGCTCCGTGCACGAGTACCACCGCGCTACCAACGCCGACTACCGAGGAAGCGGCTTCGACCGCGGGCACCTGGCTGCTGCCGCCAACCACCGCTGGAGCCAGAAAGCCATGCAGGACACCTTCTATCTCAGCAACGTCGCCCCGCAGGTAAGGCTGGGACCTGAGAGTCGTGGTGCGGCTCTTACGGGTTCTGTTGGTGCCGGAGTGGGGGTGAGCTCTTCGCACAGTGCCCTGAGCGCTGCGGGAATGAGCTCTGAGCAATAAGGACGTGCTGCGGTGAATGACTTCGCTGTCCAGATCGCCGTCTGTGTGTCTTTAGGTTCCCCACTTAAACCAAAATGCTTGGAATAACCTTGAGAAATACAGCAGGAGCTTGGCGAGGCACAACAAGAACGTCTACGTCTGCACGGGACCTCTTTACCTGCCCAGGTAAGCGCGAGGTGGGACCGCAGTGAGGATGTGTTGTGCTGGGAAGCTAAAGCAGGAGTGAGCAGCTGAGACCTGGTGAGACCCCTTGCTCAGACCAGAGGCCTGCCAGGTTTCTGCTGAAGGATGTTCTCTTAGCATTGGGATTTTGTACGTTTCCTATTCAAGCAATTGTTTGGGCAGTACGAAGGGTGGGTGTCCTGAGATGCACTGTAACACAGTCGCTTTGGTTTGCAGCTTTTAGTCACGAGCAGTGTTTGATTAGTAGGGTATCAGGTTAACAAACTGAACACCTTCCTGTGGGATAAAGCTCCTAGGTTTCATTTTGTGGGCTGTTTGCCCACTTCAGAGCATGATATTACCTACAGAAATATTTATGTAGGAGTGTGAAGAGCAGTTTGGCAAGCTGAATTTTCAAAGAGCCTTTTCTTACGTCCTAATGTAAAAGGAGAGACGGTGAGGAAGGGCCCATGTAAGCTCACCTTCCTCATATCTCCCAGCCCGTGTTACAGCATCAGGGCTGCTCTGTGCCACACTGCAGTGGGGGCTCACACAGGGCTGGAGGTGAAGAGCTGGGGCGTGTGGAAGTGGCACTGGGGTAGGAGGTAACGTTGGTCACTGCTCTTGGTGCAGGATGGAGGCTGATGGGAAGATGTACGTCAAGTACCAGGTGATAGGGAAGAACAACGTGGCCGTCCCCACCCATTTCTTCAAGGTGCTCATCCTGGAGAAGGAGAGTGGAGAAATTGAACTGCGCTCCTACGTGATGCCCAACAGCCCTGTGGATGAGAAGATCCCGCTTGAGCGGTTCCTGGTTCCCATCGAGAGCATTGAGCGAGCCTCAGGGCTCCTCTTTGTCCCAAACATCTTGAAGAGAACAAGCAGCTTGAAAGCCATCACAGCTGGAAGCAAGCACTGAACTCTGACCGACCAAATCCAGGTAGCAGTGACAGTCCACAAAAACACACAGGGTTCTAAGTGTGAGAAATAAGAGAGCAGTGTTTCTCTCAACCCCTTCCCCAGTTTCATAAAACAGTGAAACGCACAGGGAAGCATGTCCCGAGGGCAGGCTGTACAGAAGGCTTCTGAGTGCCTGGCAGGTCGCAGTGCTCCAGACTTTGCCCCTGAGCTGCAGTACTGTGGGTGTTACTGTAATTGCTCCCTTTGTCTGTGGCTCATTACGACACAAAGGGAGATGATTTAATTTCTGTACTCAGAGGGAAAGGTGGGAGCAAGACAGGTAAAATGAGAGGTCGTTGCGTTTCTGCTTCTAACTTTTATAAAATGGTTTTAGCAGTAAAGCTTTGAAAACACAAAGTGCTGGTCATTTTCTTATCTGCTCTCACCAAAGTCCCTGCTAAGATAAAGGTGGCTCCAGCTCTTCCTGCCCTTGGGGAAGGGTGGAATCTTTGAGTTGAGAGGGAGCTGGGGAGTCAGGCTAACTGTGACAGGAACACCTGCTTGGCAAGAGGACTGAATTACTTCTCTTGAAGCTTGAGGACCGCATTGCTGTAGGGGCACTGAAAATGCAAGACACCTGAATGCAGTCTGCTCACCTACACAAAGCACTCACACAGACTTTGGAGGAAGCGGAGGTTTGGTACTGTTTTATTCTCTACCCAAGACATTGGAATTGCTGACAGTCAGTTTGCTGACCAGCTTTTGGCTGGATGCTGCAGGCAGAATGGTCCAGAGCTGCTGGAGATTTGGTTGAGCAGTGGTGCCAAACTTCAGCCACTTCGTGTCCTCAGCTCCCACGACGTCCCTGGAGTGATCCTCTGCATTTGAACAGCAACGGGCTCTTCCTCGAGGCAGTCCAGCACAAAGGACAAGGTCAGACAAGGTCAGTGGTCTTCCTTCCCTCAGCTGTCAGTGGGAGCCTTCACAGCCTCATCGATGTGAGGTCTCAGTGCTGACAGAGAGATCAGCAGTGCTTCCTGGAACAGACCAAAGCACACTCAGAACTTCTGTCCTCTGAGAGGGCCTGCTGGGCAAGCCAGCAGCTCCTGGCTGAGGCACTGTTGTGGGGAACAGCACTGTCTGGCTGTGTGTCCCTGCCAGAGACAGAAATGTTCTGTGCACACAGGCACTGCACACCCTGCCTTACCTCTGTTCGGATGGTTCGGCTGCCTTGGCTGGGACAGGTGTTCAGGTAGAAGTCAAACAAGTCGCTTGGGTCGGTGACCTCCAGGTTTTGGTCTGCATCAACCCCAGCTTCCAAGCCCTGAAGACCTCCAAATACGACAAGGATGTGCCTATGGGAGAGCACAGGGGCAGGGTGAGAGGGGAGGACGACTCTTACCCCCACACCAGTGCAGGTGTTATGAGATTTACATAGGGGAGGTTCTCATGTGCCTTGAACCTTAAAGTAGAATTGGCTTTGTATAAGCATTTCTTTTTTTCACTTGGACACAGACCTAAAGGAGGGGAGGGTGACTTGGTCCACGGAGCTACCCCGCTCTGAGGTCCCAATGGAGAGATCATAGCCATCCTTGAATGGGCATTCTGAAAAGACAGCACCTGGCAGACAAACACAGAGCGTGGTTATCGTGGTGCTCTCACCCACGCTGCCTTCTGGGCAGTGCAGATTCCTCACAGGTGAGTGGCAGCAGCAGCAGTGATTGCTTTTCAGTGCCACTAATGCACCTTCTAAATGAAGAATGATCCCTTTCCCTGCTTAATTCCCCTGCTGCAGGAGTCACTGCACTCAACTGCAGCACCTCAAAGCTCAGTAGGTACCAGGAGCTGTTCCTTGATTAACAGCTTATGATTCTCCTTCTATCAGAAGACAGCGAAAAAGAATTTTGCAGAGCTCTTGAGCTCTGATGTCACTGTGGGCTTTGATGTGAACAAGTGGGATGTAGTTAGCACAGAAATGGAGATGACCAACCCTTGTCTGTGTTGCCACAGCATGGATGTTTAGAACAGTGGTGATGTGGAGGTAGAGGTCAGAGTACTGGAGGGTGACCAGGGCAACTCATAGTTCTAGCTCTCAGATTTGAGCTACTTGAGTACCTCTGGCTGGTGGTCACCCGTTGTGAGACAGAACGAGAACGTTAAGAAGCAGAAGTGTACCCAGCAGGCCTGAGACTGGGCGTGGAAGCCCAGGTGGGATTAAGATCCTTCTGCACAGTAAGAAGCAAAGGCCCCTCCAGGCACTTACTCAGGCAGGAGGCGAGGCGAACGCTGTAACCCCAGTACAAGCCGGACACCGTGCGAGGGTGGTGCGAGGACACCACGGTGCCTTTTCGCACTTTAGTTTCTGAAAGGGAAGCAGAGATATACAGCCCTAATGATGGTCTGTAAGAGCTGAACTTGGCCAGCCCCATCCTGAGGTTTCTCCTGCGTTAAGGCAGCGATTTGCTGCACGGCCAAGGGCTGCTCTTCTGAGTGCCTTCTGGAAAGCGAGCACTGTCTCTCAAAGAGCTGACAGTTCTTTCCAATGAACCAGGAGCTGTGCTGAGGGAGTTAGTAAATGGAACGCAGAGTGGAGTGTCCTCAAACATGAGTAACCTGAAGGCTGTCACGCAGAAGGACCGACTGCAGCAGGAGACAAGCTTGCAGATGCTAAAGGAGCAGTAGTCACCTGGATTCTGCGGTTCCTGCAGGCGCACAGTGACGCGCACACCGGGCTTCAGCTGCTTGTCGATCTGCACCTCCTGCAGAGAGTCAGCAGCAGCGTTAGGACAGTCTGGAGGTACTGAGGGAGGTGGGGAGAAGAAAGGATGGAGCCTTTTTTTGGCCTGGAGCTGCAGTGAGGACTGCTACAATCGGGGTCTGTGCTGAGTGAGTTCACAGTGGTTGAGTCAGCAGCCTGAGACTTATTTTGCTGCTCGGAGGTTCGAACCCAGCACAGAGCAGTGATGTGCTGGAATGGGCCTGCCAGGACTTGGGAAGCCATGAACAACACATGAAGGACAAAGCAGCAACAGCATTAAGCCCCATCCCAGCCTGCTACAAGGCAGGATGCTGAGAAACCCAGCAGCACCTGTAACCCACTGCACCTGTTTCAAACATGACAGACAGGGTAAGTTGTTTTGGGACGTGCAGCTTGCACGCTGACGTACCTTCTTCATCCCACAGTTGACAAACGAGCCTCTGCCTGGCTTACTGGGCCGGTCTAACACCACACCTTCTCGGTACTCCGAATCCTCATCCACCCGCATGTGGTGGGGGCTGTCCAGTGGGTTGAGGAGCCCTGCAACAGCACACAGGAAAGCAACAGCTAAGGACAGAACACAGACTATGGGAACGTAGGTGTAAGTACAGCTAGCTGCTTTGCTACCTCCTCCCTCTCTGCTCCAGTGAAGCACAGCACCTCATCTGTGCCGTACGGTGGGGAAAAGGCTAAATTCTGTGCATTCCATGCAAAATGGGACCCAGAGCTCACGGAAGGGGAGTCAGCAGCCTGGGACAGAGAGAACTGAATAATTACCTGCAAATTGCAGATCGACATGTTTTGGAAAAAACGATTTCCTCAAGTACCTGTTATTAGAGAAGGTTCAAATATGAAATTATTATTGTAAGTAAGAAATGTAAGCTTCAGTTCTAGCTTTGTACTAATTCAAAAGAAGTACAGAGAAAACCACGCTTAGCTCCCCCAGGTCTCTGCTGTTCTTACAGTGAAACTGAACCACACACAAAGCAATCAGATCCTGTGTTCTTGCAAGTCATGCAACAGATGCAGAACTTAGCTCCAGCATGAGAGACCCATGCAAACCATCAGCTATCAGCTGTTAGTTCAGCCACTAACATAAGATGCACAATTTGACCACAGCGGACTTACTGAGGGCACTCCAAGTACTGCAGGATCCGAGCCAGCTGCACGCAAGCCTTCCCTCTCTTCCCAATTCCTTCAAATTCCCCTTCCACACTCCTGAAAGAGAGAGAACAGCATCAATTCAGAACAAGACTGCGCAGTCCCAAAGGGTCAGGTCTCCAGAAGACCAAGCCCTTCTCTTAATCTAAGAATCACAGCTCCCTCAACCTCTAAAGAAATAAATGAGCCACTTTTAGAAAAGGGCTACTCTAGAAACAGACTATTAACAAGTTCTATTTGGAACTCTCCCAAGTCAAAGAGGTTTTTTTTGTTGTCTTTTTAATCTTTGTGGATCTGTTTGTTTTTGTTTGTTTTTTTATATATATAACCTGGCAGCTGGATTCTGCAGCACTACAATGCTTGGCTTGGCCAGAGAACACAGGTCCAGATGAGAAGCTGAAGGGACAGATGTCATTCCTTCAAAGCATCCCCATCTTCCCCGTGTCCCAGCTTCCATCTCTGCCCCCAGAGGGCCCTGTGATCCTGGTGCTGGCAGCACTCGCTTGGCGTACAGACATCCCTTTCCTGATCTCAGCTAAAAAAGAAAGACCTGAGGAGCACTTCTGCAAAGCAAGCCAGCTCATCCGTACTTCGCATCTTCTCCGCACTCGTCGAACACCACGATCTCATCCACGCAGAAGATGGCGCACGCTCGAGCGATCTGCCCGGCCAGGTACGTCCGCAGCTCCAGCGACTGAGCGTTGTTGAGGATGGAGCCCGGCACGGCCACGCTCAGCGTGTAGTGCCGTCCTGGGGACAGAGGGCAGCGATGCAGCTCAGCAGGGCCGCGGCCCTACGGCCCTCACTGCACTCTGCCACTTCCTGAAGGGAGGCTGTGGTGAGGAAGGGGTCGGCCTCTTCTCCCAGGTAACTAATGACAGGACGAGAGGGAATGGCCACAAGTTGTGCCGGGGAAGATTTAGATTAGATTTGAGGAAAAATTTTTTCTCTCTGAGAGGGTGGTCAGGCACTGGAATGGCCTGCCTAGGGAGGGGGTTGAGGCACCGTCCCTAGTGCTGTTCAAGAAGCGTTTAGATGAGGTGCTAAGGGATTGGATTTAGTAGCTTGGTGGGTAGGGATGGTGGTGTGAGGATGGTTGGACTAGATGATCTTGTAGGTCCTTTCCAACCTAATGAATCTATGGCTGCGTGAGGCGCTTACGGCCCCATTCCGCCTGCGCACCTTTATCCTCCTGCTGCTGCTGCTGCTCCTTCTCCTGCTTCTCGGCCAGCTCCCGCAGCCGCTGCTTTTCCAGCTTCTTCAGCAGGTTCAGGTCCTTCCATTTCTTCTTCTCTGCTTTCCCTGGCGCGGACACAAAACCCCTCCGCGTGAGGGCCGGGCCCCCAGCAACGGCTCCGCTCCCCTCATGGGACCCTTTAGCCTTACTCTCCTGCTTCCAGCGTCGCCAGTTCACCTTCCTGTCCTCGACCTGCGGGCACAGCGGCCGTTATCGCTGCGCTGAGGGAACCGTAACCGCGGCAGCCGTCCCGAGCCCCACCTGCACGCCTCTGGGCCGCTTCTCCGCGCCGCCGCCGCCGTCCGCCATCTTCTCCCTCACCTTCTTCGGCTACGCCCCTCCGCTGTCGTGATTGGTCCAATGGAAGCGGAAGCTTCCATTGGACCAATCACGACAGCGGAGGGGCTGCGAAGTGGGGGTGTTAAATCCCCCCGCGCGGCGTGGCAAGCTAAGCAGGGCGCTTTGTGTTGTGCGGGAGGATGGGTGACTGGAGTGTGGTGTTAGAAGCACACGAGCGCTGCGTGAATCCGGAGCAAGAGCCTGGGGATGCTGCGGGTTATCTCTGTGCTAACGATGATTGCGGGTGCACGGCAGCGCCTCGTGCTCTTGAGCTGCGGCAGGAAGGCAGGCGGGTGGGTGCCTGCTTCCTTCCCATGCTCCTGCTCACAACAGGGGCTGTATCCTGAGCTGCAGCCCAACGCCAAAGTGCTGGAGTGATGCTGCTGCTGTGGGGTGCGGTGCAGATGTCGCCCAGGCAGCTCTCTGGGAGATCTGTGTTGGCCCCGTAATTACAGACACGTTTAATCCTCAATTAACTTTAATAATTTAACAGTCACAAATATTTACCCTACGTTCCGCTGCACGTAACTCCAGCGCAACTGATGATCACGTTCTACGCTTTTATCCAGCCTGAAATCAAGGGTGATGCGAGAACCACCTGCTGCAACGCTGCTCCATTGTCCCACCAGCCTGAGCCCTCCCTCCCAGTGTGTGCAGCCATCAGAGGCCGCAGTTTTGCTTTGCAGCCCAGGAGATGCTGCCAGGCATCAGCTGTGTGCAATATACGGGTGCTGAGGGAAGGTTTGGCTATACCCAAGCTCCACATAAAGGCCTATTTCTTACTGAACCTTCCCTCACCAAGGGGATAATGCTAATTTTTGTCTCTCTGGCTTTACAGTTTTCAGGATTGCAGGAATCAGCTGAGGGGGAGTGATGCCACACAGTCCCCTGAGGGAAGTGGGCACTGGTGGGAATGCTGCCCTGCAGTGCTGCAGCAGTGCTGCAGTGGGAGAGGGCACTCAGCGTGGCCCTGCAGGTCCTGAAGCACCTTTTCAGAATTTGGTGGTGGAAAAGAGCCCAGGAACCATCCTTACCCTTGTGTCTTGCTGGACACGTGTCAGAACTGGCTAGCAAAGTCTTTAAACAACATGGAAGAATGCTGAATGGCAGCAGAACGTGAGAAATGGCTGATACCCATTTGTCTGACAGAAAACGTGGTTGAAAGCAGAAAAATCAGGATGTAGCAGAGTTTGTAGCCAAGCAAAGGAATAGGAAGAAGACCAGTCGTGGAGAGCCTGGTTCCCTCTGCAGTGCCTTCAGGGAGCAGTTTTCTCCAATTTCCATTTTTGCAGTATGTTGTCTGCTGCCTTCAGTGTGGCATCCTCCTAAATAAACACCGTGGGTTCTGAGTTCAGGGCCTCTAGCCAGGTTCCCCCTTCCCCTCGCTACGCTCATTGTTCATACAAAAACCCAATTCCTGCCCCGTGTTCCGTGTGATGTGGGCACAGCCAAACCTGAGCGGGCTGGCCAGGCCCAGCTGCGATGGCCCAACCACGTGTCTCACCTTGGCAAAGCAGAACCGGATGAAACTGTTGTAGTTGTCCTTGTGGGCCCCACAGTAGAATGCTGAGAGCGGGATGGCTGCCAGTCCCTGGGGAGGAGAAGATGGGGAGTTATGTAACTGCCATAGGCTGAGGTCAAAGCCGTGGCCTGTTGCTCACGAGCCTCACAGACAGGCTTGTACGTGCCCTTGATGCTCTCCTCAGGCTGACAGAGTTGAAGCCTGACAGATCCCAAGTGTTCCCTAGCTTCTGGACACATCCATGGGATGGGAAAACCCCAGCCCTGTCTGGCACCATGGCCATGACCCTAAAACCCAGCCTGGATGAGGACATTGCCCAGCTTCTGCTAATGGCTCCTTGTGAGGGCACAAACTCACCCACAGTGAAAAAGGAGCACACGGATTTACCTTGTTCTTGACCATCCACTTTGCAAATCTGGAATCGTAGGGCTCGTCGGAGTTGGGGACATCAGGGACTTCAGATTCTGCAAGGAGGAGCAGCACAGAGGCTGTGGCTGGGTGCCTCACCCCAAACCCACAGCCTCTGGGAGCTCAAATGTGTGGTCCCTCCCCTCTTTGTACAGCATTTGTGCAGGTTCCTGTCTCTACTAGTGGAACCAGGCCAAGCTGATCCCCCTGCTTTGCTCTTCCCAAGCAACACTGCAACTCACTGAACTTGGAGATGTCTGCCACCAAGAAATAGGTGCCCTCAGGCACGATGGGTTTCATCCCCACCGCAACCAAGCTCTGGACCAGCTGATCTCTCTTCTGCTGCAGCTCCTTGGGCAGTCGGACAAAGTAGCTGTCTGGTTTCCCGTAGTGCTCAAGCTCCCTCTGGAAACCCTGAGCTACAGCCTCCTGTGAAAGAAGAAGAAGCAGTGGGAAGACGGCCAAGGTTGGGCTGGGGTGCTGGCTGCAGGGAGCTGCCTTACCTGCGCGGCCGTGGCACAGTGGTACACCGAGTTCTGGTGCACGGTACGCAGGTGCTGCAGCAGCCGGTTGGGTCCCATGGTCCAACCCACCTATGGCCAGGAGAGAAGGAAGGTGGTAAGACTGCGTGCCTCCTCAAGCTTTGGTAACACTTTCCGGACAGGGATGTTGTCAAGTAGTGTTGGTATTTTGGGGCACTGAGGCTCAAAGTCAAGTGTGCAATTGTCCTCAGTGCTGTGTCCAATGTAACCTAGAGCAAAGGGATGGGGAGGCAGTGAGGTGTTGCATGGGGAACTTACCTTCCAGCCAGTGACACTGAAGGTTTTTCCAGCGCTCCCAATGATCACTGTGCGGTCCCACATCCCTGGCAAACTGGCTGGCAATAGAGCAAGAGAAATCTGCCATGCTGATGTCTGAGCTGTGTCAATAACATGATGGGAGCTCTCTGCCCACCAGAATCATGAAGGTCTCTTTGGGCCATGATGGCATCTTTCCCCTGATTTCCCTGAGGCACATCCCGAGCAGCCAGACAGATTTCTCATCAGCATGTCTTCATAATTAAGTGTTTTTGTACCCACATAACAGTCCCAGGGGTTCCCAGATGTGCTAGTATTACCTTGCTGCAACAGGGTGATTGCATGTTATGGAGACAGAAAGAAAATACCTCTGACATCATGCTAAAATGTGTGTCCCAAAACTAGAGGCACCCAGAAAACTGTGGCTTTACACAGTATGAGATAAAATCCAGTTTCACTGAAGCCAAAAGGCTCTTTGCTCTAGAATACGTGTTGTGAAGCCACAACTCATTGGTTCTGGAAGTCAAAGCTACAGTTTAAGCCCTGGTGTGGTGGCTGAAATTGAAGTACAGCAAAATACCTCTAATGGGAAACAGGCCTGCTGGAGCTGTGCATGCAAGCAGCCCTTACAATTGCCAGGGTCCCCAGTTACAATCCCAGTTCCTTCCCTGGATGGAGCTGCCTAAAGATGTTGTACCCAGAGGAGAAGCTCAGGATCAGCCACGCTATTCTCCATACCAATGCGGACGTGCTCCTTCCCGTCGTACACCAGCCACTCGTACACTTCATCGCTGATGCAAAGGGTGTCATGCTTCACACACAGGTCTGCAATGAGCTCCAGCTCCTCTTGGCTGAACACCTGCAGCAGGCACGGAGCGGAGCTGAGACACAGCACGAGCAGCTCTGAGCACACAGTGCACCCTCAGAACCCTCTTCGTTGCGTGTCAGGAAGGGGGAGTTGTTGCTGCACCTCGGATGGGTCTGGCTGAGCTGGAGCACCACAGTGCTGTCTCAGGGCTGTCCCTGTAAGCCAGAGGCATTACCTTGCCCAGAGGGTTGTTGGGTGAGTTCAGGACGATGGCTTTTGTCTTCTCACTGAATTTAGAAGCCAGTTCAGCTGGGTCCAGCTGCCAATCTGCACTCGACATCAATTTTCCTTCTTTTGGAGCTTTCTAGAGGGAACAGAGGAGAATCTCAGCTTGCTTTGCTGCCTCCACTCACTGCTCACCATGATACAAGTCCTATTCCTTCCTCAGTGGCACTGCTCTGACCCACTCACCGGCCTCAGCGGGACGTACACGGGTGTCCCTCCAGCCATTTTCACCATTGGTTCATAGCAGTCGAAAAAAGGCTCAATGATTATCACCTGGAATAGATGGGGAATGTCAGCACCCACCTAGCCCTGCTCAGATCTTAATCCCTGAGTTAATGTAATATGGAGAACATGCAATACCAGTGGGCAGTGATTAGGGAAGAATGACACTTGGAACAAAAGAATGATTTTGCCTTATGTGCAGAAATGAGTCTGTGCCCTGCTGCAGCTTTCCCTTTAGAAACTCAGATACTGGGAAGTGAAGATAAAGCCTTTCCAGCTCTGCAAATGGGCAAAAAAACCAAACAAACAAAACAAAACAGGCTGCAGCTGCAAGCAGATCTAGAAAGGGCTCTCCTGGGGAAAGGCTGCTCGTACAACAAGCCCAGACCTGAAGTTACCTCATCGCCTTCATCAACGAAAGCCTGGAAGCAGCAGAAAAGGGCCTGGTATGCCCCCACAGTCACCATCACGTTGGTCATGGGATCCAGGTCTCGTCCAAGCAGCTTCCCAAAAAGCTGGGCTAGGATTTTCACCAGAGGCGGATGGCCCTGTGGGGTGAGAGGAGCAGGTGGGAACTGGCTGGTAGGAGAGGCATGAGCCGTTTGGATAGGGCTGGGCAGCCAAGCACACTGGGACTGGTTTCACCACCACGATGGCTGCACCATCGGGTGCCTTATGCCATGGGTGCTTTAGCAATGAACCTCGTGCCTGCTGGTCCTCTGCACCAGCCAGCGTGTCCCTAAAGAAGAGCAGGGGCACGGTCCTGCCTGAAACAATTCTCTCCATTTTTCTTTGCAAGGTATTCCAGCTATCGCCAGCTCTCTCACTGCAGGTGACAGAAGTCCTGTTTCAATGAGAGCAGCTTCTCCTTGCCCAGACAGCACTGTCAGAGGGGCATTTCAGACACTGCTGTCACCCTGACCTCTGCAATGGCAAAGCAGGATGCTAGAAAGAAGACAGAGGCAAAGCTGGAAGCTGCTGCAAGATGTTTGTCCCCCCCAGAGGATGCAAATCTGGGTCACTGCCCACCAAAGCAGCCAGGGGGCACCCAGCCCACGCGCCCAGCACAGATGAGTGTTGCTCATGGCCCATCTGATGGGCAAGGCTCGCAGTAGTGCCTAGGAGGAGGCTGTCCACGCACGAAGGCACGGGTGTACTGGTGCAGCATGTGCATCTCCCCGCTGACAGCTCTGCCGAATGCCTCCATCAAAAAGTCTGGCGGAGGGAAGTCAGGGAAACCTTGGCCCAGGTTCACCTTGGAGTAGGTGGCAGCCAGTTTTACAAAATCCACCCTAGAGAGATGGAAAGGAGAGAACGATAAGCATTTACAGAGGGTCTGGGCAGCCTGGTGCTATCAGCTCTGCTTGCCAGCATCCCATCAGCAGGGAGTGAGGTGGGTGCCTCCATGGCAGGGCTCTTTTCTGGCCCATCCTCAGTGTGTGCCCTAAGCACAGGGCATTTCAGACCTGTTTTAATTATATCAGAGACAGGTACTGTCTCACTGGGAATGGTTTTACTCGTTTTGAAGGACATAGCACCAATTTTGATAAGACCAGAGGTTTTCAAACTGCAAAAATTAGCACCCAGACATCATGAAGGCTCTGCAAAGGTAAAATTAGCTGGACTCTGTGCCCACATGACATTCAACATCTCATCAGCACTTCGTAGCTTGAAGCTGGGTGCAGCCCATTACATTAGGTGCCTAAAGCCACATTGACCACTGGGGTAAACCAGGAGCTGCCCAGTAACAGCTTAACTCACCAGATATTCTTATCTACTCCCTCCAGCCTCCGGGCTTGCACCAGCCTTGACATTTTTGCCTGCAAAGAGAGAAGAAGAGCTTAGAGGTTTCATAGGCAGCAGCAGGGCCACAAGAGAAGGGGATGTGCCCCCCCAAGGTGGATTTCCCTCATTGCTGTGCTCTCCCACCTCTGCTCTTTGCCAGGTCCCCAGGCCATTTGGTGTCTAATATCCATGTGCATCATGGCTATGGGGCTGGAAGGGGGAAGCACGCTGAGCAAAAGCCTCACTCCAGCTCGATAAGCATGGCAGAAGTCTGCTGTCCTTGATGGGTGATTTATCACAAGGATAATGAAAAGCAGCAAAGGCAGAATTTAATAACTCAGCAGCACAGGAGAAAAGGCAACCAGACAGGGAGGGGACTGGAAACTGGAGACAAATTATGCTTAATGCACCAAGAAAAGCCAGCATGGGGACATAAGCAGTGCACCTGCAAAGCACCGAGCCAAGAAAACGATCTTCCCCACAGCAAGCAAAATGCATTCAAAACAAGGAAAAGCACATGAGAACAGCTGAGATGTGGAGCTAGGATGTGCAGGAAGAGGATCTGTCAGGATGATGAGGGATGTGAGGTCCCCCCTGCAGTAATTCCCTGCTTACCTGCTCACTGCTACCCTTCCTGCAAGGCTGCACCAGCCTTTGAGAACTGCCCCAACAACGTTCCCCCTGTGGTCTTTGGATTCTTTACATAACTCCAACCCTTGCTGGAGTTTTTTGCAAATTAATGCAAGGAGCTCTGTGTTTCAGAGGGCAGCAGGTGGACTCTGTGCTCCCCTTGTAGGTGGCCAAAGGTGATCAGGAGTTGCTGCCTCCCTGGATGTCGGGGAGCCCCATGCCTCTCTCCTGTTCCCCTTCTTTGCTGCACATTCCCATGAGTATCACAGTCAGCAAGACCGGGTGCCTGAGCTGATTTTGGTGGGAATAGAAGGATTTGTGGCTTGGGAAGTAAAAGATAGCTGAGGGTTAAACATTAACAGTTCCAGTACTATATTTTTTTTTGTGGTGGGGCTGCTGCTGGCCACAGGTCAGACAATGTGACAGCGCTGGCAAGTGTAATGGGGTCAGCAGGAATAAGGTGCAAAAGCCTAGAAATTGCCAGTTAGGAGGAAGGGCTCCCACCCTTTCAGAAATGGAAATGACAAGATTTCTTCCTTTGACATCCCCTTGTCCCATCCCCAGACTGCGTGATGCTGCCATGGGTGGCTGCCCATTGGTCTGGAGAGCAACACAGGCTTAGTGCTTAGGGCTGTGCAGCTCCCAGATGCATTTCAGTCTGTTCTGCTCCCCAAACTGACAATGCTCCTCCAGTTGCAATTTGCCTAGCAGCCAGGGAGAACAGTTGCTTGTAAATGCAGAAGACTGAGCAGCTGCTGCCATGCTCTGCCCTCCAACACTGACTCCCCGCTGCATGTTATTCCCTTGCTCTGCAAGTTTCTGTCTCCAGGAGGATGCTGATATTTCATTTCCCAACTATTCTGCAACCCAAGAGGCTTTATTAGAAGACATCTTCAGGTGAGGCAATCCCACAGACAAAGAGCTTTTCTCTGTATAAAGAGTCTTCTCATGCTTGTGAGGTGTTCTCTTTAAACAGGCTACCTGGAAGTAACTGGCTGCAGAGTAGATCACATCAGTGTGACTTCTCCTGACGTGCCCTATCTACTGTCACTGCCGTGGCTCACTCCTTGGCTCCACATGCTGCAGTCTGAGCCAGGGACCGGGCTGCAGG
This sequence comes from Callipepla californica brunnescens, assembly GCA_023055505.1. NCBI lineage: Eukaryota > Metazoa > Chordata > Aves > Galliformes > Odontophoridae > Callipepla > Callipepla californica. Next base: position 4,818,666 of record JALIRH010000028.1, on the reverse strand, counting down.
CCAGAAGCAGCTATGCTGGGCATTCAGTACCTCGCTGCAGTACGAGCTATATCCAGCGCTGCAATTTCTCTCCAGTAAGAAGTGACGCAGAAACGGTCCCGCTCTCCTGAGCATGCCACGGCTCCTGCTGTCTCACAGCACAGACCTGCATTTCCCCCAAACACAAAGCAAAGGGATGAGAAAATCACTTCCCAACTGCAGGAGCAAAGCAAAGGTTCTGTGTACCTGGGGACACAGCGCAAGTCCAGACCCGAAGGTGTGTTTTTGCTCCCTGGATAGGAAGCGCAGCCCAGACACTGTGTGTGTTGTCACTGCAATGTCAAACAGGGCTGAGACTGCCCTTTGTGCCTGTGACACACAGGAGGGCAGGATCACAAGGGAAAGCACAGCTTCTGCTCCTCTCCCCCATAACCATGCCACTGGGGTACAGACACCAGTAAGAAGGCATCCACAGGAATTGGGTTTCCAACACCACATGCCTATCTGCTTTCCTCAATCCCTGCTACCTCCAGCCTCTGCCTTCCTCCCTTGCAGCACGTTCACCTTCCTCACTGGGGCTGTGGTTTGGCCATGCTGCTCAGACACACTGCCCATTGGAGCTTAAAAGGGAAACAAGGGCCTTAGATATATATGCTTATGGATTTGGGTGTTTAGATTTCCTTTAAGGCCTCAAATTAATTTCTGTGCCTAAGACAGACTGTTCTTTCACCTTAAGTCCCCTCAGCATCGCAGAAGCACGTGGTATTAAAGATGAAATAACACTGCCTTGTTAGATGCTTTAGATTAAAGGGGTGAGTCTGGAGGATGCATGCACTTTTATTTTCACCAGCTACAGGTTAATTTATCATGCTACAAAAAATAAAATAAAAGAACAACACCAGATTTGAAGCTGGCCAGCCCACAGATAACAGCATCAGAACTGCTAGGTGCACTTCTCATCATGCAAATCATGAGACCACTCTGTGCATTTTATGTTATTTTTAACACAAGTACAAAGCAGCTGCTACACAGTTTGATATCTCTTTGCCCAGGTGGGAAAAAACAGCATGACCTACAGAAAACAAGGGATGTAGCATAATGTTTGGGGCTGTGCAGTACCTGCCTCGTCCCTGTGCTGAGGACAGCAGCTGGGATTGGGGGTGTGAATCCTGTAGTTGACAAAATGGAGGCATTAAAAAGGGCTTTACCGGGTTGCACTGACCTGCAGAGCATGCCTGGGAGCTGTGTGAAAGGCTCCTGCGGGGAGCTGGAGGGAGCACTGGCGTTGGGGAAAGAGTCTGCCTCCTCTCTCCAGCCCTGAGCAGTGCTTTGGAAGTGGGGTCCGCCACCAGAGAGACAAAAAGCCTGAGGAAGGCTCAGGGATCCCCTCTCCTCGTTGGGTTCTCAGGCAGTGCTGTAGCTGTGCTCCCTGCAAGGAGCCGGGCACGCAGGACGGAGCACAGCTGAAAGGTCACGGCTGGGACCCGTCACTCTCCTTTGGTCTCCTCCACCCCAGTGCTGCCCAGACACTGCCGGGCTGCACCTGCAGGGCTCTGGGGGACAAGAGACCCCAGCAGCCAGCACAGCACAGGCACAATGTAGGAGCGCAGGGTGGATGCAGCAGCAGCCAGCGAGGGCACACGCGTTGGCCACTCAGCAGGGGCAGCAGTGGGGGGTAAAACCGACTTACGTCAAGCTGGGCCACGCTGCATTATGCTGCAGAAGTCCTGCCCCAGCGCCTGGGCTTAACTTGCGTGCATGCCCGGCTTCTCCATGGACCAGAAACGCTTCATCTGCTGCTGGGACTTCCTGGGAGGAGTCTGCAAGGCTGCAGGCAGGCAGCAGTCAGGCTGCGACGCGCCAATGGGGGACTGTACAGAGAAAAGGAGGTCTGGGGTTCCTCAGAGGATAATGACCAACTGTCCGTGACCCAGCCCAAAGCCAGGCCCTGCAGCTCCGTCCGGCTGTGTGTGGTCCTGGAGGCAGACCCCAGCCTCAGCTGGGGTGCCAGCAGGATGCAGGAGCTGTGTGCTCCATCGGTCGTGTGAGAGGTGGCCATTGCTCAAGTGAGGCATAGGGAGCAAATCATCCCCTCTCAGCTTCCCTTTTCCATTTGTGATCAGGCTTTGCGTGCACTGACAGATCAGGTCTCGTCACCGTCTCTCTCTCTCGCAGTAGGAAAAAGTGATGCACAGGGAAGGAAGCACTGACGTTCGCTGTGTGGAGGTCCCAGCTCCTGACCCGACTCTCCCATGCTGGCCCCGCTGTGACTACGTGGGAGGGAATTCCCGTGCAAGGCAGATGCAAGCTCTCTGTTTGCTTAACTTCCAAACACTGAAACAAACAACTGGCAGGTCAGCTTGTGTTTGCTCCCAGAAGGATTTACAGAGCACATCCTGAGACGGTTGGCGGCTCCATCCCTCCTGCTGTGCTTGTCAGTGGTTGTTGGACCCTGAATTCGACCCTCAGAAGGGTTGTACCAGCAGAAAGCCCTGCTGGCAGAAAGCAGGGTCAGGCTGGTGGGTTGGCTGGGCCCTGGGACAGCACCACAACAGAGGGGAACGGGGAGAAGAGGACGCAGTGTGTGAGCTCCCACCTTCTCTGATGGGATTTGGCCTTTCTATTGGTTCAGCAGTGATGTGTAACTACACTTAATGTCTGCTTATAGCACAGCAGAAACCGTATGCTAATTTAAGTTTAAACACCCTTTTAGTGTCATGTTAGCCAAAACCTTGCTGTTGCCCTGAGCTTGTAAGCACCTCCAATGCTGGTAGGAGAGATCCCTGCTGCTGTGGTGCAGTGTGGGGTGCTGAGACCTGTCATGTTCCTAGAAAGCCACAGTTTATGCTTATTTTACTGTAGCAGCAACCACTGGTGTCCACCAATCCAAATTGGCTGCGCTTATCTGCCCCATGCTGCCTCCCATGCACTAATGACATGGAAATGAATGCCTTTGAAGCATCCTTTATGAATTTTTAAAACGATGCTGGACAAATGAGTCAGCTGAATGAAAATAACCAGGGGAGGATCACTCTGCTTTTCTCAGGTCCCACAGAACCGCTCCTGGATTAATTCTTACAGCACTACTCTGTCGCCGTCCCTGCAGCGAGGAAAGGAATACCACATTTTTAGCAATCTTCATTTGGCGGACGGTTGTTAGAAAACAAGTACTGGGTTTTCAACACGTTCCACTTCGCATAAGTTCATTCTAAAGGGAAAAGTGGTAAATTATGCTGTTTAAATATTATTTGTTAATGTTAAATAGCTTTGATATTGATGCCACCTGCATTCACACACACACAAAAAAAACAAACAACCTTAACGAAGAGGCAAATCTCTTTATTTAGGGAGAAGAAGGAATTCTGAAATCCAGTTGTATTGCCACAGCAGGTGAGCGCGCTGCTCCCTCAGCTCACAGCGGCTGCCCCTTTAAGACGTCCACCATTTTGCGCTCTGCCCTGCACCAAGATGGCGGCCGCGCCTTCACCTTCCCTCCTTCCCCCTCCCTCTCCTCGTTCTATCCCGACGCATAAATTCCGTCCCACTCTGGGCGGTCGCGCCCTACGTAAAGATGGCGGCGCGCCCTTCCCCTCGTGCCCGTTTCCAAGATGGCGGCAGCCCCCAGCTCTCCTCGCTGAAGGCGGCGGCGGGACGCCCCTCTGGCGGCCGCCTATGGCGGGCGGGTGAGGTCAGTTCCGGGGTGGGGCCGCCTCGCTGCGGACAAAAGCAGCCCGAGCCGGCGTGAGGGAGGGCGGGGGCCGAGGAGGGTTGTTGCGGACAGGTGGGTGCGGGCGGGGACGAGCCGCGGCCTGCCTCCTTCCCTCCCTCCCCGCAGAGCACAGCGCCCGGGTGGGGCCGCCGGGCCGCGTCCCCTGCGGGAGCGGGACGGCTGTGAGAGGGCGGCGGGCCGGGCGGGGGTCCTGAGGGGAGGGCTCGCTGACTAATTGCGCGGTAATTGGTTTCCTCCGTTCCCCGCTGTCCCTGCGTTGCCCGGCGGTGCGGAGCCGGGGGAGGCGGCCCTGGGTGTACGGGGCGCGGCCGGGCCGCCCTGCGCTGCTGGCGGCCCCTTGGAGAGGGGTGCGGTCTGTGCTCGTTGCACGTTGAAGCTGGTGGGTTTTCTGAATTAACTTTCTTTCCCTCTGGTTTTGTCGGGGTTCCCCCCCCCCCCCCCGAGGGCTGAGGTTGGTGGGCAGAGCGGGGCGATGCGCTGTCAGTGTGCGGGTGGGTCGTGCTGTGGTTTGGGGCGGTGCTGAGCGCTGAGAGGAGGGCAGGGTGGGGGAGAGCCGGGTGGGAAGGGAAGGTCAGCGAGTCCTCTCCTTTAGCTTGTTCCCTTTGCTGCAGTTTGGCACGGCTCGAGTGGAAAGGCTTTGATTGTGAGCAGGTCGCTTCCAAATGTGCCAACCTCGGTGCTGGCATTGAGTGATCCCAGTGTGTTCTTGGGCTGAGCATCTTAACTAGTGCTTTTTTTCTAGTGACATCTCTTCCAGTGTTGTTTTTTTTCTGCCTCTTGTTGACGAGATGCTTTCTGAGGTTCTGCAGTCCTCCCTGGCTTTGAAGCTTGAGGGATCCCTCAGAGCCTGGGCTTGTTCCCGTCTCCTTCCCCATACCGATGAGCAGGAAGCAAGGAAAAAAAAGCTGTTGCAGTTGTTGTTGATGGTGCTAAATCACCACTGCTATAAAAAGATTCATGTTGGTAGGTGTGTTGAGAAGAAAGCAGACAGTTATTTGAGCATAAAGTGATGAGAGATCTGTTTTCAGAGAGTCCCAATGCATTTAGATGTTTCCTCCAGGAGGTTAATCTGTCTTTACTAGTTTAGTTGCAATAATGGAACTCAGAATCTCCTTTAAATGGGTTTGCATTGCCTGCTTTGTGATAGCTTCTGGAGCAAAAGTTGGAGGCTTGTTTCCTCTTTGGGGTTTTACTTAGTTCTTAGAGCTTTTGACATCTTTCCAAGTATCGACATCTCTTCCTGGTTCCTGATAATCATCTGGTTTGCTCCTGGAATCTTAGATGTCCTTTCCCAAACTTTTATATAACATGATTCCTTGGTGTACTTCGTTCTCTCTGCTGATAATCTCTGCTTGATTTCAGGGAAACTGTTCCCATGGCGTGTGGGGAATGCAACGCTTCAGCACCTGCTCAGGATCCAGCACACGGGAACATCATCCACTTCCAGCACAGAGAACTGAAGTGCAGATAGCAGAACCCAACTGCAGGGTAAGGGCTACAGGCCAGTTTGTGAGCGGTGTGCTAAAGACGCAAATGAAATCACCGGAACACTGCCTAAATATAGTTGCAAAACACAAGGTGGTGATGAGGTGTTTCTTAAAAGAGTAAGGAGGAAAGATGGTGGAGCAGGCAGAGTGGTGGTATGCTTATTTCAATCTGCCCTAAGCTTTAAGGTGGGAAAAAGAGAGTAAAGTAACTACATGTTGTCTGATGTAGAACTTAAGTGTTGCGTCCACCCATACATCTAACTCCTAGCCTCACAGACCCTGACTTCTTTCATTAAATGAGTACTTTAAAGCTGTGTGCTCTCTGTTTATTTTGGTCAATTTTCTTCTGTTTCCAGCAGGGTGATGTTTGTATTGCTGTGTAAACATCTCGTAAACAGTTTTTTCCACGACTGACTGAGGGGAGCACTGACTTGTTTCCCTTGTGAGTGGGACTTGAGCAGCAGTGAGGATTGGTAGCAGGGAACTCTGTCTCTTTGGGTGTCTGCTAGGACAGTGATGAAAGATAGTGCAGAGTGCCCTGCTTATCTGCAAGATGAGAGATGCAGTCCAGATTGATCATACTGTGAGCAGTGAGGAGGTGCAGGGAGGTTCTGACAGTTCAGGGATTTGCTTCATTGGGCTGATCCTCTCCTGCTACTTGGAAGCTGTAACTTTATTAATGTAGGTCAAAGGGAATGTGCATAAATAACTCCTGAAGACAGACCAGAAGCCATGTGTTAAAAGCTAATGCTTCCATGTTTGAAGTGTGGGGTGCCTGCAGCCTTTCAGTGATGACTTACCAAATGCTTTGAGTTATTACGTTCTTGTAAATGTTGCAGATGTTCAGAAAGCCATTTCCTGGCGTAGAGTGCTCTGACTTTTTAAAAACAAGTCATTGAATTCGAATATAAGTTATTGTCTTGCTTGTGTACCATCAGTGTAAGCTTAATTACAGGCTGTCATGAATTCTTCTATGGTCTAAAGGAGGATTTTGTTCAGTGGAGTATTTTAAAGGGAACTGAAACTTGCTGCTGGTGTGAAATTGAGCCTTGCTGGTGTCTAGGAAAACGGAGTGAAGTTGTGTGAGTGCTGGTGGAGCGCTGAAGGGAAGAGCTTTTGCATTTTGTGTGGGGCTCCTTCACGCTGGGATGTCTCACCACTGTTTTAGGAAAGATTAAATACAGGCACGCTTTGTTGCAGTGTAGCAAGCCTCCTTCCTGCATGTTGTTCCAAGTGTTTTCAAAAATAGCTCCAGTTTAGGATAAACAGTCTCCCTTGTTTGAGGAGAATATCTTGAATGCTTCCAGGCAGCTTTTTCCATGAGCTGTTTTGCATACATTTTGTATTGCAAATGGCAATACAATTGATATTGCTGGATTATATATGGCCCTCCTGCTGCTATTGAACTGCATTCGAAACTAAAAGTTCTTCAATCAAAACCACCCTGCTGGAATAATGGTGCTTTCATCTCCTGTACTGGGTTCTGTTAATGTTTGCTGTAAAATTACCAGACAGTATAAAGCTCCTCTGTGCCAAATTTGTAGAGCTGTGCCCTGGACTAGTTAACAGATTCTGCTTTAGAGTTGTGACTTTGCCTCTCTCTTATCTGTCAACGAATACAGTCAGAAAATGTTCTGAGCTGGAAGTCATAGTCACTGTTTTGAAGTTCAGGGTGCTGAAGACAAGGTTGCAGGGTAAGCAGGCCAATATGTTCTTATTTCTCTTTCCTCAGACTGAGGCGCAAAATATTATTGTGCTGATGGCTGAAGTCTTACTTTGCTCTTGTTGAAATCTTCTTTCATCTTTGGTTCATCTCTTTGGGCGTTGCCACAGCTGTTTTCAAGCTAATAAATTTGTAGATGTTGTCAGTTTGTCAACAATAAGTTGTGATGATCCTTGCTTAAAAGTCTTGGCTTTGAGTCTAGTGTCTTGATTTCTCAATCTCTTGTTAGATACGTCAAAGCTCTGTTCACCATTTCAGTCTTAATTGAAGGCAATTGTTTTACGCTGTTTTGTATCACTTCCCAGTGCTGGAATTAAAATGCTGAATAGACTTCTGCAGCTGGGAGAGTGCTTGAAGTTGTTCTGCTTGTTCCAAGTTAGCACTCTTGCTGTCTTTTTTTTTTTTTTTTAATCTTAAGTAGATTAAAACAATTAATTCAACCACTTGCATTTGTCAGAACAAGGGAATGTTTTGCAGTGTCCCACTGGAATAAAGCCATCATACTTTTCAAAGGCAAGCTCCAGTGCCCTGTCATTGAGGCATCTTTTCTATGGTGAAGGAAATTAATTTTGGATAGCAAACCTGTGACCGCACACATTCATAATTAATAAGCTGACACAGACTTTTTTCTCTGTTTTGCATCACTGTAGCAAGTCATCTGATAGTATTTGAATTTCCATAGCAATATCACATTGACATGATCCAAGCATCAGTGATGCTGATAACTTCAGAGCGTGTTCACTTCTGTGCAGCTGGGCAGGCCAATCCAGGTATCCAGTACAGATTGTTCTGGTTGTGCAGATGTTCTGTCCCGTGCTTGTTAGGGCAGGCTCACTTGTGTGATAGTAAACAGGAGCTGCTGTGCTATGCGAAGAATATGAGTCTTGATTCTCACAAGAAGTCAATTAAAAGGTAGCTGGAAAGATGATAAAAGTTCTGCCTGTAGTGTAGATGACTTATTTTTTTTATGAGCTTCAGTAAAGGTGTTACCTAGTTAATTTGCTTCATCCTTCTGTACCTTGTGGCTTGGCTGGGGCTGAATGTTACATACAGTTGGTGGTTATATGAAAACCAATGTAATTTACTCTGTGTTGAGTTTGGCTGTTCAGCAGGTGAAGAGCGTAAGTGTTGGCCGCTGCTGTTCCACTGTTCCATCTGCCCGTTTGAATAATGCACAATCCTTTAAACTTTGCATTTGCTTCTCTGTTTCAGAAGGCATTTCCTGCAGGAGAAACTTTATTGCAGGCAGAACCAGATGTGAGGATGCTGTGTTGTTGTTTGGGACTCTGACACCTGGCTTCCTTGCTGTTTATTTCTACAAACAGTGAAGGACAAAATCAGAGTCTTGTTCCATCTGATGTTTTGGGCTTTTCCAGTTGATCATGTGGCTGTCCCTGTTTGGAAGATTTTCTGAGGAGCGACTGAAAGCAGCTCTGTTTTAACCTCCTCCTTTTGCTTTCAGAGTCTGATAAACATGGGGGAGGGAAACGCAAATTACCATTCCCATTTCTGACTTGCAAAGCTCTTTACATTTCCTGGTGTTCGAACAAAGAGCTCTGTGTTCTGCCCCTCTTTACTGTTTCAGGTGGCAGCATGCTGGGGAGGGAAGCTCTGCTGTTTTGAAAGCTTACTGTGACGTGTTGCAGCTTGTCAAAATCAGGGCTATAGTCTTAAGAGTACCGAGTCATTTTTCTTTTCCCTTATCGATCTCTGATACTGTCAGCACACAAACAACTCCCTTGTTCGTTGGGCTTCTGAGAGGTAAGAAACTGTCAGCAGTGCTTGACTGCTGCTTTGCAGTCTGCAGTCTTAAAAACTGTAGAGGTTTAAGAATGTGTGATATGAACTTGAAGGTTTGTGAGTGTCCAACGTGCAATACATCCTTGTCTACTTATTTAAATTTGTATTAAGAGATTGCCTCACTGGATGCTGCATCCCAGTAAAGGTGAGGATTTCTCTACTTTCAAGGAGGTCCAGGAAGTAAGGAATAGAAACAGGAAATTCTCAGGCATGTCATGAGATCATGCATACAGTCCTGTTTTGCCAGCAGCTCTGTTTGCAACAGTATGGTCAACAGAAGGAAAAAGGGAAGAGGACGTTGAATGAAGTATTCAGCAAATGATGAGTCAAGCTGATGACGTATTAGTGAAACTGAACAATGATGTTTCTGTTCACTTTGGCTCTAGCTGGGTATGCTGGTCAGCAGGTACGGGCAGGAAGGTTTCAAGCACGGCTCAGCCAGGTATCTGTCAGCAATAATTCTGTGTTTGCATGTTTAGATTATTATTTATTTTTTTTTGTGATAGGAAAATTCTTCAAATAAGAGAGTGTTTGTACTCTTGCAGTTGCTCTATTCGTTCCCTGCTGATCTTAAACATCACAGGTATCTTGCACCTCCTGGAAAGGATTTGTGGTGCTCTCAGCTATAGTTTTTATTGTTTAAGGTACTACATGCTGCAATAGAAGGTTTTTGTTAGCTGGATGAGTTTATTCTTGTTTCTGAATGATTTTATTGTTTGGGTGTGATGTGCTCAGGTTGTCAATGTTTTTTTGAAGTTGAGTTATCTTCTCTTCCAGGTGTGTCTGGTAAAACATAATATTCATACTTGATGGTACTTCAGATTTGAAGGCTGGGTAGTTTTGGCGGGCTTATGTAAGTCTGAAATTGACATTTCATCCCTTGAATTGGCCTGCTCAGTGTGAACAGGGAGTCTGTGCTGCACGTGGTAGGTAGGTGCCTGGCAGGTGATGCAGGGATGGCCATGCCAGCCTGACTTGTTTGTACTGGATGGCCTCTGCCTTCCTTCCTGAGATTGCCTGGCTAGAAGAGTCTGCAGTGGGATGCCAGCTAGGTTTTGGGTAAACCTGCAGGCACTGAAGGGACATGTAGTACCTGAATGTGAATATCGCAGAGGCTTCAGGAGTGTATTTGTGGGCTGAATTGCTACGTCTGTTATGGTCTTGCTATATCACAGTGAGGCATTAGCATATGGGTCTTCACCTGTACAGGCTCCAGCTCTGCCTGTTCTACACTGGATATGAATTGCAGCACAGTGCTGTTTTGTTGCAATGGAAGCCCTCAAAGGTAATGTCACTTCTAAAGTGGGAGGTGGGAGACTGCTCAGGGAGTTGCGTGGTAAATCAGTGTGGAATGTGAAAGCTGAAACACCTTCGAGACAGATACTTGTAAGATTTCTTTTGTGTGCAATTCCTGAAGCCTGCCTGTTTAATTATACCTTTGAAAACTTCCTTATGCTTCTGGTAAGTGGATAGGGCTTGAGATATGATGTTCCCACCTGTTGGCTCACGCGGATTGAATTCAACCTTTATACTTGAATTAAGCACTCTTTCAGAATCTGTGTATCAGTGTCTCCCACTTGGCAGAGTTGTCTATGAGTGAGTTGCCATTCTCTAAGCCGCAGCTGGAGAGGCATGCAGCTTGGGGTATATCTGAAGGAGCTGAGACTTTTCTTCACCAAACCTGCTCTGCTACAGTGCCAGAACAACATATTCCTCCTAAATATCTCTGTTCTGCTGCCTGTGTACTGGGTGCGAGAGTCTGGGTTCCAGATGCCCACTTGGTTTCTGCATAGTGGTTGGAACCACAGTTCCTGTGGGAAGAATCCTATCATGCAAAGCAGCATTGGGCAGCAGAGACAGGACCTGAGAATCTGACTTCTTGAAGTTAGTCTGCTGTCGTCAACCCCAGCAGCAAAACTGCCTGCCCGAATCCAGAAGGGAGTGTTGCAACCAGAGTCTCATTCTAAAATGATTACAAAATGGAGTGTGTGAAATAATGACACTTGTGTTTTGCTGCAGAACAGTTGTCAAGTCTTTCAGGAACTAGAATGGGTTGCATATGTGGGAAATCTGGCTGGGGAGGGTGGTAACTTTCCCCTTGGTTTCTCAAGGTTTTGGTGGTCAATTTTCCCTTTCACTGCAGATGCTGCAAGTAAGATTAGATAAGGCCTGAGGGATTTGAGCTTCTGTAAAATGACCCCTCGTTTTATTACTTTTCATCTGGGACTTGAACAGGGCCTCCACAGTTGCCAGGAGGAGTGGGAACTTGCTGAGAATGTCCTTTTCTTCATGCAGTGACCCTATCATTGTTACTGGAGGGCAGGGGATTTCCTGCTCCACCACACCGGGGTTTCACTGCTGATACAGAGCCGTAATAGACTATGGTAGGACATTCAGACAGATGATTTGTTAGCTGTCTTGTAACCGCACAACATAAAGCCAAATTTCCTATCCCATGTGGCTGGTAAATAGGATTAGGGAGCCTGTTGTCCTAATTTTTTTTTTTTCTTTCCTTCCTAGCTATCTTGAGATACAGATCACACAGGGTTCGTTTGTTGCAAAAAGGCATGAGGTATTTCTTAGATTGAGAAAAACTGGCAGAACAGCACTGCAGCTTGAGTCTGGGAAATGCCTTAACCATGAGACACTGAGAAGCTCACCTCTATTTCATAACCTTTCTGGGTGCAAGTATGAAGAACCCAATTCCTGCAAAAGCTTCCCTGCCAGGAGTGAAGAAGCACTGGAGGGAAGAGCATCTTTGGGCAGATGTGGTATCTAGACAAGAGGAAGAAAGGACATGAGTATCTTTTTCTCTCAATGTAGGGTAGAAGGAGTGGGAAAGTGTTTAAGTAGGGAGCAGTTCTTTAATGGATGACATCAGAATTCTCACTGCATATTTCTGAAGGAAAGGAGATCTTACACAGCACTGTGGGAGAGCAGCTTCGTTGCCTTTTAAATGTACTTTGGAAGGAGTGACAACAGAATTGTTTAAGGAGTGTGTGTGTTGGCTGGGAGACTGCCACTGGACCTCTGTGGACCCTTAGGGTGGTGTGTGGCTCTCAAAGGTGCCCTGAGCTGGGAGTCTGGGAGAACAGAAGCTGTGCTTTCCCATAAGCATAGATGAATCTGAGAAGCTGAGCTATGTTGAAGATAACTGTTCCAGCAGATGACTGCACTAGCTTTTGGTGTTAAAGCTTTGTGGGCTTTCTCTTGCTTGGACTGGAGAAGTGCAGGACTTTTCCTCTGAGCAGAAGGGATGCAGAGGGTGCTGGGGGAGGGTGTGTATCTCTGTCTTTCCTCGTGGTGTGGCTCTTCTGTAACTGAACTTGGTTGGACTGAAGGGCAAATGCTTCCTTAGGGATGACTGTCATCTTTCAGCCTACCTCTATCAGCCTTCCCAAGCAGCACTAAGTCAAAGCTGGCATTTTACCATTTACTGTTGTAAGCGACAAACCAGGGAATAATGTTCTTTATTTAGTGTCTCTAGGGAGTGTGGTGCTCCTTGAGTTCATGTTAGGAGGGGCTTCCTTTGCAGTTCTGGGCTGGAAGTTAATTTTAAATACAAACTCATATTCTACAAAAGCAGATGGTGTGGACGCTCTGCTTGGCTTCAGACAGTGGTTTATAAAAAGCAGCTATCAAGCCTGCAGCTCCCCAGGGCTTGTCAGCACTGCCTGCATGAAAGCCTTGTGGGCTGAGGAAATAGGATTGGACCTTTGCTCTTCCTTTAGTCTTCGTTTAGTATAGTTGAGCTGATGGGAGTCTCAAAATGACAAAGACTTGTGCTTGTCCGGCTCCTGGATGTTCCTAGCAAGTAGGATGTGATACTGCTGCTTTTTCAGGGTCACTAGAACAAGTTGTAATGACTTCATGCCCTTGTGTTGCCTGTCAGACATAGGGCTTGCTTTCTGAGTTTGCTCTTACTCACAGATCGGTCAGGCTTGTGGGTTTTCTGTGGCATGTTCCTTCCATAACTCTGAAGGGCAGAACGAGTTCTGCCATAAGGTCTCTTTTCCCAGAACCTTTTGATTTCCTTTGTGACTCTTAAATCCCAGCTGAGATAACTCTGGGTGTGGGAGTGGTTGGTCAGGGAAGTGAATTCTTATATTAAGTATGCTTCCCCTTTCCTATACTTCTGAAGTGAAGAAAACAAAGAGCAACTGTTACAGGATTTCAGAAGTGAGCCTATGTGTAGGCAAGCACTGTTTCTTTGGGAAGTTGATGCAGAGGTGGAGAGCCAGAACCTCTTCCTGTTGAAGGAAAAGGGATGATACCAAGCAACTTTTTGTTCTGCTTTCCAGTTTTCTTAATCAAATGTGAGTTGCGCCAGTGAGGCGGTTCTAGGAAGTATAACTAATGCTTATAAATCATCTTCCTTCTCCATACAATTGGAGAGCCACAGAGATGTGGAGTTTTTTTCTTAGCTCTGTAGAAGAGTAACAAACACACTGCAGCTGTGCTGTGTGTGTGGGTTTTCTCTAATAACGCTGTCAGATTCCTTCCTCCCCGAAAGCTTCCAATTACTTGTCTGTCTGAGGTGTTTAAGTTAGTCCTGAGAGCCTTCTTTCAGTGTGAATTTTTCACCTGCAGGCTGCTAATGGCAAGTACCAGTTCTGATTTCTTGTACCTACTTGCCTGTGAGGGGGATCACCGCTGCAATAACTGTACAGCCCCAGCAGTAACCAGGTACCTGGCTCAGGTAGTCTCACCCATTTGTATCCAAGTGACTTGAAACTGCCACTTAATTCCAGTCTCGGTGTGCTGCCACTTAAAATGCGAGTTTCCCGATACTCTCTTAGAGCAGAACAAAAGGGTTTTAGTAATGCCTGCTTCTGTTTTCCTTTCAGGTGGTGAATCATGATTCCAGTCACTGAATTGCGATACTTTGCTGACACGCAGCCAGCATACCGCATCCTGAAGCCATGGTGGGACGTCTTCACGGACTACATTTCCATAGTGATGCTGATGATCGCCGTGTTTGGAGGGACACTTCAGGTCACCCAGGACAAAATGATTTGTTTGCCCTGTAAATGGATTACCAAAGACTCTTGCAATGACACTGTCAGAGGTTGGACAGCTGTAACCCCAGAGCGTATCTACTATAACTCGACTCTTGTTCCCTCTGCTGATACAGGGCCTACAGGGATCCAGTATGATTTGGACCGGCACCAGTACAACTATGTGGATGCGGTGTGTTATGAGAACCGCCTTCACTGGTTTGCCAAGTATTTTCCTTATCTGGTGCTGCTACATACTCTTATCTTCTTAGCTTGTAGCAACTTCTGGTTCAAATTTCCAAGGACCAGCTCCAAGCTGGAGCATTTTGTGTCTATTTTGCTTAAGTGTTTTGACTCTCCATGGACAACGAGGGCATTATCTGAGACGGTGGTGGAAGAGAGTGATACCAAGCCAGCATTTGGGAAAATGAATGGCTCCATGGACAAGAAATCCTCCACAGTCAGTGAGGATGTGGAAGCCACTGTTCCCATGCTGCAGAGAACAAAGTCTCGAATTGAGCAAGGAATTGTGGACCGATCTGAGACAGGTGTCTTGGACAAAAAGGAAGGTGAACAGGCCAAAGCACTCTTTGAAAAGGTAAAAAAGTTCCGTACGCATGTGGAAGAGGGAGATATAGTGTATCGCCTCTACATGAGACAGACCATCATCAAAGTAATCAAGTTCATTCTCATCATCTGCTATACTGTTTATTATGTCAACAACATAACATTTGATGTTGACTGTAAAGTGGACATCGAGAGCTTGACTGGCTACAGGATGTATCGCTGTGCTCATCCTTTGGCCACTCTCTTTAAAATCCTGGCATCTTTCTACATCAGCCTGGTGGTTGTCTATGGCTTGATCTGCATGTACACGCTGTGGTGGATGCTGAGGCGATCGCTCAAGAAATACTCCTTTGAGTCTATCCGTGAGGAGAGCAGTTACAGTGACATTCCTGATGTGAAAAATGACTTTGCTTTTATGCTGCACCTGATTGATCAGTACGACCCCCTGTATTCAAAGCGCTTTGCTGTCTTTCTGTCGGAGGTGAGTGAGAACAAGCTGCGGCAGCTGAACCTCAACAACGAGTGGACTTTGGAGAAGCTGCGGCAGAGGATCACCAAGAACTCTCAGGATAAGTTGGAACTGCATCTGTTCATGCTGAGTGGCATTCCTGACACAGTTTTTGACCTCATAGAGCTGGAGGTCTTGAAGCTGGAGCTTATCCCTGACGTCACCATTCCCCCAAGCATTGCTCAGCTCACCAGCCTTAAGGAACTATGGCTTTATCACACTGCTGCCAAAATTGAGGCTCCAGCCCTCGCCTTCTTGAGGGAGAATTTGAAATCTCTTCACATCAAGTTCACAGACATCAAGGAGATTCCTCTTTGGATTTATAGCCTGAAGACACTAGAAGAGCTTCATCTGACGGGGAATCTGAGCGCTGAGAACAACCGGTACATTGTAATAGATGGGTTGAGGGAGCTGAAGAGGCTGAAGGTCTTGAGGTTGAAGAGTAACCTCACCAAGCTGCCACAGGTGGTGACAGATGTAGGTGTGCATCTTCAGAAGCTTTCCATCAACAATGAGGGCACCAAGCTCATTGTTCTCAACAGCCTTAAGAAAATGGTCAACCTGACAGAGCTGGAGTTGATCCGCTGTGACCTGGAACGCATTCCTCACTCCATCTTTAGCCTCCACAATCTGCAGGAGATAGACCTGAAGGACAATAACCTCAAGACCATTGAGGAAATCATCAGCTTCCAGCACTTGCATCGTCTCACTTGCCTTAAATTGTGGTACAACCACATTGCCTACATCCCCATGCAAATAGGCAATCTCACCAATTTAGAGCGCCTTTATCTGAATCGTAACAAGATAGAGAAGATCCCTACCCAGCTCTTCTATTGCAGGAAACTTCGCTATTTGGATCTCAGCCACAACAACTTGACTTCCATACCACCAGACATAGGACTTCTTCAAAACCTGCAGAACCTAGCTGTGACAGCCAACAGGGTAAGTGAGTAGGAGCCTGAGAGCACAGGTAATTCTGGTGTGTCTGTTATCCATGGGATTAAACGTGTTACAGTAGTGTGTGAAATATTCCTGGCACTGCTGTTCAGTTACATACTCAATCTTTAGTTTTTTTGTTTGTTTTTTTTTTCTGAGAGCTTTATCTAAGGCAAATAACTCCAGGGGTGATTCCTTCCTTTTGTTGAGCTGCTCTTTTGTAGCATTTCTTTTTGGGAAATTGCTTTTAAGTGGCAGTTGGAGACTACTTCCTAAAGCCTGTCACTTGTACCACTGCAGCTGGAAGCTTGTATTCCCTGGATTGACATCAGCTTTGATCTTACAATGGAGATCTAAGAAACTAGTCTTAATCTAGTACTATTCACTTGTACTTCAATTAAGTATGTATGCTGTGACAGCAGCCATTGGCATGTGTGCAGCTCACAGTTTTCATGCAGTGCTACTTATTTCTGAGGAATGCTCTGTAGTTCAGTCTTGTATTTTGTGTGAGAGGCTGTTTGTTGCAGCTTCAGTTGGGAAAGGAAAACAAACTTAAGAAAGTTCTTATCTGTCATATTTGAAATATGTTGCCTTGTTCCACAAAGGTTACTTTAGAGGAAGTAAAACTGTCTTCTGTAGCGTGCTTACTCAGGAAAGAGGGGATTAGACCAGGTTTGTCAGCCATCAGACTTCACTTTGAGGGTAGGAAGTGTGGCACCTCACTGTGCCTCAGTGCAGTGCCTGTGGGTTTTCTTGTGCAATTCCAGATAGACTTGGGTAGTTAAGATTTAGACTTGGCCTAAGTGCAAGGCAGGTCACAAGGGATATCTAACTGCTTAGTTATCCTTGGGCTGGAAGGAGCTTATTTCATTAAGGCAAACTGTACCATGAGTTTTCCTGCATGTTTGTTACTGTTTTGGGGATTAAGGAGACCCCATTTATCAGGTGTCAGTGATCAATCTGTGACTGCTCAGACTGTGCTGAGCTGGAAGACTTGTAGAGGCTTTCATTCACTCTCTTTGCCGAAGTTGTGAAAGGCTTTGCCAGAATATTCAAAGCACGGATCAGTGGCATCTGGGAAAATGCATCCTTCTGTATGGGAGGCTTAAGCTCAGAACTTCATGGTATGCACACGTTTCATACCAGATTGAAAGCCAAAATACTTTCTTGTGGTCAATGTGTCTGAGAGGGGTGGGTTCTGAGGGTGATGTTAAGCAAAAAGAAGGAAGTTCTGACAGTTCCTTGTGCTGTTCAGAGCCCAGCTAATTGTGTGCCACTTGTCTTCAGGGAACCTTGCTGTCACAACTTCCTGGGAGTTGATCTGTGGTGTATCTTCTGCAGTCCTGGGATGGAGCCTCTCTTAGGCTTCTTATTCTTTAAATAACTGTATTATTTTCAGAGGTCTGTGAGCAGGGTGGTTGGACTAGGTGATCCCAAGCAGTCCCTTCCAACCTCAACCTTTCTGTGATCATTATTGCGTGTTGCTATTCACATAACACTTGACAGCACCAATAACAATGGCTGAATGCAACTTTTTAATTGACCTTGTCTTGTCCCCGTTTTTTGTTGGCCTTAACTTCATTCAGAATTGATTACAGTTCAGTTTAGCTGTGTCATGCACAATTCAAGAATAAGAAAGAGGCATGGCTATGTCTAAAGGCAAATAATCTTCATGATGAGGCTTTGAATTAAGTGGAGAATATTGAATTGCTGAACTTAATTCCTGGCCTAATGCTTGTTAAATCCTATCTATATTGTTTTCTTAGAAATTCACTGGAAGGAGGATGGGAGTAAGAGAAATGAGACTTGTTATTAGTGACTTGAAGGTAGTGGCAGTGGTGGGAAAGCTAACAGTTGTTGACTTTTTTTTTTTTCTTGTACTGTCCAAACAAAAAAAACCCACCACCTTGTAATGTGAAGCCTATGAAGTCCCTGCAATGTTACCAAACCCTACAGGAATGATAGGAGAGTGCTCTCAGTTCTCAGGGCCTGACAGCTGTACTCATGTAGCCTCAGCTCCAGGTAACAGAGTACGCAGAAATCTACCATGTCTTACATGTAATGAAAGTATGCAAGGTTTTTAGCTTTCCTGTGAGGCCTGAAGAATAAAGTTTAGAAAGGTTGGTGCAGTAAGATCTCAAAGGTGAGAGGTGCCAAGTAGTTGAGATCTGCTGGCACGGTGGTGCTCTAAGAGGAGCTGGGGAAGAATGGTCAATGGGAGAGCTGTGCTGGGATGCTTCATACTGTAGTGAATCCTTACTCTAGGAGCACTCCTTATGGTAGAAAGCAGGAGCTCTCTTAAGGACAACTGAGAACTTTGTGAGGCACTGTGACCTTGTTATAGTCTCATGAGTGCGTGTCCCGTTGGGTAACTTTATCTTAACTGATTTTTTTTCTTCAGATCGAGAATCTCCCACCAGAGCTGTTCCAGTGCAGGAAGCTGAGAACCTTGAACCTGGGAAACAACGTGCTGCAGTCACTCCCATCCCGGGTTGGAGAGCTGACAAACCTATCGCAGATAGAGCTGCGAGGGAACCGCTTGGAGTGCCTGCCCGTGGAGCTGGGGGAGTGTCCTCTGCTGAAACGCAGTGGGCTTGTGGTGGAGGAGGACTTGTTCAACACGCTGCCCTTGGAAGTCAAGGAGCGGCTGTGGAGGGCAGACAAAGAGCAAGCATGAGTCCCTGGAAAAAGGGGAGGAACCTCTGACCAACAAGAAGGAAACACAAGGCCATTCCAGTCCCCTTTTTCCCAGATCTTCCCCTTCCTCCTCTCCAATCACTATCAAACTAGCCAAGGAGTCCCTGAACAATCATGGCTCTGAGGCTGCTTCTTGCCTCAGGTGCAGGATGTGGAAAGCTTGGGATCAGGATGAGGATCAAGCCAGGTTAGATGGCTCCTGAGCAAGGGCCAGTGGGAGTAAGAGATGTTGCTGCTGTTTTGGACAGGAAGCGGAGTGAAGTGCGTGGTGCTGGTGTGCAGAGATGGCCTTCTTTGGATGGAGGAGAAAAGGAAGTGTGGGGATTGCTGCCTTGCTTCAAATGGGGATTATAGTGTCAGGGAATAAGTGTCCTGCAAGCAATGATCAAGAGGCTAGGATACTTCCTGAACCTCTGTGTCTGTGACACCTGGTACTGTTCCCCTCCAACTGAGCGATTCAGTAAGTGGGGCCCCACAGAGTGGTAGGGACAGAATACAGAGAGTTGATTTTTTTTATTTTTAATTATTTTTTACCTAGATGCTGGCATCAGGATTCTGGGTGTAAGTTTATCTCAGATGTCAGTTTGGATACAGGATCATATTTTGTTACTAATTGTCTTTTCCCCCTTGTACTTGTCACTCTGTTTTCCTTCCCCTGGGGAAGGAGTTCTCCCCCCAGAACTCCATCTGTGCATTAAAGATTGCACTTTTCAGTCACTTGTGCTGATGAGTGAATCACATAACATCCTTTTCTCCAGCAGATGCGTTGGAGGGCCATAACCAGAATAATTCCAGGCCTTGAGCCTGTTCTGAGATGGATGGTTAGAATGCAAATGAGCTGGATAATACAAAAGATGTGGATTAAAATCAGTTGGTTTGTCTTATCTGTTTTCCCAGAAGCACTGAGTTGCTTCACGATCTTGGCTTTTAAAGTTTTCAAGCTCCCTTTAAGCTCCTGATACACTGTCATATAACAAATGCAGAGGTAAAACCAGTGTGTCAAGGTATCCCCTGGGGTTGGTAGTGGTTATAGTCAAGAGGAATAACTCAGTTTTCCTTTGCCCCTGCCCATTAAACTGTTAGATTTGTGGCTAACTTTTGAGGAACACAGACTACAGACCTGCTTGATTGTTTTTGTTGTCTTTCACCCTTCAGCAGCTGTCAGTTCCTGTTGACCTCTGTGTTAAGTAAGAGGCTAACGCTGGTTGAATTTGGTGCTGGAAAAGTTACCTGTTGTATTCTCTTCCCTGTTTCATTCCCCTGCTGTTAAAGAGCAGTATGAGAATCCTCTGAGGACTGATTTCTATGTCCCTCGAACAGAGCAATCTTTACTGAAACAAGTCTGACCTGTTTGGTGTTGTTTGACAAAACCCTGCACGGGGTAGATAACCTGTGATAGCTGCTGCTAATCATTCGAGGTGGGGTGGTTAAGGTGTGTCTCCTATACACCCAGAGTCTGCACTTTTCCATCAGAAGGAACCCGAGGCTCACGGACTGCAGGTCCTGGTTGCAGTACTCCACACGAAACCAGCAGGTCGCCTCCAAGGTGGAGTGCTGCAAACAGGCATGAGGTGTTTGGAGGCTTCCTGTGTGTACAAAGGGAGGAAGCTGCAGCCATCTCCGCAGCAGTTCCCGGCAGACTGCCAGTGAGAGTGCTGGCTTAGCAAACCCTGCTGATCCCTTGGATGTTGGTGCAATAGGGCGCTATGGCTTTCCTCATGAGAGATGTAAGATATGAAATACACACACTAAACATGCTGAAACCATGAACAATGTTAACTGGGCTCTGGATTTGTTGATATTCAGATGCTTAAATAAAGCTGTATTAAAATCTAGGAAATCTGTTTATAACACTGCTTTAAGGAAGATGCAAGTTCTGCCTCCCTTAGTTCACTGTTAAACTTTAAACAGTCCGGAGGAATAATATAATCTTCTTTATCTGGAAGGCAAGGCGCTGTTTCCAACAGTGTTAGCGTTCAAATTGTCAGAGTTGGGTCCACTGCCAGATTGATGGGGAACAGTATTATTCCGAAGTGCACTGCATCAGAGCAAGCACTGGTGCACAGGAGTGTTGGTACTGATGCTTTTTGAATTGGACTTGTGCACACAAGCATTTTGAATTGGTGGGACAGGAATTGCAAAGTGGACTTAGTGCTGCTTGGGTAAGGCAGGAATGGCTTTAGGCTTAGCTGCAGCAGCACTGTTTTCCAGGCAGTTTCTCATGGTGGCTGCAGGGGCTGTTTGGATGGCAATGGAAACCTCGTCTTCTTCCTTACTCTGTGCCAAAAGATTTTGCTGGAGAGTAATGGCAGTTGAACTGAGAAGCTGTGTTGCATTCAAGGCCACTGGGTAATCTGTTTACAGTGTGTGTTTTGGGCAAGGCTGAAAGGCAATGTACCTCGTAGGATTTTAACCTAGCTTACAGGAACAGCTTTCTCTTGTGTGTCTGGGTCATTCTAGATGAACGCTTTAACTCTTGTTTCTAGGTATGATGTCAGTTATACAAATTAAGCTTTGTGCACCTTGACCAGAAGTTTCTATAAGCAGCTCCTGCTTATATGCTGTAGTGCTTCTAGGAGCTTGCACATCTCCTGAGCTCTGCTGTGTATCTCAGTGCTGAATCCATAGGAGAGGCAGAAAATAGGTTATTCTGCCAGCAGTGAGCCTGTAACTTCTTATCAAGTGACAGCTGTACTTCTGCTGCTTGCTGAGTAGAAACTGCCCTATGCCTGAGGTCTACAAAGCAATTTTAAGGCCAGTATTGATCATGCATGGAAGCACTAGCTTTTTGCTCCTTTTTCAATATTCAAAGCTCAGTTTTTCAGTCGTGGCTGTTAGGGCTTGAGATATCTCAGAAAGCAATGTAGTCTGATAGTTTCTTGTACCAGAAACACAGATGGCACAAAAATGCATTGCCATTCTGGAAGACAGCAATATTTACCTGCTCCTAACATGTGCTTCTCGTCTTCCATGAAAAGAGATACTGATTTCATAGTGTTGTTTCATGTGATGAAATGGAGGAAGCTTTAAAACTTCAAGGATAGGGTCTGAAACGTGAGGTCCTGAATATGTCTACAGCTCAGACCTCCTGTAAGACTCAACCCACAGCATAGTGATTCACTTCACTTCCCATACCTGCCTGGATTGCTCAGTCTGAGGGATGAGCTTACATTAACAATCCTTCCTCATTTGCAAGCGTTCAGTCAGTATATATTACAATGTTTCCTTCATTCGCTGTCAAAATGAAGCTTTGCTTTTTCTGGCATAGATCTGTACGTTCAGGAAAAAAAGTTCACCTTAAGCAGACAATCAGCAGGTCAGTGCCTTCTTTTCCTGACCTGTCTTTTCAGAGCGCTCTACGTGGTAGCAGAGCAGATTTATTAGCTGCTAAATCATAAAACAACTTGAATTAAAACCATTTCCATAATAGCACTGCTGAGCTGAATGAGTTCTTGGAGCCCTTGCTGATCACGAGCACGCTCATCCCACGCTAGGACTGGAGGTTAGTGAAACTAAATTCTGCCTTCCACTCTTAACTTCCCCAAGAAGCAGTGAGTTACAAGGGGTGATTTGAACCACCCGTAAGGTGGGTGGTACCAAACCTATTAAATGGGTCAAAACTTGCTGTATCTCTGAAACTATGCACTGGAATGTTAGATGAAGTTTTTCTTCCCATTGTTTTCTGACTTAATTTTTTTCTTTTGGTCCCTAGTTAACTCAGCAGTGGGAATTAATTCACTCCATCAGTCTGAGTGGTGAAATGTAAGCCCAATACAAGCTGTTACAGGTATCTGTCGTGATGTGCTGTTCTTTGGTATTGTCACTTCTTGAATGTCCTACCTCATTTTTATTTTTATTACCATTTCTACACTTCACTCAGCTCACTTTGTTTTAATTAAAGCAAACGCTCGATGTCATTACCATAAATAGTATTAAGTGGCTTTCTGTTGCTGAACCTCACTGAGGTCCTCTTCTTGTTCTAACACGATTCTAGGAATTTCAGAACAATGACACATCCTTTGCAGGAGATGATATATATGGGGAAAAACTGTTGATTTCACAGAACTGTTGGGGCTGGAAGGGTCCTCCAGAGATCTTCTAGTCCAACCCTCTGCCTTTGTGGAACTTCCTAATGCTTCAGTTTGTGGCCATTTGCCCTCGTTCTGTCACCACGCAGTGCTGAACAGAGTCCAGCCTCATCCCTTTGCCTCCTGCACTTTATAGACGTGGATCTGAGTCTTTCTTAAGGCTGAACAGACCCAGGTTGCTCAGCCTTTCCTCAGAAGAGAGGTGCTCCAGCCCTTTGCCATCTTTGTGGCCCTCTGCTGGATTCACCAGGAGATCCCTGTCTGTTTTGTACTGGGGAGCCCAGAACTGGATGCAGTTCTCCAGGTGAGGCCTCACTAGGGCAGAGTGGAGGGGGAGGATCACCTCCCTTGACCTGCTGGCCACGCTCTTTCTAATGCACCCCAGGATGCATTTAACAGCTATGACATCATTTCCCATCCTTATTGTTTTCCATTTGGAAAGGAACTCTCATGATTTGAATCCTTGATTTTATTATTTTCAGCCCTTTGGGGGGGGGGGAATAGTTTTCCATTGATAGCTGTCCCTTCTCTAGAGGTGCCTCGAGGTAAATCCTCTGAGGTGTTGTGCATGTGCAGCTGCCTTTGCCCGAAGCCAGCTGTTCCCTCTGATTATCTTCCTTTTGTTTGTGGAGAGTATGGAGGGATTTCTGAAGTGTTGGTGTCACTTTTCTCACTGAAGACCAATGCTGTTGTACTGTAAGCAGTAGCATCAGCTACGTACTACAGTATGGCTGTGTGAATGCTTAAATAGGAAAACTATCAGTTAGATTTCATTTGGTTTTTTTTTTTTTCCTTTCATTGCACTTAAAAATGATTTATTTTTTTTACTGCTGCTTGGCCACACAGTGGATTCTGCAGTCTTAATAAGAATGTGCCAAAACGTTTCCTGGTCCTGTCTGTATTGTAACAGTGCATGAAGCAGAACTGGACGAGAGTATTGTTGGACTTGAACCTTTTTCTTTCCATCCCTTCAGCTGCAGTGTTGGATTAAACTGTTGGTAGCATGAAATCCTCCAGAAATCTCATCTGAAATCCCTTTTCAAATGTAACTGTGCTTGAATTGTTAGACCCCGAAAGCTTCGTGTGAATTCACACTAGGGCTTAATTTGGCATGTCTGGAAATACCCTTCCATTCTTTCCTATCTCTCCTTTAAAGGAAGTTCATTGGACAACGGGGAGAGTTTTTCCAGGCTGAATTTGATGAGAAGGGGGCTAATGGGCCTGAGTCATCTGCAGCTGGCAGATGCATCCATGAAAGCAAGACACTACTCACAGCCTAAACATGGTTCACTCCCATTCTGCAGATGTGCTGGCGGGGCTGTGGTTTGGCATCCAGGGCCTGTGCTTGGTGTAACATTTCAGAATGTGCCATTTGCTTTGCGTGCGGGATTGCTCGGGCAGCTCAACAGCACCTCCACCGTGAGCACTGAAGGCTGCTGTCGTTATCTCTGAAAGACGTGTAAGACTGGACACTTTAACAGAATAAAAGTTGAAGTTTTTAATTTGCATTTTCCTCCTATGTCTGCTTTCTTTTAAGTCGGCTGCGCGTGAAGGTGCTCAGCCTCTGAAGGCCTCACTTCTCAGAAGACAGATGTTAATAGTTGTTGCATCGTGTAGGGTTGCTTCATTACTCATCGCTTGAGCCCTTGCGAGTAATGACATTGCTTTATGAGTAGGAACAAAGATGTACAGAGCTTCTGCTGGAGCCTGGACTGCCTTACACGTTTACCATCCCTTTAACAAATGGCTGGAACAATTTACATTGTTAAGTACGTACTGCTGGAGCATCGATTGTCTGCTCATAAAACTCTGCTGGCTTTTCAGCACCCATTTTGCTCTAGGGACTGAAGTCAGTGGAGAGTGCTGCCTTTGCTATAGGGACGGTGCCTTCAGCTGCTGGCAGCCTGTGACTTTCAAAACTGTTCAAGTTTCTGTGCAGCTCATTTATCGTGGGGGTATTTCTCTTGTGTTCTGCCCTCCCTTGCTCCCTTTGTCTGAGCCTGTTTGGCCACGGTGACATTACAGTTACTTTGGTGACACAGCAGTGGAAGGTGCTGCTCTGTGCTGCTGCTTATTGGTGTTGAGTTGTAATGCAATGCTTGGCAGGGCTGAGCTAAGAAAAGAGAGGACAAAACACTTCCTGCAGTCTAAGGCTATCCTGGAGCAGAGCTTCCTTCTGGCAGGGGGTCACCAGCTCCGTGCAGTGCTGAGCAAAAGAATGAAAGGTGGTGATTGCTGGATTCCTGGAGGCCTGGAATGCAGTGATGGCAAGGAGCTTCGGTGTAAAGAACTGATGTCCTTGCTGGGAAAAAAACCAAACATTGACAAACTTACAATCCAAATAACTCCGCATTTTCTGTGTAGCTAAGTCATGGAGTGAAGACCCAGTGTTACTGGATCTCATTTAGCTTTGTTAGATACAGTTCCCTAGCCTTATCACCCCAAAAATCAGTAGGTAGAAAGCTCATGAAGAAAATAACTGTTGTGTCAGGCTGTGGATAGCAGTGAGGATTCTCTCAGTAGGAAATACCTTCATCTCTGAGGCTTTTGGTGAATTGGAGGAAGGACTGTCAAAATGAGAAAAATATTTGGGTATTGATGTTATTTTAAATAGACACTAATGGACTGTTTAATGCCATCTGAACACGTTATCTTTGTTCCTGGTGAGTGTGCTGAGCTGCTGGAGCTGGCTGCAGGGAACTGAGGGCTCCGAGCAGCATCAGTGGGAACTCTTATTGGGGAGGAAGTCCGGATAGCTCTGCTGCTTACAAAGCAACTGGAACACTGGGTCTTTGTCTGCTGCAGGGCTCTGGGTGTTCCAGTCCTGTACTGTGAGTCTGTACCGTGGTGCTGGTGTTGGCCACAAGTGCAGTTTTCCTCCAGAGCAGCAGAAAGTGTGGGCAGTCTGCACGAGAGCTCTCAGATAGGAGGGGGTGGGAAGGAGGGGAAAGGACTCATTTCCCGGTTTTGTCCGAGCCCTTTCTGCTTCCTTGTTTAAACTTATGGGAAGAGATGATATTTGCAAAGATTATACCCTTCTTTCACTTTTTTGGGAGCGTTTTTGTGGAGGTGGTGCTTTTCCTCTGGCTGAAAACGTCTCTCTGTAAGCCTCAAAGCAGGAGTGTGCCTGGAAGGAAGGGGGGAGGGCTGGGGGACTGCTGAGGCTGGATGCTACTCCTGTGGCCACCGTGGTTGTCCCCATGTCTGTGCAATTGCCTGCTGGCACTCCCTGTGCTGTGCTGCTGGGAATGCTTCTTTACAATGCAATCCATTAACAGGGAAGCTGTGGTTTGCTGTTGTGCGTGAGCTTGAGCAGCTTCTGAAGTCAGCACATGTGTGTAAGGTGAGGGGTGGAGGAGATGACATGCTGGATTGCTGGAAATGAGAAGTGGTGGTATGAATGACCTCGGTATCTCAGGAGAGGGGTATGGGAATGCGTGTCAACAATGTTTGTTGGGATTGCAGCTTCCCAAGCAGGGCTACCCCTGAGTTTGCACTCACAGGGAGATGGCCTGACAGGCAGCAGCTGCAGCAAGCTGGCTCAGTTGCTTTTTCTTTGTTTGTTTTCCTACTGATTACACAGCTTTCTTCAGAACGGTTTGGCTTCATCATCTGGAAAGACTCCATAAACAAGAGAGAGGAACGACCTGATGGTTTTCTTTTGGGGTACACGTGTGTGTATGTGTATATTTATGCTTCCAGGTAACAGTGATAGGATGAGAGGTGATGGCATCACGTGCTGGGAGGAGGTTCAGGGTTGGCTATTAGGGAACATTTCTTCTCAGACAGATTGGTGCTGTACTGGCACAGCTGCCCAGGGAGTGGTGGGGTCACTGTCCCTGGAGGTGTTTCAGAGCTGTGGAGATGTAGCACTGAGGGATGCGGTGGTGGGCTGGGGTTGGGGATCTGAGACATCTTTTCCAGCCTGAAAGATTCTATGATTTTGTGCTCAAAATGAGGTGCTCTCTAGTGAGGATCCTTAAATCTCTTTTAAATGAAAATAAAACGTGAGGAGAAGGGGAAGGGTTGAATGGGATTTTTATCCAGAGTCGATTCCCTTACAGCATAAGGAGTCTTTTTCCTGAACACCACCTGCTTCAGATGGATTTTCAGTTGGTAACAAGAGCATTTGGAAGCAAACCCCTTCCCTGCAGTGCTTCGTACCCACTGTGCATTCCCTCTGGTTTATGAGTGATGCACAAGCCCATCCCCGTGCTGGTATTTCAGAGCCCTGCTGTGGGGCTGCTGGCAGGGTTCCCATGGAGCCACACATCTTTTATCTGGAGAACAAAACCCTCTCCAGGATGGGTATGTGTGTTGCTGGTGAGCCCACCATGGGGCTGCTGCTGCTGCTTGCTCCTCCTGCATTTTCACACTCATCCTTGCATTTTTTTTTTCCTCGTGGTTATGCATGGCTTTTGGTTCACCTGCTTCCACACGTCTGTTGCAAGTAGAGCAGCTGGGGGTGATGACTGCCAAAGAGCAGCTGTGAACAAGAACAACTGGTGACTCTCTGACTTGGGCTGCACTGCTGCTGAAAGCCTTTCAGCTTTAGCTTGGTCTGCTGTTTGTCACCTCCTGGTGACAGGGCTCCTTGCAGGTGGGGCAGGGCTCGCTGGCTGAGCAAAGGGAGCCCTACAGAATCAGTGCTTCTGGATTTCTTGCTCTATTTGGTGAATCTCATTCTGCCTCTAAGATACTACTACAGTTAGCAGCTTTTAACCCAGGTTACTGAACTAAGCTGAGCTCCATCACGGAGCGCTGGGAGCCAGCAGCCATGGAGGGCTCAGAGCAGGAGGCAGTGCTGGCTCTGTGCTTGCATTTGTCACATGCTGCCCAAAGGTCACGTGCCGAGGTGGCACAGCCGTGCACAGCCAGGCTGGTGGGACCACAGATGGCAGCTGTCACCCAGCACCAGATGCAGAAGGTAAGGGAGCAGCAGGTGAGGAACGTGCTGCGGTGCTTGCAAGGCACGGGTGCTCCGTGCTGAACCAGAGCTCTGGTCTTGCAGAGGTCTGCTTTGTGCACGCTTCGTATTCTGCTCAGCTCCGTGTGCTGCGTTTGTTTTGAGCCTGCGAAACCCCTGTTGTGGGTGCAGGCTTGCAGAGGGCTGCGTGCCCTTGCAGAGCTCCTCCTGGAATTCCTCTTGTGTCCTGATTCCTGCTCAGTGTCACCGTGAGGCTGAGATCTGTCCCTGAGGATAATCCCCGTGGTGTTCTATATAGGGAAGCTGTGCCAGCAGAGTTCGTTTCATTTTGTAGAGAATTGTGTAGTCAACTGTGAAAACCACCCTGGGACTTTTCCTTTAGAGAAAATAACTTTTTTTTTTCTTGTGGCTTGTAAAGGCATCTCCTTCTTATTCAAACTGTGGGAAAGAGTGCTCTGTTCATCTTAGCAGGATTTGTAATTTAAGTGTTGCTGGTCGCGTAGCTAAGATATCCTTAAACCACGAGGGCTCAGCAGTGCTATCTTCTCTGGTTTCTGGGTGGGGAGCTGAAGTGTGTTCCCCTTCATTCTGTGGGATCTGAGGCTGTTTAAGGGCTGATCTTTCTTTGCAATACCCCCGTTGAACTGTAAAAATAAAAATACAACACTTCAGTTTTGTGATTTATGGATGAAACTATAAAGAGAAACACATCAGATACACCCCAGAAGGAGGGCAGCCACCCCGTGTCCCCCTTCCAGTTCCGTGAGGATGGTTTCCTCGTCCTGGAGCACTTCTTCAGCCCGGAGGAGTGTGACAGCATGAGGAGCAGCATCCAGAGGATCCTGGAGGGGATGGAGGTGCCACCGCACTGCCGGACTGAGTTTTCCACCAAGGAAGAGGAGCAGCTCCAAGCACAGGTACCCACAGGGCAGGGCTGGTCACGTGCAGCCCTGGCAGAGAGCATTGGCTCCCCAGCTTTCTGTTGGTGTTTGTTGGTAGCCCACGTGTGCCAGGCTGAAGTCCTAGGGAGTGCCGAGAGGTTTAGTGTTGGAGGAATGCATTTAATATTTGTAGGAATGATTTCTATTGACTGTACTTTGTTTCTGCTGCTGCTTGGTGGGGAAAAAGATGCAGGTGAGTGTTACTTCTGATTGAAGGTTTGGCTGTGTGTTCGTGGCGATGCTGTCTTTACTGGGCTCTTCTCTCCATCAGGGTAGCTCAGATTATTTCCTCACCAGCGGAGACAAGATCAGGTTCTTCTTTGAGAAAGGTGTTCTGGATGAGAAAGGTGAGCCCTGAACCCAGTCAGGGGGACACAAGGAGGCAGGGCCAGGCTCCAGCTCTGCAACCATCCCTGTTTTTTAACCATGTTAAATTCTGGTTTTGTCCTGTAGGCAACTTCCTAATTGCAAAGGAGAAATCTGTCAGTAAGATTGGCCATGGTATGTTCAATTCTTCTTTTTATTTTTTTGAGAAGGATGGGCAAAGGGGGGGCAGTTCTTAGGCACTGGGACTTCTCCAGACCCACCCTTTTTCATCTCCTAAATCTAAATCATCTCCTAAATCTAAGCCTTCCTGAGAGCAGAGGTGGCTTTGTCCCTGTCCTGGTTCTCACTGTGCTTCCAGGGAACTGCTGCTCCAAATACCACAAACCTCATGCAGCTCCTTCCTTTGCAACCTCTCCTGCATTAAATTGATCTCAATTTCAGCACGTCAGTCCGCTTTTCCCACATCATTCCGTCACTGCCTCTGCAGTTGTCTCTGTGGCACTCCTCACTCTCTGCTGCCAAAGTTCTCCGTTATAAACCTTTCAAAGAAACAAAGGAAAAAGGCAAAACAAAACTCAAGGAACGCTTCCAGGAGGCTTTTTGGTTGCACATAGCACTGAGTCACTGGTGTGCAAAAGCTTGGACTTCAGCCCTAGGATCTCTTGGGGTCAGGGATTGCTTGAGCAACCTCCCACCGAACTGTGTGGCTCAGGCAGTGCTCCCTGTGCACTGAAGCTGTTTTCCTCCTTTCCCATTGCAGCACCCTTCCTTATCTCCTTTCGCTTTCAGTTGGTGCCCTATTACCTCTCCCATCTCCCCAGCTTGGGTTTTAATCTCTTTTGTCTTCAAACAATACGAGGAA